>CM040126.1:438023800-439246641 GCA_022559845.1 Amorphophallus konjac
CCGAAATTTTTAGCAAATAACACAACACATATAGTAATTAATCGTGCGATCAAACCTTCACAGATGGGTTAAAAAGTGAAAATCTAAATGATATTTCCGTCCTATTTAAAATGGCAGAGATGGACGATGTGAGGAAAGGGTTGGACTTTTTATTTTGTTAAACATGTTAAAGTTTTGTGTGTTTACATTTCATTCGCATAGGGAAAATGTCTGAAGATCGTTCATGGATGTACCGTAGAGTAGTTGATCAGGTGGTGTCTATGGAATTTAAAAATGGAGTTGAGAGATTCATTCAGTTTGCTTTGAGAAATCCTATTGAAGCTGTAGATTGTGAGGGTCGTATCCGATGTCCTTGTGTAGTCTGTAAGAATTTGAAGTGGCTGACAACATGGGATGTACAACGTCATTTATACAGAAAGGGGTTTGTTAAAGATTATACAAACTGGATATGTCATGGTGAAACATTGTGGTCCTACGAGCCTGCCAATAGAGGAAGTGGAAGTTCATATGTTGATATGGTCATAGATGCTGCTGGTCCAGAACTGGAACTTATTGATAGAAATGGTAAAACAGTTAAACCGAAAGCAATTTACGCCCTTGGAGCTGCACAGATTAAAGAAGTATGCTTTTGGCTAAAACAATTGAGATTTCCAGATGGTTATGTGTCTAACATTGCTCGTTGCGTGAATACAAATGAGGGGAAAATATATGGAATGAAAAGTCATGACTGTCATGTGTTCATGCAGAGGTTGTTACCTATTGTATTTCGTGATATGATGCCGAAGCCGATATGGGGAGCAGTGACTGAGTTAAGTCAGTTTTTCAAAATTTTATGTGCATCAGAGCTCAGGTATGAAGATGTGGAAACTATTGAACAGAATGTGATCACGACAGTTTGTAGATTGGAAAAGATATTTCCACCCTCATTCTTTGATTCAATGGAGCACCTGCTTATACACTTATCATATGAGGCTAAAGTAGGAGGGCCAGTACAATTTAGATGGATGTATCCATTTGAGAGGTAATATATATATATTTTCTCCTCATAATTCAATTAGATGCTGATGTGTTTTTCATTATCTTATGAACATTCTGGTAGGTGCATGCATGAATTGAAAATGAAAGTTCGCAACAAGGCAAAAGTAGAGGGTTCCATTGCGGAGGCGTACATTATGGAAGAAATATCAAATTTCTGTTCAATGTACTTTGAACCTGAGGTACAAACTCGTCGTACTCGGCCACCACGTAATGATGATGGGGGAGACTCCGTTCACTCTGAGCGGCTGTCTATATTTAAGTATCCTGGACGTGCGTATGGACGTTCTTCGAGTCGGATGCTAAATGATAGAGAATTGCACTGTGCAGAAATGTACATCCTTTTAAATTGTATGGAGGTTGAACCTTATGTTGCGTAAGTTCTCTGCTCACATTACATTGTGTCTATAACTTATTATTTTTCATTCCATCTATAATGCTCCAATGGTCGTAATACAGACAATTTGACTCAGAATTAATCCAAAGATGTCCATATCTCACTGACATGGAGGTTGAAAAAGAACGAGAAAAATCATTTGCTTCTTGGCTGAAATATCGTGTAAGTATTATTACTACTCTTTCTCCTTGTTAGGCCAATGACAAATTCTGACTAGTGTGCTCTCCATATGTAGGTTGAAAATGGTTTTATTACTGATCAAAGAATTCGAGAGAGTAGTTATGGCCCATCGAAAGTTGCACGTACATATCCAGCATTTATTGTGAATGGGTATAGATTTCACACTAGACAATATGGGCAGAATAAGTCAACAATGAACAGCGGGGTATGTGTGAAAGGAAGTACATATAATGAAAACGAACGTGATTATTATGGTATTATTGAGGAGATCTTAGAATTGCAATATCTCGGAGATGACAACCATATATTTCTGTTCAAGTGTCATTGGTTTGATCCCAATTCTGTTCGAAATGACACAACATATGGGATTGTCGATATCAGACATAAGTCTAAATTGAATACTTATGATCCATTCATTTTGGCCGCACAAGCCCAGCAGGTCTATTATACAAAGTATCCATCGTCTAGAAATAAAGAAAGAAATGATTGGTGGGCAGTTTGCAAGGTTAAGACAAGGCTTTTCCCGGATTATGAGTTGGATTTGACTGAAACAGTAGAGTTGGATGTGAATGCCGAATTCTTTCAATCAGACTTGGGTGATGATGTAGAGTTGCCTGCTTCTAGTGATGAATCTGTGGAGGCACTGTCTTTATCTAAAGAGAATGAAGTGGAAGAAGTCGATCCAGAACAACCTGAAATACAGTTGGGGGACTCCGAAGAGGAGGAATATATTAGTGATCAAAATGAATCTGATAATGAAGATGTGAATGTTGAATTTGATATATCTCCAACATCTGAAGATGAAATGGAGAATGTTTGATTAATGGTATACAATTTTACCTAAAATTTTAATACTCTGTAACTTTCTTTCTTTCACTATTTGATGAATATGCATGTATTTTATTACCAGTTGAAGATATGGTTCGAGGACGGCGTGGGACTTCTTCAGGTGGGAGGGGAGAGGGTAGCGGGAGGAGATTTACTTCCATTTCTACACCGGTAGTAGGTATGTATACTTTCATGTATAATGCATTGTAGTATTTGTTTAAAATAATTCTTTATGTTTTTGTGGTATCTTATTCTTATTTTCACAGGACCCACGACCTCTGCACCGTTACCACCGACCTCTGCACCGCTACCACCGGTAGTAGGTATGTATACTTTCATGTATAATGCATTGTAGTATTTGTTTAAAATAATTCTTTATGTTTTTGTGCTATCTGATTCTTATCCTTACAGGACCCACGACCTCTGCACCGTTACCACTGACAACAGGTAGATTGACGGCCTCTGCACCGCCATCACACATGGCGAGTGGATCTACACCTCCTCCAGCTGAGTCAGGTATGTTCATTTACATTTCTATATTTTTTTGATAGTTTGTTTTATTTATTTTTGTCCATTTCGTATAGTACGTGCTGATGACGAGACGAGTCATCACGAGGGGGAGGGCAGTTATAATGAGACGATGCGGGCAGTGTGGATAAATGAAGGGTATGTAATGCATTATTTTTATTATCTATTCATCATTGTGGTATTAATATTTTCAATTTCAGGAATAAAATAGAGCCAGCCCAAGCATCACAATTTATTACAAAGTCAATTGAAGCACATTTTCCAGGCCCCATCCGTCGCTTTTCTGATTTTCCGATGGATGTTCGGGATTTATTGTTCACTATGTTCTTGGTATTTATCTTATTTTATCATATTAAGTCATTTTCCTGCTATATTTTAACACACTTATTGTTATGTAACATATAATTTATTTTTTGTTAATATGTAGAGCACCTCCTGCACCTCCTGCACCTCGTGCACAGCAGCCTCCGGTAAGTATTTTATTTGATTGATTTTCTATTTGTTAACTCTAAATATCATCTTACAAAATATAAGAATTTAGATTGAGGAGGGGAAAATATCATTTTCTTAACTCTATGAACTTGGGTTTGAGGGTCCAAAATTGAAAAGAGAGGTCCAATCAATCCATCGATTGTTCCAACACGACATGGGGGGTGAAAGTAACCTGTAGAAACTGACGGAGTTCAAATTGGACTCCAAATTTGAGCTCGATGCTCAAATTTACATTTCCTAAATAGAACCAAGTTAATCGAGTGTAAGAGGGTCAAAAATAAAGAAATATATGTCCAATTAATTTGTCAATGACTCCAACACGACCGGGAAGGTGAGAGTGACTTGTAGAAACTGACGGAGTCCAAATTGGACTACCGATTTGAGCAAAACGTTTAAAATTGTCATTCGTCAATTTCACTTAAATGAAAAACATCTTGCTTTTAATTTTCAAGAAAAATTGATTTCTTTATTAAGGATTTGATTTTAATTTTTTTAAATGATATACAGGATCATCCGTCGCGAGATGTTGGACGAGACGACGACCAGGATGACACATATGCGGAGGATTTGTGATTTCATTTTAGTTATTTGCATGTTGTCATTTTATTATGGATGTATGATTAATTTGTGTGTTTGTATGTGATGAATTTGAAGTTCGTGGAGATTGTGATTTGTGTAGTTGATTTATATGTTTTTATGAAATTGTTATTTATCAGGTTATTTATTTTATTAAATTGTTATTTATCAGGTGATTTATAGTCGATTATATAAATTTATAAAAAAAAATACTGCAAAATTAGCGACCGAATAGCGACCGAATAGCGACTGTCTTTATTATTTATTTTATTAAAGTATTAAAATTAGCGACAGAATAGCGACCGAATAGCGACTGTCTCTATTATTTATTTTATTAAATTATTATTTATCAGGTGATTTATAGTCGTTTATATAAATTTATTTTAAAAAAATACTACAAAATTAGCGACCGAATAGCGACCGCATAGCGACTGTATATATTAGCGACGGGTCATGCGACCGATTGATATCGGTCGCTATCCGCGACTGATATTGCGACCGATAATTATCGGTCTCTATCCGCGACTGCTTCTGCGACCGATAATTATCGGTCGCTAACGGCGACCTATTCTGCGACCGATTTATATCGGTCGCCATTTAGCGACTATTATATAGCGACCGACATGTTCGGTCGCTAATAGGTGTCTGTTTGGTCGCAGTATCTCTTTGCGACCGATCTGCGACCGAATAGCGACCGGGAGGTCGGTCGCTACTCGCGGTTTTTCTTGTAGTGCTTGTTGCAACGTATAGACTTGCTATGTATGGACTTGTTGCAACGTATAGACTTGCTATGAAGATGCACGGACCTTGTTTATGCAAGGCAAAGACTGCACTGACTCTTACATGCTAGAAATCGAGGCTACACCGAGTATGTCTATGCGGCACGAAGGCCTGCACCGACTTCACTCACGTATATGAATAGAGTTGCACAAACTTAGTGTGGAGTGCACCGAGTTTGTGAGGCATGCACTGACTTGATTACGTGTACGAGAGGAGATGCACGAGTATGTCTATGCAAGAAAATTTGCACCGACTCCAAACGTGCACAGGGATGATTATGTACAGACTTGATTCCAGTACATGGCCAACAGATGCACTAACTTCAATGCAGAGAAATAAAGATTGCACCAAGTTTGTTCATGCGCCGTGTTGTTCATGCACAGACTTCGTGACAAGCATAGATCAAATGTGCACTGACTTAGCATGTGGTATGCACCAACGTTAGAATACAGGGGAAGGCATGGGATGCACCGAGTTAGTCCAATACATGCACAGACTTTAGATGCTGATGACTCAGACTTAAAAAGGTGCATCAACCCTAATGCAATATGCAAAAGGTGCACCGATGCTATATGCCAAATGAGCACGTACATATGCACCGACCTATATGCTGACCTCATGTGTATACACCGACCCATATGTACACATAAATAGAAACGTGCACTGACCTAACAGCGATATGTGCACGGACCTTTGTTATATATATATGCTCAGACCAACAATGTGCTCGGACCATGAATGCATATTCACCATTATTCAACCTTGTCAGAAAATTGAAGACCACTTAAAAAATTCGACCGGGAGGGCCGCTTTGGGGCATCATAATATAATACGAGATCTACTCGCCGCAATGTCAAAATTGGCGTGTCTATAGCTGCCCTACCTTGGCATCCGCTTTGTAGGGGAACGACATGTAATGGAATGCAATGAAGGGTAATGAAATGAAATGGAGTTGACTGAAAAGTGAATGCCAAGGTATGATGTGACACGCTTTCAACATTTTGGGATTGGAGCCTTTCCAAAGTCTCAACAAAACAACCCTGAAGAGGGTCCCCCAAAGTCAACGCTTGTTCGGATGGAAATAAGGAAAGAGAAAAAGTGCACTTGAGCATAAATAAAAAGGGTGGGGCCAACTTCTCTGCGCGGAAGTACCCTGGTCGTAGACCTGTGGGTTTCACCTCGGGGAGCGGTTACCAGCCATGTGGAAGTGCTGCGGCCGAGGTGGGCCCAATGGAGTAAAAAAAAGCAGTTGATAAATCCAAACAGACATTTCTTCCGGAGAACCAACCCAAGGTGGTTTCGAGGAAACTGAGTACTCGACTCAGAATGAAATATCTCGTATTATTCAAGAATTCAAGCACAGCAACTCTCGCAATCAAGTTAAGTGAATGATCTTCCACAATGATATCAAAGTCCTACATGAATGCATGCTGGGTTTAAAAGAAATATATAAAACAAAAGAAAATAGAAGATAACCAAGGATAATATTGTTAAGTTGTGGAGACTGGGTCATGATAGCGATCCGATGAGCTGATACTGAGGCGGGGCCCGTTTATCCACGTACCGACACACCGGACGGAACCGTTGTCCCCAAGCTGTCACATCCTAACGGTCTATCCGTACGTCCTGAATTCCTCTGAAGTGATCACTATTTTTGTTGAAGGGGAACTCAAACTCCAGATTTATCCAAGACATAAGGTCCTTGGTATGCTCTAAGAGTGTAGATATCATATAGTAGGATGCATGACACAGTGGAGCCGATCACCGGAGTGACCGAGGGTGGGACAGTGTTATCCCCCTTTTTTTTTCAATGGTACATGCACTCAACAGTTAACACACAATTATTGCATCGATGTCTGCACCGAACAGTTAACACACAATTATTGCACAAGAAATGGAATCGCACTTCACAAAGAAATCCACACACCCAGGTTGTAGCAACTCAAAAATTTTTATATGTATTTATATATATAAAAAAAGAAATAATGAAAGATGAAAATAAAATAAATTATGAATATTTTTCTGTTATGCAAACATGAGCCCTATTCCACGTGTTAACACAAACGGCGAGATTCGCGATACGATTTCGAAAAGACAAAGACGTCGGCATCCGATTTTTATTAGCTTTAATCTAATCCTAATTAATGGATGAGGTCATTCTTACATCATTGAATAAATGAGGTCATAGATTATGTCATCCACATAGTGGAACAAAGTTGGTGTAATGGGGTTGGTGTAATAGTGGAACAAAGTTGGTGTAATGGGGTTGGTGTAATAGTGGAACAAGGTTGGTATGATGGAATGAGGTTGGTGGAATAGTGAAAGTAGGTGGGAGATTTTGGCCTATAAATAGGGCTATGCTCTTCCATACTCAAATCACAAATCTCTTGGGAGGAATTGCTGGTTGGAGAGAGGGAGAAAGCTCGAAGTTGGAGGAGTGTCGAAAGCATTCTTCGTTCTTAAATTTCTTATTCTTTGATCTTCAAAAAGGTAGATGTTCTCTCAGGCTAAACTCAAATTAATGCATGCATTAGATGTAGATGCATGGTTACTTTGATTCTATATCATTTTCCCCAAATTTTATCGAGTATTGATCATGCTATCCATACAATTAGACATAATATTTTAACTAAGATTTTTAACCGCTTGAAGATCCGTCTCGGATCACGGTGTCTTTCTAAGACCGTGTTCCGGATGCGCGATCTCTACCCCGATTGTGATATTTTCAAGTTATATATCATCTAACATTTTAGATATGTCATGTTAAGTTGCATATCATTTAAATTCACACACGATTAAGTTAAGGTTATGAAAGATAATAATTCTATTCCATGAGCTTATATTTTCGTCCTAGTTCTTGTTACCTTCATGATATCCTTGATCTCCATGACTATATTATATCTCTGGCATGCTAAATGGAGTAGATATTATCTGTTAAAATTACATAGACTTAGTTGCATAATCGTGAGTTTTGACGATTTTCATGATATCACGTTACCATATTTTCAACAAGTCGTGTAAATAACTAGATTTCCAAGGAAAAATGGTGTCTAAGGAAAGAGGTCCACGGGAAAACGCTTTAAGTGGATAAGTGGTTTATTAATTAGGACCTCGCGAATGCGAGGGGAGCCTCCCACTGTCCCACCTCTTACCTGGCTATAATTCCTCGATTTTCTAATTAAGCACCCGACTATGAAAAACTTTATCTAAGCCTATTTAACAAGATTTTTCGAGAGAACCATTCAAGCCATGTCCATCAATCCAATTCTTTTGTCAACTTAATGACGTTAAACATGATGCCTTCTTATTATCTTAATGTCGTTAAATATTATGTCTTAAAATCATCCTTGGACTTCTCTTACCTCTACTTGAAATCTTGTACTATTGGTCCCTTGAATGATAATTTTGCTAGATCTGTACTTTATTTCATAAGCTCTACCTTGAAATTCTTTGGCCATACATATTATGTGGATGTCTAAATACACTTGGGATCTATGATCCATAACCCAATACCTGGCGTTAATGGGGCCCGGTCTGGTCCTGGGGGGAGCGCCCGAAAGTACTTGTGCCTATGGGAGTTGAATGACCTGGTGTGGCATTGCACCGAAGTGCTTGACTTGCTAGATTAATTTATGACATTCCACAGTTTGTGAATTTCCTGACTTGCTTGAATACATGAAGTACTTGACTTGTATATACTTGCGTAAAATGGCCAATTCCATAATATTACTTGCTACATGATCATTCTCTACTTGAACTTTAGTCTTGATATCTTGTCTACTTGTGATTCCAATTACTGCATTACTTTACTCTCTCTCCTATGCTTGTTCCATATTTTATTTACGTTTCTCGGCATAGCACATACCTTTATCCAAACTGTTAATTACTTTAAGTTACCTGGTATAGAGATATAAGTCCTACTGAGCATTTCGCTCACCCTACGTTTTCCGGTTAACATTTCAGGTAATTCCAATGATGAACCCCAAACTCATGGGAATGAGCTAGAGTCATCGAGGAATCAAGATTACCTTAGTTACCTAGGTTTATGAACGGTTGTTCTTACTAGAATTATGTTTTTATTTGAAGTTGTATCTTGCCTTGTCTCGTAAGGCTTAAGAATGTTGTAAAACTTTATTTTGATGAAATAAGAGTATCCATTTCTTCTTATCTATTCTTGTGGTTTGGACCCCAATCTTCGTGCTCTGAATGACTTGAGTGTTTCGACTCGTCGCGCCTCAATATTCCGCGTCGGGGCGTGACAGTCTTTGTGGTATCAGAGCCTAGGTTTCATAAACCCTAGGTTTCCCTTGATATAGGTTTTAGATGTTGACATAGAAATTTGGATAGGATCTTGAAGCTTCCCGGTAAGATTGGGAAGAGCCATGGGCTAAGCTTTAAAGAATGATTAATCAAGAAATAAACAAAGCACTTAAGTTTTATAGTTGTGCTCGCAGATGGCTGCCGAGAGAGCTCAATGGCGCGAGATGCAAAGGACGGTGCAAGGTTTAACCCATGCACTACAACAAGTAGCTCAAGGAGGAGCTAACCATGGAGCGGGAGATCTGCATAGGAATTTCAAGAGCATGAACCCTCCTAAGTTCGCTGGGTCTACAGACCCGGATGAGGCTGAACATTGGGTAAAGGAAATTGAGAGGATTTTTCGAGTCATGCAATGTGCTGATGAGGAGAAGGTCCTACTCGCTACCTTTCAGCTTGAAAGAGATGCACGTGCTTGGCGGGAGTCGGTCGACGCAACTCTACCACACGACCAGGTGTTGTGGGAATAGTTTATAGAACACTTCAACAACAAGTACTTCTCCGACCGAGTTCAAGAGAGGAAGGCTACCGAATTTGCTTCCTTGAAGCAAAGGAGTTTGACGATAGCGGAGTATGAAGCCCAATTCGCAAGATTATCTCCGTATGCACAACATCTTGTGAGTATCGAGAAAATGAAGGCAAGGAGATTTTTAAATGGCTTAAAGCCTCAATATATTACTCAACTCGCCCCGATGGATATCCAAGTATATGCCGATGTGATGAGGAGAGCCCAACTCTTGGAAGATGCAACGGAATTGACTGATCGCATCAGGGGAAGAGATGCCAAGATGGACCAAGTTACTGGATCAGGTAATTTCAAGCCCTCCTTCGGAAAGAAGAGGCCTAATTATGATGAGCGTAACTTCAATAAAGATGGACATAATTTCAATAAGGATCGGCGTGACTTTCAAAAGGACAAGAGGCCGAGATCATTTGATAAACAAATCATCCCAGTCGCTACATCATCAAAGGAACTATGCAAATATTGTGAGAAACCCGGACACAAGGCAGATGAGTGCTGGAGAAGACTGGGTGCATGTCTTCGATGTGGAAGTCGGGAACATAGAATTTCGAATTGTCCACTTCTCAATGAGCAAGCTCCGTCGGAAAAGCTTCCAGTTGCTGTCAAGAAGCAAGGAAGACTTCAAGCTCTTATGAATGCGGAACCTACCGAAGATGGAGGCGTTGTGGAAGGTACTCTCTCCGTGTGCTCAAGCCCTGCCTCTGTCTTATTTGATACTGGAGCTACGCATTCCTTCATATCTTAGAGCTTTGCGGATATTTTACCTTTGATGCCGGTTCCATTAGAATCTAAACTTGTTATTACTACCCCTATTGGAGCGGGATCGAAGATTAAATATTTCTACCCTGCTAGTGAGGTTCTAGTTAGCGGTTGTAACTTACCCGCTAATTTAGTATGCATGGAGATGGCAGGATATGATATTATCTTGGGAGCTGACTGGTTATCTACATATGGTGCTAGCCTTAACTGTAAATTGGGTACGGTAACCTTTAGTGAGTACCCCAACCTCTTATTTTCTGGTGTCAGGTATTCTAGACACATATCCCTTATTTCGGCTCTTAAAGCTGATAAATTATCGAAGAAGGGTTGTGCGGCCTTCTTAGTTTCTATGACTATGGCCAAGCATAAGAAACCCAATCTGGAGGATATTCCTATTGTTCGGGATTATTCTGATGTATTTCCGGACGAGTTGCATGGTATTCCTCCGGAGAGAGAAGTGGTCTTCTCTATTGATTTGATTCTGGGAGCTACACCTATTTCTAAGGCTCCGTATCAGATGTCCCCTATCGAAATGAAGGAGTTAAAAGAACAATTGATGGAGTTACTAGAGAAGGGATTCATCCGACCGAGTACTTCACCATGGGGAGCTCCCGTCTTATTTGTCAAAAAGAAGGATGGGTCAATGAGATTGTGTGTTGACTACCGGCAATTGAACCAACTCACAATCAAGGATAAATATCCATTGCCGAGGATTGATGAACTATTTGACCAGATTTCTGGAGCTCGATATTTTTTAAAAATTGATCTCCGATCTGGTTATCATCAATTGAAGATCAAGGAGGAAGATATTCACAAAACGGCATTCAGGAGCAGGTATGGACATTATGAGTTCACTGTTATGCCTTTTGGCCTAACCAATGCGCCTGCCGCATTTATGCAGTTAATGAACAGTGTATTCATGCCATACCTTGATCAATTTATGATAGTCTTCATTGACGGTATTTTGATCTACTCAAAGTCTGAGATGGAGCATGAAGAACATCTCAAGAAATCCCTACAGTTATTAAGAGATCACAAACTTTATGCTAAGCTTAGTAAGTGTGATTTCTGGCTAGAAGAAGTTTCTTTTCTAAGTCACATAATATCCCGGAATGGTATTGCTGTCGATCCTTCAAAGTTTGAGGCCGTGAAAAATTGGGAAAGACCTACTAGTGTGACAGAAATTCGAAGCTTCTTAGGATTGGAAAGATGTTATAGAAGATTTATTAAGGATTTCTCCAAGATCGCCGTATCTTTGACAAGATTGACGAGAAAGGAGATTCCCTATATATGGTCCGAGGAATGTGAGAAAAGCTTTCAAACTTTGAAAGATTGTTTGACTACTGCCCCTATACTCACATTGCCTACTAACGGAGGGGGATTCGAAGTTTATGCTGATGCATCCGGAATTGGCCTAGGCTGTGTATTAATGCAACATGGCAAGGTGATTGCCTATTCCTCAAGACAATTGAAAAAGCACGAGGAGAATTATCCCGTGCATGATTTGGAGCTTGCAGCTGTAGTCTTTGCCTTGAAGATTTGGCGGCATTATCTCTATGGTGAGGCATTTATTGTATATTCCGACCACAAGAGTCTCAAGTACTTATTCTCTCAAAAGGAACTTAATATGAGACAAAGACGGTGGCTGGAATACTTGAAGGATTTTGATTTCTCTATACAATATCACCCTGGAAAAGGTAATGCCGTAGCTGATGCTCTTAGCCGGAAGCCGATGGCATTATTATCAAGCCTAATGATTAAAGAGTGGCAATTGTTAGAACAAATGACAAACTTAGACCTCAATATGGAGGAGAAGGAAGAAGGAGTCTTCATTGCAAATATTAGTCTCCAATCTAAGTTACGCTTAGAAATTAAAGAGTTACAAAATGATGATCCATTGGTTATTGAAATTAAAGAGAAATTAGATCAACGACCAGATTTCCTTCTGGCAGATAATGGAAGGTTGCTCTTCCGAGGAAGAACTTATGTGCCCGATTGTTCTACCATCAAGAATAAAATCTTGGAGGAGGCACATCG
The DNA here is from genome assembly GCA_022559845.1 of Amorphophallus konjac. Lineage (NCBI taxonomy): Eukaryota > Viridiplantae > Streptophyta > Magnoliopsida > Alismatales > Araceae > Amorphophallus > Amorphophallus konjac. Next base: position 438,036,253 of record CM040126.1, read on the forward strand.
ATCGAGGTATACTATTCATCCTAGTGCTACAAAAATGTACCAAGATCTCAAAAGAACATTTTGCTGGCCTAACATGAAAAGAGAGGTAGCCGAGTTCGTGAGCCGATGTTTGGTCTGCCAACAAGTTAAAGTCGAACATCTCAAACCGACTGGTAAGCTAAAACCTCTAGAAATACCGGAATGGAAATGGGATAGTATTGGCATGGATTTTATAGTTGGGTTGCCAAAGACCCAAAGTGGATTTGATGCTATATGGGTGATTATGGACCGACTAACTAAGTCTGCTCACTTCTTGCCCATCAAAACCAAATGGACCGTGGATGTTCAAGCTGCCCTGTATATCAAGGAGGTTGTAAGGCTACACGGTATTCCAACTTCCATAATTTCGGATAGAGATCCGAGATTCACCTCTCACTTCTGGAAAGGTTTGCAATCATCCTTGGGTACTAGACTGAATTTTAGTACGGCTTTTCACCCTCAGACAGATGGACAAACCGAGAGGACAAATCAGATTATCGAAGATATGTTAAGAGCTTGTATGATAGATTTTGGGGGAAGTTGGCATGAACACTTACCACTGATTGAATTTGCATATAAAAACAGTTATCAGTCTAGCATTCAGATGGCACCTTTTGAAGCATTGTATGGTAGGAGTTGTAGATCACCCCTATGCTGGAGTGAGGTTGGAGATAAGGGATCAATGGGTCCCGATATTATTCAAGATACAACTCACAATATTCAGTTGATCCGTGAAAGGCTGAAAATTACTCAATCACGGCAAAAGAGTTATGCCGATAATCGAAGAAGAGACCTTGAATTTCAAGTGGGGGAGCATGTCTTCTTGAAAATTTCACCCACGCGAGGAATTAAGAGGTTTGGTATCAATGGAAAACTGAGTCCAAGATTTATTGGCCCTTTTGAGATTCTAGAACGAATCGGTGAAGTGGCATATAAGCTGGCTTTGCCTCCACAATTGGCCAGTGTCCATGATGTATTTCATGTATCCATGCTAAGGAAATATGTGTATGATCCTTCGCATGTGATTCAATTCAATGACTTGAAGCTCCAGAAGGATTTATCTTATGAAGAAAGATCGATCAAGATCTTAGATCGGAAATTTCACTAGCTAAGGAATAGGGCTATACCGATGGTAAAAGTCCAATGGAGTAAGCGTGGATTCGAGGAGGCTACTTGAGAATTAGAAGAGTCAATCAATAAGAAGTACCCAGATTTGATCTCAGGTTAGAATTTTGAACCCTCCATTTAAAATTTTAAATTACTATTACATGATGTAAATTTGGAGGACCAAATTCTTTTAAGTGGGGGAGGATATAGCAACTCGAAAATTTTTATATGCATTTATATATATATATAAAAAGAAATAATGAAAGATGAAAATAAAATAAATTATGAATATTTTTCTGTTATGCAAACATGAGCCCTATTCCACGTGTTAACACAAACGGCGAGATTCGCGATACGATTTCGAGAAGAGAAAGACGTCGGCATCCGATTTTTATTAGCTTTAATCTAATCCTAATTAATGGATGAGGTCATTCTTACATCATTGAATAAATGAGGTCATAGATTATGTCATCCACATAGTGGAACAAAGTTGGTGTAATGGGGTTGGTGTAATAGTGGAACAAGGTTGGTATGACGGAATGAAGTTGGTGGAATAGTGAAAGTAGGTGGGAGATTTTGGCCTATAAATAGGGCTATGCTCTTCCATACTCAAATCAAAAATCTCTTGGGAGGAATTGCTAGTTGGAGAGAGGGAGAAAGCTCGAAGTTGGAGGAGTGTCGAAAGCATTCTTCATTCTTAAATTTCTTATTCTTTGATCTTCAAAAAGGTAGGTGTTCTCTCAGGCTAAACTCAAATTAATGCATGCATTAGATGTAGATGTATGGTTACTTTGATTCTATATCATTTTCCCCAAATTTTATCGAGTATTGATCATGCTATCCATACAATTAGACATAATATTTTAACTAAGATTTTTAACCGCTTGAAGATCCGTCTCGGATCACGGTGTCTTTCTAAGACAGTGTTCCGGATGCGCGATCTCTACCCCGATTGTGATATTTTCAGGTTATATATCATCTAACATTTTAGATATGTCATGTTAAGTTGCATATCATTTAAATTCACACACGATTAAGTTAAGATTATGAAAGATAATAATTCTATTCCATGAGCTTATATTTTCTTCCTAGTTCTTGTTACCTTCATGATATCCTTGATCTCCATGACTATATTATATCTCTGGCATGCTAAATGGAGTAGATATTATCTGTTAAAATTACATGTACTTAGTTGCATAATCGTGAGTTTTGACGATTTTCATGATATCACGTTACCGTATTTTCAACAAGTCGTGTAAATAACTAGATTTCCAAGGAAAAATGGTGTCTAAGGAAAGAGGTCCACGGGCAAACGCTTTAAGTGGATAAGTGGTTTATTAATTAGGACCTCGCGAATGCGAGGGGAGCCTCCCACTGTCCCACCTCTTACCTGGCTATAATTCCTCGGTTTTCTAATTAAGCACCCGACTGTGAAAAACTTTATCAAAGCCTATTTAACAAGATTTTTCGAGAGAACCATTCAAGCCGTGTCCATCAATCCAATTCTTTTATCAACTTAATGACGTTAAACATGATGCCTTCTTATTATCTTAATGTCGTTAAACATTATGTCTTAAAATCATCCTTGGACTTCTCTTACCTCTACTTGAAATCTTGTACTATTGGTCCCTTGAATGATAATTTTGCTAGATCTGTACTTTATTTCATAAGCTCTACCTTGAAATTCTTTGGCCATACATATTATGTGGATGTCTAAATACACTTGGGATCTATGATCCATAACCCAATGCCTGGCGTTAATGGGGTCCGGTCTGGTCCTGGGGGGAGCGCCCGAAAGTACTTGTGCCCATGGGAGTTGAATGACCTGGTGTGGCATTGCACCGAAGTGCTTGACTTACTAGATTAATTTATGACATTCCACAGTTTGTGAATTTCCTGACTTGCTTGAATACATGAAGTACTTGACTTGTATATACTTGCGTAAAATGGCCAATTCCATAATATTACTTGCTACATGATCATTCTCTACTTGAACTTTAGTCTTGATATCTTGTCTACTTGTGATTCCAATTACTGCATTACTTTACTCTCTCTCCTATGCTTGTTCCATATTTTATTTACGTTTCTCGGCATAGCACATACCTTTATCCAAACTGCTAATTACTTTAAGTTACCTGGTATAGAGATATAAGTCCTACTGAGCATTTCGCTCACCCTACATTTTCCGGTTAACATTTCAGGTAATTCCAATGATGAACCCCAAACTCATGGGAATGAGCTAGAGTGATCTAGGAATCAAGATTACCTTAGTTACCTAGGTTTATGAACGGTTGTTCTTACTAGAATTATATTTTTATTTGAAGTTGTATCTTGCCTTGTCTCGTAAGGCTTAAGAATGTTGTAAAACTTTATTTTGATGAAATAAGAGTATCCATTTCTTCTTATCTATTCTTGTGGTTTGGACCCCAATCTTCGTGCTCTGAATGACTTCAGTGTTTCGACTCGTCGCGCCTCAATATTCCACGTCGGGGCGTGACACAGGTAATTCACAGAAACAAGCAAAGACATAATGCAAACCAAATAAGATTCCTCCGATAAAAATCAATAACAGTAACTCATCATTCATGCTTTACATTTACAATTTTACCCCTCTTTTCTCTTATAAGTATCCCCCTAGCGCTTAGCCAAATGCATTCAATGGTGGTTCTGTGCTTTTGAGATGGGAAGAGAGAGGTCCCAGTCTTTGGAGATGGAGGGTGAACCTTCCCGTCTTACCAAAAGGGGGAGGTTCGATCGTGAATTCCTAAAATTGATCGACATCGGAGGTCATCTGAGTGAAAGGATTCTCTCGCGAAGGGTGAGTTAGCTCTTTCCTCTATTCTTCAGACACGAGTTCTTTCTTACCCATTCATTCTTTTCTTTCCTTTCCTTTCAGCCGTATCCCCTCTTTCCGGGTCCTTGAAGATTCTCCAGACTGCCCTGGCTGTCGAAGCTCACTTCCAACGTTACTACCGACATGAGAGTTGTTATTTCAAAGTGGCACCTTCAAGGCCTGGTTATCCACGCCCAATATTATAACAAGATTTGCATAGATTGGGCAGCCATGGGTGCACTGGTAGATGTTTGGCACCCTGAAACCCACACCTTCGTCTTTTATACTTTTGAATCGACGATCCTTCTGGAGGAGGCGAAACTCCTGCTTGGCTTAAAAAGATTCAGGAATGATGGGAGAATAAAAATTTTGCCCATGGGGAAGAAGGTGTCCTCTGAGGAAGTCCTAGGAAGCTTCATGCCCTACGGAGCCATTAAAGGCGTTCAGACACAGCGGTGAATCAACTTACAAAAGCTCGTAGACTGGACCATGAGCACTTTAGAAAGATTGACAAGCGACGAATGCTTAGAAGGACTCATGAAAGGGTTCATGATATGTTTGGCCGGAGCTCTCCTCTTCCCCAGCACTGACAATATCATGGAGGAGGATTAGCTGGGCGCGATTTGCGGACTCTGGAAGGGCAAAAGAGTGGGGCCAGCCGTCCTCGACTACCTTTACAGCGGTCTTACGGCTTCCAGCATGGGCCAGCCCCCCTATGGGTGCATGTTTCTCCTCAATTGCTGGATTGATGTCCACTTCAAATTTGATCGCTGTGAGGAGGCACGAACTACTTCCAGAATCTTCCAACAAAGCCCCCTTTATCACATGGTTGATGTGTTGGGTTTTGGCGGGAGTGTGGTCAATCGCACGCCTCGGCTGAAGTCACGTGGAGACTGGCGCACTTACTTCAACACCTTGGAGCGGGATGCGTTTACTCACGCGCCAGCATGTTTACTTGGGCGTGAGCATCTCACGAGACTCTCCCCTGATGCGGAACTCCAGCTTATCGGTGCAACTGGGTTTATTCTTTACAGCTCGCACCGGTGTTGCCTGCAAATCGACCTTCCGCGACACTCTTTTCCTACGCTATCTGACCTTCCTTTGATTAAAGAAAGGGAGTTGGGCACGGATAATGATGCAATAGACATGACAGCGATCAAAGCAGCGTGGAAGGCAAGCGTTCCACAGAAGGCGATGGTGTCTGTGAGTGAGGATCGGGAGCTATGGAAGGCTTATGTAATGGAGCTCGGGAAACTGAGGCCTGAGGTGCCCAAACCCTAATGTATCTCGTTTTAGAATAAATGCCAAGCCTTAATGTCATTGCATGTTCCTTGAATCTCCTTTCCCCTTTTCTTTTCATAGAGGCGGCTAAAATGATGGACGCCGGGCAGCAGCTGGCTGTCTCAGACAGAAGCTAAAGGATCGGAGCAACTACAGTATGAGGAGTTGCCCTGAGACATCCTGGAGCTAAAGGTTTCTCTCCAGGTGCCGAGGACAGAGGTAAAGCAGGAGAGAGTAAGGAGAGAGACGAGGAGAGAGCGGCATCGAGGTTGGTACGAGAGGAGGGCACTGGGGGCCCGGGCGATGGAGCTCTGGGAGAAACAGCGACTGGGCATGTCGCTTCCTCAAGGTCACTGCATATTGGAGGAGAGTCATAGCTCACGGTAGAGGAGCTCCTGGGGCTAGTGCAGTCTCCACCGACAGAGCAGAGGGCAGCTCAGCCAACGACCTCGGGTTCGAGAGCTTCGCAACCATCGGGGTTGCGAGAGGCTAGAGGACGGCGAGGAGCATCGCCAGAGAGGGTGGACATGCACGACGTGACAATGTAATTGCTGTGTCACAGAGCTCTAGGATACCTCCCTGTAGGGACCTCCGCCTTCGGAGGGAGAAGAGAGATGACCAGGAGGGTGATGTAAGTTGCTTGTACACCCACCGCCCTGCTGTATGGTGTACATGGCACCTTATATAGACTCACGAGCGAAATGGGTCGCGTTCGCGTGATTTGCCTGCCCTTTGTGCGTTCCTTTTCCTTCACGCCTCTTTTCTTCCACGTTATTCCCATGTGGTGCGTTCGACAAGATTTTGCCCCGAAGTGGGGGAATCTTGTCTCATCACGGGCCCTCCTTCTCAATAGGAGTCTCGCGTCGGAGTCGACAATGGTAACTTTTAGTTCCATTCCGATGCGAGATTTCAAACCCCCCTGACAAACATCACCTTCTTTTCCACGGGAATCCTGCGTCGAAGTCGGCAATGGCAACTTTCAACTCTACTCCAACGCGAGATTTCAAACTTCCCGACAAACACACCCTTTCCTTTTTTTGCGGGAATCTTACGTCGGAGTCGGCAATGGCAACTTTTAGTTCCATTCCGATGCGAGATTTCAAACCTCCCGACAGATGCATCTGTTCTTTTATGCGAGAATCGTCAGCAACGACAACTTTGAGCTCACGACATTTCAAATCTCCCGACATGCGCATTCCTTCTTTTCTGCGAGAATCGTCCATCGGAGTCGGCGGTGGTGACTTTTAGTTCCAGTCGCTTGCGACAATTCAAACCTCTCGAGGGATGCACAATAATGATGACTCTTAGTTTCATCCTCGTGCGACAATTCAAACCTCCCGGCATATGCATCCCTTTCCTTTTTCTTGTTCATTACACTCAATCACGTGCCTGCCAAGAATCAGACTGCCCCTCAGTGAGCGGGGAGTGGGTGGACATGTCATTTCGCCGCTTATATGAGACTGAAAAGAAGATGCCCTATCACGAGGGTCACCAACAGAGATAATGGTGATTGCCGCCTCAGACGTCTTCCAATCCTATAAATACCTCCCCTTTCAGTCGACTCGGGAACACCAGAGTCGAGATTTTGGAAAGAGTAGGGGAGGTTGCGTACCGTCTTGCACTACCACCTCAGTTATCTGGAGTGCACAATGTCTTCTATGTGTTGATGTTGAGAAAGTATGTATATGACCCTACTCATGTCATTCAACATGCGGATCTTGAGTTAAAAGAAGATTTGACTTATGAAGAGAGACCTGTTAAGATTCTGGATCGTAAGCAGCAACAGCTCAGGAACCGATCTATATCTATGGTCAAGGTGCAATGGAGTCGGCGTGGAACTGAAGAAGATACTTGGGAGTCTGAAGATACCATGCGAAAACAATATCCCGACTTGTTCTAGGTGAGTTGTTCCACTCCCTATCGTGTTGAAGTGCAGTGAATTTGGAGGACCAAATTCTTTGAAGTGGGGGAGGGTGTAATATCCTGATTTATTAACAAATAAAAATTTCTAGAAAATTTATAAGAAATTAATTAGAAAATCCTTAATAAATAGAATAAGTTAAATTTTGACTATTTCGTAAAAATCTGGAAAATTTAGAATCTTGTAGAGGATAAAATGTTTAATAATAGTATCTTCTGTGACCGACCCAAATAAAATCCGTAATTAGGCCAAATCAACTGATTAATGCCCAAATCCACACTTAATTTAATTGGACTTTAAAATGCGAAATTTAAGCCCAATACCCGATCATTTAGGCTGAGACCGGATCCAAATGGAAGGCTAGGATGAGAGGATCATTTCCCCTCTTAGTTTTCCCCGAAACGCTAACCCTAGAAAGCAAATTTTGGATGAGAAGGCGGCGGCTAACCCTATCCGCGCAGTTCGCGCACGTCCAACTTGATTGGACTCTATCTCCTCGAATAGAAGACTCTAGACCTTGTGTGACCTATAAAAATGACCCTCAGGAACACTATTTTCGTTTGGGTGCTGTCGCGGCCGACGAGGATCGTGGACGAGGATGGATTCCGGCGATCACCGACGAGGTGTTCATAGCGTGTCGTCGTCCCTCTTCTTCCTCCGTTTAAGGTAAGTTATAGCAAGCCAAACCTTAAGTATTATATATGGTTAGAACCAGCATCGAATGTCCTTTCTATTGAATGTAAAAGCCCTAAAAGTTACTTAGTATCATGCGAGAATTTTAGAGTTTTGTAGAAGCATGTCATATCCAGGGTTACACTTATTCCATCTCGTTTAAGTAGGGATTGCATGCACTAAAGATTAAATTGAGCATGCTTTATTATAAAACTTTTCGTGCTCTTTCTTTTAAACCTAAAAGTCCTAATTTTTATGCTCTGTGCTATGCATATTTAGTGATTCTTTGTAACCCTAGCCAACTCGTCGAAGGCGGGCAGGGCGAAAGGGGATTTGAGCATTTTTGACTTGTACGGTCTCGCGATAGACCGCCCAACCTAGTTAGGCGGCATGTTACTGACCGTTTATGTTCTCTGGTTCGTAGTAAGTTTCTGGGAAGAGTGGCTTTAACTAAACCGCCCTTCTGTCAGGTGGCCAGTTATTGACCGTCCATCTCTTTCCAGCGGCTCATTACAGACCGCTCATCCCCAGAAGGCCTTCTGACCTGAGGGGGATAAACGGCCTGTCGTGCGATCGCTGGAAGGATGAAAGGTCCAGACTGGACCGTCCATCTTTACAGAATTGATAAGGTTATCTTTTTCGCATGATTTATGATAGTAGATTAATGGTTAAATGTAAGTTAGCAACATGCATAAAAACTCTGGAAAATTATAACAGTAATGATTATAAATCTTGCTGATTTATTCATCTTGACCTTGGATCATCTTTTTCAATGTTAATATTAATCGTGATTCATTATTAAATTGAAAATTTTATTAGGGTTGTATGACAGTCGTTCTACTCCGGTAGGATTGACTGGCCGTCTCACTGGTTTCTGATGTTTTGTTAACCCTATTTCCTTGTAATGTTTGGGACTCTCCGCCGATATTCCTTCCGTCGGACTAGGACCTTCATTATGGGACCTCCGTAAGCCCCCGCGAGCCTGGGATTCCCACTAGGACGTCGGGCAGGTTGTACCATCAAGACCTGAACCTGTGTACGTGATCGAATCGATTGAACTATCGTATTGTAAGTCACGGCTCAACTTGGACCCTCTGAGAATTGCGCGGCCCTAAGGGGACCGTTCATCTTATTGGGCGGCCCATAATGAACCGCACATCCCTGGCCAAGTGCCACTTACATTGGTTGTTTAACCTTGATCTATCTTCGACCAATTTGAGTTTGGATCGACCCAATAAGCCCTAGGTTGACCAGTGGAGAGTGGGCTGGACCCTGGTTCAGTTCTGCCCTACTTATGGCAGCCCGGAGCCCGTTTGGGTAGACTTCTAGTGGATTAAGTTGAACGGACCTACTGGAACCGCCCATGTTATAGCGCGGATCTTATTGGACCGTCTGTCTATTGGACGGCCCTATATGGACCGTTATCTTGTTCTTGGGCTTCCAGCTCTACTAGTCTTGAGCGGCCCATTTTCAACCGTTCAATTACTCGAGCGGCCCTACATGGACCGTGTATCCTTGACTTCGGTATGGCTAGTCCTAAGCCATCTCTATCCTGAACGGTCCAGTTTAGACCGTGCATTGCTTGAGCGGCCCTGTTATGAACGCTTATCATCCAGAAGTGATTTCCGTGATTTTTTGTGTGGAATCCAAGGACCTGATTGGTTCTTGATAACTTGAACTTTCCAGACATGATGTCTACCTCAACTTACCCTTGAACTTTGGTAAGTTCCATATCTTGGAGTATTGGCCACTTAACTTGATTAATGTCTAGACATAACTTGCGATCTTGGATCTAACCAATCTATGCCAACGCATCATAAGGGCCCGGTCTGGTCCTGGGAGGAGCGCCCGAAAATACTTGTGCCCCGGGGAGTTTGAATGACATGGTGAGGCATTGCACCGAGTGCATGACTAGCATGATGTCTATGACAATAATCTCTTATTTGAATTTCTCTTGACTTGGTTAAATCTTGGTTGTTGGCCAAATTCTCGGTTATATCATGTTCTTCCTTTCTTTTCATTATTTTGTCGCATAGTTATTTCCTTTCGTTCTTTATTTACGCGCTCAAACATGCAATTCAATTGGTTAATTACTTAAACTTGCATGTTATTACCTACTGAGCGTTCCCTCACCTAGTTTTTCCCCTTTTCAGGTAGCTCAGGTGAGGACTCGTAATCTGATGGGAACGGGCAAGAGTGACGACAGTGGAGTGAACCTGATAGAAGCCTGTGAAACTAGTTCTAGTTGTAGAGTCTATTTGTATTTTAGAGTATTTTGGAAGAGTTGTAGTTTGAAGTTAGCCAATGTAATAGTGTTAAATGGGTGTTGTCAAAGATTATGTTAAGTGAGATCTTTGTAGTTTGGAACATGGTTTGGTTATGTGCTATTTAATGAATGGAGCAGTTTTTATTTATGGTGATGTATGATCTTTTAGCTTTAACATATCATGTCTAGAAATAAACATATTATTATTATAATTACTCGTTTCTACTGCCAGTCCCGATATTGCGCATCGGGGCGTGACATTCCCACATATCAAATCATCGTGTCTCCCTCAAAAAAAGAAGAAGAGATAAATCAAAGTCAAATGAAAGCCTGGTCGTGGCCGTGCCTGATTTCATAAGTGAAACCCCTCAAAACAAAAGCTAAATTCCACAAAAGGGCAACGTAATTCTGTTCGAGGTTTGGTCCAAAGTCGCCCAAAAGGGAGAGGTCGAGTAGGTCCCGGTTAGCTCGTTGGGTTAACGGTTTTGTCGGTCCTCTCGGAAGGTTTCCCCCACCGTACTCTTCTTTCTCCCCTCAAAGATGAAAGCTAAGTGAAAATCCCGAAAGGCGCGCCCCGCTAAGGCAAGCGACCTCGTTTTAGCAAAGCACACATATAATTGTCTACTTCGAAAGGCAAAAGCCATCGCCGCGAAGGAGTCTCGGTGTTTCTGGTCGGTCATGACCTCTATCTACCACCTCGGTGGATTCTCACTTTAACCTCGGGCTTAGGTCAATGCAAGCGCGTCACCAATAGGTGCGACGGCGTCTGATTCCGGGTCAGCATCGCCCTGTTGACCGTTAGGGTTCCAAGGTGTTCCATCATATACCATCTAGAGTTATGAGGAAATAGACCCGGGTCGGGCAAATCTTTTACCTCGAACACTTCTTCGGTGTATCCTTGCGGTCGGAAGCAATTGGGAGCCTAAGCATGGCATGACGATTTTGTCACCAGGTTAGGTCTTAACCGGTAGGTTTATCACTTGAGGAGTCTAGGGGCCCAAATCAATCTAGATGTGCGCACAGGATACCGGGGAGGTTAGTAAGAAACCCTATCTTCATAAGAGTCAGGTGCCACAAGAACGGTCGCTAGGCATTAGTTATAAAAAAAAAGAAGAAAAATTATGAAGTGGCCCTCGGAAGACGCCCTCGGGTAAGTCCCAAAGTGGGAATCCTCTTGGAGCACGTTAACCCCGTATTAGGATACTTAAGAACGATTCAAACACCCCTGATCCAAGAACCATGCCAGTTGTAATAACAAGTGTCTTTCAACGGAAAAAAATTTTCAAAAAAAAAATTCAAAAAAATTCAAAAAAATTTTTTTTCAAAGAAAATTCAAAGAAAAAAAAGCATAAACAAACAACACAAAAAAATGCATCCGTGTGATCTCATTTGCGTGCTGCATTTATACATTCTGTTTCCATTTGTGTGCCCGTATGTTGCATTCATCATCTTTACTCTTGCCTTAATTAATAAAGGCTTGGCCCCTTGACTCGTTATCAAGGCTAGTCTCAAAACAATCACCCACTCTTGAGCAAGGGGCCAAGTCAGAACGGAAAAATTGACTTGTTTCATTGAGCAATGTGTACAGGATTGAAAAGCAGGAATGAAGGCAGAAGACATGAAACTGAGCATTCCTTCCTTTATTTCCTTTTAGAAATTGTACATTAAGTTCCGTCCTCTCTCTCCGTGTTACCCCTTTCCCCACTCTCCAGGCGGAGAACCCTAGAGGGTGTTGCTAAACGATGCGAGGCGGTGCCTCTGCTGCTCTGTACCCCTCTTCCCATCTCTGCTCCCCGTCGATCGACAGGAGCAGCAAAGAAACTACTAACACGAAAGCCACGCTCTCGTGCTCTACGATAGCACTCTTCACCATCTCTCAGCCATTGTTCAGTAAGACCGAGGCTGGTTCAGAGTTTAAACAGTTGGGCCTCCATGGCCCTACGCTCCTCCCTCTCAGCCAATCTGGCGGCTCTCCATCTTTCGGTGTCTCTTTCCTTTTCGCGCGTTCTCTCTCTCTATCCTCCCTCTCCAGCTGAAGGGTGATCCTCAGCTCCACGCCATCCCGAGAAGAGCCATCGTCTGGACGATGCCGTAACTCTTCCTCCAGTTCCATTATTCTGGCATCCCCCTGTGCGGTGCAGGCAAGTGCATCTTGCACCTCTTTCGTCTGCCATAACCATCATCTCAGGTATGTGGAGGCATGGATAAGTGAAATTCAATGGTGAGACTCTCACCTGTGCGGAGAGCATTCCTTCTGCCTCCACGACTCGCTGCGTAGTATGAGCAAGCTGCTCATGAAGCAAATCAAGTTCGGAAGTGGGGATCCACAAACTGGAAGAGACACCATCCGCCCCCATTGCTGAGGAAGCCGCATCAAGCTGGGCACGCTGCAACACGCATAAGGTGACACTGAGGACCTAACGTCAGAAATCTCGGTCTATGATCGTGTGTATATAGGCTTACCGAAGAACTCAAGGCGGCGCGAGTATCATGTAACTGCCGCTCCGTGCCTATCAGGCGAGCTTGCAGGTTCGCTATCATAGTGTCGCGAACATCCTATGGCCAGGACTTAGGTAAACATAAAAAAAAACATAAAAAAAAATAGTGTTCACCTCCACGGTCCCTTCAAGATGGAGTCGCTCTGCATACATCGCCTTATAGAGGTGCAGATAACCCTCGCTGTCTTGAGCATGTGACTCCACGGGAGTGCCACCCCATTGCCAGTCCTCGTATTGCTCAGGGAACCGCACTCTCCAATCAACGGAGGTCACCAGTCCACGCGTCTTCCTCCCGACACGTGGTATGGTAGTCATATCCACCCATTCTTGGGCAAGCCCTAGAGTCCTCATGGCCAATCATAGCCGAAGTGGCTCGATTTCGTTCAAACAGTGCATCTAGAGGTCGCGTCCGTACCGGGCACGGCTCATTATGACCCAGGGCTGATCGGCGTCGGTCATGCCCGCATAAGGTCTCCAGATCACCTAAGTCAAGCAAATCTTTCTATTTATAAGAAGGACAAAACAACACAAAAATAAACTGGATGACGATTGATAACCACCATTGCTGCAGGGAACTCTTGCAACTCGCGTCTTATCACCATCAGCTGGTAGCACATAGGGGACGGGCTCATGATGGGATACCACTGCCTCGCCAACGGCACCGCCATCGGGCGCCAATGATGGGCCTTTCTCTTTGGAAGATAATAATAGCTCCACAACTGCCTTGTCATGTGTTAGGAACATCATCAAAAAAAAAAAGAGATACAGTTGAATCTAAGAGAGAAGCCGAGTACCTGGATGAACGTCGTGAAACCACTCACTGTTACCTCTCGATCTGCTCTTTCAGACAGACCCGCAAATAGATGCGCCAGCATGGCTGCCCCCCAGGCGTATCGTCCCACTTTCTCAGGGTCTACCAGGAATTCTAAGAAGCGGCAATGAATGCTGTCTCCTTTCGAGCCCATCAACAATTTCCTCAACAGGAAGAAGAGGAATCTCCTCAAATCCATGTTGGCCCTCTCCCACTTGCTCGCGTCTACGCAGTAGACAGCGCGGCATCCTCTTTCAGTCTTCTCCATGAACTCTTCCGAGGACTCGTCATCACGAGGACGAACATCAGTAAGCCCCAGTGTCTCCATGATAGGCGTCTTGGCTATGGACCTGTTCTTGCGATCATCTAGGTCCATCCCTAGTAACCTCTGGGCAGTCTCTCTATAGTCGGAGTACGTGATACCGGTCAGTGCCTCGCCATCCACTTTCAGACCCGTAATTCGGACCACATCTTCCAGGCTGGGCACCATGTGCCCCCAAGGCATCAAGAAGGCACGGCTCATTGGATCCCACATTTCACGCAATGCTTGGACGAGGGCAAGGTCGAGCCTGATCGGCTCGATCCGAAGAAAGACTCTAAGCCCCATCATTTCTAGCCTGGCCTTCTGAAAATCTGGGAGACCCCAGTATGCGGCCACTACCAACTCCCATGGAATGTGTGATTTCATCACACCCTGCGCATACACAAGGAGGGGTTTTGTTAGAAGGGAGGAAGAAAGACTGGAAGAAGAGACGAGCAAGCTCAGCTTACAAGTTGTGATTGGGTCCTTTCATTAAGGTGCCCTTCAAGCTCCGAGAGTCTCCGAGAACTACTATCGCTGGACCTGCTTCTCTTCGAAGAATGGGAAGATTCGGCCTCCATCCCAAGTCTTAAAACTCTTAGCTCTTCCGTGCTGTGGAAGCCCCTACTCTTCAAGATGGCTTTCGATGTCCCTGGGAGAACAAAGAGGGGAGGTATTTATGGGAATGGGAGAAGTGCGAGCCATAACCCCCCCCCCCCATGCTAGGGCACCTTCCTTGCAGTCCCATGTGTCACTTCGCCGCTAGCACAGGGAAGCTGATTGAGTGGTGCGACACGACGACTCAGAAATGACCCCCCAAGTCCGAATGAATGCAATAGGGAATAGGCGAAGGCCGTTGTTGTTGACTTTGATGGCAGATTCTCGTGGAAAAAGGGGCATGGCAAAGCACAAGTCTCTGTTTCGCGGCTAGGTCTTGTCGAGCGTGTCACATAGAAACGGTAAAAGAGAAGAAGCGTAGGAAGGAAGGAACGCGCAAGAGGACAAATGAGCAACAAGGACACAAATCACTCCATTCATAGGTCTACATAAGCTGTCATGAACACTACAATCATGAACATCACAAAAGGGAAGGTGGGACCACCAACCCGTTAATTCTTTCCATCACTCTCACGCTCATCCCTCTAGGCATCCCTCTGCTCCCCCCTAAGGTGAGGATCCCTCAGGGGCCTTCTAGAGCCCCGTACAGCAGCACTCGCCTCGCCTTGTGGTGCCTGCTCGGCAGCGGCGACCCGCTGATGCTCCCCTGGCGTAGCAAAGAAGCCACCCATATGGAGCTGGCCGGACTGGCGGAGTCACGCCCCGAATTCTCATGCCCTCTCATAATTTACCTCCATGTTCTTTAGCCTCTATCCCATAGCTCAAAGGCCTAGCTGGAGCTCCCTCACCTGGGCCTCCATGGCTCTTCTTTCCTCTCTCTCCTTCTCCCTCTCTAGCCTTTCTCTTTCCGCCTCTCTCTTGGCCACCTGGAAGAACACCCTCAACTCTAGGATGTCCGGATGTGGCCTCTCCTCACTGTGACGCCGCAGCTCTGCTACAGTCGCTACCCAGGCATCACGCTCCTCTTCAGCCCGAGCCGCGTGGGCCACCGCATTGGCAAGTTGCTCTCGGAGAGAGGCAATCTCAAGGAAAGGGGTCGGAGAGCTGGAAGATGCACCGCTAGCCATTCCCGCCGTCACTGCCCGCTGGGCACGCTGGAACAAACAAACGACGGCCATCGACTAAGCTCTAAAAAAAATTAAATAAAAAAATGCAACACTTAACTTACCAGGATCGCCAGTTCCTGTTGAGTGACGGTCAGCTACCGCCTAGCCTCTGCTAGTTGGGCACGCAAGCCGTTGATGTCACGTGCATCCCCGGATTGGAGAGGTCCCACATGACTCTCCCGCCGCTGCCGTAGGAAGTCGGCACTGTCCTGCACCAGTACGCTCCCTTGCTGTCCAGGGAGACGTATGCGCCAGTCCTCGAGTTTCACCTTGCCGCGACTCTCCTTCCTGACACGGCTCGGCTCATCAGCGCTCGCCCATTCATCGGCCAAGCCCGGGGTCCTTGCCATGTCCTACATCAAGAAAGAAGGCTCTTACGTCAAACAATGAGGACGTATCTCCTGTCAAGGACGCGTCCATCATTTGAGTGCAACACTCGCCGAACCCTTTTCCCCTCTCACATGGCTCGCTCCAAACTCAAAAGAAAATCAAAGAGGTGGAGATCAAGGAACCTACCGGGCCGTGTTCACCTCCCTCCGTGCCATCGGGCCCCTCGGGTCCCTCAAGTGTCCGAAGGGGCCCTTCCTCTTCCATGGACGCCTCTTCATGCTCTTGCGCGTCCCTCCTCGGGCAAGGAGTTCCTCGCCCCTCTCTCCCTTCATCACGATTTAGCCCACCAAACTCCATCGATCGAGAGTGGAAGAAGACGAAGATAGGCGAGCAAATCTCGACGGGAGGCGGGTTCGTTTGCGGGCAAGGCACGGAAGAAGAAGGGCCGCCTGGTGCTTTAAATTTGAATTTGAAAGTTAAGACGCGCCCTCGCACCTAGACGCGCCCAAAAAAATGAAAATAATAAAAATAATAAAAAGAGGAAAAGATAAAAATCCAAACTTTGCACTTTCCCAAATTCCAGATTTTATTCCATCAGAAAGCAGAGTGAGCTACATTAGGGGCTTAGGCGCTTTAGGCCTTAACTTCCCCAGTTCGATTACATAAGCCCTTCACAGCTCGCATTCTTCCTCCACGTGCGCTAATGCCTTTCCCGCAACACTTGTCTTCCAGGGTGCTTTAATGGCCTTCGCTTCCTTCGCATCTGCTTCTGTGCCCAACTCCCTCTTCTTCAAAGGAACGATGCCGATTAGCAGTGGGAACGAGTGGCGTGGAATGCCGATTTGGATGCCGCACCGATGCATGTTATAAAGAACAAACTCCGTCGCGCCGATCAGTTAGAGTTCAGCTCCGGGAGAACACCTCGCGAGGAGTTTGCGTTAGAGTAGACATGCCGGTACATAAGTGAAGAAGTTTTGCATCATGGTTATGAAGTGAGACCGCCAGTCTTCACGTTTCCTCAGCCACGGAACACGGTTCGCTATGGTACCACCGAAGCCTAACACATCGGCTATGTGATGAAGGGGGCTTTGTTGGAAGAGCTTCGAAGCAGTTGGCATCCCCTCGCGGTGGTCAAATTTGAAGTGCAAATCAATCCAGCAATTCAGAAGAAGTGCGCAACCGAAAGGAGGCATACCCATGCTGGAGGCAGTAAGGCCACTGTAAAGGTAGGCAAGGATGGCGGGTCCCACCCTCTTTCCACTCCAAATCCTGCAGATGGCACTCAATTGGTCCTCCTCCACTATGTTGTCGGTATAAGGGAATAAGAGAGCATCCGCCAAACAGATGGTAAACCCTTTCATGATTCCTTCCAAGTGGTCATCGTCTGGTGACCCTCTCAGGGCGTCCATAACTCATTCCGCGAGCTTTTGCAGATCAATTCCCTTTTGAGTCTGGACCTTTCTCGCAGCACCAGGCGGCATGAAGCTCCCAAGGACACTCTCAGAAGTCACCCTTGTCAGCATCCGCATGACCTTTATCCTCCCGTCACTCTTGAATTTCTTCAGCCCGAGCAGAAGTTCCACCTCCTCGAGAAGGATGGTCGCCTCGAAGGTGGGGAAAATGAAAGTGTGGGTCTGGGGATGCCAGATCTCCACCAATGTGCCCATAGCCGTCCAGTCCATGCGAATCCTCTCGTAATGCTTGACGTGAATAAGGAGCCTTTGCAGATGCCACTTCGTGATTATGGCCCTCATGCCAATGGAGAGGTTGGAAGTAAGTTTCGAAAGTCACGGCAGCTTGGAAAATTTCCTCGGGCATGGGAAAAGAGGGTATGGCTGGAAGAGAAAAAGAAAACAAGGAAGGAAAAGAAGTGAAAGGAGAGTTCACGCGGAGAATTTGAAATAAATCAACGTACCATATGCGACTGGATCATCCCACTCAGATGACCTTCGAGGTCGGAAAGTTGCCTAATCTCGCTGCTAGGCCTGCTCCTCTTCATAAGGCGGGAACACTCGCCTCCCATCCTGAAACTCTCAGATTTCTTCTCCTCCTCCCCTTAAAGCTTCTAAGCCCACTCCTTGGTGCATTTGGCTGAACTAGCCTAAGGGAGCATTTATAGGAAAGGAGAGACGCTAAAGGATGAAATGCGTCACATCAGTGGTCAGTCGTCAGTGTTTTGTCTGGATCTCCCTTGTACTGTGGTGCGATTCTGTTACTTTCTAATGTTATTAATATGTGCAGGTTTTACTAACGGACGCCACTGTCCCATCTCGTGTACCACCGTTCGGTGATTGGTCCCACCATGTCATGCATCATATTATATGATATTTACGCTATTAGAACATGTCAAGGACCTTGCGACCCGAACGAATCTGGAATTTGAGTTCCCCTTCAACAAAAACGGTGATGATTTCAGAAGAATTTGGGTTGTACGAATAAGCCGTTAATTTGTGATAGCGTGGGGACGATGGTTCCGTTCAGTGAGTTGATGCGCGGATAAATGAGCCCCAGCTCAGTATCAGCTCACCGGATCGGTATCCTGACCCATTCTTAACAACTTGATAATATTATCCTTGGCTATTTTCTATTTTAGTTTGTTTTAAGTTTTCTTTTAAACTCAGCATGCATTCATGTAGGACTTTGATTCCATTGCGAAAAATCATTCAAAGTTATTCGATTGCGAAGGCCGCTGTGCTTAAATTCTTATAATATGAGATATTCCATTCCGAATGAAGTACTGAGTTTCCTTGAGACAGCCCCGCGCTGTTCTTCCAAAAGAGACCCTTGTTTGGATTGATCCTCAAATATTCCTTTACTTTTACTCTATTTGACCCACCTTGGCCGCAGCACTTTTACATTGGCTGGTAACCGCTCCCCAAGGTGAAACCTACAGGTTTACGACCCAGGTACTTCCACACAGAGAAGTTGGTCCCCTTTTCTACTCGTGCCTGAGCGCACATTTTCCCCTTCCTTGTTTGATTTCCGTCCAAGCAATTGTTGAATTCGGAAGACCTTCTTCAAAGTCGTCTCGTTGAAAACTCTGAAAACATTCCAAAATCATAATATTGAAAGCGTGTCTCATCACACATTGGCATCTACTTTTCAGTCCATTCTCACTCCATTCCACTTCACTTCAATGCCATTCCACTACGTGTTAGTCCCTTGCAAAGTAGACGCCAAGGCGGGGCAGCTGTAGACACGCTGTTCTTGACATTACCGTGAGTAAATCTCATATTACACTATGATACCCCAAGACGGTCTTCACATTTTTAATTACTCTGGTGATTTCCTATTTTTATGGATTTTTTTATATTTTTTGATTTTTTTCGTGGAAAATCTTTGAGGTGTCTAGGAGCTTGGACGCCTTCATCAATGAAAAAAAAAATAAAAAAATAATAATTATGAAGGCGTCCAGGAGCCTGGACGCCTTCATCAGTGAAAAAATAAAAAAATAAATAAAAAAAATAATTATGAAGGCGTCCAAGGCCCTGGACACCTTCATCAGTGAAAAATAAAAAAAATAATAAATAATAATAATAATAATAATAATAATTGTGAAGGCGTTCAGGGCCCTGGACGCCTTCATCAGTGAAAAATAAATAATAATAAATAAATAATAATAATTGTGAAGGCGTCCAGGTGCCTGGACGCCTTCAATTTCCGACACTCGGACGCTCCCGATCCACCGATCGATTTGACGTTTCGGAAAAATTCAAATATAAGGACGTCTTGCCAGCAAGACGCCCCCACTCGTGAGTCACGGGTACCCACCAAAACCACGCGCTTTACCCACCGACGGCGGCTTTCGGCGGGGTTCCAGTGGGCGGAAATGAAGGCGTCCAATCTCCTGGACGCCTTCATAAAAATATTAAAAATAAAAAAAATATTTAATATGTTGATGGAGGCGTCCAGGGTCCTGGACGCCTCAATCCACTTCCCCTCTATAAATAGAGGACCCCCTCCCTCGAAGGGAAGGGGCTTCAGATCCAACAGAGGAAGGAGAGACTCTGTCGGATCCCATTTCTAACTCGTGGGTCTTTTGTGGGGGGAGGTTCTGCCGGCTTCTCGGGTGCCCGCGCTCGCGAGAGGAAGGCTAGCTCCATCCGTTCTGCTTCCACGTCGTCCCCACGCTGTCGAAGCTCCACCGGATCCCGCCATCGGCACATTCAATAAGCCAATTCTCTCCCCTTTTCTCCGTAGTTCTTTTGCATTCATCATCTCGCATTCTCCGACTCCCTTCATAAGGGAGTCTTCTTTTATATACGTTTGCATAATCCCATTCATCATCATATTTCTCTCCTACTCGTGTCCGAGAGGGATTTAAAAACAACACCAACCAGGTGTGTGTCTTGCCACGATTTCATTATCCTTCATCAAGGGACTAATACTACACTGCCATCTTTTCTGATCCACTTGTTATCTGTCTGTTTCTTCTTTTGCAAGGGTAACCAGGGAAAGTCCTCTCCATCGGTCGGCCGAAGGGAGAGGAGGAAGCAACCCGTCATCTCCCACTTTTGAGGTAGGCACGATCACTTTCTTTATTTTGGGATCTCCGGCCCCTGGCGATCACATCATATTCTCGAGGCCGCGGAGTGTCATTTCCCGCAATGGCCGTTTAAATTTTTGTCACTTATATTCTGCATTGTTCTTATATCTGTTTCTTATATCTGTTATATTCTCGAGGTCACGGCGAGTCATTTCCCGCAATGGCCGTTTAAATTTCTGTCTCTTATATTCTGTTCCTTATATCTGTTATATTCTCGAGGCCGCGGCGAGTCATTTTCCGCTATGACCGTTTGAATTTTTGTCATTGATATTCTGTGCTGTGGTTATATCTGCTCATATTCTCGATGTGACGACCCGAGAATCCGATTACCGGGAAGGCCCGATAATCCGAGACTCGAACCGCCGCCCACGAGCCGGGAGGGCTCGGAAGGGCTAAAAGGAGTGTGGAGGCACAAAGAAATAGGAAATAAAGCAGGACAATCCAACAATTAACAGAAATAAATAAACAACTACAGCTACAACAGAGTCTAGTCCAACAGAAAGTACAGTCTAAAGCAGTAAAACGTACCACATGCCAAGTGAACACTCGGCCCGGTAAGCTGGCAACTGAGAACCTCCGCCCCGCACCCTCGAACCGCGAGGAAGAACCGACACACCTGAAAAGCAGGGAATGAGTCTCCAAAACAGAGACTCAGCAGGGATCCCGCGGAACCCCAACCGGAAACAACTGC
This sequence comes from Amorphophallus konjac, assembly GCA_022559845.1. Classification (NCBI taxonomy): domain Eukaryota; kingdom Viridiplantae; phylum Streptophyta; class Magnoliopsida; order Alismatales; family Araceae; genus Amorphophallus; species Amorphophallus konjac. The sequence continues at coordinate 438,057,252 of CM040126.1, forward strand.
GTTAGCGGAAAGGAGAGCTACAACTACAGCAGGAACAGCAAACCGGTGGCCGGTCAAAAATTCGACACTACAGCTACTCCTACTATACCAGAACACACCCCAGACTCACGGCCAAGGGCTACCAAACTACACTAGAACCAGTCACACGGTACAAAAATCGACACACTTGCCACGGCGAGACAACCGAAACTTCAACGGTCAACGCGACCAAAAACCCGAAGGTCGAAGTCACGCAACTGACAGTCTGTCACTCTCTGTCCAGAACGGGAGTACCTCCCACTAGAAGAACGACCGGATGCGTCCCCTGACGTCTTACACCGCGTCACAAGTGTCTAGCTACGACGCCCTAGGCGTGAGATTCAGACACACACAGTAACCAGTACCACAACAAGGACTAGCTGGGGTCACGCTCGTCAGCGCGTGTCCTAAGCCCCCTACTACGTGTGCACACACAGACCATCTGCTCTAGGTCGGGTCCTCTAGCTGGTTTTCCCCCCCACCGGACTCTGGTGGCAAAGGCAAGGGGCCGACGGAAACCAGCCTAAAAATCGTGTCTCACCGGGTCGCGCTCTCCACCACTCCCAGGTGGGTCCGCACACGCGTGCGCCGGAAGCTACGACTAGTGGAGGATCACTGAGAGAGTAGACTCTCAAACAACAGAAAACGACGTCCGAACCTAACGAAGTACGGGGACCATCTCACGTACCAGCACCATCGCACGGTGACCACGATCGGAGAAGAAACGGGACACACAGTCCACGGCCAAAACACGTGACCCACTCGGGAATCATCTTCCAGGAAGACTCACGACATGCGGGGGAACCCCACCGCACACATGCCGATACACGGTGACTCGATCGAGCGAGAACACGGAAACCCGAAACGCCTGGGGTCCCCCGGACCCACCAAGCCAACGGGCATGCTTATCGAGGTAACACGGCACCTCCAGACACCCCAAAACACGGTAACAAAGCCCACGGGGTGCCCGGGACACTCACAAGGCCAAAGGTCGACCACTGGGTCACAACCGGGTCGACCGGAGACCAACACAACCCAAACGGAGCGCTAAAAGGTCACCTGGACCCTTAAGCTCATAGCACGCAAAACGAGGTAAGTGGGACAACCTCTGGACACCCAAAGACACGGTCACGGAACTCCACGGGGTGTCCGAGACACTCACGAGACCTAAAGTCAACCACTAGGTCGCAACCGGGTCGACCGGAGGTCAAAACAGCGCAAACAGGAACCAGAACATGGTAGTGGTCACCCGGTGACCGCGACCAGATGGTAGCGGTCGACCGATGACCGCGACCAGGCTGTCACGGTCGCCTCACAACCGCGACAAGCCACGATCAACCCCGCTGGTAGCGGTCGCCCGAGGACCGCGACCAGGTGGTAGCGGTCGTCCCCTGACCGCGACCAGACAAAAGCGGTCGATCGCACGTCCGCGACGCTCAAAGGCCTTCCGACTCAAACACAAAGGATGGAAGCGGTTCTCCCAGGACCGCGACCAGATGGTAGCGGTTTCTGGTGGACCGCGATCATTTTGAAAAATCGGGAACGGCGGGAAAACACCCAAAAATCCACGCCACGCCCCAATCATCCACGGATGAAGGAGAAAACATAGGGGAAGCTCCCCAACAACCCCTAGCATGCATCTATGGCCTCGGATCGGCCTAAAACGCAACGAATCGCTAGATCGGGCGATCACTCCCCAAAACATGATTTTGCCCAAAACGCCCCAAACGACCCGCTCGGCTCACCACGGCCTACCAAACTCTCGGGAATTGAAGCGCACGAGCTGGGGGTCCATCACCCTACCTCCACCGAAGATTTCGCGCACCGTGGATGCCGATCCACGAAGAAAACGCCGTTGAAGCCTCGCCGTTCCACGAACCCACGGCCGAGCTTCACCACGCCCTCGAGCCTCGATCCTCGACCCATCCTCGCCGTCCTCCTTGCCCGCATCGCCCCGCCTCGCCCCCGCCTTGGTCCGTCGGCCGCCGGAGAGGAGAGAGTGAGAGGAGAGAGTGGGAGAAGAGAGAGAGGGTGAGAGAGAGAAATGAGAGGAAGAGAGAGAGGGTGGGGGGGTATATATAGGAAAATCTGGAAAATCAGAAAAATCCCAAAAAATAGAAAATCACACCCTCGCGATCCTCGGAATGCACCGATCGCAACGGTACCACACTCGCCTAGGTGAACGGCCCGGTTCACCTGCAACGAGGTTCCGAAGGGAAAGCCGAAACCCACGCCGGGAATCGGAAAACACACGCGGAAAAAGCCGCGGAACGCCTCCGGGCCTCCGAAACGACTCCGGATCGCGCCGATCCGAACACGAAAGATATCCGAAACGAAATTTCGGACACAACGGAGTTGGACACTTCGAGAAACCATATCCGGGACCTACGAACGAGGATCCGAAAAACCCGGGGCATTACAGCCCTCCCCCCTTAAAGAAATTTCATCCTCGAAATTCAGGACAAGCACAGGAACGGGGGAAGAACGCCGTAACCCACTGACAACGCCGTCAGAACCCCAGCATAGAAAAACCTCGATTCTCGCAAAAGCGCCAATCATGAGGGATACGGCCAGACCATAATCACGAACAATGCCACGCTCCGCACACCGCGCACACACCGGCCACCAGAGCAGGCATAACACAAGGGCACAAGTCTGGTATCACCTCAGACACAACGGAAACCACTCACGGTAATGCTGTCACCCTCTCGCTCACCGAGGGAACGCAATCCTTGCCCCAAGAACCAAACCACCGGTCAACGCCCATGCTCGACGGACCAACCACCCGCCAGCTTCACAACCCGCTGATCGATCTCACACCCTGCACCAGGGGTGACCAATCACTGAGCTTCCACCAGCTCACACCTCAGAAACGGCCACCAACGGCCTCATATGCACACGGCTCTCGTCGTTCTCGATGCACAACCACCAGCATCTTCTGTCTGTGAAAGACCATCCACTGGTCACCAGACATTCGCCAACGGGAAACCGCCACCGGCCCAGCAGGCACGATCCAACACACGACAGGCCTTCCGCTGACACTCGCACAGACCACCACCACCTCCAATCTCGAACCTCACGCCAACCCTACCCTCTCAGGGCAGCACGGCGAAACAACATGACTTCATCTCCACACGGTCCTCACGTCACTCGACTCAGACTTCCGGGGAATCCTCCCTTGCTGGCCACAGACTGAGGATTAATATCCCACGCCAACGTCTCATCAGAGACCTCCACACACAGGCATCAACCACCGTCCTGTCTCATCGAATCCTATCTCATCAAAACCTCCATCGCAAGAATAGGGTACTCATGCGGCAACCTCGCCAGCACATTTCCCCAACTCTCCACCTGCCAGTGCCATGAACGACAAGATCTCAAGCAACGGCACGGCAACAACACATCTCACACAACTGGAGACAGAGCACATCGATGAACCAATCCTCCGCTGCTCTGCACTTCCTCAGAAATCCACCCGCAACAACCAACGCTACGATCCGCTCACTCTGATCCAAACGCACAGTCACCACAACGCCAACTCGGGATCCACCAACTCGACAACCATCTTCAAACCCGCAGACTCCGATCCTCCGCACATCAGAAACCACAACACCAACCGCAATTCTCGCGAACACCGCCCAGCCGACACCCGTCCTTCCGGAATAGCGCCAACACCCTTACACATCAGGGAATGGGCAACACTTCTCACAGGCAACCACCTTGCTAAAACACGGAACATGTCTCGCACGGATTTCACGGCGCACAAAGGCCAACCAATCCGGACGCACAGTGCAAGATGACGAACCTTGGCCAAATGCAATCTCTCCAACCAGAGGAGAGACCAATCGCACCTCCGACCAACGGAAGGAAAACTCTGCACTCGACCTGACCTCGAGCCTCACGCATGCTGGGAATAGCACCTTCCAGCACCAAGAAAACCATCACTTCCGTCAGGTCAGCTCCTCCGACAACTCTTACCAAGTGTCCCGTCGGACCATGATCACAACATCTCTCGATGCACCACCGCTACAATCCCTCGAACTGCAACACGCCCGCCGGCAACCTCTGCCCAACGCAACACAACCAGGGCCACCAACCACGGGAGAAAGCTCTTGACCTCGATCCGCAGACCCCACGCCGGCACTCCAACGAGAACAGCAACCACCCTCACCGCGCCGCACAGCGCACTCAAGCTCTCAAGCGAGAAACAAAGCGGAAAACATGCACGAAACCCTATGCCTGCTGCCGACTGTACTGGACCTTATGGACTCTGATCACTGCAATATTTCGAATTCCCATATACGTCCACAACCACGCCCTGATACCAGCTGTGACGACCCGAGAATCCGATTACCGGGAAGGCCCGATAATCCGAGACTCGAACCGCCGCCCACGAGCCGGGAGGGCTCGGAAGGGCTAAAAGGAGTGTGGAGGCACAAAGAAATAGGAAATAAAGCAGGACAATCCAACAATTAACAGAAATAAATAAACAACTACAGCTACAACAGAGTCTAGTCTAACAGAAAGTACAGTCTGAAGCAGTAAAACGTACCACATGCCAAGTGAACACTCGGCCCGGCAAGCTGGCAACTGAGAACCTCCGCCCCGCACCCTCGAACCGCGAGGAAAAACCGATACACCTGAAAAGCAGGGAATGAGTCTCCAAAACAGAGACTCAGCAGGGATCCCGCGGAACCCCAACCGGAAACAACGGCGGTAGCGGAAAGGAGAGCTACAACTACAGCAGGAACAGCAAACCGGTGGCCGGTCAAAAACTCGACACTACAGCTACTCCTACTATACCAGAACACACCCCAGACTCACGGCCAAGGGCTACCAAACTACACTAGAACCAGTCACACGGTACAAAAATCGACACACTTGCCGCGGCGAGACAACCGAAACTTCAACGGTCAACGCGACCAAAAACCCGAAGGTCGAAGTCATGCAACTGACAGTCTGTCACTCTCTGTCCAGAACGGGAGTACCTCCCACTAGAAGAACGACCGGATGCGTCCCCTTGTTGGGTTCGGTGCAGTATTCAGAGGGGGGGTGAATGAATATAACCCGTTTAAAAAACCTTTCGCCCAGTTAAAATATGATGCTCACTAGAATTACTAGTTCGCAAACTAGACAAGCTTAAAAGCTAATAATCAGTTGCAGAACAAAAACAAGCATACAGTGAGATCACTAGGATGCTAACTAGGCTGAATTAGACAAGGAGTCGCTCAACTAGAATTTCGCTCTCTTGACAGATTTAACTATTCTAAGAAAACTAATCCACTCTTCTGCTCAACCAGAAGCCAAATGCTTAGAGCGCCCCTATGCAATCATCTAGCGGAAGCAAAAGCAGATAAACCAAACCACAATGCACAAGGGTTTTTAGGTGGTTCGGTCCTCCATACCTACATCCACCCCACACTCAACCCGAGTGTGGCTTCACTAACCGCTGGGCAACACGGCTTGCCAACAATCAGCTGGGCCTCACAGCTTGCCAACCGCTGAGCATCACAGCTTGCTTCCGCTGGGCAATACAGCTTAGCCATCGCTGACTCACAGCTTGAACCCGCTGGGGAATACAGCTTAACCCGTCCGAGACCAAGTCTCGCCAGCTGAGGATTACAGCTTTACCTGTCCAGTGGAAACCTCCACTGCCCGCTGAGCTACACAGCTTGCTGTCCAGAGGCAGCACCTCAGCAAACCGTTGACAAACAGCTTGAAGAAATGTATAAAGGAAAATGAAAATAGAACAAGACAGCAACGGAAAGCTGAAGCAATAAAGCACAAAATATAGCTCAACAATGAGCAACTTCAGATCTGGTTTTGAACCAAAGATCTGAGGAACGAACTCCTTCTCTCTCTCTCTTCTTCTTCTTCTCTTCACACTCTTCTCGAGCTCTCTGCCTCTCTCTTTTTCTCTTCTGCTTCTTCCCTCTTTCTTTTCTTCTTCTTCTCTTTTCTCTAGATCGAACAGCTCTCTATTCTTTCTCTCCGCTTCTGCTCTTCTGCTTCGATCTGGATCGTGGCTCTCTATTCTTTTCTTCTCGCCAACTCGATCTCCCTTCTTCTGTGGAAGAAGGCTCATATATATAGCAGCAGCAGCAGCTAGGGCGCGTGTGGCTTCCACAGCTCCCGCCCTAAAAATTCGGATCACATGGCAGTCTCTCAGCAGACTTCATTCCAGCCTCGGATCACGTGCTGTCAATCACTGGGGAAAATTTCTTCCTCGGACCTGTAAGGAGATGAAAACCATTAAAACTGAGGGCTACAATAACTAAATCTGCACGAAGTATGTAGTAGCAATTCTAGATGCACTGAGAACGACACGAGATACACACTGTAACAGAGATAACACTACAAAGAGAACGACACGAAGAAGATGAAAATAACACGAGGTAATAAGAAGAACGACACGAGATACATACGATGACTACAACACGAAGTAAAGAAAACGACATGACGTAATAAACAGCAAAGAGAACAACATGGACTGGCAACAGAAACCGACACGAAGTGGTTGCAAACAAGCAAGACACGAGGTCTACGTAAAGCAACACGAAGTGTGGTCAAGGCGAGAAAGGCGCGAAGTCTAAAGTAAAAAATCAACACGAAGTCAGAAGAGTGACACGGCTATCATGACACGTGATGAAGCAGTGACACTAAAACAAAAAGACTCGAGGAACAACAGTAAGTGACACGAAGTTAAACAAGCAGACATAAAAGATGACACGAGATGCAACTAGAAAACAGAGAGAAGCGACACGAGGTTCACACAGAAACGACACGAGGTGGCACAGAAAGCAACACGAGGTGCTGCAATGTTCTGCACGTAGTGGAACAAAAATGACACGAAGACAAAGTTGACACGAAGTGAAAACAACACGAAGACGAAGTTGACACGAAGTGAAAATGACACGAAGACGATGAGAATAGCACGAGGTGAAGCGACACGGGGTTCACTGGGAAACGACTCGAAGTTCATCAGAACAAATCGAGCTGCTACAGTAAACAACACAAAGACAATCAAACAAAAACAACACGAAGACAATGGATGCTACAGTGCAATGTCTAGACTTGAAGTTCAGTTGAGTGTACAGACTTTCACCAATGAATCACTCACTGTACAGACTTACTATAGCAGTCTGATGTACAGACTTTGATGAACAGTCCAATGTATGGACTTGTACTGCAAACAACAATGTATAGACTTCATGTAAAAGCCCAATGTATTGGACATTGAAATCGAAGACCAATGTGCAGACTTGACAGTGAAGACTAGTGTGCAGACTTCAAGTTTAACTGTGGATGTACAGACTTGAAGAATAAGCCAGTGTATAGACTTGAAGATTGAAGGCGATGTACAGACTTTGATGACCAACACCAATGTATAGACTTAGGAGTATAAGACACGGCTGTACAGACTTCGCCTAAGACGCTGTACACACTTAGCCTAAGACAATGCATAGGCTTGAACGAGAGTCCAATGTATAGACTTGCATGATGCACAATTACACAGTCCAGTGTATAGACTTTGCTACCCAGACATGATATATGCAGAGACATGATATCTGACAGAATGCAATGCACATATATAAAGAGCAAATGCCATCAATGCTAGACATCATCATTCATGTTGCTATCAATATGCAGAATGCTCAAGAATAATAATGCATAGAAATGCACTTTGTTTATTGCAATCATCAAAACATAATAACATTGCTATCATCAAAATACAATATCAAATGCACTCAAATGCACTCACTGTCTTGCTATCATCAAAACCAAATAGCATTGCTATCATCAAGGCGACATAGCACATGCTTGTGCCTAAGAGGCACAACATTCTCCCCCTTTTTGATGATGGCAACACAATGTGACAGTGAGTCACACACAAGATTTTCTCCCCCTTTGACATGATCAAAAAGAGAAAAATAGTAAAAATATGAGTGCAAAGTGCAATATGCATGCAAATTCCTCTAGAACATTTTTCCCTTGAAAGTAAGACTCCCCTGAATTATTTCTCCCCCTAAATAGAAGCTCCCCCTTTGAGAAGGAATATGAACAGATAAACAAGGTAGAGAAAGTAGGAGGGTCACTTGACAACAGCTGAATCATAGGTTCAGAAAGGAAGCATGATTATAAGCAACTGTTAAAGTTTAAAAATCAGCAACATACAAGTTTGAAAAAGATTCAGGTTTAACAGTTATAATTCTAGAGTAAAACACCTGACCCCTAAAAAAGAGTTTTAGATTCCATTTATAGCAATGAATCTAGGGCACATGGTATTAATAGATAAGTCAGACATAATACCCTTTTGTGATTAAACAAGGAAATTCAAGAGAGGCAACTTGAATATGTATTAATAAAAATAATTTCCACTCATAGACTTTTGATTTTCAAAGGGTTACAGCAGTTTGATTTTCATTTTTTCAATTTCTGAACCTGAATTGAGTAAATAGATCAGTGGCATTTATGCTGTTGACATTAGGTGTACACCTTGATCAGAGGCAAGTACCCCCAGTTACTAGGCATAAACTATTAGACCTATTTCAGATCAAAACCCACAAAGAATAGTCTTCACTTTTGACATTAAGGGTACACCTTGATTAGAGGCCAGTACCCTCAGTTACTTAGTGAGAACTCCCTCTATAGATTTGACCTTTTGAATAGAGATATTCTGAAGCACTTCATGACTATGAGTTCTCCTACTTCATTGGAGGAGATCACAATTTCTCAGTGCAATTCAGCCATTGCTCTGTCACTATGTTCAGTTCATAGCATTATGATCTTATTTACTGCTGCCCTTACTTCTTTTAGAGTGATTGTTTAAAAAATCAGTACACACTCTTATTAGCCTTTTCTAGAAATTTCCAGATCAACACATTTGGCATTAAAAAAACTTTTTCTAATCTTACCATGAGATAAAGATTAAGAGCTATAAAGGTTTTCTTTTATCTCAAGTTCTGAAGTGCAGACACTTAACTCTCTAATTTATAAAGGTTAAACCTTTAGTTCCTTTCAATTTGTGAGTGTGATTCTTATAGAAAAACAGTTGCAATAATCACCATTCAATGTACTAAACCAGATGCAAAGCTGTTGTTTAGTGAAAATGATGGGGAAAGGATAGCAATTGGCAAAATGGTCCAATGGCATCTGATGTCAAAAGATATGAATCAAATGAATGGGGACAATGAGGAGTAAATAGGGTTCAATGAATTGAATAGAATCTCTCAGCTCCCCCTGACACCATGATGCAAAAATATGCTATGCAGTAGACTGTTCTACATGCAGACTATGCAACATTAGTCAAACTTCCCCTGACAAAGTGCATGAAATAGAATTAATGAACTACTCATAATTTTAGAATATGCTCAAGAAGAATTCATGCTTTGTTCAATCAGAGAGAGAATTTATCAAATGCATCATCTTCCTTTTAAATTTTCAGTTTTTTTTTTTCAACATATGATGCAGTACACTGTTCTTCATGAAAACTAGACCCATGGTACTAGGCGGAGGACCGGGTCTCAAATACCATCTCACACATGGTAGGAACCTCCGGGCAGATTTCCCTGCCTTTTAGTAACATACCATTTGATATACCAGGGTTAACAAGGACAATGCAACATAAGGCAGTCCTTCATGCATTGAACAGCATCATTGACACATGCAATGACAATCAGTCTATACACAATCAGTCCAAGTATGCATTCAATAACAAGCATGCAATGCATTAACACAAAACACATGCATGGACACAGAGTCTATATAGTGCATCAACTGTATACACTAAAGAAGCATTCAAATTCAGTTCAACATATAGCAAGAGAAGAGCATCAGATATGCAGAATTGAATTCAATAGCTGAGTCTGGAATGCAAACTGATCAGCTAGACATGAAGAGTTAAAAAAAATCAACCAAGCAAATCAACATGAAACTCACAATTTTCATGCTCATAATTTCAGATAATGGAATTTAAAACATATTTCAGAACTGACCTGAATTGAATCATGGGGTTTTCTTTTTGAGTGTCTTGGTTGACCCCTTTTATTTCTCCTTCCAAGGCACACCTGCAGCAAGTCAATCAAGTTGATCCTGCAGAGACCCAAGCAGTCTTGGGTCCTGCACTACCCCTATCAGGTGTTCTAAACAGTTTCTTAGCAACATGGTCGTCAAATTTCATCAGAAAACAATTGTCCATAGAGTGACCAAGTTTACCACAATATCTACATGAAACAGCAGATTTTCTGGTCCTATGATGCATATCAACAGCAGCATGAGACCTATGATAATGAGCATGAATTGTTCTGTTGTAAGCATGAATTTTTGATTTACCATTACCTGCCCACCAGCATTCAGAAGCTCGGTGGCCAGGTTTTCCACATTCATAACAAACAAGAGTCTTTTCTTTAAGACCAGCTTTATTTCTGCCCAAGAAATTTTTGTTTGGAGGGAATCTTACAAATTTGGAATTAAAATGATTTCCCTGAACAAACCAGCAGTCCTTGACTGCATGCCCATACTTGCCACATTCAATGCACCTAGGGTGCTTACCTCTTGAGCCAGTAAATCCCCATGAAGGCCTAAACCAACACTCAACAGATTTATGACCACGTCTGTTACAATTGTAACAAATGATATGTTGGTTTGAGGAAGACATGTTTCTTTTGGGGTGGTGATGATTATTTGGAAATATTTTATCATGCATTATATCATCACTTATCATCACTCTGCAGTCATCCATATAATGACCATGCCTACCACAGTAGTAATAAGAGGCATCAGATTTCCTAGGAACATGGTTTCTATCATATGAGTTCCTAGATGTATGTGAATGAGTATAGGAAGCATGAACAGTGTGTACACCATCAGGCTTAACCGAGCTAGCAGCTTTCTGTTCATGAGCAGGAATAGTCTTTACCTTCTTTATTTGACTCTTTCTTTTCAATTTCTGATTATCCTTAACAGGTTCTGTTTGTTTTTCTATTTTCTGGGCTCTGAACTGGAAAATGGGTTTTGAAGGTGATTTCTGATTTTCATTTTGTTTTGGGGATTGCCTTGAAGTACCAGCTACATTAGAGCCTTTCACAAAAGTAGCATATAGCTGGTTTTTAGAAATTTCCTTAACGTCAGGACTACAGCTTGTCCCCTTTCTTAAATTGCCATCCTTCCTTTTCACAACAGTTTTTACTTTTCTTTCATTCTTAACAGAGTTGGATGCCAAATTTTCTAGATCCTGAATCTTATTCTCCAAAGATGTTATGTGAAGTTCATAACTGGCTATTTCCTGTTCACTGTAATTAACACATTCGCTTAGAACTTGGTTTGCAGTTTTATACTTCTCAATTTCTTGTTCTAGACTGTTCAAACTTTTTGAATTTTCATCATAAACAGCTTTTCCTTTTTCTGTGGTGAGAAGTCTTTCAGACAAGCCAGTGTTTAACCACTTCAGTTTTTCAACTTCAGCTTTTAATTCAGTGTTTTCTTCCTCAAGGTCTCTAGTCTGAAATTCATTACCCTCACATCTCTCTCTTCCAGACATTAGCTCCAGTTTTTCAATTAATTCCTCTTCTCTTTCCTCCACTTTAATTTTCTCAGCGAGCAGATTTTTGTGATCATCTTTAAGTGAGGCAATTTGTTTATTTAGTCGTTCATTCTCACTAAAGAGATCTTCATTTCGTTCTCTTAAAGCAGAGCATATTTTACAATCTGATTTAGCAGAAGAGGACTGTGAAACCTCATTGATTTCATTCATTCTGATAATAAGAGTTTTATTCTTCTTTTGAAGATCCTCATTCTCCAATTTCATCTTGTCCAATTCAGAATTAACTTCAGTTAGTTCTTGCATGCCTTTTAGATGCTCATTTTTCTTATCATTCAGTTGATTCTCAAGTTCAGACATTTTATCTAAGCATGTTTGTTTTTCAATTTTTAGAGAATCATTTTGTTTCTTAAGATTCTGAATATCTAGCCTGCATGCATCATAAGACTTTTTCATATTTGGATAGTTTTCACAGGAATCTTTCAGATTTATTCTATCACATTTCTTTTTCAACTTTTTGTTTTCAGATTTCAATTTCTTGGATACTTCTAACAAATTTTCATACATCTCTATTAATTCATCGAAAGAGTATTCTTCTGATTCAGAACTTACCTGAGATGAGATCTCATCTTCATCATCCCGGTTGGCCATCAAGCAGCTATCACCTTGCTGATTATGCGCAGAGACGACTCTGTCATATATCTCATTTCCAGATGTGCACCTGAGAGCAAAAGAATATACATCAGTATTAACAGCAGCTCTCAAGATATTAAGAATTATGACATTATCACGGTTCTTAAACGTGTCCTCACTAGACCACTTGGTCTGGTCTTTGGGTAGTCGATGTGGGCCTTTGGATAGTAAACTCCATAGTTTGGGATCAATGGAATCTACATACACAACTAGGTCTCCTAGCCAATTTTCAAAGTTAGAACCATCATAAATTGGAGGACGATCCATTTGGACAAATGGCAAACAGAATCAACTTACTAAAACAACCGACAGGAAATGCAGCAAAACCAAATGGGTAAGGTAAAGCACTAAATCGGTGAAACAAGACAACGAGCACAATGCATCCACTCTGAAAACGCACTAAACAGTTAGCAGGATCCTCTGCAGATTGTTAGATCTGTTAGATCAGAGACCCGCTCTGATACCAATTGTTGGGTTCGGTGCAGTATTCAGAGGGGTGGTGAATGAATATAACCCGTTTAAAAAACCTTTCGCCCAGTTAAAATATGATGCTCACTAGAATTACTAGTTCGCAAACTAGACAAGATTAAAAGCTAATAATCAGTTGCAGAAAAAAAACAAGCATACAGTGAGATCACTAGGATGCTAACTAGGCTGAATTAGACAAGGAGTCGCTCAACTAGAATTTTGCTCTCTTGACAGATTTAACTATTCTAAGAAAACTAATCCACTCTTCTGCTCAACCAGAAGCCAAATGCTTAGAGCGCCCCTATGCAATCATCTAGCGGAAGCAAAAGCAGATAAACCAAACCACAATGCACAAGGGTTTTTAGGTGGTTCGGTCCTCCAGACCTACATCCACCCCACACTCAACCCGAGTGTGGCTTCACTAACCGCTGGGCAACACAGCTTGCCAACAATCAGCTGGGCCTCACAGCTTGCCAACCGCTGAGCATCATAGCTTGCTTTCGCTGGGCAATACAGCTTAGCCATCGCTGACTCACAGCTTGAACCCGCTGGGGAATACAGCTTAACCCGTCCGAGACCAAGTCTTGCCAGCTGAGGATTACAGCTTTACCTGTCCAGTGGAAACGTCCACTGCCCGCTGAGCTACACAGCTTGCTGTCCAGAGGCAGCACCTCTGCAAACCGCTGACAAATAGCTTGAAGAAATGTATAAAGGAAAATGAAAATAGAACAAGACAGCAACGGAAAGCTGAAGCAATAAAGCACAAAATATAGCTCAACAATGAGCAACTTCAGATCTGGTTTTGAACCAAAGATCCGAGGAACGAACTCCTTCTCTCTCTCTCTTCTTCTTCTTCTCTTCACACTCTTCTCGAGCTCTCTGCCTCTCTCTTTTTCTCTTCTGCTTCTTCCCTCTTTCTTTTCTTCTTCTTCTCTTTTCTCTGGATCGAACAGCTCTCTATTCTTTCTCTCCGCTTCTGCTCTTCTGCTTCGATCTGGATCGTGGCTCTCTATTCTTTTCTTCTCGCCAACTCGATCTCCCTTCTTCTGTTGAAGAAGGCTCATATATATAGCAGCAGCAGCAGCTAGGGCGCGTGTGGCTTCCACAGCTCCCGCCCTAAAAATTCGGATCACGTGGCAGTCTCTCAGCAGACTTCATTCCAGCCTCGGATCACGTGCTGCCAGTCACTGGGGAATATTTCTTCCTCGGACCTGCAAGGAGATGAAAACCATTAAAACTGAGGGCCACAATAACTAAATCTACACGAAGTATGTAGTAGCAATTCTAGATGCACTGAGAACGACACGAGATACACACTGTAACAGAGATAACACTACAAAGAGAACGACACGAAGAAGATGAAAACAACACGAGGTAATAAGAAGAACGACACGAGATACATACGATGACTACAACACGAAGTAAAGAAAACGACACGACGTAATAAACAGCAAAGAGAACAACATGGACTGGCAACAGAAACCGACACGAAGTGGTTGCAAACAAGCAAGACACGAGGTCTACGTAAAGCAACACGAAGTGTGGTCAAGGCGAGAAAGGCACGAAGTCTAAAGCAAAAAACCAACACGAAGTCAGAAGAGTGACACGGCTATCACGACACGTGATGAAGCAGTGACACTAAAACAAAAAGACTCGAGGAACAACAGTAAGTGACACGAAGTTAAACAAGCAGACATAAAAGATGACACGAGATGCAACTAGAAAACAGAGAGAAGCGACACGAGGTTCACACAGAAACGACACGAGGTGGCACAGAAAGTAACACGAGGTGCTGCAATGTTCTGCACGTAGTGGAACAAAAACGACACGAAGACAAAGTTGACACGAAGTGAAAACAACACGAAGACGAAGTTGACACGAAGTGAAAACGACACGAAGACGATGAGAACAGCACGAGGTGAAGCGACACGGGGTTCACTGGGAAACGACTCGAAGTTCATCAGAACAAATCGAGCTGCTACAGTAAACAACACGAAGACAATCAAACAAAAATAACACGAAGACAATGGATGCTACAGTGCAATGTCTAGACTTGAAGTTCAGTTGAGTGTACAGACTTTCACCAATGAATCACTCACTATACAGACTTACTATAGCAGTCTGATGTACAGACTTTGATGAACAGTCCAATGTATGGACTTGTACTGCAAACAACAATGTATAGACTTCATGTAAAAGCCCAATGTATTGGACATTGAAATCGAAGACCAATGTGCAGACTTGACAGTGAAGACTAGTGTGCAGACTTCAAGTTTAACTGTGGATGTACAGACTTGAAGAATAAGCCAGTGTATAGACTTGAAGATTGAAGGCGATGTACAGACTTTGATGATCAACACCAATGTATAGACTTAGGAGCATAAGACACGGCTGTACAGACTTCGCCTAAGACGCTGTACACACTTAGCCTAAGACAATGCATAGGCTTGAACGAGAGTCCAATGTATAGACTTGCATGATGCACAATTACACAGTCCAGTGTATAGACTTTGCTACCCAGACATGATATATGCAGAGACATGATATCTGACAGAATGCAATGCACATATATAAAGAGCAAATGCCATCAATGCTAGACATCATCATTCATGTTGCTATCAATATGCAGAATGCTCAAGAATAATAATGCATAGAAATGCACTTTGTTTATTGCAATCATCAAAACATAATAACACTGCTATCATCAAAATACAATATCAAATGCACTCAAATGCACTCACTGTCTTGCTATCATCAAAATCAAATAGCATTGCTATCATCAAGGTGACATAGCACATGCTTGTGCCTAAGAGGCACAACACCCATTACGTCTTACACCGCGTCACAAGTGTCTAGCTACGACGCCCTAGGCGTGAGACTCAGACGCACACAGTAACCAGTAGCACAACAAGGACTAGCTGGGGTCACGCTCGTCAGCGCGTGTCCTAAGCCCCCAACTACGTGTGCACACACAGACCATCTGCTCTAGGTTGGGTCCTCTAGCTGGTTTTCCCCCCCACCGGACTCTGGTGGCAAAGGCAAGGGGCCGACGGAAACCAGCCTAAAAATCGCGTCTCACCAGGTCGCGCTCTCCACCACTCCCAGGTGGGTCCGCACACGCGTGCGCAGGAAGCTACGACTAGTGGAGGATCACTGAGAGAGTAGACTCTCAAACAACAGAAAACGACGTCCGAACCTAACGAAGTACGGGGACCATCTCACGTACCAGCACCATCCCACGGTGACCACGATCGGAGAAGAAACGGGACGCACAGTCCACGGCCAAAACACGTGACCTACTCGGGAATCATCTTCCAGGAAGACTCACGACATGCGGGGGAACCCCACCGCACACATGCCGATACACGGTGACTCGATCGAGCGAGAACCCGGAAACCCGAAACGCCTGGGGTCCCCCGGACCCACCAAGCCCACGGGCATGCTTATCGAGGTAACACGGCACCTCCAGACACCCCAAAACACGGTAACAAAGCCCACGGGGTGCCCGGGACACTCACAAGGCCAAAGGTCGACCACTGGGTCACAACCGGGTCGACCGGAGACCAACACAACCCAAACGGAGCGCTAAAAGGTCACCTGGACCCTTAAGCTCACGGCACACAAAACGAGATAAGTGGGATAACCTCTGGACACCCAAAGACACGGTCACGGAACTCCACGGGGTGTCCGAGACACTCACGAGACCTAAAGTCAACCACTGGGTCGCAACCGGGTCGACCGGAGGTCAAAATAGCGCAAACAGGAACCAGAACATGGTAGTGGTCACCCGGTGACCGCGACCAGATGGTAGCGGTCGACTGATGACCGCGACCAGGCTGTCACGGTCGCCTCACAACCGCGACAAGCCACGATCAACCCCGCCGGTAGCGGTCGCCCGAGGACCGCAACCAGGTGGTAGCGGTCGTCCCTTGACCGCGACCAAACAAAAGCGGTCGATCGCACGTCCGCGACGCTCAAAGGCCTTCCGACTCAAACACAAAGGATGGAAGCGGTTCTCCCAGGACCGCGACCAGATGGTAGCGGTTTCTGGTGGACCGCGATCATTTCGGAAAATCGGGAACGGCGGGAAAACACCCAAAAATCCACGCCACGCCTCAATCATCCACGGATGAAGGGGAAAACATAGGGGAAGCTCCCCAACAACCCCTAGCATGCATCTATGGCCTCGGATCGGCCTAAAACGCAACGAATCGCTAGATCGGGCGATCACTCCCCAAAACATGATTTTGCCCAAAACGCCCCAAACGACCCGCTCGGCTCACCACGGACTACCATACTCTCGGGAATTGAAGCGCACGAGCTGGGGGTCCATCACCCTACCTCCACCGAAGATTTCGCGCACCGTGGATGCCGATCCACGAAGAAAACGCCGTTGAAGCCTCGCCGTTCCACGAACCCACGGTCGAGCTTCACCACGCCCTCGAGCCTCGATCCTCGACCCATCCTCGCCGTCCTCCTCGCCCGCATCGCCCCGCCTCGCCCCCGCCTCGGTCCGTCGGCCGCCGGAGAGGAGAGAGTGAGAGGAGAGAGTGGGAGAAGAGAGAGAGGGTGAGAGAGAAATGAGAGGAAGAGAGAGAGGGTGGGGGGGTATATATAGGAAAATCTGGAAAATCAGAAAAATCCCGAAAAATAGAAAATCACACCCTCGCGATCCTCGAAACGCACCGATCGCAACGGTACCACAATCGCCTAAGTGAACGGCCCGGTTCACCCGCAACGAGGTTCCGAAGGGAAAGCCGAAACCCACGCCGGGAATCGGAAAACACACGCGAAAAAAGTCACGGAACGCCTCCGGGCCTCCGAAACGACTCCGGATCGCGCCGATCCGAACACGAAAGATATCCGAAACGAAATTTCGGACACAACGGAGTTGGACACTTCGAGAAATCATATCCGGGACCTACGAACGAGGATCCGAAAAACCCGGGGCATTACACTCGAGGCCGCGGCGAGTCACTTCCCGCAATGGCCGTTTAAATTCTTGTTGCTTGTATTCTGTACTCTTCTCATATCTGCTCATATTCTCGAGGCCGCGGCGAGTTATTTCCCGCAATGGCCGTTTAAATTTCTGTCACTTAAATTTTGTACTTTTCCCATCCCCCGAGGTCGCGGAGAGTCATTTCCCACTATGACCGTTTAATCCCCATATCTTATTATATTACATCTGTCCCGCACGCCCCGCCGGCGCAATCTCCCATAGTGGTCTCTCTCCTATTCTCTTTTCTTTCTGTGTTGCAGCAAAACGAGCCCCTCGCGCGCTCCGCTTCGCCTCATCCAGCCAATTCTGCGTGACGTCATGATGTGCCTTGAGCCAATCCATGCCCAAAATCACATCAAAGTCCTGAAGCGGCAACACATAGAGCCTAGCCGGCAAACTCCACCCTTCCACCCACACAGGAACCTCATCAAAACAATACGGAGTGATCATAAAATCACCCGAAGGCAACTCCACTGCCAAATCACAGGACAACTGGGTCACCGACTCTTCAATACTCAGCGCGAAATCCTCCGAAACAAACGAATGAGACGCGTCAGAATCGAACAAAACTCGAGCCGCACAACCCAAAATCTGCACGGTACCTTCCACAAGCTGCGACACCACTGCCTCTGCCATGGTCATGTGTGTGATCTGGCCTTTAGATCTTTGCCTGCCTCCCACACTAGCTGACCTGGGTAGCGGCGAATGTTGTCCCTGCTGCTGCCTCAGCTGCGGGGGAACCTGTTGCTGCTGAGGAAACTGCTGCTGCTGCTGCCTCTGAGGACAGTCACGCGCCATATGCCCTGGCTGGTCACACCGAAAATAAATTATCGGCGATGTGCACTGCCTGCCTAGATGGTACTCGCTATACAGTGGGCACGGTCCTCGCGATCCACCCACTGATCCCTGACGCTGAAAAGGAATTGGCTGATGTACACTGCCCGATGATGCCTGCCTCTGATCCTTGGGCTTCTTCTTACTGAACCCCTTCTTGAATAACTTCTTGACCTTAGAGCCAAAAGACACAGATCCTGTCGCCGACACTACCGGTGTCGGCGCTCCTGAACCACCCGACACATGCTGAAAGGAACTGTAACGACCCGAGAATCCGATTACCGGGAAGGCCCGATAACCCGAGACTCGCACCGCCACCCACGAGTCCGAAGACTCGGAAGGGTTAGAAGGATGGTGTGGAAACTACACAAGTACCACAAATAATAGCAGAATTAAACAGTTATATAAATAAGCAGGCAATGAATTAACATTTTACATGGTCCACAATATAACAATAAAATAACGACAGTAGTCCACAACTAGTACAAAGACAAGAAAGGAAAGTACAGCTACACGGGACATACCCCGGCTCTGACCTCTGGCATTAACGCTGTGCACCTGAACCGCGCTGAGCCTCTGACGAACTCCCCTGAAGCCTCGCCTCACCTGAAACACGGTGAAAACACGCAGGGAATGAGTCTCGGAACAAGACTCAGTAGGGATCACTCGAACCCTACCTCGCAAACGGAGAAACCGCTACGCTAGCAGTAAGTGAGTACCTCAAAAGGGAAACCCTGCCATCTACAAAGCACCGGTCTAACGGCACGAAAACCGACACACGTGCCACGGCGAAACAACCGGAACCCAACGGCCAACACGGCAGAAACCCGAAGGTCGAAGTCGTAACGACTGACAGTCTGACACTCCCGACTCGACAAGAGTACCTCCCACTAGAAGCACAGTCGGTAGCGTCCCCTGACGACTTACACCGCACCGTAGGTGAACTGCATGACGTGGTAGCACCTATCAGAGGCACGGACACCGAACAAGTACCACAAATAAGTGACTAGCTGGGGTCACGCTCGTCAGCGGGTGTCCAACTGCCCCCAACCACTTGTGCACACACAGACCATGTGTCCTAGGTCTGGCCCTCTGACCGGTTTTCCCCCGTAGCCGGACTCTGGCTAACGACGAGGGGCCCGACGGAAACCAGTCTAAAACCGTCTCTAAGGGTAGCCTCTCCACCACTCCCTGGTGGGACCACACGCGTGTAAGCAGGCTACGACTAGTGGAGTGTCACTGAAGGAGTAGACTCTCAAGTCAATGGAAAGCAACGTCACAACCGGACGGTACAAGGAACGCCCGTCGTACAAATCACCGTTGCACGGCGACACAAGCCGACAACAACATCTCCCGGCACCGCTTGGTACGACGAGAGACAAGCCAACACGACCCGTCCCCTTGATCGGTCCACCTTGGGCCGCTCAGGGATGTGCGGTCATACCGGGGCCGCACCAGGTTTAAACGGTCAGGACGTGACCGTTCTACCCCAGGTCTAAACGGGCAGATGAACGGCCACCACGGGCCCGTTCAACTGATGTGCGGCCAGCTACTGGCCGCACGTGGGTGATGAACGGTCCGCTATTGGCCGTTCGTCTCCCAACGGTAATAAACCTGAACGGTTAGGCCGTAGCCGCACTGGGGAAGAGTGGCTATGGTTTAACCGTTCAAGGGTTGTGCGGTCCAGATCTGGCTGCACATCCAGGCGACGGTACCAGACGACGTACGGCCAGCCCCTGCCCGCACGAAGGGTTGAGCGGCCAGCTCTTAGCCGCACACCCTGGTGCGCTGGTGTGGACATCAAAAAAGAGAGAAGAAGACGAAAAAAAAAGAAAAAAATGAGAAAAAAAATGATGAGCGAAAGAGAAAAGGGAGAAGAGAGAAGGAAATAGAAAATAAATTAATAATAATATATATAACGATAAGAAATAGGAAATAATAAATGAATAAATAAATAATACTAATAATAAAAATTATGATAAAAAGATAAAAAACAACAATAAAAAATAATAAAAATTAATAAAAATTAAATTATTAATAATAACAAACAAATAAAAGAAAACAAAAAAATAAACAATAACAAAACGTAAAATAATAATAATAATAATAAATGTATATAATAAAAATAAAATAATAATCAAAAGAGAGGTGGCCCACTTTCACTCTCTTTCTCTCCCACTCTTTCTCTCTCACTCCACCTCCCGTCCGCGGCACACTCCCGTCCGCGGCACACCCGCTCGCCGTGACACCCCCGCTGTCCCTCTCGTTCTCCCGCTCCCATTACACCCGGCACGCTACTGTGCCGGGCAGCACCCCTCCCCGGCACACCACTGTGCCGGGTGGCATCAGCTGGACCGGATGCCCTCTACTCCCCATCACCACCCACTGGTTCTTCATATACATCCCACCGGATATCGCTTCGAGCATCTCAGCTGCTGCTGTCTCTCGATGAGCGGAAGAAGGGTGATCAGCACATTCGTCGAATGGGGGCGAGTTTTTGGATTACCGTCAAGAAAATATGGGCGGTGGACAAAGCACTGATGACATAACAAAGGAAGATTCAAGATGCTTCAGTTGCCGTTTATCTTATCCGGAGGAAACAGTTCATCCGTTCTTGGTGTTTGTCCCTCAGAAAAGGGACCGCTTTTTCATTTGCATCTTTCTGCGGAGGGCATTTCACGGATCTCCTCAGGTAAACTTGGTGATGCACGTACCGTTGGAGAAGTCAAATTGAACAGGGGAACAATCCCTGTCCCTGAGCTTTCTGTGTTCTTACACAAAGTGGATTATGAACGTAATACAAGGAACATGGATCACCCAGCCAATATCTCAACAGAGGGAGGCCCACCTCCCATAAGGGGAAACCAGAGTAGCAAAAAAATAAAGAAAAGGTTGATCGACACCTCATAACCACTGACATAACTAGTGCAGTGGAACTTACAACTGCATCTTCTGAAGCACTAGTCATCTCTGAGCTGGCCACAGGGGTTTCACACCCTGAGTTCGTAACACTACAGCATTACTAGAGGGTGCATCTCGTGTAAAACAAGCACGGAATGACTGCCGCAGGGACGTCTTGGAGGCTGTTTCTTTGAACCTAACTGATGAACATGACGAAACAGATCAGTTGCACGATATGGATGATAACATTATGGCAGATGCATTCGAGGATGTGGGCTTGCTTTGTAATCAAATTGCTGCAATTCCTAATGACTGATTACCTGATGGCCATGTTTCTACAACAAGATCTCAGACCTACAGTTGTAATCCAGAGCAGGGACACTCCCCATATGCCAATGACTTTTACATCGATACTCATTTGTCAGAAGATCATGGACATATAGCAGCACAAGAGAGAGTGGGCCAAGAACTCAAGATTTTGACATCACTGCAATTGCTTCAAAAGAAACTTAATCACGCTTCCACTGTGGGTCCAAAACTAAAACAACTGCCATTTCAAGCTTGCTCTCTCAATCCCGTGGAGCCATCTATGCATTTTCTTCTCAACTTGGATATCACGGATACTGCAAACATAAAAGACCAGGTGAGAGAATCGATTAAATCATTTCAAAATTGGTGATGTTTCAACTTCGGCAGAGAATCATCCCAAAAGAAGATAGCAGTGTTCAGGAGCATGGAGACAAAAGTTTAGAGGATTACCCAGCCTCTTTCATGGGGCGACTAGCCTCATTTCAAAACCCACAGAGGTTCCTACAAATGGGAACATCATAGTGAGGGCATCCTGTGCAACCTCAACATGCTTCACCCGGTACACTTGTCATGGACTCCATCCGGCACACCCCAAGTGGACTTTGGCCGGCACACCTGCGAGAACCTTCACCCGGCACACCCCCAGGGCTGCCCCCAGCGGCACACCCCCCCATGCTCCCAGCGGCACACCCCTTCAAGAGCTTCATCGGCGCACTATTCCAAGCCTTCAGCGGCACACTGTCGCACCGGACCAGCCACTGCACTCGACAGACCCCTCACCGGCACGCTCCCCATCTCACCGGCGCCGCCTTCCCATCCGGCACACCACTGTGCCGGAGGGCATACGCTGCACCGGATGAACCCCGGTCACACCGCGGACGGCCCAGCCACCCTCCCCTACGTCGTCCGGCAACGCCGCACGCGAACAGGGCTCCGCCCCCTGTATTGCTTCTTCCTTGGTGGCTCTCTGTGCATCCAACCCCCGCGTCGCCCTCCACATGCTAAAAGTTCTGAAGGTGTTCAGGCAAAGCTTTTTGGTCTGGCCTCTTCTTCAGAGGAAATGAGCAAGAATGCATTAAAATATAAGAAGCGACGGAAAAGCAGAGGGAGAAAAAGGCCGCCGCAGCATCATCCTCTCAAGCACCGGTCAGCTGCCATGGTTAAATGGATGTCCTCTGCTGTCTTCCCATCTAGTGTTCTGGCCGGGATAGAACCTCTTCTCTCCTTCGGAGACGTCTCCAACCAAGAGAAGCATAATCTTTTTATCAGCGATTGCTGCAGGTTGCAAGATGCTTGCAATTAACTTGTTTAGGGTTTTCCCTCCAAATTATCGATCAAGTTCTTCCGGTGGTAAGAATGACGAGGACGAGCCAATGTTTGATCCTACCTGGTCTAACTTGCAGATTGTCTCTGAGTTACTTCGTAAATTCATTGCTTCATCTTCCCTTGATGCAAAGGCTGCTAATGCGAAGGCTGCTAAAAAGATTCTTCACATTAGGAATTCTGATAATGATGTTTGGAAATTATATTTGCATGGTCTTCATGCATCAAAGACCGGAAACATATTAAAAGAGCATTTACATGGGGTCGAAACCCGTGTACCAGTGAAACAGGCTGCTTCTGCAGATGGGATGTGCATGCCAGAACATGGGTGATGCGGAGCGAGTTGCACAGATTATTTTTGAAGATGTAAATTTATCAGGAGCCGTTGAAAAGATCCGAGATGAAGATTATTTTTCCATTTTCTTGTATTTTCGCAGTGAATTTATAGACTATTTTAGTTTAGAGTTATTTAGTCAGTTATGTCGTTTTGTTTATTTTAATAGTATAGATGTCGTAGGTGTTAAAGTTGGAACGATATTGGGTCTGTTTGTAATTTTGTTTCTCTATAAATAATCTTGTGCTAACCCTAATTAGGGTATGCAATGGTTAGAGAAAATTTATGAAACACTTCTGTGTGTTTTCTCCTTCTGGCGGGATGCCAAACCCCCCTTCTTCTTCTGACGGAGGCCAAACCCTCTCTGATTTCTCTCTGGCGGAGGCCAAACCCCCACTTCTGATATTCTTTTGATTTGATTCTGTCCCGTCGTATTCTCCACCGTAATCACACTTTGCACCCTTCACCATAATCACCAGCCCCCACTACTCCTTTGGGTTTCCTTTTCTGTTTTTGTCCCCGCCATTAAAGCCGTTCCCCCTGGCACTGTACGCTCTCCCTCTCCCTTGTGCCTTCTTTGGCAAAGGAAGCAGTAGGAGAGTAGCAGCCGGTGGCTGCCCTCCCCCGTGTTGCCATCGCCGCCCGCGACCAGTGCTGCTGCGTCGCGTCCCTCGCGGCGACCCCGCCGCCGCTCCGCCAACAGCCGCTGCGAGCCCCACACCCGCCGCCGCCGTCGCCGCAACCCTGCACCAGTGATGTTCGCAGCGAGCTCGGAGACAGCAGAACAGGGTTAGCCCTGCTCGCCGTGCAATCCCATCCAGGTCCTCGTGGGCCATTATCCACTGTGGTTTTCAGAACAAGGTATACCTTACCTGGCTAAAATATGATCTCAACTTGCTCAGCCGTGGCTGATATCCAGGCAATGCACTATACATATATATATATATGTTCTGTTGAAGTTCATGAAGCCCACATCACAGGAGGTTGATTTTCATGTCTTCCCAAAGAGAGACTACCATGTAGTAGCGGGTCATTTGAGCCACCTGCATGCTGTGAGAGCGTGATTGAGTATATGAATTCAGAAATTGACAGTGATGATGTTGCTAACATGAGAGTAAAGGGGTTCTGTTCTCTTTGCCTGTGGATATTACTATGACAGGACGTAAACCAGAGCTTTAATGATGTTGCTAACAGGATTGGCAGGTCCTGAGCAAAGGTGATATTTCAATAGCCAGAATTGCCACTGGCGGGTTCCTTTTGTTACTTTTTGGGTGTTTGATTGGTTCATGCTTATAACTAGCATCTCTAAGCAATGTTGCCCAGGCTGCTGGTTTATATACTTTAAATTCTTGACTTTATTTGACAAACTTGGAGGTTTCTTCTCTTGGGTGATTAATACCTGGCATATAATTCTATCCGTTTGAGTTAGAGAGCAGAGATTTATAGCATGATATCTGTTTGATCAAATGCCCATGAGAGCTCGATTTATCTTGATGGGGTGAAGCGCATTTGTCCTGCATTAGATTGATGCGGAGCGAGTTGCACAGATTATTTTTGAAGATGCAAATTTATCAGGAGCCGTTGAAAAGATCCGGGATGAAGATTATTTTTCCATTTTCTTGTATTTTCGCAGTGAATTTATAGGTTATTTTAGTTTAGAGTTATTTAGTCGGTTATGCCGTTTTGTTTATTTTAATAGTATAGATGTCGTAGGTGTTAAAGTTGGAACGATATTGGGTCTGTTTGTAATTTTGTTTCTCTATAAATAATCTTGTGCTAACCCTAATTAGGGTATGCAATGGTTAGAGAAAATTTGTGAAACACGTCTGTGTGTTTTCTCCTTCTGGCGGGATGCCAAACCCCCCTTCTTCTTCTGGCGGAGGCCAAACCCTCTCTGATTTCTCTCTGGCGGAGGCCAAACCCCCACTTCTGATATTCTTTTGATTTGATTCTGTCCCTTCGTATTCTCCACCGTAATCACACTTTGCACCCTTCACCATAATCACCAGCCCCCACTACTCCTTTGGGTTTCCTTTTCTGTTTTTGTCCCCGCCATTAAAGCCGTTCCCCCTGGCACTGTACGCTCTCCCTCTCCCTCGTGCCTTCTTTGGCAAAGGAAGCAGTAGGAGAGTAGCAGCCGGTGGCCGCCCTCCCCCGTGTTGCCATCGCCGCCCGCGACCAGTGCTGCTGCGTCGCGTCCCTCGCGGCGACCCCGCCGCCGCTCCGCCAACAGCCGCTGCGAGCCCCACACCCGCCGCCGCCGTCACCGCAACCCTGCACCAGTGATGTTCGCAGCGAGCTCGGAGACAGCAGAACAGGGTTAGCCCTGCTCGCCGTGCAATCCCATCCAGGTCCGCGTGGGCCATTGTCCACTGTGGTTTTCAGAACAAGGTATACCTCACCTGGCTAAAATATGATCTCAACTTGCTCAATCGTGGCTGATATCCAGGCAATGCACTATACATATATATATATATGTTCTGTTGAAGTTCATGAAGCCCACATCACAGGAGGTTGATTTTCATGTCTTCCCAAAGAGAGACTACCATGTAGTAGTGGGTCATTTGAGCCACCTGCATGCTGTGAGGGTGTGATTGAGTATATGAATTCAGAAATTGACAGTGATGATGTTGCTAACACGAGAGTAAAGGGGTTCTGTTCTCTTTGCCTGTGGATATTACTATGACAGGACGTAAACCAGAGCTTTAATGATGTTGCTAACAGGATTGGCAGGTCCTGAGCAAAGGTGATATTTCAGTAGCCAGAATTGCCACTGGCGGGTTCCTTTTGTTACTTTTTGGATGTTTAATTGGTTCATGCTTATAACTAGCATCTCTAAGCAATGTTGCCCAGGCTGCTGGTTTATATACTTTAAATTCTTGACTTTATTTGACAAACTTGGAGGTTTCTTCTCTTGGGTGATTAATACCTGGCATATAATTCTATCCGTTTGAGCTAGAGAGCAGAGATTTATAGCATGCTATCTGTTTGATCAAATGCCCATGAGAGCTCGATTTATCTTGATGGGGTGAAGCGCATTTGTCCTGCATCAGATTTGGTATCAGAGCATAGGGAATCGATTTATTTTTATAGATTGGGGTCCTTAAATCTCATTATGCACCCCATCATATTTAGTACAATTGTGAAGCTTCCTAATGGCCAATGGGCAAATCTCACTTTTGATGAAAGTCGGAAGCTTAATCGTATTTCTCAAGCTGTCGTTGATTTATTGTCCTAAAGAAATGACATTGAAATTACACCAACTGGTCAGATTATTGTGCAATTTTCTCGTGATTTTGGGAAAGCACATTATATTGATGAGGCTTGGGCAATTCCTTATCCTTCTTAATTATGAGCTCAATATTATTGTGGGTGATTATTGGTTGGCAGAACGTTGGGATATGTTAGATAGTCATAACCCAGATGTGTATCTGTTGAAAGTTCCTCACATCAAAGGATGCATCTTTTGTTTTGATCGAGCTCATAAAATGAGAAGAATGGGACAGCAGAAGGTTAGTAAATCAGCTAATTCAAATACAAGTATGGATCTGATTGTGTCACCCACACTAGAACCTCAAATGATAAAAGAGATTGATGACTCAGCCACACCTCTAATTCTTCAGCAAGAACCACCAGAAGTTGACATCATCCCTCAGCTTCCTGATATGAGTCCCAATCTGGTATTAGAGCAGCTCCCATTAGCAGCACTGGATGCCCAATCAGAGGCCAACAATGGTCAGGATGCAGTCCTACAGATTGTTGATGCTTGGGATCATGATGTATTCTTACAGTCTGGATTGGCTATGATTTGTGAATCTCTATTTGAAGATGGTCATTTTCATTCTGACGTGAAGTCATTTCAGAAGCAGATGTTTGACTCATGGGATCATCAGCTATTTATTCAGTCTGGATTGAATTTGATTTCAGAGTCAGTCTTTGAAGTGGCCTCTACAACTCAGTTATTATCTTCTGTTGCGAGCCTGGGTGTTTCTTGTGCAGTTGATTTGAAGAGCTTAATGGAGTTTGATCTTATATGGGCTGATTTTTGTGAGCATGCAAAGCCGCAGTTTGATATGCAGTATGTGGATATGGCTCCTACTTTTGTTTATTTTGCTACCGTCATCATTGCAGCAATCCTCTAGATCTTTAGAACTCGAGGACGAGTTTTTTCGAACCGTGGGAGATTGATGCGGAGCGAGTTGCACAGATTATTTTTGAAGATGCAAATTTATCAGGAGCCGTTGAAAAGATCCGAGATGAAGATTATTTTTTCCATTTTCTTGTATTTTCGCAGTGAATTTATAGGCTATTTTAGTTTAGAGTTATTTAGTCGGTTATGCCGTTTTGTTTATTTTAATAGTATAGATGTCGTAGGTGTTAAAGTTGGAACGATATTGGGTCTGTTTGTAATTTTGTTTCTCTATAAATAATCTTGTGCTAACCCTAATTAGGGTATGCAATGGTTAGAGAAAATTTGTGAAACACGTCTATGTGTTTTCTCCTTCTGGCGGGATGCCAAACCCCCCTTCTTCTTCTGGCGGAGGTCAAACCCTCTCTGATTTCTCTCTGGCGGAGGCCAAACCCCCACTTCTGATATTCTTTTGATTTGATTCTGTCCCGTCGTATTCTCCACCGTAATCACACTTTGCACCCTTCACCATAATCACCAGCCCCCACTACTCCTTTGGGTTTCCTTTTCTGTTTTTGTCCCCGCCATTAAAGCCGTTCCCCCTGGCACTGTACGCTCTCCCTCTCCCTCGTGCCTTCTTTGGCAAAGGAAGCAGTAGGAGAGTAGCAGCCGGTGGCCGCCCTCCCCCGTGTTGCCATCGCCGCCCGCGACCAGTGCTGCTGCGTCGCGTCCCTCGCGGTGACCCCGCCGCCGCTCTGCCAACAGCCGCTGCGAGACCCACACCCGCCGCCGCCGTCGCCGCAACCCTGCACCAGTGATGTTCGCAGCGAGCTCGGAGACAGCAGAACAGGGTTAGCCCTGCTCGCCGTGCAATCCCATCCAGGTCCGCATGGGCCATTGTCCACTGTGGTTTTCAGAACAAGGTATACCTTACCTGGCTAAAATATGATCTCAACTTGCTCAACCGTGGCTGATATCCAGGCAATGCACTATACATATATATATGTTCTGTTGAAGTTCATGAAGCCCACATCACAGGAGGTTGATTTTCATGTCTTCCCAAAGAGAGACTACCATGTAGTAGCGGGTCATTTGAGCCACCTGCATGCTGTGAGGGTGTGATTGAGTATATGAATTCAGAAATTGACAGTGATGATGTTGCTAACATGAGAGTAAAGGGGTTCTGTTCTCTTTGCCTGTGGATATTACTATGACAGGACGTAAACCAGAGCTTTAATGATGTTGCTAACAGGATTGGCAGGTCCTGAGCAAAGGTGATATTTCAGTAGCCAGAATTGCCACTGGCGGGTTCCTTTTGTTACTTTTTGGGTGTTTAATTGGTTCATGCTTATAACTAGCATCTCTAAGCAATGTTGCCCAGGCTGCTGGTTTATATACTTTAAATTCTTGACTTTATTTGACAAACTTGGAGGTTTCTTCTCTTGGGTGATTAATACCTGGCATATAATTCTATCCGTTTGAGCTAGAGAGCAGAGATTTATAGCATGATATCTGTTTGATCAAATGCCCATGAGAGCTCGATTTATCTTGATGGGGTGAAGCGCATTTGTCCTGCATCAATGGGTCTCCATATTATCCATCCTTTGTATCCGGCAGTGGATTGGACATGGAAGGACCACCGGGCAAGCAATAGGCCTTGCTTCAAGGAAGACAAAATGTCTTACATGACATCATCGGACCGACAACCACAGCAGAGGACAAGCTGCACAGCCAACAACGGTGGGAAGGTCCCTCATTCGGTGCACTCCTGCCAACTCCATCCGGTGCACCACCCTGCCAGTCTACCTGGTGCACTACCCAGCAGCCTCCAGCGACACACTGCTCTGAGCCTCCAGCGGCACAGCATTTGGCCCATCCACCCAGTGCGGTCACTATTCATCCAACAGTCCCATCTCCGTTACGATGCTCTGTTTTCACTCAAGCACGGAGCATTTAATGCTCACGCCACAGGCTCGTGCTCCGGTCGACAACGTAGCGACAGCAGGCCATCGACGTCAACCTCGGCCAACCAGGTGAAGGCACGCCAGCTCCCTCTTGCTGTCCCTACGTACAGGCCACTTGATGGCTTCGGACGGGAGAAGAAAAAACAGGAGAAGAAGAAGGCTTGGCCTTCGAAGCGGCCAACCCCCATTCAATATAAAAGGAGGCTCGCTCGTTGGCTGGCCACTAGGACACAGAGGCCAGAGAAGAAGAGAAGAGAGACGAAGAGGCAAGGAGAGGGGAGACCCACACAGACAGAAGCAGAACCAGCCACAAGAGAGAAGAGAAGAAGGAGGGCTCAGGAGTGGGGTTTCTCCGACCGCCACCGAGCAAGAGAGAGTAAGAGGGAGAGAGGGAGCTTGATGTAGTAGGGGGAAGTGGGGGAAAGGGCAGTGGGTGGTCACCCTGCTCCGATCCCCAACACTTCTCCCCCCTTTTCTTCTTCTTCTTCCTCGTTCTTTTGTTCTTCCGTTTTCTTTCTTGTTCGTAGCCTTAGCTCGGGCATGATTTGTAATGTGTATGGTCGGCCATGGCCTTTTGTCCCCCCATGAATGAGTATTGTCCCCTTCGATGGGTTTTCTCGTCATCTTGATTGATTTGTGCCACCGTGTGCTTGATCGCCCTTCCTCCCCTCTTCCCGGTGTTTTCCTTAACTCCTCCTGCCGACAATTTCCTCCGGAAACCGCACCACCTTGGGTGGTATGAAATCGTGAGCCTTTCCAGTGCAAAGCCTCTCCGCGTTGTGGTTTTCTGGTAGAAGCCCACATGCAAGTCCCTCGCCTGCCCTTT
Organism: Amorphophallus konjac; assembly: GCA_022559845.1. Classification (NCBI taxonomy): domain Eukaryota; kingdom Viridiplantae; phylum Streptophyta; class Magnoliopsida; order Alismatales; family Araceae; genus Amorphophallus; species Amorphophallus konjac. Next base: position 438,087,589 of record CM040126.1, read on the forward strand.
GAGCCACCTCCCAAAATCTTTTCCCCGTGGGCTTGATCAGCCCAATGCCCCTGTCCCATTAGCACGCCAGCCCCTTTTGGGGCCTTGCCCGGTGCGCCTGCACCCCCGTCCAGCGGTACACCTTCTGGCTCCTTGGCCGGCACACCCCTTTGCGCCTTTAGCGGCACACCTGCCCGTGCCCTCAGCGGTACACCCCATTTGTCTTTCAGCGGCACACCCTTGTGTGCCTTGGCCGGCATACACCCTTAACCGGCTCCCACCGGTACACCTTGCTCAGCCCTCCAGCGGCACAGCCCCTCACTTGAGCCCAGCCCGGCACAGCCTTGCACTTATCTTCAGCTGGCACACCTTGGCCAAGTTCTTCCCCGGTGCACTCTCAGCTAGTCTTAGGAGTGTCTTCCGCTCGTTGCTTCTTCCAGGTCTTCCGAAGTTTTATCGAAGGTGTTGTCGCCCTTGGCATGCACCTCAAATTGTCGGGTTCCGCCACTCCATGTGGGCGCGTTCCCTGTATCTCCCTTACGCCCCGGGGCAAGGGGAGATGCTGCCGAATTTTTTTTATTAAAAGTAATGCCATGATAAAAGACAAAGTGAAGTAACTAATGAGCGAACAAATAATGATAAGACATCCTAATCAAAACAATGGAACCGTACGAGACTCAGTGGATTGGGCTGTTGAACATGGCCCCGCACTTAACCACTCAATGAAGAATTGAGAACCTGGCCACCCAGAACTCCTCCATCTGAACTTCATATGCCAAAAGGGACCCCTTTTCAGCCCTCACACCAGCCCATCCTTCTCTCTTGGCCTCCAGCGGCACACTCTCCACCAGCCTCCAGCGGTACACTCTCCACCAGCCTCCAGCGGCACACTCCCTTGGCCTTCAACGGCACACTCTCCATTAGCCTCCAGCGGTACACTCTCCACCAGCCTTCAACGGCACACTCTCCACCAGCCTCCAGCGGCACACTCCCTTGGCCTTCAACGGCACACTCTCCACCAGCCTCCAGCGGCACACTCCCTTAGCCTTCAACGGCACTCTCTCCACTAGCCTCCAGCGGCACACTCTAATCAGACCTTCAACGGCACACTCCTCCAGCGGTACACCCCTCCATCCTCCAACCCTCACCCGGTGCACCTCTAGCCCCTCCAGCCCGGCACGCTTTGGCTTCGCTTCCAGCGGCACACTCTCCAGCCTTCATCAGGTACCCCTGAGATGCAATAGTGTAATAAAAAAATAGTATAATAATAATAAGTACTAATAAAAAATTATATAAAAGAATGATAATGAAAATAAATAAAAAGAAAAAGAAAAGGATATAACGCACAGGTAATAAAAGAAGAATTAATGAGCAACATAGAAAATAAATAAATAGATAAATAATAATAAAAGCTCAAACAATAATAAAACAATGAGACCCGCTCCGCAGTCTCGTTCTCCTCAAAGACCCAGTGTAAAGGGAACACTAACGCCGCCCCTCCAAGTCGGGTTTGGATCTTGGGAGCCATCCCAATATGGCCGTAACCTGACATCGCCGTGGGCCGATAGTTCATCAAATCGGACTCATTCCCATTGGGATTTGTCTCCGCTCTTCCATTGAAATTTTCGTAAACTCGGCATACATTTGTACGGGTTTTGTTTCCGTTTACGCCGCACCTTCAATACGGACGTTGGTCCGAACATAAAGTGGTCCATGAATGACCGACAAAATCCGGATAGAACGAGGCGGCTCTCGTCATCCCCAAACCCTACACGTGGGAACATCAATAAGACCTTCGTGAGTCACGCTCAGACCTCGGGCTCGTCCCAATCATGGTCGTCGCCTGACCCAAATCTTAGGCCTACAGCCCGCTATCTTTGAATACGTCTTTATTTTGGAATCTAGTCCCGGGACACCTCTCCGCCGCCCTTCGGCACCAGAAATATTAACGATGCCCACACAAGCCTCGTTTGGACCACGGGAGGAGCCCTCGGAATGGTCCTGACTCGATCTCGCACCGGGCCAATAAATTCACTGGTTTCCTACTACACTAAGCGGGATTTAGCCGAATATTTTCAGTTCCTCGGAATAATAAATTTGCCGTACCCTGGCATACATATGTTCCGGGTCTGCCCACAACGATTATGATATTCTCAAGCCGGACACCCGTCCGAATATTGAACGGTCCCCCCCGAACGACCGACACGTTTCAAGTGTTTGCTTCCCTAGACATAGGGCTTTCCAGCTGATTCAAGGCACATTCTCCCGTTGCCCCTTGGCACCGGAAATATTAACAATGCCCACGCAAGCCTGACTTCGACCGCAGGGGGCCCACCACAGTATGGTCACAGCTTGATCTTGCATCGGGCCGACAAACTTATTGGTTTCCAACTGCTCTAACTGGGATTCAACCGAATGTTTCCCGTTCCTCTGAATAATAAATTTGCCGTACCCCGACATACATATGACCCGGTTTTCCCGTGACGATTATGCTTTTCTGAAGTCGGACGCTCGTCCAAATATTAAACGGTCCCCTGAGCGACCGACATGTTACTCTAGCCGGGATGTAACCGAATGTCTCTCATCCCTTCGAACAATAAATCTGACGTACCCCGGCATACATATGTTTCGGTTTTCCCCGTGACGATCACGCTTCCCTGAAGCTGGACGCTCTTCTGAATATCAAAATGGTCCCTTGAGTGACCGACATATTTCGAATGCTTACTTCCCTAGACATAGGGCTTTTCAACCGATTCAAGATCGCTATCGTCTTGTATCTCTCAATATAATTCCCTGGCCATGAGGCCCCGATTCCCGGCGATTAATCAAGGGTGTTCCCCTCTTCGAGGGGATGTAAATAACGCTGTGACCTTTATGGCGCGGCGGGTTTCGGTCCCGGCATAAACTACACAATTGTCTGATTAGTCAAATCGAGCGCACAATAAATCGTCACTTTGTGACTGGCACGCCCACGCACTTAATAGACGAATTGACCATTTCTGAAGAACCGAACAACATAATAAGTGAACGAAAAGTGCGTCCACAGCTGTATAACGGTAATCATCAACGGTAAAAAATCCAGGGTTGGGCGGTAGTTATGGGGCCGCACTTCAGGATATGCGGTCCCACGATAGACCGCACAAGCCCACTGCGCGCCGAGCCCAGCCACAGCGCGCCGAGCTGATAAACGGTCAGAACAGCGCCGCACAAGCGTTGTGCGGCCACTGGTTCGACCGCATATCGCTCACCGGCGTGAAAACGGTGAACCTCACCGGAATCGCCCATTCCAACCCCAAACAAGCCTCACGAAGGGGGAAACGGTGAGAGAAGAACCCCCAAGCCCCCTATCATGCTCCTACGCTCCCGAAACGCGGAATCGGGGCTTAAAACGATGGATCGGGCGGTCACTCCCCAAAGCATGCACGACCCTTCCCGACGCGAAATTAACCCCTCTCGACCTCGTCTCAAGCTAAAACTCGCGGGGAAGAAAGACAAGAGGCTAAGGAACGTCACCCTACCTCCGGTTCGCGATGAGACGCATCGATCCAAGCCTGAATCCACGAAGAACGCCGTTAAAACCTCGCCTTCCCACGCTTCCCACGCTCGCCGCACGCCCGCACGATCGCCTCGTCGTCACCCACCTCCTCGCGCCGTCGCACCGCCGCCGTCTACAGTCGGAACGGAGGTCGTCGCGCTCGAACGGGAGATAGAGAGAGTGAGAGGGCGGCCACGTTCGTGAGGGAGGAATTAGAAGAAAGGAAGAAGAAGAAGGAAAAAGAAAAGAAAAGAATTAGGAATTTATAGAAAATCTGGAAAATCTGGAAAATCTGGAAAATACCAAAAAATCAAAAATTACATTTCCGGGATCCTCAGAACGCACCGATCGCAACGGTACCACTCGTGCCCAGGTGAACGACCCGGTTCACCCGCAGCGAGGTTCCGAAGGAATTACCGAAACCCACACCGGTAATCGGAAAACACGCGCGGAAAAAGCCGCGAAACGCTTCCGGGCCTCCGAAACAACTCCGGATCGCGTCGATCCGAACATGAAAGATGTCCGAAATAAAATTTTAGACACAACGGAGCCAGACACTCAGAGAAATCAGATCCGGGACCCACGAAGAAGGATCCGAAAGGTCCGGGATATTACAGCCCTCCCCCCTTAAAGGAATTTCGTCCTCGAAATTGAGAACAACCCAAGGGGAAAGAAGAGGAAGACTCACTCGAACAGTTAAGGGAACTGCTGACGCATCTCGTCCTCACGTTCCCAAGAAGCCTCACCACCAGAGTGTCGCTGCCACACCACCTTCACCAAGGGGATGGCCTTGTTCCGTAGGCGCTACTCTCGCCTATCCATGACGCGGATGGGAAACTCTGGAAGAGAAAGATCTGGAGTCACTTCGGGCCACACAGAATCTTCAAGCACATGAGAGTCATCGGGCATATACTTCCGCAACATCGAAACGTGGAACACGTCATGCACCGACGCCAACTCAGGGGGTAACTGCAACCGATAAGTTACCTCACCGATGCGCTCCACAATTACAAAGGGACCAACATAACGGGGACTCAGCTTCCCACGCTGTCCAAAGCGCATTACCCCCTTCATCGGAGAAACTCTCAAGAATACCCGATCGCCCACGGCGAACGTGAGGGGTTGCCGCCTCCGGTCAGCATAGCTCTTCTGCCGACTCTGGGCCGCCAACATGTTCTGACGAACCACGTGCACAACATCCACACACTGCTGCACCAACTCCGGTCCCGTCAAAACACACTCACCAACCTCAAACCAGTCAAGTGAAGTCCGACACAGACGCCCATACAACGCCTCATAAGGAGCCATGCCGATGCTCGAATGATAGCTGTTGTTGTAGGCAAACTCCACCAACGGCAGGTGGTGAATACAACTCCCTTGCCACTCCAGGCAACAGGATCTCAACATATCTTCCAAAGTCTGGATGGTCCTCTCAGACTGACCATCTGACTGAGAATCGTACGTTGAACTAAACGCCAACTCCGTGCCAAGAGCTCGCTGGAAACTCCTCCAGAATCCAGAAGTGAAGCGCGGATCCCGATCCGACACAATAGAAATGGGAATCCCATGCAACGGAACGATCGCTCCACATAAAGACGAGCCACCCTGGACACACTCCAGCTGACCTTGACCGGTAACAACTGAGTCACCTTCGTCAGCCGATCTACCAATAACCAAATACTATCTTGCCCACTCGGAGTCCTTGGCAACCCCACCACAAAATCCGTGGTCACATGGTCCCACTTCCACGCGGGAACATCCAAGGGCTGGAGAGTACCTCCTGGTCACTGATGCTCCGCCTTCACCTGCTGACAGGTCAGGCACTTGGCCACAAATTCGGCAACATCTCTCTTCATGCCAGGCCACCAGAACTACCTCCGCAAATTCTGATACATCTTCGTCGCACCCGGGTGTACGGTGTACCTGCTCCCATGAGCCTCGCGCAACACCGCACGCCGAACCCGCTCCTCGACTGGGACGTACAGCCTGCCACGAAACCTCGCAGCACCGTCTTCACCGAGTTCCACATCAGCTAAGGCCAGAATCCAGGGTAACTCAGGGTCCGCATGCTGAGCCTCTGTCACCTGAAGGCGGATAGCTGGCATGACAGTCAGACTCGCAAGCACTGTTAACCCTGTCTCTTGGGGAATCTTGAGCCTGAAAGACAGTTCGGGCACTTGTTCCCAGAGCCTCCACTTCCTCAACATCAAGGCACTGACCGCGACCTTCCGACTCAAGGCATCGGCTACGGCATTCATCCTGCCCGACTGATAAGACAGGGTGAAGTCATAATCTTTCATATACTCCATCCAACGCCTCTGCCTGAGGTTAAGGTCCCTCTGCGTGAACACATATCTCAAACACTGATGGTCAGTGAACACCTCGAACTTTTCACCATACAGATAATGCCTCCAGATCTTCAGCGCGACGATCACAGCCGCCAACTCAAGGTCATGGGTAGGGTAGTTCTCCTCGTGGGGCTTCAGCTACCGAGATGCATAAGCCACCACTCTACCATGCTGCATCAACACAGCACCCAATCCGACCCCGGAAGCATCTGTACACACCATAAAATCTCCCGATCCAGAAGGCAAAACCAACACCGGAGTCGAGGTGAGCGATCTCTTCAGCTCCCTGAAACTCTGCTCACACTCCTCAGCCCAGACAAAAGGCACATCTTCCCGTGTGAGTCTAGTCATCGGGTTCGCAATGTGAGAAAAATCTTGGATAAACTGACGATAATAACCCGCAAGCCCAAAGAAACTCCGGATCTCGGTCACAGACCTCGGCCTCGGCCATCGCATTACTGCCTCGACCTTGGCGGGGTCCACGGAAATGCCATCATCAAAAATCACGTGCCCCAAAAAGTGCACCTCACGAAGCCAGAACTCACACTTACTGAGCTTCGCATACAACTGGTGATCTCGTAGCGTCTGCAGCACCACACCCAAATGGTACGCGTGCTCCTCGGCAGACCGCGAATAGACAAGGATGTCGTCCACAAATACGACCACGAACTGGTCCAAATACGGACGAAACACCCTCTGTATCATGTCCATGAAGGCTGCGAGGGCATTGGTGAGCCCAAACGGCATCACCAGAAACTCATAATGCCCGTATCTCGTACCAAACGCAGTCTTCTCCACATCGGACTCGCGAATTCTCAGCTGATAGTAACCGGACCGCAAATCAATCCTCGAGAATACTCGAGCGGACTGAAGCTGGTCGAACAAATCATCGATCCGTGCCAACGGATACTTGTTCTTAATGGTCACTTCATTCAGCTGCCGGTAGTCAATGCACAACCGCAAGCTACCGTCCTTCTTCTTCACAAACAGCACAGGCGCACTCCAAGGGGAAAAGCTAGGACGAATGTACCCCCTGCCCAGCAACTCTTGTAATTGCGCCCGCAACTCTCTCAACTCAGCGGGAGCCATACGGTAGGGAGCCTTCGCCAACGGTCCCATACCCGGCACGACCTCGATCACAAAATCGATCTCCCGCTGGGGAGGCAATCCAGGTAAGTCCTCCGGGAAAATATCGAAAAACTCGCACACCACCGGAATGTCCTCGACATCCGGACGCGGCTGGTCTACCAAGATCACAGAAGTGAGAAAACCCTGACAACCCGCATCAAGCAAACGACAAGCTCGAATCGCAAAAATAAGAAAGCGGGAAGAGGAAGACCTGATACCTTGGAAATAGAAGATGGGTCCACGAAGTCGCCGAAAATAAACTCTCTTCGAGCCACAATCCACCAACGCATGATGTGTCTCGAGCCAATCCATGCCTAAAATCACATCAAAGTCCTGAAGCGACAACGCATGGAGCCTAGCCGGCAAACTCCGCCCTTCCACCCACACGGGAACCTCATCGAAACAATACGGAGTGATCATAAAATCACACGAGGGCAACTCCACTGTCAAATCGCAGGACAACTGGGTCACCGGCTCCTCGATACTCAGCGCGAAATCCTCCGAAATAAACGAATGAGACGCGCCAGAATCAAACAAAACCCGAGCCGCACAACATAAAATCTGAACGGTACCTTCCACGAGCTGCGACGCCACTGCCTCTGCCCTGGTCATGTGTGTGATCTGGCCTCGAGCTCTCTGCCTGCCTCCCACACCAGCTAACCTGGGTAGCGGCGGATACTGTCCCTGCTGCTGCTTCTGCCTCTGAGGACAGTCACGAGCCATATGCCCTGGCTGGTCACACCGAAAATAGATAATCAGCGCCGTGCACTGCCTGCCCAGATGGAACTCGTTACACCATGGACATGGCCCCCGTGATCCACCCACTGATCCCTGACGCTGAAACGGAACCAGCTGCTGTACACTGCCCGATGAAGCCTGCCCCTGACCCTTGGACTTCTTCTTTCAGAAACTCTTCCTGAAGAACTTCTTGACCTTCGTGCCAAAAGACACCGATCCTATCACTGACGCTGCCGGTGCCGGCGCTCCTGAACCACCCGACGCATGCGGGAAGGAACCCTACTGCTGGGTAGCCGACTGCTGGCTGCGACCTGACAAAGACTATCCCTGGCTAATCGGTCCTCGAGTCCTCTGCATATCCATCTCCAAGGAAGCCGCAACGCGAGATGCTGTCTCCAAATCGGTGGCAGCATTCACGATCAAATGGTGCCTCAGCTCCTGCCTCAAGCCCTGAACGAACTGTGCGGTCTTCACCCTCTCATTCTCCATGATATGAGGTGCATACCGACCCAGCTCGATAAACTGGGCCCTGTACTGCAACACGGACATGTCACCCTGAACCAGCTCCAAAAACTGACGCATCTGCTGCGTAGCAATAAACTCTGGATAGTAGGTACGCTCGAAAGCACTGACAAAGTCACCCCACACACTCTGTTCAAGTGGACGAAGCTGGAAAGACGTCTTCCACTCGGAAGACCACCACTCCCAAGCCGTACCTTGCAACTGGTTGGAGGCCAACATCACTCTATCCTCCGCAGTACTCCGCGCGGAACTGAACACCCGCTCCATCTCGTCGAGCCAACTCCGAGCCAAATTAGGGTCTGGCTAACCGCCGTAGTAAGGTGGATGAAACGGCATGAAATCCCTCACTACTCGGTCTGGCCCACCCCTGGTCGACGAGCCCTCACCAACCTCTCCGTCGAACTGCTGCGACATAAGCTGGTACATGCCACGAAAGAAATCCTCGGCCCCCGGAAATCTCGCAGTATCCACTGCCTCGGTGGCCGCAGGTGGCACTCTACTCTGCTCCTCCTGCTCCTGCTGAACCTCCTGCTGGATCTCCTGACCTCCAGTCGACTGCCCCTGCTGAGAACGAGTCGCCCGCCTCGGTGCCATACCCGCACCTGGAGCAAAGACAGAAAGCACGGAACATCAAGGTTAAGAGAAATACACGATGCCCAATGCCAGCGTCAACTGTACTACATCGCTTTGGACTAGTGGACCACTACAATCACTTATGATTCTCGTATAATTCCACAACCGCGCTCTGATACCAGCTGTCACGACCCGAGAATCCGATTACCGGGAAGGCCCGATAACCCGAGACTCGCACCGCCACCCACGAGTCCGAAGACTCGGAAGGGTTAGAAGGATGGTTTGGAAACTACACAAGTATCACAAATAATTGCAGAATTAAACAGTTATATAAATAAGCAGGAAAGGAATTAACATTTTACATGGTCCATAATATAACAATAAAATAACGACAGTAGTCCACAACTAGTACAGAGACAAGAAAAGAAAGTACAGCTACACGGGGCATACCCCGGCTCTGACCTCTGGCACTAACGCTGGGCACCTGAACCGCGCTGAGCCTCAGACGAACTCCCCTGAAGCCTTGCCTCGCCTGAAACACGGTGAAAACACACATGGAATGAGTCTCGGAACAAGACTCAGTAGGGATCACTCGAACCCTACCTCGCAAACGGAGAAACTGCTACGCTAGCAGTAAGCGAGTACCTCAAAAGGGAAACCCTGCCATCTACAAAGCATCGATCTCACGGCACGAAAACCGACACACGTGCCACGGTGAAACAACCGGAACCCAACGGCCAACACGACGGAAACCCGAAGGTCGAAGTCGTAACGACTGACAGCCTGACACTCCCGACTCGACAAGAGTACCTCCCACTAGAAGCACAGTCGGTAGCGTACCCTGACGACTTACACCGCACCGCAGGTGAACTGCCTGACGTGGTAGCACCTATCAGAGGCACGGACACCGAACAAGTACCACAAACAAGTGACTAGCTGGGGTCACGCTCGTCAGCGTGTGTCCAACTGCCCCCAACCACGTGTGCACACACAGACCATGCGTCCTAGGTCTGGCCCTCTGACCGGTTTTCCCCCGTAGCCGGACTCTGGCTAACGACGAGGGGTCCGACGAAAACCAGTCTAAAATCATCTCTAAGGGTAGCCTCTCCACCACTCCCTGGAGGGACCACACGCGTGTAAGCAGGCTACGACTAGTGGAGTGTCACTGAAGGAGTAGACTCTCAAGTCAACGGAAAGCAACGTCACAACCGGACGGTACAAGAAACGCCCCTCGTACAAATCATCGTCGCACGGCGACACAAGCCTACAACAACATCTCCCGGCACCGCTCGGTACGACGAGAGACAAGCCGACACGACCCGTCCCCTTGATCGGTCCACCTTGGGCCGCTCAGGGATGTGCGGTCATACCGGGGCCACACCAGGTTTAAACGGTCAGGACGTGACCGTTCTACCCCAGGTCTAAACGGGCAGATGAACGGCCACCACGGGCCCGTTCAACTGATGTGCGGCCAGCTACTGGCCGCACGTGGGTGATGAACGGTCCGTTATTGGCCGTTCGTCTCCCAACGGTAATAAACCTGAACGGTTAGGCCGTAGCCGCACTAGGGAAGAGCGGCTATGGCTTAACCGTTCAAGGGTTGTGCGGTCCAGATCTGGCCGCACACCCAGGCGACGGCACCAGACGACGTACGGCCAGCCCCTGGCCGCACGAAGGGTTGAGCGGCCAGCTCCTAGCCGCACACCTCGGTGCGCTGTATAACGGTAATCATCAACGGTCGAAAATCCAGGGTTGGGCGGTAGTTATGGGGCCGCACTTTAGGATATGCGGTCCCACGATAGACCGCACAAGCCCACTGCGCGCCGAGCTCAGCCACAGCGCGCCGAGCTGATAAACGATCAGAACAGCTCCGCACAAGCGTTGTGTCGCCACTGGTTCGACCGCATATCGCTCACCGCCACGAAAACGGCGAACCTCGCCGGAATCACGCATTCCAACCCCAAACAAGCCCCACGAAGGGGGAAACGGTGAGAGAAGAACCCCCAAGCCCCCTATCATGCTCCTACGCTCCCGAAACGTGAAATCGGGGCTTAAAACGATGGATCGGGCGGTCACTCCCCAAAGCATGCACGATCCTTCCCTGATGCGGGACGGGACCACGGACACGACAAGCTCGCGATCGTCCCTTGATGAGGGAAGCGTCGGACGTGCACGGTTGAGAAACCGGCAAGAGCTAGGGTGGTCGATTTGCACTCTCGTGCCCGGATCGGGTCACGGGGACGGTCTCGCTCTCTCTCGCAGCAGCGGTGAATGATAATATAGCGAGCTAACGGACCTAAAGCATGCTCTCTAGCAGCGGCATAAACAAGTATATATGAAAATAAGCAAATGCCGAGTGTAGGGAGCGAGAACGATACCTCCACGCGCTCGGCGTGGGGAAGACGGGCCCGGCCGAAAATCGTACTCCCGGAACAATATTACACAATATTACAGAAATGCAAGCCGCTGCCCACTCCACGCAGGGAGGTAAAGGGCTACACAATGGGGTCTGGGAGGACCGAATTCGGGTTGACGGGCGGCTTCTTGCGTTGATTCGGCAACACCCGAACACGTGACGGTGGGGTCCACGTGCTGTCCGGAGGGGCCGTGTGGGACCCGGTGGCACCGCTGTAGTGGTGGATGCCCGGAGGGTCGCTCCTTGGGATGGCGGCACGCTGGTTCGCCGGCCGGAGGCCCGGCGGCTCCGTTCGGCACCGGTCGGTACCCGATCAGAAATCTGCCGGTTCTGTATTTCAGCGCGCGCTCCGGCGAGAATGGGCGCTGTGATCAGCCCCGATGTCGGATCGACACGAGACTGGCGCCATTGGAAAGCTGGCTTGAATTTCTTCAACCTAGGCCTAAAGATCGGGCCTGGATCTGCTCAGATCTTGACTTATGGAATTTTCAATCTCCTGTTGTATAGTAACTGAAGACTCAGGCCTGTAGAGAACTTGACTGTGGATTGCCTTTGACCGTGAGGTAGACGTCCGAATCTGGGGTTGTGTTCGTCAGAGAAGTTGTTGGAAATGGAGTTGGGAAGACAGAAAAATTAGTTTGGACATGTTTGGATGTGTCTATGATTTTCTGTGATTTGTTTACTGGACGAAGGTCGAATCTGGGATCTGACTGAAAGTACTGTAGCTCTAGTAGAACATGAATTATTAAAAATAGGTAGAAGGATGATAAAAATTTAAGAAAAATTGTGGTGGTAAGGGACGATGGACAAAACACCCAGTTAAATTGGGAGGTCTAACATAAATCAAAAGGGTGGTCGAAGGTGGAGAACTCAGGGCTACTGTCACTGTAGATAGTGACAGAACAGATCTAAGATAGAGGGTTGAACGAAATGGTAAAAATATGAAACGATGGCTTTTGAACCTGGATTATTTTGTGGAGAATGGGATAGAAGATAGGAACCAACCCTCAAAATTTCAAATCGATCTGAGCTCGTGGCTGGCTTCAGGAATTCACGAACTGCACCTCTGTCCAGCAGGATAGAAAACCAAAGACGATCCCGTGGCGGCTCGAAGGCGGCACGAACGGCGGCGGCGGCGGCACAAACGATCACCGGAGGTTGAGAGGGGATGATAGAAGGGGGATACACTCTAGATCTAGGGTTGGGGAAGAGGAAACCAGGGGGAGAGAGGAAGGGGGCGCACCAAGCTCCAAGAACACTCACAAATTTTCTGATTTTTCTTGCATTAATTCTACTAAAATGAGAAATTACAACTCTTTATAGGTTACATGCCAAAGCCAATATCCACCCTTAGATCTAGGTATGGTGGAAAGGATGGCTGGGATTGGATGTGACCAACCACAAAAATAACATATTTAAAGGAAGCCAATTCCTAATTTTTACAACATGTGGTCAAAGAAAGGAAAGAAAGAAAAAAAAACTAAACAACCTAGCCTAATGGAGCCAAAAGAGGGGGCGCCCCCCTTCATTGGCCAAGGGCCATTCATGGGCCATGAACCATCCACAAGCCCATGCTAGACTTGGACCCTTCCAACTTAGTTGGCCCATGAGGGAGTGTAACCCAATTTGGGCCTTAAGTGCATTAATGACCCATTAGAAACCTAATGACCCAATATGGCATAAGCTTCTTAATGGGCTCTACTAATGGCAACCTAGCCATGGACTCTACATTACAAATGGCCCATTGGCTTGATATAAGCCTTACAAGGAGCCCAAATGAAAGAAATTACACAATTACAATCTTATACAAGCCATAACACACAAATACACTTCACCCGTGTATGGAAATCACCTTTGATGCCCCATCAATTCTCCCCGGGTGGGAGAAACTCGACCCCGTCGAGTAGGGGTATGGATGCTCGAGTACTCCGGCGGATCCGTCACCGTGCCAAGTAACGCGGGTACGCTCCACTCCAAGTGATCGTCACCTGCTCATTCCATATATAATCGACGCAAGCTGCCATAGGCTAGAGGTGGACACTCCGGGTGGGGCACTCTCAAAGGGAAGGAAGCAGCTCGAAGACTCACTAGGAATCACCACTGAGTCCCTATAAGTGACTGATCCGGGTATAGATGTGGAACCGATCCCATACTCATCGAGTGAGTCCACTCGCCTCTTACTCATAAGAGAACGACAACGAGCTTGCACAAGACGCATGCAGACAAACAAACGACACACAAACCATGCAAACAAATCACTCAAAATAAACCACACAAAGAAAAAGCACACTGTTAGTCCGACCCGTACATGGGTGACGGCGGACCAGGACACCCGAATATGTGCCATGCATATACTAGATGTACACGATGGTTGATGGAAGGGAGGACTCCTAGACACCCTAAGATGTACCACTCATGCATTGGTGACCGATGGGATTTGGGTGAAGAAGGGCTAGGAGATCCAAAACTACCTTCGTCAACATCCCTAGATGTAGAGACGGCTTGCCGACTAGACCGAGGGGTATGGGTGGAATAGTGAACTCCTTGGAAGAGGTGGAGGGAATGTGATAGCTCGGGAACTTCACTAGTGGAGGGGTCAAAAGGGTCAAAGAAGGTATGACCCCGGGAGATGGGTTCCTCCATGACACGGTCCCAATCGTGAAATTCTTAAAGGTGTGAATGCTCACCTTCATCCGTCATAGTGAACGGGACAAGGGTCATGTGAAGAAAATAAACTTCCTCCCTTGGGCAAAAGGAAATGAAGTCGGACTCGGCCGGCATCGGGAGGAGTAGAAGAATCTCCGTGGTGACACACCCCACGGTGCACACGGAGGTAATGGATCATAAGGCCGGATGGGTGAAGCTAAGACTAGCGGGTTGGTCAAAACCTCGGGCCAAAAGATGCGTCAACTCCCATTGTGAATCTAATCCCATAATAAGGTCATCCAAAGTATCGACATGGTGACTAGACCGAAAAGTTGTGTGGTAGGAGTTGATGGACACCAAAGGTAGGGTAGGGTCCATAGACGGGTAAGGGAGTGGGACCAAGCCATCCTTGAGCCAACTAAGAAGCGGCTCGGCTATGTATAATGTACCCGTTAGAAATACGGGTGGCTCGGGATGAGGTGGCTCCAAGTGCGAATCCAAAGGTGGAGTGGGCCGCTGGGGCTGGGTGGCTGGACATACGGGGTCCCTAAGGGTGATCTTACCGGGTAGGTATGGTGGGCATAAGGTGCAAGTCCTCTTGTCCCAGTCAAGATTGGCCCTTCTCTCTCCTAACCACTTTTGTCCTAAAATGATGCATGAACCAGCAAGTGTGCCGATCCTGCACCATGCGCCATCGGTGTAGAGAACAGAGCCGATCCTCTTATAGAACTCAACATAAGCAAAATCACCATCGCGGACAATCTCGCCTGTCTTGGAGAGAGACTCCACGATGTCAAGAGAAACCCAATTATCCGACTCCCTATCGGTGAAATGGAGTTCCGTTGTGGACCCGTTGGGTAGAGCGGCTTTCATAATGAGAGGGGCAAAACCAAAGGCTCGGTCCATGAGGACATTCATTTTGGCCACAAAAGTTGACCACTCGGACGTATGGTCTTGGGGATCGGCCATGGGTAGTGGACATGGACATGCATAAACACGGTGACAAGACACTAGACCGACTATGCAAGTTTGGAATGCATGCACATTAAGGACCCTAGACGTAAACCAAGACTCGGTACGTGGCGGAGATAACCGATCCGAAGATCACTCGCACAAGTGTGCGGCCTTCCCGATAGGCATGGCCTAACGTTCGGACAACACCTTTTGATATACCGAGTAAAGGGATGCAATGCGAAAAGACACTCTTTTTTATGTTTTAAAACAATGATGACCCTAAACACGACTTAGATAATGACTAATGACTAGACGTATATGACACTCTTTTTTTTTTGGACACCCTAGACTCAACCTGGCTCTGATACCAAATTGATGCGGGACGGGACCACGGACACGACAAGCTCGCGATCGTCCCTTGGTGAGGGAAGCGTCGGACGTGCACGGTTGAGAAATCGGTAAGAGCTAGGGTGGTCGATTTGCACTCTCGTGCCCGGATCGGGTCACGGGGACGGTCTCGCTCTCTCTCGCAGCAGCGGTGAATGATAATATAGCGAGCTAACAGATCTAAAGCATGCTCTCTAGCAGCGGCATAAACAAGTATATATGAAAATAAACAAATGCCGAGTGTAGGGAGCGAGAACGATACCTCCACGCGCTCGGCGTGGGGACGACGGGCCCGGCCAAAAAAAATACTCCCGGAACAATATTACACAATATCACATAAATACAAGCCGCTGCCCACTCCACGCAGGGAGGTAAAGGGCTACACAATGGGGTCCGGGAGGACCGAATTCGGGTTGACGGGCGGCTTCTTGCGTTGATTCGGCAACACCCGAACACGTGACGGTGGGGTCCATGTGCTGTCCGGAGGGGCCGTGTGGGACCCGGTGACACCGCTGTAGTGGTGGATGCCCGGAGGGTCACTCCTTGGGATGGCGGCACGCTGGTTCGCCGGTCGGAGGCCCGGCGGCTCCGTTCAACACCGGTCGGTACCCGATCGGAAATCTGCCGGTTCTGTATTTCGGCGCGCGCTCCGGCGAGAATGGGCGCTGTGATCAGGTCCGATGTCGGATCGACACGAGACTGGCACCGTTGGAAAGCTAGCTTGAAGTTCTTCAACTAGGCCTAAAGATTGGGCCTGGATCTGCTCGGATCTTGACTTATGGAATTTTAAATCTCCTGTTGTATAGTAACTGAAGACTCAGGCCTGCAGAGAACTTGACTGTGGATTGCCTTTGACCGCGAGGTAGACGTCCGAATCTGGGGTTGTGTTCGTCAGAGAAGTTGTTGGAAATGGAGTTGGGAAGACAGAAAAACTAGTTTGGACACGTTTGGATGTGTCTATGATTTTCTGTGATTTGTTTACTAGACGAAGGTCGGATCTGGGATCTGACTAAAAGTACTGTAGCTCCGGTAGAACATGAATTATTAAAAATAGGTAGAAGGATGATAAAAATTTAAGAAAAATTGTGGTGGTAGGGGACGATGGACAAAACACCCAGTTAAATTGGGAGGTCTAACATAAATCAAAAGGGTGGTCGAAGGTGGAGAACTCAGGGCTACTATCACTGTAGATAGTGACAGAACAGATCTAAGATAGAGGGTTGAACGAAATGGTAAAAATATGAAACGGTGGCTTTTGAACCTGGATTGTTTTGTGGAGAATGGGATAGAAGATAGGAACCAACCCTCAAAATTTCAAATCGATCTGAGCTCGTGGCTGGCTTCAGGAATTCACGAACTGCACCTCTATCCAGCAGGACAGAAAACTGAAGACGATCCCGTGGCGGCTCGAAGGCGGCACGAACGGCGGCGGCGGCGGCACAAACGATCACCGGAGGTTGAGAGGGGATGATAGAAGGGGGATACACTCTAGATCTGGGGTTGGGGAAGAGGAAACCAGGGGGAGAGAGGAAGGGGGTGCACCAAGCTCCAAGAACACTCATAAATTTTCTGATTTTTCTTGCATTAATTCTACTAAAATGAGAAATTACAACTCTTTATAGGTTACATGCCAAAGCCAATATCCACCCTTAGATCTAGGTATGGTGGAAAGGATGGCTGGGATTGGATGTGACCAACCACAAAAATAACATATTTAAAGGAAGCCAATTCCTAATTTTTACAACATGTGGTCAAAGAAAGGAAGGAAAGAAAAAAAAACTAAACAACCTAGCCTAATGGAGCCAAAAGAGGGGGCGCCCCCCTTCATGGGCCAAGGGCCATTCATGGGCCATGAACCATCCACAAGCCCATGCTAGACTTGGACCCTTCCAACTTAGTTGGCCCATGAGGGAGTGTAACCCAATTTGGGCCTTAAGTGCATTAATGACCCATTAGAAACCTAATGACCCAATATGGCATAAGCTTCTTAATGGACTCTACTAATGGCAACCTAGCCATGGACTCTACATTAAAAATGGCCCATTGGCTTGATATAAGCCTTACAAGGAGCCCAAATGAAAGAAATTACACAATTACAATCTTATACAAGCCATAACACACAAATACACGTCACCCGTGTATGGAAATCACCTTTGATGCCCCATCATTCCCGGCGCGAAATTAACCCCTCTCGACCTCGTCTCGAGCTAAAACTCACGGGGAAGAAAGACAAGAGGCTAAGGAACATCACCCTACCTCCGGTTCGCGACGAGACGCGCCGATCCAAGCCCGAATCCAAGAAGAACGCCGTTAAAACCTCGCCTTCCCACGCTTCCCACGCTCGCCGCACGCCCGCACGATCGCCTCGTCGTCACCCACATCCTCGCGCCGTCGCACCGCCGCCGTCTACAGCCAAAACGGAGGTCGCCACGCTCGAACGGGAGAGAGAGAGAGTGAGAGGGCGGCCACGGTCGTGAGGGAGGAAGAAGAAGAAAGGAAGAAGAAGAAGGAAAAAGAAAAGAAAAGAATTAGGAATTTATAGAAAATCCAAAAATTCTGGAAAATACCAAAAAATCAAAAATTACATTTTCGGGATCCTCGGAATGCACCGATCGCAACGCTACCACTCGTACCCAGGTGAACGACCCGGTTCACCAGCAGCGAGGTTCCGAAGGAATTACCGAAACACACACCGATAATCGGAAAACACGCGCGGAAAAAGCCGCGGAACGCTTCCGGGCCTCCGAAATAACTTCGGATCGCGCCGATCCGAACATGAAAGATGTCCAAAACGAAATTTTAGACACAACGGAGCCAGACACTCCGAAAAACCAGATCTGGGACCCACGAAGAAGGATCCAAAAGGTCCGGGATATTACAGGAACCTTGCTGCTGAGTAGCCGACTGCTGGTTGCGACCCGACAAAGACTACCCCTGGCTAATCGGTTCCCGAGTCCTCTACATATCCATCTCCAAAGAAGTCGCAACATGAGACGCTGTCTCTAGATCAGTGGCCGCATTCGTGATCAAATGGTGCCTCAGCTCCTACCTCAAGCCCTGTACGAACTTTGCGGTCTTTACCCTCTCATGCTCCATGATATGAGGTGCATACCGACCCAGCTCAACAAATCGGACCTTGTACTGCAACACGTACATGTCGCCTTGAACCAACTCCAAAAATTGACGCATCTGCTGCGTAGAAATATACTCTGGGCAGTAGGTACACTCGAAAGCACTGACAAAGTCACTCCACGCGGAACCCTACAACTGGACGTCTTCCACTCGGAAAGACGTCTTCCACTCGGAGCTGGAAAGACGTCTTCCACTCGGAAGACCACCATTCCCGAGTCGTACCCTACAACTGGTTGTAGGCCAACATCACTCTGTCCTCCGCAGTACACTGCATGGAACTGAACACCCGCTCCTTCTCGTCGAGCCAACTCCGAGCCATATCAGGGTCTGGCTGACCGCCGTAGTAAGGTGGATGAAACTGCATGAAATCTCTCACTGCTCGGCCTGGCCCACCCGTAGTCAACGAGCCCTCACGAGCCTCTCCGCCGAACTCCTGCGACATAAGCTGGTACATGCCACGGAAGAAATCCTCGGCCCCCGGAAACCTTGCAGCATCTGCTGCCTCGGTGGCCACATGTGGCGCTCTACTATGCTCCTCCTGCTCCCGCTGAACCTCCTGCTAGATCTCCTGACTCCAGCCGACTGCCCCTGCCGAGAGCGAGTGCCCCGCCTCGACGCCATGCTCGCTCCTGAAGCAAAAGACAGGAAACACGGAAACAGTGAGGTTAAGCAAAACACACGATGCCCGATGCCAACGTCACCTATACATCATTGTTGTAGACTAGTGGACCACTATAATTACTTATGATTCTCGTATAATCCCACAACCGCTGCTCTGATACTAGCTGTAACAACCCGAGAATCCGATTACCGGGAAGGCCCGATAACCCGAGACTTGCACCGCCACCCACGAGTCCGAAGACTCGGAAGGGTTAAAAGGATGGTGTGGAGACTACACAAGTATCATAAATAATTACAGAAATTAAACAGTTATATAATTAAGCAGGAAATAAATTAACAGTTTACATGATGTATGGTCCACAAGATATAATAAAATAAACAACAGCAGTAGTCCACAACTAGTACAGAGACAAGAAAGAAAAGTACAGCTACACGGGACATACCCCGGCTCTGACCTCTTGTACTAACGCTGGGCACCTGAACCACGCTGAGCCTCAGACGTGCTCCCCTGAGGCCGCGACTCACCTGAAATACGGTGAAAACACGCAGGGAATGAGTCTCGGAACAAGACTCAGTAGGGATCACTCGAACCCTACCTCGCAACCGGAGAAACCGCTACGCTAGAAGTAAGCGAGTACCTCGGAAAGGGAAGCCTTGCAATCTACAAAATACCGATCCCACGGCACGAAAACCGACATACGTGTCACGGTGGAACGACCGGAACACCACGGTCAACACGACAAAATCCGAAGGTTGAAGTCGCACGACTGATGGTCTGTCACTCCGAACTCGACAGGAGTACCTCCCACTAGAAGCACAGTCAGTAGTGTCCCCTGACGTCTTACACCCCACCGCGGGTGAACTGCCTAACGTGATAGCTCCCACCAGAGACACGGACACCGAACAAGTAACCACAAATAAATGACTAGATGGGGTCACGCTCGTCAGCGTGGGTCCAACTGCCCCCAACCATGTGTGCACACACAGACCGCGCGTCCCTGGTCTGGCCCTCTGACCAGTTTTCCCCGTAGCCGGACTCTGGCTGCAAGACATGGGGCACGACGAAAACCGGTCCACAAATCGTCTCTAAGGGTAGCCTCTCTACCACTCCCTGGTGGGACCACACGTGTGTAAGCAGGCCACAACTAGTGGAGGGTCACTACGGAGTAGACTCTCAAGTCAACGGAAAATAATGTCCGCATCCGACGACGTACGGGGACCGTCCCACGTACCAGCACCGTCGCACGGTGACCACGGTCGGAAAAGAAACGGGGTTGCAAACCACCCGGGGTAACCCTGAGCCTGACGATCTACCCTAGACGCGTCACAGGCTCTGACGGTCTAAGGCTGGACCGTCACAGCCATCTGACAACCCAACACAGGGGCGTCAGACCCTCGGTGCAATAACTACTGTGACGCGCCTACCCTGGTGCGTCACAGACCCTGACACACCCAGCCTGGTGCGTCACAAGGCACGAAGGAACAAACTGTGAAGCGTGCCACTCGGTGCGTCACAGACTGTAACGGACCAAGTCTGGTGCGTTACAGGGTAGGAATGCGTCCACTCTAACGCACCCACATAGGGAAGTCACAAGGCTGTGATGCGCCAAGCCTGGTGTGTCACATGCCTTGACCCCCAACGGTCAAAAGCCAACAGTCGAACGTCCCTGACGGTCCAACCCAGGTGCGTCACAGCACCTGTGGCGGTCTATCGTGGGACCGTCACAGCCCATAGATTCCAGTTGGATGAAATTAGGATTGTGACGCACCCATCCAGGCGCGTCACATGGTGTGACGGTCACTGGAAGGACCGTCACACCCGTCCGAGGGTGAAATGGCGTGAACCGCATAAAAATCCCAACCACGCCCCCATGTCTCCATAGGAGAGGGGGAAATCAAAGGGGAAGACCTCTGGGGACCCCTAGCATGCTTCTAAGCCATCAAAACGCCGAATCGCGGCCTAAAAACATAGATCGGGCGAACTCTCCCAAAATCATGCTTTTGCCCAAACCCGCTCAAAGACACCCCTCTCGGCTCCCATTCGGCCTAGAAAACGTGGGGGATGACGGGATGAGCATAGGGATTCATCCCCCTACCTCAATGGAGCAAAAGCTCTGTCGAATCGAGCTCAAATCACGAAGAACGCTTTTGAAAACCCCGCTCTTTCACGCTTCCCACGAACACCGCACGCCCACGAGCTCACCTCGCAGCCGCCCATGCAACCGCGCCGTCGCCCCGCCGCCGTCTGCAGCCGGAGAGAGGCCCGTCACGATCGAATGGGAGAGAGAGCGGGAGAGGGGGGCGGTTTTCACGGTGGGAGGAAGAAGAAGAAGATGAAGAAGGGTGGGTGAGAGAGAGAAAAGAGAGGGTATTTATAGAAAATCCAGAAATTTTGAAAAATACCAAAAAATCAAAAATTACATTTCCGCGATCCTCGAAACGCATCGATCGCAACGGTACCACTCTCCCCTAGGTGAACAACCTGGTTCACCCGCAACGAGGTTCCGAAGGAATTACCGAAATACACACCGGAAATCGAAAAACACACGCAGAAAAATCACAGAACGCTTCCGGGCCTCCGAAACAACTCCAGATCGTGCCGATTCGAACACGAAAGATGTCCGAAACGGAATTTCGGACACAATGGAGCCGGACACTCCGAGAAACCAGATCTGGGACTCACGAAGAAGGATCCGAAATGTCCAGGATACTACATGCTCCGTGTCCGTGTTGGCGTGTTGAGCCGTCTTAATTTTTTTTAAATTGTTCTGAGTCAAGATGTATTTTTCAGGAAATAATTGAATCTAACTTGATTTTTTGGAATTTGATAAAAGAAAATTAAAAACCCTATTTTAACCCCCTTCCCCCTCTGCCTCTCCCTCACCTCTCGCGTCTCCCTCACTCTCCCGTCACTATCTCCCTCTCTCTTCTCACCTCCGGGCGACCGGCGACGTTGAGGAGGCGAGCGGCTGGAACGGCGACGACGACTTGCGACGAGATCGAGGTCAAGGAGCGGCAGTGGAGCGATGCAATGAGGTTCGTGAGCCCATGAGCCGACCGCGAGGAGGATCGGCGTTTTTGTGAGGATTTCAGAGGTTAAAGCCTCGAAAAGGTAGGGGGATGGATTTCTAGCACTCCCGCGTGTTTTCCCTCGCGATTCCATGTCACGGCGAGGTCGAGAGTGAGTGCATTATCTATTTTGGGGAGAATCTATGCTCCGGGTCATATGGCCGTTTTGTGGGATTTTGGGGTTTGATCCATAGTCTAATGTGGTTTCTCGGATGTGTGCATGCTCGGGGGTTTGATTCCCCTTGAGGCGAATGGGGCGTGGGATCGCGCTCCGTGTTGAGCTCCGCCCGATATGTGAAACCCAGCAAGAGGCGGCCACTTTGGTGGATGTCGGAGTCCAGGGCTGGGCCGCCAAGGGTCTGGCCGCCCAGGTCTACTGGGCGGCCAGGTGTTGGGCTGCCCAAGTTGCAGGCGGCCAGAGACTTGGCCGCCCTACCCCCTGTGACCCCACTAACTGGGCGGCCAAAGAGCTGGCCACCCATGTCTACTGGACGGCTAGACTTGTAACGACCCGAGAATCCGATTACCGGGAAGGCCCGATAACCCGAGACTCGAACCGCCGCCCACGAGCCGGAAGGACTCGGAAGGGCTAAAAGGAGTGTGGAGGCACAAAGAAATAGGAAATAAAGTAGGACAACAATTAACAGAAATAAATAAACAACTACAGTAACAACAGAGTCCAGTCCAACAGAAAGTACAGTCTAAAGCAGTAAAGCATACCACATGCCAAGTGAACACTCGGCCCGGCAAGCTGGCAACTGAGAACCTCCGACCCGCACCCTCGAACCTCGAGGAAGAACCGTCACACCTGAAAAGCAGGGAATGAGTCTCCAAAATAGAGACTCAGCAGGGATCTCGCGGAACCCCAACCAGAAACAACGGCGGTAGCGGAAAGGAAGGCTACAAGAGCAACCGCAACAGCAGGAGCAGTAAACCTGGTGGCCGGTCGAAACTCGGCATAACAGCTACTCCTACTGTACCAGAAACACACCCCGATCTCGCAGTTGAGGCTACCGAACTACACTAGTACCGCTTACCGAAGTAAAAATCCACGGCAACCACGTCGTAGAGGCTTGTCCCCCGGACACAGCCGACCTGGACACGCTGTCCAAGGTGCAACCCCGACCATCCGATCGCGGGTACCGCACAACAAGACGCAACCTCGGCAAAGCCACTAGCACTAGTTTCACAGTGCAAGAACCGACACACGCGCCATGGCGAAACAACCGAAACTCAACGGTCGACACGACCGAAAACCCGAAGGTCAAAGTCACGGAAACTAACAGTATGTCACTCCCGACTCGACAGGAGTACCTCCCACTAGAAGCACAGTCGGTAGCATCTCCTGACGTCTTACACCGCACCGCAGGTGAACTGCCTGACGTGGTAGCGCCTACCAAAGGCACGAATACCGTACAAGTAACCACAAACAAGTGACTAGCTGGGGTCACGCCCGTCAACGTGGGTCCAACCGCCCCCAACCACGTGTGCACACACAGACCGCGCGTCCCTAGTTTGGTCCTCTGACCGGTTTTCCCCTCAGCCAGACTCTGGCTGCAAGACGTGGGGCCCGACGGAAACCGGTCCACAAACCGTCTCTAAGGGTAATCCCGTACACCACTCCCTAGTGCGACCGGTACCGCGTACTGGTAGGCTACGACTAGTGGAGGGTCACTAAAGGAGTAGACTCTAAAGTCAACGGAAAACAACGTCCGAACCCAACGAAGTACGGGGACCACCCCGCGTACCGGCACCGTCGCACGGCGACCACAGTCGGAGAAGAAACAGGACTCGCAGTCCACGGCCACGCACGCACCCGACGCGAGAGTCGAGAAAACTCAAGTGGCGCTAAGCCACTGGACTCTGGGCAGTCCTCTAGACGCACTACACCCAACGGTCCTTGAGTCACAAGACTCGGGGTCAAGACCGTTGTACGCAACAGCACAAGGCCATCAATCTAGTCCAATCTCTAGGTCTAAAACCACGGTAGCACGAATATCGAGACAACTCAAGAGCCGCCAAGACCACTCCCTCGGAAAGGGAACGCAAAGGACTAAAGCCACCCACACGGGCCACATGGAAAACACAGGAGCACGATTCCCAAGGTAGCACACAAGCCGCCATGTCGATCTCCCATCCCAGGGAAGCGGGAAACCTCCAGCCCCAGGCCGGATAACTGGACTTGCAGTCCAAGACCAAACACATGGCCCACATGGGAATCGTCTTTCAAAGAAACCCACGACATGCGGGGGAGACCCCACCGCACACACACCGATACACGGTGACTCGATCGAGCGTAACACGAAAACCCGGAACACGTGAGGTCACCCGGACCCACCACACCTACGGGC
This sequence comes from Amorphophallus konjac, assembly GCA_022559845.1. Classification (NCBI taxonomy): domain Eukaryota; kingdom Viridiplantae; phylum Streptophyta; class Magnoliopsida; order Alismatales; family Araceae; genus Amorphophallus; species Amorphophallus konjac. The sequence goes on from CM040126.1 coordinate 438,111,988, forward strand.
ACGCTAATCGAGGTAAATGGAACCTCCGGACACCCAAATACACGGTCACGAAACTCCACATGGTGTCCGGGACACTCACGAGGCCGAAGGTCGACCACTGGGTCACAACCGGGTAGACCGGAGGTCAAAACCACGCAGACGGGAACCACAACGTAGTCACGATCACCTGGGGACCGCGACCACAGTCACGATCGATTGGGGACCGCGACCACACAGTAGTGGTCGACCGAGGACCGCGACCATGCAGTCACGGTCACCTCTCGACCGCAACTAGCCACGCGCAAACCCGATGGTAGCGGTCGCCCAAGGACCGCGACCACATAGTCACGGTCGGGTCACGACCGCGACAAGACAAAAATGGTCTATCGCACGTCCGCGACGCTTGCCGACACTCTTGGGCAAACACGGTTCTCCCAAGACCGCGACCAATGAAAGCGGTTACTGGTAGACCGCGACCCGTTCGAAAAACCGAGAACGGCGGGAAAACCCCAAAAATCCACGCCACGCCCCCAAACATCCACGGATGAGGGGGAAAACATGGGGGAAGCTCCCCAGTAGTCCCTACCATGCATCTATGGCCTCGGATCGGCCTAAAACGCAAAGAAACGCCAGATCGGGCGATCACTCCCCAAAACATGGTTTTCCCCAAAACGCCCCAAACGACCCGCTCGGCTCACCACGGCCTACAAAACTCATGAGAAATGAAGCGCACGAGCTGGGGGTCCATCTCCCTACCTCCACCAAAGATTTCGCGCACCGTGGATGCCGATCCACGAAGAAACGCCTCTGAAACCCCGCCGGTGCCTCCACGCCCGCGAACCGGCTCGCCACGCGCCACCGCCTCGTTCCTCGACCCGTCCTCGCCGTCCCTCATCCCACGGGCCTCGCCACCTCGCCCCCATCCGCCTCTGTCGACCGCCGGAGAAGAGAGGGAGAGAAGAGAGAGCGTGAGAAGAGAGATGGAGAGAAGAGAGAAATGAGAGGGGAGAGAGAGAAAAGGGTTATATATAGGAAAATCTGGAAAATCAAAAAAATTTTGAAAAATAGATAATCACACCCTCGCGATCCTCGGAACGCACCGATCGTAATGGTACCACACTCGCCTAGGTGAATGGCCCGGTTCACCCGCAACGAGGTTCCGAAGGAATTACCGAAACACACATTGGGAATCGGAAAACACACGCGGAAAAACCGCGGAGCTCTTCCGGGCCTCCGAAATAACTCCGGATCACACCGATCCGAACACGAAAGTTGTCCGAAACATCATTTCGGACACAACGGAGTCAGATATATTGAAAATGCAGATCCGGGACCCGCAAAGAGGGATCCGAAAAACCCGGGGCATTACAGCCCTCCCCCCTTAAAGGAATTTTGTCCTCGAAATTCAGGACCTAGCACGAAGTCACAGGGGAAGAACACTGAACCTCCTGAAAACGCTGTCAGAGCCCCAGCACCGAAAATCTCGATTCTCACGAAAACACCGATCCTGAGGGACACAACCAGTCTTACAATCACAAGCAACACCACGCTCCTCGAGCCGAGCACACTAGCCAACAGAGCAGGCATATACCAAAGGACACAGTCCGACATCACCTCTGACAACGCGAGAATCCACCATGGCGCCACAGCCACAATCTTGCTCACCGAGGAATTACAACCCTCGCATGAGAAAACAGCCACCGATCCATCCTATGGTCGGCAAACAAATCGCACATCAGCTTCGCAGCCAGCTGACAGGTCGCACACCCTCCTCAAGGGAGCAACCAAAATAGAGCCTCCACCAACTCAAGCAGTCCTCTCAGCAGACCGCAACCAGGACATCGGCTCAACACCAAGAAACATCCACACATGGCAAGTCGAAAGCCGGACATAACACCGTGCCAACTCTTGTCAGAAGACAAACTTCGACAAAGCCCAGATCCCATCCGGAAAGGCACATCACAGAAAGGACCACCAAAGGTCTCACTGGCACACGGCTCTCGCCACGCTCGAGCCCCGACCACCAGCATCTTCTATCTGTGAAATGACCACACGTCGACGACCACCAACTGCTCGCTCAGGTTCTTCCTTCTTTCCTGGTCCTCCACCGAGTCCGAAGGAAACATTCCGAACCTCGCCAAGCCATCCGTCGACTCCCACACAGACTGATGCCACAACTCGAGCCACACTCCTCTCGGATTCCGCATCCGATCTTAACTCGACCCTCTCGGGGAGCACGATGAAACCAAATGACAGATCCTGGTGTCTTCAGTCATTACCTCACTGGACTCAGACTCACAGGGGAACCATCCCATGCTGGTCACCACACCAGGGATAAACATTACGACACCAGCATCCCGTCAAGGACCATCCTCCGACGCCCATCTCACAAAAGGCCTCCGCCCACAGGCGTCACTCTTCCATCTGGTCTCATCAAATCCTTCGATCAATCCAAGTGGACACCTGCCAATCCCGATTCCGCCCTTACCACAGAGCCACGGGACACCACCTGAACAGTGCTCACGGGTCCCTAAGCAACACACATCTCACCATGGTCGGCTACGAGACTAGCCTTACCAGTCACTCGCAGCTACCAACAGGAACCCACAGCCTGCCAGAGATCACATCTCCAAAACGATCTCATTCGAGGACACGACTGGGAGCACAAGTCAGACACCAAGCCACCGACTCTGACCAACACGTCCTCGACCTCCGTCAGGCAACATCCTCAACAACCCCCTCCAGGTCTAACACCGACGCCTGACACGACTTCCATTACAGGAATAGGGTACTCATGCGGCGCACTAGCCAGCACATTCCCCAACACTCCACCCTGCCAGTGCCAAGAACCAGAATATCTCGAGTAACGGCACGGCAACAACACGTTTCACACAGAGGAACCAATCCTCCAATGCTCAACGCAAACTCAGGAATCCGCCCATAGCAATCGACTCTACGATCCTGAACTAGGGGGTCACAGGCCCACCACGCTTCCGATGCGCACTCTGATCCGCGCGCACAGTCGAGAAAGCAAACACCGCCCAACCGGCACTCGTCCCTCCGGAACAGCGCCAGCACACCCTCACACGACAAGGGAATGGGCACAACTTCTCACAGGCAACCACCTTGCCAAGACAAGGAGCACGTCTCGCACGGACTTCATGGCACACAAGACCAACCAATCCAAACACGCAATGCAAGACGACGAGCCTTAACCCAACACAATCTCTCCAACCAATGGAGAACCCAACGCACTTCCGACCAACGGAAGAACTCCAGGCTTGACCTGATCTCGAACCTCGCGCATGCTGGAAACAGCACCATCCAGCACCTAGGAAAACCATCGCTTCCATCAGGTCAGCGCCTCCGACACACTCGGCGAGTGTCATGTCGGACCACAATCACAGCATCTCTCGACGCACCACTGCTGCAATTCCTCGAACTACAACACACCACGCCAAGAGCCACGACACGAGCCATAACAACAACCGCCGGCGCTCATCCTCGAGTCCCGAACTCGCCGTGGAGCCTTCACATCCCAAGCCAACTCCACGGCGAACACAACCCATTCGCACACAAGGGCGCAGGAGCAAGACTTACCGAGACATCTCTGCCAAATCCTACCTCGAAATCCGTAGAACAATTCGGGACCGACACGTCATTTCTGACGCCACCGAGCACGACAAGGACACTAGGCTCGACAAAACAGCAGCTCACCGAGAATATATTCCGCTCTCCCGAGCACACTTCTTGATCAGAACACCTCAGGGGCTGGACAAACCTCAAGCTGGAGTGGCCAAAATCGACAGCAGCTCCCTCAGAGCACGCTCATGGCCACTTAACCATGAAAAATCCTCCCCAGCCACCTGACCACACCGCAGATTCCTCGAACGCAGCATCGCGAGCTCGCGCCTGCCAGCAACCTCTGCCCAACGCAGCACAACCAGGGCCACCACCGATGAGGGAGAAGGCTCTCAACCTCAATCCTTAGACCCTATGCTGGCACGAAAACCGTGAACAACAACCACCTTTACAGCGCCGCACAGCGCATTCAAGCTCCTAAGCGAGAAACTAGGCGGAAAGCGAACACAAAACCCTAAGCCAGCTGCCGACTGTACTGGACCTTATGGACTCTGATCACTGCAATATCTCGAATTCCTATGTACGTCCACAACCACCGCTCTGATACCAGCTGTAACGACCCGAGAATCCGATTACCGGGAAGGCCCGATAACCCGAGACTCGAACCGCCGCCCACGAGCCGGGAGGGCTTGGAAGGGCTAAAAGGAGTGTGGAGGCACAAAGAAATAGGAAATAAAGTAGGACAACAATTAACAGAAATAAATAAACAACTACAGTTACAACAGAGTCCAGTCCAACAGAAAGTACAGTCTAAAGCAGTAAAGTGTACCACATGCCAAGTGAACACTCGGCTCGGTGAGCTGGCAATTGAGAACCTTCGCTCCGCACCCTCGAACCTCGAGGAAGAACCGGCACACCTGAAAAGCAGGGAATGAGTCTCCAAAACATAGACTCAGCAGGGATCCCGCGGAACCCCAACCGGAAACAATGGTGGTAGCGGAAAGGAAGGCTACAAGAGCAACCGCAACAGCAGGAGCAGTAAACCCGATGACCGGTCAAAACTCGGCACTACAGCTACTCCTACTATACCAGAAACACACCCCGATCTCGCAGTCGAGGCTACCGAACTACACTAGTACCGCTTACCGAAGTAAAAATCCACGGTAACCACGTCGTAGAGGCCTGTCCCCCGGACACAGCCGACCTGGACACGCTGTCCAAGGTGCAACCCCGACCATCCGATCGCGGGTACCGCACAACAAGACGCAACCTCGGTAAAGCCACTAGCACTAGTTTCACGGCGCGAGAACCGACACACACGCCATGGCGAAACAACTGAAACTCAACGGTCAACACGGCCGAAAACCCAAAGGTCAAAGTAACGGAAACTAACAGTATGTCACTCTCGACTCGACAGGAGTACCTCCCACTAGAAGCACATTTGGTAGCGTCCCCTGACGTCTTACACCGCACCGCAGGTGAACTGCCTGACGTGGTAGCGCCTACCAAAGGCACGAACACTGTACAAGTAACCACAAACAAGTGACTAGCTGGGGTCACGCCCGTCGACGTTAGTCCAACCGCCCCCAACCACGTGTGCACACACAGACCGCGCGTCCCTAGTCTGGTCCTCTGACCGATTTTCCCCTCAGTCGGACTCTGGCTGCAAAACGTGGGGCCCAACGGCAACCGGTCCACAAACCGTCTCTAAGGGTAAGCCCGTACACCACTCCCTGGTGCGACCGGTACCGCGTACTGGTAGGCTACGACTAGTGGAGGGTCACTAAAGGAGTAGACTCTAAAGTCAATGGAAAACAACGTCCGAACCCAACGAAGTACGGGGACCACCCCGCGTACCGGCACCGTCGCACGGTGACCACAGTCGGAGAAGAAACAGGACTCGCAGTCCACGGCCACGCACGCACCCGGCGCGAGAGTCGAGAAAACTCAAGTGGCGCTAAGCCACTGGACTCTGGGCAGTCCTCTAGACGCACTACACCCAACGGTCCTTGAGTCACAAGACTCGGGGGCAAGACCATTGTACGCAACAGCACAAGGCCGTCAATCTAGTCCAATCTCTAGATCTAAAACCACGGTAGCACGAATACCGAGACAACTCACGAGCCGCCAAGACCACTCCCTCGGAAAGGGAACACAAAGGACTAAAGCCACCCACACGCGTCACACGGAAAACACAGAAGCACGATTCCCAAGGTAGCACACATGTCGCCATGTCGATCTCCCATCCCAGGGCAGCGGGAAACCTCCAGCCCCAGGCCGGATAACTGGACTCGCAGTCCAAGACCAAACACATGGCCCACATGGGAATCGTCTTCCAAAGAAACCCACGACATGCGGGGGAGACCCCACCGCACACACACTGATACACGGTGACTCGATCGAGCGTAACATGAAAACCCAGAACACGTGAGGTCACCCGGACCCACCACACCTACGGGCATGCTAATCGAGGTAAATGGAACCTCCAGACACCCGAAGACACGGTCACGGAACTCCACATGGTGCCCGGGACACTCACGAGGCCGAAGGTCAACCACTGGGTCACAACCGGGTCGACCGGAGGTCAAAACCACGCAGATGGGAACCACAACGTAGTCACGGTCACTTGGGGACCGCGACCACAGTCACGGTCGATTGGGGACTGCGACCACACAGTAGTGGTCGACCGAGGACCGCGACCATGCAGTCACGGTCACCTCTCGACCGTAACTAGCCACGCGCAAACCCGATGGTAGCGGTCGGGTCATGACCGCGACCACACAGTCACGGTCAGGTCATGACCGCGACAAGACAAAAATGGTCTATCGCACGTCCGCGATGCTTGCCGACGCTCTTGGGCAAACGCGGTTCTCCCAAGACCGCGACCAATGAAAGCGGTTACTGGTAGACCGCGACCAGTTCAAAAAATCGAGAACGGCGGAAAAACCCCAAAAATTCACGCCACGCCCCCAAACATCCACGGATGAGGGGGAAAACATGGGGGAAGCTCCCCAGTAGTCCCTAGCATGCATCTATGGCCTCGGATCGGCCTAAAATGCAAAGAAACGCCAGATCGGGCGATCACTCCCCAAAACATGGTTTTCCCCAAAACGCCCCAAACGACCCGCTCGGCTCACCACGGCCTACAAAACTCACGGGAAATGAAGCGCACGAGCTGGGGGTCCATCTCCCTAACTCCACCGAAGATTTCGCACACCGTGGATGCCGATCCACGAAGAAACGCCTCCGAAACCCCGCCGGTGCCTCCACGCCCGCGAACCGACTCGCCACGCGCCACCGCCTCGTTCCTCGACCCGTCCTCGCCAGCCCTCGTCCCACGGGCCTCGCCCCCATCCGCCTCCGGGCCTCCGAAACAACTCCGAATCACGCCGATCCGAACACGAAAGATGTCTGAAACATCATTTCGGACACAACGGAGCCAAATATACCGAAAACGTAGATCTGGGACCCGCAAAGAGGGATCCGAAAAACCCGGGCCATTACAAGACTGGTGGCCGCCCAGGTGCCCAGTCTGCTGGGTTTCCAGGCCCCTGGCTGCCCAAAGGACTGGGCGGCCAATGGAGTGGCCACCCAACTCCCTGGACAGCCAGTGATGTGGCCGCCCAGCCTCTGGGCTGCCAGGGGTTTGGCCGCCGAGCTCCTTTGTGCCCGGGGTACTATGTTCCACAATTTTCGTGCCTCGAGGTGTCAGTGTTGGATGTGGCTTCACGGAAGGAGTGCCCACGTGATTCTGTATGATCCGATAATTCTGTGCCATCATTAAGGGCCATCCCTATGTGAAACGTGTGTGTAGGGAGTGTTTCTCCACATGGTTTAGTAATAGTGGAAGGTCATTCCCGCGTAAGTTTAGAAGGAAAGCATTCGCTGGTTTCCGTTACCGGCCTTAGGTGGTTTACCAACTCTGGGCTGTTACGCACTATGGTTTCAGGTGTGCGTGAGTTGGCTCTTCTTCAGGGTAGTACTCCGCTAGCGTAGCTCACTGAGTGTCGTACACGGACCGGCTAGAGAGCCGAGAGCGTTGCTTACTGAGTGCATACACGTTCCGACTGGGTGGTCGAGAGATGTTCTTGAGGTACGGTTGGGCTAGTCGCCATGGGACCCCTCCCTACTGTCGCTAGAGTTTGGGCGGGGGGAAGTACTAGTTAGTTGTAGGGCCGTGACAGGCGCTGGCCGACTGTGTATACACACGTGGTTGGGGGCAGAGGACTAGTAATGACGAGTCCTACCCCAGCTACATCAAGTGTTATTGTTGTGACTCCGCCTCACTCTCTGGGAGGGGTGGGCTGGCGTGAGTGTGGTGGGCGGTGTAAGGCATCTGGGACGCATCTGAACCAGTCCCTTTGCCTCACTCTCCAGGAGAGGTGGGCAGGCCAGAGAAAGTGGGCATGGTGTAAGATGTCAGTAGATGCATCCGGTTGGTACTAGTGAGTGAATACTTCAGTCACTTGTGGTTTTAGTTTCTTGAGTATGAGTCGTGGTTCTCCTGGACTGGAAGTAGTGTGTTCAGACCGAGTGACTCTTGTGTGACTTCTCGACAGTGAGGCCGAGATCTTCCCTATAGTTTTGTCAGGGCTTTTATAGATAGTTGTGATAGCGTGTTTCGGCGACGTGTGATAGTTTGGTGCGATAGATAAACACAGATCCAGAGTGGGGTGAATGGATCTTCTAAAGAGTTTTGACCAATTTAAAATTCGTATGAAATGATAAGCAAAAGATCTGTGGACGATTGCTCAAACATAAAAGATGCAAACCCAATTAAACTCTAGGACATGAATAATCAATCAGATCACGGTCCTAGCATGCATCTAGCGGAAGCAAGCAATCAAACAAACCACTGCACAAGGGATTTTTTAGGTGGTTCGGTCCACAGACCTACGTCCACCCCTCACTCCCAACCGGAGTGAGGCTTCCACTAGCAATCAGCTAGAAAGCAGACTCAGTCTGCAAACAAGTTGCTTCCACACAGCTTGACCAGGGGAACAGCCTCCCCTCTTCCTCCAGACCGGAGGGAACCCACTAGTGACACACAGTCACTAGCAACCGGAGACCCAAGTCTCCCTTCCTCTGAAAGCCAGAGGGAGCCACAAGTGACTCCCAACCACTTGCGACTAGAGACTAGGTCTCTCTTCCTCCAGACCAGGAGGGAACACACAGGTAGCAACCACTACCTGCAACCAGAGTCAAGGACTCCCTTCCTTTGAAACCAAAGGGAACTCACAAGCGACACTCAGTCACTTGCAGACCGGAGACACAATCTCCCTTCTCCTGAGTCCACAGGAGGAACCCGATCTCCAACCAGAGAATCGGAAGAACAATGTTCAGTTTGAAAAGAAAGCAATAAAAGAAAATACAGCAACTAAAAGCTGGAAATATAAAATCAAAATGTGGCTCTCGCAGGAGCTGGCTGGCCTGGATTTGATCCACGGTCCAGCAGAAACTGATCTTCAATTGAAGCTTCTTTTACTCTAGCTCTCTCTTCTTCTCACTCTTCCTTTTCTTCTCTTTCGCAGGCTCTCTCTGTCTCTTCTTTTCTCTTCTTCTTTTCCTACTACTGCAACTCACTGCCTCACTGCTCCAACTCTTCTATTTCGATCAGAATCACACTCTGCATTGTCTGCTTCATCTTCCTCTCTATCTTCATCTTTTCTCTCTTCTGCTCTTTCTGCTATTTTCCTCTCCACTTCGATCACTCTTCCTTTTTCTGTTCTCGATCAGTCTCTTTTTCTCTTGATCAATCTTCTCTAGATGGAGGAGGCTTCGTATTTATAGCAGCAGTAATTAGGGCATTGTCCTCGGATCACGTGCCAGGTGCCTACCTCGGGTCACGTGCCCAGACACCTGCAGGTTTAATGAAGAGTTCAGTCGATGTACAAGCCACAGGCTGTATAGACTTCATATAAAAGCAGCAGAGTTTATGTAACGACCCGAGAATCCGATTACCGGGAAGGCCCGATAACCCGAGACTCGCACCGCCGCCCACGAGCCGGGAGGGCTCGGAAGGGCTAAAAGGAGTGTGGAGGCACAAAGAAATAGGAAATAAAGCAGGACAACCAACAACAACAAGCTACAACAGAGTCCAGTCCAACAGAAAGTACAGTCTAAAGCAGTAAAACGTACCACATGCCAAGTGAACACTCGGCCCGGCAAGCTGGCAACTGAGAACCTCCGCTCCGCACCCACGAACCTCGCGGAAGAACCGCCACACCTGAAAAGCAGGGAATGAGTCTCCAAAACAGAGACTCAGCAGGGATCCCGCGGAACCCCAACCGAAAACAACGGCGGTAGCAGAAAGGAGAGCTACTACTACAGCAGGAACAGCAAACCGGAGGCCGGTCAAAAACTCGGCACTACAGCTACTCCTACTGCCAGAAGGCAGACCTCGAACACGCAGTCGAAGCTACCAAACCACGCTAGTACCACCTACCGAAGTAAGAACACACGGCAATCACGCCGTAAAGGCCTGTCCCCCGGACAGTCAACCTGGACACGCTGTCCAAGGTGCAACCCCGACCATCCGATCGCGGGTACCGCACAACAAGACCCAACCTCGGTAAAGCCACTAGCACTAATCTCACGACGCGAAGACCAACACACGCGCCACGGCAAAACAGCCGAAGGACTCAACGGTCGACACGACCGAAAACCCGAAGGTCAAAACCACGAAAACTGGTAGTCTGTCACTCCCAACTCGACAGGAGTACCGCCCACTGGAAGCACAACCGGTAGCGTCCCCTGACGTCTTACACTGCACCGCAGGTGAACCGCCTGACGTGGTAGGTCCTACCCGAGGCGCGAACACCGTACAAGTAACCACTAACAAGTGACTAGCTGGGGTCACGCCCGTCGACGTGCGTCCATAGTCCCCAACCACGTGTGCACACACAGACCACGCGTCCTAGGTCTGGCCCTCTGACTGGTTTTCCCCCGCAGCCGGACTCTGGCTACGACGAGGGGCCCTGACGGAAACCAGTCTAAAACCGCCCTCTGGGTAAGCCCGTACACCACTCCCAGGTGAGACCAGCACCTCGTACTGGTGGGTTACGACTAGTGGAGGGTCACTGAAGGAGTAGACTCTCAACGGAAAACAACGTCCGAATCCGACGACGTACGGGGACCACCCCACGTACCGGCCCCGTCGCACGGTGACCACAGTCGGAGAAGAAACGGGACTCACAGTCCACGGCCACGCACGCACCGTGCGCGAGAGTCAAGAAAACTAGAGTGGCGCTAAGCCACTAGACTCTGGATAGTCCTCTAGACGCACTACACCCAACGGCCCTTGAGTCTCAAGACTCGGGGTCAAGACCGTTGTACGCAACAGCACAAGGCCGTCAATCTAGTCCAATCTCTAGGTCTAAAACCACGGTAGCATGAGTACCGAGACAACACACGAGTCGCCAAGACCACTCCCTCGAGAAGGGAACGCAAGGGACTAAGGCCACCCACACGGGCCACATGGAAAACGCAGAAGCACGATTCCCAAGGCAGCACACAAGCCGCCACTACGATTTCCCATCTTGAAGCAAGCGGGAAACCTCCAGCCCCAGGCCGATCAACTGGACTCGCAGTCCAAGGCCAAACACATGACTCACACGGGAATCGCCTTCCAAAGGAACCCACAATATGCGGGGGAGACCCCACCGCACACACACCGATACACGTTGACTCGATCAAGCGTAACACGAAAGCCCGGAACACATGAGGTCACCCGAACCTACCACACCTATGGGCACGCTAATCGAGGTAACACGGTCCCTCCCGACACCCCAAAAACATAGACACAGAACCCATGGGGTATCCGGGATACTCACAAGGCAGGAGGTCGACCACTGGGTCCCAACCGGGTCGACCGGAGACCAACACAACACAATCGGAACGCTAAAAGGTCACCCGGACCCTTAAGCTCACGACACGTAAAACGAGGTAAGTGGGACAACCTCTGGACACCCAAAGACACGGTCACGGAACTCCACGGGGTGTCCGAGATACTCACGAGACTTAAAGTCAACCACTGGGTCACAACCGGGTCGACCGGGGGTCAAAACAGCGCAAACAGGAACCAGAACATGGTAGTGGTCACCTGGTGACCGCGACCAGATAGTGGTCGACCGGGGACCGCGACCAGATGGTAGCGGTCGACCGGAGACCGCGACCATGCTGTCACGGTCACCTCACGACCGCGACAAGCCACGCGCAACCCCGATGGTAGCGGTCGCCCGAGGACCGCGACCAGGTGGTAGCGGTCGACCCCTGACCGCGACCAGACGAAGGCGGTCAATCGCACGTCCGCTGTAACGACCCGAGAATCCGATTACCGGGAAGGCCCGATAACCCGAGACTCGCACCGCCGCCCACGAGCCGGGAGGGCTCGGAAGGGCTAAAAGGAGTGTGGAGGCACAAAGAAATAGGAAATAAAGCAGGACAACCAACAACAACAAGCTGAAAGAAAGAACAGCAACAGCTACAACAGAGTCCAGTCCAACCGAAAGTACAGTCTAAAGCAGTAAAACGTACCACGTGCCAAGTGAACACTCGGCCCGGCAAGCTGGCAACAGAGAACCTCCGCTCCGCACCCTCGAACCACGAGGAAGAACCGCCACACCTGAAAAGCAGGGAATGAGTCTCCAAAACAGAGACTCAGCAGGGATCCCGCGGAACCCCAACCGGAAACAACGGCGGTAGCGGAAAGGAGAGCTACAACTACAGCAGGAACAGCAAACCGGTGGCCGGTCAAAAACTCGGCACTACAGCTACTCCTACTGCACCGGAAGGTACACCTCGGTCACGCAGACGAAGCTACCGAACCACACTAGTACCACCTACCGAAGCAAGAACACACGGCAACCACGCCGTAGAGGCCTGTCCCTCGGACACAGCCGACCTGGACACGCTGTCCAAGGTGCAACCCCGACCATCCGATCGCGGGTACCGCACAACAAGACCCAACCTCGGTAAAGCCACTAGCATTAGACCCTTGGCGCGAAAACCAACACACGCGCCACGGCGAAACAACCGAACTCAACGGTCAACACGACCGAAAACCCGAAGGTCGAAATCACGGAAACTGATAGTCTGTCACTCCGTACTCGACAGGAGTACCACCCACTAGAAGCACAGCCGGTAGCGTCCCCTGACGTCTTACACCGCACCGCAAGTGAACTGCCTGACGTGGTAGCTCCTACCAAAGGCACGAACACCGTACAAGTAACCACAAACAAGTGACTAGCTGGGGTCACGCCCGTCGACGTGGGTCCAACCGCCCCCAACCACGTGTGCACACACAGACCGCGCGTCCCTGGTCTGGTCCTCTGACCGGTTTTCCCCTCAGCCGGACTCTGGCTGCAAGACGTGGGGCCCGACGGCAACCGGTCCACAAACCGCCTCTAAGGGTAAGCCCGTACACCACTCCCTGGTGCGACTAGCACACGCGTACTAGTAGGCTACGACTAGTGGAGGGTCACTGAAGGAGTAGACTCTCAAGTCAACGGAAAACAACGTCCGCATCCGACAAAGTACGGGGACCATCCCACGTACTAGCACCGTCGCACGATGACCACAGTCGGAGAAGAAACGGGACTCACAGTCCACAGCCGCGCACACACCCTGCGCGAGAGTCGAGAAAACCCAAGTGACGCTAAGTCACTGGGCTCTGGACAGTCCTCTAGACGCACTACACCCAACGGTCCTTGAGTCACAAGACTCGGGGTCAAGACCGTTGTACGCAACAGCACAAGGCCGTCAATCTAGTCCAATCTCTAGGTCTAAAAACCACGGTAGCACGAGTACCGAGACCATTCCCTGGGAGGGGAACGCAAAGGACTAAGGCCAGTCACACGGGCCACACGAAAAAACACAGAAGCACGATTCCCAAGGCAACTTGCACACCACCAAGCTGCAGCCCAACTCAAGGAAAAGAGGGAAGCCTCCAGCCCCAGACTGGACAACTGGGCTCGCAGCCCAAGGCCTCACACAGGACCCACTCGGGGATCGCTTTTCGGAGAAACCGATGACACACGTCAACGCACGGTGACACGAGTCGGGAACTCTACATCCGGGACTCCAACGTACCACGACACCTGGCCCCGACGACGTGCACAACATCCGTCAGGCCACAGGTCGGCACGTGGTTCGAGAACCACACACCCGGGACTCGAATCAGTCAAAACGGAAACACCGGGTTAGACTGGCACATGTGCGGTTCACCCTGGGCCGCTCAAGGGATGTGCGGCTAGGGTACAGCCGCTCAAAAGACATGCGGTCAGGCAGGAGCCGCACAAGGCTCTAATCGGACTAACCCCAAATGGAGGATGGACGGTTAGGGCTGGACCGCCCAAGGGGATGTGCGGCCAAGGATCGTCCGCACAACCTAACCGACCTACTCCAGTGCCGGTCAAAACGGTTTTGACCAAACCGCACAACCCAACCGACACTAAACTGTTGACCAAGGGTCAACTGGGATATGCGGTCAGCTCCTGGCCGCACAAGCCCACGGAAGGACAGACGGCTGGGTACCAACCGTCCATGGGGGAGACATGCGGTTCTCACCTGGCCGCACATCAAATGTGCGGTCTATCGTGCGACCGCACAACCCCAAAACCAAGAGAAAATGAACGGGCCAAAGGCAACCGCCCTCGCGATGGACGGGCCCGGTTCGACCGCCCAACCATCACGGCGGGTAAACCCAGGGGGTCTCCCGATCGTAGCCTTTCCACGCCCCGTTCGTGCCGAAACGAAGGGGATACAACCACAACCACCCTGGCAATCACGTGGACTCCGACCGGAGTCAAAACGACGCACGAATCGCGAGAAACGAGCGATTCTACCGAAGTTACCCAAAAAGGGTTACCGAGCTTCTCGGAGCTCTACCGGTCCAACGGGACCACCAATCGAGACGAAATCAGGGGGAAAAGAACGCTCTCGCCCCAAGGAATCCGTTGACAGTAACCGATCTGGAAACCGTCGCCGTTTCCCGACCGACCCTACGAAACCCACAAAACCACAGTTTCGCTAGAACGGACCCAAACACAGCTGTTTCCGCGCCGAACGACGTGCAATGGCAGGGGAAACGAGCAGAACGCAGTGGTGTTCCGTCACCCTACCTCCACCGAAGAAACCGTGCGCCGAAGCGACTAATCCACGCCGAAAACGCCGTTGAAGCCTCGCCGTTCCACGAACCCACGGCCGAGCTTCCACGCGCCTCCACCGCCTCGATCCTCATCCATCCTCGCCCGCGCCTCGCCCGCGCCGTCCCCGCCTCGCCCGTACTCCGCCCCGTCGGCCGCCGGAGAGAGAGGGAGAGAGGAGAGAGCGTGAGAAGAGAGAGGGAGAGAAATGAGAAATGAGAGGGGAGAGAGAGAAAAGCTATTTATAGGGAAATCCGGAAAATCGGAAAAATCCAGAAAAATAGAAAATCACACCCTCGCGATCCTCGGAACGCACCGATCGCAACGGTACCACTCGCGCCCTGGTGAACGGCCCGGTTCACCCGCAACGAGGTTCCGAAGGGAAAGCCGAAACCCACGCCGGGAATCGGAAAAACACACGCGGAAAAAGCCGCGGAACGCCTCCGGGCCTCCGAAACGACTCCGGATCGCACCGATCCGAACACGAAAGATGTCCGAAACGAAATTTCAGACAAAACAGAGTTGGACAATCCGAGAAACCAGATCCGGAGCCCACGAAAAGGATCCGAAGAATCCGGGGCATTACATCCGCGATGCTCAAAGGTCTTCCGACCCAAACATGAAGGATGAAAGCGGTTCTCCCAGGACCGCGACCAGATGGTAGCGGTTTCTGGTGGACCGCGATAATTTCGGAAAATCGGGAACGGCGGGAAAACACCCAAAAATCCACGCCACGCCCCAATCATCCACGGATGAAGGGGAAAACATAGGGGAAGCTCCCCAACAACCCCTAGCATACATCTATGGCCTCGGATTGGCCTAAAACGCAACGAATCGTTAGATCGGGCGATCACTCCCCAAAACATGATTTTGCCCAAAACGCCCCAAACGACCCGCTCGGCTCACCACGGCCTACCAAACTCTCGGGAATTGAAGCGCACGAGCTGGGGGTCCATCACCCTACCTCCACCGAAGATTCCGCGCACCGTGGATGCCGATCCATGAAGAAAACGCCGTTGAAGCCTCGCCGCTCCACGAACTCACGGTCGAGCTTCACCACGCCCTCGAGCCTCGACCCATCCTCGCCGTCCTCCTCGCCCGCCTCGCCCCGCCTCACCCCCGCCTCGGTCCGTCGGCTGCCGGAGAGGAGAGAGTGAGAGGAGAGTGTGGGAGAAGAGAGAGAGGGTGAGAGTGAGAAATGAGAGGAAGAGAGAGGGTGGGGGCTATATATAGGAAAATCCGGAAAATCAGAAAAATCCCGAAAAATAGAAAACCACACCCTCGCGATCCTCGGAACGCACCGATCACAACGGTACCACACTCGCCTAGGTGAACGGCCCGGTTCACCCGCAACGAGGTTCCGAAGGGAAAGCCGAAACCCACGCCGGGAATCGGAAAACACACGCGGAAAAAGCCGCGGAACGCCTCCGGGCCTCCGAAACGATTCCGGATCGCGCCGATCCGAACATGAAAGATGTCCGAAACAAAATTTCAGACACAACGGAGTCGGACGCTCCGAGAAACCAGATCCGAGACCCACGAACGAGGATCCAAAAAACTCTGGGGCATTACAGCCCTCCCCCCTTAAAGGAATTTTATCCTCGAAATTCAGGACCAAGCACGAAGTCACAGGGGAAGAACACAGAACGAACTGACAACGCTGTCAGAGTCCCAACACAGAAAATCTCGGTTCTCACGAAAACACGGATCCTGAGGAACACAGCCAGACTCACAATCACAAGCAACACCTCGCTCCTCGCGCCGAGCACACCGGCCAACAGAGCAGGCATATACCGCAGGACACAGTCCGGCATCACCTCAGACAACGCGAGAATCCACCATGGCACCGTAGCCACGATCTTGCTCACCGAGGAATCACAACCCTCGACACGAGCAACAGCTACCGATCCATCCAATGGTCGGCAGGCAAATCGCACATCAGCTTTGCAACCAGCTGACAGGTCGCACACCCTCCTCAAGGGAGCAACCAAAACAGAGCCTCCACCAGCTCAAGCAGTCATCTCAGCAGACCGCAACCAGCACATCGGCTCAACACCAAGAAACACCTCACACATGGCAAGCCGAAAGCCGGGCATAACACTGTGCCAACTCTCGTCAGAAGACAAACTTCGACAATGTCCAGATCCCATCCGGAAAGGCACATCACAGAAACGACCACCAAAGGTATCGCTGGCACACGGCTCTCGCCACGCTCGAGCCCCAACAACCAGCATCTTCTGTCTCTGAAAAGACCATCCACTGGTCACCAACCGCTCGTCAACGGGAAACCTCCGCTTGCTCAGCTTCTTCCTTCTTTCCTGGTCCTCGACCGGGTCCAAAGAAAACATTCCAAACCTCAGCAAGCCATCCGTCGACTCACACACAGACTGATGCCGCATCTCGAGCAACACTCCTCTCGGACACCGCATCCGAGCTCGAACATCGCTCCAACTCGACCCTCTCGGGGGGCACGACGAAACCAAATGATAAGATCCTGGCGTCTTCAGTCATCACCTCACTGGACTCAGACTCACAGTGGAACCATCCCATGCTGGTCACCAACCCAGGGATAACCATTGCGACACCAACGTCCTATCAAGGACCATCCTCCGACGCCCATCTCACAAAAGGCCTCCGCCCACAAGCGTCACTCATCCATCTGGTCTCATCAAATCCTTCGATCAATCCAAGTGGACACCTGCCAATCCCGATTCCGCCCTTACCACAGAGCCACGGGACACCACCTGAACAGTGCTCACGGGTCCCTAAGCAACAAACATCCCACCGTCACAATCCGACAAGACCGTAGAACCAACAGACACTGCTGTGGTCGGTCACACGGTTAGGCTCACCAGCCACTCATAGCCGTCAACCGGGACCCATAGCCTGCCAGAGACCACATCCTCAAAGCATGATCTCAACCGAGGACACGATTGGGAACACAAGTCGGGCGCCAAGCCACCGACTCTGACCAACACGTCCTCGACCTCCATCAGGCGACATCCTCAACAACCCCATCCAGGTCCAACACCGACGCCTGACACGGCTTCCAACCCAGAAACAGGGTACTCATGCGGCACACTAGCCAGCACATTCCCCAACACTCCATCTTGCCAGGACAAGGAGCACGTCTCGCACGGACTTCATGGCACACAAGGCCAACCAATCCGGGCACCCAATGCAAGACGACGAACCTTATCCCAACACAATCTCTCCAACCAAAGGGGAGACCAAACACACTTCCGACCTACGGAAGACCTCGACGCTCGACCTGACCTCGAACCTCGCGCACACTGGAAACAACACCATCCAGCACCAAGGAAAACCATCGCTTCCATCAGGTCAGCGCCTCTGACACACTCAGCGAGTGTCACGTCAGACCACAATCACAGCATCTCTCGATGCATCACCGCTGCAATTCCTTGAACTGTAACACGGCATGCCAAGAGCGGCAACACGAGCCACAACGACCACCGCCGACGCTCATCCTCGAGTCCCGAACTCGCCGCGAAGCCTTCACATCTCAAGCCAACTCCAGAGCGAACACAACCCATCCACTGACATAAGCGCAGGAGCAAAGACTTAACGGGACATCTCTACCAAATCTTGCCTCGAAATCAGCAGAACAATCGGGACCGACACGTCATTTCTGACGCCACAGAGCGCGACAAGAACATCAGGCTCGACGAAACAGCAGCTCACCGAGAAGATCCTCCGCTCACCCGAGCACACTTCTCGATCAGAACACCTCAGGAGCTAGACAAACCTCCAGCTGGAGTGGCCAAAACCGACAGCAGCTCCCTCGAAGCACGCTCATGGCCACTTAACCACGAACAGTCCACACCAGCCACTTGACCATGCTGCAGGTTCCTCGAACGTAGCACCGCGAACTCACGCCTGCCAGCAACCTCTGCCCAACGCAGCACAACCAGGGCCACCACCGATGAGGGAGAAGGCTCTCAACCTCAATCCTTAGACCCCATGCTGGCACGAAAGCCGCGGACAGCAACCACCTTCACAGCGTCGCACAGCGCACTCAAGCTCTCAAGCGAGAAACAAGGCGGAAAGCGAACACAAAACCCTAAGCCAGCTGCCGACTGTACTGGACCTTACGGACTCTGATCACTGCAACATTTCGAATTCCTATGTACGTCCACAACCACCGCTCTGATACCAGCTGTAACGACCTGAGAATCCGATTACCGGGAAGGCCTGATAACCCGAGACTCGCACCGCCGCCCACGAGTCGGGAGGGCTCGGAAGGGCTAAAAGGAGTGTGGAGGCACAAAGAAATAAGAAATAAAGCAGGACAACCAACAACAACAAGCTACAACAGAAAGTACAGTCTAAAGCAGTAAAATGTACCACATGCCAAGTGAACACTCGGCCCGGCAAGCTGGCAACTGAGAACCTCCGCTCCGCACCCACGAACCTCGCGGAAGAACCGCCACACCTGAAAAGCAGGGAATGAGTCTCCAAAACAGAGACACAGCAGGGATCCCGCGGAACCCCAACCGGAAACAACGGCGGTAGCGGAAAGGAGAGCTACTACTACAGCAGGAACAGCAAACCGGCGGCCGGTCAAAAACTCGGCACTACGGCTACTCCTACTGCCAGAAGGCAGACCTCGAACACGCAGTCGAAGCTACCAAACCACGCTAGTACCACCTACCGAAGTAAGAACACACGGCAATCACGCCGTAAAGGCCTGTCCCCCGGACAGTCAACCTGGACACGCTGTCCAAGGTGCAACCCCGACCATCCGATCGCGGGTACCGCACAACAAGACCCAACCTCGGTAAAGCCACTAGCACTAATCTCACGACGCGAAGACCAACATACGCGCCACGGCAAAATAGTCGAAGGACTCAACGGTCGACACGACCGAAAACCCGAAGGTCAAAACCATGAAAACTGGTAGTCTGTCACTCCCAACTCGACAGGAGTACCGCCCACTAGAAGCACAGCCGGTAGCGTCCCCTGACGTCTTACACTGCACCGCAGGTAAACCGCCTGACGTGGTAGGTCCTACCCGAGGCGCGAACACCGTACAAGTAACCACTAACAAGTGACTAACTGGGGTCACGCCCGTCGACGTGCGTCCACAGTCCCCAACCACGGGTGCACACACAGACCACGCGTCCTAGGTCTGGCCCTCTGACTGGTTTTCCCCCGCAGCCGGACTCTGGCTACGACGAGGGGCCCTGACGGAAACCAGTCTAAAATCGCCCTCTAGGTAAGCCCGTACACCACTCCCAGGTGAGACCAGCACCTCGTACTGGTGGGCTACGACTAGTGGAGGGTCACTGAAGGAGTAGACTCTCAACGGAAAACAACGTCCAAATCCGACGACGTACGGGGACCACCCCACGTACCGGCCCCGTCGCACGGTGACCACAGTCGGAGAAGAAACGGGACTCACAGTCCACGGCCACGCACGCACCGTGCGCGAGAGTCGAGAAAACTCGAGTGGCGCTAAGCCACTAGACTCTGGATAGTCCTCTAGACGCACTACACCCAACGGCCCTTGAGTCTCAAGACTCGGGGTCAAGACCGTTGTACGCAACAGCACAAGGCCGTCAATCTAGTCCAATCTCTAGGTCTAAAACCACGGTAGCACGAGTACCGAGACAACACACGAGTCGCCAAGACCACTCCCTCGGGAAGGGAACGCAAGGGACTAAGGCCACCCACACGGGCCACACGGAAAAAGCAGAAGCACGATTCCCAAGGCAGCACACAAGCCGCCACTACGATTTCCCATCTTGAAGCAAGCGGGAAACCTCCAGCCCCAGGCCGATCAACTGGACTCGCAGTCCAAGGCCAAACACTTGGCCCACACGGGAATCACCTTCCAAAGGAACCCACAATATGCGGGGGAGACCCCACCGCACACACACCGACACACGGTGACTCGATCAAGCGTAACACGAAAGTCCGGAACACATGAGGTCACCCGGACCTACCACACCTATGGGCACGCTAATAGAGGTAACACGGTCCCTCCCGACACCCCAAAAATATAGACACAGAACCCATGGGGTATCCGGGATACTCACAAGGCCGGAGGT
This sequence comes from Amorphophallus konjac, assembly GCA_022559845.1. NCBI lineage: Eukaryota > Viridiplantae > Streptophyta > Magnoliopsida > Alismatales > Araceae > Amorphophallus > Amorphophallus konjac. The sequence goes on from CM040126.1 coordinate 438,132,764, forward strand.
CGACCACTGGGTCCCAACCGGGTCGACCGGAGACCAACACAACACAATCGGAACGCTAAAAGGTCACCCGGACCCTTAAGCTCACGACACGTAAAACGAGGTAAGTGGGACAACCTCTGGACACCCAAAGACACGGTCACGGAACTCCACAGGGTGTCCGAGATACTCACGAGACTTAAAGTCAACCACTGGGTCACAACCGGGTCGACCGGGGGTCAAAACAGCGCAAACAGGAACCAGAACATGGTAGTGGTCACCTGGTGACCGCGACCAGATAGTGGTCGACCGGGGACCGCGACCATATGGTAGCGGTCGACCGGAGACCGCGACCATGCTGTCACGGTCACCTCACGACCGCGACAAGCCACGATCAACCCCGCTGGTAGCGGTCGCCCGAGGACCGCGACCAGGTGGTAGCGGTCGTCCCCTGACCGCGACCAGACAAAAGCGGTCGATCGCACGTCCGCGACGCTCAAAGGCCTTCCGACTCAAACACAAAGGATGGAAGCGGTTCTCCCAGGACCGCGACCAGATGGTAGCGGTTTCTGGTGGACCGCGATCATTTTGAAAAATCGGGAACGGCGGGAAAACACCCAAAAATCCACGCCACGCCCCAATCATCCACGGATGAAGGAGAAAACATAGGGGAAGCTCCCCAACAACCCCTAGCATGCATCTATGGCCTCGGATCGGCCTAAAACGCAACGAATCGCTAGATCGGGCGATCACTCCCCAAAACATGATTTTGCCCAAAACGCCCCAAACGACCCGCTCGGCTCACCACGGCCTACCAAACTCTCGGGAATTGAAGCGCACGAGCTGGGGGTCCATCACCCTACCTCCACCGAAGATTTCGCGCACCGTGGATGCCGATCCACGAAGAAAACGCCGTTGAAGCCTCGCCGTTCCACGAACCCACGGCCGAGCTTCACCACGCCCTCGAGCCTCGATCCTCGACCCATCCTCGCCGTCCTCCTTGCCCGCATCGCCCCGCCTCGCCCCCGCCTTGGTCCGTCGGCCGCCGGAGAGGAGAGAGTGAGAGGAGAGAGTGGGAGAAGAGAGAGAGGGTGAGAGAGAGAAATGAGAGGAAGAGAGAGAGGGTGGGGGGGTATATATAGGAAAATCTGGAAAATCAGAAAAATCCCAAAAAATAGAAAATCACACCCTCGCGATCCTCGGAATGCACCGATCGCAACGGTACCACACTCGCCTAGGTGAACGGCCCGGTTCACCCGCAACGAGGTTCCGAAGGGAAAGCCGAAACCCACGCCGGGAATCGGAAAACACACGCGGAAAAAGTCGCGGAACGCCTCCGGGCCTCCGAAACGATTCCGGATCGCGCCGATCCGAACACGAAAGATGTCCGAAATGAAATTTCGAACACAACGGAGTCGGACGCTCCGAGAAACCAGATCCGAGACCCATGAACGAGGATCCAAAAAATCCCGGGGCATTACAGTTTAGACTTAAGGATGCAGTGTGTATGCAGTGTACAGACTCTGCATTACAGGCTAGCAGCGATGTATAGACTTGCTGCGTGCAGGCTGGCGGACGCAGTGTACAGACTCTGCGTGCAGGCTGGCAGCGATGTATAGACTTACTGCGTGCAGGCTGCCACGATGTATAGACTTTGCAGCGCAGCTGTGGGACGTTGTATAGACTTGCTGTGGAGGCTGTGTAGACTTAGCTGCAGGCTGTGGGATGAATGTCTAGACTCTGCAGACATGCGATGCAACTGGATGTATAGACTTAGTTGTGCTGTGCAACCGATGTGCAGACATAGCATGCAGGCAGCCAGACTATGTATAGACTTGGCGTGCAACGATGCAACACAATGTATAGACTTAAGCTTGAAGAACGTTCAGCCTTTGAGTGCTGAAGTGTGTACATACTTGCTGAAGAGTGTTCATGTAATGACCCGAGAATCCGATTACCGGGAAGACCCGATAACCCGAGACTCGCACCGCCGCCCACGAGCCGGGAGGGCTCGAAAGGGCTAAAAGGAGTGTGGAGGCACAAAGAAATAGGAAATAAAGCAGAACAACCAACAACAACAAGCTGAAAGAAAGAACAACCACAGCTACAACAGAGTCCAGTCCAACAGAAAGTACAGTCTAAAGCAGTAAAACGTACCACATGCCAAGTGAACACTCGGCCCGGCAAGCTGGCAACTGAGAACCTCCGCTCTGCACCCTCGAACCGCGAGGAGGAACCGCCACACCTGAAAAGTAGCGAATGAGTCTCCAAAACAGAGACTCAGCAGGGATCTCGCGGAACCCCAACCAGAAACAACGGCGGTAGCGGAAAGGAGAGCTACGACTACAGCAGGAACAGCGAACCGGTGGCCGGTCAAAACTCGGCACTACAGCTACTCCTACTGCCAGAAGGCAGACCTCGATCACACAGTCGAAGCTACCGAACCACGCTAGTACCACCTACCGAAGTAAGAACACACGGCAACCACGCCGTAGAGGCTTGTCCCCCGGACAGCCGACCTGGACACGCTGTCCAAGGTGCAACCCCGACCATCCGATCGTGGGTACCGCACAACAAGACCCAGCCTCGGTAAAGCCACTAGCACTAATCTCACGGCGCCAGAACCGACACACGCGCCAAGATGAAACAACCGAACTCACCGGTCAACACGACCAAAAACCCGAAGGTCAAAGACACAGAGACTGACAGTCTGTCACTCCGTACTCGACAGGAGTACCACCCACTAGAGGCACAGCCGGTAGCGTCCCCTGACGTCTTACACCGCACCGCAGGTGAACCGCCTGACGTGGTAGGTCCTACCCGAGGCGCGAACACCGTACAACTAACCACAACAAGTGACTAGCTGGGGTCACGCCCGTCGACGTGCGTCCACAGTCCCCAACCATGTGTGCACACACAGACCACGCGTCCTAGGTCTGGCCCTCTGACTGGTTTTCCCCCGCAGCCGGACTCTGGCTAAGACGAGGAGCCCGACGGTGACCAGTCTAAACCGTCCTCAGGGTAAGCCCGTACACCACTCCCTGGTGCGACCAGCACACGCGTACTGGTAGGCTACGACTAGTGGAGGGTCACTGAAGGAGTAGACTCTCAACGGAAAACAACGTCCGAATCCGACGACGTACGGGGACCACCCCACGTACCGGCCCCGTCTCACGGTGACCATAGTCAGAGAAGAAACGGGACTCACAGTCCACGGCCACGCACGCACCGTGCGCTAGAGTCGAGAAAACTCAAGTGGCGCTAAGCCACTGGACTCTGGACAGTCCTCTAGACACACTACAGCCAACGGTCCTTCAGTCACAAGACTTGTGGTCAAGACCGTTGCACGCAACAGCACAAGGCCGTCGATCTAGCCCAATCTCTAGGTCCAAAACCACGATATCAGGAATAACGAGACAACACACGAGTTGCCAAGACCATTCCCTTGGGAAGGGAACGCAAGGGACAAATGCCACTCACACGGGCCACACGGAAAACACAGAAGCACGATTCCCAAGGCAGCACACAAGCCGCCACGACGATTTCCCACCTTGAAACAAGCGGGGAACCTCCAGCCCCAGGCCGGACAACTGGACTCACTGTCCAAGGCCAAACACATGGCCCACACGGGAATCGCCTTCCAAAGGAACCCACGATATGCGGGGGAGACCCCACCGCACACACACCGACACACGGTGACTCGATTTAGCGTAACCCGAAAGCCAGGAACACGTGAGGTCACCCGGACCCACCACACCTATAGGCACGCTAATCGAGGAAACACGGTCCCTCCCGACACCCCAGAAACGCGGACACAGAACCCACGGGGTACCCGGGACACTCACAAGGCCAAAGGTCGACCACTGGGTCACAACCGGGTCGACCGGGGACCAACACAACACAATCGGAACACCAGAAGGTCTCATGGACCCTTAAACCGATGGACACGTTAATCGAGATAACCCAACCCTCTGGACACCCAAAGACACGGTCACGGAAGTCCACGGGGTGTCCGAGACACACACGGCCCAAGGGGAGCACGAGACAACACGGAGATCGCGCTAGGATCACCTAGCGCGACAAGCCAGAACGCGCTAGGGAACCCTAGCGCAACATGGCAGATCCCGCTAGGATCCCCTAGCGCGACAGGGACCATCGCGCTAGGGCCTCCCAGCGCGACAATCCAGAACGCGCCATAACCCTATAGCGTGATAGGAACCGCCAAACTGTTCATCTTCTCCGATGAACGCGCTCGGTCGGGGCAGCGCGACTATCAAGAACGCGCTACTGGAGTATAGCGCGTTCTCAGTCCGCGCCCGAAAATGATAGAAACCGCGGGAAAAGCCATGCCACGCCCCGTTCACCCCCAGGTGAAGGGGAAACCTCCCCCAAGCCCCTAGGCATGCATCTAAACCCCTGGATCGCCCAAAAACACCATAAAATGGGAGATCCGGCTCACACCCCAAAAACATGCATTTTGCCCAAAACGCCCCGTTTAGCCCGCTCGGCTCACCACGGCCTACGAAACTCGCGGGAAAGGAAGTACACGGGCTGAGGGTCCATCACCCTACCTCCACCGAAGATTACGCGCACCGTGGACGCCGATCCACGAAGAAAACGGCGTTGAAGCCTCGCCGTTCCATGAACTCACGGCCGAGCTTCCACGCGCCTCCACCGCCTCGATCCTCATCCATCCTCGCCCGTGCCTCGCCCGCGCCGTCCCCGCCTCGCCCATGCTCCGCCCCGTCGGCCGCCGGAGAGAGAGGGAGAGAGGAGAGAGAGAGGGAGAAGAGAGAGGGAGAGAAATGAGAAATAAGAGGGGGGGAGAGAGAAAAAGCTATTTATAGGAAAATTCAGAAAATCAGAAAAATCCAGAAAAATAGAAAATTACACCCTCGCGATCTTCAGAGCGCACCGATCGCAACGGTACCACTCGCGCCCTGGTGAACGGCCCGGTTCACCCGCAACGAGGTTCCGAAGGGAAAGCCGAAACCCACGTCAGGAATCAGAAAACACACGCGGAAAAAGCCGCGGAACGCCTCCGGGCCTCCGCAACGACTCCGGATCGCGCCGATCCGAACGCGAAAGATGTCCGAAATGAAATTTCAGACACAACGGAGCTGGACACTCCGAGAGACCAGATCCGGGACCCACGAACGGGGATCCGAAAAATCCGGGGCATTACAGTTCAGCCTTTGAGTGCTGAAGTGTGTACAAACTTGTTTGATCGTGCATGCTACAATGTGTAGACTTAGTGTTCGTGCAGAAGATAATGTATAGACTTATGATAAACGAATGTATAGACTTGATAAAGCTTCAAAGCACAAGATACTTGGCCAATGTACAGACTTGGAAAGCTTGAAGGCCAATGTACAGACTTGGAAAGCATGAACCAATGTACAGACTTGGAAAGCTTGAAGGCCAATGTACAGACTTGGAAAGTTTGAAGGCCAATGTATAGACTTGGAAAGCTTGAAGGCCAATGTACAGACTTGGAAAGCTTAAGGGCTAATGTACAGACTTGGAAAGCCTGAACCAATGTGCAGACTTGAAACAAGTGAACACGGCGATGTGTAGACTTGGCCAATGTACAGACTTGAAGCAAGGGGACGATGTGCAGACTTAGTGTGTGCTGTGAGCAATGTATAGACTTGGTGTCTGAACGTAGGTAAAGATAAGTAATGTATAGACTTGAACCCGTGCATGCTAGAAGCAGTGTATGGACTTGCTGAGTGCAGGGCAGACAATGTATGGACTTGCAGCGCGTACAGGACATGCAGTGTATAGACTTGGAAGACGCTCATGCACTGACGATGTATAGACTTCACTGAAGAATGTTCAGATTAGCTGCAACAAAGTGTAGACAGTACAATGTATGGACTTGAGTGTGTCCAGACAATGTATGGACTTTAGACATAATGCATGAGAGACATGTTGGCAAGTGTATATACTTCATTCAACAAAGTTCAGGCAGGCTGTCTACGGATGTACAGACTTTGCTGAGTGAGTGAGACACTGGCTGTTCAGACTATGCAACACCACACGTTGTACAGACTTAAGCAATGTATGAACTATACTGCTCGCACCAGTAATGAATGTATAGACTGTGAATATGAAGAATGTACAGACATGAAATGTGTGCTGTCTAGACAGACTCTGTACAGACTTAAGCAATGTATGGACTTCATCCAACAAAGTTCAGGCATGCTGTTAACGGATGTACAGACTATGCTGAAAGGGTATAGCAACATCACCCATTGTACAGACTAACATCAAACAATCCAGATAAAATGCAATGATGAAATGCATCAACAATTATGAAATGCACCAATGCACACAACATACAGCCTCAGCCTGTTCGTTGGTTATGTAATTCAGATAAGATGTTCAATGAAACATTCATATGCAACACAAACAGATTTATATGCAGACTCAAACAGTATGCAGACTAAAACAGATGATGACTATGCAGATTCAAACAGATTTATATGCAGACTCAAATAGTATGCAGAATAAAACAGATGATGATTTATAGTGTTTGCTATCATCAAAACTACAGGGACACAATAATCTCCCCCTTTTTGATGATGACAACACTATGAACACTATGAGACAATTTATTCTCCCCCTTTGACTTCAGCAAAAAGACATTAGATTGAGAGGGAAGTATAAGAATGCATAAGATGATGGAATTAAAGAATCCCCTTTGACTAAGCCATGAAATTTATTCTCCCCCTTTTTTAACAACAGCAATGAAATGGATATTAATGATGCTGACTATATCTCCCCCTGATTAGATGGAGACTTATGAGTGTAGATGAGAAGGAGACACAGATAGTCAGATGAACCACAGGGACAACAAAGATTCTCCCCCTTAGATGGACAGTGATTGGAATGAAGCACAGGACATAAAGAAATCAACAATGAATCTATTTCAGAATGGAGTCCAATGAAAGGAAGTAAGCATTCAGAATGAATGAGAAAGGTTTTCAATGGGATATTAATTTCATAAATCTGAAGATGTAACAGCTTTAGAGACTTCCATTATGAAGACTTATGAATGAAACTTAACAAGTCAAGCTTGGTTTAAAAGTGATGCAAACTCAGTTTTTCAATAAAAATTATACTCACATCTGAATTCAGATTTTAATAGAAATGAACCAAGCATACATAACACTACTTCAATTAACCTCCCAGCATCTTAATCAATTGATTTCAATGACTTCTTTTAGGAAAAATCATACATCAGTAATGAGGTTAAACAAAAGATCATTTCAGAGATAAACACTTAATGGGTTTAGCTGAAAAAAAAATTATTTCACTTCATTTAGAGAACAGTCAGGGATGGTTCATGCCTTTTGTCGTAAAGGTAGACGCTGGTTAGACGCCAGTACCCCTAGCTTACTCAGCATAAACTCCCATTCTGTTTCAGACATGATATCATTTTTTTTTAAATAAAAATTCTGAACAGAGTTGATCAAGAAGCCTCATGACTTAGGGCCCATTATCTTTGACAAGGATCCTAGTTTCTCAGCGCATTTGATCATTACTCTGCCATTCATTTAGCACAATTTTTTTTATTTAAACAGTTACCCAAGGTGTTGAAGAAAGACTTGTTTAAAAATAATACAGATTCCATGCATTTCAACTAATTGGGTCATGATCTCAATATGACAGATTTTAGAAGGTCTTTCAAAGTATGACATGAAGTGCATGGTTAAGGTTTATTAAGTCTGATTCAGATATTTTCAAGAAATTCATCTTCAAACTTGCAGAATGCATTAAATCTAAACCAATTCAAGTCCTTTTAGACGTTCATAATTCCACATAATGCGAGATTTCTTTATTGATAGCAAAATCAGATTTATGATCATGATATGCAGATTGAAATCTTCTCATTTGATTATTGAGCTGAGAGTTCTTTTGACAAGATAAAAGAGACAGCATGGAGACATCAATTTGAAATCCTCAATGCAAACTTGACTGAGAGACTGACAAGAAGGAGAGACAGAATCAAATCAAATGGAAAACTGACAATCCTATGGATGCTCCCCCTGAGTACATGCATGCAACCCCTTTTTTTTATTTTTCAATATGTATTTCATGCAAGGTAACAGGAGGTCAGGCATGTTTCAAGATCTTCAAGGTTTAATATGCAATGAATTTTGACAAAAGAGTATGCATCTGACAACCTGCATGCAATGCATTGACTCCTCCTGACAATATGCATTCAGACAAACTTTTTGGCATTTTCAATGAAATTAAATGTAATGCAATTAACTACATATATGCAAAGACATGCAGAGACTCATGTTCATTCATACTGCCCTACTAAACAATATGACCCATGGTACTTGGCGGAGCACTTGGTCTAAAAGACCACCTCTCACATAGTAAGAACCTCCAGACAGATTTCCCTGCCTTTTGGTAGCTTACCATTTAATATACCATAGTGGTCATGAATGACAGTGCAATGTTGACAGTCCTACTTGCATCAGATTTTCAATGACTGTATGTCTAATGTATGTATATGCAATTCACATATATGCACACACAGCTCAAAGTGCAAACAAGTAATTCCATGAAGCTCAATGCAAGTGTCAAACAAATAAAGGAGCATGTATGTATGAATCATGATATGCAAAAAAAAATATGACAATTATGCATGGACAGTTCATACCAGATATGCAGTTATCCAAGATTCACATTTTCAGATATGCAATTTAAGACAAGTTTTCAGAACTGACCTGAGTAGTACAATCCTAGGGGTTTCATTCTTGAATGCCTTGGTTTATTTACCCCTCTTTGTTCATTCCAAGGCACACCTGCAAAATATTGATCATTTTGATCCTGCAGGGACCCAATCAGCTTTGGGTCCTGCCTTACCCCTAACAGGTATTCTAAACAATTTCATAGCAACATTATCATCAAATTTCATCAGTGAACAGTCATCCATAGAATGTCCAAATTTTTTACAGTATCTACATGAAATGGCTGGTTTTTGGTTCTTATGATGCATATTAACAGCAGGATGATGTTTATAAACATGTTCATAAGATTTTCTATTGTATGCATGAACAGTTTGATGCTTGTTCTTACTCAGCCAACATTCAGCAGATCTATGGCCTGGCTTCCCACAGTTATATCATAAAATTTTCACAAATGATTTTGCAGGGAATTTGACAAAATGGGGGTTAACAAAATTCTTTTGAACATACCAACAGTCCTTGACTGTATGCCCATTTTTCCCACATTTGAAGCATCTGATTTGCTTACTTTTAAAACCATTTTTACTCCAAGTGATCTAAACCAGCACTCAGCAGCCCTGTGCCCAGGCTTATTGCAGTTGAAGCACACAATGTGCTGACTAGAATTGTGTTTAGATCCATATGGACCATGAAAATGAATGGAAGATCTCGCATGCAGTTTATTGTCTTCTTTCATGATAAAACATTCACTCATGAGATGACCATGCTTCCCACAATAATAACATGAAGCATCAGGCTTCCTAGCAGCATGGTTTCTATCAAAAGAATTTCTAGAATGTGATGTTTCACTACCATGCTCATCTTTTAGCATTAATCTGCAATCTTTCATTATGTGACCTACTTTCCCACAATAATAGCACGACCCCTTTTTAGTATGAGTGTTTGAGAGGTCATGTGAATTGTGTGCAGCAGTCTTTGTACCAACTGGAGTAGTTTTGTCCTTTTTTTGTAGGTTTTCATCCTTTTTTAATTTTTGAGTTTGTCCTACAATTTTGGGACTGACAGTGGGTTTTTATGTAGTAAATTGAAAAATAGAAGAACCAGTAGTTGTGTTTTGATCAGAAACTTTTACAAACACAGTTGAAGTTTTATTGCTATTGATCCTTTTGTTTGTTGAACTGTAACCCAGCCCCTCTCTCTGAGAGTTATCACTCTTTCCCAGAAACTTATTCAGATTGTCCTTTCCCTTGACAAATTTTGACAATGAGTTTTTCAAATCTTGAATTTCAGAATTTAAGCCACAAATATTAGCTTCATATTTGGACAGATCTGTTTCACAGGAAATGACTTGTTGATGCAAGGCATCATTCAGACTTTTGAGTTTTCCAACTTCCTGTTTTAATTTTATTTCATTGTCAGCTTCAGATAGGGACTTATAAAGATCATCAACTTCTTGTTGAAGGGATGTGATTGTTAACTCATATTTAGCTATCTTTTGTTCACAGCAAGTGACATTCCTACTCAACATTAGGTTGATGTTTTTCAGATTTGTAATTTCATGTTCAGCATTCAGCAACTCACTAGAGTTCACCAGGCTTACACTCTTCCCTTTTTCTAAAGTGATTAGCCTCTCAGACATTGCTGAGTTTATGTGATTCAGCTTATTAATTTCCTCTTTCAGTTTACTGTTCTGCTCTAGGAGTTCATCATCAAGCACCCATTCATCTGAAGAAAACTGACATTCATAAAACTTTTCTTGTTATTTTTCAGATTGAAGTTTGTCAAGATTTTTCTGAATCTCTAAATTTGTTACTCTATCAGCCTCTAATTTTTCAGAAATCAATCTATTTTCTTTTTCAAGATTTATTGATTTGTGTTCAAATTCCTTGAGCTGATTATTGAGTATTACATTTTCAGACTTCATGTTTTCCAATTCAGAGTTGACAAGCTCTAAGTTTCTCACCAGTTCTTCATTTTGAACAACATCATTGTTATGAGCCTGATCATCATCAGTTGAGCTGAGTCTTTCCTTTAGTTCAGCAATTTCATAAACAAGCTCTTGATTCTCCTTTTTGTGTAATCCAATTTGTTTCATAAGAGTTTATTTTTCAGATTTCAAATGATCTAAGTCTGAACTAATAGAATCAAAATCTGTTAACTGTCTTCTAAATATGTCATTTTCAATTTTCAGAATTTCAGGGTTTTCACCTTGAGATTTAGCATCCTCATGATTCTTTAGCTTCTTTATCAATTTTTTATTCTTTTTCTTTAGTCTTTCATAGGATTCTAACAGATTGGCATAGGCATCTTCCTAGTCGTCTAAAGTGTAACTAGAGAAAGGATTGGTTACCTCTTCAGCATCTTCAGATTCATCTTGATCACTGCCATGGTTGCTCTTGTCAGCCATCAGGCAGCTGTCCTCATTTCTCCTCTGAGCTAACTTCAACTTATCCAGAATGTCCTTAGCGGACCTGCAGTCATAAAAACAAGAATGTAGAGCCTTGTCGGTAGCTTCTTTCATTAGATTCAAAACTCTCTGATTCTCTCCATTTCTTGATCTGTGACTGTTAGTCCATTTGGACTCTTTCTTTGGCAGTCTGTGAGGACCATGTGAGATTAACTTCCACAGATCCGGATCCATCAAATTCACATAGTTATGTAGACTACTAACCCATGAGTTAAAATTAGAGCCATTGAAAACCGATGGAGAACCCATTGATTAAATCGGCAAGCAGATTAATGCAGCAGAGAGTAAATTCAGAAATGCACTAAAGACAACAAAATCCTCTGCAGATCGTTGGATCTGATCAGTCAGAGAACTTCTGATACCAATTGATAGTTTGGTGCGATAGATAAACACAGATCCAGAGGGGGGGTGAATGGATCTTCTAAAGAGTTTTGACCAATTTAAAATTCATATGAAATGATAAGCAAAAGATTAGTGGACGATTGCTCAAACATAAAAGATGCAAACCCAATTAAACTCTAGGACATGAATAATCAATCAGATCACGGTCCTAGCATGCATCTAGCGAAAGCAAGCAATCAAGCAAACCACTGCACAAGGGATGTTTTAGGTGGTTCGGTCCACAGACCTACGTCCACCCCTCACTCCCAACCGGAGTGAGGCTTCCACTAGCAATCAGCTAGAAAGCAGACTCATTCTGCAAACAAGTTGATGCCACACAGCTTGACCAGGGGAACAACCTCCCCTCTTCCTCCAGACCGGAGGGAACCCACTAGTGACACACAGTCACTAGCAACCGGAGACCCAAGTCTCCCTTCCTCTGAAAGCCAGAGGGAACCACAAGTGACTCCCAGCCACTTGCGACCAGAGACTAGGTCTCTCTTCCTCCAGACCAGGAGGGAACACACAGGTAGCAACCACTACCTGCAACCGGAGTCAAGGACTCTCTTCCTTTGAAACCAAAGGGAACTCACAAGTGACACTCAGTCACTTGCAGACCGGAGACACAGTCTCCCTTCTCCTGAGTCCACAGGAGGAACCCGATCTCCAACCAGAGAATCGGAAGAGCAATGTTCAGTTTGAAAAGAAAATAATAAAAGAAAATACAGCAACTAAAAGCTGGAAATATAAAATCAAAATGTGGCTCTCGTAGGAGCTGGCTGGCCTGGATTTGATCCACGGTCCAGCAGAAACTGATCTTCAGTTGAAGCTTCTTTTACTCTAGCTCTCTCTTCTTCTCACTCTTCTTTTTCTTCTCTTTCGCAGGCTCTCTCTATCTCTTCTTTTCTCTTCTTCTTTTCCTACTACTGCAGCTCACTGCCTCACTGCTCCAACTCTTCTATTTCGATCAGAATCACACTCTACATTGTCTGCTTCATCTTCCTCTCTATCTTCATCATTTCTTTCTTCTGCTCTTTCTGCTATTTTCCTCTCCACTTCGATCACTCTTCCTTTTTTTGTTCTCGATCAGTCTCTTTTTCTCTTGATCAATCTTCTCCAGATGGAGGAGGCTTCGTATTTATAGCAGCAACAATTAGGGCGTTGTCCTCGGATCACGTGCCAGGTGCCTACCTCAGATCACGTGCCCAGACACCTGCAGGTTTAATGAAGAGTTCAGTCGATGTACAAGCCACAGGCTGTATAGACTTCATATAAAAGCAGCAGAGTTTAGACTTAAGGATGCAGTGTGTATGCAGTGTACAGACTCTGCATTGCAGGCTAGCAGCGATGTATAGACTTGCTGCGTACAGGCTGGCGGACGCAGTGTACAGACTCTGCGTGCAGGCTGGCAGCGATGTATAGACTTGCTGCGTGCAGGCTGCCACGATGTATAGACTTTGCAGCGCAGCTGTGGGACGTTGTATAGGCTTGCTGTGGAGGCTGTGTAGACTTAGCTGCAGGCTGTGGGACGAATGTCTAGACTCTGCAGACATGCGATGCAACTGGATGTATAGACTTAGTTGTGCTGTGCAACCGATGTGCAGACATGGCGTGCAGGCAGCCAGACTATGTATAGACTTGGCGTGCAACGATGCAACACAATGTATAGACTTAAGCTTGAAGAACGTTCAGCCTTTGAGTGCTGAAGTGTGTACAGACTTGCTGAAGAGTGTTCAGCCTTTGAGTGCTGAAGTGTGTACAGACTTGTTTGATCGTGCATGCTACAATGTGTAGACTTAGTGTTTGTGCAGAAGACAATGTATAGACTTATGATAAACGAATGTATAGACTTGATAAAGCTTCAAAGCACAAGACACTTGGCCAATGTACAGACTTGGAAAGCTTGAAGGCCAATGTACAGACTTGGAAAGCTTGAAGGCCAATGTACAAACTTGGAAAGCCTGAACCAATGTACAGACTTGGAAAGCTTGAAGGCCAATGTACAGACTTGGAAAGTTTGAAGGCCAATGTACAGACTTGGAAAGCTTGAAGGCCAATATACAGACTTGGAAAGCTTGAGGGCCAATGTACAGACTTGGAAAGCCTGAACCAATGTGCAGACTTGAAACAAGTGAACACGGCGATGTGTAGACTTGGCCAATGTACAGACTTGAAGCAAGGGGACGATGTGCAGACTTAGTGTGTGCTGTGAGCAATGTATAGACTTGGTGTCTGAACGTAGGTAAAGATAAGTAATGTATAGACTTGAACCCATGCATGCTAGAAGCAGTGTATGGACTTGCTGAGTGCAGGGCAGACAATGTATGGACTTGCAGCACGTGCAGGACATGCAGTGTATAGACTTGGAAGACGCTCATGCATTGACGATGTATAGACTTCACTGAAGAATGTTCAGATTAGCTGCAACAAAGTGTAGACAGTACAATGTATGGACTTGAGTGTGTCCAGACAATGTATGGACTTTAGACATAATGCATGAGAGACATGTTGGCAAGTGTATAGACTTCATTCAACAAAGTTCAGGCAGGCTGTCTACGGATGTACAGACTTTGCTGAGTGAGTGAGACACTAGCTGTTCAGACTATGCAACACCACACGTTGTACATACTTAAGCAATGTATGAACTATACTGCTCGCACCAGTAATGAATGTATAGACTGTGAATATGAAGAATGTGCAGACATGAAATGTGTGCTGTCTAGACAGACTCTGTACAGACTTAAGCAATGTATGGACTTCATCCAACAAAGTTCAGGCATACTGTTAACGGATGTACAGACTATGCTGAAAGGGTATAGCAGCATCACCCATTGTACAGACTAACATCAAACAATCCAGATAAAATGCAATGATGAAATGCATCAACAATTATGAAATGCACCAATGCACACAACACACAGCCTCAGCCTGTTCGTTGGTTATGTAATTCAGATAAGATGTTCAATGAAACATTCATATGCAACACAAACAGATTTATATGCAGACTCAAACAGTATGCAGACTAAAACAGATGATGACTATGCAGATTCAAACAGATTTATATGCAGACTCAAATAGTATGCAGACTAAAACAAATGATGACTTATAGTGTTTGCTATCATCAAAACCACAGGGACACAACGACGTGGTTTTGCAGTGGCTTCTATCTGTGAGGAAAGTTCCTACGACAGAGGTATCGTGGGATTTCTCTACAATGTGATCGTGGCCCTGCCATGCATCGACAGTTCTGACTTGAGGGTGTGGTTTCCCCCTATGAGAGTCAGAGTAGCGTGGAGACTCCGTAGTTCAACCGTTTACTGTTATTATTGTTCTGGCCAATGTTGTTGAGGTTGTCATTAGGATAGTTGCTTTCGCCACTACTACTGCTCTTGTTATTGTTGTTATTGTTGTTACCGCCATTGTTGTGGTGGGGATTCGTGGGACTCCTACTGTAGAGCCCCAAAATTTATAAAAGTAATTTCTAGTTATTTAAATAAAATTCTGGCATTAATTGGCTAAATAATCAATATAAGGCCAAAATTGTGTTAATCAATTAACCCAAACCACTTAATTAAAGTCCAAAAGGTTTTAACTCTGGCCCATTAAAGTTTGGCCCACATTCTAGAAGGTAATTAAGTCTATCCACGGATATTATGGATACATACTAATAATATAAGATAATGATTTGGATAATTAACAAAAAAAATTTCATAAATTGAAACTCCAAGCTACGATGATTGTAACGGTCTATCGTAAGACCGCCACAGCCATGTAACGCATGGTCACTCGACCGTTACATTCCTATTAGTTCCGTAAGTGAAGGGACTCATGAAAAGATTGGAACTTGATGTTCCTATCCACTATAGATCGACTTGGGAAGGATTGTAAAAACTCTAAGGACTCTTAGAGATTAGGATTTGATGAAATAAGGACTCTAAACTCGATCTAATCCTCAAACCCTAGCCCAAACTCTATAAATAGGGCATAGTTCTGAACTGTGCGACCCTTACTTCTTGGACGTAAGGAAGCAAGGTAAGGAGTCATTATCTCAGGTAAGTTCTTTAGAATAATTTGTTTACAATACTTTAGACTAACTCCCCTCCGAATTTCACATCTTTAGGTCAAGAG
The DNA here is from genome assembly GCA_022559845.1 of Amorphophallus konjac. NCBI lineage: Eukaryota > Viridiplantae > Streptophyta > Magnoliopsida > Alismatales > Araceae > Amorphophallus > Amorphophallus konjac. The sequence goes on from CM040126.1 coordinate 438,148,424, forward strand.
GGCGTGGAGTTAGAGCCTAAAGAAGTTGCTGAAAAAGTCACAAGAGAAGGAAGGGATCTAGGGCAAGGTTCCCAACCAAATTCAGAAACTACAGTCTAAGTAAGAGGTAGGTTATCTCATGAACGGCAAAAATAACATGATAGGACTAAAAACCCTCTGGTTTGATTGAATTCCATGCATTATAGAGCATTGATTCCATGTTTTATTTGTTCTATGCACATCATGCACCTCTTAGCCAAATTAAGAAATTAAAACATGACTATTCATGTCACACCCCGAGCGCGGAAGATACTCGGATGTGCGCGACGAGTTTATATCAATCATGTCAATCAGAATAGTAGTGTATTCGACACCAAAACAGAGATGCGCAAAATAGAAAGATAACCCAATCCTTTATTTCATAATGGATAGACTATTACAAATCCAATACTCTATTCAATTAAAAAGGAAAAGTACATAGTTGACTCAAGAAAATAGGAAAAAGACTAGATGACACTTGGAGAAGTTCTATCTCTTTCACTCTTGACCATTCCCATCCGATTGACTTCCCTCGTCGTCGGAATTACCTCAAAAGTAGGGAACACACGGAGTGAGCGAACGCTCAGTAGGAAATTATATCTCAAGCGCTTAGCAAGGGGTTTAAGTAATTACATTTTTCATGAATGTACTATAGCTATGCATGCTCGTATAAAACGACAAGATAGAGAGAGAATTTATCAATAAGACAGCAAGATGAACTAGTCATGAGCTTTCAAGAAAAGATAACAAGATATTCAAGCAAGTACTTTTTAGCAAGTCATGTCAAGAACTTTGGCTATTATGTATCAAGCAAGTAAGTAATTACCCTTTCTCGGGTCACGCAATTCATGTCATGTCAAGTACGAGTCAAGTACAAGATTTGTGTGGAATGTCCAATCAAGCTAGTCATGCACTCGGTATAATGCCAGATACCTTATCATTCAACTCCCATGGGCACAAGTACTTTCGGGTGCTCCTCCCAGGACCAGATCGGGCCCTATATGCGCAGGCATTTATCATGTATATTTGACATCCACTCTTGTATATATATATAGCCAATATGGAATTTCAACAAATTAAGCTTGTAGACACGTAGGATAACTTTGAGAGAATGGAGTCCAAAAATACGACATTGGACATAGATAGGCGATAACAACGGTACAATCACGATGAACGATGAAACTAGGTGGAATTAGGTTCCCTTAACTCGGGTACCATGATAAGTATGGACATTCTTTATATAGAATTGAGGTCCACATGAACAGTATATCAAAGGTAAGATACCCTCATTCTTATTATAGAATTGAGGTCTACAAGAACATCAACAAATGGCATGATATCATCATCCCAATAAGAATTCTCATGATATACTCTTTGCATATCATAAGGGCCGGTATACCATGTTTCTTTAGAGTGACATGGTAATCAATAGTGCAATGGGTTTTTAGGGTACAACCAGCTCAATCGGCCTTGAGGGAATCCAAGGCTTCGAGGAGTCTTACGGAGGTCTCTATGACTAACTCGCTAGTCTAAAGGAACGGAATGTCCAATGGAGAGCTTGTATGTCAATGAGAATTGAGGGTGATCGATAAAACATCATGAAACGTGGGACTATACTCACGGAGTGGAGATATAGTGCCGATATACATATATATAGATATACTGAAACCATCGGTTGTCAGAAACAGGGTAAAAATATTTTTACAGGAAAATAACGACTTAAGTAAAGTCACTACTCAAGTAATTAACGCCTTCAGTAAGGGCGTTTATCTATTTTACATTTTTGCAAGATTTCAATACTTCAGTATTTTACCAAAAACGCGCCCTGGTAAGGGGCGTTTAATTACAAGTTGACGACGTATGCAATGGTCGTTCATTCTTTACTTCTATTTTTACAGAATATATATTTTCAGTAATTTATCAAAAACACGCCCTGTACAGGGGCGTTACTTTTTAATTCACGCCCTGAACAGGGGCGTTAGTCAAGTGAGAGACGACCTATACAGGGTCGTGTATTTCAAGAATTTACAATTTTTCAAGTATTGAAATTTCCAGAAAATGAGATATGGTCATGACAGGATAATATCAGGATTAATGATCATGCACTGATTTAGAATCATGTTTAAGTGAATATTGGACTAATTAACATGGGTAATTATCAGGTAATTAAATTGACGTCTGTGTACAGGGCGTCAAATCTTTTGAATTGACGACCTTGTTAGGGTCGTTCATTTAAATAGCGCCCTAGTCTGGGTCGCGTATAAAATTAGCGCCCTTGGAAATGGCGTTTCTTTCCAACAATAGAAACATTCAAAACTCTCGAAAACTATATGCATGAATTAATATATATGGTTTAACATAGCTATTATGGTGATTTGGGCTACAGTGCTTGAGAAAACCTACATTATAGTTGATTTGAACGGACGCAGGTTCTGTGAAGAAAGAACGATACTCTGTTTTATAAACAGAGTCTTTTGAAGCTTTCGATCTTAATAGCAGTAGCAAGGGTAGTAAGAGGTTGCAGATGAAGAACCCACAATTCTTCAATCGATCGGTTTCACTTCTACATGCAACCTGTAGAGGCAGAAGAAACGAAGAAGAAGATATTAAAATCTTCTTATACGTAACCGAAAGCGAGGGGAAGAACTTACTTGTTCTTCGGAAGACAGAAGCTTTCAACCTGTAATCAGAAGTAGATGAAGAATCATCAGTATTCTTCACAAATTCGATAGACAGAGTAAAGAAAAAGAGCATGCTGTTCTTTACGTACCTTAGAAGAGTCCGAACGCCAAATAGCGTTCTCGGTTCAAGCAGTAGGTTATTTATAGGATTTCTAGAATCCTTATAGAGTTAGTGTTTGATGGGAAGTAATACTTCCATATTAGAGTTATTACTACATTCGAACTCTTTCTCATAGTTATCAACTTACCCTGGATAGACTCCTGGGTCGAACGAAACTCAAACTGAATTAGTGTCCTAAGTAAGGGCGTCGAATTTGGAATTGACGCCTTGTCAAGCGTCGTTACTTGTTGAAACGCGTCCACTCAAAGGACGTTACGCTAACTTGCCCTTTTTATTTATTTTGGTCGTTTGAAATCTGACGCCTTGACGTGTGGGTGTCCTTTCTCAAAACACGCCTTTGGTAAGGGCGTTTTATTGTAAAGTAGCGCCTTTATCTGAGGCGTTATTTTCATCAGGGTTTAATTATTTTTTTTATTCCAAGCTCTTTCGTTTATTTACTAAATCTTTTAATCTATTTTGATTTATTTATTCCTTTTAAATTTATCAGGGTTACTACACCCTCCCCCACTTAAAAAGAATTTGGTCCCCAAATTCCATATCATATATTTACATTTGGAGAGTGTAGAGTATGTACCTTCTAAAATAAATCTGGAAATTGTTTCCTCATAGATTCCTCGGTCTCCCATGTAGCTTCATGTTCTGAATTCTTATTCCATTGTACTTTTAGCATGGGAATAACCTTATTCCTTAGGATACGTACTTCTCGATCTAAGATCTTCATAGGCTTCTGCTCATATGTGAGATCCTTCTGGATTACGAGGTCTCCATGTTCGATAATATGTGATGGATCGTGTACATACTTCTTCAACATAGATATGTGGAACACATCATGTACTTCGGACAGTTGAGGTGGCAATGCGATGCGATAAGCAACCTCGCCAACTCTTTCTAGTATCTCAAAAGGTCCGATAAATCTTGGTGTAAGCTTGCCCTTAACACCAAATCTTCGTATTCCACGTCCAGGCGATACCTTGAGAAATACATGATCTCCAACTTGGAATTCAAGATCTCTTCTTCTTGTGTCAGCATAAGCCTTTTGTCTAGACTGAGCAACTTGCGGTCTTTCTCTGATCAATTGTATCTTCTCGGTAGTGTCCCTTACCATTTCTGGACCTAACAGTTTTTTCTCTCCAACTTCGTCCCAACATAAGGGTGATCGACAACTCCTTCCGTATAAAGCTTCGAAAGGTGCCATTTGTATACTTGCCTGGTAGCTATTATTGTATGCAAATTCGACCAGAGGTAAGTGATCATGCCAGTTTCCATCAAAATCAGTAATGCATGCTCTTAGCATATCTTCGACTACTTGATTGGTTCTCTCGGTCTGACCATCCGTTTGAGGATGAAAGGCTGTGCTAAAGTTAAGTCTCGTTCCCAACGAATGTTGTAGTCCTTTCCAAAAATGAGAAGTAAAACGTGGATCTCTGTCAGACACGATTGAAACAGGAATACCATGTAATCTGACTATTTCCTTGATGTATAGTGCAGCTAAGACATCAACTGACCATCGACTCTTGATTGGCAAGAAATGCGCTGATTTAGTCAATCGGTCAATGATAACCCATATTCCATCATGTCCTCTTTTTGATTTGGATAAACCCATGATGAAATCCATACCAATATCCTCCCACTTCCATTTAGGGATATCTAGAGGATGTAGTTTTCCAACATGCTTTTGGTGTTCCGCCTTGACTTGTTGGCACGTGAGACAGCGTGATACGTAGTCCGCTATTTCTCTTTTCATGTTGGGCCACCAAAAATTTCTTTTTACATCTTGGTACATTTTGGTAGATCCAGGATGAATCATATACCTTGACCTATGAGCTTCATCTAAGACCTTCTTCTTCAATTCTGGGCAGTCCGGTATACAAGTTCTATTCTTGAACATTAATCTTCCATCAGAAGCTAATCGGAAATCCGATTGTCCTTCTAATCTGCCCTTGATTTCTACTAATGTAGGATCATCATTCTGAAGTGCTTGTATTTCAGACAATAAATCTGACTGTATGCTTATATGAGATAATGTGACACATCTAGGGTCCGTGTCCATGCTTATATTGAGTTCAGAGAATTGTTCCAGCAATTTCCATTCTTGAATCAGACAATTGGCTAACAGTGCTCTCGGCTTTCGACTAAGGGCATCTGCTACATGATTACCCTTTCCGGGATGATATTGTATATTGAAGTCGAAGTCCTTGAGATATTCCATCCATCGTCTTTGCCTCATATTTAGTTCCTTCTGTGAGAAAAGATATTTGAGACTTTTGTGGTCGGAGTATACAGTAAATTATACTCCATAAAGATAATATCTCCATATTTTGAGTGCAAATACTACCGCGGCCAATTCTAAGTCATGGACGGGGTAGTTCTCTTCATGCTTCTTTAATTGACGAGAAGAGTGGGCTATAACCTTCCCTTGTTGCATTAGAACACACCCGAGGCCAATGCCAGAAGCATCAGTGTATACCTCGAACTTTTCTCCTTCAATTGGCAATGCTAAGATAGGAGCTGTAGTAAGATGATCCTTGAGAGTTTGGAAGCTTCTTTCACATTCCTCATCCCATTCATAACGGATCTCCTTGCGAGTTAACCTCGTAAGTGGTACGGCGATTTTTGAGAAATCCTTGATGAATCGCCTGTAATAGCCGGCAAGACCTAAGAAACTTCGGATCTCGCTAGCATTGGTCGGTCTTTCCCAGTTCCTTACAGCTTCAACCTTTGATGGGTCTACAGACAAGCCATCCTTTGATATAACATATCCGAGAAAAGTCACTTCTTCAAGCCAAAATTCACACTTGCTAAGTTTTGCATATAATTGGTTTATCCTCAATATTTATAATGCAATCCTCAAATGTTCCTCATGCTCTTCCTTGGTCTTGGAATAAATCAATATATCATCAATAAAGACCACCACGAATTGATCTAAATAAGGCCTGAATATACTATTCATTAACTGCATAAAGGCAGCAGGGGCATTCGTTAGTCCGAAAGGCATAACAACAAATTCATAATGGCCATACCTGCTTCTGAATGCGGTTTTATGAATATCCTCGTCCTTGATTCTTAGTTGGTGATATCCGGACCTAAGATCAATTTTGGAAAAGTACATGGATCCTGAAATTTGATCAAACAATTCATCGATTCTCGGCAGTGGATACTTGTTCTTGATAGTGAGATGATTCAATTGTCGATAGTCGACGCATAACCTCATGGATCCGTCTTTCTTCTTTACAAATAATACAGGCGCTCCCCACGGGGAAGTACTTGGTCGAATGAATCCTTTCTTAATGAGTTCCATCAATTGCTCCTTTAACTCCTTGAGTTCAGCAGGTGACATCCTATAAGGTGCCTTTGAAATCGGACCAGCACCAGGGACTAAGTCAATGGTGAATGCCACTTCTCTTTGCGGGGGTAATCCCGGCAAATCTTCCAGAAACACGTCCGAAAATTCTTGTACCACTGGAATGTCTTCTAGCTTAGCTTCCTTAGCTTCTTTAACTGTGACAAAGGCAAGGAAAGATGCACATCCTTTCCTAATGAGCTTGCTAGCTCGGAGAGCTGAAATAAGAGGGGATCTGCTCCGACCCTTGGGGCTAGTCAAGATTAGTTCTGGAAATTCCTTGAATGTAACCTTACTATTGCGGCAATCAACTGTTGCCTGATACTTGGATAACCAATCTGCCCCTAGTATAACATCATACTCTTTCAGATCTAAACATATGAGATCAATAGGGAGATTTCTACCCTGAACCAATACTTCGCAGTTTTGGTAATGATGTGTAATATCAGTCTCATCATCCAGAGGAGTAGACAAAACTAACTTTATCCATTCTAGTTCTAGGGGTAATGGGCCAGCAAACTTCTTAGAAACAATAGAATGCGATGCACCAGTATCAATTAAGACATATGCATTCCTGGAACAAACTTTCAATGTACCTTCCACTAAACTGCCTTCTTCTTCTTGCTCGGTCTCCTTGATTGCATGAAGACGAGCATTCTTGGTTACTGGGCGTTTCCCGACATCGGCTTGATTGTTAAGTAATGGGCAATCGGGAATCCGATGCTCACGACTCCCACAACGGAGACATGCTCCTAGTTTCCTCCAGCATTCTTCTGCTCTATGACCCGCTTTATCACAATGTTTGCACACTGTATTTGGAGAGGTAGTGGTGATAGAGAAGGGCTTGGTCTTCTTGAACTTTTGGTCTTGTGAGGATGCTCCTCCATTGCTAGGCCTTTTCTTGAAGTTGGGTTTAAAGGAACCCGAACCTGTAACTTGTTCCTTCTTATCCTTACCACGAATCCTATCAGACAGTTCCGTGACATCTTCTAATAGTTGAGCTCGGCGTACTATCTCCGAGTAGACTTGAATGTCCATCGGCGTCAGTTGAGTAATAGCTTGGGGCCTGAGCCCATTAAGAAACCTCCTAGCTTTCATTTTCTCGGTGCTAACTAGATGCTTAGCATATCGAGACAATCTAGAGAATTGGGCCTCATACTCGGCCACTGACAAAGATCGTTGCTTTAACGCAGCAAATTCTGCAGCCTTCTTTTCCTGAACTCGGTCCGAGAAATATTTTGCGTTGAAGTGTTCAACGAATTCCTCCCACGAAACCTGATCTTGATTTATAGTAGCCCCTATTGATTCTCACCAGCATCTAGCATCCTTTTCTAACTGAAAAGTAGCTAATAAGACCTTATCTTGATCTGTGCATTGCATAACACGGAATATTCGTTCTGTCTCCCTAATCCAGTGTTCAGCGTCATCTGGATCAGTAGAACCCGTGAACTTGGGCGGGTTCATGTTCTTGAAAGTCTGGTGGAGACTTCCTGCTCGTTGTCCACCTCCTAGTGTTACTTGTTGCAGCACTTGAGTCATGCCCTGCAGTGTACGCTGCATGTTGCGCCATTGAGCACGTTCGGCAGCCATTATCCTACAATTATAATAACTAGATTAATACGTGATTTGTATCTTAAAGACTAGCATTCTATGTTAACTTTAACCCTTGGTTCTACCCAATTTCACTAGTTAAAGGGTTAAAACCTATCCTTGGACTTGGGTTTTCCTAGGAATTGAATACCCTAGGCTCTGATACCACAAAAACTGTCACGTCCCGAGCGCGGAAGATACTCGGATGTGCGCGACGAGTTTATATCAATCATGTCAATCAGAATAGTAGTGTATTCGACACCAAAACAGAGATGCGCAAAATAGAAAGATAACACAATCCTTTATTTCATAATGGATAGACTATTACAAATCCAATACTCTATTCAATTAAAAAGGAAAAGTACATAGTGGACTCAAGAAAATAGGAAAAAGACTAGATGACACTTGGAGAAGTTCTATCTCTTTCACTCTTGACCATTCCCATCCGATTGACTTCCCTCGTTGTCGGAATTACCTGAAAAGTAGGGAACACACGGAGTGAGCGAACGCTCAATAGGAAATTATATCTCAAGCGCTTAGTAAGGGGTTTAAGTAATTACATTTTTCATGAATGTACTATAGCTATGCATGCTCGTATAAAACGACAAGATAGAGAGAGAATTTATCAATAAGACAGCAAGATGAACTAGTCATGAGCTTTCAAGAAAAGATAACAAGATATTCAAACAAGTACTTTTTAGCAAGTCATGTCAAGAACTTTGGCTATCATGTATCAAGCAAGCAAGTAATTACCCTTTCTCGGGTCACGCAATTCATGTCATGTCAAGTACGAGTCAAGTACAAGATTTGTGTGGAATGTCCAATCAAGCTAGTCATGCACTCGGTATAATGCCAGATACCTTATCATTCAACTCCCATGGGCATAAGTACTTTCGGGTGCTCCTCCTAGGACCAGATCGGGCCCTATATGCGCAGGCATTTATCATGTATATTTGACATCCACTCTTGTATATATATATATAGCCAATATGGAATTTCAACAAATTAAGCTTGTAGACACGTAGGATAACTTTGAGAGAATGGAGTCCAAAAATACGACATTGGACATAGATAGGCGATAACAACGGTACAATCACGATGAACGATGAAACTAGGTGGAATTAGATTCCCTTAACTCGGGTACCATGACAAGTATGGACATTCTTTATATAGAATTGAGGTCCACATGAACAGTATATCAAAGGCAAGATACCCTCATTCTTATTATAGAATTGAGGTCTACAAGAACATCAACAAATGGCATGATATCATCATCCCAATAAGAATTCTCATGATATACTCTTTGCATATCATAAGGGCCGGTATACTATGTTTCTTTAGAGTGACATGGCAATCAATAGTGCAATGGGTTTTTAGGGTACAACCAGCTCAATCGGCCTTGAGGGAATCCAAGGCTTCGAGGAGTCTTACGGAGGTCTCTATGACTAACTCGCTAGTCCAAAGGAACGGAATATCCAATGGAGAGCTTGTATGTCAATGAGAATTGAGGGTGATCGATAAAATATCATGAAACGTGAGACTATACTCACGGAGTGGAGATATAGTGCCGATATACATATATATAGATATACTGAAACCATCGGTTGTCAGAAACAGGGTAAAAACATTTTTACAGGAAAATAACGACTTAAGTAAAGTCACTACTCAAGTAATTAACGCCTTCAGTAAGGGCGTTTATCTATTTTACATTTTTGCAAGATTTCAATACTTTAGTATTTTACCAAAAATGTGCCCTGGTAAGGGGCGTTTAATTACAAGTTGACGACGTATGCAATGGTCGTTCATTCTTTACTTCTATTTTTGCAGAATATATATTTTCAGTAATTTATCAAAAACACGCCCTGTACAGGGGCGTTACTTTTCAATTCACGCCCTGAACAGGGGCGTTAGTCAAGTGAGAGACGACCTATACAGGGTCGTGTATTTCAAGAATTTACAATTTTTCAAGTATTGAAATTTCCAGAAAACGAGATATGGTCATGACAGGATAATATCAGGATTAATGATCATGCACTGATTTAGAATCATGTTTAAGTGAATATGATGGGGACATCAGCGACAACCAGCTCACTTTGTGTTTGCATTTATGTCCTTTTGTATTTGTATGTACGCCCTTGTGATATATGCGTACACAATAGTAGGTCTTAGTGGGTTTATTTGCAAAAGGCCATTGGGTTTCTTTGCAAATATGCTTGTAGGCCCTGCAGGGGCCCCCTCCCTCCTCCTTATTGGTCCACATGGACTCTTGGGTCCAAGGTGGCTGGTCCATGGTCCAAATTTGGACTTGGACCATGAATTAAATAAAGAAGACAATTCCAAATTGTCCTCTTTAAGGGGGGGTCGGACCTATTAGTTTATTTGGGTTTAATGTGGTGTTCACACCACATCTCAACCCTCCATTCTTCAACCCTTGATCCAAGGGCTCATATTAGATTAGAACCCTTTCATATAAATACTTGTATTTTCTTATGGAAAGAAGGAAGGAAGGAAAAAAAGGCATTTGCCCCCAATTGGATCTTGAGCCCCTCCCCTCTCTCTCCCTGGTTCCTCCACCTCCAGCCCCCTTTCTAGAGTGTAATCCCTTCCCCCTTGATCCCCTCCAGCATCTGAAGCAACTCCGGTGATCGCCGCCGCCATCGACTCGCCGCCGACGCGTCGTTGCCAACGGTTTCGGTGTTCTGTCCACTCAGGATAGAACCTTCTTCTCCGAATTCCTGCTATCACTCCCTTCGTCTTCTGAAGCTCAAAATTTCAGGGTTGGTTCCCCTCTATAACCCTTATCGCCACAAAAAAAATCACGTCAAAATTCATCCTTTAGCTATTTTTTGATTTTCGTCCAAGTCCAAGTTCCAGATCTGTCCTGGTTCTGTTTACTGTTCATCAGCTCTGAGTTTACCCCATTCGAACTATCTTTTGATTTTTGTTGGGTCGCCCAAATTTACTGGGATCTCTGTCCACATCCCTCTACCACCAGGAATTTTCTTAATTTTTGGTTCACCCTCCAAGTATTTTTCAAATTTCGTCCAAGTTCCCAAGAACAGTCTGCCCACAGTTTCCCAGATCCGACCCAGGTCTAGTAAAGAAATCCCAGAAAATCCATTTCGTCTCCAATCAGAAAACCAAAAATAGTCCCGGATTCCTCTCTCAGAGATCTTCAACGTTTCTGAAGAAATCATTGCCAGATTCGGAGGTCTTCTCCCTGTTCAACGTCGATCTTCAGAGAAGTCAGAACCTGCCCCTGCAGTTCTGGCCAGATTCCAGCAAGCTTGTAAAATACATGATCAGAAATACAGATCTGATTATTTTTTTTGAAGAACCCTACGTCGAGATATTCTGAGCCAGCTTTCCAACGGCGCTAACCTCGTCGCATTCCGACGACGGGGCTGATCACAGCAGCAGTTTTCTCCGAGTCGCGCCCCTGCAAACAGAATTTTCAGATTCGTGGCCGAGTTCCCGCGAGCGTCGTCCGAGGGCCGCCCGGCGTCCGGCGGTCGTTCCAGCAGCTCGCCATCCCAGGGGAATGCTTCCCAAGTGTCTCCACAATAGAGGAGTCATCAGGCCCCACACGACCCCTCCGGTCAACACGTGGCCCCCCACTAGCACGAGTACGCGTGAAGCCGAAGCATTGCCCGAAACCGCCCGTCAACCCGAACTTGGTCCTCCCGGGCCCACTTGTGTCGCCCTTTACCTCCCTGCGTGGAGTGGGCTTATTTGTACTGCTGTAAACATAATGTACTAAGTTCCCGGGAGTACGAGCTTTGGCCGGGTGCCGTCTTCGCCACGCCGAGAGCGTGGAGGTATCGCCTTCACCCTTACACTTGGCATTAGCTTAATTCTTTATATGCTTTATATGCCGCTGCTAGAGAGCATGTGTAGGGATACCTAGCTCGCCTTCAATTTTTAATATCACTGCTGCGAGAGAGAGCGAAGCCATCCCGTGACCCGATCCAGGCGCAAAAGAGAGCCGACCACCCTAGCTCATTGCCGGTTTCTCAACCGCGCACATCCGACGCTTCCCTCGTTAAGGGACGATCGCGAGCTTATCGTGTCCGTGGTCCCGTCCCGCATCAATTTGGTATCAGAGCGAGTTTGAGTCTAGGGTGTCAAAAAGAAAAAATAAAAGAGTGTCATTTACGTCTAGTCATTAGTCGGTCTAAGTCGTGTTTAGGATCATCACATTTTTAAAACAACAAAAAGAGTCGTTTTTGGGTCGCATACATCCCTTTACTCGGTATATAAAAAGGTGTTGTCCGACCGTTAGGTTACGCCTATCGGGAAGGCCGCACACTTGTGCGAGTGACCTTCGGGTCGATTGTCTCCGCCCCGTACCGAGTCTTGGTTTACGTCTAGGGTCCTTAGTGTGTATTAGTTAGTGCATTCCAACTTTGCATTACTTAGTGTCGTGTCTAGTGTTTTGGTCCGAGTGTCGGCATGGCCATCCACTAGTTTCCCCGTGTCCCATGGAGTCCCAAACTCCCGGATGGTGGCGATACTATCTCAAATGGAAGGACCACCCGAACCACCCCACGAGGCTCGAAACCCGGGATTTCTACGGGTCCGATGACCCGAGTGTCTATCTAGAATGGGAAGCCATTATGGATGATTACTTCGAGGTGTACATCATGTACGGGCCCATGCAAGTCGATGTTGCCAAAAGGCGACTTTTTGGTGAAGCCGCTGCAACTTGGAGGGACATCAAATATTGGAGGGAGGATAAGAATCTAAGGCCCATCGAGTCATGGTGGGAAATGAAGAGAGTGCTTAGGAGGGCCTACGTTCCCCGCCCACCTACCTCCAACCACGGAGGTCATTCCACTCACCAACCCCCCCAACTCACCCACAATCAAGTGGGCCACACCTCTACCCAATCCCACCCCTTCACCGCCGTCCAAGCCCACCAAAGTGACCCCAATCTAGTGGCCCGCCCATGCACCACCAACCAACCTCCCCTTGGCACTCCCATCCCAACCCACTCAAGCACCTCCAACCGAGTGGAAGTCCCGCTTATAACCGAGCCTAGGCCCACACCCGAGCCGAGAGTTAAGGAGCTAGTCCACCCCAAAGTCCCTCCTCCAACCCGCTCCTTAGAGGAAATAAAGAAAATGATTTCGGATTGGTGGGAAAGGACACAAGCTACTCCACCACCCATGGATGCTCCATTGTTATCTACCTCCGGTCTTCATTCGAAACCATCAAAGTGGGAACTACCAAAGCCCGAGCCACCCGTGTTTCTTACGGGAACACTTTACATAGCCGAGCCACTTCTTAGATGGCTCAAGGATGGCTTGGTCCCACCTCCTTTCCCATCAATGGACCCCACACTACCACTAGTGCTGGTCAACTCATTCCATACCACATTTCGATCTCGTCACCATGTTGATACGTTGGATGATCTTGTCATGGGATTAGATTCACAATGGGAGTTGACGCATCTTTTGGCCCGAGGCTTTGACCAACCCGCTAGTCTTAGCTTCACCCATCCGGCCATAGGGTCCATTACCTCCGAGTGCACCGTGGGTTGTGTCTCCACGGAGGTTCTTCTACTTCTCCCGCTACCGGATGAGCCCGACTTCATGACTTTGCTTCCGTGGGAGGAGTCATATTTCCTATACACGGTCCCATCTACCATGACGGAGAAAGGTGACCACCCGCACCTTCAAGAATTTCACGATTGGGACCATGTCATGTTGGAACCCACCTCATGGGGTCATACCTTCTTTGACCCTTTTGACCCCTCCACTAGTGAAGCTCCCGAGCTATCACATTCCCTCCACCTCTTCCAAGGAGTTCACTATTCCACCCATACCCCTCGGTCTATTCGGCAAGCCGTCTCTACATCTAGGGATGATGACGAGGGTAGTTTTGGATCTCCTACCCCTTCTTCACCCAAATCTCATAGGTCGCCAATGCATGATTGGTACATCTTAGGGTGTCTAGGAGTCATCCATTCCGTCAAGCATCGAGTACATCTAGTGTATGCATGGCACACATTCGGGTGTCCTGGTCCGCCGTCACCCATGTACGGGTCGGACTAACATTAGGTGTGTCTAGGGTCATAGTTGAGTCGATGTGTTTTCTTTGTGTGGTTTGTTTGTGTGGTGATTTTGAGTCGATTGTTTGCATGGTTTGCATTCGTGTGTCAGTGCATGGTGAGTCTGCATGTGTCTTGTGCAAGCTCGTGTCGTTCCCGAATGAGTGTGAAGCGAGTCGATTCACTTGACGAGTATGGGATCGGTTTACTTCTATACCCGGATCAATCACCTATAGGGACTCAGCAGTGATTCCTAGTGAGTCTTTGAGCTGTTTCCTTCCGTTGAGAGTGCCCCTTCGGAGTGACCACCTTTGGCCATAGCAGTGCGCATATCGAGTATATGTGGAATGAGCAGGTGCCGATCACTTAGAGTGGAGCATACCCGCGCTACTTGGCACGGTGACGGATCCGCCGGAGACCTGAGCAGCCGCACCCTTTACTCGACGGGGTCGAGTTCCTCCCACCCGGGGAGAATTGATGGGGACATCAGCGACAACCAGCTCACTTTGTGTTTGCATTTATGTCCTTTTGTATTTGTATGTACGCCCTTGTGATATATGCGTACACAATAGTAGGTCTTAGTGGGTTTATTTGCAAAAGGCCATTGGGTTTCTTTGCAAATATGCTTGTAGGCCCTGCAGGGGCCCCCTCCCTCCTCCTTATTGGTCCACATGGACTCTTGGGTCCAAGGTGGCTGGTCCATGGTCCAAATTTGGACTTGGACCATGAATTAAATAAAGAAGACAATTCCAAATTGTCCTCTTTAAGGGGGGGGCGGACCTATTAGTTTATTTGGGTTTAATGTGGTGTTCACACCACATCTCAACCCTCCATTCTTCAACCCTTGATCCAAGGGCTCATATTAGATTAGAACCCTTTCATATAAATACTTGTATTTTCTTATGGAAAGAAGGAAGGAAGGAAAAAAAGGCATTTGCCCCCAATTGGATCTTGAGCCCCTCCCCTCTCTCTCCCTGGTTCCTCCACCTCCAGCCCCCTTTCTAGAGTGTAATCCCTTCCCCCTTGATCCCTTCCAGCATCTGAAGCAACTCCGGTGATCGCCGCCGCCATCGACTCGCCGCCGACGCGTCGTTGCCAACGGTTTCGGTGTTCTGTCCACTCAGGATAGAACCTTCTTCTCCGAATTCCTGCTATCACTCCCTTCGTCTTCTGAAGCTCAAAATTTCAGGGTTGGTTCCCCTCTAGAACCCTTATCGCCACAAAAAAAATAACGTCAAAATTCATCCTTTAGCTATTTTTTGATTTTCGTCCAAGTCCAAGTTCCAGATCTGTCCTGGTTCTATTTACTGTTCATCAGCTCTGAGTTTACCCCATTCGAACCATCTTTTGATTTTTGTTGGGTCGTCCAAATTTACTGGGATCTCTGTCCACATCCCTCTACCACCAGGAATTTTCTTAATTTTTGTTTCATCCTCCAAGTATTTTTCAAATTTCGTCCAAGTTCCCAAGAATAGTCTGCCCACAGTTTCCCAGATCCGACCCAGGTCTAGTAAAGAAATCCCAGAAAATCCATTTCGTCTCCAATCAGAAAACCAAAAATAGTCCCGGATTCCTCTCTCAGAGATCTTCAACTTTTCTGAAGAAATCATTGCCAGATTCGGAGGTCTTCTCCCTGTTCAACGTCGATCTTCAGAGAAGTCAGAACCTGCCCCTGCAGTTCTGGCCAGATTCCAGTAAGCTTGTAAAATACATGATCAGAAATACAGATCTGATTATTTTTTTTGAAGACCCCTACATCGAGATATTCTGAGCCAGCTTTCCAACGGCGCTAACCTCGTCGCATTCCGACGACGGGGCTGATCACAGCAGCAGTTTTCTCCGAGTCGCGCCCCTGCAAACAGAATTTTCAGATTCGTGGCCGAGTTCCCGCGAGCGTCGTCCGAGGGCCGCCCGGCGTCCGGCGGTCGTTCCAGCAGCTCGCCATCCCAGGGGAACGCTTCCCAAGTGTCTCCACAATAGAGGAGTCATCAGGCCCCACACGACCCCTCCGGTCAACACGTGGCCCCCCACTAGCACGAGTACGCGTGAAGCCGAAGCATTGCCCGAAACCGCCCGTCAACCCGAACTTGGTCCTCCCGGGTCCACTTGTGTCGCCCTTTACCTCCCTGCGTGGAGTGGGCTTATTTGTACTGCTGTAAACATAATGTACTAAGTTCCCGGGAGTACGAGCTTTGGCCGGGTGCCGTCTTCGCCACGCCGAGAGCGTGGAGGTATCGCCTTCACCCTTACACTTGGCATTAGCTTAATTCTTTATATGCTTTATATGCCGCTGCTAGAGAGCATGTGTAGGGATACCTAGCTCGCCTTCAATTTTTAATATCACTGCTGCGAGAGAGAGCGAAGCCATCCCGTGACCCGATCCGGGTGCAAAAGAGAGCCGACCACCCTAGCTCATTACCGGTTTCTCAACCGCGCACATCCGACGCTTCCCTCGTTAAGGGACGATCGCGAGCTTGTCGTGTCCGTGGTCCCGTCCCGCATCAGAATATTGGACTAATTAACATGGGTAATTATCAGGTAATTAAATTGACGTCTGTGTACAGGGCGTCAAATCTTTTGAATTGACGACCTTGTCAGGGTCGTTCATTTAAATAGCGCCCTAGTCTAGGTCGCGTATAAAATTAGCGCCCTTGGAAAGGGCGTTTCTTTCCAACAATAGAAACATTCAAAACTCTCGAAAACTATATGCATGAATTAATATATATGGTTTAACATAGCTATTATGGTGATTTGGGCTACAGTGCTTGAGAAAACCTACCTTATAGTTGATTTGAACGGACGCAGGTTCTGTGAAGAAAGAATGATACTCTGTTTTATAAACAGAGTCTTTTGAAGCTTTCGATCTTAATAGCAGTAGCAAGGGTAGTAAGAGGTTGCAGATGAAGAACCCATAATTCTTCAATCGATCGGTTTCACTTCTACAGGCAACCTGTAGAGGCAGAAGAAACGAAGAAGAAGATATTAAAATCTTCTTATACGTAACCGAAAGCGAGGGGAAGAACTTACTTGTTCTTCGGAAGACAGAAGCTTTCAACCTGTAATCAGAAGTAGATGAAGAATCATCAGTATTCTTCACAAATTCGATAGACAGAGTAAAGAAAAAGAACATGCTGTTCTTTACGTACCTTAGAAGAGTCCGAACGCCAAATAGCGTTCTCGGTTCAAGCAGTAGGTTATTTATAGGATTTCTAGAATCCTTATAGAGTTAGTGTTTGATGGGAAGTAATACTTCCATATTAGAGTTATTACTACATTTGAACTCTTTCTCATAGTTATCAACTTACCCTGGATAGACTCCTGGGTCGAACGAAACTCAAACTGAATTAGCGTCCTAAGTAAGGGCGTCGAATTTGGAATTGACGCCTTGTCAAGCGTCGTTACTTGTTGAAACGCGTCCACTCAAAGGACGTTACGCTAACTTGCCCTTTTTATTTATTTTGGTCGTTTGAAATTTGACGCCTTGACGTGTGGGCGTCCTTTCTCAAAACACGCCTTTGGTAAGGGCATTTTATTGTAAAGTAGCGCCTTTATCTGAGGCGTTATTTTCATCAGGGTTTAATTATTTTTTTATTCCAAGCTCTTTCGTTTATTTACTAAATCTTTTAATCTATTTTGATTTATTTATTCTTTTTAAATTTATCAGGGTTGCTACAATTCATCTATTCATGATTACCTATGCATGTAGATGGCCTTACTTCGATAACATGATTAGAAGCTCATCATGTTTTGATAAAAGACATGATGTGAGTTGATCTCTTAGTTTCTATGATTATTTTCTGTTAATAGATACTGTAACGCACTAGCATAGGACCATCACTTTCAAGTAACGGCCCTACTACAGACCGTTACAAACTCTGTAGTATTTGAATTGCACTGATGTTTCTAACGCGCTTGGACATACGCGTTACATTAAAGTAATGGCTTGATCATGACCGTCACTTTCACTGTGACGCCCCCTCTTAAGACCGTTATATCATGCGTTCTGTCAACCCTAAGACAGAAAATAACTTGCCAATATTATTTATTGATTAAGCATAGTTACTTAAGTTTTAACCTGATTACATGATTTTTAGGATATCTGATTGTGCATGATAGGTATTGCATGTTTTGATATCTTAATGATATTTTAAGGATATGTTAATTTCATGCCAAAATTCTATAGTCTTGTATTATAAAGCATGACTTTTAGACGTTGTATTGACGGAGTTCACCACGATTTTCACTTTGATTATACATGTCTCTCTTTGTCAATAGAGTCAATTCTATAAGTACATGGCACATATTCCGGTATGTTGTCATTAGTTCACACTTTGCACTATAGGAACACAATCTTGGACATGAGGACCTCTCTATTGGATAATCCTTCTAATGGACTAGGAAATCATTGTTTCAAGGCCTCCGTAATTCTCCGCGAGCCTGGGATTCCCACTAGGACGCCGAGTTGGTTGTACCAATGAAAGCCCATTAATTAGAACACTCTATCGTGGTTTTTGATTTTTGAAATGTAACGGCCTTGAACTGGACCGTCAGGCTCACGTAACGGCCCAGGGCCAGACCGTCACATTTCTCTGGGTCTATTTTTATCCTTCTGGACTCGGATCACTATAACGGCCTATTACTGACGCGTTACATAATGTAACGGCCCAGCCAATGACCGTTACATAGCTTATTTATGTTAACCCAAGGTTTGACCAAGGGTTCATATTCCTATGATTCTAGACAAACCTTGATGATCTAGAACTTGTCATATTGCTTAAATTGATCTAAAAGAAATGGAAGTTAAGGAAAATACCGTTATGCTGTCGATTTATTCTATAAACATGACTTAGTTTAAATATCATTCTTGATCTCATATATTCAAAATTGAAACATTCATTCATTGATTATTGTTATCATGGAATTATTGGAAGTGCTATATTCTTGGCCATACTTTATTGTTATATTACGTGGAAGTAGCTTAATTTATAACTGAAGATGCGATCGAGCACTGATTGTGTTCAAGGGCTCTATGCTAGTCCCCTCGGCTGATTGCCGTAAACATACTATTTTATAAACCATGGGGTATGATGCTACTGGCGTCGCATTGCGCTGGGAGTACTATTTCTATAAATAAGTGAAGATCCACGGCACAACATGACATTCTTGCTTGATATTCCACAGAAATTCACGAAGCACTTGCTCTTAAGCATAAGATGCTAAAGTGAGGAATATGTGGCTTGCTAGTACAATCTCGTTACATTCTTGTTCATGGAAGGCCAATATCATGTTCTTGTTATATTCTTGCTAGTTCGTTCTTGATCATTCTATCTTACATGGTTATCTTGTTTCTATTAATTTGATCGCATGATTGATTCACATTCGCATGATTTTACCTTAATTCTTTAGAGCTAAAATGATAATTACTTAAATAGTGCCTTCATGTTGATGCGAAGATACCTACTGGGCAAGTGTGCTCATGACCTATTTTCAATATTTTTCAGGAGATGGAAATAGTTCGGATTCGGATTCGAGCTATACTAGTAGCGGGTCCGGAAGCGAGTGAAAGTGTTATAAAGATGAGAGTGAAGACTTAGGAAGTTAAAGTGTCTAGATTGAGTCAATGTAATTTTCCTATTTCTTGAGTCTAGTAGAATGGAAATCAAATTAGTGATTGTATCTTGAATATTTATCATTTATGAAATAAAGTTGGAGTTTGAATATTATTGTGCAATTAAATTTATTTGGGTGATTGTCTTGCGCTCTGATTGATTCTTGCTTGCGAGAGGCTTACCATGCCGGCTGTTCGCGCTCCCCGAGCGAGTCTTCCGCTGTAATTAAAGGCTCGCGGCGTGACACCTACTGAGCCAATGAAATGAGACTCACTCTCTCATTTTCAGGTGCAACGCTTCTCCTCGTGGTCGTGCGACGCCGTCGGAGGTTCTTTAGTAGCCAGCTTGTCAGTGCTGGGGTAAGCCCCGTAATAGTGTATGTTTCCTTTCTTGTTGACTGGACTTCATAATTAAGTTATGTTGTTATAAAATGTAATTTCATCTCTGCCAGATAGTTGAGTAGTTCTATAAATTATTTTATGCAATTATCTTGAATTTTAATACATATCCATACCATCTAATAACCCTTCTGAGCTTCCCAACTCGTGGGTGACAACATAGGATCCGAATAGTATCAGGTCTAACTTGATATTCAGATCTTGGGTCGTTACATGCGTGGGGGTTCGTAGGTGGCATCTAGCACAGTCGGCTCTAGTCGCTGTTGCACTGCAAGAGGGAAGAATGGCGGCAAAAGGGGAAGGGGAGGGGTAGAGGGAGAAAGGGGCTCGCCATGGTGGTGTGTTAGTGACCTTGAGTAGGAAAGGAGGGGTGGCAAGTTTCTTATGTCACTACGGAGGGTGGGGAGATCCGCAGTGGAAGATGGAAGAGAGATGGTTGGCGGTGGGAGACGAAGAAGGTAGGGGCATGGGGAGAGGGGAGGGGTTCAGCCGACGGGGGTAGTGGGGGGAGGGGGATCCAGCTGTTAGAGATGTATGCCCTTCAAGCCAATCATAAGTGTTGTGATGGCAACATTTCTTATATGACCTCATTCAATTATAATAGTAATGACATTTCTTCATTACATTCCTAGCACGTTATGGTGTATGTATTGTAATGTGATGAAGTCCCTGAATACGAGCAATGATGACTGGATCATGATGAGATTGTGATAATGAGATCAGTCCTCCAGAGGTTTGTATTATAAATGTTCCTGGTCGTGGGATCTTCAAGAAGGGACATTGAAGATCCGGATAGACTAGTGCACGTGGTACTCACTCATATGATGAGGGTGGTCGATCTCATAACCACCGGTGTAGTGACATCACGGTACACGTGCAAGTGCTCATTAGTGGAATGAGTTCACTGAACTGACCCGATCTAGAATTCCTGAATGGTAACCATGCTGACTGTCAATCAGGAGATTCTAATGTCACAGTAGCACAGTTGGATCTTAGACTTGAGTCACCGAAGAGGTCTTGCATGGACTCCATTGAGCGTTTGATTACTGACTTATGAACTTCAGCCTTGTGGTTCTTTATAGTTGGTTATTCAGACTCAGTGGGATTCATGTGAAGACAAATGAGTGGACAACAAGAGATCATTCACTCTCTGCATGGATTAAGAGATAGAATGCTCTATGGACATGTACTTAGCATGGGAGTTCACTGAGAAAAGGAGCTTTTCAGTGAACCGTACTTAAGAGTACAAGGGTCCATAAGATCATGATGCATTATGGTTTGACAGCACGACCATGCCCTAATTTTGATTGGAGCAATGTTTGAATGAGGATCTATAACTGTGTGGAATTTGATGACAGAAAGGTTCAATATGGGTTGCATCCCTCCCAAAGTCATTTGGGATCATGAGGTGTTGCTTGGTGCCGTTCGTGGTCGGAAAACCCGTTAATTCTATTAAGAGTTAATAGATTATAATTAATTAAGTTAAGAAGGGTTCTTAGCTTAATGGACTTAAAAACCAAACATACTATTAGGCCTAGAGGGTCACACACAATAGAGTAGTGGATAAACGGATAGGGACGAAAAATAGAGATAATTTCTGGGTTTTTGTGAAAAATGCTAAAAGTCTATAAATATACGATGAGGAGAGAAACCATGGCCAAACATTAGGGTTCTCTCCCCTGACTGCCCTCTCTCTCTCTCGTGGGTGCGCCCCTCCCTCTCTCTCCTCCTCCTACTGGTGGTGGATGGTGGTGCTGAGGAGCGGTCGGGGCGTGAAGATCGCGAAGGAGAATCCGTCTGATCTCGCTGCTCGTGTGGATGCGTCTAGAGGCCAGACGCTTGAACGACTAGCAACCCGACGAGCCTCTACTCGATCGTCTTCGGGCATCTGGGAATTAATTAATCCCGCAAAGGTATAGAAAAGTTTTTCCCGTGCGGGTTTATATCGTCAGTTTTTCAATTTTGATCGCCATCAACGATCCGCTCGCTAGGGTTTCGATGCTTCTGTTGCATCTCTGATCGAAACCTTACACTAGCTAGGTACCTAGTAGGGGGAGGGTTTGCAATTGCTGAGGACATTGGCCAAGGTACTAGGGAGGTCGTCAGTCGATTGTCTGACCTCCCACGACGATCCCCGTGACCTTTTGGTCATTCATCGATAGGAGCCGCTCCATACCGCAGTGGTGGCAGACTCATCAGGTGGCTAGGGTTTTCTCGGGGAAGGAGATAATGACACAACGGTCTATGGCCCACCAAGTCCAAACCAAGGTCAACATACCCAGTGCAAAGGACTAGATAGTCTTGCTTAGTACTGTAGGGTGCATTGAGCTGCAGAGAGAGTAGGAGGCCCACGTTGAGGAAGGACATTTTAGACATTTCTTATGCTTCGTCACATCTAAGATGAAATATTCTATAGAATATTCATTTTTTTTTACAGTTGTCAACCACATGGACTTTTTTATAAAAGTTAAAATATTGTAAAGATTTATATGCATGTCTCAAAAATAAAGAGACTAATAAGCAATTGGCTATAATTATAGGGGCTTATTAGTAAAAATCTCGTTAAAATTAATTATAATTGATTTTAGATGGATATAAAAGTTAGAAGCTATTGTTGCTTTTTACTTTTAACATAAATATGTAAATAAAATTTAGTTATAATTAAATTTAGATGGTTACAAATGTCAAAATCTTTTTACCAACTCATTTTTACTTTCATCGAAGTTACATTTTAGATTTGGAGTTTTATTGTTTCACGCTGGCCGATCAATGGTACAGCAGCTGCACCAGCCAACAATGCAATCATTTTTTTCAGGTAGCCCCTTCTCTAAGTTACATATCTAAGATCAATCAGTTAGAAAAAAAATATCCCGCTCCCCCCTCCCTTCAAAAAAGAATGGACAACTTTAATGATTCAATTTTGGTTGGCTCATCTTTTGGGAAAAAGATCATCCATTATTTTTTTTAAAAAATATTAAAAAGTATTATTAAAATAAATTAATAAAAATATTATTTTTAAAAATATATATTAATAGACATATCATTATTTTTAACTAATGTCGTAAAAATATTATCATTATATATTCACGATCTTTCCCTACCTGTCATGAATATAATCGTAGTTTACTTTAACCGTACATGAGAAATTAAAGACGATCATACCCTAATTTTGATTCAAAAAAAAATCTTAGAAAGAACGGGAGAAAGAAGGTGGTGGCTGGAGGTCCGACATGGGGTTCGTGGGGGAGGAGGGAGAGAGAGAGAGAGAGAGCCGATGGGGAGGGGGAATGGGTCTCCGGGGTCGTGGTGTGGGGGGGGGGGGGTCAGAGGTTCGAGGTTGGACCCGCATTGGGGAGGGGGCTTCCTCGAACTCTCACCTAAGGGAAACTGTCGATGGCTAATTGTCTCGGACCTCACAAACAACCTACTCTCCGGATGCATAGAGAGAGAGAGAGTGGGGAGACGAGCAGGGAGGGGTTGGAGGTGTTAGATTTGGGAAAATTAAAAGCACGGCTCTAAGTTTACTTTAACTAGATGATTAAGACTAAAGGACAAGTTTCACAGAAGTCACACAAGAAGTAGGATTAGAACACTTGAAAGTGAAAAGTTTTATTCTCTTATGTTATTTTTTTACAAAGGCTTTAAGATCAAATTATATTGACTTGGCACTACAAAAATTGGTGGGAGATAAAATAAACAAATTAAATAATGGGTGGAAGGGAATAACTTCCTTCACCATCACATACGTACCCATCTTGTTACCTCCATGCATGCAAATGAGTTAAAGACTCTCCTTAAGATGCTCTTGGATCATAAAAAACTTCTAATTCAAGTTTGCTTTTTTCGATAGGAGGTGTCGGCCGAAGGGGGAGCTGGCCACCTCCAGCAGAGCCTCCATTGCCCCCCCCCCCCCCCCCGTCGCGACTGCCAGGTCCACCAGCCGCCTGCCCCCAGTGCGTCTCGCCAGACAGGACCAACCCATCCCCTAGCGCCTCTCGCCAGCCGAGAACCCCCTCCCCCTTCCCTGTGTCCAACAGTCTGGTCGTCGCCATCCCCTGCCACTACTGCCAGTGCCAACTGCCGGTCGGGACCACCCCACCCCCTCCCTGTGCCCAGAGATCAGGCTGTCACCGTCCCTTGCTGCCTTGCAAGAGGCTGCAAGCCGCCTGCCACCAATGCCTCCAACCAGCCGGGACCACCCCACTATGCCCAGAGATCTGACTGTCACCGTCCCCTGTAACTACTGCCAGGGCCGCCAGCCACTTGCCACCAATGCCTCCCGCCGGTTGAGACCACCCCACCCCCCTCCCTCGCACCTAGAGATTCGGTCGTCACCGACGAGCATCTCTCTCTCTCTCTCTCTCTCCCTTCAACACCTATATCTCCCTTCTTTTTCACTCTACCTCCTGACCTCTCTCTCTCTCTATACCATGTGCAGCCCAACCCCCACTGGCTAGTTCGGTTGATGGTATCAGAGGGAGAAGTCTATTTTGACACCTTCCTCTCGATTACTCTCTCTCCTCTCTCTATATCTCTCTCTCTCATCTCTCTCTTATAAGGGTGAGTAATTTGAGATGTGAGAGAGATATTTTCATATTTCAACGACCAACTAACGCAAATATTAAACTTTTTAGAATATTCATCTTTTCATCGACACAATTTCATCGCGATGGTATTTTTGTAACTTATGGTTAAAACTAATGATATGCTTAGTAATATATTTTAAGGAATGATATTTTTGTCAATTCATTTTTAATAATAAATTATTTATAAAAATATTTTTCTTTCTTATTTTTTTTAAATGTCGATCCTAGATCTCATGGTATGGATGAGTAGATTTGGCAAGGGGCTACTCAAACTTTTTTTTCTTGATTGGACTCAAGGTTTGTTGGACTGGTTGCACTCGCCTTGTCAATTTTTTTAGGTACGCTCTGGTACGGTACAATATTGTGCTAGATCGAGAAGATTTTTTTTTTAAGTCCCAAATGACAAAAAGCTAGATTTTGGAGGGATTACACTACAAGAAAAGATGCGGTTGGCGATGAAAATTTTCGTCGTAAATTAGCGACGGATCAGTGGCGGATTCATTATCCGACACTAATATCGACGGATAGTTTTCTTTTAAAATCTTGCGTCGAGTTAGAGTTTGATTAACAACGGAAAATATTACATCGCCAAACATAGATGGTACTGCAACAAAAAAATTTTCGTCGCTGATTCTGTCGTAATATTGTAGTCGAATAATTTTGTAGCAATATCTGTCGCAAATTTTATGACAAAATCCCGACGAAAAATTTTCCATCGCAAATTTACAGATGGATATGGTAAATTTAGAGACGAAAAGTTTTCGTCGTCTTTTCCGTTGCAATATCGAAAAATTCTGCGACGGATGTGCGCTATCGCAAATATGTTGTACATTTAGAGGCAAACTAGCGATTGATTTTTTCTATCGCAAATTTAGCTACGGATTTGTGACGGAAACCTATCCGTTGCAAATAGTAGTGATGTGAAACAAGAGGCCGGGGTCTTCATATCTTCAGTCGGTCGGTGCGGAGAGAGCTTTCTGATCGCGGTTCCCTTGAGGACCGCACTCATATTGAATGCGGTTTATCCCCCCACCGCGTTCAGGACGAGGGGTGTGTGGTCGTCTTGGGCTTCGGAACGATGCTCTATCCGAGGGTGTGTTGCTGGCGGCATCTGTGGGCGACATTTGGGACCTCTGTAACTGCCGTGGAGAGGAAGGAGGGTGACAGAGTGTGGGGAAAAGATTATAAACTAGTTTATCTACTAATTAGGGCGGGGGGGGGGGGGGGGGGGAGAATGGTGGAGATTTGGGGAGGGGGACGGTGGCGGTGGAGGTGGTGGAAGAAGGTGGAGGATAAGTAGAGGAGGATCGAGGAGACCGGTTGGGGCTTCACACCCGTCCCCATCTCAGGGATGACGCAACCTGACTTCTCGCTCCACCTCCATGGGAGGATTGAGCCTTCACAGCTCGGATTAGGGCCTCACACTTGGGATCCAAAAACTAGGGAAGAAGATAGCCATGGCTAAATTTCAAATTCCATTTCATTGTCTATATTTCGTTTACAGTAGGGGGATACATATAGGGGGATATGGGAAGGTGAAACGACACTACAATATTACTTTTTTCATGGAAAATAGTGGCTACATTGAAGTCCTCGGGCGTCCAAACGTCGGGTAGTTGGCCAGACCACGATCTGATCTCTGCTCCGGAAAGGTAAGCCAATCCTAACTTCCTCAACTGGTGAAGAGCAGTCTCGTGCCCTACACCTCCATTGCCTCCTTTCGCACCCTGCTCTTACTTTTAGTGACTTAAGCATCGAAGGATTTTCCCTGGGATAATAATTTCAGGTCCCCTGATCGCTTCTTTCCCTTTTGCAGAATTCTGTTCTGAGGTGGCTACTCACAACTGATCTGGGACCCGTGTTGCCCTAGATCCGACAGCTAGCGGCTTAGTACTAGATCTCGCCTCTTCACTTTTCATTTAAGTTCTTAATTTTTTTATGTGGAAATATTATGGAGCTTACTTTTATAAGTTATATTTTTTGATATTTTTTAATATTTACTTTTTGATAGAAATTATTTTACCTTACTTTTTTTTACTCTCTTTTGAATCTAATCTAATTTATAAAAGGGGACAGAAATATAGTTTAAACAAAATCAAATAGAACAAAATTAAATTAATTTGATTTAATTTTAAAGTAATTCGATTTGATTTGATTCGGATTGAATTCTTAATTCGGTTCAATTTGATTTGAGAAAAATTCTTTTTAAATTAAATCAAATCAAATCGTGCTCACCCCTCACATGGGTTGACAGCTAAAGTTGACAAATCATTTGAGAGTTGGGAAGAATAGAAATGAGAGTCGAAGAGAACCAAATCTGACCCGACCGAAAAAAAGTTCACGACAGTCTTATAATATGTAGTATATGTTACAGGTGTTATAGATTGCGCACACCTTCGGTGAGTTTAGAGTTCTTTTATTTTTTGAAAATATGATGTCTCATTTATCCACCAGTACAACCCATCCCATTAGATGATCTTAAATTAAAAAATAATAATATAAACATAAAAAATAAAATTTATATAATTTGTTTTTTTTTTGCGTCAGGGATGGGATAGGTCCTCACTTCACTATATATATTAAAAAACTCGGTGCATAGCAAAGGTGCAATTACCTGGGTGAGTAAGAAGACTTACCCGAAGTGAAAACATCCTTCGATACTTCTTGATACTTTTCCTTGAAGTAGGAATTTTGCATTCAGGAGCCATCATGTTTGCTTAAATTTTTTGCCCCTATTGCATTTGTGCCTAATATCTGATTAAATAGGCTGGTGTGGATCAAATTTATTTTATTTCAAAAACATCCGTAGAACGTAATCATCTCATGTTCATCTTGAGTTGCTACAAAGACGACAACTCTAAGTACCTGAACACTTTTACAAAGGAGGATTAACACAAACATAAACACCCTTTTCACGTTTATAATACACAAAAATCTCTTCAACTTCAGTTTCACGTTGCTGTGAGATTTAATGAGTCGTTAGTCTTAAACTATTTAATTTTTTATGTTTTCTCTTTTAATTATTCTTAAATGCCAAAAATTTCTAGATTTCTTCTTGTTAAATTGACATGAAACATCAAAATATAAAAACAACCCCCCTCAGTTCTTAAAGATCTTGTATTTACTCTTTCATCCAAAACAACTGCAAATAGAAAAAAGAACTCTCATCCCTTTAAAATTTAAAATTAATAATTTTAGAAAGATTTTTTTTTGCTTATATATCTATTTAGAAGTGAAATTATGTAAAAATCTATCTCAAATTTTTATTTGTTTGTATACTCTCCATACCTGAATTTATTATCATGTATGCCCTTATAATCGCTTTCCGTTCAGAAGCAGTTAAAGATATCTTAAGGGAGATAAAAAAGAAGGGCGGAATATGCTGTAGATATTTTAGCCGAACTGCCGAAGTTCATCAAAAAGGACATATATGATATTAAGTATATGTATAGATAATATATATATATATAATATATATACTTATATAACCTGTTTAAAAATCTAAATATGCGATTATTTTACGTCCATCCGAGCGACACTCGGGACCAGGAGAGGGCTACTGAAAGGCCCCCGACGTCCAATCCGACGGGCGTTAGCGTTACACGGGGGGGGGGGGGGGGACTGCTCACGCGGTCTGCACGTGCCTTCGTACCCCCGCGCCCCACAAACTTGCACGGGGTCCCTCTTTTTCTCCGCCCACACGGATCGGAAGCTCCAACTACGCGCACCGGCGTACTGAGATCCTCCTCCCAACTTCTACTCCAACTGGTCCTCCGAGGAGATCTCCTCCTCCGCCCCTCCCACTCGTAGCATCCGACATTTCAAAATCCTAGAACTCTTCTCTTCCGCACCGATGGCGGAGGAGAGGAGGTGAGGATCGCAGATCGGCGTCGAGTGCTTCGGGGCAGGGCGATTCCTGAGCGATCCCTTCCGGTGTCCCCACCCTCAGCGCCGTCTAGCCATGAAGGCAGCCAAGCCGGCCAAGTCGCAGGCCCCGAAGGCTAACGGCCATGTCCTCCCTTTCAAGCTCGCCAAACTGCTAGATCCGGAGGCCCCCTGGGACAAGGTGCGGATCTCCGTCGAGAACTGATCGCTTGCGCTCTGGTTTTGAACCCTGCCCGAGAAGTTTTCTAGGAAAGGGATGATATTGTAGTGTATTGATGCTTGTCTTTTGTTGCTTGGCGCGTGGGTGTGCATTGTTCAGGATCAATTGGGGGATGTTTTGCACTGGATCAGGCAGGTCCTGGGCGTCCTGTGTGGATTGGCGTGGGGTTCCGTCCCGCTCGTGGGAGCCATATGGATCGTGGTGTAAGTTCTAGTTGCTGATCTGAGTACGGTTGTTGCTCCTTTAGTCATAATTACCGTTGACCTTTTGTTTTTGGCGGGGTTGAAATTATCAAACACTGTGCTTTCATCGCATGCTGTTTCTAATAAATGCTCTACGACAAATTGTTGTATGCATGTAACTTGTTAACTGATTAACTGCGTGAAATAACATAGTAGATTCAGCCCAGTAGAGCCAATAGTCTCTAGCTGGATGCGTTGTCTTGAAATTGAGAAGTATTGTAGCTAAAGCACGCTTTTCAGACACGGAAAGACGAGTTAAGAACTTGAGAAAGGTTACATCAGTGCAAGAGAGTCGGCAGTTATCCCTTGTATACACTGGTTTTAGTATCCACCAAAGTTGTGGATTTTGGAAGGTACATGTCTTGATGATAAGTTTGTATTTAGCAAATGACTCCAAGGTTATTATGATGATGGAAGTGAAAAATGTAGAGAAGTTTGGCAGTTATTATCACGATATACATCAACATCGTCAAAAAAGCAGTTTTCGATACGTCACTCTGGCCATTTTTTTTTCTATTAATGCTTTGCTACAGGTCAGTCTGGAATTTAAGATTGCAGATTGTAATACATTTTTAGGAGGGAAGTCAATGTGATGGCGAATGTTAATATAAAAAAAATTAACAGGAGAGCATTTTTAAGATTTGATCTTCCTATTGAGTTTTGCAAGTTGGGCTAAGGATATTCTTTACCATGTCTAGTTGGGGGCTTTCATATCTTCAATTCTTTTCTCAAAGAAAAGCCTGCCTGAAGAAGTTAAGTTGTGAAAGAAACACTTCTGCTTTTATTTGTATAGAGTAGAAGGGATATGATTCTGTTGAATGAGAAGTATCTGAATGATCTGGAACTTGGAATCATGAATATCTATAAATGATAAAAATATGGTGAGAGTTCCAATTTAAGACACTTTGAATTGAATTTTATTAAATTTTCCTGTTTCATAGTTTTGATTAGGGACATTCGTTGACCATCAACCAACTTCAAGCTATGGTATGCAGTATGTGCATAGCCCCTGAGAAAAAAGTTGTTCTGTTACCATGCTACAAGTCAATTGCAAGGATGGATGATTTAATCTTCAGACTGTAGATTCCTTTTGGAGTTTACTTTCTAAGACAGATGACATTGTGGTCTTGATTATGATGCTTGAGACTGAACAGATGCAACAACATAGGCTTGGGGCACAAAGGTATAAATAAAAAGAGGTCTTAGAAGACTTTTCCTAAAGTGATGGATGATGGAAGAGTTGAGAATTAGGAGTGTGTCTCTCAAGTCTCAAGATTTGTCCATTTTATAGATTTATGAATCTCTTCAGAACATGCGTTTTCCTTTTCACCACATGCATTCTCTCCCATCTAGCTGTATTTTGAGGATGACTATTGAAGATCTTTCACAAAGTTGTTATAAATGTGACATGAAAGATAAGGGGTAAAAAATTTGACCCGAGTATAAACATACGTAGCGTAAAGATGCATGTACAGAAGAGAATTCTAGAACTGGCTCTGCATGTTCTGTTTAGCCACTGATAACTAACCACAGCTGATTGTTCCTTGTGACAAGCTCTTTGTTCTCCATTCATGTTGTTTAGACTATCGATTGGATCTCCTTTTAGACCATCAAACTTGAATATACTGTTGCCTCCAGAATTTTCAGGCTGCTGTGTATTGCTCACTTGTGGGTTTTTTTTTTTAAACTGGAGCAAGGATGATGTCATTTTTTCCCTCTTTTCTTCAAAATGGAGCATCTATGACTTTAGTTCTAATTCTTTGGTTGTTCTCGTTGAAGACTTTGAACTGGCTGTAAAAATTTTCTCAAATCCATGTATCTAGGGGCGTGTAGATCACTATGCTAATAGGACCAGGTACTTTATGTTAGTGGCAGCATTCTCAGGTTATCAGGCTTTGTAGACAAGGATTAAATTGTTCTAGCTGTGCATGACTTATCTTCTTGTGCATGTGTGTGCGTGTGTGTGTGTCTGTGTTTTAAATTTTAAATGTGTTAGGAACCATTGTGCATTTATACTTTATACATTAGAAAAGTACAAAGTGTGAAGAAGTGATGCACTAGCAAGATTGGTGATATACTGGGAACGATTAAGGTGGAGTTCTGGGTGTCAGTCACGTGGGGACTGTTCCAGATTTGCAGTCAGAACATCATTCTATTATATTGTATTAAGGTTGATGTAATAGGGAATTTCTGTCATCTTTGTATATTGAGATGCATGCATCATTGTGTCTCCATGGACAAATTTGGTATTGCCGTAATTTATTGGTATACATAGGAGTAGATGCCCAACCCTGGTTGAATGGTGATTGCTTGAAGAGAATTGTGTGTTACTATATGCAATGCTCTCTTCACCTTGGCAGAAATGGTGTAAGGCAGACTTGCCCTCCTTTGGGCAACTGACATTCTGGCATGAAGCCCACATCTTCTCCAGCAAAAACTCAAGGAAAAATGCAAGCTGTCCCTCCATTGGCTCTGGGCTCTCTTCCTTGCCATTATCATCTAATGCCTGCTCTTTACTATCATCATCATTATCTCAACCTATCTTCTTCCTCGCACACAAGGTTTCAAAGCCTGATTGGAAACTAGAATAGGGCAGGTGCCAGTTCTGGTTCCAGTTCTTGTTCAGGCTAGTTCAGGCCCAAATAAGCCAGCCCCCATGTGATTATATTATTTATATCAAGTACAAAAAATATGATGATATCAAATATTTAAAGTATAAAAGTTTTAAAAAAATCAAAAAAAGATTTGTTCTGAGATGGTTTCAAGATGATTTACAAGGGAGGAAGAATTGTGGGCCGTGGTTGGATCAGGCAGATCGGGTAATCAGAGACCGATCTGCAGCCGATCAGGCGAACTCTTTCTTTTATATTTTAAAGGTTGATATGTATTATGTGACTTTGCAAGGGTTTTATACAAACTTTAACTTACTTGGCGACTCTCGAGGGTTATTTTCCCCTTTTCCCCCTTCCCTTGCAGGTGGAGGTTCCATCATGACCAGAAAGTTGACGGAGAAGAGGAGGCAGTGGCGAATGGCGGAGATGGCGATCGCACTAGCAGCAGGTGACGTCGGCGGCAGGTGGCGACAGCAATGGCAATGGCTGCGATGACGAGCTTGCAAGTATTTTTCTTTTTTTGTTTCTTCTTCTTCTTTGGTTCTTTGACTTCTTCTTCTTTGGTTCTTTTTCTTCTTCTTCTCCTTTTTCTTTTCCTCACCAATTACTGGGTGGGGCTGGACTGGGGATTGCACTGTGTCGGCTGATCTGGCCCGATCCCAGGCCGATCGCAGTTAAAACCTTTGGGCCGGGGGATTGGACTCTGGTCAGTTCGGCCGATCTGATCCTGATTCTTTTTTCCCTGCTGATCTATAGTTTTTAAACTGTTTTAGGCAGGTTCAAACATGGCTTTGGTCAGTTCAGCCTTGGTTCAGGCTGGTTCAGCTGATTTAGGGCAACGTTTCACAATTTCTTATTGTTTATATGCAGGACTGGCTAGTTCAATCTAGAACCATCAGATCTGGCTTCGGCCCTGATCGTTTCCAATCCACTTGAGCTGCTTCCAATTTGAACTGGCCAGTTTTGAAAACCATGCTTCCATCTCCATTAACTTCTTTCTTTCTGTGGGATCATCATAGGGGGGGAAAAAGAGAATAGTTTCCAAGTCCATACTTGAGGAGCATATCCTTTGTCATTCATTCTACAGGTACAGTTACATTGATCAAGGCGCACTACAACAATGTGATCTCAGCCCTGGATGTCATCTTTTATGTTAGTCGTTGACAATGGTTTTATTCTATCTGTGGAGCTGTCCTCGCATTTCCATATCATTCTTGTGATGCCATTATTGATCTTTTGGTTTTTAGAAACTCGTGGATGAGTTTTTTTGAACCGAGGCAATTGATGCAGGAGAAAGATTGGTGGTGTGTGAGGGATGATTGTGATACACCATCTACTTATAGAATCCAAAAATGATAAGTGCTAAATGTATGAGACCTAGAATACCTTTGGATAAATACTGTGTCAAATTCCTACCAATACATCACTCAAAAGACATGAAAACGTACACAACAGTGAAACCCAAGACCCAACCCAAACAAAATTGTACCGATCACAGGGTCATGTCCTAACCCCACCGTAGGCTCCAAGGCCTATGTAGGATTTTTTAGGGCCCCTCGCAAAGGAGGTCCTATTTTACATGAGTTAACTTCCCCCCCCCCCCCCCCCCCCCCCCAGTCATAGTTTTGAGTCTTCTGATGAGAAGCTCTCTTCTTCTTTACAAAAGTCACATAGGCCTTCCTCCAGTGAGCGACTGTCTATTCTTTTGATCCCACCATTGGTAAAGCTTTGTCCTTTGACCACAAACATTCTGTCCCAATTCACAGAAGGCAGCATAGTCAGATCTTTGTCAGGCTCATTGACCCCAAGACACCTTTTCGTGGACCTCCAGCATCTGCTCAATAATGGATGATTAACTCACAACAGCATCCTTTCTGTAGTTGTTGCTCTCATCCTCTGTTACAAATTTTCGGATGCAGCTGAAGGCCACTATAGTTTGATCAGTTGGAAACCAGGACACTTCCTTATTATGGATATCTGGCAGCTGCCCACAAGTAACAACAAGCTTACAAGAGCATCCTTACTGTAGGTGCATCAATTCCACTTCCTGATGTTGATGTCATCATTGTCGCTGTCATTGAACTAGGAACATCTGTTATCACAAAAAACTGAAGGCTTCAGTCTCATGTTGCACAGCAGATAACCCGTGCAATCTGAGAATGCACGATTTTGCTCCCTGTTGCCAGTTCCATCACCTTTGCCAAACTGATGTCGATGTGATTGCCATCATTGCTAGGGTCCTTCTTGCCTTCACCTGTGTTGGGGCACCTGCATCAGGGCATTGCAAGGGGCAACCTTCACAGTGACAACACTGTTGGCGTCTCCTTGGCCATCTCCTGGATCATCCTCTCCATCATTGCCACTTTTGGTGTCACATTCCCAGGAACGCCCTCACCATTGCCTAAGTTGATAAGCCCTCCATTGCCATCGTTACATGGATGAATGTTACCAATGTTATCCCCTGAGTTGTTACCAGGATCATCCATGCCATGGTTGAGGCTTTCAACTTGCTGGCAGGGCTTGAGGGGTTCTTCTTACTGTGGAGATTTTGTAACAAGCTGGCAAAGATGGCTTCCTCCCATGTCACCACCCATCAGCTTGAGAAGAGTGTTGCTACCCCAGGACCCCAGTCACCGTACTTCTTGCCCCAACCTAAGATCCTTCGTCATAATTAGAGGAGCCCAAACAATCGAGATGCTCCACTTCCTGGCCCTTCTCTTGGCCATCGTCTAAGAGCACCTCCTCCACCAAGGGCCTCTCCTTGACAGGGAAGAGGAGGCCTAAACAGGTGGAATCCAAATTACTAATGGAAAAGATCACCAAAACCAATGGGTCAATTAACCGCAGATCCTTTGACCCACCTGATCTGAATGCTGCAGCATGGGATCTGTGCATCGAGGGGGGACTAATAAAAGATTCCAAAATCTTGTTTGAATTCAAAATAACTTTTGATTCGTCCCTTGTTCCATCCAGTCCCACCTTTACCATTTGACATAGTCATCTTGTCCTCCCTAGTCCTGTCTGCCAACAGGGCGGCCCTTCTTTGTTTGCGGGTTGGGGTTAATCTTGCCCCTTTGGGTTAGGACAATTTAACCCTGGATAATCCATTTTTCTCTTTGATGCTTTGCAGGTTAACCGTGCATCTTAACCTGGGATGGAACTCACTTTTTAAGGCATTTTTTGACTACATCATGAGTTATTCTGTACTGTAGACCTGCAAATTGACTAGAATGCCCTTCTACTTTTTTGAAGTTGGGATTATTTGAATATATGAAGGCCAAGTATTGCTCTTTCAATTGAATACATTTCACATCTCATTTTTTGTGGCCGAAAGTATAACAGGGTCTTCAAGTGGGACTGTAGAACAGGGGCAGGGGGTGGGAAAACATGGGAGTTAACCTGCGGGGTAACTCTATTCCAGGGGCTTGGGCGGGTTGCGGAACAATGGGTTAACCCAGGTTATTCCAAAGAGTCCTGGGTTAACTTGTTCTGGCAATCAAAGCACTATTTGGATTTATTCTGAGGTTAACCTTGGGCTCCAAGGGGGTTAACCCATTACCAAAGCGGTGCTTAGAGTTCCTGAAAAACCTCATTCCCCTATCTCTTCCTGTATCTTGCCAGTGGCATTCCTTGGCACAATGTCTGCCCAAGATGAGAAGACATTGCTACTCTCCAGCAAAATTCTCTCCTAAAGTCCAACTACTCACATCTGAAAGACAAAAGCCAATGGACAGCAATTAGCGAGAATAGACATGCATGCCCTCCACATGAAAAAGGCCAAAGCTCGGAGCTTCCTGGTGTTGCAAAGTACCTCCTCGTTTACCTGTCTAGCTGCCCCAACCTCTCCTCCAAGGAAAAAATAGTGGATTTCCTCCATAGATGAAGAGGGACTCCAAGAAGACGAACCACTCCACGGTGGTGTCTTCACCACTGTAGCCCTTTGTGCCTACTGCCGTGGCTTCACCAAAACTGTCTGACAGCTGACGGAGAAGGATTTAAATTTTGCGAATATCCTCCTTTGATACTACTGCCCAACCTGCAGACAGGAAGCAACCTGGTCACAGATACCACTGTTCAAGTGCCAATGGCTTCCCAGTTCCCACTGCTCCTCCAGTACCTGCAGGATCATAGACGACAGTTATCGCACTTCTTTGGTCAATCAATCGGTTGTATTATACTCTGGAAAGCTTCCGTTTCCTCAGTGTCATGGTAAATGTTCAATTATCGCAAGCTGGCTCTGGCAGTGGTCAAATTTGATTAGGATCGCAATAGATTGGCCAAAGAAGTCGATTGTAGATCAGTCCTAACAAATAATAAGAGGATATTTTATAAATACCAAGGGCATTTACATAGACATTCTTAATATATTATGGACATTCTAAAAGAGGTAATGGTCACAGGAAGTGGCACCAATGGCAGTGGACTTATTCTTCTGCTCAGATTTGTGGTGGAGGGGGCTGGTTCAGCTGGACCACTTTCCACCGATCAAGAGGCGATGTTCAGGCAGGACTGATCCACACCTACCTGAAAACAAATGAAACCAAGTGGATTTGCCCCCCCCCCCCCCTCTCTCTCTGTGGGGGGTGGGGGCAGTGGCGGAGCCAGGGGGGGCAATTGCCCCCCCTTGCCTGGGTAACTTTTTGAATATAATAGACTTAGATATATAATATGTTAAAGGAATGTGTTAAAATTTAAAAGGAGGGGTGGGTGGATTATACCCCACCACATCGTAAGTAATACCTAAAAGGCTAAAAACGTGAACAGTCGTGGTGGGTCTCATGTGAACTTTAAAGCAGATAGTCTTATTTTAATCCCTTGATTCCCTTTTAGGCTTCTACGATGGACGGTGGAGATGATATTTCTCTAGGGTGGTGCGGCTGTGGGTATTAAGGAGAATAGGTTTGCTTCTTGCTGTTTTGGTCTTTGCGGCTGAGAAGAGAGGCTCGTTATTCTCGTCGTTTTGGTCTTTGCGGCTGAGAAGAGATGCTTGTGGCAACTCGTGGCTGAGAAAAAAAATAGGTTTTCTCTTTGTCTCTTGCTACGGTGAAGTGAGCAGCCGAGCAGGAGCTTGCCCGCGGCTGCTACGGGTGTGGCCGAGAAAATATCGGCCAACAACGATTAAGCACGGGGAGCCAGAGAAGAAGGGAAGGATAGAAGACAAGGATTTACGGGATAGTTTTTCTGCCACGGAACGGTCAGTTTTACAGTATATTTTTGCTGTGATTCTTATTTGTATTACTCGTATTCTTCCACTCTCTTATTTGTATTCTTTGAGATTTGGACAAATCTTGAGAGAGGAAGTTTCTCTCTTCTAAATAATTGTGAACTACTATTTTTCATAGAAGAGTGTTGTCGGTTTGGCCCGTGATTTTTTTCCCTCCATGTCGTGGGGGTTTTTTTGACGTTAAAAATCTAGTGCATTTTTGTGTCTGATTGTGCTTGTGTTGGTTTGGTGATTTTTCGACTCGGGTATTTTCGTACTTGCATATGGATGGCAAAGAAATTATTATAATTGTACAGGGACGCCAAAAGGTGTACGAATAAATTTATTTCCGTTTTGATTCTTCGACTACACATATTATGTGCCTAGATTTATTTTTTTCATCCCTAATAAGTAGAACCATAAAAGGGTATTGCAGCTGCTGGCTGAGAAACTTTGTCTCCAGCCGTGCATGGTTATTTTTTGATGGTTGAGCAGAAATAAAAAAGGCTAACGGGCTGTGTACAGGGTTGCTTTGCAGGCTTGCAGTAAGTCTCTCCGATCCGCACGTCCGGCCCCCCACACCCCACTCCACTCTAACATGGGTAAGATGCAAAGTTTAAATATATAGATGGAAAATTTTATTTTCACTATAATGCTAACTTAAAGTAATCATATACTTTTTATAGATAAATTTTTGAAGAGAGGGATAACTCTAAAAGCAGCACATGACAAAGTAAATGACAATACGGCTATTGAGATACTGACTTCATCCAAGAGACAACGTGAAGTTGTAGACATTGAAAATCTTCCGTCAGATCCAGGATTGAGAAAAAAGATTGTTGATTACCATCCAAATGATCGAGATCAAATTAGAAGAGCATATTTACAAAAGGGTCCTTTTCAACCTAAGGATATTAAATTTCCACAGACTAAGTTCGGTAAAGTAGAACGGCGATTTAATCCTGCATGGTATAATGAGTACAAAGATTGGTTGGAGTACAGTAAAGAGAAAGATGCTGTTTTCTGTTTATACTGTTATTGTTTTAGACCTGAGAAACAAGAGGGTGGAGGGGATGCATTTGTTACTGATGGATTTAAAAATTGGAAGAAAAAGTAGAAAATAGGAAGTCATGTTGGAGGACATAACAGTGCACAAAACGAGGCTAGAAGAAAGTGTGAGAGCTTGTTCAAGCATAATCAAAATATCCAGTCAATTTTGATAAAGCAATAAGAGCAGGAAAAACATGCGTATCGAATTCGTTTAGAGGCATCAGTTGATTGTGTTCGTTTTCTCCAAAGACAGGGCTTATCTTTTAGAGGACATGATGAATCTGAATACTCACGAAATCAAGGCAACTTTCTTGAATTACTACACTTTCTTGCTAAGCATAATGAAAGTATTGCTCAGGTTGTTTTAAATAATGCTCCAGAAAATTTGAAACTAGTTGCACCTGAAATTCAGAAGGAAATAGCTCATGCAAGTGCTATGGAGACAACAAATGTTATCATTGATGATCTTGATGATGCTTTTTTCTCAATCTTAGTAGATGAATGTCGAGATATGTCAAATAAGGAACAACTAGCAGTTGCTTTGCGATATGTGGACAAAAGTGGACATGTGATAGAACGTTTTCTTGGTATTGTACATCTTCTAAATACTACAGCTCAAACATTCAAGGAAGGCATTGAGTTATTATTATCCAAACATGGATTAACTATATCAAGAATACGTGGTCAAGGGTATGATGGAGCAAGTAATATGCGTGGTGAGTTGAATGGGCTTAAAACACTTATTCTGAGAGAGAATGAATGTGCTTATTATATCCATTGTTTTGCACATCAGCTTCAATTAGCAATAGTTGCAGTTTCTAAATCTCATATAGAAATTGCTCTATTTTTCAATTTGGTTGCTATGTTATTCAATATTGCTGGAGCTTCATGTAAGCGGTATGATCAACTCCGAGAAAAACAAGCTACAGAAATTGCTAAAGCTCTTGAAATTGGTGAACTTGAAAGCGGGAGAGGTTTAAATCAAGAGAGAAGCTTAAAAAGAGCAGGGGATACTCGTTGGGGTTCTCATTATAATGCATTGGTTAATTTGATCTCTATGTTTGCATCTATACTTGATGTGGTTGAGACTGTGATGGAAGATGGTTCAAATTCAGAGCAAAGGGCTGAAGCATATATGCTATTGGAGTCAATTAAGACTTATGATTTTGTGTTTAATCTCCATTTAATGAAAAAGATCTTAGGAATAACAAATGAACTATCACAAGCACTGCAACGGAAAGATCAAGATATTGATAATGCTATGAAATTAGTTGACATCTCAAAACAACGGATGCAAACAATGAGAAATGATGGGTGGAATTCTCATTTGTTAGAGGTTTCATCTTTTTGTGCAAAATATGAGATTGGCATTCCTAATATGGATGATATTTTTATGTCTCGAGGACGTTCAAGACGAAGAGCTAAACAAATTACAAATTTGCATCACTATCGTGTTGAGTTATTTTATTCAGTTTTAGATATGCAACTTCAAGAGCTTAACAGTCGATTCACTGAAGTAAGCACCGAGTTATTACTCTGTCTATCATGCTTGAATTCAGAAAGATCATTTGCAGCCTACAATAAAGAAAAGTTAATCAAATTTGCTGAGTTCTATCCAAACGAGTTCTCTTCTGTGCAATTACAAACACTTGATAATCAGTTAGAGACTTATATAATTGACATGCGATCTGATGATGATTTTACTCAACTGGTTGGAATTGCAGAACTTGCTGAAAGGATGGTTGAAAAGAGAAAAGATATTATCTATCCATTAGTTTATTTGTTGTTGACATTGGCATTGACTTTACCAGTTGCTACAGCCACAGTGGAGAGAGCATTTTCAGCAATGAGAATTATGAAGAATCGATTGCGCAATAGAATGGGAGATCAATGGATGAATGATAATTTGGTGACATATATTGAGAAAGAGATATTTGAGAGCATTGACAATGAGACAATAATGCAACGCTTTCAGAATATGAAGATTCGTCGTGGACAACTCACTTGTAAAATATCTTCTACTTGAATGAAAATGAATGAATTTTATTATATTAGTTTTATTTTGCCCCCCCTTTCAAATATTCCTGGCTCCGCCACTGGGTGGGGGGGATATCCTCCTGTTGCCTGTTCTCTTCCCCCCCCCCCAAACCCACACACACAAAATGACGTGTTTTTACCCTCATTTTGGGCTTGGGGCTGCCAGTTCCAATTTAGTTGGCCATTCTACATTGCAGTCAGTTTATTTGTTGAACCACAATCTTTCTCTTACCCACAAAAAAATTGTGGAAAAAGGATTGCAATACCCATGACAGAAGGATGGTTAGATTTGTCCTGGTTTTTTGACTGCCTCTGCTACATACATATGGTAATATTGTTAAGATAGATGTTTAAATGCATTCCTTCTCTATTCGATTTCACCCCTTTTTTTGGAATATCTTGTGTCCACGGATTTGCATTATCCCATATAAGGAATTAAGGTAGTTGGGTGGCATACCATGAATATTTTTGTTAGAAATCTTGATAACCACCTAAACTTTCTGTTATCTTTCTCAGATGCGTTCTTCCTTGGTCCAGTTAGCTTTCAATTAATTCATGGTCATCTCTTAACCCACGAAGGGAGTGTCTTGTGCGTACTTTGCTGCAAAGATTACATTTATATGCTGCAAGGGGTATTGTCTTTTCATTTTAATGGGAGTTTAACTTTCTTTATCACCAATTCTGTACTCACAGAGTTTACTCCTACATGCATGTTTTTTTTTAAACAAAGAATTAAACATGTTTGTGCACTACGTTTATGCTTATTGCCCAAAACTTACTATTAATGATTAGAGCATATAGATCAGTTTTGATGGGTACAGGATTTTGACTGGATCCCTTTTGATTTTTTTTCTTTTTTCTGGTGCTTTGGTTTGCAACATTGTATTCTGAACACGTGGATGCTGGATTTCCGAATATTACTAATCCATTTACAATGACCTTTAAGAGAGTTCCTCTTTTGTTTTCGTTCTGTCTAGTCTATGTTGATCCGTTCTTCAGCTGGTGGGCAGATTTTATTTATATGTAGAAAACTTGAAATGAGACTTACAATTGTATTTTGTGTTTGGAAATTGACAGATCTTTCCGCAAGTCTAACTGTGTCACTTGTCACACAAAGTCTACATCTTTGCTTTATTTTTCTTTGTACATGAAAAGAAATGACGATTCTGTATCCAATCTTCCTCTTTGTCATAGTTTTGCATTATCGTAATTGGGTAATTGCACTACAAGCTGATGACTAGGTCCGCAATAATATCATCTATATTTTTGAAACAATAGGTTAAAAGGCACAAATGAAATGCCGGGGGAATATTAATTAAATTGAAGGTTTCAATGGGAATTGACAGTTTATTACATCTCAATTTTGTTGTTTTCCCCCCCCTCTAGACATCATTGTTATTGTAAAAGCTCGAGAGATGACGTTTGCATCGTGCAGGTTCCTGGTACTTTCTACCAGTGTCGTTTATGCATATTATGCACACATACTGAGGGTTGACGAAGAAGAATTTGGTGGGCATGGGGCACTACTTCAAGAGGGACTTTTTGCATCACTCACTCTTTTTCTGGTACTTCCTTCATCTCCTTTTTGTCTTCTCTCCACTGCACAACCTAGTAGGTCACGTATTGTATGTATTTAACTGCCCAGGTGATAATGGTATTATTTCACCACGTGATCACCACAAATTATGAACGTACGATGGTTTTATGACTAGCTCTATAATAGATACCTACGGCATTTACTTGGGTTTATGTTTTGCCTTCGAGTATCCAGGACTGAGTTGGCTCATCATCTCATAACGTTCAGCGTGCCCTTTGTTGTCTTGTGCAGCTGCTATGGGTTCTTGTATACAGCCTTGCACATTTTTGACCGGCTGATTTTCCAGGACACGTGCGCGATTTATCAGATGGACTTTCCGTCTCTCGTATTTACCCTTCCTGAACACAATGTTGTATGATTTGCTCGACTACTGCCTACTGGAACCCCATTGGTTCTGATATCTGATTCAGCAGTGGAAAGGAAATGGCGAGATCAGGCGTCTCTCTCTCCCTCATCTTTGATGTAAAATGTTTCATTATTTGTGGGTTGAAAGTAGGATCATTCCATTTCAAATGACATTATGGAGGATCACTGTTTTTTAATTTACAGTGCCGCGGATTGCCGAATAACCTCCCCCATCTTCAATTCACTCCTGTTCGGAGTTTAGAAGAGGAGCTTGCGAGGGCTTTTGTTTCTTCTGTGTCTACGCAGGATATGTACCTCTTATTGCCCTGCAATGTAGAAAGTCCATCAGTGGCGTCAGCTAGGACACCGCCTCCCATTGCTGGACCAATGTGATGGTTGGCATGGCCCCAACGCAAAGAAAAATTTATCCTGTTAGTTACTTTGTCTCTTCCGGTTATCCGTCCGGGACGTGATTGGTTCACTTGGGTGGGTGCATTGCATTGTGGGTCAAACTCGTTCTGGATGGGTAATATGAATTATCGAAGAAAAATTAGTTCACATTGTGGCCTCCACGACGGTGCACATCAGTCTCTCTAAGACATTTGTCTTGGCTAGACCAAGACCAATGAAAGGGTGGTGTGGTGTGGTGTGTGCCCCCGCTGCACCACTGTTGGTGCAGCAATTATATATGTTGGGGCTAGAAATTGCCCTAGCAAAGTTTCATAGCCAGTACGAGCATTGTCTTAAATAAAAGAAATTGATTCAGATTAAGAACTGATCTAAAG
Organism: Amorphophallus konjac; assembly: GCA_022559845.1. Classification (NCBI taxonomy): domain Eukaryota; kingdom Viridiplantae; phylum Streptophyta; class Magnoliopsida; order Alismatales; family Araceae; genus Amorphophallus; species Amorphophallus konjac. Next base: position 438,190,795 of record CM040126.1, read on the forward strand.
TGAAGAATAGTTGTTACAACGGAGACATAATATATGAATTAGTGTCAGATTCTGAGTCTACTTTCTCACTATATTCTATTTCTTCATGTGACGAATGCGATATTCTTCAACTACAAATAGTCTGATACAAAAATGAATCAAGGCAGTTTTCTTTTTCCACTAACTCTGATGACGAAGACTTAGTTAAATCAACTGCTCCAGCTACATCCACATCCTCCAAATCGTCCATTTATTACGATACTGATGAAATTATTCCTCTGAAACTTTAAATTCTTCCTACGAAGGCAAAGAAGATTTCACTAATCCATTTTGTACTGTCAAAGAAGTGAAAAGCTCTAAACACATTTTCTGGTGACTAGATTGAACTGCATATGAATAGACTAAGACTAGATTGACCTGCATATGAGTAGTTGATATTTCCTTTTCTTTCAAGTGATTTCTGCCTGTTATCCACCTTTGACTTGATAGATTAACGTCTGGAGTTTCGAACAACCAAGTGAAGAGCCCATGGTCCTTGAGAGAGACTTAATTATTCGTAAAACGTCGCATTGCCAAACGACATCAGCGTCAATTTCAAGAGGTCCCAAACACCTCAATTTACACAAAAACAGGCACATGAACAGGAGAAAAAAAGATATAGCAGGTACTCCTATCACAGCAGACTTTGTACATATCAGAATCATCGCTGTGATAACGTATCACTTCTCCCTCCCGCTGGTCAAGTGCATGTCTCCCCTATCTACCGTAGATAATCTACGTACATGAATTTATTGAATTTATCTAAATCTTCTCCTAATTAAGTCCCAAATAAAAAATAGAAAATAAAAGAGATTTTTGTATAAAAATTATTATTAGAGGTGAGTTTGTAAAAAAAGCATTCCTAAAAATATATTAACAGACGTATCATTGAGTTAATTCAAATAAATATTATTTAAACGTGATTTTTGTACAAATTTTTGATAAAAAAGCGATAAGTGTGTAAATAAATATGATATTTTTACACAATTTAAATTTATACAGTAATATATCTGACAATGTGTTTGTAAGAATAAAATTTATTATAAATTAATATCTAATAATAATTTTCATATAAAAATCTAAAATAAAAATTAAATTTCTTACAGAGAAGATCCACTCAATACTAGAAGATCAGATATATATGGCTGTCGCTTACTAAGTTCTATCAGTAGTTTCCCCAACACGTACTGTCATGATCTCATGGCATCCTGCGGCTTGGTGAAGAACCGGTCCCATTCATGCGGCCCTCCATCACCCACTAACTCGATCTTCCAGTTGTCGTGCTCGTCGTCCGCGCGCGGCGGAGCCGCCACCTCCCCTCTCATCTCCTTCCTCAACCTGTTCACCCTCTCGATCACCCCCTCCACCGCCACCTCGAACGCGTCCTTCACCCTCACCACCTGCCCCGCCCTGGGGTTCGCGTACACCAGCCTCGGTATCATCCTGATCACCTCCGCCCTCATGGCCCTCACCTCCCTCTCGGGGATCCTCGCCAGCCTCTCCTCGATGCCCACCTTCCCCACCCTCACCTCCCCTTCCGGTATGAACACCGAGTACCTCCGGTAGTCCCTGGGCAGGTGCCACAGGTACTGCACGTACGCCGAACCGGGGTGGAAGAACACCGGCACACACCCGGCCACCATGGCGTCGAACGTAGACCGCCGCGTGTAGGAGTCCCCCGTCGGCTGCAGGCAGAAGGTCGAGCTCTGGAACGCCCGCATGACGCGGGCGGGGGCGTAGCAGTCCGTGGCGCCCGCTCCGCAGTCCAGGAGACGGCACCGGCGGGACGCCCGGCACTGCTCGATGATGCGCCCCCGGATGGAGTCGGCCTGGTTGGGGCGCGGGGCGCCCGCGAAGGAGAAGAGCCAGGGCCGCTTCGTCCTCCTCATCCGCTTCTGCCAGTCGAGCACCTGGACGTCCTTGGATGGGTGGAAGTAGGTCGGGTAGGGGATGGCGAAGTCGTTGGCGTGCCAGGGGCTGGACTCCAGCACCAGCACCGACATGTTCCTCGCCTCTGGCAGGACCAGGAGCTTGTTGCCCCAGTCGGAGTCGGAGTCCGTGAGCCGCCGGAAGTCCCACGCGATCCGCCCGGCCACCAGGAAGTGGTCTCTCCCACCCATCAGCCCCCACTCGCGCCGCGACCGCAGCCACCGGATTAGGTCCAGCGACGCCGAGTCGCGGGCCGACGCCCTGTCCCCCCACAGGTACCGGGCGACGTCGAGCCCGGCGAAGAAGGGCACGAAGACCGCGGACGCCCGAGAGGAGTCGTTGGTGAGGCAGGCGTACTGCTTCATCCGGTTGTAGAAGATGACGTCGAGGGCGAACTGGTTGGTGGCGTACCAGCTGCCGGAGCCGGAGAAGACGCCCCCCAACCTGCCGAGCGGCGGTCCGAGCCCCGCGTTGGTCGTGAACTTGCACATATTGGTCCACCTGCTGAGGCTGCGGCAGTCCCGGAGCATGTCGGTGTTGAACCGGCGGGGGAGGTCGTGGACGTAGACGTAGCGGCCGGTGCAGGTGTCGGGCGGCGTCTTGACGATGGGAAGCGGCCTCCTGGCGGCAGCAACGGCGGCAACTCCATCTCTATTGCTGTTGTCAGCATCGCCGGTGTTGGGGTTGGTCTTGGTGATGGTGGTGTTGGTGTTGGCGTTGGCTCTGGTGGTGATGGTTGTGGCGGTGGTCGTGTTAGCGGTGGTGGTGGTGGTGGTGTTGGTGGTGATGATGATGGTAGTGGCGATGGTGGTGGTGGTGATGGGTACATAGGATTGGCGATGGAAGGCGAGTAAAGTAAACCAGAAGACGCAGGGAACGGGGAGGAGGTACCAGAACGCACGGCCTACGCGTCTGCCGCCTCCGCCACCATTAGATCTCTCCACGATGGTGAGACCGCGGCTCATCTGTATTCGAAGATGACTTGTGAACAACAACACATAGGACAAGAACAGGGGGAGGGAGTAGAAGAAGAGGAAAGGAAGTAGGAAGATTCTGAGGCAGAGCAAACCCTTCTTTTAATTGAATTGGTTTCTTCGGCTTTTGGCAAGAGTGATCGCAGACGGAACCCTTGTGGCATGAGCTGCATGCGTACGTACACCACAAGAATATTTCTGTAAATTAATTAAACCCTTCTTTGTGGTGTAACTAACTATTTCTGGGTTTGAGAGATGCATGCACGAAGAACCAGGGTTGGAAGGTTGGGATTAATGGTGGTATTGATCTAAATCATCGAGCTGATCCGTGGCCCCGTCGACGATCGACAGCATGGTGGTGGGGGAAGGGGAGAGGCAATGGATGGCGGCTTGCCACCAAAGAGGAGGAAGGTGTTTGTTCTTGGCTGCCTCTGTCCCTCCTTGTGTTGCAACATGGAATTAATGGAATTGGCAGCTACATCTATGATTGCATCACCCAACTCAACCATCCCAAGGAAGGGAGAGATATATACCTACCCTTTAATTACTTTGTCCTCTCTCTCTCTCCATATCCTTTTTATTAACCCTCAGAATCCTTGCAAATTTCATGCAAGTCTATTTGTCCACATTCAAATGAATTGGATTTACTTACTAAATTTCTTCCCTTTTTTTAAGGATTCATTGCTTGCCATTTGGATGGGAACCCAATTTGCACATGATGCTTTTCTCTCTCTTATTTTTGTATGAAGCTTTATTGAAATAAGTTATTTCGGGCAAAATATTTGGTCCGAAATGGCGTTTTCACTTACCATTTGATTCCTACGGCTTATTTCCAAAGGAGAGGATCCGGTTCTGCAGCACGGAGGCGGCCACGTTGTTGAACAGTTCAAATACGGAAGGGCAGCCCGGTCAGCGGCCCCGACGCCAACCAGATCAGCGCCGGCGGAAAGCCGCGGAAGATGTGGATGCGTAGCGAAGGGTTCCGCTCGGGTGCGTTATCCAATGGGGAGTTGAGAATACGGAAGCGGGAAGGGATCCACACAGTGGGCTGCAGAACTCATGACGCCGCCGCGGAAGGCATCATGCGTAGCAATTGCCGTACGCCTCACGGTCCTCCTCCTCGGAGCCAACGTCAATGGGGCTCGACGGCCCAGATCATCCCCTGCGCCGCGATCTCGGTCCGTGCTGCGGACCCTTATTCAATCGGATTCTTTTGCAAACAGCATTATTTTATAAAGGGATTTTTAAAAATATTTTTATTTTAGTTAATAACTATCTAAATATACCGATTTGAACATGTTTATGAAATCATCCCTCTTTCTTATCAAGTTACCTATCGTACCACATCCTCGTATATTTACATAAATGTGTCATAATTTACACGAGATAGATACGTGAGAAGTAGGGCTCTCAACGAGTCAGGCCGGCCTGATAAGCTCAGAGATCTGACCCGATTTTAAGTCGGGTTGTAAGGCCTTTTTTGGCCCATGGACTCTTAATCGAGTCTAAAAGTTTGGCCCGGCTAGGTCCACGGGTCGAGCTCGGGCTTTAAATTCGGCCCACGCGCCGGCTCGACTCGTTCTCTTTTTTTCTTCTTTCAAATTTTAAAAATCACTTAATTAAAATTATTTTATTTTATTTAATTAAAAAAATTAAAACTCTATTTTCATACAAATTATGTATTAATATCAAAATTTTAATTAATTTAGTGAGATTATAAGTTTTATATTATTAAATGTATTAGTTTTTCTTAATTTTTAAGTTTATTTAAGTTGTCGGGCCAGGTCGGGCCATAGTCGGGCTTTATAATTTTTTAATAATATCGGGCCCGGCCCGACATAGCTCGGGTCCGGGCCAGGCTCGGGCCTTAATATTGATAAGTCGGGCTCGGGCCAGGTCGACTTAAGCCCGGCCCGAGCCCGGTCCATTGACAACCCTAGTGAGGAGGTGACAAGATTGATCACTTTTTTTATCAATAATGCGCATTTCGTGAATTTCGTTAAAAGAGAAAAATAGAATGTGAGTTACAAGACACAGAGACAAATACGAGGGCATCGGCCAAATGAAGGGAAGTAACTTTCTCATAATGCAAAGGTAGACCCAAAAAAAATAAAAAATTAAATTATAGAATTATGTACAAGGAGGGACTATCCCAAGAACTACGGTGAAGTAGAGATCGAGGACAAAGATTCAGACGTAGTGGCCAACGCTCTTCTTCATCATCTTGATCATACTCTTCAACTAGATAATTATTAATCCAAACCTTCATGTAGCTCGGCTTCAAAATTGGAGTGACTCATGCACGTTGGTGGCAGTTCGGGAGGCCGGAGGAGGGGCGAGGAGGTCTATGAGGCTGCATGGCGGCCTGTATGCAATGGTGTCAGACGGTGAGGCGGCGATTCGGGCGGTCGGAGGAGGGGCGAGGAGGCCATGGAATGGTACGTCGACGTACCGAACAGTTGAGGACGCATGCGGCTCCAGTGGCACATCCTACAGCATCCAGCAAGGGAGAGGAGCCGTCGGTGAAGGGCGCCAGATGGAGAAGGTTCCGACGCCGCCATCTGTAATGTCCGACAGTGAGGGGAGGGCGATCTGGCAGCTCGATTGCAGATAGCAGGTTTGCTTTTCTCCTTCCCGCAAGTCCACTGGCAGCTAGGGTTTTCTAATAACCTATAAAGTTTTTTTCTCTCATTTTATGTAAGGACCCGAGAATCCGATTACCGGGAGAGACCCGATAACTCGAGACTCGAACCGCGGCCCACGAGCCGGGAGGGCTCGGAAGGGCTAAAAGGAGTGTGGAGGCACAAAGAAATAGGAAATAAAGTAGGACAACAATTAACAGAAATAAATAAACAACTACAGCTACAACAGAGTCCAGTCCAACAGAAAGTACAATCTAAAGTAGTAAAAACATACCACATGCCGAGTGAACACTCGGCCCGGCGAGCTGGCAACTGAGAACCTCCGCACCGCACCCTCAAATCTCGAGGAAGAAGAACCGCCCACCTGAAAAGTAGGGAATGAGTCTCCAAAATAGAGACTCAGCAGGGATCCCGCGAAACCTCAACCGGAAACAACGGCGGTAGCGGAAAGGAAGGCTACAAGAGCAACTGAAATAGTAGGAACAGTAAACCCGGTGGCCGGTCGAAACCCGGCACTACAACTACTCCTACTGTACCGGAAACACACCCCGAACTCACGGTCGGGGGCTACCGAACTACACTAGTACCGCTTACCGAAGTAAAAACTCACGGCAACCACGCCGTAAAGGCCTGTCTCCCAGAACACGGCCAACTTGTACACGCTGTCCAAAGTGTAACCCTGACACCTGGTCACGGGTACCGTACGACAAGAGGCAACCTCGGTAAAGCCACTAGCACTAGTCTCACGGTGCGAAAACCAACACACGCACCACGGCGAAACAACCGAAAACTCAACAGTCGACACGACCGAAAACTCGAAGGTCAAAGTCACGGAAACTGACAGTCTGTCACTCTCTGTCCAGAACAGGAGTACCTCCCACTAGAAGTAAGGCCGAATGCATCCACTGACGTCTTAGTCCGTGCCTCAGGTGTCTCCCTCCGGCCCAGCGGGAACTGAGACACCGTACAGGTAACCACAAACAAGTGACTAGTTGGGGTCACGCCCGTCGACGTGGGTCCAACCGCCCCCAGCCACGTGTGCACACACAGACCATCCGCCCCTGGTCTGGCCCTCTGACCGATTTTCCCCTCAGCCGGACTCTGGCTGGTAGACGCGGGGCCCGACGAAAACTGGTCCACAAATCGTCTCTAAGGGTAGCCTCTCCACCACTCCCTGGTGGGACCACTCGCGTGTAAGCAGGGTACGACTAGTGGAGGGTCACTAAGAGAGTAGACTCTCAAGATAACGGAAAACAACGTCCGAACCCGACGAAGTACGGGCGGACCGTCCCACGTACCAGCACCGTCGCACGATGACCACAGTCGGAGAAGAAACGGGACTCACAGTCCATGGGCCACACGCTCGGCCCCATGTAAAAACGTAGAAATACGGTTCCCAAGGCAGCTCACAAGCCGCCAAACCAAATCCCACTCTCAGGGAAAGGCGGGAACCCTCCAGCCCCAGGCTGGCAACTGGACTCGCAGTCCAAGGCCACCTACATGGCCCACGCGGAAAGCACAGAAGCATGATTCCCAGGGCAACGAACAAGCTGCCACGCCGATAACTGGACTCACAGTCCAAGGCCAAACACATGGCCCACTCGAGAATCATTTTCCAGGAAAACTCACGGCATGCGGGGGAGACCCCACCGCACACCCACTGGCACACGGTGACTCGGTCTAGCGTAACACGAAAGCCCGACACACAAGAAGCCACCCGGACTCTCAAACTCACGGGCACGCTAAACGAGGTAGCACGGTCCTCCCGACACCCTCAACACACATACACAAAATCCCACGGGTGTCTAGGGCACTCACAAGACCGCAAGTCGACCACTGGGTCACGATCGGGTCGACTAGGGACCGACGCAACGCGAAACGATCACGGAGAACACGAAAACTCATCTCGGCACCACACAGAGCCTGACGGTCTAAGCTTGGGCCGTCACAGGCTGTAACGGTCCAAGCCTCGACCGTCACAACCACTCTGACGCACCAACAAAGGGCTGTCAGACGCTCGGTGCAAAGTTGGGTGTGACGCGCCTACCCTGGTGCGTCACAGTCTCTGACGCGCCAGCCCTGATGCGTTACAGCCTGTAACGCGCCTGCCCCGATGCGTCACAAGATAAGATGAAACCAATTGTGACGCATCCCGCTCGTTGCGTCATAGGCTGTAACGGACCAACTCCGGTGCGTTACAAGGTGGGTACGCGTCCGCTTTGACGCACCCACACAGTGGCGTTACAAGGCTGTGACGCGCCAGCCTTGGTGCGTCACAGGCCTTGACCCCAAACGGTCAAAACCAACGAACGAAAGCCAACAGTCAGATCGTCCCTGACGGTCCAACCCAGGTGCATCACAGTGCCGTGGCGGTCTATCGTGGGACCGTCACACCCACGAACCACCAAGAGGCTAACGGGCCCTGTGACGCACCCACCCTGGGACGTCACAGGCTGTGACGGTCACAGGGAGGACCGTCACACCCGTCCGAGCGTGAAACGGCGGGAAACAACCCGAAAAATGTCCCACGCCCCCATACCTCCACGGGAGAGGGGGAAAACAAGGGGGAAGCCCCCAAATAGCCCCCAGCATGCATCTAAGGCCTCGGATCGGCAAAAAATGCAATGAAACGGGAGATCGGCCCACGAGCCCTAAAACATAGATTTTTCTCAAAAATCTCCGATTACGCCCGCTCGGCTCACCACGGTCTACAAAACTCGCGGGAAAAGAAGTGCACGAGCTGGGGGTCCATCTCCCTACCTCCACCGAAGATTTCGCACCTCGAGCTCGCCGATCCGCGAAGAAACGCCGTTGAAGCCTCGCCGGCTCGCGACCACGCCACGAGCTCCCACGCACCTCCACCGCCTCGATCCTCACCCATCCTCGCCCGCATCCTCACCCGCGCCGCCTCCGCCTCGCCCCCGCCTTGCTTCGTCGGCCGCCGGAGAAGGGAGGGGAGAAAGAGGGCGTGAGAGAAGAGAGAGGGAGGGAAGAGAGAAATGAGAGGGGAGAGAGAGAAAAAGGGTTAATATATAGAAAAACCCAAAAATTGTAGAAATTCAGAAAATTACGAAAAATTACCTCTGCGATCCTCGGAAGGAACACAACGCAGTGGTACTGTCCCGGAGTCGAAGAACGCCACGGTTCGCCCTGCACAGAGTTCCGAAGGCACATCAGGGAAAAACACGTGTAAAGCACAAAATACACTCCGAGACTCACTAAAAGATCCGAAAAAAAACCTGGGGCATTACAGCCCTCCCCCCTTAAAGGAATTTCGTCCTCGAAATTCAGGACCTAGCACGAAGTCACTAGAGAAGAACACTGAACCAACTGACAACGCTGTCAGAGCCCCAGCACAGAAAGCCTCGATTCTCACGAAAACACCGATCCTGAGGGACACATCCAGACTTACAATCACAAACAACACCTCGCTCCGCGCGCCGTGCACACCGGCCAACAGAGCAGGCATATACCAGAGGACACAGTCCGACATCATCTCAAACACCACGAAAACCAACATGGCACCACTGCCAGCATCTCGTCCACCAAGGAAACACACCATCGACACGAGAAACAACTACCGATCCATCCAATGGTCGACAGACAAAACACACACAGCTTCACAACCAGCTGACAGGTCGCACACCCTTCTCAAGGGAACAACCAAGACAGAGCCTCCATCGGCTCACGCAGCCATCTCAGCAGACCGCAACCAGCTCATCGGCTCAACGGCAAGGGTCACCTCACACCTGGCAAGCCGAAAGCCAGACATATCACTGAGCCAACTCATGTCAGAAGATAAACTTCGACAAAGCACAGATCCTGACCGGAAAGGCACATCACAGAAACGACCACCAAAGGTCTCGCTGGCACACGGCTCTCACCGCGCTCGAGCCCCGACAACCAGCATCTTCTATCCGTGAAAAGACCATCCACTGGTCGCCAGATACACGTCAACGGGAAACCTCCACCGGCCCAACAGGCACGATCCAACTCACAGTAGGCCATCTGCTGACTCACACACAGACCGATGCTACATCTCGAGCTACACTCCTCTCGGACTCCGCATCCGAGCTCGAACATCGCACCAACTCGACCCTCTCGGGGAGCACAATGAAACCAAATGATAAGATCCTGGTGTCCTCAGTCATCACCTCACTCGACTGAGGCTCACAGGGGAACCATCCCATGCTGGTCGCCAAACCAGGGATAACTATTGCAACACCAACGTCCCATCAAGGACCACCCTCCGACGCCAATCTCACAAAAAGGCCTCCGCCCATAGGCGTCACTCATCCATCTGGTCTCATCAAATCCTTCGATCAATCCAAGTGGACACCTGCCAATCCCGATTCCGCCCTTACCACAGAGCCACGGGACACCACCTGAACAGTGCTCACGGGTCCTAAAGCAACAAACATCTCACCGTGGTTGGCTACGAGACTAGCCTCACCAGTCACTCGCAGCTACCAATAGGAACCCACAGCCTGCCAGAGATCACTTCTCCAAAAAAAATGATCTCATCCGAGGACACGACTTTCAACGCAAGTCGGGCACCAAGCCACCAACTCTGTCCATCACGTCCTCGACCACCGTCAGGCGACGTCCTCAACAACCCCATCCGGGTCTAACACCGACGCGTGACTAGGCTTCCACCACAGGAACAGGGTACTCATGCGGCGCACTAGCCGGCACATTCCCCAACACTCCATCTTGCCAGTGCCAAGAATCACGATATCTCGGGCAATGGCACGGCAACAACACATTTCACACAGAGGAACCAATCCTCCAATGCTCAACGCAAACTCAGGAAATCCGCCGGTAGCAACCAACGCTACGATCCTGAACCAGTGGGTCACAAGCCCACCACGCTTCCACTGCGCACTCTGATCCGCGCGCACAGCCACAAATTCTCGAGAACACCGCCCAACCGGCACTCATCCTTCCGGAACAACGCCAGCACCCTTAGACGACAAGGGAATAGGCGCAACTTCTCACAGGCAACCACCTTGCCAAGACAAGGAGCACGTCTCGCACGGACTTCATGACACACAAGGCCAACCAATCCGAACACACAATGCAAGACGACGAACCTTAGCCCAACACAATCTCTCCAACCAAAGGAGAAACCAAACGCACTTCCGACCAACGGAAGAACTCCACGCTCGACATGACCTCGAACCTCGCGCATGCTGGAAATAGCACCATCCAGCACCAAGGAAAACCATCCCCTCCATCAGGTCAGCGCCTCCGACACACTCGGCGAGTGTCATGTCGGACCACAATCACAGCATCTCTCGATGCACCACCGCTGCAATTCCTCGAACTGCAACACACCACGTCAAGAGCCGCAACACGAGCCATAACGACAACCGCCGATGCTCATCCTCGAGTCCCGAACTCGCCGTGGAGCCTTCACATCTCAAGCCAACTCCAGGGCGAACATAACCCATCCACTGACAGAAGCGCAGGAGCAAAGACTTACCGGGACATCTCTACAAAATCTTGCCTTGAAATCCGTAAAACAATCGGGACCGACACGTCATTCTGACGCCACAGAGCACGACAAGAACATTAGGCTCGACGAAACAGTAGCTCACCGAGAAGATATTCCGCTCACCCGAGCACACTTCTCGATCAGAGCACCCGCTCTGTCACCTTAAACCACGACCTGAACACCTCAGGGGTTGGACAGACCTCAAGCTGGAGTGGCCAAAACCGACAGCAGCTCCCTCAGAGCACGCTCACGGCCACTTAACCACGAACAATCCTCTCCAGCCACCTGACCACGCTGCAGATTCCTCGAACGCAGCACCGCGAGCTCACGCCTGCCAGCAACCTCTGCCCAACGTAGCACGACCAGGGCCACCACCGATGAGGGAGAAGGCTCTCGACCTCGATCCTTAGACCCCATGCTGCCACGAAAGTCACGGACAACAACCACCTTCATAGTGCTGCACAGCGCACTCAAGCTCTCAAGCGAGAAACTAGGCGGAAAGCGAACACAAAACCCTAAGCCAGCTGCCGACTGTACAGAACATTATGGACTCTGATCACTGCAATATTTTGAATTCCTATGTACGTCCACAACCACCGCTCTGATATCAGCTGTAAGGACCCGAGAATCCGATTACCGGGAGAGACCCGATAACCCGAGACTCGAACCGCCGCCCACGAGCCGGGAGGGCTCGGAAGGGCTAAAAGGAGTGTGGAGGTACAAAGAAATAGGAAATAAAGCAGGACAATAATTAACAGAAATAAATAAATAACTACAGCTACAACAGAGTCCAGTCCAATAGAAAGTACAGTCTAAAGCAGTAAAACCGTACCACATGCCGAGTGAACACTCGGCCCGGCGAGCTGGCAACTGAGAACCTCCGCACCGCGCCCTCGAACATCGAGGAAGAAGAACCGCCTCACCTGAAAAGCAGGGAATGAGTCTCCAAAATAGAGACTCAACAGGGATCCCGCGGAACCCCAACCGAAAACAACGACGGTAGTGGAAAGGAAGGCTACAAGAGCAACCGCAACAGTAGGAACAGTAAACCCAGTGGCCGGTCGAAACCCGGCACTACAACTACTCCTACTGTACTGGAAACACACCCCGAACTCACGGTCGGGGGCTACCGAACTACACTAGTATTGCTTACCGAAGTAAAAAACCACGGCAACCATGCCGTAGAGGCCTGTCTCCCAGAATACGGCCAATCTGGACACGCTGTCCAAAGTGCAACTGATGGGACATCAAAGGCTAATGAGTTATATTTGTGTGTAATGGCTTGTATTAGTGTGTTTATTAGGGTTTTTTTTCATTTGGACCCCTTTGTAAGACTTTTAACAAGCCAATGGGCCACATTCTATGTAGAGTCCATCAATGTGTTTCATTTAGTAGAGTCCATTTAGGGGGTTGTGTCATATTGGACACTTATTGGGTTGTACTATTATAATAAGGCTAATGGGCCTATGGTCTTGTAATGGGCTAGAATAGTGATCTAGAGTTATTGGGCTTTTAAATGGGCCAAGCCCATGGGCTAGTGTGAAAGGGGCTTGGTGGCTTGTAGGCTTCTAGAAGGGGGAGCCCCCTTTCTTGGTCCAAGGTAGGCAACCTACCAAATTTGGACTTCCTTCCTTTGAATTTTCAAAGGGAGGAAGCTTCCTTGGCCTCCCCTTGGTCCCCATACCTCTCCCACTTGGCTCCCACGAAATTCCCAGCCCCTCCCCTTGCCATTCTCTATTTAAGAGTGTGTATAGTGTCATTTGTAGATTTAATGAAGAATTATTGAATGAATTTTGAGAAAAATTGAACAAGAGGCCATTTGCCCCCCCCCCTTATCTCCTCTCTCCTGGTGTTCTTCCTTCTACAACCCCCAATTCTAGAGTGGAACCCTTCTATCTCCTCCCTCTCAACCTATGATCTTCATTAGTGCCGCCGCCGCCGCCGTTCGTGCCGCCATCGAGCCGCCGCGAATCCGTCTTCGGTTTTCTATCCTGCTGGATAGAGGTGTCTTCCCGAAATTCCTGATACCAGCCACGGCCTCTTCATGATTTGTAATTTTTATGGTGTGTTCCTATCTTCCATCCCATCATCCACAAATAAATTCAGGTCAAAAATCCTTCGTTTGATATTTTTGCAATTTCGGTCTTCAATCACTCCCAGATCTGTCCTGTCTCTATCTACAGTGATAGCAGCTCTGAATTTCCCATCTCCGACCTTCTTTTTTATTTTTGTTAGGGCTACCAATTTTACTGGGCGTTCTGTCCATCATCCCCTACATCCACCATTTTTCTTGATTTTTGATCCGCCCTCTATCTATTTTTCAAAATTCGTGTTCTATCTCTGCTATAGTATTTTCAGCTAATTCCCAGATCCGACCACCTTCCAGTTCAAAAATCATAAAAAATCCCAGACACCTCTAAATCCTTCATAGAAAAAAGTTCCGGTTTTCGAGCTTGATTTCCTACAACTTTGCTGAAGACCACCACTTCAGATTCGGACGTTCACATATCGGTCAAAGGCAGTTCTCAGACAAGTTCTCTACAGATCTGAGAGTCCGGTCACTGTACAACAGTAACTCAAAAATTCATTAAAACCAAGATCTGTGCAGATCCAGGTCTAATCTCCAGGCCTAGGTTGAAGTATTTGAAGAGAGCTTTCCAACGGCCGGGTCCGTCTTCCCCACGCCGAGCGCGTGGAGGTGCCGTTCTCGCTCCCTACACTCGGCAGTTGCTTATTTTTATATATACTTGTTTATGCCACTGCTAAAGAGCATGTTCTAGGATCGTAGCTCGCTTTATATTTATATCACCGCTGCTGCGAGAGAGAGCGTTACCGTCCCGTGACCCGATCCGGGCACGAAAGTGTGAATTGACCACCCTAGCTCTTGTCGGTTTCTAAACCGTGCACGTCCGACGCTTCCCTCGTTAAGGGACAATTACGAGCCCACCTAGAGTCCGAGGACTGCATTCCTCATTCGAGTCGTGTCCGTGGTCTCGTCCCGCATCAATTTGGTATCAGAGCGAGTTTGAGTCTAGGGTGTCAAAAAGAAAAAAAAAGAGGGTCATTTACGTCTAGCCATTAGTCATTGTCTAAGTCGTGTTTAGGGTCATCATTGTTTTAAAACAAAAAAAGTGTCTTTTTGCATTGCATCCCAATAACCCAGTATATCAAAAGGTGTTGTCCGAACGTTAGGCTACGCCTATCGGGAAGGTCGCACACTTGCGCGAGTGATCTTCGGATTGGTTATCTCCGCCGCGTACCGAGTTTTGGTTATGTCTAGGTGCATTAGTTAGCATCACATTTTACTTTTAAACTAAAAAAAAATGATCTTGCATCTCCATTCCTAGGGGGCCCAACCCCATCTTTGCAACCATGGCCGCATCCCGAGCTTATAGTCCCGATGAAGTGGGCGCAATGTTCCAAGCCATGATGGGACAAGTGCAAAGGCTTAGTACAAGCCTAGATCGGTTTAGTACTAGCCTAGATCGATCTATCGGGGTAGATTGGTTGTTCCCGGAGCCACCCCTAGGACCCCTTTGTAGACACGCCATTCTTGACGCCTCCTGAGAAAGTCTCATATTACTATACAACGCCCCGCAACGGCTTACGCATTCTGAATCACTCGAGTGCTTCCTTTTCTCGGATCTTCTTCTGCCTTTTTCGGCATCCGAAATCGTCTCGTCACGGCATTCGGACGGCATCAACACCAGTCGGACGCATCAAGAGGTTCCGGAATCAAGAAGGGGGTCTGCCGGGCGGCCGCCGACGTCTGATTTGAGGACCCGGGTGGGTCTTAATGGGGGCGTCCAGGCCCCTGGACGCCCCCATCTTTTTAATTTATTTTATTATTTTTCTCAGGGCCCAACAATAAATAAAAATAAATATATATTAATGGAGGCGTCCAGGACCCTGGACGCCTCCATAAAAACTAATAATAATAAATATTTAAAAAATGCCAGTTGGCATAAAAAAATAAAATAAATAAAAAATATATATTAATGGAGGCGTCCGGGCCCCTGGACGCCTCCATAAAAATAAATAAAAAAAATCAAAATGCCAGCCCTGGTATAAAAGACAAAAGAAAAAAAAAATAATATAATTTTGGAGGCGTCCAGGCCCCTGGACGCCTCCATCAACTCCCTCACGGGCGCCGAACACCGAACGACGGTTTGTCGTGTGTGAAAAAATCCAAAATATAGAGACGTCCGGTCAGCTGGACGCGCCCATTTCTGAATCACGAGGCGCCGCTCACAAAACCACGCGTTGTGCTGAACCGCGTGCGGCCGTCGTCGGTTTTCGGTGGACCTGTTTGAGGCGTCCGGGCCCCTGGACGCCTCCACAAAAGTATTCCAAAAAAATCAATAAAAATAGAATAAAATATTAATTCGGCCCTGATGGAGGTGTCCAGGGTCCTGGACGCCTCCACCCTCCGTAACTCTATAAATAGAGGCCCACCCCCCTCAGTTCTGGAAGAGCTAAGCAGTGATCCGATAGGCTGCCGGAGCCCAGAGGCTACGGAGTCATTTTTCTAAACCGTGGGGTCTTTTGTAGGTGGAGGTTCTGCCGGCTTCTCGGGTGCCCACACTCGCGAGAGGAAGATCGTCTTCATCCACCGCGCTTCCCCGTCGTCCCCACGCTGCCGGAGCTCCGCCGGATTTCACCCTCGGCTCATCCAATAAGCCTTTTCTTCCCCTTTTTCTCCATAGTTCTTTACATTCATCATATTGCATCCTCTATCCCCCTTCACAAGGGCGCCTCTTCTCTTATACTTCTTGCATCCATCATCTCATTTTCCTCTACTCGAGTCCGAGAGGGGTTTAAAAGATAACACCAACCAGGTGTGTGTCTTGCCATCATTTCGTTATTTTTACCGCGAGGATTTGAATACTACACCTCCATCTTTCTAATCCACTTGTCATTTATTTGTCGTTGTTTTGCAAGGGTACCCGAGGAAAGCCCTCTCCGTCGGCCGGCCGGAAGGAGAGGAAGAAGCAACCCGCCATGTCCCGCTCTTGAGGTAGGCGCGATCACTTTCTTATTTTGGGGTCTTTCGGCCCCTGGCGATCACATCTTTTCATCGAGGCCGCGGCGAGTCACTTCCCCAATGGCCGTTTAAATTTCCGTTTCCTATATTCTCTTTATATTTTGTTAAATTCTGCTTATATCATCGAGGCCGCGGCGAGTCACTTCCCCAATGGCCGTTTAAATTTTCGTTCCTATATTCTTTCTATATTATATTATATTTTGCTCATATCATCGAGGCCGCGGCGAGTCACTTCCCCAATGGCCGTTTAAATTTCCGTTCTTATATTCTCTCTATAATCTGTTATATTCTGCTCATATCATCGAGGCCGCGGCGAGTCACTTCCCCAATGGCCGTTTAAATCTCTGTTCTTATATTCTCTTTTATATTCTGCTATATTCTGCTCATATTCTCGAGGCCGCGGCGAGTCACTTCCCCAATGGCCGTTTCAATTCTTGTTATTTAATTTCTGCACCATTCCCGTCCCCCCGAGGCCGCGGCGAGTCACTTCCCGCTATGGCCGTTTGAACCCCATATCTTGCTATATTATACTTGTCCCGCTCGCCCCACCAGAGCAATCTCCCGTGGTGGCCCCTTCTCTCTTCTCTATCATTTCTGTGTTGCAGCAAAACAACAAAACAAACAAAAAAAGAGGAGCCCGCGCGCTCTCCGCATCCTCTTCCTCGCACCATCGAACTCCGAACCGCGTGACGTCGCTCACAGATTGGCGATCACGGTGGGACAATCTACTGCTTCCTCTCGGCTACCCTTGCAAGTTCGGCACCACCCGTGCCTCTCCACCTTGGCGCCCACGCGCGCCCCCGTTGTGCTCACGGCAGCACCGTCAGTTCTGATTGGTTCTTTGTTTATTACATGTTTGTTATTTCTGTTGTTTTCCCACTCCATATATCTATCAGCATTCCATTGCATACATCCATTCCTCTTTTCTATCCTTTTTTTTATTTTTTTTGAGGATCACCCTTTCCCGGTGAAGGAAGGACTCTCCGTTTGGGAATTCCTCTCAACGGACTAGAATCTCCTACACTGGGACCTCCGTAAGTCTCCGACATCGAAGAATCTCCTCTTCGTTCACTGGGCTGGTTGTACCATTGAAGTTCCCCGAAGTTAGTCATTTCATTCGTGGTGAGACGAGAGACCCTAGCTGACACGGCGGTGAAACAAAAATAAACTAGGGTCCCTATCTTGTGTGAACTTCGGATCTCGCTAAAAACACATAAAAAAATCATCAAAATCAAAACAAAAAAAAGGGGCGTAAAGGCATCCACTTGTTTGATAATCTCTGCTACCTACTTGCTAGTGTATGTTTTTGCGTTCTGGGAGAACTGTGAGCATGTCTCACGAGTCTTCCGAGGAGAACCACCCTAGCCGTGGTTTGACAGCCGACCCGCGAGTCTATGCTATGGACTCGGGTCCTTCTCATGACCCCTCGCAGGAGGTGCAGGTTATTGCCGGGGACACGTCCCCGCCACAGGATATCACTTCCTTACTGGGCGTCCTCGCCAACACGGAGCTTACCTCTGAACAGCTCCGGGCCTTCCAGGCCATTCTAAAGGGGAAATCTGTTTCCCCCACGCCCCAGGAGTCAACTCCGGCTACCGCACCTCTCCACGAGTCCGTGCAGGCCATTCCATCTCCTTCATTGGCGCAAGCCATCCAGTCTCCCTCGCTTCAAGGACAAGCGAGCCAACAACCTCCCTCATTCCAATTCCCGTCACAATCTCAAACTCCCGGTGTTCCTCACACACCGTTTCAGCCAGGGCCAACTGTCGGTGGTCCGACAGTTCCCTCTCATTCCGGGTTTCCCCCTCAAGTCTCCGGGAGACAGTTTCTCCCCCAATGGAAAGTGCCACCTTCACCCCTAGAGGAGCTCGCCCAATCGCTCCTCAATAGGTTCAATCGCATGGACGAGCAGTTTCAAAATCTGAGAAGAATGGTGGACGTGAAAGCCACCCCGGAGGTTGCTTTGCCAATCCTCCCCGTCATTCATCTCCTCCCCTCCGAAATGCCCACGTACCGCAGATACAATGGTACCGGCAACCCCTTCATTCACCTCAAGGACTTCATGTATGAGTCCTCCTATTGGCAAAACGATCAGAGGTCCCTGGCATACCTCTTTCGGAGATCATTGGATGGTCCCGCGCTTGAGTGGTTCTATTCTCTGGAGCCCCGCGAGGCCGAGAATTTTGAAATAGTGCAGAGAAGGTTCTTGCAGAAATATAGGGATAGGGTCGGTCCCTCACTCTCCATTACCGACCTAGTGGCCGAAAAGATGAAACCCGACGAGGATTTTGTCCGATATGCTGATAGATGGAGGTCTCTGGCGGAAAGAATAAGGGATACCCTCTCCGAGCCCGAACAAGTGAAAATGATTGTGTCTAATGCAACCCCGCAGTTCAGACACGTCCTCGCCATGAATAAACTTACTACAATGGAGGAACTCTATGAAAGGGCCCGATACATCCAAACCCAGCTAAAAGACTCCCCCATCATGAACATGTTTGAGTCGCCGAAGCCCAAAGTGGTCAGAAAGACAGGCGCTGGTGTCCCGGGCGGAGCCACGGAAGGGGTCGTGACAAATGAGCAAGTCAGTGCGGTCAACAATGCCAACTATGCAGTCAACCCAAGGCCTCAACAAATGCCCCGACTACCCCTTCAATCAGGTCCTTTCCCTCTCCGTCCTCCACCCCAAAATAATCCACCCCAGGGTAATATGCCTCCATTACGCCAACCCCAGCAACAACAACCACAACCTCAGCAACAACAACCACCGCTTCAGTACAACCAAGTTCCACCCCCGGGGAACTATGGTCCCCAACAGCAACAAAGGAGGCCGCTCGGTCCTAAGAGAGCCTACTATCCACCATTGCCAGAAACCTTAGCAGATATTTTTAATGCCCTCATGGCATCAAACCAACTCGCCCTACCCAGAGAAAGGCCCGCGTGACCCCCCCAATGTTGATACCTCCAAATACTGCGTCTACCACAGGCAGCCGGGACACACAGTGGATTACTGCTTCCATTTCAAAGATTACATCCATGATATGAATGATGAACATCAAATAGATTGGGATGAGATGAGACGGTACGTCGCGGCTCTCAAGGCTAGGAGACCTCCTCAGAGGCCACAGCAGCAGTTACAACAGCAGCAGCAGCAGCAACCACAACAACAACAGCAGCCTCAGCAGGCCCCACAACAACAGCCCGACATGGGCATAATCCAGAATCCACTACCGGAGCACCAACAGCCCAATCATCAGGTTAACCCCATCTCCTCCTTCCCGGAAGTCGGGAGAGAGCAGGTGTGGCACCAGGAAAGTACCTCCATTCTTTATACCTCCAACCCTATCGTCATGCAACCCCCTCACCTTGCCCGGGTAGCACCTCTCTCTCATCAACCCGCATCGGTATCGCCTTCACCATTTCCACTACCATTACGCCCTCTCATCCGCACCCCGACCTCCTATCAACCGACACTTTCTACTACGCCTTCACACCCTCTCACCTTCTCCCACTCCCCCACTTTACCATCCACCTCTACCACATTTACCCCTACGCCTTCTAAACCCCTTATCATCCGTCCACCATACATAACCCCGTCTTTCTCCACCACATCACCACTAATGCCTTCAAAACCACTCATCACCCACCATCCACCTCAAAACCTTTACCCGTTTCAAACCTTACCTCCACCTCCACCTTCCAAACCCCTTATCCTTCATAATCCGCGCGATATCCCCTCTACCTCCGCCATGCCTCCACCTAACAAACCCCTCATCAGAATCCCTGCTCCCGTCATCACCCCTGCTTCATCAACCATTCCTCCACTACTACCCCTCAAACCCCTGTTAAAACCCACTGCTACCCCCACAGAGGTACAAAAGCCGCAGGCAATGGTACTCCGGAGTGGAAGGATTTTCCACAGGGTTTTCCCCCACAACAGTCAGAATCCCGAGCAATCTCAGCCAGAGAAGGATGATGCAGAACAACCAGAAAGAGCTATCCCTGGAACACAGTATGATCTACTGAAACACTTGGACAAGACGCCTGCCCGGATCTCCATCCTAGAGCTACTTCAAAGATCCACATCCCACCAGGCGGCCTTGATGGAATATCTTCAAAAGGTCATGGTTAATGAAGACCTCCCCGTGGAGAAGATTTCGACCGTCCTGACCCCAACAGACACACAACCGGCCATCATGTTCCACAACTACGAGCTCGCTCCCAAGGAAGCTCGAAATATGCATTGTGTATTTCAATAAAAATTAATGGGGTATCCATAAACCCGTGTCTTGTCGACACGGGTGCGTCCATAAATGTGATCTCCATGAGCACTCTTCAGTTGTGTGGGGTTGACGAGGAACAAATAAGACCTTCCTCGATCACGGTCACGGCCTATGACAATAGCAAAAGGCCGCCGCAGGGGATGATTATTCTGAAGGCAGAACTAGGCCCCATGGCAATTCCCACGGAATTCCATGTCCTCGACATGGACCCCACATTCAAGGCTATACTGGGTCGTCCTTACATTGAAGCCATGGACGCTGTGCCTTCCACCAACCATCAGTGCCTGAAGTTTCCTTACAACGGGAGAATTATTAAAGTAGTCAGTACACCTGTCCTTCACACAGTGGATGCTATCAACACCTCTCTGCCCTCTGTTTGGCCGTCTCATCGGCCCATATTGTCACTGCTGGACGTGCGTGATCCATCTCGCATGCCACTAGCACCAAAAGAGCCGGTCAGGGCAACCACAACATCGTGTCTCCCTTTTCACTCCAAAGGTTGGGAGATTATGAGGAACATCGGCTATCAACAAGGAAAAGGGCTGGGCGCACAGTTACAGGGAATGCTCAAACCGCCAAAGGAAATTAGGCCGAACCGCAGGTTTGGCCTAGGCTTCAAAGGACCATTCAAGGCGGATTGGAAGCCCCTCACGTGGACTCTATCAAACCACTTCAACAGAGGGCCCGTTGTTCAGATGGGAGATCACCCACGAGAAGCATATGGAGGATCACATGCTGTACATTTGGCTGAAAAATGTCCGAGGATCACCAAAAGAGGCAAGATCAAAGATCCGGAATGCGAGTGGGACAAATGGTTCGACATATGGGACATTTCCGTTGCACTGGAAAGGATGTTCTCATCTCCACAGCTTGAAAGACCACCATTGATCTCCGAAATACCAGAGAATATTACCACTCTTGCCAAGGTTCCAAACTATCCTCGTCCTCGCCAGAAGGACTCTGTCATCGACGGATCTTCATCCGTCCTCAACATTGCCGTCGACGGCTCATTAGCCGCCATCCTCTCCATCCACTCGTCTCAGCCTTTGCTGATATCTTCTTCCTGGGCCAGACAATTGTCTGATGATCTTCCCAGGTCCCCTTCTTTGCTTACATACCTACGCGGGCTTTTCAACCCGCGCCAGGTCTTCAACCATGATCTGCTCTACGAGCCCCACAATCCTCTAGCCATAACCACTTTCCTCTCTCCTCCAATCTCTTTTCACTGCTTTGTCATTAAAAATGAAAACGAAAAAAAAACGTCAATTTTCAAACTCTCCAACAACACATCTTCGTTGAGGAAACCTCCTACATCTCCCACGGGTGCGTACCGCCTTGCGGACCACCCGTCCAAGGTCCGATGAGCGACCTTTTCTACCCCTCCTCTGAGGGGTCTTCTCCTGTACATTCTACACCATCCTCCTCATCTTCCTCTTCGTCTGTAAATATTGTCAGTCAATCTAGGAATGATAGGCCAAGGGTAGTACCTAGGAAGAAATCCAAGGGTAGACAGATCCCTCGTCGATTCCTTCTGGATTTGGCCGCCAGGTGTCAGGCCCTTCTTGCCATCCCCCAGTTGTTAGAAAATCCCATCCAGCTACCCGAAATAGAATGCGAGGGCGACTGTGCATCTGATGAAGGGTATGGAGTCTACGAGATCACGAATGAAGAATGCCCCACTGAAGATGAGGGTGAAGAATATGAGGATGCGGCGGGCGCATACGCTAGCGGAATGAGGAGATTCGACGAGCCGTCAACCGCCGTAGAAGAATCCACCAAAGAAGTCAACTTGGGGACTGAGGAAGACCCTAGGATCATCCTCATAAGTGACAACCTACCACCCTCTGAAGAAGAGGCATTAATTGAGGTCCTCAAGGAATATAAGGACACGTTTGCATGGAGCTACGAGGATATGCCGGGTTTGGATTCAACCTTGGTCGAACACCGTTTAACCCTAAAACCAGGGTCCATCTCGGTAAAACAAAGGTTAAGGCGTTTCCACCCTCAGATGGCTTTGAAAATGAAAGAAGAGGTCGATAAGCTCCACAAAGCCAGGTTCATTAGAGTCGTTCTTTATCCTCAATGGGTGGCGAACATTGTCCCGGTCATGAAGAAAGATGGGAAAGTCAGGATTTGCATCGACTTCCGGGACCTTAACCGCGCGTGTCCAAAGGATGATTTTCCCTTACCTCACATTGATGTGTTGATTGATAACACGGCAGGTTTTGAAACCCTCTCTTTCATGGATGGATTTTCAGGATACAATCAAATTCGTTTGGCAGAAGAGGATCAGGAAAAGACGTCATTCACTACCCCTTGGGGAACATATTGTTACGTGGTCATGCCGTTTGGGTTAAAGAATGCTGGAGCTACTTACCAAAGAGCGATGATGGCCATATTTCATGACATGATGCACATATATTTGGAAGTGTATGTGGATGACTTATTGGTGAAATCAAGGACCAGGATGGAACATCCAGAAGTTTTGGCTAAGGTCTTGCAAAGGTCAAGAGAATTCCAATTAAAAATGAACCCGAAAAAGTGTGTGTTTGGTGTGTCGTCAGGTAAATTGCTGGGGTTCATTGTGAGTAAAAGAGGGATCGAGATAGATCCCGACAAAGCCAAGGCTATCAGGGATATGCCGCCTCCCAAGAATTTGAGGGAAGTCCGAGGTTTAATCGGCAGGCTGCAGTTTATTCGTCGGTTTGTGTCTCAACATTCACAAAGGTGTAGACCTCTCTACGAGTTGACCAAGCCAGGAGTAGAATTCCACTGGAATTCTAAATGTCAGAAAGCTTTTGAAGGTTTGAAGGAATATCTGGCTAGTCCACCCGTTCTCATTCCACCTAAACCAGAAAAACCTCTGATCCTTTACATCTCAGTCTTGGATGACTCCGTGGGAGCCGTCCTCGCACAAGCTGATGAAGAAGGCAAGGAACGGGCAACCTATTACTTGTCCAAACTTCTCAATCCCTGTGAGCAGAAGTACACCGACATGGAGAAAACCTGTGCTGCCCTCGTTTGGGTAGTGCAGAAATTGAAGCACTACTTCTTGGCTCACGAAGTCCACTTGATTGCTCGAATGAATCCTATCAAATTCCTTCTGGAGAAAGCCGTCCTTACGGATAGGCTAGCACGCTGGCAAAGTTTTCTCTCTCAGTTCGACATCACCTACATCCAGCAAAAGGCGATTAAAGGTTATGCCATAGCCGAGCATCTCGCTCACCATCCTCTTCCCAAGTTCGATCCCGTCCAATCAGAGTTTCCAGATGAGGAACTAATGTCCATCAACCAATCAGATGAGCCAATGTGGACGCTATATTTTGATGGAGCTCTGAATTCTCAAGGGAGAGGAATCGGCATCGCCCTCCTTTCGCCGGAAGGCCTCACATTCCCATTGGCATACCAGCTCAAATTTCCAGTCACCAACAATATAGCCGAATATGAAGCTCTTCTAGCTGGCCTAGGACTCGCTCATTCTTTTCGTATCACTGAGTTGCGAGTCGTAGGTGATTGTCAACTCATCCTTCGCCAGGTACTCACTAAGTATCGCACTCGCGATCCCAAACTCAAGCCATACCAAGAACTCACTGCTGCCTTTGCCAAACTGTTCACAAAACTGATCTTTGTTCATATCCCTCGTCATCAGAATATTCTCGCCGATGCCCTCGCCTCATTGGCATCATCCATAAGGTTCCCTCTAGGAAGATGGTTTAAGTCCATTTCCATCTACAAACTTCACGCCCCTGCAGTCGATGATGCTTCCTACGTAAACATCAAAGACAGGATAGCAAGGAAGATCCTGCAGGAAGATATCCTTGAGAAGAGGGAGCTCATGTTGGCAGAGGCCGAAGAAGAACTGGCTGATGAAGAGAAACCATGGTTCTATGAAATTGTCAAATATTGCCAAGATCAGTCTTATCCTGAAGGGGCCACCACAGAGGACAAGAAAGCCATAAGAAGGGTGGCTCAGAAATACACATTGATTGGAGGTCTACTCTATAGGAGGAGCCTTACTGGTATTCTGTTAAGATGTCTTGGTGACGATGAGGTTTGGAAATGTGTAGAAGAGACGCACTCGGGTGTGTGCGGTGGCCACGTGAATAGTCAGATGCTCGCCAAGAAGATCATTCGTCAAGGCTTTTATTGGCCCACTATGGAAGAGGATTGTGCTGTCTATGTCCGTAGGTGTGTCAAGTGTCAACTTCACGCCGATAAAATCCATTCACCATCTTCCTCACTTCATCCAATATCCTCCCCATGGCCTTTCTCCATGTGGGCATTCGACATCATTGGCCCCCTAGGTGATCCCAATTCCCTCACCAAGCAGAAATCCTTCATCCTTACTGCAACGGAATACTTCACCAAATGGGCCGAAGCCGAAGCTTACACGGAAATCAAGGCATCAACAGTCTGCAAGTTCATCATAAAGAACATTCTCGCCAGATTCGGCGTCCCAAGCACGATCGTCACCGACAATGGGCCACAATTCATTTCTCAGGACCTACAGGACCTCTGCAAAAGGTACGCAATTGCATTGCATCATTCATCGCCTTATTACCCACAAGGTAACGGTCAAGCGGAGGCCACCAATAAAACATTGCTCAAAATCATCAAAAAAACCTGCGAGTCTAGTAAGTTTTCAGACTGGCCAGAAAAGCTTATCGAAGCCCTATGGGCCTATCGCACCTCAATCCGTACCCCCACCGGGCAGACTCCATTTGCCCTCACTTATGGTATGGAAGCGGTAGTCCCGTACGAGACTCTGATCCCTTCTCTCAGGGTACAATTGGATGAGGAATTTCCCCTCGACGATCGTCGTAATTCACTCCTCGCCCAGTTGGAACTCTTAGATGAGAAGCGACTGGCCGCCGCCGAACACGCGCGTGTGTATCAAAATAGACTCGCTCGCTTTTACCAAAAGAAAGTCGTTGAGAGAAAATTCAAAGTCGGT
The DNA here is from genome assembly GCA_022559845.1 of Amorphophallus konjac. NCBI lineage: Eukaryota > Viridiplantae > Streptophyta > Magnoliopsida > Alismatales > Araceae > Amorphophallus > Amorphophallus konjac. Next base: position 438,216,136 of record CM040126.1, read on the forward strand.
GAGATGGTCGTAAAAAGAATATTTGTCAAACCTGGAGGGCCACGTTCTAAGCTCCAACCCAATTGGGAAGGACCATTTGTAATTCAAGCCGTGTACCCTGGCAACGCCTACAAGCTAATCAACGCCGAAGGGACCGAGTTATCCCACCCTTGGAATGGGCTTTATCTTAAGAAATACTACCCTTAGCACAAAACAAAAAAAAATGATGAAAAGATAAAAAACATCAAAAACAAGGAAATATTGAAAACCACTAAAAATATGGAAAATTCAAAATGCCGATGCCTGGCAGGCACCATGTAGTTAAGTCCCTGCATCTAACCTTCATGTTAGGATAGGGCCCATTAAGGCTTGGTAGGCACCGGGTCTTGGTTTGCCAGAACCGTGGAGACCCCTGTCCGGCCACGTCGGCCTATGCTCGCTCGAAGGAAGCTAACATGTGTTCACTTATGTATTTTATTCAAAAAAGTTGGTAGCATCACCTACGGTAGGGCCACACCTAGAAGATCTCCGGAAGCTGTAATCTTTATTCTTTTCTCTTCGACCAAATGAGACAGTCGGCGCCCTTAAAACGCTGAGCATGAGAAACCGAAACTCAAACCCCAAAGGCAAGAGTAGGACCCATTTCCTCGAGCATCGATCAGAGCACGAGAAGAGGGCAGTGTCCCCGCAGGCATACGAAGAGGGAGCCCACCAACGTCAAACGACTATATCTCCCTCACAGAAAGAAATACAAAATCAAAATCAAGAGAAAAGCCTGGTCGTGACCGTGCCTGGTGCGATAAACGAAACCCCTCAAAGCAAAAGTCTGAATCCACAAAGGGGGGCCGTGGAATGTAAATGCTCGAGATTTGGTCCGAAGTTGTCCGAAAGGAAAGAGTTAATGGGCCCTTATTCGCTCGCCGGGTTAACGGCTTTGCCGGTCCTCTCAGGAGGTTTATCCCCTACGCTCTTCCTTCTCCCTCTAAAGATGAAGGTTCGATGGAGTTTCTGAAAGGTGAAAACTGCCCAGGGTCTGCGACCTTATTTTAATATACACATTTTGGTTGCCTACTTTGAAAAGTAAAAGCTATCGCTGCGAAGGAGTCTCCGTGTTTCTGGCTGGTCAAGACCCCTGTTTACCACCTTGATGTCTTCTTGTTTAACCTCGGGCTTAGGCCAATGCAAGCGCGTCACCTATGGGTGCGACGGCGTCTGATTCCGGGTCAGCGTCGCGCGGTTGGTCGTTAGGGTTCTAGGGTGTTCCATCTTATACCATCTAGAGTTGTGAGGAAACAGACCCGGGTCGGGCAAATCATCTACCTCAAACACCTTTTGGGTGAATCCCTGTGGTCGGAAGTAACTGGGAGCCTAAGCATGGCATGACGGTATTGTCATCAGGGTAAGTCTTAGCCGGCGGGATCGTCATTCGAGGGGTCTAGAGGCCCAAATCAACCTAGATGTGCACTTAGGATACCTGGGAGGTTAGTAAGAAACCCCTGTCTCACGTAGGTTAGGTGCAATTTGGGTGCTTGCCGGGCGTTAGCAATAAAAAAATTGAAATGATAAAAGCAAAAAAAAAATGGAAAAGAGAAATGTACATATTTGCAAAAAAAAAATCTTTTATGATAAAACAAAAAAAATATCAAATATAAAAAAGAAAACAAATCAATTTTGCATGATTGCATTTACGTGCATCATCTCATTTTTAATATCGCTTGCATTCGTGTGCTTGCCTGTCACATTTATCATCACCACATCTTTCCCTTGCCTTCGTTAAATAAAGGCTTGGCCCCTTGACCAGTTATCAAGGACAGTCACAGTGACCATTTGCTTATTGAGCAAGGGGCCAAGTCAGAACAGAAATTCTGATTTGTTTGTTTCAGTGATATGTGCAGGGATTCAGGTAACTGAAGCAAAGGTGAAAAACAAACAAATCAAACCTTGTGTTTTATTCCAAAAACCAAAAAAAATTTACATCAAGTTCCGCCCTCTCTCTCTGCATTACTCGTCCCACTACTCTCCGGGCAAAACACTCTCAAAGGTGCTACGCAACTACGAAAAGCAGTACTCCTACCGCTCTGTACTCCTCTTCCTATTCCCGCATCCCGGCGTTGATCTACGGAAGCAGTAGAGAAGCTACCAACACGAAAGCCACGCTCTCGTGCTTTTCGGTAGCGCTCCTCACCATCTCTCAGCCACTGTTCAGCAAGACCAAGGCCGATTCGGAGTTCGAATAGTTGGGCCTCCATGGCCCTTCGCTCCTCCCTTTCAGCCAAACTGTTGGCTCTTTCTCTCTCTGCGTTTCTTTCCCTCTCTGCCCGTTCTCTCTCACGGTCTTCCCTCTCTAACTGGAGAGTGATCCTCAGTTCCATAGCATCCCTGGATGAGTCGTCATCAGGATGACGCCGCAGTTCCCTCTCCAGTTCTGCTATCCTAGCCTCCTTATGCGCAGCTTGGGCAAGCGCTTCTTCCGTCTCCTTTTCCTGCCGAGTGTACCATCTCAGATACGCGATAAGGCGTAAACAAAGAGAACTCAACGCTGAAACTTTTACCTGTATACGGAGCATTCCTTCTGCCTCCGCAGCACGCTGCGTAGCGTGAGCAAGTTGCTCATGAAGCGAGTCAAGTTCTGAGGTGGGAATCCACAAGCTGGAAGAGGCACCACCTACTCCTATCGCTGGGGAGGCTGCGCCAATCTGGGCATGCTGCGACCATGTGAATTAGCAGCCAACATCTGGAATCTGGGGTTTTAACTAGGAATGTACTATACACCTACCAAGGCGCTCGTAGCTCCGCGGGCATCACCCAACTGTTGTTCCATCTCTGCCAAGCGAGTTCGTAAATTCACTATCATGGCATCCCGGACATCCTGCAGCCTTACAAGTCAGCATTTTTACCAGAAAAACCAAGAAAAGGAGAAAAGAGAAAAAGGGGAAACCTACCTCCACAAGTCCCCGGGGTTGGAACCGTTCTGCGTACTTTGTCCTATATAGACGCAAGTAGTCCTCGCTGTCCCGCGCCTGTGATTCTACAATCGTGCCACCCCGTTGCCAGTCCTCATACTGTTCGGGGAATCGCACGCGCCAGTCAATGCAAGTCGCCGGTCCCCGCGTCTTTCTCCCGACACGAGGTGGCGCAGCTGAATCCACCCATTCTTGAGCCAGTCCTAAAGTCCTCATAACTAATCGTAGCCGAAGTGGCTCGATTTCATTCAGGCAGTGCATCCATAGTTCCCGTCCGAACCGGCCACGACTTGCTAGAACCCACGGCTGGTTGGCATCGACCATGTCTGAGTAGGGTCTCCAGTTTACCATCGCCGTAGGGAACTCCTGTAGCTCCCGCCTTAACACCATCAGTTGGTAGGTTAGGGGTGCCGCACTCATGACGGGTTCCCACCGCCTGGCTAGCGGCACCATCACGGGTCGCCAATGTCGAGCTCTCCCCATAGGGAGGTAATAATAACTCCACAGCTGCTCGGCGCAGGTCATCAGTACTTTGCAAAAACACAAAAAAAATACAAAACAAGCAAAACCAAAAATACCTGGATGAATGGTGTGAAACCACTCACAGTCATCTCACGATCCGTTTCTTGGAAAAGGCCTGCAAACAAGTGTGCCAGCATGGCGGCTCCCCAGGCATAATACCCTACTCTTTCAAGGTCTGACAGCAGCTCCAGGAAGCAACATTGGATACCGTCCCCTTTCGAGCTCAGTACCAATCTCCCCAAAAGGAAGAGGAGAAATCTCCTCAAATCTATGTTACATCTTTCCCAGTTGCCGAAATCTGTGCAGTACACGGCACGGCATCCTATTTCCATCCTTTCCATGAACTCTTCTGAGGATTCGTCGTCCCGCCGACGAGTGTCGATGAGCCCTAATGCATCCATGAGGGACGCCCTAGCTACCGACCTGTTCTTCCGACCATCTAGGTCCAAACCCAGTAACTTCTGGGCACCTTCTCTGTAGTCCGCGTAAGTGACTCCGGTCACTGCCTCGCCTTCTACCTTCAGGCTTGTGATCCGGACCACATCCTCCAAGCTGGGCACCATGTGCCCCCAGGGCATCAGGAATGCCCGGCTCACTGGGTCCCATCTCTCACACAAGGCTTGGATCAGGACTAGGTCAAGCTGGATCGGCTCGATCCGAAGGAAGGTACCAAATCCCATCACGTCTAGCCTCGCCTTCTGAAAATCTGGGAGGCCCCTGTACGCTGCTACTACCAACTCCCATAAGATTTGTGATTTCATCACAACCTACACATACAAGGAATGGGGGTGGGGTTTGGTCAGAAGAAAGGAAGAAAAAATGAGAAAAGGGCAAGAAAACTTGGCTTACGAGTTGTGATTGGGCCCTTTCGCTGAAGTGCCCTTCAAAGTCTGAAAGCCTCCTGGAACTACTACCACTGGACCTGCTTCTCTTCGAGGAATGGGAAGATTCGCCCTCCATCCAACTCTCAGAATTTTGAACTCCTCCTCTCCCGTAAGAACTTGTGCTCCTCGAGTTATTCCTCGATATACCTGGGAAGATAAAAGGGACAAGAATTTATAGAAATGGAAGGAGTGCGGGCCAAGATTACCTCCATCACCTGTCGATGGTAGCCCTCGCAATAAGACACCGGCCAAGCGGCCCCATGTGTCGCTTCACCGCTCGCACAGGGTGATTGACTGGACGAAGAATAGGACGAATAGCCCCTATGTTGTCTAGGGATACCCTATCATGTTTTGGAGGACGCCCGCAAAATTTGGCACAACATCCGGGAAAAGGAACTAGGGCCGTCAGTATTGACTTCGACGGCAGATTCCCGTGGAAAATGGTCACAATAAGACGTGATTCTCCGCTCGAGGCGGAGTCTCGACAGATCCGTCACATGGGAACAGTGCAAAGGAGAAGAAGTGTAGGGAAGAAGGAACGCACAAGAGGACAAACAAGCATCAGAAAATCAAATCACTCCATTCATAATTCTACATAAGCTGTCAAAAACATCATAAACATAAAGAGGTGACGGGTCCACTAGCCCGCCAATCCTCACCATCACTCATCTCTCCGGGCACTCTCCTCCTCTCCCCCGAGGTGAGGGTCCCTCAGAAGCCTCCGGGATCCCCGTGCAGTAGCACCTGCCTCGCCTCTGGGCGCCTGCTCCGCAGCAGTGACTCGCTGCTCCTCCCCTGGCGTGGCGAAGAAGCCACTGGCGGCAAAGCGACCGGACTGGCGGAGTCGCTCCCCGAACTCTCGCGCTCTCTCGTAGCGCGTCTCCATCCCTCCTAGCCTCTGCACGACAGCCTGAAGGCCCAGCTGGAGCTCCCTCACTTGGGCCTCCAAGGCCCTCCTCTCGGTCAGATCCCGCTGTCGCTCGGACCTTCTCTCGGCTTTCTCTCTCTCTGCCTCTCTCCTCATCATCTGCAGAAGAACCCTTAACTCCAGGATGTCTGGAGAAGGTCTCTCCTCACCACGATGCCGCAGCTCCGCTACAGTCGCCACCCAGGCGTCACGCTCCTCTTCCGCCCGGGTCGCGCGGGCCACCGCACCGGCAAGTTGCTCCCGGAGGGAGGCAATCTCGAGAAAAGGGGCCGAGGAGCTGGAAGATCCCCCAGCCACTCCCACCGTCGCTGTCTGCTGGGCACGCTGGAACGAAATAAACAACGGCCGTCAGTGAAACTCCAAAATCTGAAGTTAAAAGTGCGGCACATAACTTACCAGGAGCAACAACTCATGTTGGGCAACGGCCAGCTGCCGCCTAGTCTCTGACAGTTGGGCGCGCGAGCCGCCGATGCCACGCGTGTCCCCAGCTTGGGGAAGCCCCGCGTAACTCTCTCTCTGCCGCCGCAGGAAGTCGGCACTGTCCTGCACCAGTATACCCCCTTGCTGTCCAGGGAGACGTACGGGCCAGTCCTCGAGCCTCGCCTTGCCGCGACTCTCCCTCCTGACGCGGCTCGGCTCATCCGCACTCGCCCACTCATCGGCCAGACCTAGGGTCCTTGCCATGTCCTGCACCAAGAAAGGGGTCCCGCATCAGTCAAAAAGAACGCGTCCCCTGTCTAGGACGCATCCATCATTTAAGTGCAACACTCGCCGAACCCTTTCCCCCCTCGCGCGGCTCGCTTCAAAACTCAAAATGACTTAAAAGAGGAAAAGATCGGAGGACTTACCAGACCATGTTCACCTCCCTCCGCGACATCGGGCCCCTCAGGTCCCTCGGGGGCCCGAAGCGGCCCTTCCTCCTCCATGGACGTCGTTCCATGTTCTTGCGTGTCCCTCCTCGGGCGAGGAGTTCCTCGTCCCTCTCCACCTTCGCCGTGGTCCAGACCACCGAACTCCATCGATCGAGGGGAAGAAGACGAAGACGGGCGAGCGAGTTTCGGCAGAAGGCGGGCTCGTTTGCGGGTAAGGCACGGGAGAAGAAAGGTCGCCCGGTGCTTTAAATTTGAATTCGAGGGTTAAGACGCGTCCTCACGCCTGGACGCGCCCAAAAGAAAGAGAAAAGGGGATCCCTCCGTGCGAGGCGTAGTTCCCTGCTGTTTAGGGTAAGGTCTCGTGAAGCGTGCCTCGAAATAATTTGGTGCAAGAGAAGAAGTGTAGGAAGGGAAGATCGCTACAGGACAGAACGTGTCACATCAGCGGTCATTGTCAAGATTTTGTCTGGATCTCCTTTGTACTGTGGTGCGATTCTGCTGTGATTCTGCTACTTTCTGATGTTGCTAACCTTTGCTAATCTGTGCAGGTTTTACTAACGGACGTCTTTGTCCTGTCTCCTGTCCCACCTTTCATTGGTTGGTCCCACCATGTCATGCATCATAGTATATGATACCTACGCTACTAGAACATGTCAAGGACCTTGCGGCCCGAACGAATCTGGGATTTGAGTTCCCCTTCAACAAAAACGGTGATGATCCCGGAAGAGTTAGGGTTGTACGGATAGGCCGTCAATTTGTGATAGAATGGGGACGACGGTTCCATTCAGTGAGTTGGTGCGCGGATAAACGGGCCCCAGCCCAGTATCAGCTCACCGGGTCGGTATCCTGACCCGTTCTTCACAAGTTGACAATATTATCCTTGGCTATTTTCTATTTTTGTTTGTTTTAAATTTTTCTTTGAACCCAGCATGCATTCATATAGGACTTTGATTTATTGCGGAAGATCATTCAAGTGATTCGATTGTGAAAGCCGTTGTGCTCCAATTCCCACAAATATGAGATATTCCACTCCGAATGAAATACTGAGTTTCCTTGAGACAGCCCTACACTGCTCTTCCAAAGGAGACCCTTGTTTGGACAGACCCTCAGATATTCCTTTACCTTTTTTGACCCACCTTGGCCGCAGTACTTCCACATTGGCTGGTAACCGCTCCCCAAAGGTGAAACCTCCGGTTTATGACCCAGGTACTTCCACACCGAGAAGTTGGTCTCCTTTTGTTTCGTGCCTGAGCGCACATCTCACCCTCCCTTATTTGATCTCCGTCCATGCAATCGTCAATGTTTGAAAGACCTTCTTCAAGGTCGCCTCATTGAAACTCCAGGAAAGATTCCAAACAGTAACGTCAAAAGCGTGTCTCATCACACCTTGGCATCAACTTATCAGTCCGCTCCCACTTCACTCCACTCCACTTCGATACCATTCCACTACGTGTCGCTCCCTTGCAAAGCAAACGCCAAGGCGGGGCAGCTGTAGACACGCCATTCTTGACGCCTCCTGAGAAAGTCTCATATTACTATACAACGCCCCGCAACGGCTTACGCATTCTGAATCACTCGAGTGCTTCCTTTTCTCGGATCTTCTTCTGCCTTTTTCGGCATCCGAAATCGTCTCGTCACGGCATTCGGACGGCATCAACACCAGTCGGACGCATCAAGAGGTTCCGGAATCAAGAAGGGGGTCTGTCGGGCGGCCGCCGACGTCTGATTTGAGGACCCGGGTGGGTCTTAATGGGGGCGTCCAGGCCCCTGGACGCCCCCATCTTTTTAATTTATTTTATTATTTTTCTCAGGGCCCAACAATAAATAAAAATAAATATATATTAATGGAGGCGTCCAGGACCCTGGACGCCTCCATAAAAACTAATAATAATAAATATTTAAAAAATGCCAGTTGGCATAAAAAAATAAAATAAATAAAAAATATATATTAATGGAGGCGTCCGGGCCCCTGGACGCCTCCATAAAAATAAATAAAAAAAATCAAAATGCCAGCCCTGGTATAAAAGACAAAAGAAAAAAAAATAATATAATTTTGGAGGCGTCCAGGCCCCTGGACGCCTCCATCAACTCCCTCACGGGCGCCGAACACCGAACGACGGTTTGTCGTGTGTGAAAAAATCCAAAATATAGAGACGTCCGGTCAGCTGGACGCGCCCATTTCTGAATCACGAGGCGCCGCTCACAAAACCACGCGTTGTGCTGAACCGCGTGCGGCCGTCGTCGGTTTTCGGTGGACCTGTTTGAGGCGTCCGGGCCCCTGGACGCCTCCACAAAAGTATTCCAAAAAAATCAATAAAAATAGAATAAAATATTAATTCGGCCCTGATGGAGGTGTCCAGGGTCCTGGACGCCTCCACCCTCCGTAGCTCTATAAATAGAGGCCCACCCCCCTCAGTTCTGGAAGAGCTAAGCAGTGATCCGATAGGCTGCCGGAGCCCAGAGGCTACGGAGTCATTTTTCTAAACCGTGGGGTCTTTTGTAGGTGGAGGTTCTGCCGGCTTCTCGGGTGCCCACGCTCGCGAGAGGAAGATCGTCTTCATCCACCGCGCTTCCCCGTCGTCCCCACGCTGCCGGAGCTCCGCCGGATTTCACCCTCGGCTCATCCAATAAGCCTTTTCTTCCCCTTTTTCTCCATAGTTCTTTACATTCATCATATTGCATCCTCTATCCCCCTTCACAAGGGCGCCTCTTCTCTTATACTTCTTGCATCCATCATCTCATTTTCCTCCTACTCGAGTCCGAGAGGGGTTTAAAAGATAACACCAACCAGGTGTGTGTCTTGCCATCATTTCGTTATTTTTACCGCGAGGATTTGAATACTACACCTCCATCTTTCTAATCCACTTGTCATTTATTTGTCGTTATTTTGCAAGGGTACCCGAGGAAAGCCCTCTCCGTCGGTCGGCCGAAAGGAGAGGAAGAAGCAACCCGCCATGTCCCGCTCTTGAGGTAGGCGCGATCACTTTCTTATTTTGGGGTCTTTCGGCCCCTGGCGATCACATCTTTTCATCGAGGCCGCGGCGAGTCACTTCCCCAATGGCCGTTTAAATTTCTGTTTCCTATATTCTCTTTATATTTTGTTAAATTCTGCTTATATCATCGAGGCCGCGGCGAGTCACTTCCCCAATGGCCGTTTAAATTTTCGTTCCTATATTCTTTCTATATTATATTATATTTTGCTCATATCATCGAGGCCGCGGCGAGTCACTTCCCCAATGGCCGTTTAAATTTCCGTTCTTATATTCTCTCTATAATCTATTATATTCTGCTCATATCATCGAGGCCGCGGCGAGTCACTTCCCCAATAGCCGTTTAAATCTCTGTTCTTATATTCTCTTTTATATTCTGCTCATATTCTCGAGGCCGCGGCGAGTCACTTCCCCAATGGCCGTTTCAATTCTTGTTATTTAATTTCTGCACCATTCCCGTCCCCCCGAGGCCGCGGCGAGTCACTTCCCGCTATGGCCGTTTGAACCCCATATCTTGCTATATTATACTTGTCCCGCTCGCCCCACCGGAGCAATCTCCCGTGGTGGCCCCTTCTCTCTTCTCTATCATTTCTGTGTTGCAGCAAAACAACAAAACAAACAAAAAAAGAGGAGCCCGCGCGCTCTCCGCATCCTCTTCCTCGCACCATCGAACTCCGAACCGCGTGACGTCGCTCACACCCTTCACAACGAGAAGGACATTCCTTCCTCACCCATGAGAGCTCCAATGTCATCACTCTCTATTTCCGAACTTGATTCGGAACCATCTCATTTGGAACTACCAAAGCCCGAGCCCCCCGTATTTCTAACGGGTACTCTTTATATAGCCGAGCCACTTCTTAGATGGCTCAAGGAAGGCTCGGTCCCACATCCCTTTCCATCCATGGACCCCACCCTACCTTTAGTGCCGGTCAACTCCTACCATACCACATTTCGATCTAGTCACCATGTTGACACGTTAGACGATCTTGTCATGGGATTAGATTCACAATGGAAGTTGACGCATATTTTGGCCCGAGGCTTCGACCAACCACGAGTCGTAGCTTCACCCATCCGGCCTTCGGGTCCACTACCTCCGAGTGCACCGTGGGTTATGTCACCACGGAGGTTCTTCTACTTTTCCCGCTACCGGATGAGCCCGACTTCATGACTTTACTTCCGAGGGAGGAGTCATATTTCCTATACACGGTCCCATCTACCATGACGGAGGAAGGTGACCACCCGCACCTTCAAGAATTTCACGATTGGGACCATGTCATGTTGGAATCCATCTCACGGGATCATACCTTCTTCGACCCTTTTGACCCCTTCACTAGTGAATCTCTCGAGTCTCCATCTTCACTTCACTTCCTCCGCGGAGTTCCCTATCATGCCTTTTCCACTCGGGCCAAGCAACCTCTACATAGCCATAGGTCCGAACCATCATTTGGGGGTAACGGAGATTTTGGTTTCTCCGACCACCTAAACCCATCTCTGGTACACCCACATCCGGCCCTTCCACACCCGGCTTCCCTAGCCCTCTCAAGTCTCCCAAATCCAAAGGGGCGTCCATGCATGACTGGGTCATACTTGGCCATTTAGGTGTTCTCCATGCCATCCATTCCCAGTTGCATAACATGCATGCATGGCACATATTCAGGTGTCCTGGTCCGCCGTCACCCATGTACGGGTCGGACTAACATTAGGTGTGTCTAGGGTCATAGATGAGTCGATGTGCTTTTTTTTCTTTGTGTGGTATGTCTGTCTGCATGTGTCTTGTGCAAGCTCGTCGATGTCAGTCTCTTATGAGTGAGAGGCGAGTGGACTCGCTCGATGAGTATGGGATCGGTTCTACATCTATACCCGGATCAGTCACCTACACAGGGACTCAGCGGTGATTCCTAGTGAGTCTTCAAGCCGCCTCCTCCCATTTTGAGAGTGCCCCACCCGGAGTGTCCACCTCTAGCCCACATCAGCTTGTGCATATCGAGTATATATGGAATGAGCAGGTGACGATCACTTGGAGTGGAGCATACCCGCGCTACTTGGTTCGGTGACGGATCCGTCGGCACTATTCGAGCAGTAGCACCCCTTACTCGACGGGGTCGAGTTCCTCCCACCCGGGGAGAATTGATGGGACATCAAAGGCTAATGAGTTATATTTGTGTGTAATGGCTTGTATTAGTGTGTTTATTTGGGTTTTTTTCATTTGGACCCCTTTGTAAGGCTTTTAACAAGCCAATGGGCCACATTCTATATAGAGTCCATCAATGGGTTTCATTTAGTAGAGTCCATTTAGGGGGTTGTGTCATATTGGACACTTATTGGGTTGTACTATTATAATAAGGCTAATGGGCCTATGGTCTTGTAATGGGCTAGAATAGTGATCTAGAGTTATTGGGCTTTTAAATGGGCCAAGCCCATGGGCTAGTGTGAAAGGGGCTTGGTGGCTTGTAGGCTTCTAGAAGGGGGAGCCCCCTTTCTTGGTCCAAGGTAGGCAACCAACCAAATTTGGACTTCCTTCCTTTGAATTTTCAAAGGGAGGAAGCTTCCTTGGCCTCCCCTTGGTCCCCATACCTCTCCCACTTGGCTCCCACGAAATTCCCAGCCCCTCCCCTTGCCATTCTCTATTTAAGAGTGTGTATAGTGTCATTTGTAGATTTAATGAAGAATTATTGAATGAATTTTGAGAAAAATTGCCCAAGAGGCCATTTGCCCCCCCTTATCTCCTCTCTCCTGGTGTTCTTCCTTCTACAACCCCCAATTCTAGAGTGTAACCCTTCTATCTCCTCCCTCTCAACCTCTGATCTTCATTGGTGCCGCCGCCGCCGCCGTTCGTGCCGCCATCGAGCCGCCGCGAATCCGTCTTCGGTTTTCTATCCTGCTGGATAGAGGTGTCTTCCCAAAATTCTTGATACCAGCCACGGCCTCTTCATGGTTTGTAATTTTTATGGTGTGTTTCTATCTTCCATCCCATTATCCAAAAATAAATTCAGGTCAAAAATCCTTCGTTTGATATTTTTACAATTTCAGTCTTCAATCACTCCCAGATCTGTCCTGTCTCTGTCTATAGTGACACTAGCTCTGAGTTTTCCATCTCTGACCTTCTTTTTTTATTTTTGTTAGGGCTATCAATTTTACTGGGCGTTCTGTCCATCATCCCCTACATCCACCATTTTTCTTGATTTTTGATCCGCCCTCTATCCATTTTTCAAAATTCGTGTTCTATCTCTGCTACAGTGTTTTTAGCGAATTCCCAGATCCGACCACCTTCCAGTTCAAAAATCATAAAAAATCACAGACACCTCTAAATCCTTCATAGAAAACAGTTCCGGTTTCTAGCTTGATTTCCTACAGCGTTGCTGAAGACCATCACTTCAGATTCGGACGTTCACATATCGGTCAAAGGTAGTTCTCAGACAAGTTCTTTACAGATCTGAGAGTCCGGTCACTGTACAACAGCAACTCAAAAATTCATTAAAACCAAGATCTGTGCAGATCCAGGTCTAATCTCCAGGCCTAGGCTGAGTTTCCTATCTCCGACCTTCTTTTTTATTTTTGTTAGGGCTACCAATTTTACTGGGCGTTCTGTCCATCATCCCCTACATCCACCATTTTTCTTGATTTTTGATCCGCCCTCTATCTATTTTTCAAAATTCGTGTTCTATCTCTGCTACAGTGTTTTCAGCTAATTCCCAGATCCGACCACCTTCCAGTTCAAAAATCATAAAAAATCCAAACACCTCTAAATCCTTCATAGAAAATAGTTCCGATTTTCGAGCTTGATTTCCTACAACTTTACTGAAGACCACCACTTCAGATTCGGACGTTCACATATCGGTCAAAGGCAGTTCTCAGACAAGTTCTCTACAGATCTGAGAGTCCGGTCACTGTACAACAGTAACTCAAAAATTCATTAAAATCAAGATCTGTGTAGATCCAGGTCTAATCTCCAGGCCTATGTTGAAGTATTTGAAGAGAGTTTTTCAACGGCGTCAGTTTCGTGTCGATCCGACATCCGGGCTGATCGCAGCGTCCATTCTCGCCGGAGCGCGCGCTGAAAACCAGAAGCTGCAGATCCGTGGCCGGTTATTCCGACCGGCGCCGAACGGAGCCACCCGGCCTCCGGCCGGTGAACCAGCGTGCCGCCAGCCCGGGGAGCGCTTCCCTAAGTGTCCCCACTACAGCGGTGCCACCGGGTCCCACACGGCCCCTCCAGACAGCACGTGGGCCCCACCGTCACTAGTTCGGGTGTTGCCGAATCAACGCGAGAAGCCGCCCGTCAACCCGAATTCGGTCCTCCCCGGCCCCATTGTGTAGCCCTTTACCTCCCTGCGTGGAGTGGGCAGCGAGTTGTATTGCTGTAATACTGTGTATTATTGTTCCGGGAGTACGAGTTTCGGCCGGGTCCGTCTTCCCCACGCCGAGCGCGTGGAGGTACCGTTCTCGCTCCCTACACTCGACAGTTGCTTATTTTCATATATACTTGTTTATTCCACTGCTAGAGAGCATGTTCTAGGATCGTAGCTCGCTTTATATTTATATCACCATTGCTGCGAGAGAGAGCGTTACCGTCCCGTGACCCGATCCGGGCACGAAAGTGTGAATTGACCACCCTAGCTCTTGCCAGTTTCTCAACCGTGCACGTCCGACGCTTCCCTCGTTAAGGGACAATCACGAGCCCACCTAGAGTCCGAGGACTGCATTCCTCATTCGAGTCGTGTCCGTGGTCTCGTCCCGCATCAGCAACCCTGACACCTGGTCACGGGTACTGCACGACAAGACGCAACCTCGGTACAGCCACTAGCACTAGTCTCACGGCGTGAAAATCAACACACGCGCCACGGCGAAACAACCGAAAACTCGAAGGTCAAAGTCACGGAAACTGACAGTCTGTCACTCTCTGCCCAGAACATGAGTACCTCCCACTAAAAGTAAGGCCAAATGCGTCCACTGACGTCTTAGTCCGCGCCTTAGGTGTCTCCCTCCGGCCCAGCGGGAACTGAGACACCGTACAAGTAACCACAAACAAGTGACTAGCTCGGGTCACGCCCGTCGACGTGGGTCCAACCGCCCCCAACCACGTGTGCACACACAGACCGACCGTCCTTGGTCTGGCCCTCTGACCGGTTTTCCCCTCAGTCGGACTCTGGCTGGTAGACACGGGGCCCGACGAAAACCGGTCCACAAACCGTCTCTAAGGGTAGCCTCTCCACCACTCCCTGGTGGGACCACTCGCGTGTAAGCAGGGTACGACTAGTGGAGGGTCACTGAGAGAGTAGACTCTCAAGACAACGAAAAATAACGTCTGAACACGAAGAAGTACGGGGACCGTCCCACGTACCAGCACCGTCGCACGGTGACCACAGTAGGAGAAGAAACGGGACTCACAGTCCACGGGCCGCACGCTCGGCCACGCAGAAATGCAGAAACACGGTTCCCAAGGTAGCCCACAGGCCGCCAAACCAAATCCCACTCTCAGGGAAAGGCGGGAACCCTCCAGCCCCAGGCTGGCAACTGGACTCGCAGTCCAAGGCCACCTACATGGCCCACGCGGAAAGCACAGAAGCATGATTCCCAGGGCAACGAACAAGCTGCCACGCCGATAACTGGACTCATAGTCCAAGGCCAAACACATGGCCTACTTAGGAATCATTTTCTAGAAAAACTCACGGCATGCGGGGGAGACCACACCGCACCCCCACTGACACACGGTGACTCGGTCTAGTGTAACACGAAAGCCCGACACGCGAAAAGCCACCCGAACTCTAAAACCCACGGGCACGCTAAACGAGGCAACACGGTCCGCCCGACACCCTCAAAATACGGACACAGAATCTCACGGGTGTCTGGGACACTCACAAGACCGCAAGTTGGCCACTAGGTCACGACCGGGTCGACTAGGGACTGACGCAATGCGAAACGATTGCGGAGAACACGAAACCTCATCCCGGCACCACACAGAGCCTGACGGTCTAAGCTTGGGTCGTCACAGGTTGTAACGGTCCAAGCCTCGACCGTTACAACCACTCTGACGCACCAACAAAGGGCCGTCAGACGCTCGGTGCAAAGTTGGGTGTGACGCGCCTACCCTGGTGCGTCACAGTCTCTGACGCGCCAGCCCTGGTGCGTTACAGCCTGTAACGCGTCAGCCCTGATGCGTCACAAGACAAGATGAAACCAACTATGACGCGTCCCGCTCGGTGCGTCACAGGCTGTAACGGACCAACTCTGGTGCGTTACAAGGTGGATACGCGTCCGATCTGACGCACCCATACAGGGGCGTTACAAGGCTGTGACGCGCCAGCCTTGGTGCGTCACAGGCCTGTGGACGCACTTTTCGTTCGTTTATTCGGCTCGTCTATTCGGGAACGGTTGATTCGTCTATTAAGTGCGTGGGCGTGCCTGTCACAAAGTGACGATTTATTCGGGCTCCGAAGAGCCCATGGTGCGCTCGATCTGACTCGGTCATACGATTGTGTGGTTCGTGTCGGGACCAAAACCCGCCGCGCCATAAAGGTCACAGCGTCATTTACATCCCCCATACGAAGGAACACCCTTGATTAATAGTCGGGATTCGGGACCTCATGGCCAAGAAATTAATTGCATGAAAGGTCTATTACGAGGTATTGAAATCCTCGCGCGGGGGTGAGAAGAAAACCATTCGCGGTCATGTCAGTCGTGTACTGACCATTTAATGTTCGGACGAATGTCCGGCTTGAGAAGATCGCGGTTGTCGCGGGAAAACCGGAACGCATGTATGCCGAGATACGGCAAATCTATTGTTCGGAAGAGCGGAGAACATTCGGCTAAACCTCTGTCAGAGCGGTCAGAAACCAGTAAATCTGTTGGCCCGGTGCAAGAGCAAGCTGCGACCATACTGCGGTGGGCCCCCCGCGGTCGAAACAAGACTTGCATGAGCGTCATTAATATTTCCGGTGCCAAGGGGCAACGAGGGAATATCCCTTGAATCGGCTGAAAAGCCCTGTGTCTAGGGAAGCGGACGTTCGAAACGTGTCTGTCATTCGGGAGACCGTTTACTATTCGGACGGGAGTCCGGCTTGAGAATATTGTAATCGTCGCGGGAGGACCTGGGACATATGCATGCCGGGATACGGCAAGTTTATGATTCTGAGACACCGAAAACATTCGGTCAAATCTCGGTTAGTGTAGCAGGAAACCGGTAATTCTATTGGCCCGGTGCGAGATCGAGTCAAGACCATACCGGGGGCGCCTCCCGTGGTCCGAACGAGGCTTGCGCGGGCATCATTAATATTTCCGGTGCCGGAGGGCAACGGGGGAGAGTCCCAGGACTAGACTCTAAAACTGAAAACGTGTTCGAAGGGAGCGGGCTATAGATAGAGGATATGAGCCGAACGGCGACCACAATTGGGACGGACCCGAGGTCTAAGCGTTGCCCACGGAGGTCTTATTGATATTCCCATGGAAGGGGTCCAGGGGTGGCGAGGACCGTCTCGTTCTATTCCGATTTTGTCGGTCACTCACGGACCTTTTCATGTTCGGGCAAGGGCCCATGTTGAAAGTACGACGTGGATGGAAACGACCCCGTACAAATGTATGCCGAGTTTATGGCAGTTTCAATGAAAGAACGGGAACGAATCCCATTAGAATGAATCCGATTTAACGGGCTATCGGCCCGGAGCAATGTCGGCTCACGACCATGTCAGGGAGGGAGCCGTTGGCCATATTGGTTGCTCACGGGTCTTTTCATGTTCAGACACAGGTCCATAATAGAAACGCGGCGAAAACCGAGGTGAACCCGTTCAAATGTCTGCCGAGCGTGCGGCAATTTTAATGATGGCTCGGAAGAGATCCGGGGCGAGAAACGAATCCGGTCTGATTGGAATGTCGGCCCGAGACTAGGTCGGGGCCTGGCCATGTCAGGATGATTCCCAAGACTCAGGCTCGGCCTGAGAGGGCGGCATTATTGTTCCTTCTGCGTCGAGTTACGGAGAGAGGGGGCTGAAATGTAGAATTATTAATACCTTATATTGTTTTATCATTATTGTTCTTGTTACTCCGTTGCTTATTCCTCTTTCCGTATTTGTTCCGGGTGATTTCCCTCATCTTGCTTACTGTCATTATTACTCTTTTTTTAATTATTGTCACTTATTTCATTCATTTTTTTTAATACGGATCTGTTCAGGTTTATTTATTCATCATGATTTTTATTGGCTTGTTTGTTCTGCCATTATATGCCCATATATACATATATATATATATTCATGTATTATTTTTTTTGGGAGAGTTGACCCTTGGCGGGTTGAAAGGGGGGCTAAAGGGAGTGTGCCGCTGAGGAAAGGTGGGCGGAAAGTGTGCCGACGAAGGGCTAGATATGTGTGCCGTTGAAGGGCTTAAGGAGGGTGCCGCTGAAGGGCAATGATTGGAGGGTGTACCGGTGAAGGGAGAAGGGGGTGCACCGGGGAAGGCTCGAAGTCTATACGTTGACGGGCTATTGCGACGCGAAGTCTATACATCGACTGTTCAAAGTCTGTTTATGGGCTGTATTCATTAACCCAGAGTCTATACATCATCTATTGAAGTCTACACGTTGGCCAGCTCGGAAATCTGTACATTGGCCATTGGCTGCAGCTCAGAGTCCATACATTGGCTATTGGCTGCAATTCAAAGTCTATACATCATTTATTAGAGTCTATACATCAGCCAGCTGAAAGTCTGTACATTGCAGCTCAAAGTCTATACATTGGCCAGCCCAAAGTCTATACATTCTTCATTGGCTGCAGTTCAAAGTCTGTACGTTGCAGCTCGAAGTCTACACATTGGCCAGCCCAAAGTCTGTACGTTGGCCAACTCAAAGTCTATACATTATTCATTGGCTGCAGTTCAAAGTCTATACGTTGCAGCTCAAAGTCTGTACATTACTCGTGAAAGTCTATACATCGGCCAGTCTAAAGTCTGTACGTTGGTCAACTCAAAGTCTATACATTATTCATGAAAGTCTATACATCGGCCAGTCCAAAGTCTGTACGTTGGCCAACTCAAAGTCTATACATTATTCATTGGCTGCAGGTCAAAGTCTATACGTTTCAGCTCAAAGTCTATACATTGTCCCTGAAAGTCTATACATCGGCCAGTTCAAAGTCTGTACGTTGGCCAACTCAAAGTCTATACATTATTCATTGGCTGCAGTTCAAAGTCTATACGTTGCAGCTCAAAGTCTATACATTGTCCCTGAAAGTCTATACATCGGCCAGTCGAAAGTCTGTATGTTGGCCAACTCAAAGTCTATACATTATTCATTGGCTGCAGTTCAAAGTCTATACATTGCAGCTCAAAATCTATACATTGCTCGTGCAGCCGACACCCGAAGTCTATACATTCTTCAGCTTATTCAGCTCAAAGTCTATACGTTGTCCCTTGGCTGCGGCTCGAAGTCTGTACATTGGTCATTGCTGTGTTTGTACGTCAATCTGCCAAGTCTATACATTGAGTTTGAGACGGTGGATGAGGGTGTACCGGCGAAGGGAGGGAGAGACAATGGAAAGGGGTGTACTGCTGGGGAATGGAGTGTGCCGCTGGAGAGTGAAGGCGTGCTGCTGGAGGTTGAAAAGGGCATGCCGGGGAAGGTGGAAACCAGTGTGCCGGCGAAGGGTGTTTGAAGAGTGAAGGCAGGGTATGATGGTGAAGGGCCAGATAAGTGTACCGTTGAAGGTAATTGGAGTGTGCCGCTGGGGGCACGACAGAGCGTGCCGGTGAAGGTTGGAATCTTCTATTATTTGTTTTTAAGGCTTTTCTTTTCTTCGTTTATTGATTTTTACATAGTCTTATATAAACTTTTCATTTCCTTGGTTCTGTTCAGCCTTTTTGCTCACAAGTCAGACGTCTGATATGCTATGTCGTTATTCAGTTCTTCTCACGCTACCGACAGTGGCTCGATTAGTCGGAAAGTTTTATCGTTGATCGTTCTGTTCGTTTGTTGCTTCCTTTTGCCTTTTTAACATGTTGTTATTTTCTGTCAAAAATTCGGCAGCACCTCCCCTCTACCCGAACGTAAGGGAGGTAAAGGGAACGCGCCCACATGGAGTGGTGGAACCCGACAACTGGAGGTGGGCGCCCGGAGGCGGCAACACCTTTATAGAACCTCAGAAAACACGAAGAAAACGATGAACGAGAGGCTTCTAATACTGGACAGGGTGGACGGGGGATTGGCCAAGGCGTACCGGCCAAGGACGAGCATAGGGTGTGCCGGGCTAAGAAGGCTAAGGGCGTACCGCTGAGGCACAAAAGGGGGAGGTGTACCGCTGAGGGCTATTATGGGGTGTACCGGCCAAGGGCCGAAAGAGTGTGCCGCTGAGGGCCACTATGGGTGTACCGGCCAAGGGCTGAAAGAGTGTGCCGCTGAGGGCCACTATGGGGTGTACCGACAAAGGGCCGAGAGGGCGTGTCGGGGAGGCGTTAGGCTGAAGAAATCATGGATGCACCAGCTGGGAAGGGCCAAGGATGTGCCGGCCAAGGGCTGAGGACCATCGGTGAAAGGAAGTTAAGGGGCGTACCAGTGGAGGAAAGCCAAGGGCTACTGGCTACTGGGTGTTCTGGAAGAGAAGGAGGGTCTCCCTCCCCTCGAGCAGATAGGTACAACTGATGGCCATAGGAGAGGGCAAAGAACCCATGAGGGCAAGGATCATATAGGAGGAATCACGTCCCTACGGGGACTCCAAAAGCATCGGAGAAATAGAGAAATGGAGGAAAAATGAACAACACATCATACACCATGAAAACTGGCGCAAACCAATCAGAAATAACAGAGAAACCCAAGGAGGGTGATTTTCATTCAAGGGGAGCAAGGGGCCATGGCCATCCATATACATTGCCGAGCACGCCCGAGTCAAGGCTACGTGCAAGGAAGAAAACCAAAATACAAGATGAAGTGAGGAAGAAAATAAGGAAAACCACGGAAGGGAAAGTGTTGGGGATTGAAGCAGGGACGAGCGTCCACTGCTCGTTCCCCCGCACCTTCCCATGTTACATTCAGCCCTCCTTCTCTCTTACTCTCTCTTCTACCCGGTGGCCGTCGGAGGAGACTCACGCCGGAGCCCTTCTTCTTCTCCCTTCTCTTCTCTTCCTTTGTCTGTGTGTGTGTTCCTCTCCAGCCTGTCCTCCTCTTTTTTTTCTTGCTGGAACGGGAGTCGTTTTATACTCCCAGCAGCGGGAGCTTCTGAGCACGGCCGTCGAAGGCGGGAAGCAGCTCCGTCATGATGGGGTTTGACGTCTTCTGTCCTGGCTGTCAGGGGAGTAGCCTGCGTGGCCCAACGGTTGGTTGACACCTCAGGGAGCTCACTGCGCGCCAAGGACACGTAGGGCATGGGCACCACGTCGTTCAGCCGTTGAAAAGGCTTAACGCTGTGCTGCTGGTGGGCTGAATAAGTGTGCCGTAGGAGGGCCAAAAGGGCGTGCCGCGGATACACCCAACGGGCGTGCCACTGAAGGCCCAGAAGAGTGTGCCGCTGAGGGCCCAAAGGGGCGTGCCGCTGAGGGCCATGGGGCGTGTGCCGCTGAAGGCCCCTCTCTTGGGTGTGCCGTTGAAGACCCTGAGGGGTGTGCCGCTGGGGACCCCTGGGGGTGTACCGTTGAAGCCCCTGGGGGTGTACCGCTGGAGCCCCGGATGGGCGTGCCGCTGAAGGCCCTGGGGGCTGTGTGCCGCTGAAGGCTCCCTCCCTGGGTGTGCCGTTGAAGGCCCCAGGGGGCTGTGCCGCTGAAGCCCCTGGGGGCTGTGCCGTTGAAGACCCATGGTGGGGGGGGGTGTCGCTGAAGCCCACTTGAGCCCGTCTCGAACACGAGTTGTGGCCCGTTTGATTTCCTTCGAGGCCCATGGATTGTGAGGCCCTTTTTTTTTATTGGTTTCTCTCTAGCCTCTCTTGACTCCGGAGATGGCTTCACGGCAGTGTGGACATTTGGGGGATCCGGATGACCAGTCTCTCCGGGGCTTCTTCACCCGGTGTCATTGTTGATGCCGGGCCGAGCAAGATATCGATGTGCAATTTTTGGTGTCCACAAATGCCCCCCACCCACAGGTAGCGCAGGCGAAGGATGAGCCGGGCGGTGCCCGCGGGTGTACTGGTCTCTTTTCTCTTTGCCGGTGCCGACGGAGTGTCGGGGAGCTGATATGATTTGTTGTCTCTTAATCTCTTCGCCAGTGTCAACTAGGTGCCGGGAGCTAACCTAGTTTGTTGATCTCTTAGTCTCTTCGTCAGCGCCGACAGGGTGTCGGGAGCTGACCTGGTTTGTTGATCTCTTAGTCTCTTCGTCAGCACCGACAGGGTGTCGGGAGCTGACCTGGTTTGTTGATCTCTTAGTCTCTTCCTCAGCGTCGACAGGGTGTTGGGAGCTGACCTAATTTGTTGATCTCTTAGTCTCTTCGTCAGCGCTGACAGGGTGCCGGGAGCTGACCTGGTTTGTTGGTCTCTTTGTCTCTTCGTCAGCGCCGACAGGGTGCCGGGGGCTGACCTGGTTTGTTGTCTCTTTGTCTCTTCGTCGGTGCCGACAAGGTGCCGGGAGCTGACCTGGTTTGTTGGTCTCTTTGTCTCTTCGTCAGCACCGACATGGTGCCGGGGGCTGACCTGGTTTGTTGGTCTCTTTGTCTCTTCGTCAGTGCCGATAGGGTGCCGGGGGCTGACCTGGTTTGTTGGTCTCTTTATCTCTTCGTCCTTCTTTTCTTCTCTCTTTTCTCTTCTTCTCTTCTTTTCCTTCTCTTCTCTTTTTTGTTATCTTCTTTTTCTCTTCTCTCTTTTTTTGTTTTTTTCTTTCCCTCTTCTCTTCTTCTTCCCTTCTTTTTTCTCTCTCTCTTTTTTTTAAGAACTCCGGGTGGCTGCTGGCGTGGATGCCAATGATATAAGAGCTGTCGGCGCATCGACCGATAATTGAAAGCTGTTGACATGGGAGCCAATAATTGAAAAGCTGTCGACCCGAAGGCCGATGATTGAAAGCTGTCGGCTCAGGGGCCGATAATTGAAAGCTGTTGGCACGGGAGCCAATAATTGAAAGCTGTCGACCCGAAGGCCGATGATTAAAAAGCTATCGGCTCAGGGGCCGATGATTGAAAAGCTGTCGGCTCAGGGGCCGATGATTGAAAAGCTGTCGACCCGAAGGCCGATGGTTAAAAAGCTGTCGGCTCAGGGGCCGATGATTGAAAAGTTGTCGGCTCCGGGGCCAATGATTGAAAAGCTGTCGACCCGAAGGCCGATGGTTAAAAAGCTGTCGGCTCAGGGGCCGATGATTGAAAAGTTGTCGGCTCAGGGGCCGATGATTGAAAAGCTGTCGACCCGAAGGCCGATGATTAGAAAGCTGTCGGCTCAGGGGCCGATGATTGAAAGCTGTTGGCATGGGAGCCAATAATTGAAAAGATGTCGACCCGAAGGCCGATGATTGAAAGCTGTCGGCACAGGGGTCGATAATTGAAAAGCTGTCGACCCGAAGGCCGATGATTAGAAAGCTGTCGGCTCAGGGGCCGATGATTGAAAGTTGTCGGCTCAGAGGCCGATAATTGAAAGCTGTCGGCTCAGCAGCCGATAAGGGAGGTCAAAACAGCCAAGGCTGGGAGCGGGCTTAAATAGCCGAAGTTGGGGATTAACGAGCAGCGAGGGCAAGAGGTAGGCCATGGGGGCCAAGATTGGGCTCTACGAGCTGGAGCTAGGAAAGTAGGCTTTGATGGCCGGAATTGAGTTTATTGCATACGCACATTCTTATTATTTTATTATTTTTTTATCATTATTTTTATGTTGTTTTTTTAATCATTTCTCCCCTTCTTTTTCTTCTCCCCCCTTTTTTTAAGCATGCAAGCATTCATTAGCAGGCATAACATAAATATAAGTAAGGCAGCTCCCTCTATAAGGGATAGGATAGGGACGTCGCCCGTAATTCGTAGATGCGGTGCGGGCCGCGAGGCACAATTGAGGGGTGGTGCACCCGTCAAGAGGATATCGCATGTCTTGCATGCATAGCCTAAATTCACGCATTTCACCCGAAGCAATTCTCTGTGGCGTGGCAGTGCAAATGTGTGAGCAAAGAGCCCTGACCAAAGGGATATGCAGGTTTTCCTGGTGACACTCGAGGATCACTCTAGCGCCTGCACATTAATTCCAGGCTTTCGACTTTCGGTAGCTTCACACAGCCCCCATCTGTTTATTTTGGTAGCGGATTTCACCGTTCGGCGCGAGTCTCCTCATGTATCTCAATGGGGATTCCCGGCTACTAAGATTCGTCCTTATTGTGATTCTATTGCGGATTCCACCATTTGACGCGAGTTTCCTCATATGTCTCAATGGGGATTCCCGGCTAATAGGTTTCATCCTTATTGTAATTCGCTTCACCATTTCGCGCGAGTCTCCTCATGTGTCTCAATGGAGATTCCCGACTACTCGGATTCAAGTTTCTCTCTTTTTTTTGCATCATTTTTTTCTCTCTCTCTTTTTTTTTTGGTTTACAGTGGGGGTAGGCAGCTTTTTCCTCACGATTACCTTTCACGCGAGTGTAGGAATTCAAGCATCCGTAGAGTGCAAAGAAGAAATTCGGGCAATCCCTATATTTAAAAGCTATTGAACACGCTACGTGCTAAGTGTGGGAGCGTTGCCTCAGGTTTATTTTGTGAGTTGGGCTTAGCGATTCAGCCATGACTCTTCCCCCTGACGTGTGCACCCGCCATAATTGGGCCCCCTTCGAGTGCGAGCCGTGACGCCCGTGCATCCGGAATCGGGGCAGCATTATTTAGCAAGGAAATGCAGTCCTAGAAAATTCCAAGGAGGTATATTATTCTATATTAAGCAAACATGCAAGCATGGCAATCATGCATTCTCTTTTTTTTGTTTTTTTTCTCTTTTTGTGTGTCAGTTTCATTATTTTTCTTTTTGTTATTTTTTTTTGTGTTTGTTTTTGCACAAGAAAATATTGTTGTTACGTATAAGTATAGTGGTAGTAAAGGTATTAGAGAAGCAGACCACGAGCGGCTGAAAGGGTATTAAGGAAGCAGGCTATAGAACCCAATGGACATTAGGGGAGCGGGCCAGGCCGTAAAGGCCGAATTCTGCGGAGCAGGCTGCAAGAGCCAAAGATATTGGGAAGCGGGCTGCAAGAGCCGAAATTATGGGGAGCAGGCTACGGAAGCCCAATCAGGGGAGCAGGCTACAAGAGCCAAAATTGGGGAGCGGGCTGTAGGAGCCGTAATTATGGGAAGCGGGCCGTGAAGGCCGAATTCTGGGAAGCAGGCCGTAAAGGCCGAATTCTGAGAAGCAGGTTGCAAGAGCCAAAGATATTGGGAAGCAGGCTGTAAGAGCCGAAAAGATATTGGAGAGCGCGGTGGGACGGATGGATTAATCCTGACAGCGAGCCCCGGCCGAAATGGCCCGGCAGAGGGGCGTTGGGTAGCGGGACGTGAGAGTCGAAGAGAAGGGTCTCTTTTGTTCTCTGGCCGGGGAGGGATCCGAACCAAAGTGAAAGGTTTATTCTATTGTTCTCCGGCCGGGGAAGGATCCGGACCAAGGTGAGAGGTCTATTTTATTTGACTGGGAAGCTGTCGGCTGGGGTGCCAATAATGAGGTTGCTGTCGACTAAGAGCCGATGATGAGGTAGTTATCGGCTAGGAGCCGATGATTATATAGCTTTCGACCCAAAGGCCGATGAAGGGGTAGTTGTCGGCTTGAAGCCCCGATGGCTGAAAGTTGGTCAGTTTAGCGCCCCGTCGGCGGGAGGTCTAGTCGGTTTAACGCCCCTCCGGCGGAAGGTCTAGTCGGTTTAACGCCCCGTCGGCGGAAGGTCTAGTCGATTTAACGCCCCGTCGGCGGAAGGTCTAGTCGGTTTAACGCCCCGCCGACAGAAGGTCTAGTCGGTTTCCGTTTGTTAGGTGGTTGAAGGTCGGAGGTAAAAGTTCATCTCGTGACTCTTCCTTCTCTTATTTTCTTCCTCTTTTATGAGGAGAGGCGGGTGCAAAGACCATGTTTGCCTCGTGATCATTTCCTTCTTTTCTTCTCTTCTTCTCTTCTTCTTTTATGGAGAGGCAGGTGCAGGGACCATGTTCGCCCCATGTCTCTTTTTTTCTTCTATTCTTCCTTTGTGGAGAGGCAGGTGCAGAGACCATGTTTACCACATGATTGCTCTTTCTCTTCTTCTCTTCTTCTTTTATGGAGAGGTAGGTGCAAGACCATGTTCGCCTCGTGATCATTTCTTTCTTTTCTTCTCTTCTTCTTTTGTATAGAGAGGCGGGTGCAGGGACCATGTTCGCCTCATGTCTCTTTTTTTTCTTCTATTCTTCCTTTGTAGAGAGGCGGGTGCAGAGACCATGTTTGCCTCATATCTCTTTTTTTCTCTTCTATTTTTCTTTTCTTCTTTTGTGTAGAGAGGCGGGTGCAGGGACCATGTTCGTCTCATGTCTCTTTTTTTCTCTTCTATTCTTCTCTTGTAGCGAGGCAGGTGCAAGGACCATGTTCGCCTCATGTGCATTCTTTCTTTCCTTCTCTTCTTTTGTGTGATGAGGTGGGCTCGAAGACCACGTCTGCCTCATGTGTCTTCTTTTGGTTCTGCTCTTCTTCTTTTATGTGAAGAGGCGGGTCCAGGGACCACGTCTGCCTCATGTGTCTCTTCTTCCTTTTCTTCTCTTCTTTTGCGTGATGAGGCGGGCTCGAAGACCACGTCTGCCTTATGTGTCTTTTCTTCCTTTTCTTCTTTTCTTTTGTGTGGTGAGACGGGCTCGAAGACCACGTCTGCCTCATGTGTCTTCTTTTGGTTCTGCTCTTCTTCTTTTATGTGAAGAGGCGGGTTAAGAGACCACGTCTGCCTCATGTGTCTCTTCTTCTTTTCTTCTCTTCTTTTGCGTGATGAGGCGGGCTCAAAGACCACGTCTGCCTCATGTGTCTTCTTTTCCTTTTCTTCTCTTCTTTTGTGTGATGAGACGGGCTCGAAGACCACGTCTGCCTCGTGCGTGTCTTTTTCTTTACTCTGCTCTTTTTTTTCTCTTAATGTGCCCCAGGTTGGGGCGTACCTTCATTTGGTGTGCATCCCCCCTGAGGGGGGTGTGTTTTGCCTCTTCGCTTCTGTGCCCCCAGGCAGGGTGTATATATTTTTTTTGGCTTCTATGTCCCCAGACCAGGGTGTGTTTTTTTTAATGCCCCCGAGGCAGGGTGTAGCTCTCTTCAAATACCCCCATGGCTGGGTATACTCTTCACGGCTTCTATGCCCCCAGGTGGGGTATGTCTCTTCTTCAAATACCCCTGAGCCAGGGTGGACTTCTCTTCATATGCCCCTGAGCCGGGGTGTAGCTCTCTTCAAATGCCCCCAAGCCGGGGTATACTCTTCACGGCTTCTATGCCCCCAGGCGGGGTATGTTTCTTCTTCATATACCCCTGAGCTAGGGTGGACTTCTCTTCATATGCCCCTGAGCCGGGGCGTGTTCTTTATAGCTTCTAGGCCCTCGAGGCGAGGTATGTTTCTTCTTCATATGCCCCTGAGCCGGGGTGTAGCTCTCTTCAAATGCCCCCAAGCCGGGGTATACTCTTCACGGCTTCTATGCCCCCACGCGGGGTATGTTTCTTCTTCATATGCCTCTGGTACGGGGCGTAGCTCTCTTCAAATGCCCCCGGGACGGGGGTGTATCTTTTGCTTCTTATGCCCCCCTGAGGCGGGGGTGTATCTCTTTACGGCTTCTGTGCCCCCCGAAGTAGGGTATGTTGTTTCTTCAAATGCAGCTTGGGCGGAGTATATCTTTCTTCTTATGCTCCCAGATCGGGATGTATGTCTCTTTGTTTCTGTGCCCCGGGTCAGGATGTATGTCTCTTTGCTTCTTTACGCCCCCGGGTGGAGGTGTACTCTGTCTCTTTGCTTCCGCGTCCCCCAGGCGGGGTATGTTTCTTCTTCCAATGCCTCTGAGCCGGCGCATATTCTTTATGACTTCTATGCCCCCCTGGCGGGGTATATTTCTTCTTCAAATATCCCTAAGACGGGATGTATTCTCTTCATATGCCCCTGAGTCGGGACATGCTCTTTTATAGCTTCTAGGCCCTCGAGGCGAGGTATGCTTTTTCTTCAAATACCCCTAGGCCGGGGTGGACTTCTCTTCATATGCCCCTGAGTCGGGGCGTGTTCTTTATAGCTTCTAGGCCCTCGAGGCGAGGTATGCTTCTTCTTCAAATACCCCCGAGACGGGGCGTATTCTTTATGGCTTCTATGCCCCCATAGCGGGGTGTGTTTCTTCTTCAAATACCCCTAAGATGGGGTGGACTCTTTTCTTCTTATACTCCCAAGGCAGGATGTAGCTTCTTCAAATGCCCCTGAGCCGAGGCGTGTTCTTTACGGCTTCTATTCCCCCAGGCGGAATATATTTCTTCTTCAAATACCCCTAGGCTGGGGTGTATTCTTGCTGCTTCTCATGCTCCCGAGGTGGGATGCGACTTCTTCAAATGCCCTTAAGCTGGGGCGTATTCTTCATGACTTCTATGCCCCCTGGCGGGGTATGTTTCTTCTTCAAATGCCCCTAAGCTAGGGTGTGTTCTTATGCTTTTTGCGCCCCTCAGGGCGAGGTGCATTCCTCTCCATATGCCCCTAGCATGGGGTGTGCTTTTGTTTCTTATGCCTCCAGGCCGGGGTATGCTTCTTGGCCTCATATGCCGCTGAGGCGAGGTGTATGTTGCTTCATATGCCCCCGGGGCGGGGATGTATTCCGCTTCTAATGCCCCCCATGGCGGGGTATGTTCTTGGCTTCTTATGCCCCCAAGGTGGGGTGTTTTTTGCTTCTTGTGCCCCCAGGCTGGGATGTATTCTGTTTCTAGTGCCCCCAGAGTAGAGTGTATTCCTGCTTCCGATGCCACCAAGGCGGGGTGTAATTCTTGCTTCTTATGCCCCCGAGGCGGGGTGAACTCTTCTTCTTTGCTTATGTGCTCTCATATCGGGGTGTATTCCTTTATTCATATGCTCCCCTAAGCCGGGGAATGTTGTTTGTTCTGCTTCAGATGCCCCCGGGGGGGAATATATGTTGCTTCATGGACTCCGAGCCTATGATGTATTCCTTCTTCGAATGCCCCTAAGTCGGGGTGTATTCTTCTCTTCTTATGCTCCCAAGGCGGGATGTAGCTTCTTCAAATGCCCCTAAGCTTGGGCGTATTCTTTATGGCTTTTATGCCCCCAGGCGGGGTATGTTTCTTTTTCAATTGTCCCTAGGACAGGGTGTACTCTTCTCTTTATTATGCTCCCGAAGCGGGATGTAGCTTCTTCAAATGCCCCTAAGCCGGGGTGTGTTCTTTATAGCTTCTAGGCCCTCGAGGCGAGGTATACTTCTTCTTCAAATACCCCCAAGACGGGGGTGTGATTCTCCCGCTTCCTCTGCCCTAGAGTGGGGTATACTTCTCTTTGTATTCCCCTAAGCCAGGGTGTATTCTTTTCGCTTCATATGCCCCAGGGTGGGATGCGCCTTCTGCTTCTCATGACCCCGGGATGGAGTGTATTCTCTTCATGTGCCCCCGGCACAAGGGTGTATCTTTGCTTTTTATGCCCCCGAGGGGGATTCTTCTTCTTTTGCCCCGACACGCCGGGGAATGTTTGCTTCTTGTGCCATGAAAGTGGGGTGTGTTCTCGATGGCTCTTGTGCCCTCGTTGGTGGGGTGTATGCTTCTTCT
Source organism: Amorphophallus konjac (assembly GCA_022559845.1). Taxonomy (NCBI): domain Eukaryota; kingdom Viridiplantae; phylum Streptophyta; class Magnoliopsida; order Alismatales; family Araceae; genus Amorphophallus; species Amorphophallus konjac. The sequence continues at coordinate 438,244,905 of CM040126.1, forward strand.
TCAAATTCCCCTAAGGCGGGGTGTATTCTTTGTCGCTTCATGTACCCCCGAGTCGGGGTGAATTCTTTTCTTCTTACGCCCCCATGGCGGGGTATGTCTTTTGCTTCATGTGCCCCCATATCGGGGTGTATTTCTCTTCTTCAAATGCCCCTAAGCTGGGGTGCAACTCTATTTCTTCTTATGTCCCCAGGTCAGGGCGGATTCTTCTTCAAATGTCCCGAAGCCGGGGTGTAGCCTTTGCTTTGTGCCCTTCAGTCGGGGTGGATTCTCTTCATGTGCCCCTGGGAATGGGGTGTATCTCTTTTTTCCCTCTTATGCCCCCGTAGCAAGGTATATATCTTCTTCTTATCCCCCATGGCGGGGTATATGCATGATCTCTTCGGGAGTGGTGGCCGTGCTTGGCCTCATTGCTATAAAGCATTCCCCACAGCGGGTAGCCATTCACCAAGCTACAATTGTGGCTCGTTGGGTCTTTTAACAGCCACTCGAGGGGCCGTCTTATGCCGGATGGAGGCAGTAGGAAGGAGGAACAAGCGGGGTCATTGCACCGCAGACTCGGAGCCTCCTAGAGTCGGGCGGGATGCCGGGTTTCTTCTTGCTCTTTTAGTCGGCGATGCTGGCCAACTTTTCTTCTCTATTTCTCTCTTTTTTTTTCTCTCTCTTTTTTTTTTCTTCTTGTATGATTGACCATGGTGGAGGTACAGGAGAGCGCTCACCCCCTCAGGGAGGGGATGAGTGGTTCGCTCCACCGCATCAACCCCACAATGGTAATCTTTGTTCAGCACGGGTCTCGACGGATGTGGCCGTACAACCCTCTCCTGCCAATTCTTTCTCTTTTTTTTTGCTTCTTTCTTTTCTCTTTTTCTTCTTTTCTTCTTTTCTTCTCTTCTTCTCTTCTTCTCTTCTTCTCTTCTTCTTTTCTTCTTTTCTTCTCTTTCTTTTTGAGGAAAAGGGGGGTTTGATTTCCCCTCCCTTCTCTTCTCTTTCTCTTCTCCCCTTTTTTTTATAACAGCCCCCATGATTCTTGGAAGCTGCATATGCTTCGAAGCAGCCTCCTCGAGGCCACGAAGGCAGCTGCGTCGAGTCTGGATTTTCGCCCCATAGGGCTGGCGAAGACAGCACCTGCAATTCATCAAAGCAGGCAAACATCGTTTATTAGGGGGCCATGAGACCCTGAATCCCGGCGAAGAGATGAAGGGTAGTTTCGGTCCCACCGGGCGTGCCAGACTTGTGGACGCACTTTTCGTTCGTTTATTAGGCTCGTCTATTCAGGAACGGTTGATTCGTCTATTAAGTGCGTGGGCGTGCCAGTCATAAAGTGACGATTTATTCGGGCTCCGAAGAGCCCATGGTGCGCTCGATCTGACTCGGTCAGACGATTGTGTGGTTCTTGTCGGGACCAAAATCCGCCGCGCCATAAAGGTCACAACGTCATTTACATCCCCCATACGAAGGAACACCCTTGATTAATCGCCGGGATTCAGGGCCTCATGGCCAAGAAATTAATTGCATGAAAGGTCTATTACGAGGTATTGAAATCCTCGCGCGGGGGTGACAAGAAAACCATTCGCGGTCATGTCAGTCGTATACTGACCATTTAATGTTCGGACGAATGTCCGGCTTGAGAAGATCGCGGTTGTCGCGGGAAAACCGGAACGCATGTATGCCAAGATACGGCAAATCTATTGTTCGGAAGAGCGGAGAACGTTCGGCTAAACCTCTGTCAGAGCGGTCAGAAACAAGTAAATCTGTTGGCCCGGTGCAAGAGCAAGCTGCGACCATACTGCGGTGGGCCCCCCGCAGTCGAAACAAGACTTGCATGAGCGTCATTAATATTTCCGGTGCCAAGGGGCAACGTGGGAATATCCCTTGAATCGGTTGAAAAGCCCTGTGTCTAGGGAAGCGGACGTTCGAAACGTGTTGGTCATTCGGGAGACCGTTTAATATTCGGACGGGAGTCCGGCTTGAGAATATTGTAATCGTCGCGGGAGGACCTGGGACATATGCATGCCGGGATACGGCAAGTTTATGATTCTGAGACACCGAAAACATTCGGTCAAATCTCGGTTAGTGTAGCAGGAAATCGATAAATCTATTGGCCCGGTGCGAGATCGAGTCAAGACCATACCGGGGGCGCCTCCCGTGGTCCGAACGAGGCTTGCGCGGGAATCATTAATATTTTCGGTGCCGGAGGGCAACGGGGGAGAGTCCCAGGACTAGACTCCAAAACTGAAAATGTGTTCGAAGGGAGCGGGCTATAGACCGAGGATATGAGCCGAACGGCGACCACAATTGGGATGGACCCGAGGTCTAAGCGTGGCCCACGGAGGTCTTATCGATATTCCCATGGAAGGGGTCTAGGGGTGGCGAGGACCGTCTCGTTCTATTCCGATTTTGTCGGTCACCCACGGACCTTTTCATGTTCGGGAAAGGGCCCATGTTGAAAGTACGACGTGGATGGAAATGACCCCGTACAAATGTATGCCGAGTTTACGGTAGTTTCAATGAAAGAACGGGAACGAATCCCATTAGAATGAATCCGATTTAACGGGATATCGGCCCGGAGCAATGTCGGCTCATGACCATGTCGGGGAGGGAGCCGTCGGTGATATTGGTTGCTCACGGGTCTTTTCATGTTCAGACACAGGTCCATAATAGAAACGCGGCGAAAACCGAGGTGAACCCGTTCAAATGTCTGCCGAGCGTGCGGCAATTTTAATGATGGCTCGAAAGGGATCCGGGGCGAGAAACGAATCCGGTCTTATTGGAATGTCAGCCCGAGACTAGGTCGGGGCCTGGCCATGTCAGGATGATTCCCAAGACTCGGGCCCGGCTTGAGAGGGCGGCATTATTGTTCCTTCTACGTCGAGTCATGGAGAGAGGGGGCTGCAATGTAGAATTATTAATACCTTATATTGTTTTATCATTATTGTTCTTGTTACTCCGTTGCTTATTCCTCTTTCCGTATCTGTTCCGGGTGATTTCCCTCATCTTGCTTACTGTCGTTATTACTCTTTTTTTTATTATTGTCACTTATTTCATTCATTTTTTTTATACGGATCTGTTCAGGTTTATTTATTCATCATGATTTTTATTGGCTTGTTAGTTCTGCCATTATATGCCCATATATACATATATATATATATATATTCATATATTATTTTTTTTTGGGGAGAGTTGACCCTTGGCGGGTTGAAAGGGGGGCTAAAGGGAGTGTACCGCTGAGGAAAGGTGGGCGGAAAGTGTGCCGGCGAAGGGCTGGATATGTGTGCCGTTGAAGGGCTTAAGGAGGGTGCCGCTGAAGGGTAATGATTGGAGGGTGTACCGGTGAAGGGAGAAGGGGGTGCACCGGGGAAGGCTCGAAGTCTATACGTTGACGGGCAATTGCGACGCGAAGTCTATACATCGACTGTTCAAAGTCTGTTCATGGGCTGTATTCATTAACCCAGAGTCTATACATCGTCTATTGAAGTCTACACGTTGGCCAGCTCGGAAATCTGTACATTGGCCATTGGCTGCAGCTCAGAGTCCATACGTTGGCTATTGGCTGCAATTCAAAGTCTATACATCATTTACTAGAGTCTATACATCAGCCAGCTCAAAGTCTGTACATTACAGCTCAAAGTCTATACATTGGCCAGCCCAAAGTCTATACATTATTCATTGGCTGCAGTTCAAAGTCTGTACGTTGCAGCTCGAAATCTACACATTGGCCAGCCCAAAGTCTGTACGTTGGCCAACTCAAAGTCTATACATTATTCATTGGCTGCAGTTCAAAGTCTATACGTTGCAGCTCAAAGTCTGTACATTGCTCGTGAAAGTCTATACATCGGCCAGTCCAAAGTCTGTACGTTGGCCAACTCAAAGTCTATACATTATTCATTGGCTGCAGTTCAAAGTCTATACGTTGCAGCTAAAAGTCTATACATTGTCCCTGAAAGTCTATACATCGGCCAGTCCAAAGTCTGTACGTTGGCCAACTCAAAGTCTATACATTATTCATTGGCTGCAGTTCAAAGTCTATACGTTGCAGCTCAAAGTCTATACATTGTCCCTGAAAGTCTATACATCGGCTAGTCGAAAGTCTGTACGTTGGCCAACTCAAAGTCTATACATTATTCATTGGCTGCAGTTCAAAGTCTATACGTTGCAGCTCAAAGTCTATACATTGCTCGTGCAGCCGACACCCGAAGTCTATAAATTCTTCAGCTTATTCAGCTCAAAGTCTATACGTTGTCCCTTGGCTGCGGCTCGAAGTCTGTACATTGGTCATTGCTGTGTTTGTACGTCAATCTGCCAAGTCTATACATTGAGTTTGAGACGGTGGATGAGGGTGTACCGGCGAAGGGAGGGAGAGACAATGGAAAGGGGTGTACCGCTGGGGAATGGAGTGTGCCGCTGGAGAGTGAAGGCGTGCCGCTGGAGGTTGAAAAGGGCGTGCCGGGGAAGGAGGAAACCAGTGTGCCGGTGAAGGGTGTTTGAAGAGTGGAGGCAGGGTATGATGGTGAAGGGCCAGATAAGTGTACCGTTGAAGGTTATTGGAAAGGGCCGCTGGGGGCACGACAGAGTGTGCCGGTGAAGGTTGGAATCTTCTATTATTTGTTTTTAAGGCTTTTCTTTTCTTTGTTTATTGATTTTTACATAGTCTTATATAAACTTCTCATTTCCTTGGTTCTGTTCAGCCTTTTTGCTCACAAGTCAGACGTCTGATATGCTATGTCGTTATTCAGTTCTTCTCACGCTACCGGCAGTGGCTCGATTAGTCGGAAAGTTTTATCGTTGATCGTTCTGTTCGTTTGTTGCTTCCTTTTGCCCTTTTAACATGTTGTTATTTTCTATCAAAAATTCGGTAGCACCTCCCCTCTACCCGAACGTAAGGGAGGTAAAGGGAACGCGCCCACATGGAGTGGCGGAACCCGACAACTAGAGGTGGGCGCCCGGAGGGGGCAACACCTTTATAGAACCTCGGAAAACATGAAGAAAATGATGAACGGGAGGCTTCTAATACTGGACAGGGTGGACGGGGGATTGGCCAAGGCGTACCGGCCAAGGACGAGCATAGGGTGTGCCGGGCTAGGAAGGCTAAGGGCATACCGCTGAGGCACAAAAGGGGGAGGTGTACCGCTGAGGGCTATTATGGGGTGTACCGACCAAGGGCCGAAAGAGTGTGCCGCTGAGGGCCACTATGGGTGTACCGGCCAAGGGCTGAAAGAGTGTGCCGCTGAGGGCCACTATGGGGTGTACCGGCAAAGGGCTGAGAGGGCGTGCCGGGGAGGCGTTAGGCTGAAGAAATCATGGATGCACCAGCTGGGAAGGGCCAAGGATGTGCCAGCCAAGGGCTGAGGGCCATCGGTGAAGGGAAGTTAAGGGGCGTACCAGTGGAGGAAAGCCAAGGGCTACTGGCTACTGGGTGTTCTGGAAGAGAAGGAGGGTCTCCCTCCCCTCGAGCAGATAGGTACAACTGATGGCCATAGGAGAGGGCAAAGAACCCATGAGGCCAAGGATCATATAGGAGGAATCACGTCCCTACGGGGACTCCAAAAGCATCGGAGAAATAGAGAAATGGAGGAAAAATGAACAACACATCATACACCATGAAAACTGGCGCAAACCAATCAAAAATAACAGAGAAACCCAAGGGGGGTGATTTTCATTCATAGGGAGCAAGGGGCCGTGGCCATCCATATACATTGCCGAGCACGCCCAAGTCAAGGCTACGGGCAAGGAAGAAAACCAAAATACAAGATGAAGGGAAGAAGAAAACAAGGAAAACCACGGAAGGGAAAGTGTTGGGGATTGAAGCAGGGACGAGCGTCCACTGCTCGTTCCCCCGCACCTTCCCCTGTTACATTCAGCCCTCCTTCTCTCTTACTCTCTCTTCTGCCCGGTGGCCGTCGGAGGAGACTCACGCCGGAGCCCTTCTTCTTCTCTTCCTCTGTCTGTGTGTGTGTTCCTCTCCAGCCTCTCCTCCTCTTTTTTTTTCTTGCTGGAACGGGAGTCATTTTATACTCCCAGCCGCGGGAGCTTCTGAGCACGGCCGTCGAAGGCGGGAAGCAGCTCCGTCATGATGGGGTTTGACGTCTTCTGTCATGGCTGTCAGGGGAGTAGCCTGCGTGGCCCAACGGTTGGTTGACACCTCAGGGAGCTCACTGCGCGCCAAGGACGCGTAGGGCATGGGCACCACATCGTTCAGCCGTTGAAAAGGCTTAACACTGTGCCGCTGGTGGGCTGAATAAGTGTGCCGTAGGAGGGCCAAAAGGGCGTGCCGCGGGAACACCCAACGGGCGTGCCGTTGAAGGCCCAGAAGAGTATGCCGCTGAGGGCCCAAAGGGGCGTGCCGCTGAGGGCCATGGGGCGTGTGCCGCTGAAGGCCCCTCTCTTGGGTGTGCCGTTGAAGACCCTGAGGGGTGTGCCGCTGGGGACCCCTGGGGGTGTGCCGTTGGAGCCCAGGATGGGCGTGCCGCTGAAGGCCCTGGGGGCTGTGTGCCGCTGAAGGCTCCCTCCCTGGGTGTGACGTTGAAGGCCCCAGGGGGCTGTGCCACTGAAGCCCCTAGGGGCTGTGCCGTTGAAGACCCATGGGGGGGGGTGTGTGTCGCTGAAGCCCACTTGAGCCCGTCTAGAACACGAGTTGTGGCCCGTTTGATTTCCTTCGAGGCCCATGGATTGTGGGGCCCTTTTTTTTGATTGGTTTCTCTCCAGCCTCTCTTGACTCCGGAGATGGCTTCACGGCAGTGTGGACATTTGGGGGATCCGGATGACCAGTCTCTCCGGGGCTTCTTCACTCGGTGCCGTTGTTGATGCCGGGCCGAGCATGATATCGATGTGCAATTTTTGGTGTCCACAAGGCCTTGACCCCAAATGATCAAAACCAACGAACGAAAGCCAACAGTCAGATCGTCCCTGACGGTCCAACCAGGCGCGTCACAACGCCGTGGCAATCTATCGTGGGATCGTCACACCCACAAACCACCAAGAGGCTAACGGGCCCTGTGACGCACCCACCCTTGGGCGTCACAGCAGTGACGGTCACTGGAAGGACCGTCACACCCGTCCGAGAGCGAAACGGCGGGAAACGACCCGAAAAATGTCCCATGCCCCCATACCTCCATGGGAGAGGGGGAAAACAAGGGGAAAGCCCCCAAATAGCCCCTAGCATGCATCTAAGGTCTCGGATCGGCCAAAAACGCAATGAAACAGGAGATCGGCCCACGAGTCCTAAAACATGGATTTTTCCCAAAAATCTCCGATTTCGCCCGCTCGGCTCACCACGGCCTACAAAACTCGCGGGAAAAGAAGTACACGAGCTGGGGGTCCATCTCCCTACCTCCACCGAAGATTTCGCACCACGAGCTCGCCGATCCGCGAAGAAACGCCATTGAAGCCTCGCCGGCTCGCGACCGCGCCACAAGCTCCCACGCGCCTCCACCGCCTCGATCCTCGCCCATCCTCGCCCGCATCCTCGCCCGCGCCGCCTCTGCCTCGCCCCCGCCTTGCTCCGTCGGCCTCCGGAGAAGAGAGGGGAGAAAGAGGGCGTGAGAGAAGAGAGAGGGAGGGAAGAGAGAAATGAGAGGAGAGAGAGAGAAAAAGGGTTAATATATAGAAAAACCCAAAAATTTAGAAAATTTAGAAAATTATGAAAAATTACCTCCGCGATCCTCGGAAGGAACACAACGCAGTGGTACTGTCCCGGAGTCGAAGAATGCCACGGTTCACCTTGCACAGAGTTCCGAAGGCACATCAGGGAAAAACACGTGTAAAGCACAATATACACTCCGAGACTCACTAAAAGATCCGAAAAAAATATGGGGCGTTACATTTTAAACCTTGAAAATTTAGATATTGGGTTTGTAACGACTCAAGATCCGGATACCGAGAATTGCCCGATACCATTCAAATTCTGACCCGCTACCCACGAGTCGGGGGGGGGGGGCTCAGAAGGGTTAGAAAGGAGTGTGGAGGTACATTGAAATTTAAAATAATGTAGGCAACAGCTATATAATTAACAGTTTAAATAACAGCAATAAAAATTATATTTTCAATTAATAAATTAACTACAAAGTCCAGTCTAACAAAGTACAATCTACAGGGAAAGAAATGTACTCTAATACCGGGTACACCCCCAACTTTAGCGAGCTGGCAACTACGAACCTTCGTAATGCACATTCGAACCTCGAGGAGGAATCACAACACCTGAAAAGATAGGGGTGAACCTCATCTCATTGGCTCAGTAGGGGTCCCGCGGATCCCCACCACAAAACAACGGCGGTAAACAACAACGCTAGCAAGAACAATATCAACAGTAACAGGAGTAGCAACAGTAACAATAACAGCGGAAGGAACAATTGTAACAAGAACAGTAAACAACGGTGGCCGAACAACGGCCCTATAGGCTACTCCTAACGGTACGAAAAGTAAACCCCGATCTCCCAGTCGGGGAACCACCGAACTAACGGAAAACCCTGGCTATGCCACAAAGTGGGAAAAACATGATAATTCTATTGTGAAGGCCCGTCCTCGCAGACTAAGGCCCAACCCAAGACCACACGGTCTAGGGGCACAGTAACGACCTCGCAGTCGTGAACCCTATACTATCTAAGGGTGGAACCTCGATAACCCTACCGAAAACCCTAGATCTCAGTGTCAGGAAGACACACGGAAGTTACTCGAAAAGTCACGTCTCACAGACCGAAAACTAAACCTCGAGTCACGAGAGTCACGTGCCGCGTGACGGGAGTACCTGTCTACCAGAAGCAAGGTCGGATGCATCCACTGACGTCTTAGTTCGCGTCCCGGGTGTCTCCCTACTCGCCCCAGGTGAAAACTGAGACATTGTACAAGTAACCAAGAACATAAGATAAGGGTCTAGTTGGGGTCGTGCTCGTCAGCACGCGTCCGAAGTCCCCGACCACGTGTGCACACACTGACTGACTGCGCTACGTCAGGCCCTCTAACTGGTTTTCCTCCCAGCTCGGACTCGAGCCGCCACAGTGGGAGGCCCTATGGCAACCAGCCTAAAATCATCTCTCTCGGGTAAGCCGCTCCACCACTCCCGGGTAAGTCAGCACACGTGTGCCGTAAGAAGGCTACGACTAGTGGGGGGCCACTAAACGTACGACTCTCAAAAGAACCACCGGAGTACTGACAGGCTACACACGAGCCTGTCACAAGTAGCTCGGAACACGGGGTGACACGGCATCACCAGACACTAGACAGTCTACTAGATCTACTAATCCAACGGTCCTTGAGTCACGATACTCGGGTCTAGACCGTCGTACAACACGGCATCATGCCGTCAATTTGCCCTACTCCTAGGGTCTGAAACCACGGGTAAGAATAATCCTTAAGGCGGCTCACGACCGCCGAGTTCATTCTCTTTCCAAGGGAAACTAAGAAACCTTCAACCCCAGGTCGGGTCACAGAACGCACAGTTCATAGGCCATACGCGTAGCCCACACGAAAACCGCTTTCCAAGGAAACTAAGATCGTGCGGGGACAACCCTCCGCACTCATACCGACACACGGTGACTCGATCTAGGGAAACAGGAAAGCCCGGAACACTCAGGGTGATCACTCGGACCCTCAAAATAACACTAGCACGTTAATCGAGATAATAAAGTACTTTCAGACACCTGGAAATACGGTCACGATACCCACGGAGTGTCCGGGACATCTACGGGGCCAAAGGTCGATCAAAGGGTCACAACCGGGTCGACCGGGGGCCAAAATGGGCCAAAAGATTGTATTTCGGTTGACCAACTTGCATGGGTCGATCGACCAACAGGGGTAGGTTGACCTAACCCACAGGGTTGGTCGACCTACCCGCGACCAACTGAACACAGCCCTGGTCGGTCGACCGGCCAAAGGGCTCGGTCGACTGACGAGAACGCGACCAGGCGGAACACAGCCCTAGAGGAGCAGCCTCTTGGATGAGTACAAACTAGGAGCTCACTTCATCTTCCATGATGCAGATAGAATACATAGCATGGATACTACATCACATGTCATCTGGCTCAGAAATTTTATTACTGGTCTTCAAATGGTTGAATACATTTTTAGATCACTTAAAATATGAAGTGATATTATACCAGCAGTGCAATTTGCAACAAATAATTAGACGTCTAAAATGTCAAAACATATAGATGTCAGGTACTATGATGTCATAGATAGAATCCAGATGGGTCATATATATATATATATCACTTTTTTTATATTGACACACATGAGATAATAGCAAACCATATGATCAAAAGGGCCAGCACCTAGGTCACATCAAGGTTATGTTAGGTCTATGGGCCTGTTGATCGATGAAGAGTGATTATTCTTGTAATGAAATGTATTTTCAGCCATTCTCTTTGGACAGAGAAATAAATAAATAAATAGTATGATTTATTCATATATTTGTTTTATGAATGTAACCATACAATAATTTTAAGTTCAGATAAAATAGTGGGAGTATGTTTATGGAAGGTATCTTTTATACGAGGTGTGACCGCTCTCACTATGTTTGTTGAATTAAAGAATAAAGTTTATAGTGGGAAGCAAAATCCAAAATGTCTTGTTTTTCAAAAGTGCGCACATATAGAATTTTGGTATTAACTGTCAGCTTAATGACTTATTATTTTTTATTATTATGTATCATGTGTCAAGTGAGAGAATGCAAAAATTAAGCTTGGCCCAATCCATTCATAAGTGACCCATGATGAATTATTATCTCTATTAAACTTTTTGACTAATTTCATTTATACCCGATGGAGGCAGTTTTGAATTCTCTTCCCTTTCAACCTCCCATAATATACACAATTAAGGGGAGATTATGAGATTTGAAATATTGAAAAGTTACATGCATATGACCTATATAAAAGGGGAGGGTGTTTTTTATGGAAGGTTTTACCCTCTTCTTCCTCTCTATCATTTTGGCCTTAGGCCTTCTCTCTCTATATCCGGAGAAGAGTCTCATCTCTCATTCTCCATTCTAGTATACTTGTGCTGCAGTCTGAGGAGAGAAAATCTCGTCGTCGACCTTAGGTCTTGTTTCACAAGAACAATCGATTTCTGGTTCGGTTCTTCCTCTTCGTCGGGCTATAGACATCCCACGATGTCGCTGCGTGAGTATTCTCTTCCACTCATTTGAATATGCATGCGATCCGCAATTTGGGCTTGACTTATTCCGATGTGCACCTTAGACTTGCATATTAAATCTATCAATCACTGCTTGTTAATCGCCCAAAATATCAAAGAATTAAGCTACCTTTTTATGAGTTATATGTCATCCAATGTTAATTTTAACGATGCAGATGCTGTTTACTTCGACTTAATTCTAGTTCTATTTTGTGTAGCTCGAATATCAACAGTTCCTAGTTTGTGTAGCTGCCACGAGGTCATGCAAACTGAAGGTTGGGATTGTAGCACCCTGGTGGCTGTGGAGAGACCACTGGAAACACGCCGAGTGATGGTGAGGAGCATGGCAGGCCAACATGTACGAAGGCATATATGTTGGCACCGTAGCTTCTCTCTTCATATAATGGGTCATATCTACAAAAATAAGAAAAAAAAAAGAAGCTACGATGCCGCCCTCAGATCTGAAAATTAACGCTCAAGATAAATGAGAGAATAAACTTAAGTTTGGTGCTCTTGAGAACATTGAATTTAAGTTCAACCTCCTTTAAGTCTTTATATCGAAGGGTGGTCAAAAAGAGTAGCATTCCATTTCCTTGGTTTGGAAGTGGCACCTTAGCTTCTCTCCAGCAAAAAAATAAAATTAAATAAAATAAAAAAGAAACATACTTGTAAGTTGAGGAACCCCGTAGTTGTTCTGACTTCTGAGAAGGAATTGGGGTTCGGGAAACGATATCGCAGTAGTTATATATAAGCGACTTTCAAATACTACACGAACGTATAAGCCCAGGAAGATAGTAGACCTACGAACATATCATACAACTGGCGATGCAAGCCAGCTAGCATGGACTCAAACGTGATAGATCTGTATGACGTTCACCTCACTTTTCCATCTCTTCTTTGTTAAAGGGTCCTACTTTGTTACGTGAGGAGCATGCAATCTGCTAGGCTCGTTACGACCCATCAGTAACGGGCCGTTCTGACCCGATTCGTTTGGACCAACGCGGATCAATTGATAACTCAAAATTAGACAGTTAAATAAGGACATATCGAAGACTCGTCAGTCCACATGAGACTTTAATGCGGATATCTCGGACGCCTGATGACTCTCCAATAACCGAACGTTACTCCCACCGTTACAGGTCACTTCTCCGACCGTGACGAGACCACACTCACTACGCCGTGATCTTCGTCTCGATACCACACTTCCCGATTAAGTAGAAGCACAATGGGAAATTCCACCCACAATCAAGGAGGCGTTATCTCACGACTCATGTCTTTTTCCGTAGAACCCCATCTCCTGGACGACCTATAAATAGGCCGTCGGACAGACGAAGGAGATAGATATACGCCCTCACGTAGAGACAGATAGAGATCCAGACAATGGGAACTAACCAGATGGGCAGAGGAAAAGAGGCAAGCTCCCGAGCACATCTCGCGCTTAGCGAGTACTCTCCGAGCACTCGCCGGACGCGACGAGCACTTCCAAGACCCAGATTCCTACCCCTAGATTTGTCTGCTCTATTCCCTCTCTGTGTGTGTGTGTGTCCCCCATATTACTTTTCTCTTCGGTTTGGTCCTAACTTAAGCATCGGAGAGTTATCTCCTGTGATAACGTCTATAGTTTCTTCTGACGCAACTCTTCTAGTGTTTTCAGACTTCCACGGATGACTGGATGTTCTTCCGGAAGACCATTTTCTCTCTTCTACGCTATGTATACGCTGGCACAGTTATTGAAATGGTCTCCAGTTCAAAGTCCTAAGTGCTCAAATACATATTACGATTACAAAGCATCGTCGATGCACATATATAAATACAATATACTCATACAGAATCGAGCCATCCTACATGTCAACATGAGACAGAGTTTTAGAAATCAAAATAAACGTCGTGCCCCGAATTTAGAGCAAAAAAATGTTTTTATTCAAAAAATATCTTCTAAGATTGCCCCCCCCCCCCGGTCCCAAAGGCATGCATAGATGAGAGGAGATCAATATTCACATCCCCTCTCTCTCTGCACACACTGAGAAGATCTCCTCTTTGCATGTAGAGTGCCTCCGAGGGATTATTCGGACTTGGAGAAGAAATTGCCCACGGCGGCTGCTATGCGTAATCCTGATCATACGGGGGGAGCTGCAGCCTCTGCTCTCATCTCCTTCCTCAGCCTGTCCACCCTCTCGATCACCCCCTCCACCGCCACCTCGAACGCGTCCTTCACCATCCCCTGGCCCGCCCTCGGGGCCGCGTACACCAGCCTCGGTATCATCTTCACCACCTCCTCTCGCATGGCCCTCACCTCCCCCTCGGGCATCCCCGCCAGCCTCCCCTCGATGCTCACCTTCCCCTCCCTCACCTCCTCTTCCGGTATGAACACCGAGTAGCTGCTGTGGTTCCCGGGCAGGTGCCACCGGTACTGCTCGTACGCCGACCCCGGGTGGAAGAACACCGGCACGCACCCAGCCACCATGGAGTCGAACACAGACCGCCGGGTGTAGGAGTCCCCCGGCGGCTGCAGGCAGAAGGACGAGCTCCGGAACGCCCCTATCACACTGCCGGGAGCGTTGCAGTCGCCGGCATTCGAGCCGCAGTCGAGGAGCCTGCACCGGGGGGATGCCCGGCACTGCTCGAAGATGCGCCCGCGGATGGACTCCGCCTGGTTGGGCCGGGGGGCCCCCGCGAAGGAGAAGAGCCAGGGCCTCTTCGCTCTCTTCACCCTCTTCTGCCAGTCGAACACCTGGCGGTCCCCGGAAGGATGAAAGTAGGTCGGATAGGGTATGGAGAAGTCCGTGCCGTTCCAGGGGCCGGACTCCAGCACCAGCACCGACATGTTCCTCGCCTCCGGCAGGCGCAGGAGCTTGTTGCCCCAGTCGGAGTCGGAGTCGGTGTACCGCCGGAAGTCCGACCAGATCCTCCCGGCCACCAGGAAGTGGTCCCTGCCCCCCATCGCCCCCCACTCGGGCCTCGGCCTCAGCCACTCGACCAGCTCCAGCGAAGCCGCGTCGCGGACCGACGTGCTGTAACCCAGCAGATGCCGGCCGATGTCGAGCCCGGCGAAGAAGGGCACGAACACGGCGGCCGCCCGGGAGGAGTCGTTGGTGAGGCAGGCGTACCGCTTCATCCGGTTGTAGAAGATAAGGTCGAGGGCGAACTGGTCGGTGCCGTACCAGCCGTCGCAGCCGGAGAAGAAGTCCCCCGACTTACCGAGGCGCGGGCCGAGCCCCCCGTTGGACACGAACCGGGTCATGTTGCTCCACCTGCTGCAGAGGTTGCGGCAGTCGTCGAGAATGTCCGTGTTGAACCGGCTGGGCAGGTCGTGGACGTAGATGTAGCGGCCGGCGCAGGGGTCGACGGGCGGCGTCTGGATGGTGGGTCTCGGCTGGCTGGCTGCAGCAGCGGCGACAACTCCATCTCTGTCGTTGTTGGTGCTGGGGCTGCGTTGGTTATCGTTGTTTCTGCTCCTGGTGGTGGTGGCGTTGGCGGCAGCGCTGGGGTAGGATGCGGTGGCGGTGAAGGGTACTATATGGGATGGGTGTTGGGCATAGAACAAAGTGATGCAGAGGAGGCAGGCGGCGGGGAGGACGTACCAGAAGAGGCTGCCGCCGGCGGGGGTAGCGTTTGGAAGGGACGGAAGGGTCATCTGCCGCGGAGGAGAGCGGTGTCGACCATTCGACCTGTGTGTATCAGTCGATGGCTTGCGAAGAACGCACAGGAGGAAAAGGAAAAGGAGGGGGGGATCAGCTGGTGGTGGACGAGGCGTACACGAAGTTGCAGACGGGATCCCCCGGCCCTTCTGCTGGTTTTTGACAAGTTGTGGCGGACGCGGAACACTTGTGTTGTATTTATTTTAATTACCAACTTTGCAACTATATATATATATATTCTATGTTATCGAAGATTGAATTGGAAGATAACAAGGTGCACCCACGACGAGGAGTTGTAAATCCTGGGGTGGAGATGCCGAGCCTGCGGTGTGGCATCTGATCAGGGTCCATGGTGGGAGAAGAGAGATGGCGCCTCCACGCAAGAGAGTAGTTAGTCAGGGTTTATCGGTGCCACTCACATTGAGTCTACCATATTCTATCTTATTTGGATCGGATCTCCTGACTTAGATTCCAGATGCATGGAATTATCAAGTATGAGTTTATATATGTTGTATCAAATTGAGTCAATAAATCAATGATACGATGAACGATCTTCTAAGTTATTAGTGGGTAATAACACTTTTAATAATTAAGTAGACGTAATTACGTAAGTTTTTTTGTAATCTTCAATCTTTAAAGACTCTTGCTAATAAAGATAATTTTCCACGCTTGCGCCCGGCCTTTAAAATATGTCAATAACATCTACCATGGTGTGACGTCGTTAGCTTACCAAAGAGTTTCCGTGTCAACTGTGATCGCGGGAGGTACACTTTCTCAAAGGGCCAGATGACAAATTAAGTGATTTTTATCTCTCTCTCTCTCTCTCTCTCTCTCTCTCTCTCTCTCTCTCTCTCTCTCTCTCTCTCTCTCTCTCTCTCTCTCTCTCTCTCTTCTTTTAAAAAAAATGACTTGGTTGAGATGTTTATTAATATTTATTTACGGAGCGACGTTGTGGCCGTGATGGTCGGTCGTAGGTTTGTGTTCTAAGGCTGTGTTTGTGTGGCAGTGGTCTTCTGGATCGGTCGGGTTAAGTGACTGGGTGCGGTCTTTTTCCTCACTACGACAGTTCCCTAACGACGCAATCTAGAACTGCCAATGCCCTTGCCTCTGGTTGCGTGGCGGTTGTTCCTTGACTGCCGGGTTTGGTGTTCGCCCATGTGTTGGTCGGTCGTAGGTTTGTGTTCTAAGGCTGTGTTTGTGTGGCAGTGGTCTTCTGGATCGGTCGGGTTAAGTGACTGGGTGCGGTCTTTTCCCTGACTACGACAGTTCCCTAACGACGCAATCTAGAACTGCCAATGCCCTTGCCTCTGGTTGCGTGGCGGTTGTTCCTTGACTGTCGGGTCTACCTAGCGGTTGAATAACGGTCCGTTCTGCGAGAGTGTTATCATTGCCGCTTCAGTTTATGCTTGTCTTGACTTGATCTCGTGGTTTGCCCGTGACCCGTGGGTGTCTGTTGACGTCCTATGAGGGCAGTAACCATGATAGGACAGCCAGGAGTGCTTGTGCATGTTGTGTGTGTGTCGGTGCGTCGATTGCTTGTGTCGGTGTTGTCTGGCTCCGGTCAACCGGGGGTTACCCAAGGGTTGACGGGTGGCCTTGCGTGTCTCGGCAGTTCTGTCCAGCCCAAGACATTGGTTTTGGATGCCTCGAGGTGTCATCTTACCTCGGTCTGTGTGTCCAGGTGTGCTGAGGATTCTCGGTGTTCCCTCGAGTCTCCGTGTGTTGTATTCTTGCGGAGTGTGTCGTTTTCTCTGGCTTAGGTTTTAAACCAATTGGCGGCTTGTTCCGCTGTTCGTGACGATCTTGCCTTCGAGTCGTCCGACTCAAGGATCGTTGCGCTGGTAGGTCTAGTTGCCCTGCCCCGAGTCGGTCGGCAGTTGTCAGTGTTGCCATGGGTGCTTGGAAGTACGGGTGACAGTGTTTGTTTAACCTGTCTATACTTCGGCACTCGTGTTTTGGGTCTCTGTGTTTCGTGAGCCTCCACTTTCTGTTACCCTCGACTTTCAGTTGTCGACCCACCTCAGGAGTGGTGGGAGGGGTGTTCCCGTTAAACGGTTCTTAAGTTAGTTCCGTGGGCTCCCGGCTCGGTTACCGTAGCGTCCTATATACGGGGGGAGAATACTAGCTAGAGGCCTGGCTTAGGCGAGAGCCAGTGTGTGCACACGTGGTCAGGGGCTTTGGACGAGACGTCGACGGGCGTTCCCCTGTCTAGTTACTCGAACTCGGTTGCTGTCCTGGTTCTGGTTCGGACAGTGTGTACCGGAGACTCTGCCTGTTCGGTTAGGCGCCGTTAGGCTCGGTACGTGTGGTGCAGCATAAGACGTCAGTGGACGCAGCTGGCTGCGGTGAAGCACTCCCGTCACATGACACGTGACTCTCGGTGTTTCTGTGCGTCGTGACCTTCCCGGGTTAGCCCTTCTGTGCCTGTACTCGAGGTCAGTGTCCTGTCGCCTCCGCGACGTTCTGGTCGTATGTGGGGCAGTGTGCACGACGTTCTAGTCGTGTCGTGTTGTCTGTTGTCGGTCTAGGTTTTCCTAGGCTTTCTTGTTGTCTTCGCAGGTCTTCGCTTTAGGCCTGGCGTCTTGTCGGTAGATCGGCAACTCCTAACTGTGTCAGCTCTGAGTCGCCTTCCTGCTATTGCTTGGAGTAGTTTGGGGTGCGGAGGTCAGTTCGATAGCCGTTATCTGGCACGGGTTCCCCCCCCCCTCTTCCTTAGCTTGCTCCCTACTCCTGCTACCCGGATGTTCCTTTACTGCGTTCTAGTGTAGACTTGCAGCTTTCTAGTGTAGCTTTCCTGTTTGGCTACTGCTGTTGTTTACTTGCAGTTTTAGCGTGTTACTGCGTATTTTTCATTGGGGATCCGCGTGATCCCTACTGAGCCAGTGACACGAGGCTCACCCCTACTTTTCATGTGGGGTGACGTTCGTTCTGCTTCCGTGGCTCCTTGGTTTTTGCGTGCTGTCGTGGCCAGCTGGTACCCTCGTCGGGCTTCCCCAGACTTTCTGGTACGTCTTTCTTTTCTATCGACTGTATTTGGTAGACTTGCTGTCTCTCCTTTGGACTTGACTCTGGGTATATAATTGTCAATTGTAATCTGTTAATTAAAAAGTAATTTTATTTCCGCTATTTTAGCAACCCGGTCTAATGAAATTCAATTGCTTACTGCTATATCTGTCAGTTCGATGTACTACACGATAATCTTTTTTCTCTTCGGAGCTTTACCGCTCTTGGGAGGCCTCGCGGGTTCCAAGTGATATCATGTGTATTCGATTATCCTATCGGATATATCTGGTATCTGGGATCCGGGACGTCACATCCCACCTCCGGCGGCCCCCACCGCCCAGACCGGCCCCCCCGGCCACCACCGCCCCCCCTCCCTCTAGCGGCCCCCAGTCGCCCAAAACGCCCCCCCTCCCACCTCCGGCGGCCCCCACCCCCTAGATCGCCCCCCCCCCCCCCCCGGCCACCACCGCCCCCCCACCACCTCTCCCACCTCCAGCGGCCTCCACCGCCTAGATCGTCCCCCCTCCCTCTGGCGGCCAGATCACCCCCCACTGACGTTGATCGCCCCCCCACCCTTCCCTCCCCCACCTCCGGCGGCCCCCCACAGGCGCAGACCATTTAACAAAAAAAAAATTCACCTACCTCCGATCGCCGCCTTGAGCCGCCCAAAGCCGCCGTCCGTCGCTCTGATTGCCGTCGACCGCTGTCCAACGCCGATGCACCGCCGCTCGCCGGTGGGAGGGATGGAGGAAGAGTCTCCCCTTCGGCCCGTTAAATGATCGAATCGCCTCGACCCATTCGTACCGAGCCGGGTCTCGCCGCGCATCGGACCGGTACGTGACAGGACGCACGGGACCAAGCGATCCAGTACGTCCCATCCACGACCCCCGGCCCGTGCGACCCAGCGCCCGCTTGGGTTGAGTCGGGTCGTGCGGGTCAGTGCAGGTCGGGACGGGACGACAAACCATAGTTTAAAGACATGGAAAGAGAAAGAGAAATAAAATTAAAAAATAATAAATCTGGACGTTTGATCAAGAGTGAGGCCTTGATCAAACGGCCCATCGGTTCGTGCTGGTGCGTTGCGTGCGGAACACACCCTCTCGCGGGAGTGGGTGCGTTCCGCCCAGGCGCCAAGCGCAGTGGGCAGTTTCTTTCCCTTCTTTTAATGTCACCCAATGGATTCTCATCTAACGGTTTGAGAACATTTGTTTATCAGGAAATATTCCCGTCACTTGACAACAGGAATGCCTTTTCCTAATTACTTTAAAGAAGTTATTAAAAATAATAAAGTGGTAATATTCTATAAATTATATTATAGATGATTCTCTATGGATTATATTTTTCTTATAATCAGTGTATAATCTCATTATTTATTTATTTTTCTTTTTATTTTAGCACTGTGCTTACATTATGAGGAGGGTTATTTCTTTCATTTGACCTAAGATTCTCTGACATATTTATGCGGCTGTTTGCCCTCGTTTAAGTTCTCTTATTAATAAAAATGAGCGCATTAAAGGAAAGAGAACCAAGAAGTCTTTGTAAGAGAGAATGAACTATAACTAAAACATCTGCCCACAAATTAAAGCTAATTACATATGCCCTGTTTGAAGCTCTAATATGGAATATGGATCGAAAGTGACAGGTTACATACAACATGTTCTCACACTTCGCCCCCTTCTGTGTAGAGGGTCCGATATTTTTGCCACGTGTATAGCCAAAGTAATCAATGGAATGATATCTAGTTTTCCAAAATGAAACATCTCCAACACAAATTATGATCCCCAGGAAAAGGAAGCATGAATAGAGAGAGCTCTTCTCCAATTTAAATCTTAATAAGTGGGAGTGTGGGACAAATAAACGGAGCATATTTATGTTAGTACCAATTTCTTTGAACCAGAAGGACTTTTTTGCAAAAGTAAAAAAGAAAAACAAAGAAAAAGACGGTACGTGCGTCCAAAGATTTTAATCATCCAGCTACCGGAGACGAACAGGTCCCCTTCCTGTGGCTGTGCTGTTCATCCCTTGGTGGAGGAGGAGCCGCGCCGCCACACCTCCATCTCCCCTCTCATCTCCTTCCTCCGCCGCCCCACCCTCTCCATCACCCCCTCCACCGCCACCTCGAACGCGTCCTTCACCTTCACCGGGCTCGCCCTCGGGTCCGCGTACACCAGCCTCGGTATCATCTTGATCACCTCCTCTCTCATGGCCCTCACCTCCCCCTCGGGGATCCTCGCCAACCTCTCCTCGATGCTCACCTTCCCTTCCCTCACCTCCTCCTCCCGTATCAGCACCGAGTAGCTGCTGTGGTTCCTCGGCAGGTGCCACGGGTACTGCTCGTACGCCGAGCCCGGGTGGAAGAACACCGGCACGCACCCGGCCAGCATGCCGTCGAAGGTGGACCGCCGCGTGAAGGAGTCCCCCGGCGGCTGCAGGCAGAACACCGTCCCATGGAACGCCCCCATCACGTCGCCGGGCGGGGAGCAGTCCCCGGAGCCGCAATCGAGGAGGCGGCACCGGCGGGACGCCCGGCACTGGTCGATGATGCGCCCCCGGATGGACCCCGGCAGCCGCGGGTCGGTGCGCGGGGCCCCCGCGAAGGTGAAGAGCCAGGGCCTCTCCGCCCGCCTCACCCTCTCCTGCCACGCAAACACCTCGCCGTCGTCGGAAGGGTGGAAGTAGGTCGGGTAGGGGATGGAGATGTCGTTGCCGAGGGAGGGGCTGGACTCCAACACAAGCACCGACATGTTCCTCGCCTCCGGGAGGAGCAGGAGCTTGTTGCCCCAGTCGGCGTCGGCGTCGGAGAACCGCCGGAAGTCCCAGGCCGGCCGCCCGGCCACCAGGAAGTGGTCTCTCCCCCCCATCGTCCCCCACTCGGGCCTCGACCGCAGCCACCGGACCAGGTCCCGCGCCGTCGCGTCGCGGGCCGATGTGCTGTGCCCCGCCAGGTACCGGGAGGCGTCGAGCCCGGCGAAGAAGGGCACGAAGACGGCGGACGCCCGGGAGGAGTCGTTGGTGCGGCAGGCGTACTGCTTCATCCGGTGGTAGAAGATGACGTCGAGGGCGAACTGGTCGGTCTCGTACCAGCTGCCGGAGCCGGAGAAGACGCCCCCGGAGTCGTTGCCGACGGGGGGACCGAGCCCCGCGTTGGACATAAACTGGGTCCTGTCACTCAACCTGCTGAGGGCGCGGCACTCGCTGAGGATGTCGGTGTTGAACCGGCTGGGGAGGTCGTGGACGTAGATGTAGCGGCCGGCGCAGGGGTCGGGCGGCTGGCTGGCCGCAGCAGCGGTGGCAATTCCATCTTTGTTGTTAGTGGCGTCTCTGTAGCTGCTGTTGTTATGGTTCTGGTTGTAGCTGCTGCTGCTGCTGATGGTGGGGGCAGCGGCGGTGGCGTAGGAAGTGGTGGTGTTAGCGGCGGTAGTGGTGATGGGTATGTGCGATGGGTGCTGGAAGTAGAACAAGGTGATCCAGAGGAGGCAGGCGACGGGGAGGATGCACCAGAAGAGCCGGCCGGGGCTGGTAGGTGTAGCTTTTGAGAGGAAAGGGTGGGTCATCTGCTCGTCTGTATCTTCTGTAGATGACTCGCGAAGAAGTCTAGAACACAGGAGAAGAAGAAGCAGAGGAAGAAGGAGATGTGGTGGGGGGGGGGGTCCTCCTGGATTCCGACGTGTTATAGACGGAGGAACCATTGTTTAGCCACCTTAAAAGATGTTTCAATTACCTAGAAGTAGGTTATTAAACCCGATAATTTAATTAATACCAACTCAAATTTAAAGTCAAGAACTCTAAACTGCACATTTTAAATTGATAACTTTGTACAAATATCTTTGGTGTTCAATCTTAAGTAATGTGGAAGAGTTTTTTTGGGGGGCAACGTTCAAGAAGATGTTAATTAGAGAACAAATATGGACCGTATATGACTTGTTCAAGACTGCGAGACGCCTCATGCGGGTTCAAGATCACCATCACGTGGGCCCAGCGGCGATTGCGAAGGTGTGGGTTTGGGCCGCCCTCGTTGACAGGACCCCCATCCCGATTTAAATTTTTTTTTTCTGGTAAGTAACCCGTCCAAAAGTGGCAATTCCAGTGGACCTAAAAGCTATTTCCCTGGCCTACGGCTCCTCATAGGTTCCGAGAATTAGTTAGATATTTCATGTCTTCTTTTTTTCGGTGTCTTTGGTTGGAAATTACATTGCCCTAACTTTTAATCGGGAAGGATATTAAGTGGGAATAATTAAATGAGTTTCTGGAGTTGCATAAGTCATAGCTTCTTAAATGATTGTCCGTTTCTTTCTATCTAGGAGGTTCACATTTAAATTTTTTGAATAATACTTTGTGTACCGCATGCATGCGATGCACAAAAGTCACCTCGTTATGTAACCTCCCCTCTTATTGGTTTCAAAAAAGATGAAAAGATCAATTTTTAATGTAAAAATGACATCTCGCGTCAGTCCCGTGTCAGACCGTCATCTTCGTGTCAGATCCGGTCAGTCATCAAGTCGGCCCGTTTTTTTACTCGACGAAAAATACGGGAGTGAAATATTTTGTTACAGAGTGAAATAGTTTGTTATAAGAATGAAACGTTTTGTTATAGGAATGAAATATTTTATTTGACTACAATATAAACGAATAGAAGTGAAATATTTTATTACAGGAATAAAACGTTTTGTTATAGAAATGAAACATTTTGTTATAGGAATTAAACATTTGGTTTGACTACAGAGATGAAAGAATAGAAATGAAACATTTTGTTACAGGAATGAAATATTTTGTTACAGGAATGAAACGTTTTGTTATAGGAATGAAACCTTTTGTTTGACTACAGAGATGAACGAATAGAAGTGAAATATTTTGTTGCTTGAATGAAATACTTTGTTACAGGAACGAAACGTTTTGTTATAATAAGAAAATATTTTGTTTAACTACAAAACTGAACGAATAGAAATGAAATCTTTTGTTACAGGAATGAAATATTTTGTTACAGGAATGAAACGTTTTGTTATAAGAATGAAACATTTTGTTTGACTACAAAATATTTCATTTCTATTCGTTTATATCTGTAGTCAAACAAAATGTTTCATTCCTATAACAAAACGTTTCATTCATGTAACAAAATATTTCACTTCTATTCGTTCATATCTGTAGTCAAACAAAATGTTTCATTCATATAACAAAATATTTCACTCTGTAATAAAATATTTCACTCCCGTATTTTTCGCCGAGCAAAAAAGCGGGCCGATCGGGTGGTCGACTGGGTCTTACACGGGGATGATGGTTTGACACGGGACTGACGCGGGGTGTCCTTTTTGCATTAAAAATAGTCTTTTCACCTTTTTTGGGCCAATGGGATGAGAGGTTACATGATGAGATGACTTTTGTGCACCTAATGTGGCGCACAAATCATTACTCAAACTTTTTTAGTTGAAATCCAAAAAAACATCAAATGATTGCTAAAATCTAGTGTCCCTCCCGCTAATTATCTGGTTTAAAACTAATGAAAGCCCCAAATTATTTTCAAATTGGCAGCTACAGGGAACATGCTGGAATATTTATCAGATGGAAATACATGTAGCCAGCTTTGAATGATTATGTGTATACTAATCATCCACATCTAATAACTTTAAAGTTTCTCTCGTTTAGGGAGCTCTAATTTAGAACTTTAGAGCTATTACTTGGAAGTTAGAAAAGAGATTCCAGACTAAAAGAACCTCCGAAATCTAATGTCCTCTTCTAAATAGGAGTCCAAAAGTTGCCGTTCGAAAGCCGTCTCAAACACGCTCTTGGACGTTCTTTTTTGTTTGGGTTTCTTTGCATAAATATTATTCTTTCTTATATATATATATTTTATTTTATAAAATTTTATAAAATATACTTTGACAATACTCAACGTGACGTGTCCACACCATATGATTTGACTCATACCAAAATGCACCCCGCTCTCAAAAATGGTATAATTGAGCCCATAATTCTATACCCTAAACTGCCCCTCGTAATTCTGATCGATCTAAACCCAATACAACGTAACGCTAAATTCATATTAACTTATATCTCTCTATCTCCAACTGAATTGTATCGTTCTTCAGTAATAAAATATAGGGTTTTTTTGACAAATATACTTTATAAAATTATATATTTATAAATAAGTCTCTAGTTTAGATCTATTGTCACATATATCTTTGATATACGGTAAATACTTATTTAACTAGGATAAAATTTAGGTTAAAAAATATAATGACTAATCTACTCTCAAGTTAGTCCTTGACACCTCCCACTTTTGATTAAGTTTTCAAGATCCCCTCCCCCCAGCGACCTCCCCGACAACCTCCTTTGTCGGCGCCTCCTTTTGGGCCTCTCATATCTCCTACTCCATCTAGGGGCAGTAGTGTCATCAAACTTGACGTCTCTTGGAAACGCACAATGGAGCTTCGTCACTAAGATCCTGGCACAGGGGCACTCACCTTCACTTGTGTCCTATTGCGAAATGCGCTCTGAGGGTATTCTCCTCCTCCAACTAATGTTGGCGACGGGTTCTTCTTTAAAGTGTACGTCGTTCTCCAGATAATAGGCGAATTAGATCTTTTTGATGTCAAAGATACGTTAATTTATATTCTTTCTTTATTTGTGTAATTTGCACGATTGGTTATTATCGTCTGTATATTTAAAACTGTGAGGAAAATATTTCCTGAACAATGACTCGACTCAATTGACCAGAGGACCGGGGGAAATCGGGGAGCGGACCAGGCAGATAGGAGGATCGAAATGGATGGGCAGCAATCCTGGTTAATTTTTCACAGACTTTTTGTACACTTTTTTGTGTGCCTTACAACGAGGGAGGGGGTGGTCCCATAGCGGGGTTCGAATGCGCGTCCTGCGCATCGAACCCATGACCATCAACCCCAGCGGCGCGGTGGGTGTCCGGGACGCCAACCGTGGCACTTGACCACCAACGTTCCACTTTCACCCATTTACTGTTATGCATAATATTTATTTGATATTTATATATATGATTTTTCTTACTACTTATTGATATACATGAATATGCTTTCTCATTCCTGCGAGTTCTCTCACTCATGCAAGCCCCCGTTCTGGATTATTAGACTAAGTTTTAAATCAAAGTTTAGCAATCCAAACACCCAAGTCTCTTTTCTGTATATATATATATATATATATATATATATATATATTCCCGCAAACGGTATCTAAGGCTATCTGGGGATTGCTATGTTTTAGTCCTCTTAATTTGGATTACCTTCCGTCGTCGCCACATTAGAATTCCGGTATCTCTGTGGTCTCTCCCCAGCCGCCGGGCTCGATCGCTATCCCGGCCGCCCCACCATCCCACGAGTCCGAATTCGTCGCCCCCCCGCCTTCGGTTTAAGCGAGAATCTCCAAGATTGATGTCTTGCTGCATGATCCCTTGATTGTTTTTAGAGAATGATTAATGCAACGGCGTCACTATATTTTAAATAGTATGATAACCGCTCTTTATTTCAATAATCCGATCCTTAAATTAGTCGATTAAAATGAGTAACAGCTTTTGAGAATAAACTGAAGTTAAATTCCAACTCGATCTCTTCTTGTTCTAACACGGTTTTCATCACTCAAAATTAACTTAATTAAGACAGACAGGCACGGTAGACTTGCCAACATGTCATATTTATTGTCGATCAAGGCAAGCAAGGGTTTCGACGTATAATAGAAGTGTATAATTAACTTCCCTCTCACTTCTCCCTCTCTTTCTCCGCGAAGTAGCGTCTGAATTGATTTGCTATATATATCTGCCCAACATAATTAATGTGATGGCCTCCACAAAGAAAAATTCAAATGCATGGTTGATAAGACCACTAACTAGGAATCATCAACGTAGATAATCTGTACTTTTGGATGAATCTAACTCCGACGATACTTAATCGGCAGTGAGGAGGGAGTAATCCGTCTAAGTCTAAAAGTCCAACGACGACCGGCCCAAAAGTTCAACGGCGGTTAGCCCAAGTTTCGGACTCGTGCCCCACGCACGACTGTCTCACAATCCGCGTGACGCACGATCTGAAAGTCATTATCTCGATAATAACTGAGTACTAGATATTAAAAGGCGACCCACGTCCTCTTATCTCTCGTTGAGCGAAAAATCAAGTGTTCCACGTTCTCGGATAACTGTCCCTCCATCAAGTCAAGTAACACACACGACGTAGACGTGCTCGAGGAAGACTCTATAAGAGGTAAGCTCTCTAATTCTTCTAAACTTTTTGTTCTACTATCCTTTTCGAGCACTCCGATCACTAATGACTTATAAATCGAAAAATTATCCCACGAGATCACGACGTTCATACAGTTACTTTTGAGATTTTGTTGTTGGTTAATTGCAGGTGCATGATTCCCGTCTTCTCGTATCAACGAATCTTAGAGACACAGCTTACGTTTCTATGAACCACTTTTTAGGCTAAACATATAGCAAGCTGTGTACGTTCACCACTCAAAGAATTTTACATGAACAATTCTTCTTTAAAAAAAAAAGAAACATTATCGAGAAGTGCGACATGCATTGAGTGCGACCCATAGAAGGTTGATGAGGATGTGCAAAACAATCATCCGGGCTTGGAGTAGAAAAAAATCATATCCGCCATGGCGGGCCGGGTTCTTCTGCTGTCACGGGGAGGGCTCTTCAGTCGTGTTCGTCGGGGGAGCCACCTCTCTTCTCAACTCCTTCCTCAACCTGTTCACCCTCTCGATCACCCCCTCCACCGCCACCTCGAACGCGTCCTTCACCTTCACCGGGCTCGCCCTCGGGTCCGCGTACACCAGCCTCGGTATCATCTTGACCACCTCCTCCCTCATGGCCCTCACCTCCCCCTCGGGGATCCTCGCCAGTCTCTCCTCCATGCTCAACTTCCCCTCCCTCACCTCCTCCTCCGGTATGAACACCGAGTAGCTGCTGTGGTTCCTGGGAAGGTGCCACTGGTACTGCTCGTACGCCGATCCCCGGTGGAAGAACACCGGCACGCACCCGGCCACCATGGCGTCGAACGCGGACTTGCGAGTGTAGGAGTCCCCCGACGGCTGCAGGCAGAACGCCGAGCTCTGGAACGCTTCTATCACGCTGCCGGGAGAGTGGCAGTTGCCGGCCTTGGAGCCGCAGTCCAGGAGGCGGCACCGGCGGGACGTCCGGCACTGCTCCATGAGGCGCCCCCGGATGGACTCGGTCTGGTTGGGGCGTGGGGCGCCCACGAAGGAGAAGAGCCAGGGCCTCTTCGTCCTCCTCATCCTCTTCTGCCACCCGGAGACCTGCCCTTCCTTGGAAGGGTGGAAGTAGGTCGGGTAGGGTATGGAGAAGACGTTGCCGTGCCAGGGGCTGGTCTCTAGCACCAGCACAGACATGTTCGTCACCTCCGGCAGGAGGAGGAGCTTGTTGCCCCAGTCGGAGTCTGCATCAGAGAGCCGCCGGAAGTCCCATAAGATCCTCCCTGCCACGAGGAAATGGTCTCTCCCCCCCATCACCTCCCACTCGGGCCTCGACCTCAGCCACCTGACTAGGTCCAGCGGCGCCGAGTCGCGGACCGACGCGTTGTGGCCCCAGAGGTACCGGCCGACGTCGAGCCCCGCGAAAAAGGGCACGAAGACGGCGGACGCCCGGGAGGAGACGTTGGTGAGGCAGGCGTACTGTTTCATCCGGTTCTGGAAGATGACGTCGAGGGCGAACTGGTTGGTGGCGTACCAGCTGCCGGAGTCGGAGAAGACGACGTCCCCCGACTTGCCGAGGCGGGGGCCGAGCCCCGCGTTGGACAGGAATAGGCACATGTCGGTCCACGTGTTGAGGGTGCGGCACTCCCTGAGAAGGTCCCTGTTGAACCGGCTCGGGAGGTCGTGGACATAGACGTACCGGCCGGAGCATGGGTCGGAGCGCAGCTGGATGGTAGGCGGCGGCGGCCGGCTGTCAGCAGCAACTTCATCCTTGTTGCTGCTGTTGTTGTTGCTGCCGCTGCTATTGAACTTGTTGCAGCTGTTCCTGCTGATGCTGCTGATGTTGTTGTTGCCGCTGATGTACCTGGCGCCGTTGGTGGTGGTGGCGGTAACGGCGGCGGCGGCGGCGGCGGGGAAGGACGTGGTGATGGTGATGGACACATGCGACGGCTGTTGGAAGTAGAACAAAGCGATCCAGAGGACAAAGGCGAAGGGGAGGACGAACCAGAAGAGGCGGCCGCCGGCCGTTGCTTTTGAGAGGAACGGGAGGTTCATCTTCGGCGCCGGATGAGGCCGGTGACCACTCCACTCTTGCTTTTAGAAGAAGAAGAAGGAGGAGGAGGAGGAGGAAGTAGGTGGAGTATGATCCAAAGCACGACGACACCCTTGTGCATGCTTTGGGCAACTCATGGACGGAACCATATTTATATATACCTATGTGATAACTTAATTTGAGACGAACGAAGGAAGAGAATTTGAAGACGCCATTGGTGGAATTCTAAACCCTGGAGAGGTCCGAGCCCACAGTCACCGCCATATGATCGAGATCTCGTCGGCCCTGGTGGGGGGAGAAGCTAGGGAGGTGACCATGGCGTCCGGCGACCGAAGGGGAAGACGAAGCTACCTGCTTCTACGTGGTTGCTTTGGGAGTCCAATCCTCTGGTTTTACATGCGTCGACGGCCGCCCATTTCCATATTAATATATCCCGAGTATCCCACACACAAATCATTCCTCCATACTAGGGGGATAATTTGATAACAGGTTAAGATAAATTATCTTAGGTGGTTTCGGATGAATTATTTCTTAATATGAGCTGAGTCCGGGATAACTTAACTCTGCTACCAAAATCGTAAGGATGAGTAGATATAATAACTTATCTTATTCATTCCTTATTCTGTTATCAAAATTATCTTAGATTTTTTCTTTTTGAATTTGATAACTTACTTAGGAATAACTAATTCCATATGAAATGATAGAATGAGTTATTGCTAGAATCGAATAAGGTCTTAACCTTACTTGACTCCAGATAACTTAACCATGTTACCAAACTCAGTTAAAGATGAATAGGCGAAATAACTCGTCTTATTCTCCTCTTATTCTGTTATCAAAATTGTCCTAATTAAATAAAGAGATTTTTATATATAAATCATTGTTAAAGGTGAATTCGTGAACAAATCATTCTTCTTGAAAATTCATTAACAGATATATCACTAGATTAATTCAAAGAGTACGTACGTATCATTTAAGCGTGGTTCTTTTACAAATTTTTAATAAAAAGAAGTGATATATCTGTAAATAAATATGATATTTTTATACAATTCAGATTTACACAGTGATATATCTGTTAATACACTTGTATGAATAATTTTTTTATAAATTATTATTTAACAATAATTTTCATGCAAACAAAACAAAAAAACCCTCGGATAGAAGGCTATGTCTGCCCCGTCTTAACTTAAACTTTTTAATGTGAATCTGAAGACGTTAAGACTATACTTAGTTGAGTCCGTACGTACTACCCTGTATATATCTTTTGTACGCAGCAGCTAGCGGGAGTCATTGGTTGGAGGTAATTGCAGATGCAGGAAGATCCAGTCTTGTCGCAGGGAATTAAAACGGCGATCTCATAATCTTAATGGTTCGATCAAATCGGGAAGGGCGCAGCCTCTAATGATGGAAATTGCGGGCCACCGTAGATATTGAAATCTATCGTGACTATATATATATATATATACTGAGCATTAATTTAAGTATTAATGATAGCTATCCATGACTAGTAACTTACTAATCCCACGACTATGAGAAGATAACTTACTAGATTTTGGTAGATTCTGGTTACTAAAAGGTTATATAATAGAGAATATATATATATATAATAACAAAATCTGCCTGTTGTCCAATTAGTAAAAACATAACTTAATATTCGAAAAGTATGAAACCGAGCGTATTAAGCGTGTATAATGTGCATACGAGGGCTTTGTTCCTGATGGCCCATTTGTGTTCAGTTCTTATTCTCACTATTTATTCTTCCAACTTTAGTTAACGAGATAACATGCTTAGATATTTAACATAATCATAGTATACTTTCATATATTTTCATTTTATAATATATAAAGTTAATAATTATATATATATCTATTTAATTTATATCATTTTATCTTTATAGAAAAGATTTTTACAAATAAATCACCTCTAAAAATAAAAATACGGATTTATTATTCTTAAAAATATATTAACGGACATATCACCGCTTTTGACAAAAGCCTTCGAGTACTTCGATACTTCATCGGTGTAACCCCCATTTATCACATGTCAACTTAACTATGGTTACCCTCAACTAGATATTATAAAAGACAATAATGCCCCTCCCTGTCGAGAATCCCCCCTCTACCCCCCACTGAATCCCCCCCTACAACCCCCTCTTCTCGTTGAAAACACTCATCCTTTGCAACCTGCCTCCCGACGGTGCTACCCCCCTCCCCTCGATCTGTCAGAAATTGCCCCCCCTTCTACCCCTTCCCCCCATTGGAGATGTCCCACTCTCTGCAACCCCCTTCCCCCATTGGAAACCACCACCATGGATGCACCATGTGAGGCGTTGCATTGGCATTGCGAGCCACCGCCATGCTCACCCGCCCGTCGTTTTCCAACGCCCCACAAGAGAAGGAGGGGAGGGCAGTTTGACTGCACATGTTACTCATCCTTGGCCTTTGACACTCCCCCGTGCTCCACCGCTGCCTGTGACAATTTCTTAGTACGCACCCCTCTCTCTCTCTCTCTCTCTGGGCGGTGAGAGAGATATTTTAGTTATTTGACAATCAAATAACGAAAATCTTCAAATCTTTGTAAAATATTCATGTCCACGTCGACGGTAGTTAATCACGATTACATATTTGAAGATTTTTGTCAAAATTTAGTGATATACTTATTAACATGTTTCAATTCCATGAATGATAAATCTATAATTTTATCTCTAAGGGTGATTAATTTGTAAAAATTCTTTATAGAAATGTTATATTATCTATATTTTATGTTCGAATCTTTGATATATGATTATATAATACACTGTACATATCACGCATTAAACTTTTGATTAGTGTGTATTTTTTAACCATATTTTTACTATATTTTTTAAAAAATTAAGATGGATTATACTCGGACCTTTTTTTTTTCATGTTATTTCCGACTTTTATCTAAGTATGGCCAGAAGCAACAAAACGATGGGACTTGGGCAGGTGGTTCCCCCTAGGTAGCCCTGTCAACGGTTCGGATTCGGGTCGGATCCTATGAGATCCGAATCCGAATCCGATAAATTCATATCCGAATCTGACCCGAATCCGAAATAGAAAGACATTTCGAATTCGGATCTTATCTAAATCCGAACTTATATTTTTGGATTCGGATCTAACCGAAATCCATGTGTACACATTTTTCATTACAGGCCCAGAGAGAGAGATCTGAATACATACATAAAGATCAATTTTTAGGATGTTTTCGGATCCATTTTCGGATCCACACATTATGTATATAACAAATGCTGTGCATCAACAAAAGCTTAAAAAAAGGATTATGTGGTTTGCAAAACCACATAATCTAAATACACTGAAATCCCTCTGTACACATTTTTTTACATTGCAGGCCCAGAGAGATCTGAATACAGAAAGATCAATTTTTAGGACTTTTTAGGATCCATTTTCGGATCCACACATTAAGTACATAACAAATGCTGTGCATCAACAAAAGCTTAAAAAAAGGATTCTGTGGTTTGCAAAACTACGTTTGTATTGCATGAACATTCACAATTCCAAAGAGAAGAAGAACAAGGGCTCCCGTGAAATGAGCAAATTACATCGAGCTATCTCCATCAGATATAACCCTGTTGGATGAATCAGAAGGAGATGTGAAATGGGAGGTTGCCAGGACAACACCGAACAAGGAGTTCTGCATCCCCACCTGAGCAGTAAATAAGAATGAACTAGTATAAGAACATTAT
Organism: Amorphophallus konjac; assembly: GCA_022559845.1. Lineage (NCBI taxonomy): Eukaryota > Viridiplantae > Streptophyta > Magnoliopsida > Alismatales > Araceae > Amorphophallus > Amorphophallus konjac. The sequence goes on from CM040126.1 coordinate 438,276,616, forward strand.
AGCAACAATTTCAAATAAGGAAAGTAATTTGAAAATTTTCAACAATTTCAAATAACAGTGAACTAGTTCTGCATCCCCACCTGTAGATGTTTCTATGGGTGCCAAAAGCTACAAAAAAATGATATCTGGAAACACAAATGGATCCCTGACTAGGAGGGGCCGCCAGCAATTAAAACAAATTATCCCAAAGATATACTTAAAAAGGCATTTCAACTAATGAATTCTACAAGGTGTGGCAAAGAACTGATTCATGAAAATTTTTAACTGAGAAGTGCCAATAATATCCTGACTATAGTGTTACCCCAAAACTTCTTACAGGTTGAGGACTATCCAGTATGGAAATGGACCAGAGATGGTGAAATTTCAATCAAATCAGCCTACATTTTTTTAAGGCAACAGTATGGAAATGGGTACAGTACCTATTCATATAGAAATACTACTCCAGGAGATGGACAGAGATTGTGCTGATGGATGACAGATTGGGCAATTTTGTGAAATTACTGTTTTCAACAAATCTTGAAGGACAGTACAGATACTGGACGGGGCACATGATTTGTGGAGATGGTTATTTTTAGCTGTGTCTATATTCTTTGATCGATCAAACAAGATCAACAATCCATACAGAAAAGCACAAACATGTACCTTCCTAACTTCTGTGATGGGTATGCATATAAACTGACATTCTGTCAGTGAGCCCAATCACACATGCCATACAACATCACATGCTACTAATACAAATCGTAGAGATTTTTTTGGTTATATGCAACTTTTGTTGCATACCTTGTCCCCTCTATTTCTTCATGAAATAATCACTTACTTAACAGTCCTATCTGACTATGTCATATATTTGTATGGTCCCTAGTTTCTCAATGTTTCATGTCTATATGCACCAGATTTCAACATGCATACCCCATCGCAAGACTTCCACAACCATTCTTCGTGCCTTTTGAGTCTACCTTTCCATTTTAATGAAGAGAGTTGATGAGTTCTAGTTATCAACAACACCCCCCCCCCACACGGCCAATGGCAATGGCTGAATTCTTGCAAAAAGGGTGAAATGTAGATGCTAAGATACAAAAAAAAAGTGGGCGCAAAATGATCATTCCATCCTGAAGAAGGTGAGACAGGTGGCTGAGTTAGCACATGGCACTTACAAAACATGCTCTAAAAGTTTCACCAGACATGCCTTTGGTGACTTTTCGCTGGAAACAAAAACTGGCCAACTGCCCTGCCGGATCCAAAGTTTGAAACCCAAGATTTCAGACAGCATCAAACATATGAAAATATATACTGTCAGTTAACTGAAAAATAGAACCCCATCAATTCTGAGACATTCATCCTCATTGTTTAGATAATTTTTCCCAAGCCTAAACCATGTTCAGTTATCTGAGATCCACACAAGTATAATAGAAGAATAAAATAACTCTAAAGAAGTGCAAGAACAAAATATTGAGTGTAAATATCATACCTAATCAACAATTGAAGAATATACAAATACTCCATCGAAAGGAACTTCTAAAATGTCATTTTCACTCTGATCATCAAGCTTGCTACTTACAAATATAGAGCAAAGTGAATCTTCTTCTGAAGTGTCAACTGAAGAAACATCTTCTCGAAGCTAATTTTCAGTACATATCAGAGCTTGCACAGTAGTATGATCGAATGAGCTTCTATATTTGTTCAACACCCTACTCCCAGTACTGAAAGCTGATTCTGATGCTACAGTAGACATCGGAATAGCCAACACATCACGAGCCATCAATGAAAGCACTGGATACTTTAAAGAGTTACTTTTCCACCACTTCAAAATATCTAAATTGTCATCTGGTTTTGCTGGTTCTTCTAGGTAAGCATCCAAATCAGATTTTTCTGATGAAATTAATGAAGACTGGTGAAGGTACTGATCAAACTCCATGTACATAGATGTCAATGCACTTCTTGAAGATGAGACCATTTTCCTCTTTGACACATTCGTCATAGAAGATGCACTCATAGTAACAGTTTCACTCTCATGTGACTGGCTTTGTCTTCTAGTAGCATATGTATCATAAAGAATTTTTAGCCCAATTTTCACCTCTGCTATCTGCCCATCAGCTTCATCACCATAAATCTTTTCAAAAAAACATTTTACCATGATCATCTTAAAACGTGGATCCAAAACCGTTGCAATTGCAAGAAGAGTATTTGTCTTTTTCCAATACTTCTCAAATTTAAATATCATTCGTGAAGTCATCAAAGAAATGAATGAATCATCATGAACACACCACTGTTTCAAAGAAATGTGAATTATGCAGATATCTCCAAAGAAAAGATTGGAAGTTGGAAACTTAGTCCCTGAGAGTCTTTCAGTCACTTCATAAAAGATACTTAAACATTCAAGAACCAACTTAACATTTTTCCATTCACTGGCGGATGGTGCATAAAGATAGCCTGGATCATATAACTGCAAACATGAGAATACATTTTCAAATTCAATAGCCCTCTCTAACATTAGATACGTAGAATTCCATCTCATAGACACATCTAAAATGAGAGACTTTTGAGGACCTCTTTCACTTCTTGCAGCTTTCATGAAATTCTCCTTCCTTTGTTGAGAGGATTTCACATATTTTACACTTTCACGTACTTTGAAAATGATCTCATCAAGCTCTTTCAAACCATCTTGGACAATCAAATTTAAGATGTGTGCACTACATCTTAGATGAAACCATGATCCATCGAGAGGCAAAAATTGTGAAAAAGTTGGATCATTTAGTAACATCTTTACTGTTTTGTTGCTAGCACTTGCGTTATCTAACACAATTGAGAACAACTTCTTATGAAGATTCCACTCTAACAACTTGTCAAGCAGTACTTTAGCTATCTGTCTGTGACCATGAGGAGCCTCAACATACTCAAAGTTGAGAATTTTCTTTCTTAAATTCCAATCATCATCTACATAATGGCACGTTAGGCACAAATAGCCATCATTACTAATGGAAGTCCACATGTCCGAAGTTAAGCTTACTCGACAATTGAGACTCTCAAATGAGGAATAAACCCTCTCTTTCTCTTTGACATAAAGGTTCATACAATCTGACTTAATTGTGTTACGAGACAACAACTGCAATTCAGGCTGTATATTCTTTAAAAATTTTCTAAAGAATGCATGCTCAATCATTGCAAATAGATACTGATGGACAATAAACATCTTTGCAAGATCCTCTCTACTTCTCTCATTATCAAACACAAAGGAGGACTTATCAGTTTCAGTTCCAGTACCTACTACATCCTCTTTGCTTCGTTTCAAACTTTGGGCAACAGAACAACGCATAATGTGGTTACTTAGATGTTTTGTTCCACTTAAACTTTTGCCAACTAATTGTTTTTGACAATATCGACAAATGGCCACAACGGTTCCATCTTCATTTAAAACCCTCTCAAAGTCTAACCAAACTTTTGACCACAACTTTCTCCTTCTATGGGGAGGTTCACCAGACGGTTGGGTAACACTTGTTTCTGTATTATCTACATCAACTTCTATATTCTCTGAACCACTTGCCATGATTTCAAATCAAAATGACAATGTAATCTACAACCTTCACAATAGCAAAAAAAATCAAGAAATAATTAAAACAGTAGAGATCAGCAATTATAATATTCAGACTGTCATTCACATAAGTTGGTACTAGGCGGAGGTTCGAGTCCAAGGACTCTCCTCACGCAAAGTGTGATGTTGCACACCTTTTGATATACCAGTCGCACAAAGCAAATCACAGAACTTCAGAAATCAAATCTGAAATGCACTAAACTTGATACACACACAAATAAACAAATGACTAAAGAATGCTAAAGAATGATATAGCAAGAATAAGATCAATAGACTAAATAAATAACCCATGTTTAGCAATAGATATGCCAAGCCACACCATGCCATAAATATCTTAGTGTGGTGAATGCATCATAAGTGAATGCATCACATATAACTCTGTAGTATATCTGATTGTGGATTGTCATAAATATCATTTATACACAAATACCGACACTATGCCACCCTTCTTTAGGCAGTGATAAGGAGAAGAATGTTATATGGAACATCTGTCAAAATGCCAAGCCACACCATGAATCTAAATGGTAAAACAATAATCAGAAGATCCATTAGACAATGTGCAACCCACCCCTACATCCACTTGTGTGCAGCAGACCTTCTAGGGGGCTTTCGGGAATGTTCTTGCATACATAACTCAATGCCAAAGGCCAAAATTGGAGCCGTCCCATTTTAATAAAAGAATAGCATGTATTGAAATGTATGTGTCGTGTGGCTTAGGGAAAGGCAGGAAGAGCAAGGTGCAAACATACAAGCATGACATTGAAATGATATACCAGATGGATCAGAAAGAAACTAACTGATATGTTTATAGTTTAGTAGATAAACCAACAACTACGAACAACAAAGAGAAACAACCCAAACGAGGAAATCTATAGCAGGGTAAAAACATGCGAAGGGAAAATAGAACAGAAAGGGCCAAGGGGATGTACCCACAATAGCAGATGCCAAGGAGACCCAGGAAGAGATCAGAGAAGAACTCCACAGAGCGCGCAGGATTATAGAGAAGGGGTGAGAGGAGCAACAAAGGTTTCAAAGGTCTCACCTTTGAGATCGCCGGAAAAGGAGAGACGTGCGGAGAGAGGTGCTTCTTCTGGTTTGGCTTCTACCGCCGGCACAACAAATGTTCTATCCCCTGCTCCCCCTTTCCTCTGCAACCGACGCAAGACGAACCAAAGATCGCAGCCGGAGACGGGAGCAAACCTTAGATGGAGGCTGCAAATGCCGCCTTTGTGAGATCGCAATCGGAGACGGGAGAAAAGCCTAGAGGGAGGCCGTGAATGCCGCAGTTGTGATATCGCAGCCGGAGACGGGAGCAAACCCTAGAGGGAGGCCGCGAAAGCAATCGTTGTGAGATCGAAGCCGGAGATGCAGCCAGAGAGGGGAGAAAAGCTTAGAGGGAAGCTGTGAATGCCGCCGTTGTGAGATCGCAGCCGGAGATGAGAGAAAAGTCGCAATCGGAGGCCACGAATGCCGCCGTTGTGAGATCGCATATCGCAGCCGGAGATGGGAGAAAAGCCGCAGCCGGAGGCCACGAATGCCGCCGTTGTGAGATCGCAGATCGTAGCCGGAGATGGGAGAAAAGCCGCAGCCGGAGGCCGCGAATGCCGCCGTTGTGAGATCGCAGCCGGAGACGGGAGAAAACGTCAGAGGGAGGATCGATGCTCGCGTCGATGGCGTAGGGTTTCTCGCCCCGAAATGAGAATATTTATGGCGCCCCGATGGCCGATCCGAAAACAGACATTTCGGATCAAAAATATTTCGCCCCGGATACAGTTAGAGAGGAGATTTCGGATCAAATGAGCAGCTCCGAATCCGAAAATAATTTCGGATTCGGATCTAATTTTCGGATCTGAAGATCCATTGACACTCCGACCCCTAGGGTTCCAAGATGGGACTGTAGCATAACAATATCAGCTTATATATCGTAGACCGGTATACAGTATTACTCGTAGTTTTACGACATATCGAATCATATCTTACTCAAGGTTTGTCAGTTCGATCATACTGATCGTATTAATATTTTCTCGATGTGATATAATATGACACCATATCACACTGTACCATCACATATCACAAATAAAAAATTATTTAATAAATATATGTTATAATAAAATATGACAAAAAAATTTTGTGTGATTCAGTGATTAGTAAGTGTATTAGGTGCTTGTGAGATTAAGGGTTTGAATCTCACCGTTGACATGAATTATTATTTACTTCTTTTTCTTAAAAAATAATGAAAAATGAATGAAAATGATGTCCCCAGTGAGTTTCGAACACAGGTTTCAACATTCTACACAAACGGTACAAATTAACTTACTTATAAAATAATATTTGATTTAAAATAATATATATAATATTTTTATAAAATAAGTATCATACCGGTTATGTAATACGTATCCGTCACTGGTTGGTACGATTCTATACGTGCGATATGAGATGTACCGTATTGATTTGTCGAACCTTGATCTTACTAAAGTGTTTTAAGTATAAAAATTAATCAGAAATTATTTTTAATTTTTACCTTCAACGTGAGTGGAGTATGGGAAGAAACCTATAGATTCCACTTTCAACATGAAAGATCTTGAGTAGAAAATAGTTAGATATGATTCAGGCAATTGCTTTAATGAGTCCTTTTCCACCAACTTCATGTTTGTCAATCTAAAATTCTAAAATTAATGTTTCAATTTGATAGTTATAGATGAAAACTAAAAACTCACATGAATGGCTTCCATGATCTAGCTGACAATAAGAAGTTATAGTACGGGACATGCTAGAGAACCATTAGATATGGAAGTAGATGTAGTTAATGCTAAGCAGTTATAATACAAGTTAATTTTACCTAACAACTCCATTGTTTTCCCCACCCATTTAAGAATTTCTAATTAACTTACTTTTACTCGAGAGATTAAAAAAAAAGTCACGTAAATGACTTTCAAGATTGAAGTCCTCTCCTCAAAATAACTAGCTAGCTAGGTTAGGAGCTGTTCAATGAAAATGCTTCTAATTGGAAGCCGCACCACCGTATGCGTCCTTAATCGATTTTTTTAATTTTTTTAAATAAATAACATGATATTAAAAATAAATTTGTAAAAAAATCTTAAAAATATATTAACAGACGTACCGCTACTTAACATTAAATAGTGTATAAATGTCATGTAAGATTATTTACACGTGATTTTTTCATAAATTTTTACGAAAAGAAATGACATGTCTACGAATAAAAAAATATATTTATACTATTTGATTTTACACGGTGACGTGTCTATTAATACGTTTCCACGGATGATTTGTTTTATAAATTCACTTCTAATAATAATTTATTTATAAAAATTCTTTCTTTTTATTGGTGAGGAGAAATCCGTCGAATTAGAAAATTTCGAGTCATGCACTCCTCGAGGATCGAGTACGTGACCAGATAAAATCCTCCCAAAAAAATTAATCATTCTTCCACGAGAACGCTATCATAATCCTAGAACACGCATAAACTTGGTAATCCTCAACTGGGCTTGTGTTGACCTAACTAGCAAAAACCGGAATCTAGGTAGGTAAACTTGGTAATTCTCAACTGTGCCTGTATTTGACCTAACTAAAGCCGGAATATACATAGGCATAAAATCTTATATACATATAAATATATACATACACGTCACACATCTCATCTGATGACGTTGTGTTGTTATCAAATATGTTCCTGAGCTTAATTGTACCTAAGACTCTTGATCCGACGACCAAGAATGACATGACCTTACCAACTGCCATCTCTGCACGTGAAAAATCAAGTGATCTTGTAGCTGGTCAGCTGGGAGTCGTAGGTGGATCAAAGCGTGAGTGTCACAACAAAGTGTGTGACAAATAAAACCACACCGAGTCCCCACGTTGGCGTAGCTGGCGGTGGGGAGCATGAGAAATATGGTGGTGTGTGGTATATAAGAGAGGGCGGGCCTTTCAAAGAAGAAGGCATAGGACGATGAGTTGGCGCCGCGGTTTGGACAAGCAAACGTGGGAGCTCTCTTGGTCCACACATCCACACAGCGAAGTGCAACACAAGAAATTAACCGTGGCCACCGAGTGCGGCCGAAGACCCCCACCTCATCATCAGCCTCACCACCTCTTCGTCCACCGTAGGTGTTAATTTAGGCCCATCTCTTTCATTTAAGGGTTTTGTTTGTCGTAAATACAGTCCTCCTATAATCTCACGTAGTTATGATAATACCCCTATACGTGAACGTTGTATAATTTGGAGTATTTTCATGTATACTTCACCGAATCATTCATGCAGCACCCTAGCTCCTCAATAGCACCACACCCTGTTGGCAGTGTGGTAAGAGTGGAGACTTAACTCTGCTCGGTGTGCACGTACGATAACCAAATAGGCTACTAAATCATCTGAAATCGGTGGCAATTAAAAGGGCCATTGGGAAGAATCATAGCCCAAATAAATTATTATATACTCGGATCTATGGAGTAGACTTGGCAAATTCTAATTTGATCCGTAGAGGCTTCAATCCGATCCTTAAAAACCTAAATTAGAATCATAATTTTTAAGGATCGAATTAATTTGGAGTCCAATTTATTTTGACCCGATGAAGTTGGGTTAGGATCAAAGTCTGACCCGAACCTGCTTCAATTATAACTCATATATATATTAGTCAAATAAACGTGTTATGCGCGTGAGTTTATTTTGAATTTTTTTTTTTCAATTTGTAATGACAATACGGTTGAAATGTACATATAAAAATAAATATAAGATATATTTTCATGTGATTTCACTTTTGATAAAATTATATTATTCCTTACGTTCCGAGCAGCGGGGATAGTGCAAAACTTGTCTACAGAGTAAGCTTCTCAATATACATGAAATGGCACGAAGATTGTGTTAGAATAATGAAGGCGACGGCTTTGTCATGCAAAGATAACAAATATTAGGAACACCAAGTTAATTTTAATTATCCATTATAAATTAATTGCATATCACCTAAGTCCATAAGATGATTTATAATTTTACGCAAAATAAGGCAGACATTTCTTTCTCAGGCAACACTGATTCTCTAAAGCCACGAGCGTATTCAAGAAACTCTACGTTTTACCACTATAAAATGATCTATAGCATTTACTTAAACATTTATATCCAGGAATTGTTCTTAAAATGTTTAAAGAAGTTGCTTACACATATTCTTGCAACACAAATAACATTTTGGAGCAGTAGCCATCTGCATCCAAACAAAAAGATGGTCATGCCTGAAATACGTACGTTAGTCCCCGTCATCAAACTTAGTTCACACAATTTAGATTCTTTCATCAATAGAAGATCGCCCAAAGCTGAAAAGATATTGAGGGCATGCTATATTATATTCAAGATACAAAATAAACTATCAATCATTGTTAGAAAGATGAGTGCAAGGTAGATGATGAAGTTATTACTAGAAACAGTCTGTTTGCAACATTACAATAAACTATAGATGAGAGGATGTAATCTTTAATCAACAAAAGAAATTATTTTTCTTTTTCTTTTAAAGATACGAAGGACATCTTTTTCGATTGTTGTTTCTTTGTAAATGCTCAGTCCAATTGTCCACATGTTTCTAACTTTTTCCGCTCTTAAGGCACCTCATCTTAAGAAGTCATATGTGTAAAGAACGACCTGATACTTGGCGGACAATGGATGATGGAACTCGGTACACATAATTATCATTCTGGAGGTCTTCTCATATACAAATTTTAGAGGGTGTATCTCACATGCATGTGATTCTTCAAGGGGGATTACTTGCACAAAGCTAGAAAAATTAAACTTGCTAGGGGACTGATCCAATGTACATGCTTGCAACCAGTGGAAGAGATAGGGCTAGCCCTGGTCTATGAGTTTTGCCTGGCTGTTCAGAGAACCACCTCACTGATACTCTTTTTTTTTAAAAAAAAAAAATAGTCATCTAGTAGATCAAAGGGAGAGTGCACCCCCATTCCAGCGGAAGGGAATGTTCTCACTCCACCTTATAGCTACTGAATGCTTTTTTATTAATATTCCAGGAAGAATACAGCTCTACAGAGAGGCCAAGCCTTTGGGATACAATGAAAAGGAAAAAAAAGTATAGAATCTATACAAATTTCATACGAATGTTAGGTATGCCCTTAGCATCACCTCACTGATACTCCACTTCAGTCATGATCTTTGTTTTTTATGCTTATTTTTACACAATGTTCAACGAGCCTATGTGTCAAAAGACTAAACGATAACATCATGGTGGTTAAGTTGCAAGCGTCTAGAGTTATTCATTAAGATTTTAATCTGCCAACTACTACAAAAGTCTATACATAGAGACAGACAAATTTTGGGAAGGAGTAGTTTTTCCCTAAAACAGATGCTGTTTCAACTCAGACATCTCCATTACTTCTCTGAAATGTATCCAAATTACATCAACAAGACAAAAGGCATCATACGTGTTCTGCTTGCATGCAACCAGACTTGCTATATGTAGATGGCATATTGAACAGCTCATCCACAAAGACATATGGTAAAAACTATTTAACTTTCTTCTAAAAACGTAAGCCAAATGAACACAAATTTCAAGTGGAAATCCATACTAATGTATCTCAATAATGGGTAGGCGGCCAACAATGAGCTCGTAGAAGAGCTCAAAGATCTCTTGCGCCGCCATCATATTCTCCTCTTTGATGATATGCTCACCTGCAAAATTCAACCATAACATTTTTTTCCCTCAAAGGAAAGAAAAAGATACAAAAGCAGATTGTGAATCAGTTTTCCTCTCGATGCGCTTGCATGAACCAATTTTAAGATCAAGAATTTGAAACAAGCAACAATAAACAACGTCAATATCTCAATTCCCTCCGCAATTAGTTATCTGCAAAAAGTATGTATACCCATCGCCCAATGGCAAAATCAAAGTTTTGAATCGAACAGCAACAACTTCACAAACCTAACATGCAAACCTAGACCAAGGAAACAAGAGCTGAAACCAAAATTTGCAGATGCAATCACAAGTTTCATCTAATTTGGTCATCAAGAATCCACTTTGGCAGAATCAGAGGGACAAAATAGAATTTCCAACACAATAAATATCCATAGTCCATATCCAACCGTAAATCCCCCCTGTCGATCCCCAACTAAAAAGATTCCACCCAGAACCATCGGTGACCTACCCTAATTGTTCAAATAACAAATTCAGTCATCCGACAGGCACAATCTAGAAAAACAGATCATCCGTAGCAAAGGAACATCAAACACAAGGAAACTACAACATCTGTGAATTTGCAGACTACAAAACCCAGAGGAACACAAACAAACCTGAGAATAATCACACGACAACCGTCAAGGGGCAGACCCACCTCAACCGATCTGCTAGAACACCCCGCTTAAAAAGATTGAGAGCTTCTCGAAACTTCTTGTTCGTGCGTCCCTGGGCTCCTCCTTGACCAAGTCCTGATAGACCTTGGGGGCCTCGTTGCAGTCGCCCTCCAACACCTTGACCTGAGCCACCATCAACTTGAAGTCCCTCAGGTCGTCCTTCCTCTTCTCCTTCTTGCACCAAGGATGGCAAACTCGGTTTCGGACTCGGTTTCGCCCGGGTCCGAAACCGAGTCGACTCGATTTCGGTTTCGGGCGAAACCGGCCGAAACCCATATAACAGGTTAAAAAAAATAAAATTAATTCTAAAAAATCTGAAAAAAAATCATAAAAAATATAAATAATCACTTAAAATCATAAAAATCATAAAAATCATTACACATGCATTTGACTGTATAAGTTAGTGCAATAACCTTGAAGTAGACAACTACAAAAATTCAACTTCAAACATTGAACATGTGAAAGTTAAAGTCATATTCCATTGTACATTAATAGAAGCAGTACAATAAACCAATTTAGACAAAATAAATGTTACAAAAATTCATTGATTCTTACCTAATATGGATAATAATTACTAGAAGAACCTTCTCCCTCATCGTCTGGCCCTTGATGTCGATACCCATAACCAGGTTGCATGTATGGTCTATATTCACTATAACCAAACAATGAGGTAGCCAAGTCCTGCATCCCTCTTTGGATCCCTCTTGGAGTGTTTGGTTGGCTTGATTCGAATCCAGTATCAACATAGGAATCTTGAGGAAGAGAAGAGTCACTGGTCGGATATGGATGGAACTGAAATGATGGTTCATAATTCTGGGCCCCATAAATAGCTGCTTCCTGTTGGCCACCTTCGTAACCTGGTATACCATATCCTTGCTGACCTTGACTGTATCCACCTGCACCACCTGCACCACCTGTACCACCTGCAGCACTAGTACCACCTGCAGCACCTCCGGGATGATCATCATCATCATCAGAATCATAAGAAACCAGTCGCCTTTTAACCTTTGAGGATGCTTTTTTCTCTTTTGGAGTGCTTTTTTCAATCAACTTTGACACGAGTCCTTTTCCCCTTGGCGTGTGCCTCACATAAATCTGCTTCAACTCCTCAATTGCCGGGTCCTCTCGAGCAGCAGCATTTGCCCTCTCAGTTTGCCCATGCACTGATGTACTTCTTCTTAAGGAGGACATTCTAGGAGTGACTGGCCTGCTATCTGTATCTGAGTGTCTAGCTGGCTCAAACTCGAACTGCTCCTCAGTGTCATCAACCACCCTAGACTGGTGCGCATGAGTATCTCTGGCCCTCTTTGATTTGCTTCTTAATTCGGGATCTCTTGCCTCATCTTCATCAAGTATGCCCTCTGCCCATCTTCTATCATCAACATCAAAAACGGGCTCATCAACCTGCTCTCGTGTCTCCACCCAAGACTGCAAGGGATTATCATCATCAAATAAGCCATCCACATCAATCTCTGCGGCGGCATCCTCGGCGACGCGTTTGTCTCGCAGCTGTTGTCTCAACCTCATATTCTTTATTCTCAACCTCATATTGTAGTGGCAGTACACTAATTTCTCTAACCGATCAGCCTTTAGCCGATTGCGAACCTTTGAGTGTATAAGGCTGAACGTGCTCCAATTCCTTTCACATTGGCTTGCTGATGTGGTTTGACTCAACACCCTGATTGCAATGAAAGTCAATGCAGAACTGCCCAATTCTCTATTGTTCACCATGATCCACCAGTCAGCTGTTACACCAACCAACCATAAACAAATAAATATAAGATGTAAATAAAAATTAATTAAGGAAGATGTAATTGCAAAGAAAGCACAAAGATGAAGTATACCTGGGCTCACTCTTCCCACTGCGTATTGCAATTGGGAGTCAGAATACGTCCCACTTCTCATTCTATAGGAGGTCATCTACAAAAATTACATAATAGATTAGCATTACTACGTAAGTAAATTCTATACCTCTTATTCATGAAATCAAACAGGCCAACCTCTACTTCCGCCTGAAGCCTCTTATCTTGTGTCCTCGATAAACGACCAATGACTTTTAAAGTGCCTTGAAGCACCTCGGCATCAACATGTGCATTGGCATTGTACATTAATCGAGGGTTCAGAAAATAACCTGCATTTGTATATAGTTAATGTATGGTCAATAATGTTTGAATACAAATAATCACTCACCGGCTGCATGCAGGTCGTGGTGTAATGTGGTGTCCCATCTATGGTCAATAATCTTCCACCACTTTGCATGTTCTTTGGGAAGGGACTCCTGCAACTCCAATTTCGCACGGTCCATGGCCTCATACAGATATCCCATATCATTCTTGTCATCGCCATCCACCAATCTTAGGACCTTAACGAGGGGGGTGACTACTTTCATGTATCGTGTTACTCTGCCCCAGAATTTGTTGTCGTCCACGATGTGACAGACATCCAAATAATCCATCTGAGCATCAACATTGCCCTTGTCGATGTATTCCCGCAGGGCATTGTGGTACATGAAAGCTTTCAACTCATTCTTATACCTGTGCAAAGAAAAAAAATTTGAATCAAATACGGATCATAATTATAAGGATAAAGAACTAATAATTGAGTTCAATAGTATACCTATGCAGAGACTCCAAAGAAATGAAATTTGAAGCAAATCTAGTTGGCCCTGCACGGATAATATCCCGCCCCCCACTTGCATGCTCCCTGAACATGTTCAATATCCTAGGATGGCCATAAATATACTGGGTAATCTTTTGTGCCCTTTCAACCGTCTTCTTCACATGTTTGTCCTTCCCTATGTCTTCAAGTATGAGATCAAGACAATGTGCTGCGCATGGGAGCCAATATAAATGCCTGCGCTTATGCATCAATTTCCTCCCTGCAGCCTTATAACTGGCTTCATTATCAGTCACAACTTGTACAACATTTTCTTCACCAATTTCGTCTACCATGTTGTCCATCAAATGAAACAAATAATTGGCATTTTTTTCAAAATTTGATGCATCTACAGATTTTACAAATACTGTACCTTCGATGCAATACACCAAAAAGTTAATCATGGACTTTTTCGTGGTACCAGTCCAACCATCACACATAATAGTGCATCCTCTCTCCATCCATATATGCTTGAAGCTTTCAACCCACTGATGGAGCTCCTCAACCTCTCCCTCAAGGCCACGCCCGTATATGTCCCGACGTGACGGCGCCTTCAAGCCAGGGCCAGCATCTGCTATGGCATCCAACATAGGTTGAAAATATTCACTTTCAGCAGCATGTGCAGGGACACCTGCATGAAAAAACCATTTACAGATGCTTTTAAATGCATGCCCTGCAACTTCTGCAGATTTTTTGACCCCTCTTAATGCACTTTTGATCTTAGGTTGTGTAGCCTGGGGCCTTCTGTGGAGATAACTATCCATGGGGCCTGCTCTCTGCGTCTGCGGTGGCGGGGCAACAACATCAGGACGTCGTGCAGCTGTACTGGAGTAGGTCCCTCCTGAACCCATGGGTGCCTTTCCTTTCCTTCGAGCGGCTTCTTCACGCTCCCTTGCTTCAGTCAGCTCCGGATCAGAATCTTCAGTGCCTTCCTCATCATCATCCCTCCTAACCCTTCTGCCAGAAATCTCCTCAGCAATTTCCTCCTCATCCTCGGCCCTTTGTTGCACCCTCTCCTTTTTCCCCAAAAGACACTGGCGCATCTCCTCTCGCACCTCTCGTGGACACTGGTCGCATTGTCTCACCTCTCCTCGTACCCCTGCCAAATGTTGCTTGCCTCTGGTAATTCCGCCATACATCTCCTTACCACAGTAATTACATTTAACCTTCCTTCTCTTAGCATCAACTAAGGACATGTGGGCCCACCCCGGATCCTCCTGCCCTTGCTGCTCCTGTGTTTGCTGACGTCTAGGCATGATGCTGCATTAAGAAGTTACACAGTCAAAGACAAACAATTGTAAGTACAAAACAAAAGACCCAATTTTATGAATGAATTAGGACTTAATTACCAAATAACCCTTAACCACCCTTCATAAAAATATAATCCCAGCATGATCCTACCCCACATTCGTCAATGAAACTTAATTAACCTTCAATTGTGGCTAAGAAACTCGAATTAGACAAAAGGCCCAATTTTTATGAACTAATTAAGTCTTAATTACTAATTAAGCCCTAATTACCCTTCACAAAAATATAATCCCAACATGATCCCACCCCACATTCATCAATGAAACTTAATTAACCTTCAATTGTGACTAAGAAACTCGAATTAGACAAAAGCCCCAATTTCTATGACCTAATTAGGGCTTAATTAGCAATTGACTCTTAATCACCCTTGGGAAAAACTAATTACCCGCATGATCCAACCCCAAAATCCTCAATGAACCTTAATTTAACTTCAATTGAGCCTAAGCAAACCAATTTAGACAAAAGCCCCAATTTTTATGACCTAATTAGGGCTTAATTAGCAATTAACCCTTAATCACCCTTGGGAAAAATTAATTACCCGCATGATCCCACCCCAAAATCCTCGATGAACCTTAATTTAACTTCAATTGAGCCTAAGCAAATCAAAATTGACAAAAGCCCCAATTTTTATAAACTTATTAGGGTTTAATTAGCAATCCCTTAAGCCCTTAATCACCCTTGGAAAAAACTTAATAAGCAAGGCTTGCTTACCCAACCAAAAGAACACAACAAAACAATCAAACAAAACCCAATGAAATTAACCTCAAACAAAACAATCAAACCCTTGAAGTTGTGTTGGCCCCCGGTGTGCGCAGCAAGAAGGCTCCCTCTCGGCCTCTCCCTACTCCCTGTCGGACAGCAGCCGGCACCAGCAGCAGCCAGCAGCAGCCGCAGGCCTTTCACCCTTGGTCGGACAGCTGCCGGCAGGAGCAGCCGCGGCAGGAGCAGCCGCAGCAGAGCAGCCGCAGCAGCAGCCGCAGCCAGCAGCAGCAGCCGCAGCTGCCCAGCAGCAGCCGCAGCAGCAGCAGCACCCGCAGCACACAGCAGCAGCAGCTCGGCGGCAGCACAGCAGCAGCACAGCAACGGCAGCAGCAGACAGCACCCGCGACGCAGACAGCAGCAGGGGGGAGGGTTTCGGCCGAAACCTGTGGGTAGTGGGGTTTCGGGGGCCAACACAACCCATAACTTCACTAGTTTCGGCCGAAACCTACCGGTTTCGGGCGAAACTAGTATCGGTTTCGCCCGAAACCGATACCCCCCTTTAGTTTCGGATCGCTACAGTGTTTGAGGTCCTTTTCGGATCGGTTATGGCCGAAACTGCCAACAGTGTCTTGCACAGCTCAATGGCACCCTTGATCCTCTTGAGTATGGGTCCGAGGTCCGCTTCGGACTCCGACTACCACGCCGCCATCACGAGACTGTGGTAGGCCGCCACGAGTAACGGGTCCTTCTGGAGGAGCTCCTCGAAACCCTGCTTCGCCGTCTCGGCGTTCCCACCGTAGCTCTGAATGTGGGCCTTGAGAAGAGGGAGGTCCTTCTCACCGGCTTTGTTGAGGCGGTCCACGATGGCAAGCACCTCAGGGAGCTTCCTCGCCTTGATCTTGATCTCCATCAGGGAGCAGAGGGCCGCGGTGTCAACCGGGTGCGACTCTAGGTAGTCATCCAGGGGCTTCTCTCTCTCCTCCGCCTTAGGGGTGGCTTCGGAATCGCCGGCGGCCTGAGAGGGGGCAGGAAGCATCTCGAACTGGGCGGCACGGGTAGCAGCGAGGGAGGGCTCGTGGAGGCACGCGAAGAAAAGGGCGGCGCGGCAGCAAGGGCGACGTAGGCGGGCCTCAGCAAGGAGAAGAGGGCTTCCTCGGGATACCCTCGCGGAGTTCGCGCGGGAAGGGATGGCAGTGGCTGCAGGGGGTGGCCACGCCGCAGGCACGGAGAGAGAGACGGGGCTGGCTCCCACTACTGAGTGGGGCGTGAAGGGGAGGGAAGAGCGCTTGGGGGAGAGAGGTGGGGGAGGGCGGGAGAGGGAGGGAAGGAGCGGGCGCCAGAAGCGGCCGTGGTGGACGCCGCAGAGGGATTCCATACTTCTGGTTAGGACTTAAGGCTCCTTCTTCCCTGCTGCAACTGCCGGCGGCTGCTTCTGCTAGGGGTTTGGGTTTGGTTCAGCTGCTCACGTGGGGGAGACCATTTTTTCTTTAGCCTCCTCTTCTTCTGTTTCTTGCCCTCGAAAAAACCCAAGACACCTACTAAACCGAACCCATACGAAGCGAACCGGATTAGCCCTTAACACTTGAACCGGCGAAAAAAAAAACTCCACTTCTCTTAGGCCTTCTTTGTTTTCGGGGTAGGATAGCGCGTTCAACCCCCGATGGTCGAATGCGCTACCCGACCCCGGGTAAGCGGGATGTGTGTGAGAGAGGTGCGTGGGGCCCACGCACTCTCTCTCGTCGGGTAGCACATTCGCGCTATCCTACCCCGAAAACAAACCGGGCCTTATAGTATATGTTATAGATTTCTTTTTTTATCCTAACCTAAACCTGACTTGCCCTACCTCGATATATATAGGTGGGGTGTAGGTCATATATATTATTATGTTCTGAAATCAAATTGCAATATTCATAAATTTTCTCTTATGAATTCTAACTTCTCAGTATGTGTAGCTCTTGGTATGCAAGCACGTAGAATACTAAAATGATTTGGAGTCATAAAATACAAAAAATGACGTGGTAGCAAAAGAAAGATGGTTGTTCTATTGTGATCCTCCTCAAGGGTAAAACCTGGGAGGTACCAAGCTCAGCACACGGAGTGTGAGAGATCACAATTCAAATCTAATGACGTTCAATTCACATACATCCTTTTTATCAAGACTAGTAAATCCTGTGCTCACATATCTCTCGAGGATTAAATTCAAACGGGCAAACCTGATCCCTTCTTATTTTTAAGGATCATACATTTTTCTAACTTCTGATGTGGGACTAAATGGGGGAGATGAGTCCTCTATGTTCAGTGTCCCAACAAAGGTTCGATTTTGGGAGAGTTCCAGAGATGAATGCAGGTCGATCGACAGTCCCATGCCAGGCTTCCTGGACTGGCCTCTGGGGCTCCCAAGGGAGTACTTTTGATTTGCTGCCGTCTCATTTTGTATGATTCCGTCCAAGAATCTGTACGTGCTAGGAGAAGCTCAGTCTCGGATGAGATAGAAGCATCCCCAAGGCATCTCAAGGGTCTGGATAAAAAAGGGGGAACCTTCAAGCTTCCTTAAACCCGGGATGTCTGTTCTTTCTGAACTTTGGAGAGATGAAGGGGTCATGCATTTGTAAACATGATCGGTTCGGATGTCAGAAGTGTCTAACGGGGTTTTCTGCCTTGTTAATTACCTGTATACTTGTACATGCACTCAATCTCACATCTGGGAGTGCTCTCATCTCATGCACGTTATTATGGTTGCTTAGATCGAGCCGAATGTGTGGGGGGGAGAGATGATCGATGGACGTCTCTGATCTCTCATTTCTGGGTGTACAATCTCCATTTTTGTTGTTTCGTGAATTCCATCGGACAAGAAAGGATTGTTAGGTTTGTTAGTCCTCTCAAGTATCTCCATTTTTGTTGTTTCGTGAATTCCATCGGACAAGAAAGGATTGTTAGGTTTGTTGGTCCTCTCAAGTACTGGATGAGAAAGCCAGTCACTTAATTGAGGATTTAGCTACGAAAGGGAAAGCTCATTAAGACTTGTAAACATACTTGAGGTACATCGGAATGTTTCTTATACCACTGAGAAGATGTTCTTCCTTGAGCTATATAATAATATTAAGAGTATACTTGCTGCTCGTCTATGTCAACAGACGGGATGCCTTTGATGTGCAACAAGCATTACTCCAATATCAATCATCTTAGTTTGAGAGTCTCTCGGTTATAGGACTATACATATCGAGCCTGTGGAGCTCAACCTTGAGTAGGTAATGCCTTCAACACCAGTTGGCTTGCATGCTGATTTATTATTTAAGTCTAGAGCACACAGAATACTCAATATGAAGTTTAATAAGCATGTGTTAAAGGTTTAAACTGAAAAGTTGCACATTATATGATAATGCTGAGCAAATCTCAAAAATCAAACACCACAGTTGCCGAGAACTTCTTAGCAACTACCTCATGGATTTAAAGAAGCAAATAGCAAAGATGTGCAGCTTCACCTGGCCCTTGTCACCTTTTACGCTTAGCAGCTCTGAGAGTTTTTACTTGCTTCAAGAGGTAGTCAATGCCTTCCGTCAAGGTAGCCTTCCTTCCCTCCTTAAAGTGCCAAAGTTCTGGTACAGCATATCTCCCACTCGGGTTATACTCATCTATCTCCCTCAAAGTTGTTATAATGGCTGCGTACAGCTCCTGACCCCATTCATCTTTTAATGCCCGTATTTTTTCATCATCCTCATCTATTGATTTCTGCAGCCAATAAGTCATTATATGTTCAGGGTATTCAAATATGACAGCCAAACAGAAGAATAAAAATTATTTGACGAATCCAAAAGAACTGAAGATTTTCTACTAAAGTAGAATTAAAAAAACCAAATTTACACTCAACTAATTCTATTATCAAAGTACTTTTTGTATCAGTTTCCAAAATATGATGTCCAATGTGGAAGGCTGAAGGCAATAAAGAAATAGAATACCACTCAAACTTTATCCTATCTAGATAAAAACTTATACCACAAATTCAAGTTAAAGATGGCACTTAAAATGAATAATCAAATTAGAGGTATATATACATACATAATATACATAAATATAGATATATATAGATATGTATATGTAACACAGAAGATAGAAGATTTACATTTCCCTGGATTATTGGCAAGCGGATAATAGTGGATGTGAGTCTCAATTGGTTTTCACATGCGGCATAAAAAAGCATTGCAATTCTGGCTAACATTTCACTGTTATGAATGAAGATGATTCTGAGCACATAATGAATTCATATTCGGTTAAAAGCAATATATGCATTTCTATGTACATACTATATGTGGCACATTGGTTTTAGTAGTGCAACTGCAACACATACATCTAAATCGGTATGGATGTCAGCAACACATTGATAGGGAAACTGATATCTTCAGGTAAGGACATGCAGCATTTAGAAAACTTTTGATGCAAAAGGATGATGCTTCGAACATACTTGAACCTCTCCATCAACAGTTATGACCTTGAATGGATGCCAGATAGGATCTCTAATCTGATTGTCCCACCATGAACATAATTCACCAGCTTTCAAATACACTTCATCCGGAAACTTCTGGAGACAAGCATCTAGGAAAGGTTTTTCATCAAGAGCTCCCATCCTCTTCACTCCAATTAGACTGCGACGAGTAGAAAGGTCTTGCAAACCCTGAAAATTGAGCAAGCAGTCCCCAAAAAACACATTAACTCTTGTGACAAAGTAAACATAGGGTGAATCACAAGAAAGGAAGAAATCATTTCGAAACTCTCAAACCACATTAAATATTGGAAGAATACCTACATTGATCAGCTGTTTCCGAGATTCTTGTAGCTCATTGTTACTCAAACGTTCTTTGACGATCAGGACTTGATTCAAATCTTCCAGATATTCTATTTTGTTGTGCTTGTCCTGTTTCTCACTTAGCAATTCCACCTTTTCAGGTTCTACTTCTTCCTCACTCTCTTGATCCTTGTGCATGTGTGACAAACACTCTGTTGCCAGCAAACTCCTTCGTACCTGTTCTAGAGTAACGACACCAACAATCAGACACTTACAATTACAAAAGATGCAAGGGGAAGGCAAAGGTTTGCAATATCAAATTGACAAGGATCAGTGACTGAATAGGCAACTGATAGAAACTTTTTGTTTGTTATAGTTGAGGTACAGTCCCATATTGGCTATCTGTGGGCACCTTCTCTTTACACATGTGGAGATTCCCTCAACTTAATGCTTAGGCTTTGGGTTAGAGTTCGAGCCTTTAACATGGTATAAGAGCTGGATTTACCTATTGGATCCTCTGTTCGGACATACCCTGCCCTATCCATTCAATTGCTCCACTCATACCATAACCATTTGTGTTTAGTCCCATATTGGTTGGGTGCCATCCCTCTATATATGTGGAGGATTCCTTCAATTCAACGCCTAGGTTTTAGGTTATAGTTCAGGCCTTTAATAGTTATATAGGATAAAGAAAATCTATGTTCACTAAACATAGACATCATGTTAATCCAAACAACTTCCCCTAGGTTGGAAAAAAAATTCTGCACTTTCCAAGATTCTGCAACCTTTGAAATAAAGATAGAATTATTAAGAAATAACCAATGAAAATGTGGCCAAGGAATGATGCAGAACACAGAAATCTGTGTAAGCTTCACATCTCAACCAGCACTAATATATGTCATAGGCCATATACTTTTACTTGGCTTACTATGGTGACAAGGACAAGATGGGGCTTAGATGTACATGGCATCTGGTGAATAGGAAAAGGTGGATTTCTCTATTTACTGTCCACTACAGCATACACATTCATCACATATGTTGTATCATACCCTTGAATATTTCGACACATTACAAGAGAGAATTCAAACTCACCCTTTTGAAGCAACTGTATAGCAAAGTGCACTTACCTGTGGAGGTATTTTATGCACTTCCTTTTCTTCACTATCATGTTGGACCTTACTATTTTTCAGCTCCTTCTTCAGAGACTCGATAAGCCTCTCCTTCTCTTGAAGATTATTGCACAAACAGCTCACGGTGCTCTCCAAACCTCTCTTTTCTGGATACATGTAAAATAGTTAAATAAAGGTAAAATCTAATGTCAAATATAAGCTAGGCTGAGATAGATTTTGTATATCAATCATTAACCACAGTATACATGAGCAACAAGGTGGATCTCACGAAGAGTGCAAGGACTTGATGTTTCAATATTTTTTTGGTGCTCAAGTTAGCATAATTCATACTTAGACAATGCACAGAACAAAGAATAAAACAGAAATCCTCCAGGGACATGAATGTTGGCATATACAATCAAAACAAATAAACAAGTTAGTCCAACAGTATAGTCCTAGTAGGCAAGTACAACAATAAAGAAAATACAAATACTAAAGGATAGAAGTTGAAGTTGAGATCCGATGAAATATATGTCTCAGTTTGGAACTATCATTCTGACACATTTTCTCTGTTTATATAATGCCCACTTTTCTTCAAACCATTGAAATGATTAAAAATATTGAGTGACAATTAAAAGGATAGCTAAAGCTTGATGACCGGTCACTTAGACCTTTTCATGTCATGGCTTGAGGAGAAATGATCAATGCATTATTGCACTATGGTTGCTACATGACAATTCATTTTGTGAAGCAGGTTTGAACAAAGAGAATCAAATAATTCACAGTTTAATCAATTTAAGAATGAATATCATGGGATAAAGGAACAGAATGCATGAAATAAATCCATAATATACTTGAAGGGAATAAGAAGCCCTATACACTTCGCCATATCACAGGAGAAAACATACACCTTAGATTTGTCTCCAGAGAAATCAATTTGCATGACAATTTCACAGTTCCACTTATCTAATAGTTTTAGATATCAAACCCTAGAATGTTAAGCTCTTCCAAATTCTATGCTTGCTAGTAACAGCTACAAATGCTGCCCATGGGACCATTTTCCAATTCACTAGGGGAGAAACATCAAAGAAAAGCAGGACTCTGGGCCATGAAGGTTGTCTCAATTTACCTGATAAATGGTAAGATCCAATTGAAATTTGAAAGTAGATCATATGTCTACCGATCAAAATGATAGAAAAAGTGATAAGAGAGAAATCTGAGGCAGGACCATTGCTTGCAGTGTTCTTTTGGCACAAAGCTTTCTCATGTGTTGCATGGCATCCACCATATAGTGCAATAACTACATGTCTACACACTCCTACTCATACTTTACAAATGCTTAATGCAAATTGGGACGAGAAACATCAAAATTACAAAATACAAAAATTTTGTGGGCCGACCTTTGACATGTATTTCCTGCAGCTTGTCTCTCTCCTCCAGTAACGCTTTTGTCTCTCTATATCTCATTTCCATTTCTCTTAGTCGGTCATTCTTGACATCAACTTCATCAATCAGACTTGCTAAAAGTTTGTCCCTAATTTGTAAAAAGCATCCTTCCATTGAAGTTCCTATAAAGTATGCCAGGAAAATGGATAATTAAAACATGATCAAACAACAAGCAAAAAACACTCAGAATCATGTGGACCTGTGAGACTGGTTTTATTTTATGGATTTTATAGCATTCATCCAGCAGAACTTCCAATCATGAAGAAAACTTCAAATTTCTGACTTGACCAAGATGGACTCATCTTAAGGTAGCTAAGGGGTATCCTTAAGTCTCATCCAGAGGAAGAAAATTAATTTATAGAGTATGAGCTTCTGATGAGTTAAATTCTTACTGAAAAGATGTACATCCATTAACTAACTTAGGGAGCACATTTGGTCCATGCATCACGATTAGTTAAATGCAAACATGGTGTTGGTGATCCTTCTGGCTATCATTGATCCTTCCATTTATGTCTATGTATGTGTTCTAGCGAGGGGCTTGGCAACAAATTAAGCAACAGTACCAAATTAACACCACTAAGGAAAAGAAGCACCACTTCTAGTACGTCTGTTGTGTCAACAAATTAAATAACAGAACCAAATGAACACCTATTAGTGCCTGGACCATCTGAGTGGATAACACAAAAAAAAAAACACACACACACACACACACCCCATTAGTAACATGTCAACTTATGCAGTTTATGAAGGATTAAGCTGCCAACAACCTCATGCATGAATCTAAAAGAAAAATAACAATAGGATCATCAGCCATCCCATAAATTATATTTGAAAAGAGAATAAAAAATGATTAAGAATTATAAAATGGTATTTGTAGAATGAATAAGAAATGTGTTTAAACAAATGCAATGGAACTTCAACTATGGCCTTAGAAGGGTACAAAGAAATGATATACACAGTCAACTGACTCTAGCCAATAATAGAATTTTCAGAAGTGAGGCAAGAACTAAAGATAGGCTTGTGTCTTTTATTTGGGAGAGATGGAGGGAATGGGCCGAACATTTATGTTAAGTGGAGTCACGCAACTCCTCTTTTTTTCCTTTTGTTTGGGGGATAGTGAGGGGTACACTGCCTCGGTAGGAATTTTTGTTTAGGGATCTTTTAGGAGCACATTGACTATACTTGTACAGCCCACTACTTTTTTTTCCATTTAATACAATTGTGGTACTATCTACTTCTCAAAAAAAAAAACATGAAATACAATCTACTTATACCTGACAAAAGTTCACAGGCGGAACAGACTTTCTAGTTTATAGTCATTATGAAGCTGTCCATTGAGAAAAAAAGCTTCATAAAGTAAAGGTTACCAATTGTGTAATCTAGAAAAGAAGTCCCAGAATACAGGATAATAGTGAATGTTAATGAATTTAAACTGTCAACCACTTGCAGGAAATTATTGCTATGGATTGCTAGCATGGTATATTCATGTCAAGCAGACATCACTACCAGCTAACTAGTTGTCCCTAAGAACTTGGTAACCTCCACTAAGGGTAATCCCATAACCCATCAATGATATTTTCAGGGTTATGGTTCAACAGATGAGAGGTGGCAACAGGCTGGGTGTATTGCATACCGTTATATCATACTCCTGGTTATTTTCATTTTGTTATTTTTTGAGATCGGTTTCGTTAACAAGTCTTGCTAAGGGTTAGTTTGCCATTGTATCCAAACATATTTGCACTTTCCTTCTTGGGAAGTCTGCCACACCATAAATTACATGGCAGACTGTTACAACAAGAATATTCATGGTAAAGATGGTGGGAACCCTGAGAACCAATGGAAAGTCACATATTTATATTCCCACTTTTACTTTCGCATATTACATAGCATTTCAACAAGCAAAAGAAGACAATGGGAAACAATAAGTCTTGTTGATTTCCAAATGTACAACAATAACCAACCAGTATAACAAATCAAGAAATCCAGAAAATGTCAAATGGTAAACTATGGGATGTCAAATATCCATTGCACAGTCAAAGTCTCCGCGAGATGGAGACCAACACAAGGCCACTTTCCCATTTCCAAGTAGCCACTGATTTCCATCAACTTCCACGGCAAAGCACAAATCTCATTACATCATTCCCTAGGCCATTTCTCACTTCTTAGTCGCCATTTCTCCCATTCATAGAAGCCCAAGGACTTGAGAAAAGCGAACTCACCTCAAGATAATGAAGCAATAGCTTTAAGAGAAACATAAGGGAAGGAAATAACTGTTATTCTATGTTAGCCCCTTCTAAACAGGCCTGCAACTGGCTTTGGATTGGCTCAAATTGGGATGAGCCCCGACACAAAGCATCTTAGATAGAGGTTACAAATGGCTGAACCCGGGGCTTTCTAAGCTCGTCACAAACACCAAATCGGCCTGTTAATACCCATCCTGTACTGACCTACCTGAAAAGCACCAGTAATATAACAAAAGATTTCCAAATTTCCCGTACCCAATTAGAACCCTGCAGAAGCCCACAGACGCAGCTGCTCCTCCGGTCCACACTAGGAGAACGGCTCGGCCAACTCCTGCAGCAAGATTGAAACTTGGAAGGGAAATGAAAGAACACAATCAAATGGAATGCAGCATATGAAAGGCCTAAGACCAAAAGATAAAAAGGAAAGAGAAAATGGGAGCGCCTCCAAAATTGGGGATATATGGAAGCGAGAAGGGGGGGGGGATAAGATGAAAGCTGGACAAGGGGAAAACTTTGTAGCTCGTGGAGGTCCCCACGCCCAGCCAAGGCAGGTAAATTCCGACGATCACGATGGAGAAAAATGTTCAGGAACCCTAGAAAATGAGAGGGTGGGGTTCTGGCGGCAGGGATGAGGGGGATACCATGGATGCCCATCCCCTCCGCTTGGCAGAGATTCGAAGAGAATCCCTCATGAGAAGAAGATGGGCATACCTAGTGACCGGCTCGGCCATCCGCACCTGCAGATGCCTCCCTGATCGGTCGACACGGAGCAGATCGAGAAGGACAAGGAGATGCCCATCCGGACGAATCCCGACGTTGGCGACGACGAAGGCTTCTTCTCCTTCTCCTCCTCCTCCTTCTTCGGCCATCCAGTTCCAGTACGACGACAGAAGATTCCCGCTCCGGATATTTAAACCGTAACTAAAAGACAAATACATATATATATATATATATGTATATTTGTTATTGTAAAAATACATATCCTTTAAAATTCAAATATCCTATTTTTTCTCGAATTCCTCCGTGTATTATTTTCTATAGAATCTAAACTCTTATTTCATACTCTATTTTAATCATTTTCGATGGGATAGATTCTAAGGAGGGTAAATCTGATTTGGCATAAGAACGGCTCGATAATGATAGGCCCACGACAGATAACTCTCAAGGGAGCGCACCCAAGCGGCGGGTGTGCGGGTGAGGCCCACCAAGGGGAGGCCCAGCCCAAAAGAACATCGGATTCTACAAGACGTAAGGGTTACGGCCCAAGCGCAGTTGTCGCCGGAGGACTCTCCGGCGACCAACCGTTGCCCCCGCGACGTCGGCCTTGACGAGCACGCCCCATGAGCGCCGTAAGACTCGTCCCGAGACCAGCCAGCGCCGGGGTAATCGCCCTCCAACGGGAAACTTCCGCCGCTATAGCGGAGAAGGTTACTCTACTATGAACACCCTTCCCCATCGAGGGATGAGGCTCTTCGCTGCATGACAACCCCTATAAAAGGAAGAACGACAGAGAAGAGAGATATGGTAGATTCTTCTACTAAACTCCATACTGTTATACAAGAGAATAGAGCTGTTGATCATACGCTAAGGAGGGAGCAGCTACGATCGACACTGAAGGGGAAACTCTCCTCCGGCGACCTTACCACCCGGTGAACACTCTCCGAATGAGCACTGGGAGCGGCGAGCACTCATTCCGAGGATCTACGTGACCCTTTAGCTCTCGACTACGATTTCCTTCTCTCTCAACTTGCTCTTCTATGTTCTTCATTTGACTGTTGCTGACTTAAGCATCGGAGGGTTAGTCTCTGGGGTAACACCCGAGACTCCTTCTGACGCCTTTCCGGTTTCTGATGTGCAGACTTTCACGGACGCGAGATGATTTTCCTAACAAATAAATAGAGAAGATGATACGTGACGTAAGGATCATTTTATTTTCTCTACATATTCTAACAATTAATTTATTAGAGTCTCTGACCGTCTCAATTGTGCTCTTGAATGCAAGAAGACCTCTTCGCTTTGCAACGTGAACGAGGAACAGAGATTCATCGCTCTCTTTCTCTCTCCTAATTTCTGTGGGAAAAAAAATTTACTGGGCTGCTTTTGGGACGGAAACCCGATTTTGAGAGGGAATTTCCACCTTTGCCCGTCCCTCGCTCATCCTTCCATCGTTTCATGTGCCCACACAGTGGATTTTTCCGTAAAAGGTCTTCAATCTCTTAAAGTAATCCCAAGGTAAACATCTCAAATCAAGTTAATAAAGCTGGTTCTGACCGATAAAATTTGTACCAGCCGATAATTATATAGAAATGTGATTTTTAACAAGAAAATACATATTTTTAATGTCTTCTCAAAAGTGTTTAATGTTATATCTAATAAGGTTTTTTCCAATAAATTAATATTTACAAATATATCATCTTTAAATTTACATTAGTAAAGATGTCCCTAATTTCGTCGAAACAATATAAACATATTATTATAGCTAACTTAAGATTAAAATATTCTCTTTATTTGATAATTAAAAAATTAAAATATCTCTGGTGAATCCCAAATTTTTCACAATAAAAGAGAGGAGTTATAGAGAGAGAGAGAGAGAGAGAGAGAGATTGTGACTTGTGAGACAGAGAGGTGAGAGAGAGAGATAGTCTTGGTGGGGGGTATGAGAGAGAGAGAGGGAGAGAGAGAGATGGCTCTGGTGCGGTGGGGGTGCGAGTGAGAGAGAGAGAGCAGAGAGAGGAGAGAGAGATGTTGACAAAATCCACTGACATCTCCCACGACCGTGAGAGAGAGCAAAGAAGTGAGAGGTGAGAGAGAGAGATGGCCGGGGTGAGGTGGAGGTCAAAGAGAGGGGGCGGGAGGGAAGAGAGGGGAGAGGGAGAGAGAGAGAGATGGTTGAGGTGGGGTGGGGGTATGAGAGAGAGAGAGAGAAGAACAAGAGGGGAGCATGAGACAAGTGGTGGAGGCCGAAGGCGGGGCCCGAGAGAGAGAGTGGGGAGAGAGAGCAAAGAGATGGCGGGGGTGAGACTCTGAGAGAGAGGGAGAAAAATTACTCCGTGGGAGAACTACTTTCTAGTTGTTCTCACACCGAGAGACTTCCCCCCTGCCTCTCTCTCTCACCTCGGACAATCCCCCTCTCTCCCCTCCGGGAAGCCCCCTGCCTGCCCCTCTCCGCTGACACCGTTATCTTACAGGATATACATGTAAACAACCCCAATTTAGTTTTATTTGAAAAAAAAAATCAACCATAGTTCTTCGCATCACACTTGACACGTTGATGTCAACAGAGTACGGGAGGATGGTTATGCACTCACCAGACTGAGAGAAGCTTTATATATAGGTCGTGTAAGATCAAGTAGGCACAGATGAAGAGAGAGAGAGAGAGATGGGGGGGGGGGAACTGACTTCATCTGCTCATGCATGGAAGGCGAGAACGGGAGCCGGAAAATTTAAATGAGGCACTCCTCCCGCACTCCCAACCGCAACCGAGGTTTTAAGCCAGTCATACCTATCATGGGACGAGTCTCTTCCCCCACATAAAGTGTTGTGTAGGTGGGTTCATGTGAAGTACGTTGGTTGCTACCCACACAGAGTCCAGACGGTGGCTTTTCCCATGGCACGTTCCCACGGATTCAGAGGCGCGCTCCTCATCCATGTAGACTCTTCCAATCATCTTCTCCTCTCTCCATTCACCTCCGCACCAGCAGTTCACGGCCTTCATCTTCTCACCGAAACGCTTAAATGCCCCATGCGGGCAACCTCTCAGTTCTTTAATAATGCCCCGCTCCAGTGCTGCAGGGTGGCATGGGGAGACTCCCGATTTATGCTCCTCCTCTGCTCCTGGAGAGACGTGATGAAGCTAGCGGACTTCCTGATGCAGAAGCGCGAGGAGCATCGGCGGAGATGCGAGCTCGAGGAGGAGGTGATGAGCCCCAGCAGTCACTACTGCA
The DNA here is from genome assembly GCA_022559845.1 of Amorphophallus konjac. Lineage (NCBI taxonomy): Eukaryota > Viridiplantae > Streptophyta > Magnoliopsida > Alismatales > Araceae > Amorphophallus > Amorphophallus konjac. The sequence goes on from CM040126.1 coordinate 438,305,752, forward strand.
TGGCCCATAGAAGTTGTTGTTAGGAGAAGAATTAATATTGCATGGTTCCCACCGTGTACTTTGATAAAACAAGGAATGAAGATTCTAAAAAAGTTTCTGGGTCTCCTGCAGGTGGCTGAGCTGCAGGGGGTGCTGGACAAGGAAGAAAGTCTGAATAAAATCCTTCAGTGCGCATTGCATGGCCCTCTCCTTCCTCGTTCATGTCTCTCTTCACAGCTCCCCCTTCAGGTACTGCAGTTTGTTGCCACACCAGTCACCACAACACCTGCTTGGTTAGAATTGAGATCGTCTACTCCATTTTCTCTCTCTACACCACTTGTACTCCAGTTCATCTCAGCTCTTCATCTATTTTGTTACTTAACTTTTCTTTTATTCAGATTGTAGAAGCAACATCTTCCTTAAAAGATAGAAAATGATACAGATGAAGAGCTGAGATGAATCTGAGTACAGGTAGTGTAAAAAAAGTGGATCGAGTAGATGATCTATCAGTCCCCAGTTTTTAATAGCACCATCATATATAGGGAGGAAGCTGAGGAAATAAACACGAGAGATGTGATCTGCAGTGTAACTTCTATATATGCTTCTGGCGCAGGTGCAGGTGCTTCTTGCTGAATTGGCAATGGTGGAGGAAGAGATCACCTACCTGGAGAGAAAAGTGGAAGACCTGAAGTTTAGCTTACACGAAGAGAAGAGGCAGACAGAGAAGCTGAAGTCGCGCCACTGCGAACGGTGGCTCCTGCAGCGGCGGGGGAGCTTCTTCTGCAGATTAGGCAGGCTAAAGGAGGGTGCAGAGGCCGAGCGCCGCCACTCTCTGGCGTCTGAGGCAAACCCAGGTGGGAGAAGGCTAATCAAGGGGAGGAACACTTCTCTGGGATCAATCTCAGAGATGGGAGGTGCCCTTCACACAAGTAGTGGTAAAGTACTGCCGAGATATATATGACTCCAACAAGAACTTTCTTCATGTCCTACTGAACTTAGAATCACAGTCGCATATTCTGTCAAGTTAATTATTTGGCTATTAGCTTCTCAGATTGTGAGTATCATGACCATTTGTGATTCCCCCACTTGAACAGATGTGGATGTAGAAAGATCCAAACACACTTCTGGGAGGAGCAACACAGATGAGGAAACCAGGATGGAGACACCAAATGAACTCTCTGAGGAATTGGTCAGATGTCTGATCGGCATCTTCCACAGACTGAACCAGACAGCCACTGGTGGAGCCTGCCATGACTCACCCACCATTATTCCTAAGTTTAGTCTGTCTTGCATAAGCTCAAAGGGCTTCACATCCAAGTCCTCATTTAACTGTAAGACACCTACGTACTCCTCAGATGACACTATGCCAATGCTTGATCCTCATGGCTTGTTGCCTGATATTGACGGAACAGTCGGAGAGAGAGGACCCTATAAGAATTTCATCAGTGTCACAGAGGCCTCATTGGACATAAGCCGCATAACCCAGTGCTTCCTGAGCATCCGGAGACTGAGGTAAGCCCCCTAATCCACATATATTCTTAGCGTGCCTGGCATCAATTTTTTCTGCCTAAGAAAACTGTGTAAACCAATAATCTTCACAAGAGATGCATGCTAATTATGAAACTAGATGCTAAGGTCTTAATCAAAGTAATCCCAATGCATGAAAAAGAACCTGTAAAAGCAAAAATCGTAGGGTCTCAAATGCACATATAAGCAACATTAACCCACTTCAGAAAATTGTTGCCATCGGGCAAGAATATTACTTCTGTTTACTTTCTCTACAACGTAGGTGAAAGCTTTGTAATGCAATGTGATGAAGAAAAAAGGCATAATGCAAACCATAAGCTTCTGCTGCAGTCTTGGTGTTCCAAGAAAAAGAGAAGAAAATACAAATTTCCATTGCATTTGATAGCATAATAATGAATTCTCTCTCTCATATCATAGCAATTCCCATTAGATTGCATCGTGATAAATTCTGTTTCAGATGCGAGACATATTATTTAATTTGGATCGATGCTGACTGAGAGAGTGTTCCAACTATTTATTTCAGGATACTAATGCATAAACTCTGCACGGTGGACCTCACCTTTTTGACATACAAGCAAAAGTTAGCATTCTGGATCAATACCTACAACGCCTGCATAATGAATGTAATATAGAATAGTTTTGACATGTAGATGGAAAAACAGTGATCATGGAACTTACATGAGCATGCCATTAATCATTGCAGGCATTTCTGCAGCACGAGCTACCATCTTCATCAGATAAGGTGCTTGCATTGCTGAATAGGGTAAGTGCTTAATTTCACTATACCGGCTTTGAACAGGAAGAAATTATGTAGCAACTCAATTTTAGTCATATATAAAGCAAGAGGTCCCTTTAGCAGTCAACTGCTGCTAAATCTCTAATTAACTTGTGTATGTGCAATTTAAATCTTATTTAAAAACTTCATGATTACTCTTCAAGTTTAAATTTTCTTTTTTTGTAATTGTTATACATTCAAAGAAAGAGATGTACGGCGATCCACCATGGCACAATGACATATGTGGAATGGATTTGCAGGAACAATTTCTGAAAACATTGTTCCACAACCACCCAAATCTAGCTAAATGTTTCTGAAAACAAAAATATTCAACTTGCTCACTCCATCTTTCATCAACTGTGTAATCCTCAGCATCTACATGATATATGAACTGACTTTACTGGCCTAGCATTCGTGATCTGTCTTTGATGTCAGAGCCCTGCTCTTTCCCAGATAAGCTCCTAGAACGCCTACTTGCTGATGATTTTGCAGCCTGATATGATGAACAGCTCCAGCAATTGATTTGCCCCTCCTTCACTTTCACAAAATGATTCTATAGGTTTCACAAAATGTTCACTTCAGATTAGTCCAACCATGAGTCATAAGATAAATGCAGATTTCTTCTGTAAGCCACAAATGGGAAGAATTGCTATTGCAACATCTACCTTTCCCTTTAAACATAAACTTGATTTTGTTTTATGAAATAGGCTGCAATAAATGTTGGTGGGATCATACTCAATGCCCTAGCAATTGAGCACTTCATTATTCGGCATCCCTGCAACTCCAAAATTGTGAGAGAACACTCCACCTCATCCTGTGGTATGTCTATTTCAATTTTACTCGTTCATGAATTATCTAAGATCTTAATAGGGAATTGTGGACGAAAAAGAAGCACTCCTGCGAGACACCTATGGCCTCAGCTATCCAGAACCAGATGTCACATTTGCACTATGTCGAGGGACTTGGTCTTCACCTGCCGTGAGTGTTCTTGTAATCATATCCTTTTCTCAGGTTTATTGATTTGACAATTAAATGCTACAAGAAATGATTTTTACTCCCTTGTAGACTATCATTTAAGAAAACAATTCTCCTAACATGCAGAAAATATCGATTGCAATGTAAGTGCTAATTAATTAAAGAGCACTATATATAATACCACCTACATTTGCTTTCCTGTAGGCTAAGTCAGGAAATTTTGGGTCTGGTTTCATATGAAAATAACCTCTGCAGCATAGAGGATAAGTGTTTTACGTTGCAGTAGTCTATATTACAATATTCACATATTCCTAGCTAGAATAATGCAGTGGCATCATCTGCACCTGTTGTAACACAAATACTTAATTAGTTCTGTGGTCAATTGATGTCCCATCGGAAGATGGCTGTTCTTTCTGCACAAAATTATTGTAGAAAAAATATCTTTAGTGTGTATACTGTGCAGACAAATTTGATCTAGTAACCAGCAAAAGAAGCAAAAGGCAGAATCCTGACCACAATTGAGTGAAGATTCAGGAGCCAGGCAGAATTAATCATTCATCCTTAGTGACATTCCATGTGAGAAGACCAATATAATCTATAAATAAGTAGACATTTTACCCAACAATGGTCAACTCCACTTCTCAAAATTAAGGTTATGTGTTTGACATCTGCAGTTAAGGATCTACACCGGAGACAATGTTGTAAATGAGCTGGAGAGAGCTAAACAGAGTATTTAGAGACTTCTGTACAAATTAGCAGCAAGAAAAGGATCCTACTGCCAAAGCTTCTCTACTGGCACATGAAAGATTTCGCAGATGATGTCGAGTCGCTAGTGGAGTGGATCTACAGCCAACTTCCAAGATCCGGATCACTGAAGAAGTCAATTATGGAATGCCTGAGGTGTGATACAAAGTTACCAGTAGCAGAAATGGTGGAAGCTCAGCCATATGAATCTGAATTCCGTTATTTGTTGCCCTTCCAGGGGTCTCTAAACCTTTGAGTGTTTGTGAAGTTATATGAATGTTAACAGCCTACATAAATAACAAGTTGTAGCATATATCTGATAGGAGCTCTCCTAGACGTTGAATAAGCAGATGGGAAGAAAAAAGAAGAGTACACTGGAGATAGAAAGAATGAATTTTCTGCTTAATTGTCCATTGTATTCATAATGACTTTTCTGCTTAATTATCCATTGTATTCATAATGATTTTTCTACTTGTCCATTGTGTTCATACTTACCAGGTCTACAATTCAATACTGTAGAGAAGTAGATAATTAAGAGTAGTTTTGGGTACATTTATAAGTTTCAGTCTTTCTGATTTCATTCTGTAATTTTCTCTTTTCTTTATATAACTGTCCTCCTTGTGAGGGGTATTATTGTATTTGTAATTTATTAGGGAAATACAGAAATGTATGAGAGGAGATTCTGCCGGTGTACGTGTGGGCATCAAACCCTTCCCTCTCTCTTTCTTGGTCTCTCTCTCCAGCGGCCCTACTCTCTCTCTCAGCCCTATTCTTTCTCTCTGTCTTTCATGGTATCAAAGTATATGGTGCTGGGATATCGCCGGAAGCCATCCTTCTTTGGACAACATCCCTTCTAAGGGATTCTCCCATTCTAGCACAAGGCTCCCTCTCTCTCTTCTCTCGTCCCTCTACTCTGCGCAGCCCTGCCCTTACAACAATAGGAAACCTTAGATAGGGCAGGGAGACTTTTGCACTTGTACCGGAACTTAAATCTATCAAGGTGATTCTTGCACTTGCTATGTAGTAGTAATGGGATTTGTGTCTGTTGAAATCCACAAAACCGCGGTGTTGAGATACAAAGGCCCAGGGTCATAAGCACGTGAACCACAACTCATTTAACCAATACGGGACTATTGCCCAGGGACTATGCCCAAATTCCAACACTCTCCCTCACGGTCAAGATGGGCCGTGGACATTAATTGGGTGGAGGTGGCAAGAGGAGTTAGGTCATTTGGCATGCTCTGATACTATGTTGAAATCCACAAAACCACGGTGTTGAGATACAAAGACCCAGGGTCATAAGCACATGAACCACAACTCATTTAACCAATACGGGACTATTGCCCAGGGACTATGCCCAAATTCCAAAGTGTCAAATGGATGTTAAAAATACCTTTTTGAATGATGATCTGTAGGAAGAAGTGTATACGTTGTTGCTTCCTAGTGTTGATACTAAAGGAAAGGTCTATATACTTAGAAATACTTTTGTATAGGCTAAAGCAATCTCCCAGAGCATGGTTTGATCAACTTTGACATGCAATGATCTGGTTTGAATTTAAACAATCCAATGCAGATCACACCTTGTTCGTTAAATGGAGAATGGTCATACTATAATACAAGATCATTATTGAGGATGATCCGACAGAGATTCAAAGTTTGAAAATCGGATTAGCTATTGAATTCGAAGTCAATAGGAGAATTGAAGAAGTTGCTAGATCACAAGAAAGAATTTATATTTGCCAGAGGAAGTTTGTTCTTGATTTGTTGGCCAAACAGGGAAATTGGATTGTAAATTGACAACTACTCCAATTGAACTTAATCATGGTCTGACAGGACAGGATGGTGAAAGACTCTCTAAAAGAAAGTGATTTATATCAGCAGTTGGTTGGCAAGCTCTTATATCGTTCCTTGATCCGGCCTGACCTCTTATATGCTGTAGGTGTGGTGAGTTAGTAAAGTATGTGGAGTGCATTTTGAGGTACTTAAAATCTTATCCAAGGAAAGATATTCTCTTTAAGAAGACTAACCATTTGAGAATTGAGGGATATACTAATGCAGACTGGGTTGATTCTAAAGATGACAGGAGGTCAATGACTGGGCAATGCACTTTACTTGGGGCAACTGAGTCACATGGAGAAGTAAAAAATAGACAGTGTGTGTTAAATTTAGTGCTGATGAAGCAGAATATAGAGCAATGGCACATGATCTTACTGAGTTGTTATGGCTAAAGCTTCTTCTAAGTGATCCAAGAATTTAGTCTGAGCTACCTATGAAGTTTTATTGCGACAACAAGTCAGCAATTAATATTTCTAACAATCAACATGACCGAACCAAGCATATTGAGATCAATTGGCATTTTATAAGAGAGCGGTTGGATTCTGGAGAGTTATGCCTACCTTATATGAAGTCTCAAGACCAAGCAGCTAATCTCTTCACCAAGGCATTAACTAAGTCCAATTTACTTTAGCTTAAGCAAGTTGAGCATATGTGATAACTATGTTCCACTTGAGGGGGAGTGTAGAGAAGTAGATAATTAAAGGTGGTTTTGGGTGCATTTATAATTTTCAGCCTTTCTGATTTCACTCTATAATTTTCTCTTTTCTTTATAACTGTCCTCCTTATGAGGGCTATTATTGTATATGTAATTTATTGGAGAAATGTAGAAATATATGAGAGGATGGCCGGCCTGTGTGTGGGCATCAAACCCTTCCCTCTCTCTCTCTCTCTCTCTCTCTCTCTCTCTCTCTTCTCTCTCTCTCTCTCTCTCTCTCTCTCTCTCTCTCTCTCTCTCTCGGCCGTATTTATTTTTCCCTATCTTTCAAATACATTAGTGCATGATCAATCATTTTCTTCTTCCCCAAAAATCTTCATAAGATAAAAGTCTATAGTCAAGGAAGACAAATCAATGTCAAGAACATTGGGTAGGGGATCAATGCCAAAACATTTCTGAAGTGAACATTGGTTTGCAATGCATCAATCATTTGCAATTGTTAGGCATGCCAAATTAAGTGGTCTCTTCTGTGGCAATTATAAGGCATGCCTTTCTCTTATCATTATTGTGTGTCTCCAACCAACATGGAGAGGATGATAAAAAGAGATAATTGAACTGGAACGTTTTGAGTAAAACTAACATGAAAAGATTAGCATATTTCTTCAGTGCATGCAGAACATCCTCTCCCCTCAGGTACTTCTCAGCATTCATAAAGGAAAAGAAGAAAAGTTTACAATTTTTTAAGCAGGATAAAGTAACTTGAAGATGCATGCAGCTGTTTACAAATGACAAATTAAGATTACGGATGCCCCTCAAAGAATACTACATTTATTTCAGACAAAAAAGGTTAAAATAGTTTACCTCTCTCTCTCTCTCTCTCTCTCTCAACATTTGTGCATCCCAAAATTTAAGGATAATCTCATATGCCACCGTGGCACACTATTCATAATACAACCCATCTTTCTTTAGGACACTTGCTAAGGGTTCTCATGATTACATAGACACATAAGATTGAAGGGTTACCCCTATCCAATTCTGAAGGTTAACCAAATACCATTTCTTCATGGTTAACTTTGACAGATATACCTAATAATCTAGTGCACTGCCCTTCAACCAGGATGGCTATTGCACTTGATTTTTGGGCAACTCAATGTTTCGTTGGTAAATTGAAAGCACAAACCTGACATAAAACCTAAGCAAAACAAGCACATTTCTGTATCAACATGAATGTTTGCAGTTCTAAACACTTACTAACACTAGTTTTTGGCATATCCCATGAATTTTATCATCGTTAAAGCTGACAAGATCCTTGTGGCCTTCCTACTCTATATATATGGCCTCGAAGGTGCACATGTAGGAAAATTATGATGCCCTGATACTAGCTTTTTAATTCTGGTTTAACAGCTGATAGGGCATGGCTCAGATTGTTGGACAAAAACTGGCAATTTACATCTATCAATTAAAATAAAATTCATGAGACACATATACATGAAGTGATTCCACTAAACTAATCTCCTACACCTTTCTATATCAAGCTAATGAAAGAAACCCACATGGTAAAATCATAGATAAGAGCTTGTCTGGCATTTTTAATTTGCAATAAGAGATTGCTGACATATTTTGGTAGTGATCCTATCCAGAAGATCTTGCTTGCACAAGAATGGACAAGCAAGTCCACCTAATTTTATTAGACCCAACCAATTAACTGATCCAAGTCCAGCTGCACCACTTTTTCTGGTTTTCTTCTCAAACTTCATCAATAACAAATTTTCAGACCACTTTTTCTGGTCCAGCTCCAATGGGTAGTAAATTGGCAGGACATGCACTTTTTTGCCAAAACCGACTTGGTATAGAACCGACCGAGACCAGTCTAGTTACTAGTGTGTGGTATTGTTGGGAAAGATTGACTTGAATCCTTTTGGTATGGTACAAGTTTGTCTGACTTAGGTCGAATCACTCTTTTTTTATTTTTTTATTTTTTTATTTTTTTGATAAAATGACTCAGATCTACTTGTTATCGTATCACGTATTAAATTCCCCATGATATGATACGAGCCTCCGCAACTCAAACTAGTACAATATAGGCAGACAAATCATTTTCCTAAAACCATTTTTTAATTTCTTACGCTCAATGCCAGGACTTCTACACTTAGGGAGATATGAGTTTTTTTTTCCAGACATGACTTGTTGAATTGCACGATACTAGTGTATCCCTATCACGCTCCACTAAAGCGGAAACACGAGCCTCGACGCATTAACATAATGTGCCTGAGAGTAGTAACACCTTGATCATTCCACACATAAAATATGCATCCTTATTTACACATTACGAAGAGAAATATAAAAGGATTATTTCTCATTCATAATCTATAGTTAATTACATAACAGTCTTGATACAAAAGCCCACCTGGGTAACAAGAGCTAAGAAAAATGTTATCAAGGCGCAGCTCGCCTCCACACATGTAGGCTTTGATGTATCGCAGCACACTCTGATCTCTGACCTGTCGTCCTTACTGCTCAGCGCCTAAAAACACGTTAAGCAACAGACTGAGTACGAGACTCAGTAGAACCCTTAACACTGACTGCTGGTCAAACCATCTTAACCAAAAACATGATACAATTATATTAAGTGCATCCATACGACAGGAAAATGAAGGGCAAAATGGAATACGATTTGACTACATAGGGTAAGGGTTTAATCAAGTAAATTTAGGTGGATCAGCTATGCGGGCGTCCCATTCTACCGTCCAAGGTTGACGAGACTAAGGAAGAAAATATGTAATGTAGACATATTACTGTGCATATCATGGCATAAACATAAATTTGCATCATGATTCAATAACATGAAAGAGTAGTATAGCACATGGAGAGACATGAATATTTCATACTTGAATAAAACTTGTCTTTACATGCTTCTTATCAGGGAAGTCAATATGTGAATGCCTATGGGTGAGTATACTCGCACACACATATATATAGCACATATATTCTTGCATATCATGGTTATATCATATCATAACATGAAGCTTACTCCCATATTTTCAACACATTAACCATATTAATCGAAGTTTAAACATGAAACATGATCGTAAGTTAAGTGCAGAAGGAACATGCATCGGTGGCTTCACGTTCTGGATGGCTTCACCTATGGGTGACTCCACGCCAGACGTCCCCTCCAAAACACCTAGTCCGGGTAGCCCTTTCCTTCAATAGTCCTTTCCACTGGATAGCTCTTTCCTTTGCAGTTCGAGTGGAAATTTAAGGGTCTAACATGACTCAACTGGGTGATGAGGCCCAGTTCAAGCTAATTATGACATGTAGTGGACCTTTTATCCGGATCACCCTATTCTCATGAAATGTAAGATTTATTAAATCTTATGACTGCCTTACTAGGAAACTGAGAGGTACTGCAACGTGTATTCTTTCCTACTTGAAACTTATCTTGGATTTTATCAGCGGAAATCATCGTAGTCACGTAGGGAAAGTGTAAGGACATGAAATCACAAGTCTTATCTAGAGCTCAACGCCTAAGATGTGGTCAAAACATAAACCGTATAAGCTTATGTAGCAAGATTCGCGCTCAGTTCGTATTTAGGAATCCTACCTCAAATTAAGTGTGGACTCTAGATCTTCTGTCCCTTCTTCAAGCAGCTCTTTCTATTCTCCCTCTGGTCCAGTCTAAAGGTAAGTAGTTAGAACCATATCTCAAAGAAAGCAGGAGCTGAAAGGTAGCTTGAGAAACTTGCTAAAAACTTACCGCTGTGAGACTACAATGTCCTCCCAGGAATGCTCCGGGGAGTACATGAAGCCAAGGAAATGATGAAAAGTACCATAGTAAGAGAAGGGAAAAGAGGAAAATCTATTTAACTCTCTCTCTATGTCAAAAGTTATAGTTTGCCCTGACACCCTTGTATATGGGATCAGATAGTCAGACCACTCTCATCATAGACCTACTCCATGCTCTAGCATACTATTCTATTCTATTCTATTTGTCTGGTCATGTCGCCCCACTCATTGTAGAAAAATATGGCTAGTTTAGATCTTGTCAGCGTTCGAATCCAAGGAAGATCTAATATAGTCAGGCCTCAATGTTATTTAAATCTAGGGAAAGTCCAACACAGTCAACGTTCTAAATCTTTTGTCGTTTCTTGGATGTCATTACTCTCATTGTTTAGTTTGACCTCCGACTACGCATTTTAAGCCTTGTGTTGTTTTTCATCTGTTATCATTCCTGCCATCTAACCTTATCAAATCTCTTAATAAGTCATATAACTCACCATCGTAGCATACAATCCTTTAATATATCGCTATTATCTCATTTAACCTTCCATTATATCGTCTATTTCGCCAATATATCGCTTTATCTCTTCAATATCTTACGTAGTCCTTCAATATATCGTCCAATATCTCATTACTTAAGTCCCGCTATCAATGGCACCCAAGAGGGGGTGAATTGGGTGATATCAAAATTTTAACAAAGCTATACTCAATTTTAAGATTATGTGAGAACACTATAGAACAAGTGCAAGATAGAATAGATCTATCAAAATCAATCACTCCAATAACCCTTGGTACTAGGCGGAGTTGGCAAATCCGTAGATTCACTCAACGCAAACTGTTATCTTTCCGGCAAGAGTAACATTGTCAGTCCGAATCCAGCTTTTGATATACTGAGGATCTATTTGAAAGTGATCAGATAATCTAGATCTAATAGATGTAATTAATCTAATTCCACAAGCATGCTCAAAAAGGGGGAAGGAGAAAATGAACAAATTACAACGAGACAACGATTTTTAGGTGGTTCGGATGCCACAACGGCAACCTACGTCCACCCCTCACCAACTGTGAGGATCCACACACTATCTTGTAAAGAGATACAAGATCGAACATACACACACACGTTAGGAGGTGAAGGCTCCCACGAAGGTGTAAAAGACACCTAAACACACACACACAAAGACAAATAGACTTAACTGCACACACACACGGATCTACGAAGATCCACACACACACGGGATGGTTTTAGATTTACAAAACAAGCACGCTTGAAGCTTAGAAACATTGAGAATGGAAACACAAAAGAAAAGGCTTGATTGATGCTCCCCCTTAGTTGATGAAGAGTTTCTTGGATGCAACTTGAACTCCACTTGGCTTGGGATTGATCTCCTTCATATATGGCTTTAACTTCACTTGAGGATGGATGAAGAAGGATGAAGAACTTCCTCCCGGAGCACTGTTCACATCTACAGTGCTAGCTCCCTTCTCTCCCCTTTTGGTAGCCTCCTTAATCCCTCTTAGAGCATTAGTGTTTCTTACCTCAAAGAGATGATTTTATAACTCTTGAATGGTCAAGAGGCAACCCAGGAACCAGATCCACAAAACCTGGAAGGTTTGGTGGCTTTGGGATTAAACAATACCAAGAGGAGATGCTTCTTTCGAGATGGACAAAAGTCAACATTTGGGGCTTATCGGGGCTGGCGGTCGACCTGCAGAGGCTGGTGGTCGACCGCCACTGAGAAACTGGCTGGAGATCGGTCCCTGGCAAATACGGTCGAACGGGATTGGATGGGCAGTTGACCGTCACTGAGACAGACAGTAGAAAGATGCATTCTGTTATTTCAGGTCGACCGGGATCAGACCGGCGGTCGACCGGACTGTCATAAACCTGAAAAATGAAGAGTTTAGCCCAATAAAATATATCCACATGATCGAGGCATGAATTGAACATATGTTTATAATTTATTTCAAGTTCATTTGAGTTCTAGGAGTTCTAGGAAATGCATTTGGAGTGCTAAACACTTAAGAAAAATCCGTGATGAAATCGACCTTGAATGCTTATGAAATTCACTTAAGTTATTAGTTTCATGCACATATGTCCTTGGTTTTGTTCTCGTCAAAAATAATGGGATATATACAACAATCTCCCCCTTTTTGATGATGACAAAACTCACATTCAGACCATTTAATTATTTTTGGAAATTCAATTTGAACGCAAGGCTTGAAAGTCATTCAACATGCTTGAAAACCATTCAACACATTTTAGCACAATCCATTCAACCATTTGTTTGCCAAAATAGATTACGAAATGAGACACGAATGCCAAACACCTGAAATCAAACACCAGTACATTCAATTCATCATATCATTACAGAGTACATTAGTGCTAGAGTGAATGCACGACTATAATACAACAGACTATGCAAAACACTACTTGACATAAAGACCCTCACATGATCAACATGACGCAAAACACTACTTGACATAAAGACTCTCACATGATCAACATGCAAGCAAGCAACACAGCCACACATCTACATACATAAGTATATAAACATGCCCTACTACTTCTCCCCCTTTGTCAACATCAAAAAGGGATAGGATAGACGAAGGAGGGACTCAAGCGACACATGACCAAAGGATAACATGCTAGAGGGGAAAGTCAAAAGAAATCCTCATGGAGCATCTTCTGGAGGTGGCGGATCTGCTGGAGGAGTAGGTGGAAGGCCAAGGTGTCGACGAATGTCACCAAGATGGTGGTCATGAGTATGAAGAAGATCAAGAATATGGCCAATGGATTCATCACGAGCCGCATCTTGGCGCCGCATGCCAAGAAGGGAGAGGTGCATAAGACTGAAAGATTGGCCAGACTCATCTAAACTCTCTCGGAGGGAAGCCATGTGGGTGGTGAGAGTGGCCATTTGAGTAGAGAGAGTGTCCAAGGCAGTAGAGAAGGTATCCATGCGCCCTGATATTGTGCCAAAAGTAGTGCCTATAGTGTTCCCAGGGTAGAGAGACGATCCCCAAAGGTATCCACACGAGACTCCAATCCGGTGAGCCGCCCGTCAAGAGCCTCGTAGTCTACCGAAGGGTGCTGTCCGGCCCCCTGAGTATAAGACTCTCCATGGTGAAACTGAGGTGGAGGAGGCATCTCAAAATCCTGATGATAAGGTGATGGTGGAGGAGGCTGCTCCTCAGCTGGAATTGGAGGGGGGATATCCCATTCACCTTGCTACTGTGCTGGTTCTTGTTCTTCCTCACTGCTCATTTCTTCCCCATAAACTGGAATGTCCCGTGTAAGTTGACCGTCGGGACCATAGTAATAGCCAAAATATGTGAAAATGTTATGCTTGTTGTATATGTCATCCTGCATGACCAATATAAACTGCTCATTCGCCACATCAATTCCGGCATAGATGAAGACACCGGTCAACTGGGAAGCATATGGTAGAGAACGCCGGAGGTAGGTACGGCAGGTTCCAATCAGATCTGTCATGAACCGACCCAAATTAATTGGAATCCCATTCATGACATGATAGAATAAGAATCTCTGAACTTCTGTAACTTCATCTCTGCCGCCCACCTTGGGATAAATCAAGGATGTAAACATGTGATGCAACACCCGTTGCAGTGGAGGAAAGTGGTTGGCATTCAGTTTAATCAAGTTGCTCACACCGTGCACATACTCACAGTTGGTCATGACAGAAAACGTGGCTGGAACTTCACCAAAACCATAAGCCCTATCTGCACCCATGGCGGATACTCCTAGGGCCCTCTGAAATAGATCCGGGGTAATGTGAAGCTCAACACCTTCAATAGTGGTATATAACTGTTCATTTCTCACAACCAAGTACCCGTAGAACTGCTGGACCAGACGAGGATAATACCTATTGTACCGGGTAACAAAATCCATCCAACCCTCATGAACCTCAAATAGAGCGCACAAATTCGGGAGAAGCTCATTCACCTCGTTGAAGTCGACCAAGCGGGGGTCGATAATAAGACGTGGAGGTAGAGGTGCTTGAGGCAGGGGAGGAGCACGCTGAGGTGGAGGAGCCGGGGCCTCTTGCCGTTGACGGCTAGCTTCCCCTTGGGCAGAACGTCAAGAACTCTGTCTGGGCGGCATCCCAAACTAGAAGAACCCACCGGGAAACCCTCGAACGATCGATCTCAACCCCGGGAACGAGGATGGAGCACAGGGGCATTGCTAGGGCTTGGAACAACCTCTCCACAGAATGGAAGCTGAGAGAGAACTCCACGAACTCACGAACGGTCGTATGGGGGTTGTCCCAAAATGATGATGGGACTGTCGGATCGTGTGCGGGTGGAGGAAGAATCGGTTGTGGAGGCTTGGGTGAAGGAGAGATGGAGTGCTAGGGTTAGGGCAAGGTGGTAGAGAGTGAATGGAGGTGATAGGAGAGGAGAATGGTGGAAGAGAGGCCCTTATATGAAGGGTCGGTTGGCCTTTAGGCCGGCCGGTCTGCCGCCGCCAGTCGACCGGCGCGACCCAGGCGGTCGATCGCCAGGACCGAAATCCTGATTTTTGAAAATTTTCTTTCTTTTTTGTTGTTTCTTCTTTTTCTCTTTTTTCGTTTTTCTTCGTTTTTCTTCTTTTTTGTATATGGGAGATTATCAACCGACTGCCTAAGTGGGGCCATCATCATGACATGGGAAGTTTGTAGAGATGAAGATGTGGATATAAGAGAGAATGTTTTGACTCCCCCTGGGTAGTACCTTTAGTTCCAACAACACTGAGTCCACAAATGTTTAACCAAGGAATATTTGGCTATAGAAATATTTTTCAAGGAGGGCTAAATATAAATAAGTACATTCAAGCATGCATAAGTATATGAGGACACACACGGTATAGAAAGAAAACAAAAATAGTATGCATGTTTTCCTACCCTTGATGCACATGAGTTTCTACAAATGCAACCCCTTACCCTAAATGCAAACCTATGCATGTATGCTCTTACCCTGGCACATCCCAAGTTCTCTTCTTATCTTATTAAATTGATCCTGGTTTAGGGGTTTAGTGTAAATATCAGCAAGCTGATTGTGTGTGTCAATGAAGTTCAATTCAAAGACCCCATTTTCTACATGATCTCTCAGGAAATGATGACGAATATCTATATGTTTGGTCATAGAGTGCTAAACAGGATTTTTTGACAAATTAATTACACTGGTATTATCACACAGTATTGGAACAGTTTTCATGTCAACATCTAAATCAAGCAGTTGATTTTTGATCCAAAGTACTTGAGCTCCACAACTTCCGGCGGCTACATATTCAGTCTCGGTTGTTGAGAGAGCTACTGAATGTTATTTCTTGGAGGCTCATGAGATTAGGCAACCACCAAGAAACTGACAGTATCCACTTGTATTTTTACGATCTACAATGCACCCAACATAATCCACATCGGTATAGGCAATTAAATCAAAGGAACTACCGATAGGAAACCACAAGCCAAAGTCAATTGTGCCAATGAGATATCTAAAGATGCGTTTAACAGCTGATAAATGAGATTCCTTGGGGCATGACTAAAAACGGGCATAAAGACATACACTGAATTGAATGTCAGGGCGACATGTTGTAAGGTACAGTAGTGATCCGATCATACCTCGAAACAGTGTAGGATCTACTGTTTTACCATTTTCATCTTTATCCAGCTTTGTGGTGGTAGCCACGAGAGTTGATATAGGTTTTGCTTCCGCCATCCCGTATTTCTTAAACAATTCCATCGTGTACTTTGCTTGACTTATGAAAATGCCCTCAGAAGTTTGCTTCACCTGCAATCCAAGAAAGAAAGTTACCTCCCCCATTAAGCTCATCTCAAATTCTCCTTGCATGATTTCTGTAAATTCATCGCATAAAATATTGTTAGTAGCTCCAAAAATGATGTCATCCACATACACTTGAACTACTAAAATATCTTTACCTGATTTTTCTCTTGAACAGTGTTTGATCAACCTTACCTCTCTTGAAGCCATTTTCAACCAGAAATGAGGTAAGCCGTTCATACCACTCCCTTGGTGCTTGCTTTAGTCCGTACAAGGTCTTTTGGAGTTTGTACACATGTCGTGGATGTTTGGAATCTTCAAAACTTGGAGGCTGCTCTACAAAAACATCCTCCTTGATATAACCGTTAAGAAATACAGATTTAACATCCATTTGAAATAATTTAAAGTTTAAAGAGCAAGCACAGGACAATAAGATCCGGACTGCTTCAAGTCTATCAACCGGTGCAAAAGACTCATCAAAATCAATACCTATCTCCTGGCTATACCCCTTGGCAACAAGCCGGGCCTTATTCCTAACAATCAATCCTGCATCATTTAGCTTGTTTCTGAAAATCCAACGGGTTCCAATAGTGAGGTGGTTCTTAGGACGCGGCACGAGAGTCCATACCTCGTTTCTTTCAAATTGGTGCAGCTCTTCATTCATAGTCTGAAACCAGGATTCATTTTGAAGAGCTTCATGAATATCATTGGGTTCTTCTTGTAAAAGTAGGCCACATCAAATCTTCCTCTTCTACTTGCCTTAGAGAGGATCTTGTTTTTACCCCATCCTCTAAATTACCTATGATGTTCACAGCTGGATGATCCTTTAGAAATGTGGAAGAACTGGGCAAGTCAGGATGCTGCACTTGTGGTTCTTGCAGTGTCTCAATTGTAGGATCCTCATCTTCCTCATTTTTGCTTGATGTTGCCTTTAATGGTTCATCCTTAGCTTTGACATTCGTTGAGTTCTTAGGAGCTTCATCTGCATCCAAAGTAGAAGAAATTTGATTTGTTAGTTTGATTCGGATTCAACAAAAATAACATGAGGACTTTCTTCAACAACTAAAGTCCTTTTATTAAATAACCGGTAAGCTCTAGAATTGAGTGCATAACCTATAAAGATTCCTTTGTCATTCTTTTCATCAAACTTACCTAGGTTAGACTTACCGTTTTTGAGAATGTAGCAAGAGCATCCAAAGGGTTTAAGATATGAGATGTTGGGTTTCTTACCCTTGTAGAGCTCATATGGAGTTTTCTTCAGAATGGGTCTTACCATTGCCCTGTTGATGATGTAGCATACTGTACTTGCCGCCTCAGCCCAAAAGTACTTAGGTAGGGAGTTCTCACTAAGCATGGTCCGGGCCATGTCTATCAACGTTCTGTTTTTCCTCTCCACTACTCCATTTTGCTGGGGCGTCCTTGGTGACGAAAAATTATGTGTGTACCCCTGCTCTTCACAGAAGATGCTGAATTCATGATTTTTAAATTCACCACCATGATCACTCTGGATGGTGGTGATGAGGTAACCTCTTTCATTTGGATTTTCTTGCAAAACACTTGAAATTCCGTCAATGCATCACTTTTATTGGCTAAAAATAACACCCATGTGAATCTGGAGTAATCATCAACCATAACAAATCCAAAAGATTTACCCCCTAGACTGGATATCCTGGTGGGGCCAAATAAATCAATATGCAGCAATTCCAAAGGCCGGGAGGTAGAAACAATGTTTTTATTTTTGAAAGAAGTAAGTGTTTGCTTGCCTTTTGTGCAAGCCTCACAGATTTTATCGCTTTCAAATTTTAATCTTGGCAAGCCATTTACCAAGTCATGTCTAGACAACTTGGAGATCACTCCAAAACTAGCATGACCCAGTCTTCGGTGCCATAGCCATGCATTTTCATGATTATTTGCTACCATACACACATCATCACATGAAACATCATCAAGATCAATGATGTACACATTGTTGTTCCTTTTACCGATGAAATTGATTTCATTTGAAATTTTACTCATGACAAGGCAGTGGGTTTCATCAAAGACATTCTTAAAACCTTTATCACACAACTGACTTATGCTTAACAAGTTATGATTCAGACCTTTCACCAAAAGGACATTTTCAATCAAGGTTTCGGAGTTCTTACCTACGTTTCCAACTCTAATTATTTTACCTTTGTCCTTTCCACCAAAAGCAACTGAACCTCCTTCCTTTTCTTGCAGCTTGGAAAACACCTTCTTCTCCCCTGTCATATGTCTTGAACAGTCGCTGTCCAAATACCATTTGCTCTCCCTGGCTTCAAGACATAACTGCACGAAACAAAAATCTCATGCAATTATTTTTGGTACCCAAACAAGTTTGGGTCCATAGTAGTTAATCCAACTTTTTGCGGGTGTTCTCTTTATCCATGGAACATGATATTTAGGTGTGCTTTGTCTAAACCAGCAGTTAGAAATCACATGACCAAATCTACCACAATGGAAGCAATTAACATGTGAGAATGTTCTTTGATATTTGAGTGGTTTAGGCTGAACATGTTGAGGCTTGGTGTGAGAACATGAAGCACAATCATTTCCTTTTTCATGTACGTGAGTGTGGACGCACTTTAATTCACTGGTCCATGTGGTTTCGTCTATTAAGTGTGTGGGCGTGCCAATCACCAAAGTGACGATTTATTCGGGCTCCGAAGAGGCCATGGTGCGCTCGATCTGACTTCGTCAGACGATTGTGTGGTTCGTGTCAGGACCGAATCCCGTCGCACCATCAAGGTTACGAGGTCATTTACATCCCCCATACGAGGGAATACCCTTGATTAATTGCCGAAATTAGGGGCCCTGCGGCCGAGGAGAATGATACTAATTGCGTGAGAAAGAGACAGGAGAAAATCACACCAAAGTACGCATTAGGATGTGAGCCACTGGCCATGTCGGGCACTCGTGGACCTTTTCATATTCGGACACGGGCCCATGATAGAAACGTGACGGAAAGCTGGAGCGATAAATGAATCCGATCTGATTATAATGTCGGCCCAAGACTGGGTCGGGGCACGATCATGTCAGGACGAATCCCGAGACTCGGGCCCGGCCTGCGAGGGCGGCATCACTGTTCCTTCTGCGTCGAGTCACGGAGAGAGAGGGCTACAATGTAGAATTATTAATACCTTGTAATGTTGTATCATTATTACTCTTATTATCCTGTTGCTCATTCCTCTTCCCGCATCTGTTCCGGGTAACTTCCCTTATCTTGCTTATTGCTATTATTGCCCCCCCTTTATTATTATTATTATTATTGCCATTTATTTCATTCGTCATCATTTTTTTGTACGGATATGTTCATGTTTATTTATTCATCATGACTTTTATTAGTTTGTCGGTGCTGCCATTAGATGCCTATATGTATATATATATGTGTGTATTCATATATTGTATATATATATATTTATTATTATTTTCTTTGGGGGAGCTGGCCCCTAGTGGGTTGAAAGGGGGGCTAAAAGGGGAGTGTATCGCTGAAGGAAGGTGGGCAGAAGAGTGTGCCGGCGAAGGGCTGGGGATGGGTGCCGCTGAAGGGCTTAAGGAGGTGTACCGGCGAAGGAGGGCGGCGGGTGTACCGGCGAAGGGCTGGAGTTATGTGCCGTTGAAGGGCATGAGGAGGGCGTATCGGTGAAGGTTTGAAGGAAGTGTACCGCTGGGGCGATGGCTGGAGAGTGTGTCGGTGAAGGAGGGGGATAACATAAAGTCTGTACGTTCCTCAGCCTAAAGTCTATACATTGTCTATTCAACCAGCACACAAAGTCTATACGTCCTTTAGCCTAAAGTCCGTACATTGCGGTTCAAAGTCTATACATTGTCCATTGGCTGCAGTTCAAAGTCTATATATATTGGCCGGCCCAAAGTCTGTACATTGGCCAACTCAAAGTCTATACATTGTTCAGCTCAAAGTCTATACATTGTCCATTGGCTGCAGTTCAAAGTCTATACGTTGGTAACCCAAAGTCTACACGTTGCAGCTCAAAGTCTATACGTTGCAGCATGAAGTCTGTACATCGGCCACAAAGTCTATACACTGCAGCACAAAGTCTGTACATTGTCCATTGGCCGCAGTTCGAAGTCTATACATTGATGACCCCAAAGTCTACACGTTGCAGCTCAAAGTCTATACATCGGCCAGCATAAAGTCTAATACATTACAGCTCAGAGTCTGTACATTGTCCATTGGCTGCAGTTCGAAGTCTATACATTGATGACCCCAAAGTCTACACGTTGCAGCTCAAAGTCTATACATTGGCCAGCATTCATCAGCTCAAAGTCTGTACATTGGCCAGCATAAAGTCTATACATTGTAGCTCAAAGTCTGTACGTTGTCCCTTGGCTGCAGTTCAAAGTCTATACGTTGGTAACCCAAAGTCTACTCGTTGCAGCTCAAGTCTATACATTGGCCAGCTGCAACACCAAGTCTGTACATTGTCCCTTGGCTGCAGCTCGAAGTCTATACATTGCCAAGCCCAAAGTCTGCACGTTGCAATATGAAGTCTGTACATTCTTCAGCCTATTCAACTCAAAGTCTGTACGTTGCCCATGCAATCAACATACGAAGTCTATACATTGCTTGCTGTTGCGTTTGTGCCTCCATCTGCCAAGTCTGTACACTGGATCCCGTTGAGACGGTGGATGAGGGTGTACCGGCGAAGGGAGAGAGGCAAAGGGAGGGAGTGTGCCGCTGAAAGGGCCAGGAGGTTGTGTCGTTGAAGGGCCATTAGAGTGTGCCGCTGAAGATGGGCAGTGTGTATCGCTGAAGGCTCTCTGGAGTGTGCCGTTGGAGGTTGGGAAGGGCGTACCACTGAAGGCGGTCTGGGGTTGGAAATGTTAAGGGGGATCCACTCTCCCTCTGTTTCTCTTAAGGCTTTTCTTTTCTTCTTTTCTTTGATTTTTTGCGTAGTTTTATACAAATCTTTTCTCCTTCTTCTTGCAATCTGTTGTTGCTCTGTTTATTTGTTGCTTTTGTTATCTTTGAATGTGTATTTATTATCCCATTTGTTTGTTGCATCCTTTTGCCTTATTTACCATGTTGTTATTTTCTAACAAAATTTCGGCAGCATCTCCCCTTGACCCGGGCGTAAGGGAGATAAAGGGAAAGCGCCCGCATGGAGTGGCGGAACCCGACAACTGGAGGTGGGCGCCCGAGGGCAGCAACACCTTTATGGGGTCTCGGAAAACCCGGAGAAAATCGTGAACGGAGGGCTTCCAGTACTAGGCATAAAGGGCTAGGGGTTGGCGGCTGAGAGCATACCGCTGAGGCACCAAGGGAAGGTGTACCGCTGGGGCCAGAAAGTGTGTCGCTGGGGGCCAAAGGGCGTACCGGCCAAGGGCCAACGGGGCGTGCCGCTGAGGGCCAAAAGGCGTGCCGGCCAAGGGCCGGAAAGGTGCATCGCTGGAGGACTAGCAGGGAACTAAGTATGTGGGTTGGGAGGCTCGCATGTTTTTCAGGAAAAGAAGGGGAATTCATGGCCGGGGGTGGGCTGCTGGAAATGAGTGGAGGACCCACAGGGCCAGGCTTCAAAGGGGGGGCATCACCTTGAGGCGGTAACTCGAAAGAAACCGGAGAAACGGGGAAAATGGATAACACACGGCATGCATTGTGAAGACGGGAGTAAACCATCAGACATAGTAGGGAAGACCCAAGAAGGGTGACTTTTCATTCCTGGGAAGCAAGGGGCCGAGGCCCTACATACACATTGACGGACACACCCGAGCCAAGGCTACGGGCAAGAAAGAAAACACAAAAGCAAAAGAACAGGAAGCGGAAAACAAGGAAAACCATGAAAGGGAAGGTGTTGGGGCTGGAGTGGGGACGATTGTCCACCCTTCTTCTCCCACACCTCCCCCCATTACATTCAGCCCTCCTTCTCTCTTACTCTCTCTTCTTCCCGGTGGCCGTCGGAGGAGACTAACGCCGGTGCCCTTCTTCTTCTCTTCTCTGTCCGAGTTTTTTTTTTCGTCCCCTGGGCCAGTTGAAGCGGGGGTCTTTTTATACTCCCGGCCGTCGTAGCTTTGAGCACGACCGTCGAAGGCGGGAAGCAGCTCCGTCATGATGATCAAGTTTGACTCTTCCGTCCTGGGTGTCAGGGGACTAGCCTGCGTGGCCCAGTCATTGATCGACACCTCGGATCGGCCACTGCGCGCCGAAGATGCGTAGGGCATGGGCACCACGTCGTTTGCCGTTGAAAATGCCTTACGCTGTGCCGTTGGCGGGCTGCACAAGCGTGCCACAGGAGAGCCAAAAAGGCGTGCTGCTGGAGCCTCCTGAAGCGTACCGCTGAAGCCCATTTGGGCGTGCCGCTGAAGGCCCTGAGGGCGTGCCGCTGAAGGCCCATTTGGGCGTGCCGCTGAAGGCCCTGAGGGCGTGCCGCTGAAGCCCTTGGGGCGTGCCGCTGAGGGCCTATTGGGCGTGCCGCTGAAGGCCTATTGGGCGTACCGCTGAAGGCCCTGGGGGCGTGCCGCTGAAGGCCATTGGGGCGTGCCGCTAAGGCCATTGGGGCGTGCCGCTGAAGGCCATTGGGGGCGTGCCGCTGAAGCCCATGGGGCGTGCCGCTGAAGGCCAAAATTGGGCGTGTTCTTGAAGGCCTATTGGGCGTGTTTCTGACCCCGTTCTGAGCCCGCTATGGACACGAGTCGTGGCCTATTTGGCTCTTCTCGGGGCTCACGGATTGTGGGCCTTTTTGTGCTTGGTTTCTCTTCACTGTCGTGACTCCTGGAGGCGACTTCACGACAATATCTCCCGGGGCTTATTTACTCGGGCCGTTGTTGATACTGGGCCGAGTAGGATGTCATGGGTGTGCAATTTTGGTGTCCACAAATGCCCCCCACCCACGGGTAGCGCGGGCGAAGGATGAGCCGGGCGGTGCCCGTGGGTTTACTTGCCTCTTTTCTTTTCGTCGATGCCGACGGGGAGTCGGGGGCTGACCTGGTTTGTTGTCTCTTAATCTCTTCGTCAGTGCCGACGGGGTGCACGTTAGTCTCTTCATCAGTGCCGGCAGGGTGCCGGAAACTGAAGTAGTATGTTGGTCTCTTCATCAGTGCCGACGGGGTGCCGGGAACTGAAGTAGTATGTTGGTCTCTTCATCAGTGCCGACGGGGTGCCGGGAACTGAAGTAGTATGTTGGTCTCTTCATCAGTGCCGACGGGGTGCCGGGAACTGGAGTAGTATGTTGGTCTCTTTGTCTCTTCGTCAGTGCCGACAGGGTGCCGGGAACTGAAGTAGTATGTTGGTCTCTTCATCAGTGCCGACGGGGTGCCGGGAACTGAAGTAGTATGTTGGTCTCTTTGTCTCTTCGTCAGTGCCGACGGGGTGTCGGGAGCTGACCTGGTTTGTTGATCTCTTTGTCTCTTCGTCAGTGCCGACGGGGAGTCGGGAGCTGACCCGGTTTGTTGGTCTCTTAGTCTCTTCGTCAGCGCCGACAGGATGCCGAGAGCTGACCTGGTTTTGCTGGTCTCTTCTTGTCTTTTCTTTCTCCTTCTTTTTTTTGAACCACATTACCGATACAAGCGTCCTTTCAGGTTTTCGCCGGTACCGGCCCCCTCTTGCTTTTGCCCATGCGCCCTTTCAGGTTTTCACGTGGCGGGGTACCCAATTTTACCTGTAGCGCCCTTTCGGGTTTTCGCCACAGCCGGGTTGTTGTCATTTTTACCCTTGTCCCCGCATAGGGGCAAGTCCGGCGGGGCATCTCTATTTTTAACCCCATTTTCTTTTCTTCTTCTTTTTTTTTGAAACTGAGTGATATGCGAGTGTAGGCTAGGGCACGAAGCCTTGCACCGGAAGGTAAGGCTTATTCGTTGGCAAGAAGAAAATGCCAGCGCAACGGGAGAGTTTGTGCCGATTCGGACGTAAGGTCCGTAAGGGCAATATTGTGCGGGGTGAGTGGCTAGGGCACGAGGCCTTGCGCCGGAAAGGGACTTATTCGTTGGCAAGGGATTATTGCCAACGCAAGGATAGAGATTCTGCCGATTCGGGCGTAAGGTCCGTAATGGCAATATTGTATGATGGGAGGTGGCTGGGGCACGAAGCGACGTGCCAGGGACGGGCTTGTTTGTTGGCATGGGAACGGCACCATTGCAAAGGTGGCCGTGTGCAGGGGTAAAGTTGTTTTGCTTGTATGGACGCCCGCATGACCAGGATTGTGGGGTGGAATGTTTTCCCCGGGGACATTTATTACTGGACGTTACCGGCTTACTCCTCCACGTATGTGAGCGGATGAGTATGTAAATGTGTGTACATATATGGGTATGTATATACATACATATATATATATATATATATATATATATATATATTTATTTATTTGATATCCTACACACATATTTTTTTCCTTCCCCTCTTTCTTTTATTTTCTCCTTTTATTTCCCTCTTTTTTATCTCCTTCTATTTTTCCTTCCTTCCTTCTTCTCTTTTTTTTTATATCTCTCCTATTTTCTCCCCCCCCATTTTCCTTTCTCGTTTTTTGTACTCCTCTTTTTTATTCCCGTTGGTGAGGACTCCCCCCCCCTCTCTTCTTCCTTCTCTTCCTTCTTTGATTTTCCCCCCTTTTTTCTTTTATCCTCCCCTTTTCTTCTTCTTCATTTTTTCTTTTCTCTCCTTTTTTCTTTAGTCGCCCTTTCTTTTATTTCCCCCTTTTTTCTTTCTTTTTTTGTGTATAAAAGGGGGGCGGGGGCGTTTCGAACGGTTACCCCGTTCGAACCCCCCCTTTCTATTCCCTCTCTTTCTCTCTCTCCGGTGACCGAGCGAACGGCCCTCCCCCCGTCCCTCTTCTTCTCTCTCTTCTCCGGCCCCGAGCGTCCGCTCCGCCACCGTCATCGTCGTCGGCGTCGTCTTCTCCACCCGGTGAGGGCGCCACCGTGGGGGGCCTCCCCCCCCTTTCTTTCTTCCCTCCTTCCTCCCTCGCGTCCTCTTTTCCTTCTCTTCCCTATTCCCCCCCCCCCCTTCTTTCTTCTCCGTTTGATGCATGGCGGAGCCCCAGGCTCCTTTCCCCCCTCTCCTTTCACCTCTTCCTCTCTGCTCTCGTCTTCCCCTCTCTTCTCTTCTCTGTCTCCGGCGTCGTGGGCGGCCGGATGTGCCGTTGGGAGCGGGGGCGGGAGTGCCGGGAAGACGCGTGAAGGCGTGCCGGGGAAGGCCCCTTAGGGCGTGTCGGGGAAGACAGCCGTAGGTGTGCCGGTAAAGCCGCGTACCGGCGTGCCGGGGAAGAGACTCCACGGAGCGTGCCGGGGAAGGCCTTTTAGGGCGTACCGGCGGAGGTGGCAGACGGTGTACCGGGGAAGCCCCCTCGTGGGCGTGCCGGGGAAGGCGCCACGGGGTGTGCCGGGGAAGCCCCAGTGGGCGTGTGCCGGGGAACGGCTCGGTAGTGTGTCGGGCAGGGGCTTGTTGGAGTGTACCGGGGAACAGCCCCCTAGTGTGCCGGGGAGTGGCTGCCGGGGTGTACCAGGCAGGTCGCCCGGGAGCGTGCCGGTGAAGGCCTGCACGGGGTGTGCCGGGGAAGGCACTGCAGGGCGTGCCGGGGAAGCCTTGAAGGGCTGTGTCGGCGAAGGGGCGCTAGGGTGTGCCGGGCAAGGTCGCCAGGCGACTGTGCCGGTGAAGGCACAGAGGGGAGCGTACCGGCCAAGGGGCCAAGGGGGATTTTTTGCTGAGGAAGAAGACTCCTTTGACCGGCGGACTTCTGGTGTTGCCTCTCGGGGCCCACCATGACTTTGTTGGGGCCGTCACTCCTTGTGGGCGCGCACCCATGTTTTTCCCTTACGCCTCTGGCCTAGGGGAAACTCTGCCAATGCAAAATTTGGTCAGAAATTGGCAGCATTTTATTCATTTGACCTGTAGTGAAGCCTCTTTACAATCTTTCATTTCGTTTTACGTGCGGCTTATTCTAATCTTTGATTTGTGTGTCTTTGCAGACAAATGGCTGCCCCAAGTGGTTCTTCTGCCCCTGCCGCTGCTGTCGGAGCCGACCTCATTCCGCGAGGTCCCGTGCCAACGGTCATGTGGCTCAATGTGGAGGACCTGGACCGTGAACATGCGGAAATAGCTGCCTTGGCGGAGTCATCGGGGTCCGACAGTGAGAGCATGGACTTTAGCCGGCTTGTCAGAGTTGAGAGCGGCTTCACATTTGATCGGGCCACCAAGGAGTACCGGAAGGACTTCCCGAAGGATAGGCACCTCATTCGATTCCTGAAGCATCTGCGCTCCCGAGATGGGCGAGACTTCCGCACGATAAAGGCCGTCGAGCGGGCCATCCTGCATGCCCGGGACAGTCTGCTGTACAGCGTCCCCAGGAGCATTCCGATGTATCTGGTGGGAGAAGCCCGGGAGTGGAAGCCGGTCCTGGGGATTGAAGGAGTGCTTCCAGCCGAAGACAAACTGGTGCGAGCGCCTCAGTTCGTTCCAGCCAAATGGGATATGTCTGCCGGCAAGGTGCACAGTGAGTCACCCCGCTTCGGCTTATTCTTGGCTCCCCTCAAATGGGGCTATAGGGAGGAGCCGTTTATATTGGACTGCTTGGCCATAAGGTTCAAGTATGAATTATCACTGGGCTGGTTCGGGGAGCTGAAACTTCAAGACGCCCACAGTTTTCGGGAAGGGGCAGTGGAGTTCACTGAATATGTACTGTTCAACTATGCTCCGTTACTGGTCCGGGTTGGCATTTATCACAGTGTATACGCCTCTCGGTATGGCTATCCTATCTCCAAGGGCCTCTGTTGTGGCATGATAGAAGTGTTCAGCGCGGAGACCAACACTTTTTACACGGCGGAGGGCGAGACTTCCCTGGATCTGTGGAGTCTCAGCCAGTTGAGCGGCTTGCCCATTGACGGGGAGCCTTATGAAGAAGTGTGCCTCCCCGACTTGATCAAGGACGAAACCAACGGGGATGGCTATTATTCTCTCGGGTATTCGTACCGGTATCTCATGAAGGCGTACCGAGAATTATATCAGCTGTCACATGGTGGGAGGCAGCCCGCCCGTGGAGATAGAAAGAGGGTGCGCATGGCCCTGTGGTTGGAATACTTCTATGACGGGGTGAA
Organism: Amorphophallus konjac; assembly: GCA_022559845.1. Taxonomy (NCBI): domain Eukaryota; kingdom Viridiplantae; phylum Streptophyta; class Magnoliopsida; order Alismatales; family Araceae; genus Amorphophallus; species Amorphophallus konjac. The sequence continues at coordinate 438,332,862 of CM040126.1, forward strand.
GCAATATGAAGAGTTTCCCCGTGTCGGCACCGCTGTTGCTCGCAAGAAGCGTGCGAAGCCCAAGCTTGGTGTGAAGATCCCCTCCAAGGGGCGTCGGGGCGGGCCTAATCCGATGGGTGTCGACCCGCTAACCCACTGCGCCGCCTATCTCACGTACTGGCTATGTTCATTTGCCATGCCGTACGGGGATGAGACGGTTATTCGGCCAGACGCCATCTACCCAGCATGTCAGATGGCGTGGGGCGTCAAGCTTTCCTTGTGCCCGGCGACCCTCTGCTTGATTTACAAGGCCCTGGGAGACATCAGCACCCATCAGTTTCCGAGGCAGGCCCGGTATGTGTGCCCACTACATTTCTTCAACGCGTGGGTTTGCTCGTTGTTCCCCGAGTTCGCCCCGCGAGCTCTCCAGGATTGGGGACTAATGCCGAGGATGCTGGAGTTTGCCAGTGCAGAGCCAGCTTCTACCTCCATGCGGATGTTTGATATTCGGGGCCGGTTGACAACGGTTCCCCGGGATGCAGCTGGCACTATTCATTTCTGGACGTTGGCCGCGCACTCTAGCCCTCTGGTGAACAATAAGAGGGAGTGCAAGGACGATCAGGTGGAGAAGTACGTCCACCCCATCAGCCAAGAGAATGTGGTCCGCCCGCTGCTGGAACCGGAGCTGAGGGACTGGGCGCTATCCATTCGCCCAAGCGTGTTGGTGTTCAGGAAGGGGGATAATGTGCTGCTGGAGCCGTATTATCCCTTCCGGTTTGGTCGCAACTTCGGGTATGACCAGCATATCCCTGTTTATCATGCACAGTTCGGCCTGCCTTCGCGGAACATCCGGGGAAGTTCAGTTGCTGAGCATGCTAAGAGCTGGTGGGACTTTTTCCACCGGGCGGACACTGCCTCTTTCAGGGTGCCGGCCCCGGGTCGCATTCCCCGAGTGACCCAAGACTACATAAAGTGGTGGAACGCCCGGACGGCCTTCTATCGGTTGCATAAGACCGACTGCTGGGATGGGGCTGAGAGGAGGTTCCTCAGCAGACAGGCGGTGCCGGTGCTTGACATCGAGCCAGATCATCTTCTTCGGCTCAAGAACAAGCAGGAGAGAGAGGTAGCGGCATATATGGCTGCTCGTCGGGAAGCCCGGGAAGCGAGGCCGACGCCGAAAGTGGAATTGCCTCCGGTGGCGAAGGACGACTATAAGAAGACATTGCGAGATCTTTGCCGGATAGGGAGTGATCGTCTGGAGCTCATTAATTACCCGCTCCCCATGGAGGAGGAGGGCACCCCCGCAAAGAGCTGGCATCCAGAGAGGGACCTGATCTGCCCATACCGCACATTTATGAGGCGGGAGGAGAGGAAGCCCGAGAATTATAGGGACACTACATGGCTGTATGTTCTGCTGCGGGTGAATGGGCTGAAGATCGAAGATCAGACGGCCGCCATCCTGGGCAAGCGCCTGCACATCCCGTATTATTATGCCGACGGGTGGGGCATAGACCACTTCAATCTTTTCTGCCACCTCTCCTCGAAGAAGCACGCAGATCTGGGTAGCCTCACAGACCGGTGCCAGAAGGTCGAAGACGTATGCTGGCTGGTCCGAGAGGCGGCGCGTCGGGACAAGGAGCCGTCCCTGAGCTACTGGCCGATAACACTTCGGTTGTACACCGGTCCTCACGGTATTTAACCTTTCCCACTTCTTCTATTCTCGTGGTCGTGTCCTTGGCAGATTTATCGGGTACTAACCACGTGTGTATATGTATTTATTCTTCTTACCAGACCATCCGATAGCACCCAGATGGCGACATACCGTAATCTTCTGCGATTCGTCCAGAAGCCCGCCTACTTTGAAGCTGCACTGCCGGCTCCGACTACGGCTCCTCTGCCCAAGGCAGCGAAGAGGCCCCGGGCAAAATCGCCTGTGAAGAAGGCAGTGGATGCCGCGAAGGCGGCTAAGCAGCGGGACACAAAGCGGAGAAAAACGGAGGCGGCCAAGGCCCCGACTGCCATTCCTCCGGCGCCACGGGTCCCATCTTTTGAGGAGTTCGAAGTCGCCCGACCCGAGCCAAGCCAACCTGCCGGTCAGTACTTTCGACCATCAGCGTGTCTTTTAATTCTTTCTCCCTTTTTTTGTATTTTCATTTTGGAGCAAAGCCCTGACACCTGAATATTTCTTTTGTCTCAGCCCCTGTGGAAGAGCCCGTGCCCACACCTGTTCCTGACGCGGGGGAGCCAGTTCCCGCGCCCGCCCCTGACATGGGTGAAACCGCGGTCATAGCGGAGGCGACTTCGGCGGCGGCTCCGGCTCCCTTACCGCAGGCCAAGGGAAGGTCCCAAGCCAAGTCGCCTGTTAAAAGGCGTTGGCTGCTGCCAAGGCGGCCGGGCGGCAAGCGACGAAGCGAAGGCGGGCCGAGGAATCCCCGGCCCCGGGGATAGCCCCTTCGGCGCCCCTCATTTGTCCTTTGAAGAATTCGAGGTCACTCAGACTGAGCCGAGTCACCATGCCGGCGGGGTTCAACGGTCGCCGACGTCACCCGGGATTGATTTGCCTCCTGGGCCATCCTTGGATGCGCGCACGGCGACAATGCGCTTCTTTCTTACAGGCGGCACGGAGGAACCGGCGCCCGTGCGGATCCCGGGCGGGGGTACGGCTGCGACTCCCGAGAAGGCCTTGCCTGTCGGGGAAGCCCGTGGGTCACCCCGCGCTGTAGGAGCCGAAGAGGGTATTTATCTTTGTCGGCCTAAACGACTTCTTTGTTCTTTGGGAGCCGACTGGATTTGATGTAACCCACCTTTTCTTCTTCGTGACAGGCACAGCAGAGGCAGTCGCTGGGCTATTCGGGCCCCGCCTGCAACTCCCGACGACGCGTCTATATGTGAGGAGGAGGCTGAAGTCCGGCGTACCGGCCTCATCTGCCCGAGGGAGGGTGCGCCGGCCATTGACCTCGAAGTGGAGGCCCCTTTGCCGGCAAGGGGAGAGCCTGCGGCGGTCGAGTCATCGTCGGGCGAAGAGGTAGACTACAATTACTCCTCCGATGAAGCGGCTCCTGACGAGGGCGTGTCCGGGGCATCGGAGCCGCCCGAGCCGGTCTTCAGGGCCCCCTTACTTGCTGGCTCCCCGAGCTTTGTGGGGAAGACTGCTGTAAGTGTGAGCTTGCTTGGGCCGGCTCCTTCCTCTCCTTCGTGGTTACCTAATGATCTTTTCTTGTCAATTCCGGGTTTCAGGGGCTTAACTTGCCGGAGGCTGTGGAAAAGGGTACCCCAGTTGCGCCGATCGACCGTCAGGTGGGGGTCGATGTGGGCTTAGGCAAACTAGCCCTTCTATTCGAGGCTCTTCAGCAAGAGTCGGCCGCAGGGACTTTAAGTGTTTCTGAAGCGGCGGACGAGCCTCTGGAGGAAGGAGAGATCGCGCCCGAAGGCCGCGCCTTCACGGTGGCTGAGGTAAGCGGGGCTTTATGGCTCTTCCCACTTCTCGTCCTTGCGTAATTTATTCCCAGCGACGGGCGGCTAACCATATTTCATGTGGGCAGGTGGCGCCGACGACCGGGAGGACGCCTGGCTGCTCTCGCAGGGCGATCGCCAAGAGGAGGCCGATTACCGGTCAGCCACCAGCAGGGGGACCGACTCTGGCATCTGTTCCGGAGGTGGAGACTCTTGCCGTGCTCGTGCAGGCGGGAGGCGTCCCTCACCTACTGGTTCCACTTCCACCTCTTCCGAGGCTGCCGGCCCAGATGGAGGACCCTTTCTTGAGACAAGTATTCGCGGGGCTCCGTGCACACTTGGAGGGATCCCACACGCGAGGGAAAAGTCCGTGGGTGATGGCGTCGGGTCCGGCTTTACTCGAAGCCCCTCCTTTAGCCGAAGCAGCCGTACCGGCACCCCTGCCCATTGAGGCAGTGGCAGAAGCGAGCCAAGTAGGGGCAGAGGAGGCAGGAGAACATCGGATGATAGCGGCGCCAGATGCTTCGGCCATGACTTCAGCCATTTCCTTAGCCGTGGTTGGCCAGGAATCTTCTGTCGAGCCACGCCGGCCAGGCGTCTTGACTCTTGCTCTTCCATCTTCTTCGGCCGCGGTGAACGCTGATTTGTGGGCAGAGGTGGACAGCACCGTGGAATTTACTCCCCCAGCCATGCCTTCGGTCAGTCACACCTCGTCAGAGGCGCCAGTCCATCAAATGCTGGTGACGCTGCGGACGATGCTATTTGCCGACCTTTCCTTATCATACCGGGAGGTACACACCATAGTGACGCAGCTGACCGGGGCGTTACAAGTGCTGGGCTGCCCACTGGAGGAGTGGTCGCGGCGAGTCTTGTTGCTGAAGTATGTAAAGCGTCGCGAGTTCCTCGAGACCCAGGCTCCTACGCGCGCGCCGCGCTAGACGCCCAAGCGGACGAGTATTTGCAGGTCTTGGAGGCACGGCGCCATGATGAAGAGCGCCATGGTAAGGCCTTGGAGAAAGGCCAGGGCCGCGTCCGCTCCCTCAAGAGTCGGATCGAGAAGCTAGAGGGCTACCTTGCTGCGGCTAGGGTTGACCTTGCCGAGGCTGAGAAGGTGGTCGAGATTGAGAGCGAAGCTCTCGCCGTCACCCAAGTTGGAACGGTGTCCGCGGAAGCTGAACTCGCCCGTCTTGAGGAATTGAGGGGCCGGTTACGTGATATGACGAACTTCCCTGCGTCGGGATCCTCCCCCTCGAGGACATCTTCAGGGGTATCGGCTGAGCGTCGCCTCCCTTAGCTTTCTCCTTTTTGTAACACATGGGTATGCCCCGAAGCATATGTAATCTGATCCTTCTTTAAATAGAACAGAACAGTTATAGTTTTACGTGTTCTTCGTGTATGCATTCATCCCAGAGGGACCTCTCTTCCCTTTTTCTCTTCTGTGTATATTGTCTTCTTCTTCCTCTTCCCTCCCCTCCTCTTTTTGCTGAGTCACCTTGGCAGAGTGTGAATCTTCGTGAGGGTTCGCTTTGGGAGAACCAGGCGGGAACCCATGTCAGGGCACAGGAGAGTGCTCGCCTTCCCAGGGGGAGGACGAGGGGACCACTCCACCATACCGAACGGGCGACTCCCTAGTTTCGCCGCAGTATTGGAAGCGCGTGCTGGCCTCAAGCGGGGGGGCCTCGGTCAGAGACCGGGTTTCTCGTCGTCCAGAGGGGACGGAGAGAAGAGTTTATTTAGTCAATGACCCGGACGGGAGGTCCGAGCCAAAGGGGTACTCACCGCCCGGGGAGGACGGAGAGAAGAGTTTGTTTAGTCAATGACCCGGACGGTAGGTCCGAGCCAAAGGGGTACTCACCGCCCGGGGAGGACGGAGAGAAGAGTTTGTTTAGTCAATGACCCGGACGGATGGTCCGAGCCAAAGGGGTACTCACCGCCCGGGGAGGACGGAGAGGAGAGTTTGTTTAGTCAATGACTCGGACGGGAGGTCCAAGCCAAAGGGGTACTCACCGCCCGGGGAGGACGGAGAGAAGAGTTTGTTTAGTCAATGACCCGGACGGGAGGTTCGAGCCAAAGGTGTACTCACCGCCCGGGGAGGACGGGGAGAAGAGTTTGTTTAGAAATTTCTTTTAGTACTTCCGTAACTACGGGGCGACGGCTAGAAATGGGAGGAGTTCCCCCTTTCTCGGCTTCCACTCTTCCGTTGCTCTTGTATCTTCCCCCCCCCCCTTTTTTTTTTACTTCTCTTTTTTTTCTCCTCTTTCTTTCTCTTTTTTTTCTCTTCTCTTTTTTTTTCTCTCTTTTTTACTTCTTCTCTTCTCTTTTTTCTCTTCTCTTCTTCTCTTTTTTTTCTATTTTTTTCTCTCTTTTCTCCTTTTCTTTTTCTTCTCTTTTTCCCCTCTCTTTTTTTCTTTTTTTTTCTCTTCTTTTTTTTTTATCTTCCTCTTCCCCTTTTTTGTTTTTTTTGAAAACATGGATAGTGGTCAAGTTCTTTGGACATCAATCACGCAAATCTGCCCAAAATAGGGCAGAGGGTCATATTATTGATTGAACGGGGGCGCCGGAGCGTGGTACAGTCTCAAGTGCCTTCCATTAAGAGGCGGGAACTGAACTTCCCCGCGATGGTTGACGATTACATAGGCCCCACCTTCGTAGACTTTTTGGACTACGTAGGGTCCGAGCCAGTTCTCATTCAGCTTACCCTTAGGGTTGGCAGCCATGAGGTCTCTTCTCTTGACCATGACGAGGTCGCCCTTTTTGAATTCGCGTTCCTTGACAAGCTTGTCAAAGGCGCGTGCAATCCGGGCCTGGTAGATCTGAATGTTCTGTTGGGCCTGGAGCCACTTTCCTTCTAGACTGGAGAGTTCATCAAGCCTTCGTTCAACGTTGGTTTGCCCTTCAAGGACAAGGCCATGCTGAATGGCAACCCTGAGGGACGGTATCTCCAGTTCAACGGGGACGATTGCCTCCGAGCCATATACGAGAGAAAAGGGCGAACAGCCTGTTGGAGTCTTGTATACAGTTCGGTACGCCCAAAGCGCCTCGTACATTCTTTCTTCCCAGTCCCTTTTGTTAGAGCTGACCGTCTTGGCCAGGAGAGTGCAGAGTGTCTTATTAAAAGCTTCGGCCAGCCCATTAGCCTGTGGGTTGTAAGGAGTCGATGTCCTCCAATCAATTTTATATTTTTCTGCCAGCCGGTAGACCTTCTGGTTGCGGAAGTGGCTGCCGTTGTCTGACACAACTCGGTCGGGCGCGCCAAACCGGAATATGATATTACGGCGGACAAACCTGACCACGATCTCTCCGGTGACCTCCCGTAAGGCGACAGCCTCTGCCCAGCGGGAGAAGTAGTCGGTTGCCGCCAAAATGTACTTGCAGCCTGTGGAAGATGCAGGTAAGGGGCCCACGACGTCTGTTCTCCACTGGGCGAACGGCCAACTGGGCGCGGTTGGGTGTAACTGCACCGGGGGCCTTCTGGGTATGGTGGCATGCTCCTGACATTTTTGACACGACTTAGCATATTTGCAGCAGTCGTCGAACATTGCAGGCCAATAATAGCCAAGCTTCTTTATTTCAATCTTCATTTTCGGCCCGGCCTGGTGTGCGCCAGCTGTCCCGGCGTGGACCTCCTTCATGACCCTCCAGGCTTCTTCAATGGACAAGCATCGGAGGAGTAATTTCTGCTTGGCGTCGGCCACCATTCGGAATAATATTCCATTTCGGAGCTCATAAGAGTCCTTAATTCTGATCAGCCTGAGCTTCTCTTCTCTCTTCTTGGGCAGCTGCTGGTACTTGAACCACTGCATCAGGGGGTCTCTCCAGTCGGTAGGCCGACGGCTTCTGCTGTGGTGACTTCCAGCTCTTCTTCTTCTGGTTCCTCTTCTATCATGCTGGGCATCTGGCGCTGATTTATTACTTGGATACTAAGAGATCCATTTGGAGGCACTGCCAGTGAGCTCGCCAGTTTTGCCAGGGCGTCGGCTTGTGCATTCTCCCCTCTGGCGACATGGCCTATCTCAAGGAGGTAGAACCGCTCCATGAGTCTCTTCGCCTTAGTGTGATAAGGGAGCAACTCAGGTTTTCGGACATCAAACTGTCCCTGGACCTGCTTGACGACCAGCAGCGAGTCGCCGAATACTTGGAGCATTTTGATCTCCATTTGGAGGGCCACCTGAAGGCCGATGATCAGTGCTTCATACTCTGCTTCATTATTTGTGCAGGGCTTGGTAATGCAGCAGGAAGTGTGCATCACTTCCCCGTCTGGCGATTTGAGGACGATGCCGGCTCCGGCCCGTATCTTGGCGTGTCCGGACGGGGTCGCTTCTGTTCTCGAAGCCCCGTCAAAGTATAGCTGCCAGATAGCTTGTTGGACATGATCCACCTCCAGTGTCTCATCTTCGGGTAGCTCGGTGGCCAACGGGGAGCCTTCGGGCACGGGGTGTGCTGCGAAGAAATCCGCGACGGCTTGTCCCTTAACGGCCTTCTGCGGCACGTAGGTGATATCAAACTCCATGAGCAGCACGGCCCACTTGCCAAGGCGTCCCTTCGGGACAGGCTGGAGGAGGATGTGCTTGATAGGGTCAGCTCTGGATATTAGGCTTACTTCATGGGACAGCATGTAATGCCTCATCTTCTTGACTGCGAAGACCAAAGCGAGGCAGACTTTCTCTATCGGAGTGTATTTGGCCTCCGCTCCCACCAATCTCCGGCTGAGGTAGTAGAGCGCCTGCTCCTTTCCCTCATCATTATTCTGGGCGAGCATTGCCCCCAGTGAATATTCGGTAGCTGCTATGTAGAGAACAAGCGGTCTGCCTTTGACAGGTGCCCCCAGGACGGGCGGGGTCTTCAGGTACTCTTTTAGCTGGTCGAACGCGCGCTGGCATTCGTGACCCCAGCTGAAGGGTGCGTTCTTCATCATCAGTCTGTGAAAGGGTTGGCAACGCCCCGACAGGTTGGAGATAAACCTGCGGATATAGGCTAGACGGCCCTGTAGGGACCTCAGCTCTCCCAGACTCTTCGGAGGAGGCAACTCCTGAATGGCTTTTATCTTGAAGGGGTCAATCTCGATCCCTCTGTGCCGGACAATAAAGCCGAGGAACTTACCACTGGACACGCCAAAGGCGCACTTCATAGGGTTCATCTTCAGCCCATACAGCTGGAGCCTTTGAAAGACGACCCTGAGGTCGCTCAGATGTTCAGCTCTCTTCTTAGTCTTGACAACTAGATCATCAATGTAACATTCGACCTTGCTATATAGTAGCTCGTCGAAGATCTTGGTCATTGCCCGCTGATATGTAGCACCGGCATTCTTGAGACCAAAGGGCATCCTCTTGTAGTGGAATATCCCCTTGGGCGACCTGAAAGCCGTGTGAATCCGGTCTTGGTCGGCTATCCAAATTTGGTTATAGCCGGACGATCCATCCATAAAGGACAAGGCCTTGTGGCCAGTGGTTGCATCAATCATCACTTCGGTGATAGGCACCGGAAAGTCATCTTTTGGGCAGGCTTTGTTCAGGTCGCAGAAATCTACGCAAATCCTGATCTGTCCATTCTTTTTCTTTACCGGTACAATGTTGGCCAACCAAGTGGTGTATTGGTTCTCCGCCACGAAGCCGACATCTATGAGCTTATCGACCTCCTTGCAGATCTGGCTGATCAATTCCGGCCTCATACGCCGAGGAGACTGCTTTACTGGTTCCACTGTGGGATCGATGGCCAAGATGTGCTGAGTCACCTCGGGGCTGAGCCCGGGCATTTCTTTATAATTCCAGGCAAAGCAATCCCGGAATTCTTGCAGCAACTTTGTGTATTGTTCTCTCTCCTGTAGGGGCATAAGAGCACTCAGAAAGGTCGGCCTGGGGTCGCCTTCTGTGCCAAGGTTGATCTCAATCAATTCGTCGACTGTGGCCTGGCCGCGATTTTCAATTTCCGGCGGGGTTGGCGACAAATCGATGAAGTCTTGATCTTCATTGTCTTCGGGCTCGAGGACGCCGTCCCCCTCTTCTTGTTCCTCATGAAGGGGCGCGGGGGCTGCATCTGTCGCGCATTCCTCGTGGACCGTAGCTGCCGGGTCCGCGGGGTCCGCTGGTGCAGAAGGGCACAAGGCCACCTCGGGATCTTCTGTATAATCATCGTAGACAGCTCCGGCGGGGGCCGGGGCAGCCGCATCTTCAGGCGCCCGGTATCGGACGGATAGTGTATAGGCTCCCCTTCCGGGGCTGTCCGCCACGTGGGGGCGTGGTGGGGCTACCACATAGTCTCCCATTCTGAGCTCGTCCCTGTCAATGAGGTTTTGAGCAATGTCTTTGAAGACATAGCAGTCTTCGATGGCGTGGCCCAGTATCTGGTGGTAGGGACAAAACAGTGGGTCCCCACTTCTTCGGGTGTCCTGTGGCCTCTTGGACCGTGGGAGGGAGACCTTGCCGTAATGGCAGGCCCAGTCAAAAATACCCCGAGTCTTCTCTCTTGGGAAAGAGTAGGGCTTTTGCAGCTTCTCTTAGAGTGTCAGGCCTTGCCTGGTTGGCCGTCCGGTTAACGGGCTTGCCGTGTCTCTTGTCTCCCTTCTTGACCAGACGGGGACATCGGGACTGGTGTCTCGGGGTCGAGACATATAGCCACCCCAGGGGCGGAGAGAGCCCTGGATGAGGTCGGCAACTAGCGAGGTCAACTCAACCAGTCGTGCTTTTAACATCTCGATCTCCCGTTGCTGCCTGTGGTACAAGGCGTACATGACGGGGTCATATCGAGGGGAATTTGGGGCATGACCCATGCTTCTGCTTCTTGCTTCGCCAGCAGGCCGAAGTGAGGGCGCCTCGGTGGTGTGCTCTTGCGAGGCTAGTCTGTCGGAGAGAGAGGGGGTTTTTCCCGTGCAGCAGCGGCGGAGAGGGTTCCAAAGGAACACTTCTTCGTCTTGTGCCTCCTCAGCCGGAGGCCTGGGATATACTTCTTGGTGGGCTTCCCGCAAATCTACAGCCTCCTCGGGGTCATCGCCGGACAAGGCCGAAACCGATATCACATCAGTTTCGTGATAATCTTCTGGTGAAAAGCCCAGACCGGGGTGCTTGGTGATTTACAGCAACCGCCGATCCAGGTTTGATGGGTTCCACATTATTTCGAACATTTCCTTCCGACTGGAGGGTTGATAGGGGGGAATCCTTTGCTTTCTGACCATTCTGGCTGCCTGGTCGGTCATATGGGGAAGTCCCACAATGAGGACGTGCGGGTCATGCAACTCGTCAGGAAACCGGTAATCATCGTCTTCCATGACTGGCTTTTCCCCGGCAACATAAAAGATGGTGGATGGCCCCTCCGGGTTAGGCACTTCAAAGGTCCTCAGCCGCTCGGCCGCTTGACAGTCAATCTCTGTAATGGGCTTGATGATCCCTGGCGGGACCCTGACATCCTCCAGCAGGTCTTCGAGGCAAGGCGTCCCCGGTGCAGAGTAGATAGGGAGAGGGGCTCCCTTAAATACCCCCCCTCTTGTGCAATGAATGGTACATGTGGGGGAGCCACATAACCTGGGGGCGGCGGAGGAAACCAACTGCCCGACTCCACTTTCTTCTTCCCTTTGTCTCGAGCGGCTTGGGGGGCTTGCTTCGCCTTCTCTAGATATAGATTGGCATCTGACAAGTGACACTCGAACACCTCGAACGGGTGGAGGTCGACGAAGATTCTGACTTCCTTCCCTTTACAGGGGTACTTGATGCATTGATGCAGGGTGGAGGGCACCACTCTGTTCTGGTGTAGCCAGGGCCGACCAAGCAACGCCTTATAGGAGGTGTTGGAGTTGATGACGTGGAACTGGACCTTGGTGGTGAAGTCATCAAAGGTCAGGCTGAACTCTGCGACCCCCATGGGCACCTCACATTTTTGGTTAAAACCAGCAATCTTGACATTTCTGACCTTAACCAGGTGTACATCAAAATAATACTTTTGGTACACCCGGTTGTTGACACCCGTTTTATACCGATAATTCGAGCCGTTTCTCTTACTCCCATTAGTTGATGCCTCGAGTTGTTCATCGTTCATTGGGCCATTTTTTGTGGCATGTCTTGGGCTCATTTTATGGGTCGTCTCCCTCCTTGGTGCAATCTGTGGTGATTCAGGGCTTAATGGGCCTTGGCTTTAGTCAATTGAACGTATTTTACGAGAATCAAGTGCCTAAGGGCATGAACGGCTTAACCTCAGCCGTTCAGTAGATGGGCGGTTGCATATTGACCGTTCATACATTTTATCTAATTTCTGAGGATTTTCTGAATAATCACCGACAGGCTTTTGTGCGGTGTGATTAGGACCGTTCAAGCTCATGGACGGGCCTATTCCAACCGCCTATATCTCAGAGTCCTACGCGCGCCCATTTTCTCAGATAATTATCCAAATGATTCGAATTATCACCGACAGGGTGAAACGGTCGGTTTAGTGCCGCCCTAAACTAAAACGGTCTGAATACAACCGTTCATATGTTCAAGGTCCAACGGCGGACGTTTCGGTCTGTTCGAGCAATAATTGGGCTAATTATCTGATTTAATTCCATTTCCACCGACAGGTTGAACGGTCTGAACATAACCGTTCAAGTTGTGCGCGGTCTATCGTTAGACCGTTCATCCCTTCGATGGAAGGTTTTTAACAGATTTTTATCCTTTTATGAATGGTTTTATCCCTGATTTGTTTTAACGATTTCTCCGTGGATAATCAGCCATTTTTGATGCCGTTTCGACTGGATAAGAGATCATGATAATATCTATGATTTATCTTTTATAATCTAGACCTAAAAATATCTAAAATCCCCAATTTCGAGGCTGGCCTTCCAGGCTCTATAAATAGACCCTATGGCCAGACGTCGAAAAGGGGGGAGATTTTGGTCGACGGCGAAGCCCTGCCGCATTTTTGAGCGACCTAGCACCAAGGACGGAGGCTCTCTACGTCCGCACGAGCCTCCAGTTCAGGGAGTAGCCCAATTTTCGTAGTTCTTTCGTTCCGTAGCTTTCGCCGCCTTCTTTCATTGCATGCATTGTTTCTTCCCCACGTACCCTCTCCTTCTCATTATCATGCACACAACCACCCAGTTTTTTGTCGCCCTAGGGGTTTAAAACCCCTCAGGTATTCCCCTTTTCATTTGTTTATGCTTAATTCTTCTCGTCTAAACCCATACTACGTTATTTAGTTCTAATCTGGGTGTTTCTTCTGTGTCTTCACATTGTCTTGCAGGTCAGCACTTCGTCAGCACGAGGCCCATCCCCTCTGGCCGGTCGGAGAGGGTGGAGGTCAAACCCTTTTCAACTTGCTGCGTGAAGGTATTGAGCGGCTAATCTCTGGCCGTTCAATGGTACGTGCGGTGCATCAACGGCCGTTCTTCCTCGGAGCGCGGTCCCCATAGTGCCGTCCATCCCACTGCAGCAGTTCCTCCCGCGTCCTCCGCAGCGTCCCAGGGCGGTCTATCGTAAGACCGCTCAACGTCAGGCGGTCCTAAGGGAACCGTTCATCCCTCACCGCTGCACTAAGGCGAGTGTCTCCCCACTTTCCAAGGTACGGCGTGTCTATCACGTACGGCATCTTGGTGGCGATCACGGTACTCTTCGTTGTTCCCTGTCTTCTCTTCTTTCTCTCACTCTCGTGGTTTGCCCGTCTCACGTTGTTCCACGCACTTGCTGCACTTTGACCCTTAGTGAAGGGAGAGAGAAGGAAAATATATGTCTACATCCCTTTTGTGGCGATCACGGTGGGACGCCTAATGCCCATCGTGCTTTTGAGTTGCTGACCCCTCTTAGTTGTTATCACGGTTTTCTTCTTGGAGTGATTTTCAGGTTGGATGCGGTTTCTGCCCTCTGGCGTATACACGGTTCGTCCAGAGTCGCCTACCCAGACGCACGGTCGGTACTCCACCGTCCATCCGCTGCCATCAGAGTCAGCTACCCTGACCTTTCCTGTCACAGACGGTGCCCTGGACGCCGTCCATCTGTTTGAGCGGCTTTCACATAGCCGTCCCGCTCCCAGGCACAGGTACGCTGTACTTTTCTGGGTGGCAGATACGCGGCTGTGACGCGGCGGTTCAAGTACGTGAGCGGTTGACTATCGGCCGTCTGTCTGGTATTTCCCTTGCTTTCTTCCCATCAACTACGGCTGGATATTAACAGTCCGTGTACTTAGAGCGGTCAGAGGAGGACCGCACATCTCCTGTCACAGTGCATTTATTTCATCTTGGTTAGTTTTCGCATGATATATATTGCTCCTGGTGCTGTTCATTGACTCCCCCCTGCTCTCTTATTATCACTACATCACCATGCTCTTTATTACTCATGTGTATACTTACTCATTGATTGATAGCTGCTAGGCTAGTTTGTGCATGCACTCCGGTGCGCATAGGAGCATCGACATCTTCCCATATTAGTTGCATTCCTACCGAGGTAGGGTTTCCTCTCGTCTCCATATTCCTTGGAGCCGAATAGGGACCTTGCTGAGGACCTCCGTAAGCCCCCGTGAGCCGTGGATTCCCACACAGACGCCGGACAGGTTGTACCGTATCCACCCCAGGCTAGGGTTGCATCCGCGAGTGAGAAGTCCCGATAGAGTCACACAGTTCCTCATTTCTCATCCCAATCAGGCACCTAGTGGTCGGGAGAATTTGTATTTTCATTAATCAACTAAAGCTCAAACCCAAAGGTATAAGGAACTGACGAGCATCATTTTAAGAACTTGATTGTATTACTGAGTGATTCTGCTCTCATCTCGCTCCATTGTATGCTTATTACTTGCCTGGTAGATCGGATTGATTAGTGTTGCTTGTTCTAGTCATAGGTGTCTTGGTGTATGTGGGGTTGCCTTCTGCCCCCACGATCACCTCCTAGGGTTGACTCTTATTTCCATTCCTACTCCAACCCCTTGTTCGATTCTTCTTCTTCCATGTCATCGTACGACTTCTCTTCGGCCCACGAGGACTCCCTTCCTCGTGGTCTCCTTGAGGACCCACCTAGGGTCACCCATTTGCAGGGAGGAGAGGGGACGGCCCCTTCACTCCCGACCACTCTTGGCGAGGGTCCCCGACCCTCTTTTTCAAACCCGCCCAATCAGAATTCAGCCAGTATGATCCTCGATATGATGGCCCAGTTGGACCCCACCCAACTCCATCTCATCAGACAAGCTCTGCAAGGGGGCGATGCCCCGGCCTCAATTCCGGCTCATGCCACGGCCAGTGTTGCCACTTCATCTCCTGTGGTCGGGACCACCTCTGTGGCTCCCATTGACCTTACTCCTGTCCGCCCTCAGACCCTTCGCTATCCCAATATAGAAATGGGCCAGGCTTCCACATCGGTCCATCAACAACTTGATAAAGGAAAATCCCCGATCCCCTCTGTTCCTTATCTCGAGCCGTACCCTACAATTTCTCCATCACCTCAGGCCCTCATAGCCCCGACGGACTTCGCTAGGTTACAGTCAGGGGCGGCCCAGTTGGCTCATACGGATATGGGCCCTTCCTCAGCCCATTATCCCTCTTACGGGCCGCCTCCTTCGTCAGCTTATCCTTTGGCCGCCTATCCAGGTACCGCTCCTCTTGCTCCTTCTCCTCCTTCCCGGGAACGGGAAATTCTCGACAAATGGGCTGCTATGCAGCAACAAATTGATCTGCTCCACAAGCGGGTCGGCCCGCAATCTCTTGCCGATGTCCCCATCCCTAACTTCAGGGACATTCGTTTTCCTTCCCAGTCGGAGCTCCCCGTGTACCGTAAGTACGATGGGAATGGCAACCCGTTCATCCATGTCCGGGAGTTCTTATACTAATCGGCACAGTTCCAGCAAGACGATCGTTTGATGGCCTATTTGTTCCGTCGGTCTCTGGAAGGGATCACTCTGGAATGGTTCTACGCCTTGCCAATGGAGGAGGCCGAGAATTTCAAGACAGTCAAGGAGAGGTTCATACAGAGATTTCAGGATCGGGTTGGACCCGAATACTCTTTCACTGACCTAGTGGCGGAAAAGATGAAGCCGGAAGAAGACTTCGCAACCTATGCAGACCGCTGGAGGCAGATGGCCTCACGTGTGCCCGGGCAGATCTCGGAAGAGGAAAAAGTGAAGCTGTTAATTTCCAATGCTACAACAACTTTCAGAAATATTCTGGCAATGAATGATATCACAAACATGCACCAGCTATACAGCAGAGCTAGGTTTATTCAAACCCAATTCAAGGACTCCCCCATCCATTCTTTATTCGAGGCCCAGAAGCCCAAAGCCACCAAAAGAACCCAAGGCCCCGTCACGGAGGGAGTGCAAATTAATGAGCAAGTCCAGGCCGTCCAATTCCCCCAACAAGCCACTCCACCCCGCTTCCCACCGCCTCAGCGCAACCCCCAGTATGCCGCTCCGCAAGTTCCCCAGCCCACCTTCCAAGTACCGCAATACCCTCAACAAGCACCTCCGCCACCCCAACAGCCTCAGCGGCCCCCGCAGTACAATAATGTTCCTCCACCCACCGCCTATGGCTTTGCATGACCAGCTCCAAAAAGGGCTCATTACCCTTCTCTTCCGGAGACCTTGCCAGATATCTTCTCTGCTCTAATGTATACTGGTGACCTTCAGTTGCCTCCTGAACGCCCGAACTGGAATCCGGCTGCCGACCAATCCTGATATTGTATATTCCATCGGCAACCCGGGCACACGATAGAGCGATGCTCCCAGTTCAGAGACCTGGTGTATGATTTGCATGAGGGCCAAAGGATTGATTGGGCCCAGATGCACCAGCTGATTGAGGATATCAAGCAGAGGCAGAGACAGGCCAGGCCGCAGCAGGCGGTGCCCCAGCAACAACAGCAACCTCAACCGCAACAGCAAAACCTCGGGATCCATCAAAATCCCATGCCAGTACATCAGCCCGCTCCTCAGCAACAACAGCCGCCGCCGGCACCGGCCCCAGCACAAGTGAATATGGTCCAGCGCCCAGCCCCCAACGCTGGGTGGACGTTTGATGATAAGACCCCCGCCCATCTCTTGGCCTTACACCACCACTACTCTCCCACGCCTGCCATCCCCTCCATTCTTAGACCCGCCGTTCCGGCCGCCACACCACTCGTCACTTCCTCCGCGTCGCCTCTTAGGCCCGCTACATTCCCCTCTGCTCCGTCCGTCCTTTCACCACCACCCGCCATACCTCCCATCATTTCCCCTAAGCTTAACCCTTCACCCATTTCCCCTCCACCAGGGCCTACTAAACCCACTACAGTCATCCTCACCTCCGTTCCCACGCCATTCACCTACCCCACTAGGCCAAGCGGGGGTCCAGTCCAGGCCGTGCCAGCATCACAATGCGCCCTTCGGAGCGGGCGTCCCTTCCAAAGAATTTTTCCTTCTTCAGGTGCGTCTGCACCGAATCCTACAGTTTCCTCCCCTACAGTTGAGCCAGAAGAGATGGACCCTGTGCCAGGCACAAGATATGACTTATTGCAGCACCTAGACCGGATGCCGGCCAAAATCTCAGTGTTAGAGCTGATCAAGAGGTCGCCGCTCCATCAAGATGCCCTGAAGACCTTCCTGCAGAAAGTTATGGTGAGTGAAGATGTGGCAGTGGATAGCCTGCCCTCCGTCTTGGCCACAATCACAAAGGGGCCCTCTATTGCATTTGCTGAGTCAGAGCTAGCACCTCCTGAGGCACGGCAGATGCCGTTATGTATCACCATCTCTCTAAACAAAACAGCCGTAGAATCTGCCCTTGTGGACACATGGGCGTCAATAAATGTCTGCCCATTGAGTACCCTTCGTGCTTGTAATATATCAGAGGACATGCTCAAGCCGACACCAACTACGATAGCCGCATATGATAACTCCAGATGTGCTTGTCACGGGGTGGTAACTGTGCAGGCCGAGCTAGGGCCCTTAGTGATGGATGTAGAATTTTATGTGTTGGACATAGACCCAATGTTCAAAGCCATTCTGGGTCATCCATGGTTGAATAGTTTGAACGCCATCCCCTCGACAGCCCACCAGTGTCTGAAGTTCCCATTCCAAGGGCGAGTAGTCAAGGTGAAAAGTGTTTCCACAGTTCAAAACGTTGACGCCATAGCGGCCAAGATTCTGCCCACACTGTGGCCGAGTAACAGGCATGTTCTATCTGTCATGGACTTAAACTATTCGTGGGCATATGCGTCACGCAAGCCCACCGCTGCACCAATCAATGTGAAGGTCAAGCCCAAAATGAGAGACTCCAAAGGGTGGTACCTAATTCTAAAATTGGGCTATCAGCCGGGCCGAGGACTCGGCGCACAATTGCAGGGCCGAACCAACCCCGTTCCCAAGGGAAGGAAGATGGGCCGCCGGGGCCTTGGCTACCATGAATCCTCCATGTCGATGCTTGGGGACTCTGGGCCGTTGACCTGGGATTATCGGCAACATTTTGTGAAGGGTCCGTTGCAGCCCGGCACCTTGAAGTCCTCGCCATCCAGCCTTGAAGAAAAGATAGATGAAGCTTGTGCTGTTGCCGATCCGCCACCATCACCGCAAGGGCTAGCCGGTGACTTGGAAGACCTTTCTGACTGCTTTATAAGGATGTTTTATGAAAAAGAGGGTGACCCAAAGAAGAAGGAGACGCAGCTGGTAAAGCGCCCTCCGATGCCATTGGCTCGCCAGGGGCCACGGAAGACGGGAAGCTCCGTCACTACCTATTCTATGTCCCCGTCTCGTCTCGCTTCCTGGTTTCAACGGTTGGATTCTGTTCCCCGTTCCCCTCCACTCCTGGTCAACCCGTGTTTTGCGGAGAGGCCCGAAATTCTATTTGTTCCATGTGCTTGCGGGCGCTGCCCGCCCATTGATCCGTCAACCCTATTCACTCCTCCTCCCCCAGGAGCTCAGCTCCATGAAATGTGGTTTAAGTCTTCTGATCCTTTCTTTGACTGCATCTTCCCAGAATTGTTCCCCATGCAGCTTCCTCCTCCTCCGTCTTCTTCCTCCTGCTGCGTGATCACCTCCGGCCTCCAAAAAAAAAAACGCCAATTTCAAAACGGAGGTCTCCATGGAAGATTACGCTATGTTCTACCCAGATTCCCAGGGGCACGAGACCCCTGTTTCTTTTCCGGTAGATTTCTTCTCCCCTAGATTAGATGTACAGTGTACAAAGTCTTCTAGGATGGTCGAGTCAGTCAGGGTAGAGTCTAGTTCGAGTTCTGTCAGCCCATCCACGTCTGCGGCACCCACCGTAACGCGCCCTCCCAAAACCATCCCCGATAGTTTTCTGCAAGATTTGGCTGGGAGATGTCATGCTCTGTTGAAGTGTCCGGAAGTTGTAGAGACCGCGATTGTCCTGGAAGATGATGAGGGAATTGAGGAGGTATGGAGCAATGATGGATTAGGAGTATATGAAATTGTGAATGAGAAAGACCCAGCTGATGATGAGGAAGATGAAATGGATGACACTGCCGACCTATATGCCCAAGGCTTGAAGAAGTTCGACGAGTCTTCCGTAGCAGTGGATGAATCCACTAAGGAAATTAACCTCGGAACAGAAGAGGACCCCAGGACCATACTTATTTCCGCCAATCTCCCTCCTCAAGTCGAAGAGGAACTTGTCAAAGTCTTGAGGGAGTACAACGATTCTTTCGCCTGGTCCTACGAAGACATGCCGGGCCTTGACCCCGCCTTGGTCGAACACAGGCTGATTCTCAAACCAGGGGCAACGCCCGTTAAACAGAAAGCAAGGAGATTCCACCCACAAATGGCCTTGAGGATTAAGGAAGAAGTCGATAAATTGCATAAGGCCAGGTTCATTAGAGTTGTGCTGTACCCACAATGGGTGGCAAACATAGTCCCGGTAATGAAGAAGGATGGTAAAATTCGAATTTGTATTGACTTCAGGGACTTAAACAAGGCATGTCCGAAAGATGATTTTCCACTTCCTCACATCGATGTCTTGGTCGATAATACAACTGGGTACGAAGCCCTCTCCTTCATGGATGGTTACTCGGGGTATAACCAAATCCTTCTGGCTCCGGAGGATCAAGAAAAGACCTCGTTCACCACACCTTGGGGCACATACTGCTACGTCGTTATGCCATTTGGGTTGAAAAATACAGGTGCCACCTACCAAAGAGCGATGATGGCTATCTTCCACGATATGATGCACGTTTATTTAGAAGCTTATGTGGATGATATTTTAGTCAAATCGAGGTCACAAGAAGAGCACCCCGCCATTCTAGCCAAGGTGTTGCAAAGGGCTAGGGAATACAAGTTAAAGATGAATCCAAAGAAATGTGTGTTCGGAGTTGCATCAGGAAAATTGCTCGGGTTTATAGTTAGTAAAAGGGGGATTCAGATCGATCCAAACAAGGCAAAGGCCGTCATGGAAATGCCGCCGCCGAAGAACATCACTGATCTTCGGGGTTTGATCGGGCGCTTGCAATTTATCAGGAGATTCATATCTCAGCATTCGCAAAGATGCCGCCCGTTTTATGAATTACTAAAGGCAGGCGCGAAATTTGAATGGAATGAACAATGTCAGAAGGCCTATGAGGAACTCAAGGTTTACCTCTCTAATCCCCCGGTTCTACAACCACCCGTCCCCGGGAAACCCCTGATCTTGTACATTTCTGTAATTGAGGACTCCCTAGGAGCTGTTTTGGCACAGGTAGACGATGAAGGAAGGGAAAGGGCGGCGTACTATCTCTCAAGGTTATTTAATCCTGCTGAATCCAAGTACACTGCTATGGAGAAAACCTGTGCAGCACTAGTGTGGGTAGCGCAGAAGCTTAAACACTATTTTCTTGCCCACGAGGTTAGGCTCATCTCTAGAATGGACCCCATTCGTTATCTGTTGGAAAAGCCGGTCCTTTCTAATCGGCTAGCTCGCTGGCAAAGCTTTCTTTCCCAGTTCTACATCACCTTCATCGTGCAGAAAGCAATCAAGGGATATGCTATTGTCGAGCACCTGGCTCATTCTCCTATCCCTCGCACTGATTCCATCCAAGATGAATTCCCCGATGAACACCTGGCAGTGATCACTCATCTTCCTTTCTGGTCTCTTCATTTTGACGGTGCCCTTAATTCCCAGGGCAGCGGAGTCGGCGCCATCCTCCTTACTCCAGAAGGGGTAACCATCCCCGTGGCATATCAACTCTCATTTCCCGCCACCAACAATATAGCTGAGTATGAGGCTCTCCTTGCCGGTCTGAAGCATGCCTACATCTTGGGCGCGCGATACCTTAATATCATAGGAGACTCTCAGCTGGTGCTGCGGCAAGTTTTGTCGACTTACCGCACCCGCGACCCTAAGCTCAAACCCTACCAGGATCTGGTCACGCTCTTGGCCAGGCAATTCAGGAAACTCGCCTATATTCACACTCCTCGTTCTCAGAATATCTTGGCCGATGCCCTTGCATCGCTCGCCTCTTCCCTATCACTTCCCCTAAGTCGCGCCACTGAGACCATTGTGGTCCAAAGGCTAGATGTTCCTTCTCTT
The DNA here is from genome assembly GCA_022559845.1 of Amorphophallus konjac. Taxonomy (NCBI): domain Eukaryota; kingdom Viridiplantae; phylum Streptophyta; class Magnoliopsida; order Alismatales; family Araceae; genus Amorphophallus; species Amorphophallus konjac. The sequence goes on from CM040126.1 coordinate 438,353,722, forward strand.
CAGGATCCCTGGTTCAACAATCTTAGAATGTCCGTAGAGAAGAAAATAGAAAGGGAGGAGACAAAAGAAGTTTCATTGACTGAGCTCGAGGAGATCATTGAAGAAGAAGAGCTGCCGTGGTTTTATAAGATAGAACAATACTACAAGGATGGTACATTTCCGGAAACGGCCAATGCTGAGCAGCAAAGAGCCATTAGAAGAGTCGCCGCAAGATACACGATCGTCGCAGGTGAATTGTATATGCGGGCTCTGAATGGAGTTCTAATGAGATTCCTAGATGACGAAGAAGCTTGGAAAGTCGTGGAAGCAGCCCACTCCAGCGAGTGTGGAGGGCATGTGAACGGACAGGCCTTGGCAAAGAAGATTCTTAGGCAGAGCTATTACTGGCCAACCCTAGAAGAAGATTGCTCCACCTATGTCCGTAGGTGTCTTCAGTGCCAAATCCATGCCGACAAAATCCACGCTCCGGCCTCTTCTCTTCATCCTATTATGGCCCCCTGGCCATTTGCTATGTGGGCATTTGATATCATCGGACCCCTCGGTGATCCGAATTCTGCTGTTAAACAAAAATCCTTCATTCTGACGGCTACGGAGTACTTTACCAAGTGGGCTGAAGCTGAAGCTTATGCAGAAATCAAAGCCACCACAGTATGCCGCTTCATCATGAAGAACATTATCTCGCGGTTCGGGGTGCCAAGCGACATCGTCACCGACAACGGGCCTCAGTTCGTCTCACAAAAACTCCAGGACCTCTGTAAGAGATTCAATATAGTTTTGCATCATTCATCACCATACTACCCCCAGGGTAATGGCCAGGCTGAGGCCACAAATAAAACCCTTCTTAAAATTATCAAGAAAACATGTGAATCACATAAATTTGCTGATTGGGCCGACAAATTGATAGAAGCTCTATGGGCCTACCGCACCTCCGTCCGCACTCCCACAGGGCAGACTCCCTTTGCCCTCACCTATGGAATGGAAGCGGTGCTCCCGTATGAAATTCTGATCCCTTCCCTAAGGGTGGAGCTGGATAAGAAACTTAATCTTGATGAACGTCGAGAGGCGTTGCTAGTCCAACTGGAACTCTTAGACGAGAAGAGGTTGAATGCGGCCAATCATGTTTCAGTATATCAAAAGCGTGTCTCGCGATATTTTCAAAAGAAGGTCATTGAAAGGAAATTTCAAGTGGATAATATGGTTTTGAAACGTAAATTCATCAGGTCAGCAGGCCCCAGGTCTAAGCTGCAACCCAACTGGGAAGGGCCCTTCGTAATCAAAGAAGCTTATCCGGGCAATGCGTATCGTCTAATTAACGTGGAGGGTGAAGAATTGCCGAACCCGTGGAATGGGCTGTATTTAAAACGTTTTTATCCTTGAAAATCAAAATCCAGCGAACGGCTCAATGGCAGGGAATACCTGTGGACACCGAAAATTGCACACCCAGATGTCCTGCTCGGCCCAGCATCAACAACGGAACCGAGTGAAGCAGCCCCGGAGAGACTAGTCATCCGGACTCCCCCCAGTATGCGCACTGCCGTGAAGCCATCCCCGGAGTCATGACAGCGAAGAGAAATCAACCCCCAGGAGCCCTACAATCCATGGGCCATGGAGAAAATCAAACGAGCCGCAACTCGTGCTCACAACAGGCTGAAAATTGCCCATTTAGCCCTTCAGCGGCACACCCCTTTGCCCTGTTCAGCGGCACGCCCTTTAGCGGCACACCCAAGCCCCAGGGCTTCAACGGCACACCGCCAAGCGCCCTTCAGCGGCACGGCCATGTGCCCCTCAGCGGCACACCCAGGGCAGCCCTTCAGCGGTACGCCCCTCTGCCGCCTCCAGGCCGCTCAGCGGCACGCTCCCCTCAGGTCGTTCAGCGGTACACCCTGGCAAGCCCTAGCGGCACGCCCCCTAGGCCGCCCATCGGCACACCCTTTTGGCCGCTCAGCGGCACACTCTTCTCGCCGTTCAACGGCACGCCCATCTGGGGCCTCAGCGGCACGCCCCCAAGCAAGCCCCAGCGGCACACTCCTTGCTGCCTTCCATGGTACACTCCCCAGGTGCCTCCAGTGGCACGCCTGTTGTGCCCTCCAGCGGCACACCCCCAAGGTGCCCCTAGCGGCACGGCCTTTGGCACATCCAGCGGTACGCTGGCCAGCCCTTTCAGCGGCACGCTCTCACAGCATTCCAGCGGTGCAGCCTGCTGGCTCCCAGCGTCACGCTCCGGCGGATCAAATCTTACGTCCATGCCCTATGGATTCTTGGCGCGCAGTGGACTTGCTGAGGTGTCGGCCGGGGATTGGGCCACGTTGCCTACTCCTCCTGCCACCCAGGACAAGGGAGTCAACTCCCATTAAATGCACTTCGGACGCCTCCTGCCTCCGAACGCTCCCGCCACAGGGGGTATAAGACCCCTCTCCTTCGCTGCGAAGCGGGGGAGAGGCCAGCCAGCCAGACACACAGACGAAGAAAAGAGAAGAAGAAGAGAAGAAGAGAAGAAGAAGAGGGAGAGGCTCCCCCTGCTGCCCCGTCCACCATCGCCGGAGAAGAGAGAAGAGAAGAAGAAGAAGAAGAGTGAGAGAAGAGAGGAGTGAGGTCTGGGAGGGGAGGAGGAGCCCATGCTCCGTTCCCCTTCCCCCTTGTATCTTCATTTCCCTTTTTCCCTTTCCTTTTGCTGTTGCTCCCTTTTTTTTTAGTTCTCCCTACGATGTATTGGCCCTCTGTGGCCTTTTCTTTCCATGAATGAAAATCCCTCTTTTGGGTGTCTTGCTATCGTGCTTGGTTTGTGCGTCTCAGCCCTTCCCCCCTCTGTCTTGGCCCTCTTCATGAGGCCTCTGGCCTTAACCGCTTGTCTTCGCCTGCCTTTGCTTGCCGTTTACCACCCCTAGCGGCACACCCTGTTGGTGCCCCAGCGGCACACCCCTTTTTGGTGCCTCAGCGGCACGCCCTGATTATGCCGCCACCGGCACACCCTTTTGACCCTTAGCGGTACACCCCGTTGAGTCCTTGGCCGGCACACTCTTTGGCCCTTAGCCCTTGGCCGGTACACTCCTTTTGACCCCCAGCGGTGCACCCCATTGGCCCCTGGCCGGTACACCCTTTTAGGCCCTCAGCGGTACACTCTTTAAGCCCTCAGCGGCACACACTTTGGCCATGCCCCAGCCCGGTACGCCTTGGCCGAAACCCAGTCTGCCTCGTCCGATTCCACAGGCCTTAGGCCCCGTTGCTTTCCTTCGTGTTTGCCGAAGTTTTACTAAAGGTGTTGCTGCCTTCGGGCGCCCACCTCCAGTTGTCGGGTTCCGCCACTCCATGTGGGCGCGTTCCCTTTTTCTCCCTTACGCTCGGGTCAAGGGGAGATGCTGCCGAATTTTCGTCAGAAACAATAACATATTAAAAGGCAAAAAGAAGGCAACAAACAAATAAAAAGAATAATGGTAAAATGCTTTAACAAAGGCAAGAGAATCGCAATCAACATAAAGGAAATCGAATCAAATAACGACTAAGCAACTCGAACATCCACCCTCGCAAGAGAAAGAATGAAAGATCATCAAGAGAAAGAGAGAAGAAACCCATGCAAACTTAATAAAATCAAGAGAGAAAAGGAAAAGAGAAAAGACATAAGAACGGAGGAGGAGTGGGCTCCCCACGCCCTTCGCCGGCACGCCCCTAGCTCGGCTGCCCAGCCCTTCAGCGGCACAGCCCCAGGCCCTTCAGCGGCACGCTCCCTTGGCCCTCCAGCGGCACGCTCCCTTGGCCTTCCAACGGTACGCCCCTGGCCTTCAGCGGTACACCCTTTTAACCCTCCAGCGGTACACCCGTCCAGCCCTTCAGCGGCACAGCCCCAGGCCCTTCAGCGGCACAGCCCTTCCAGCCCTTCAGCGGTACAGCCCCAGGCCCTTCAGCGGCACATCCCTTCCAGCCCATCAGCGGCACGCTACCCTGGCCCTCAGCGGCACGCTCCCCTGGCCCCCAGCGGCACACTCCCCTGGCCCTCAGCGGCACGCTCCCTTGGCCCTCAGCGGCACGCTCCCCTGGCCCTCAGCGGCACACTCCCTTGACCCGGCGGTACACCAGAAATAATGATAATAATAAAGATAATAAGCTAAAAGAAAACATAATAAATAAACAAATAATGATACAAAACTTAAACAACGATAATAATAACAAACTCAAAAAAAATAGAGAAATAATAGCAAATAATAATGTTAAATGACAATAATAAATGATAATAATTTCAAAAAATGTGAATAAATAAATAAGAATGATAAAGAAATAAGCAATAATAATAATAAGCTTAAAAGAAATAATAATAATGACAAATAGACAAATAAATGATAACAATAAATAAATAAATAATAATAACAAACTTAACAAAAAATGACAAGCAAATGAATGATAATAAAACGAACAAAAAAATAATAACGAACCTAATAACAACAATAGTAAATGAATAAATCACAAGAAAAATGAATAAACAGTAATAAAGGATTCACTCAAAGATATGTATAAATTAACAAATGATAATGATAACGTTTCTTAAATAATAATAAAACAATGGGATCCGCTTCGCAGCCCCGTCTCCCCGGCGACCCGGTGCTGAAGGAACAACAATGCCGCCCTTGCGGGCTGGGCCTGAGTCTTGGGAATTATCCCGAAATGGCCATGACCCGACCTCGCCTCTGGCTGACATTCCGATTAAACCGGACTCATTTCTCCGGCCGGATCCTTTCCGAGCCGCTACTAAAATTGCCGCACGTTCGGCAGACATTTGAACGGATTCATCCCGGTTCCCGCCGCGTTCTTATTACGGACCTACGTCCGAACATGAAAAGGCCCGTGAGCGACCTGCATAGCCGGTGGCTCCTACCCCGATATGGTTGTGAGCCGACATTGCTCCGGGCCAATAGCTCATCAATTCCGACCCGTTCCTATCAGGATTCGTTCCCGCCCTTTCATCAAAATTGCCGTAGACTCGGCATACATTTGTACGGGGTTGTTCCCGCCCGCGTCGCACTTTCAATATGGGCCCTTGCCCAAACATGAAAAGGTCGGCAAGTGACCGACGGAATCCGAATTAGAACGAGACGGCTCTCGCCACCCCCGGACTCCTTCCATGGGAATATCAATAAGACCTCCGTGGGCCACACTCAGACCTCGGGCCTGTCCCGATCATGGTCAGCGTCTGGCTCATATCCTCGGTCTACAGCCCGCTCCCTTTGAACACGTTTTCGGTTTTGGAATCTAGTCCCGGGACTCTTCCTCGCTGCCCTCCGGCACTGAGAACATTAATGATGCTCACGCAAGCCCCGTCTGGACCGCGGGAGGCGCCCCCGGTATGGTCCCGACTCGATCTCGCACCGGGCCAACAAACTCGCTGGTTTCCTGCTACACGAACCGAGATTTAATCGAATGTTTTCAGTGTCTCGGAATGATATATATATTTGTCGTATCCTGGCATACATATGTTCCAGGTCCTCCCGCGATGATTACGATATTCCCAATACCGGACTCCCGTCCGAATATTAAACGGTCTCCCGAATGACCGACACGTTTCGAACGTCCACTTCTCCGGACACAGGGCTTTTCAGCCGATTCAAGGGATATTCCCTCGTCGCCCCCTTGCACCGGAAATATTAACGACGCTCATGTAAGTCTTGTTTCGACCGCGGGGGGCCCACCCAGTATGGTCGCAGCGTGCTCTTGCACCGGGCCAACAGATTTACCGGTTTCCGACCGCTCTAACCGAGGTTTAGCCGAACGTTTTCTGTTCTTCTGAACAATAAATTGCCATATCCTGGCATACATATGCTCCGGTCTTCCCGCGACGATCGCGCTTTTCCCGAGACGGACACTCGTCCGAACATTAAATGGTCAGCACACGACCGACATGATCTCGAATGGTTTTCTTCTCCCTCATCGCGAGGATTTCATACCTCTTAATAGACCTTCTATGCAATTAATTTCTTGGCCATGAGGCCCTGAATCTCGGCGATTAATCAAGGGTGTTCCCTCGTATGGGGGATGTAAATGACGCCGTGACCTTTATGGCGCGGCGGGTTTTGGTCCCGACACGAACCACACAATCGTCTGACGAAGTCAGATCGAGCGCACCATGGGCTCTTCGGAGTCCGAATAAATTGTCACTTTGTGACTGGCACGCCCACGCACTCAATAAACCGAATAAAAGAAACGAGAGAATAACAAGTGAAAAAAGTGCGTCCACAATTCTGGCACGCCCGGTGGGACCAAACCACCCTTCATCTCTTCGCCGGGATTCAGGGCCTCATGGCCCCCTAATAAATGATGTTTGCCTGCTTTGATGAATTGCAGGTGCTGTCTTCGCCAACCCTATGGGGAGGAAATCCAGACTCGATGCAGCTGCCTTCGCGGCCTCGAGGACGCTGCTTCGAAGCATATGCAGCTTCCAGGAATCATGGGGGCTGTTATAAAAAAAAAGAAAAGGAGAAGAGAAAGAGAAGAGAAGGGAGGGGAAATCAAACCCCCTTTGTTCAAGAAGAAAGAGAAGAAAAGAAGAAAAGAAGAAAAGAAGAAAAGAAAAAGAGAAGAAAAAAGGGGAGAAAAGAAAAAGAAGAGAAAGAATTGACAAGAGAGGGTTGCACGGCCACGTCCATCGAGACCCGTGCTAAACAAAGATTACCACTGCGGGGTTGATGCGGTGGAGCGAACCACTCATCCCCTTTCTGAGGGGGTGAGCGCTCTCCTGCACCTCCGCCCTGGTCAATCATATAAAAAGAAGAGAAAAAAAAAGAAAAAAAAAAGAGAAGAAGAAAGAAAGAAAGAAGAAAAGTTGGCCAGCATCGTCGACCAAGAGAACAAGAAGAAGGACGGCATCCAGCCCGACTCTACGAGGCCCCGAGGCCGCGGTGCTCTGACCCGGCCCGTTCCTCCTCCCTGTTGCCTCTATCCGGCATAAGACGGCCCCTTGGGTGGCTGTTAAAAGACCCAACAAGCCGCAATTGTAGCTTGAAGAACTGCCGCTTGCTGTGCGGAATGCTTTATAGCAATGAGGCCGAGCACGGCCACCATCCCCGAAGAGAGCATGCACATACCCCGCCATGGGGGATAAGAAGAAGAGATATACCCCGCCATGGGTGCATAGGAGGCAAAAGAAGATACACCCCACTCCTGGGGGCACATGAAGAGATTCTATCCCGTCCGGAGGCACAACAGACAACAGAGCTACCCCCCCCCCCCAAGCTTAGGGGCCTTCGAAGAAGAGAACATACCCCGGTCCAGGGGCATAGAAGCAGAAGACATACCCCGACTGTGGGGCACATGAAGAGAAACATACCCCGCCTTGGGGGCATAAGAAGCAACATAGTCTCACCCCGATCTAGGGGTATAAAAAGCAAAAGAATACACCCCGACTTAGGGGAATATGAAGAGAAGCATACCCCGCTCCGGGGCATAAGAAGCAGAACCCACACCCCGGCTTAGGGGCATTCGAGGAAGAAATATACCCCGGTACGGGGGCATATAAAGCATGCATCCACCTCGTCATGAGGGCATAAGAAGCCAAGACCATACCATGCCACGGGGAATAAGAAGCAAGAATTCGCCCCGACCCGGGGGTACACAAATAAAGAAGCGAACCCCGCTCCAGGGGGCACATAAAGAGAATACGCCCCGCCATGGGGGCACATGAAGAGAATCCACCCCGACTCGGGGGCACATAAGGCGAAGGACTACATCCCGTCTTAGGGATATTTGAAGAAGAAACAAACCCCGCCCCGGGGAGCATAAGAAGAGAAGAATCAACCCCGACCTAGGGGCATTCGAAGAAGGAATACATCCCGTCCTCAGGGTCCATGAAGTAACATATATATATACCCCCTCCCCCCGGGGGGCATCTGAAGCAGAACACCCAATATTCCCCGGCTTAGGGGAGCACGTGAAGAAAGGAATACACCCCGATGCGGGAGCACATAAGCATAAGAAGAAGAGACTACCTCAGCCTGGGGTCATGAGAAGAAGCAGAGTTGCACCCCGGTTTAGGGGGCATATGAAGAAAAGTGCACCCCACCTTGGGGCATAAGAGGCAGAAGAATCAACCCCGACTCAGGGGTAACTGAAGAGAATTCCACCCCACCCCTGGGGGCACGAGAAGCAAAACAAACCCCGCCAGGGGGCATAGAAGCCATGAAGAATACGCCCCGGCTTAGGGGTATTTGAAGAAGATACATCCCGCCTCGGGAGCATAAGAAAGAGAAGAATGCATCCCGTCTTAGGGATATTTGAAGAAGAAACAAACCCCGCCAGGGGGCATAGAAGCCATGAAGAATACGCCCCGGCTTAGGGGTATTTGAAGAAGATACATCCCGTCTCGGGAGCATAAGAAAGAGAAGAATGCATCCCGTCTTAGGGATATTTGAAGAAGAAACATACCCCACCCGGGGGCACCGAAGCGAAGAGGCATACATCCCGACCTGGGAGCACATGAAGAAAGAATATACCCCGACATAGGGGCATCAGAGGCAGCAATGCGCCCCACCTTGGGGGCATCAAAAGCAACAATACACCCCACCTTGGGAGCACAAGAAGCAAGCATCCCCCCGGGTGTGTCTGGGAAGAAGAAAAGAATTCACCCCGGCCTGGGGACACTTGAAGAAAGAAGCACATCCCGCCATGGGGGTATGAGAAGCAAGGAATGTACCCCGCCCCGGGGAGCATAAGAAGCAGAAGCACCTGCCCCGCTCTGGGGGCACAAAAAATACACTCCGCCCTTGGCGCATAAGAAGCAGAAGCATCTACCCTGACCCGGGGCACAGAAGCGAAAGGACATACATCCCACCTTGGGAGCATGAGAAGAAAGATATACTCCGCCCAAGCGGCATTTGAAGAAACAACACACCCCGCTTCGGGGGCACGGAAGCCGTAAAGAGATACACCCCGGCCTCACGGGGGCATAAGAAGCGAAAGATACACCCCGTCCCGGGGGCACTTGAAGAAAGCTACGCCCCGTGTCAGGGGCACATGAAGAAGAAACATACCTCGCCTCGAGGGCCTAGAAGCTATAAAGAACACGCCCCGGCTCAGGGGCATACGAAGAGAAGTCCACCCTGGTTTAGGGGTATTTGAAGAAGAAACATACCCCATCTAGGGGCATAGAAGCCGTGAAGAGTATACCCCACCATGGGGGCATCTGAAGAGAGCTACACCCCGCCTCGGGGGCATTAGAAAAAAAAAAAAAGCATACCCTGCTTCGGGGACATAGAAGCCATGAAAAATACACCCCGCCTGGGGGCACAAAAGTAAAGAGGCCGAACACACCCCTCAGGGGGGGATGCATACCAAATGAAGCTACACCCCGACCTGGGGGTACATTAAGAGAAATACACTCCAGTACTGAAGCGTTAATGAGAAAAGAAGAGCAGAAGAAAAAAAAAGGGGGGAGTCACGAGGCAGACGTGGTCCTCGAGCCCACCTCATCCCATAAAAGAAGGAAAAAAAAGAAGAAAAAAAAGAGTCACGAGGCAGACGTGGTCTTCGGGCCTGCCTCATCCCATAAAAAAAAGGAAGAAAAAAAAAGAGACTCACGAGGCAGACGTGGTCTTCGAGCCTGCCTCATCACACAAAAGAAGAGAAGAAGAGGAAGGAAAGACACATGAGGCAGCCATGGTCCCTGGACCCGCCTCTTCACACAAAAGAAGAAGAGTAGAACAAGGAAAAAGAAGATACATGAGGCAGACGTGGTCTTCGAGCCCGCCTCATCATGCTGAAGAAGAAAAAAAGGAAGGAGAGACCAATGAGGCAGACGTGGTCCCTGAACCCGTCTCTTCACATATAAAAAAAAAGGGGAAGAAGAAGAAGAGAAAAAGAAAGGAAGAGCAGAAAAGAAAGAAAATAGTCAAGAGGCGAACATGGTCCTTGCACCTGCCTCTCCAAAGAAGAGAAGAAGAGAAAGAAAAGAGTCACGGGGCAGACGTGGTCTCTGCACCTGCCTCTCTACAAAAGAGGAAGAGAAGTGAAAAATAGACAAGAGGCGAACATGGTCTTTGCACCTGCCTCTCCACAAAAAGGGAAGGACACACGAGGCAGACGTGGTCTTCGGGCCTGCCTCATCCCATAAAAGAAGAAAAAAAAAGGGAAGAAAAAAAAAGACTCACGAGGCAGACGTGGTCTTCGAACCCGCCTCATCATACCGAAGAAGAAAAAAAGGAAGAAGAGACCAATGAGGCAGACGTGGTCCCTGAACCCGTCTCTTCACATAAAAAAAAAGGGAAGAAGAAGAAGAGAAAAAAGAAAGGAAGAGCAGAAAAGAAAGAAAATAATCAAGAGGCGAACATGGTCCTTGCACCTGCCTCTCCAAAGAAGAGAAGAAGAGAAAGAAAAGAGTCACGGGGCAGACGTGGTCTCTGCACCTGCCTCTCTACAAAAGAGGAAGAGAAGTGAAAAATAGACAAGAGGCGAACATGGTCTTTGCACCTGCCTCTCCACAAAAAGGGAAGGACACACGAGGCAGACGTGGTCTTCGGGCCTGCCTCATCCCATAAAAGAAGAAAAAAAAAGGGAAGAAAAAAAAAGACTCACGAGGCAGACGTGGTCTTCGAGCCCGCCTCATCATGCTGAAGAAGAAAAAAAGGAAGAAGAGACCAATGAGGCAGACGTGGTCCCTGAACCCGCCTCTTCACATAAAAAAAAAGGAAGAAGAGAAGAGAAAAAAGAAAGGAAGAGCAGAAAAGAAAGAAAATAGTCAAGAGGCGAACATGGTCCTTGCACCTGCCTCTCTAAAGAAGAGAAGAAGAGAAAGAAAAGAGTCACGGGGCAGACGCGGTCTTCGCACCGGCCTCTCTACAAATTAAGAAGAGAAGTGAAAAATAGACAAGAGGCGAACATGGTCCTTACACCTGCCTCTCCATAAAAGAAGAATAGAAGAAGAGTCACGAGGCAGACGCGGTCTTCGCACCCGCCTCTCTACACAAAAGAAGAAGAGAAGAAAAGAAAGAAATGATTACGAGGCGAACATGGTCCTTGCACCTGCCTCTCCGTAAAAGAAGAAGAGAAGAAGAGAAAGAGCAATCATGAGGCAAACACGGTCTCTGCACCTGCCTCTCTACAAAAGAAGAATAGAAGAGAAAAAATAGACATGAGGCAAACACGGTCTCTGCACCTGCCTCTCTACAAAAGAAGAATAGAAGAGAAAAATAGACATGAGGTAAACATGGTCTCTGCACCTGCCTCCCTATAAAAGAAGTAGAGAAGAAGAGAAAGAATAGTCACGGGGCGAACACGGTCCTTGAACCCGCCTCTTCACACAAAAGAAGAAGAGAAGAAAAGAAAGAAATGATCACGAGGCAAACATGGTCCTTGCACCTGCCTCTCCATAAAAGAAGAAGAGAAGAAGAAAAAGAATGGTCACGAGGCAAACATGGTCCTTGCACCTGCCTCTCCATAAAAGAAGAAGAGAAGAAGAAAAAAAATGGTCGCGAGACAAACATGGTCCTTGCACCTGCCTCTCCATAAAAGAAGAAGAGAAGAAGAAAAAAGAATGGTCACGAGGCAAACATGGTCCTTGCACCTGCCTCTCCATAAAAGAAGAAGAGAAGAAGAAAAAGAATGGTCACGAGGCGAACATGGTCCCTGCACCCGCCTCTCTACACAAAAGAAGAAGAGAAGAATAGAAGAGAAAAAAAGAGACATGAGGCGAACATGGTCCCTGCACCCGCCTCTTTACACAGAAGAAGAAGAGAAGAATAGAAGAGAAAAAGAGACATGAGGCGAACATGGTCCCTGCACCCGCCTCTCTACACAAAAGAAGAAGAGAAGAAAAAAAATATATGATCACGAGGCGAACATGGTCTTCGTACCTGCCTCCCTACAAAAGAAGAAGAGAAGAAGAAAAAGAAGGGTCACGAGGCAAACTTTTACCTCCGACCTCCAGCCATCCAACAAATAGAAACCGACTAGACCTTCCGCCGACGGGGTGTTTAAACTGACTAGACCTTCCGCCGACGGGGCGTTAAACGGACTGACCCTTCGGCCGCGGGGCGGTTAAACCGACTAGACCTTCCGCCGACGGGGCGTTAAACCGACTAGACCTTCCGCCGACGGGGCGTTAAACCGATTAGATCTTTCACCGACGGGGCGTTAAACCGACAAAGGCCTCCCAGATCCCGGCTTTCGTAACCTGCTTCCCAAGATTCGGCCCTCGTGGCCCGCTTCCCAACTTTGGCTCTCGCAGCCTGCTTCCCCTTGGCTTTTATAGCCTGCTTCCAAACTTTGGCTCTTGCAGCCTGCTTACCTTTGGCCCTCGTGGCCTGCTTCCCAACCTTGGCTCTCGCAGCCTGCTTCCCTTCGGCTTTTACAGCCTGCTTCCCAATTCTGGCTCTAGCAGCCTGCTTACCTTTGGCATTCGTGGCCCGCTTCCCAATTCTGGCTCTCGTAGCCTGCTTTCCTTCGGTTTTGATAGCCTGCTTCCCAGCTTCGGCTTGCAGCCCGCTTCCCCAATTCTGGCCCTCGTAGCCTGCTTACCTGTGGCCTTCGTGGCCTGCTTCCCAATTCGGCCCTCGTGGCCCGCTTCCTAACTTTGGCTCTCACAGCCTGCTTCCCCCTGGCTTTTCTTCCCAACTCTGGCTCCTGCAGCCTGCTTACCTTTGGCCCTCGTGGCCTGCTTCCCAACTTTGGCTCTAGCAGCCTGCTTACCTTTGGCCTTCGTGGCCTGCTTCCCAATTCTGGCTCTCGTAGCCTGCTTCCCTTCGGCTTTCACAGCCTGCTTCCCAGCTTTGGCTCTTGCAGCCTGCTTACCTTTGGCCTTCGTGGCCTGCTGCCCAAGTCTGGCTCTCGTAGCCTGCTTCCCAAAATTCGGCCTTCGCGGCCCGCATCCCATATCTTCGGCTCCTGCAGCCCGCTTCCCTAATACCCTTTCAGCCGCTCGCGGTCTGCTTCCCTAATACCTTTACTACCACTACACTTATACGTAACAACAATATTTTCTTATGAAAAAAAAAACAAACAAACAAACAAAAAACAAAAAAAGAACAACAACAACAACGAAAAAGAAAACAAAAAAAAACAAAAAAAAGAATGCATGATTGCCCTGCTTGCATGGTTGCTTAATATATAATAATACATCTCCTTGAAATCTTCTAGGACCGTGTTTCCTTGCTAAATAATAATATCGCCCCGATTCCAGATGCACGCGCGTCACGGCATACGCTCGAAGGGAACCCAATTATGGCAGGTGCACACGTCAAGGGGAAGAGTCATGGCTGAATCGCTAAGCCCAACTCACAAAATAAACCTGAGGCAACGCTCCCACACTTCGCACTTAATGTGTTCAATAGCTTTCAACCATAGGGATTGCCCGAATTTCTTCTTAGCACTCTACGGAGACTTGAATTCTTGCACTCGCGTGAAAGGTAATCGTGAGGAAAAAGCTGCCTACCCCCACTAAAAAAAAAGAGAAGAAAAAAAAGGAGAGGAAAAAAAGAAAGAGAGACGTGAATCCGAGTAGCCGGGAATCCCCATTGAGACACATGAGGAGACTCGCGCGAAATGGTGAAGCGAATTACAATAAGGATGAAACCTATTAGCCGGGAATCCCCATTGAGACATATGAGGAAACTCGCGTCAAACGGTGGAATCCGTAATAGAATTATAATAAGGATGAATCCTAGTAGCCGGGAATCCCCATTGAGACACATGAGGAGACTCGCGCCGAACGGTGAAATCCGCTACCAAAATAAACAGATGGGGGCTGTGTGAAGCTACCGAAAGTCGAAAGCCTGAAACATGTGTGTAGGCGCTAGAGTGATCCTCGAGTGTCACCAGGAAAACCTGCATATCCCTATGGTTAGGGCTCTTTGCTCACACATTTGCACTGCCACGCCACAGAGAATTACCTCGGGTGAAATTCGTGAATTTGGGCTATGCATGCAAGACGTGCGATATCCTCTTGACGGGTGCACCACCCCTCAAGTGTGCCTCGCGGCTCGCACCGCATCTACGAATTACGGGCGACGTCCCTATCCTATCCCCTATAGAGGGAGCGCCTTACTTATATTTATGTTATGCCTGCTAATGAATGCTTGCATGCTTTAAAAAAATAATAAAAAAAAAAACAAACAAACAAAATAAAACAACATAAAAATAATAATAAAGTATAATAACAATAAAATAACAAGAATGTGCATATGCAACGAACTCAATTTCGGCTATCGCAGCCTACTTTCCCAGCTCTGGCTCGTAGAGCCCAATCTTGGCCCCCCATGGCCTACTTCTTGCCCTCACGGCTCGTTAATCTCCCAAAATTCGGCCTTCACGGCCCACTGCCCATAATTTCGGCCTTCGCGGCCCGCTTCCCAACTTTGGCTCTCGTAGCCTGCTTACCTCGGCCCCCATGGCCCGCTTTCCCAATTCTGGCCTTCACGGCCTGCTTCCCAAAATTCGGCCTTCACGGCCCGCTGCCCATAATTTCGGCCTCCACGGCCCGCTTCCCAACTTTGGCTCTTGTAGCCTGCTTATCTCGGCCCCCCATGGCCTACTTCTTGCCCTCACGGCTCGTTAATCTCCCAAAATTCGGCCTTTACGGCCTGCTGCCCATAATTTCGGCCTTCGCGGCCCGCTTCCCAACTTTGGCTCTCGTAGCCTGCTTACCTCGGCCCCCATGGCCCGCTTTCCCAATTCTGGCCTTCACGGCCTGCTTCCCAAAATTCGGCCTTCACGGCCCGCTGCCCATAATTTCGGCCTTCACGGCCCGCTTCCCAACTTTGGCTCTTGTAGCCTGCTTACCTCGGCCCCCATGGCCCGCTTTCCCAATTCTGGCCTTCACGGCCTGCTTCTCAAAATTCGGCCTTCACGGCCCGCTTCCCAACTTTGGCTCTTGTAGCCTGCTTACCTCGGTCCCCATGGCCCGCTTTCCCAATTCTGGCTCTCGTAGCCTGCTTCCCAGAATTCGGCCTTCACGGCCCTCTTCCCATATTTTCGGCTCTTGCGGCCTGCCTCCCAATATCTTTGGCTCTTGTAGCCTGCTTACCTTTAGCCTTCACGGCCTACTTCCCAGAATTTGGCCTTCGCGGCCTGCTCCCCAATTCTGGCTCCCGTAGCCTGCTTCCCCGATTCGGCTCTTGCAGCCCGCTTCCCAACATCCCTGGCCCTTTACGGCCTGCTTCCCAGAATCTGGCCTGCACGGCCCGCTTCCGTAATGCCAACTTTGGCCCTCGCGGCCCACTTTCTCGAGTCCGAGTTTCATAGACAATATCCCCGGCGCATTTTTGAATCAACAAACTCTTCTCTCCGTCCCTTCAGGCGACGAATACCCCTGTTGAATTAATGAACCCTTTTCTCCGCCCTCGTGGCTCGCCTTTCACAATTTTGGCTCTTGAAGCCCGCTTCCAGCCTTGGCTGTTTTGGCCTCCCCTGTTGGCCCCTGCGCCGACAACTCTTATATCATTGGCATCCATGCCAACAGCCACCTGGAGTTCTTCAAAAAGAAAGGAAAAGAAAAAAAGAAGGGAAAAGAAGGGAAGAAGAGAAGAAACAGAAAAAAAACAACAACAAAAAGGACAAAAAAGAAGAGATGACAAAAGAGGAGAAAAAAAAAGAGAAGGAAAAAAAAGAGAAGAAAAGAAAAAAAAGAGAAGGAAAAAGAGAGAAGAAAAGAAAGAGAAGAGACAAAGAGACCAATATACTGCTTCAGTACCCGACACCCCGTCGGCGCTGATGAAGAGACCAAGAGAACAACAAATTGCTTCAGTTCCCGACGTCCCGTCGACACTGATGACGAGACCAATATGCTGCTTCAGTTCCCGACACCCCGTCGGCACTGACGAAGAGACAAAGAGACCAACAAACCAGGCCAGCTCCCGACACCCTGTCGGTTCTGGCGAAGAGACCAAGAGATCACCAAACCAGGTCAGCTCCCGACATCCTGTCGGCACTGACAAAGAGATAAAGAGACCAAGAGACCAGGTCAGCTCCCGACATCTGTCGGTACTGACGAAGAGACAAAGAGACCAAGAGACCAGGTCAGTTCCCGGCATCCTGTCGGCACTGACGAAGAGACTAAGAGACGACAAACCAGGTCAGTTCCCGACACCCCGTCGGCACTGATGAAGAGACGAAGAGACCAACATGCTGCTTCAGTTCCCGACACCCCGTCGGCACGGACAAAGAGAAGAAGAAACCAACATGCTACGGCAGCTCCTGACGCACTGTCAGCACTAATGATGCAGAGACGAAGAGACCAGCACGCTATGTCAGCATACAACACCCCGTCGGCATCGACGAAGAGAAAAGAGACGAATACACCCACGGGCACCGCCCGGCTCATCCTTCGCCTGCGCTACCCGTGGGTGGGGGGCATTTGTGGACACCGAAAATTGCACACCCAGATGTCCTGCTCGGCCCAGCATCAACAACGGAACCGAGTGAAGCAGCCCCGGAGAGACTAGTCATCCGGACTCCCCCCAGTATGCGCACTGCCGTGAAGCCGTCCCCGGAGTCACGACAGCGAAGAGAAATCAACCCCCAGGAGCCCTACAATCCATGGGCCTTGAAGAAAATCAAACGAGCCGCAACTCGTGCTCACAACGGGCTGAAAATTGCCCATTTAGCCCTTCAGCGGCACACCCCTTTGCCCTGTTCAGCGGCACGCCCTTCAGCGGCACCGCCAAGCGCCCTTCAGCGGCACGGCCATGTGCCCCTCAGCGGCACACCCAGGGCAGCCCTTCAGCGGCACGCCCCTCTGCCGCCTCCAGGCCGCTCAGCGGCACGCTCCCCTCAGGCCGTTCAGCGGTACACCCTGGCAAGCCCCAGCGGCACGCCCCCTAGGCCGCCCATCGGCACACCCTTTTGGCCGCTCAGCGGCACACTCTTCTCGCCGTTCAACGGCACGCCCATCTGGGGCCTCAGCGGCACGCCCAGCGGCACGCCCCAAGCAAGCCCCAGCGGCACACTCCTTGCTGCCTTCCACGGTACACTCCCCAGGTGCCTCCAGCGGCACGCCTGTTGTGCCCTCCAGCGGCACACCCCCAAGGTGCCCCTAGCGGCACGGCCTTTGGCCCTTCCAGCGGTACGCTGGCCAGCCCTTTCAGCGGCACGCTCTCACAGCATTCCAGCGGTGCAGCCTGCTGGCTCCCAGCGTCACGCTCCGGCGGATCAAATCTTACGTCCATGCCCTATGGATTCTTGGCGCGCAGTGGACTTGCTGAGGTGTCGGCCGGGGATTGGGCCACGTTGCCTACTCCTCCTGCCACCCAGGACAAGGGAGTCAACTCCCATTAAATGCACTTCGGACGCCTCCTGCCTCCGAACGCTCCCGCCACAGGGGGTATAAGACCCCTCTCCTTCGCTGCGAAGCGGGGGAGAGGCCAGCCAGCCAGACACACAGACGAAGAAAAGAGAAGAAGAAGAGAAGAAGAGAAGAAGAAGAGGGAGAGGCTCCCCCTGCTGCCCCGTCCACCATCGCCGGAGAAGAGAGAAGAGAAGAAGAAGAAGAAGAGTGAGAGAAGAGAGGAGTGAGGTCTGGGAGGGGAGGAGGAGCCCATGCTCCGTTCCCCTTCCCCCTTGTATCTTCATTTCCCTTTTTCCCTTTCCTTTTGCTGTTGCTCCCTTTTTTTTAGTTCTCCCTACGATGTATTGGCCCTCTGTGGCCTTTTCTTTCCATGAATGAAAATCCCTCTTTTGGGTGTCTTGCTATCGTGCTTGGTTTGTGCGTCTCAGCCCTTCCCCCCTCTGTCTTGGCCCTCTTCATGAGGCCTCTGGCCTTAACCGCTTGTCTTCGCCTGCCTTTGCTTGCCGTTTACCACCCCTAGCGGCACACCCTGTTGGTGCCCCAGCGGCACACCCCTTTTTGGTGCCTCAGCGGCACGCCCTGATTATGCCGCCACCGGCACACCCTTTTGACCCTTAGCGGTACACCCCGTTGAGTCCTTGGCCGGCACACTCTTTGGCCCTTAGCCCTTGGCCGGTACACTCCTTTTGACCCCCAGCGGTGCACCCCATTGGCCCCTGGCCGGTACACCCTTTTAGGCCCTCAGCGGTACACTCTTTAAGCCCTCAGCGGCACACACTTTGGCCATGCCCCAGCCCGGTACGCCTTGGCCGAAACCCAGTCTGCCTCGTCCGATTCCACAGGCCTTAGGCCCCGTTGCTTTCCTTCGTGTTTGCCGAAGTTTTACTAAAGGTGTTGCTGCCTTCGGGCGCCCACCTCCAGTTGTCGGGTTCCGCCACTCCATGTGGGCGCGTTCCCTTTTTCTCCCTTACGCTCGGGTCAAGGGGAGATGCTGCCGAATTTTCGTCAGAAACAATAACATATTAAAAGGCAAAAAGAAGGCAACAAACAAATAAAAAGAATAATGGTAAAACGCTTTAACCAAGGCAAGAGAATCGCAATCAACATAAAGGAAATCGAATCAAATAACGACTAAGCAACTCGAACATCCACCCTCGCAAGAGAAAGAATGAAAGATCATCAAGAGAAAGAGAGAAGAAACCCATGCAAACTTAACAAAATCAAGAGAGAAAAGGAAAAGAGAAAAGACATAAGAACGGAGGAGGAGTGGGCTCCCCACGCCCTTCGCCGGCACGCCCCTAGCCCGGCTGCTCAGCCCTTCAGCGGCACGCTCCCCACGCCCTTCGCCGGCACGCCCCTAGCCCGGCTGCTTGGCCCTTTGCCGGCACGCTCCAGCCAGCCCCTCGCCGGCACGCCCCTACGGGCCTTCCCCGGCACGCCTCCCTCAGCCCCTCGTCGGCACGCTCCAGCCCTTCCCCGGCACGCCTCCCTCAGCCCCTCAGCGGCACGCTCCCTTGGCCCTCCAGCGGTACGCCCCTGGCCTTCAGCGGTACAGCCCTTTAACCCTCCAGCGGTACACCCGTCCAGCCCTTCAGCGGCACAGCCCTTCAGCGGTACAGCCCCAGGCCCTTCAGCGGCACATCCCTTCCAGCCCTTCAGCGGCACAGCCCCAGGCCCTTCAATCAGCGGTACGCCTGAAATAATGATATTAATAAAGATAATAAGCTAAAAGAAAACATAATAAATAAACAAATAATGATACAAAACTTAAACAACGATAATAATAACAAACTCAAATGAAAATAGAGAAATAATAGCAAATAATAATGTTAAATGACAATAATAAATGATAATAATTTCAAAAAATGTGAATAAATAAATAAGAATGATAAAGAAATAAGCAATAATAATAATAAGCTTAAAAGAAATAATAATAATGACAAATAGACAAATAAATGATAACAATAAATAAATAAATAATAATAACAAACTTAACAAAAAATGACAAGCAAATGAATGATAATAAAACGAACAAAAAAATAATAACGAACCTAATAACAACAATAGTAAATGAATAAATCACAAGAAAAATGAATAAACAGTAATAAAGGATTCACTCAAAGATATGTATAAATTAACAAATGATAATGATAACGTTTCTTAAATAATAATAAAACAATGGGATCCGCTTCGCAGCCCCGTCTCTCCCGTGACCCGGTGCCAAAGGAACAATGATGCCGCCCTTCCAGGTCGGGCCTGAGTCTTGGGAATTATCCCGAAATGGCCGTAGCCCGACCTCGCCTCGGGCTGATATTTCGATTAAACCGGACTTATTTCTCCGGCCGGATCCCTTCCGAGCCGCCACTAAAATTGCCGCACGTTCGGCAGACATTTGAACGGATTCACCTCGATTCCCGCCGCATTCTTCTTACGGACCTACGTCCGAACACGAAAAGGCACGCGAGCGACCTGCATAGCCGGTGGTTCCTACCCCGATATGGTTGTGAGCCGGCATTGCTCCGGGCCAATAGCTCATCAATTCCGACCCGTTCCTATCGGGATTCGTTCCCGCCCTTTCATTGAAATTGCCGTAAACTCGGCATACATTTGTACGGGGTCGTTCCACCCGCGTCGCACTTTCAATATGGGCCCTTGCCCGAACATGAAAAGGTCGGCAAGTGACCGACAGAATCCGAATTAGAACGAGACGGCTCTCGCCACCCCCGGACTCCTTCCATGGGAATATCAATAAGACCTCCGTGGGCCACACTCAGACCCGGGCCTATCCCGATCATGGTCATCGTCTGGCTCATATCCTCGGTCTACAGCCCGCTCCTTTCGAACACTTTTCGGTCTGGAGTCTAGTCCCGGACTCTCCCCGTTGCCCTCCGGCACTAGAAATATTAACGTGTCCACGCGAGCCCCGTTTGGACCACGGGAGGCGCCCCCGATATGGTCCTGACTCGATCTCGCACCGGGCCAATAAACTCGCTGGTTTCCTGCTACACTAACTGAGACTTAACCGAATATTTTCAGTGTCTCGGAATAATGTATTTGCCGTACCCGGCGTACATATGTTTCAGGTCTCCTGCGACGATTACAATATTCTCAAGCCGGACTCCCGTCCGAATATTAAACGGCCTCCCGAATGACCGACACGTTTCGAACGTCCGCTTCTCCGGACACAGGTCTTTTCAGCCGATTCAAGGGATATTCCCCATTGCCCTCCGGCACCGAAACATCAATGACGCTCATGTAAGTCTTGTTTCGACCGCGGGGGGCCCACCGCAGTATGGTCGCAGCTTGCTCTTGCACCGGGCCAACAGATTTACCGGTTTCCGACCGCTCTAACCGAGGTTTAGCCGAATGTTTTCCGTTCTTCTGAACAATAAATTGCCATATCCTGGCATACATATGCTCCGGTCTTCCCGCGACGATCGCGCTTTTCCCGAGACGGGCACTCGTCCGAATATTAAATGGTCAATATACGACCGACATGGTCTCGAATGGTTTTCTCCCGCCTTCGCACAAGGACTTCAACACCTCGTAATAGACCTCTCATGCAATTAATTTCTTGGCCATGAGGCCCTAAATCTCGGCGATTAATCAAGGGTGTTCCCTCGTATGGGGGATGTAAATGACGCCGTGACCTTTATGGCGCGGCGGGTTTTGGTCCCGACACGAACCACACAATCGTCTGACCGAGTCAGATCGAGCGCACCGTGGGCTCTTCGGAGCCCGAATAAATTGTCACTTTGTGACTGGCACGCCCACGCACTTAATAAGCCGAATAAAAGAAACGAGAGGATAATAAGTGCAGAAAAGTGCGTCCACAATACCCCACCATATGGCAAAAGGAGGACCCAGGTCCAGCACTTCACACACTACACGGTCGCCCGTGGTTCGGTAGTCTCTCGTGCTGCCTGACACCGTTTCTCCTTGGCCATGCTCAGGATGGATGAAAATCCTTGTATTTCCTCTCTCTCGGCTGAGGATAGGGGCAAGTGGTGAATAAGGGGGAGAGAACTGACCTACACTCCCCAATGAAAAGAGGTCTCAAATAGGGGCAGTCCGTTAAGACCTGACTCCGCAAAGCATGAAAAAAAAAAGAGAAAAGGGGAAACACAAGGAAGGAAAGGGCAAAAATCGAAAAATAAGGCCGAAAGCGCAAAGCTCGAAGCTCCCAAAAATTCCCCCGAAAGCATACAACTAGGCATGGCAAGAGTGGCAGTACAGTTTCCCCGCGGGACGTTATGAGCCCGGCCGTATGCGTGCCTAAGGCGGATAAAGGTTCGATGACGGACGTAAAGCCCCGGCGCAACAGATCATATTCTTTAAAAGGGGAGTGTCCCGGGAAAGAACTCAAGCCCTAAAAACCCCGATACCCATCGTCAGCCTCCCTACATGATCTTTTTTACTTTCCCAAGGAATGAATCCCACCCCGGGTATGGCCTCAGCAGAAGCACCGTCGAGCAAAGTTGACTCCGATCACGGGCGGTCCCCCTTCCTGCACGCGTTGAGCCTTGGAAGTCCATAGCAAGACGAGAAGGTCCCTGCTATTGAGACCCGAGCTGGTTTCAAAACCCAAAAAAAAATTGAATATTTCAAAATCCAAAAAAATCAAATATTTCAAAAACAAAAAAAAATCGAATATTTCAAAACCCCAAAAAATCAAATATTTCAAAACCAAAAAAAAATCGAATATTTCAAAAACCCAAAAAATCGAATATTCCAAAAAACCCAAAAAATCGAATATTTCAAAACCCAAAAAAGATCGAGTATTTTCAAAATCCAACAAAAAATCAAGTATTCCAAAAAGAAAAAGACGCACATTCATATGCATTTCTCGCATTTTGGTATTCGCCTATTTAATAAGGCTCAACCCCTTGACCAAAAAAAATCAAGAAAGGGTCATCCCCTAACTTGCTATAGGCAAGGGGCTAAGCCTAAAATAGATTTAATTTGTTTCATGTTTGCATGTGTACAGGGGCAGGTTGGAAGGGCAGTTGGCTCGAGACCACGTGACTATTCAATCCTCGTTTTGGCCTATGCAATCACATCACATCACCATCACATCACAAAGCTCAAACTCAATCTCATCAAATCTTATTCATTTCATATGTCAAGCTGTCTGGATACAAAGTCTCATGCCATATCACCATAAAAACAAAAGGAAAATCACTCAGTCCGCCGCTGGGCATCCCCGCGAGGACGTATCTCTCTCAACTCCCTAAGGTAAGCCTGTCGAGTCTCTGGATCCTCCTCAACCTCTGCTAGTAGGGTACGCACCCTACTCACCTCCCACATAATCAGCGCACTCCTGACCGCCTGCTCGTCCTCCTCTGTCCCGATCCTCCGTGCCTGTAGCATGGGAAGGTGGGGTAGCATAGGTAGCACCGTCCGGGGTAGTCCAATCTGCAGGTAGCATCTGTGTGGGCTGTACATCGCTAAGGCAGTGTCGCTCACGAGCCTCAAGTCCAAGCCGGCTCTCCTCGGTAGCATGATGGTGGTGTCGTGGAGGAAGTCCGGGCGCATCACAAACCTATCCAAGGGTAGCCTGTTGATGTACGGGCGCCACTCGTCCCTGGTCTTCAGCTCAGCCGTCCTGCACTCAACCTGTGGAGAAAACCTGAAAGCGCCTCCTATGAAGTAAAGGGGATGGCTCCCAAAGATCCGGTTGACTGAAGTGATATCCTCCCTCGGGGTGAACTTCATCGTAACTCCTATCCAGCACTCCAATAGGATCATCGAACCAAAGAGAGGACCTCCTAAGGCTACTGAAGTAAGACCCTCGTACGAATAAGCTAAGACGGCCTGAGAAATGGAAAGTCCCCGCCAAAGGCCACTGATGGTGCTGAGTAAGGGGATCTCCAGGACGTGGTCGGATGAAGGGAAAAGGATGGCCTCGCAGAGGCAGATGGATGCAGCTTTGGCTATGGCCTCAACCCACCCACACTTATTCTTGCAATGCTCCACTACCCACTGGCTCAGGGGAAGGAGGTGAATGTGGCGAGGGCCTACAAAGGTACGAACACCCCGCTATTAGGTATGAACCCCCCTAGGATGAGTTTTGGATCTATAGGGGCAACGGTGTGGCATATCAAGTCTTCCTCCCCCACCTTGGACCTAGGAAGCCCGAAATACGTCTCCACCTCCTCTAACAGGATAGTGGCCTCAAAAGATGGGAAGAAGAAAGTATTGGTCTGAGGGTGCCAAGTCTCCA
This sequence comes from Amorphophallus konjac, assembly GCA_022559845.1. Taxonomy (NCBI): domain Eukaryota; kingdom Viridiplantae; phylum Streptophyta; class Magnoliopsida; order Alismatales; family Araceae; genus Amorphophallus; species Amorphophallus konjac. Next base: position 438,377,196 of record CM040126.1, read on the forward strand.
TCAGAGCAGAAATACTATGCCAGTCTAAAGAAAGCTTAGGGTAGTTCTGACCTAGAACTAAGAGGGAGTGTAGGTGCCAGGATTTGAGGAGGTAAGTCACCCCAAGGGGCAATGCACGAACCATGGGAGCCACCCACTTTAAACTAGAAAAGCGTCTCGGGCCGGGGAGAAGCTGAGAAGAAGGAGAAGGCAAAGGGTGTAAGGAGATCTAAGAGGAAGTTGAGAGATGAAAATATGAACATATTCTGATCAAACTCACCTCTCTCATAGGGGTGGCGCTGAGATGTCGAGGAATCAAGCTTAGCCGTTGAATCGCTCCTCGCTCCTTTCTAGCCGGCCGCGGTCCTTCAAACGACGCACCCTCCGCAGGACTTCCATCAAAGGCCCTCTTCATGATGAGGTGACGAGAATCAAGGGTTTTAGGCCTCGGGAAAGGGAGGATGTGTGAGTTGAGAGTTCAGGCCTCCCTACTACTTATAGGGTTCATTAGGGAGCCTAAACCTCTTAGGATTAGGCCCAGATAAGTCTAGGACGGGTTTAGATAGGGTTGTGATAAGTGCAAAGCACCTTACCCTCGGGCTGGGGACTCTCCAGGGAGTCCCCTTTCGAGCAAATAGGATCTTAGCTTGGACGGTCTTACGATAGACCGTCCATATCATATACGGCCCATCATCAACCGTTCTTCTCCCTAAGGAAGCCCGAGCCCAGTGACTTGTGCGGCCCAAAATCTGCCGTTCAAATATTCTTACGGTTCATATTGAACCGTTCCAACTCAATTTAAGCGGTCTTTGGAGAACCACTATTCTCTACGAACGGTTAGGGGAGAACCGCCCATATACTCTGCCCCCAATCAACCTACTGCCTCAGTCGTTTGGCGCACTCATACTCACTCAAGTCGGCGTGTGCGTCACTCATCTCACTCAAGTCGGCATGAGCGTCACTCATCTCACTCAAGTCGGCGTGAGCGTCACTCATCTCACTCAAGTCGGCGTGTGCGTCACTCATCTCACTCAAGTCGGCGTGTGCGTCACTCATCTCACTCAAGTCGGCGTGTGCGTCACTCACCTCACTCAAGTCGGCGTGTGCGTCACTCATCTCTCTCGAGCTAAGCACACTCCTCAAACCCACTCATGCATGCATACATACATTCATCCACAAAGCAAGCGAGTAAAAAAGAATAGGCACATCACTATTATGTCACACCATGTACAAAAGACGGGCCCAGTACAACAAGTCAAGCAGCTCCCTCTCCCTGGCCCCCGTCGCTGTCCCCCTCACCCTCATGCCTCTTTGGAGGAGGCATCGCTGAGGTCGCCTCGTCACGCTGACGTCGTCGGCGCCGCTCATCCTCCTCGTTCCTCCCCTGGCCGGAGGAACCCGTAAAAAAACTCCTCACAGAGCCGTGAGAGCTGTGACTGCCACTCGGAGTCCCGCTGCGCGATCGCCGGCTCATCTCTCTAAAAACCCGCAACTCTCCGTTCAGCCCGGACATCTCAATCAGAGCACGATCCCGCTCCGCTCGAACTCGCACCAACTCCGCCGCATCCGCCCGGAGTCGCTCTAGCTCATGCCGAAGGAGTGCCATCTCCACCGTGCCCGCTGGCTGGCTCAGCGCAACCTCCTCCCGCACACGGGCTGCCTCCTCCCTAGCCGCTACTCGGCTCTGCTCCAACTCCGCCCGCAGACGAGACAGCTCGGACGTCTGCATTCACACGTCATTGTCAATGGGTCACATTTCATACATTTCATAAAGCATAAATAAGCAAAGGGGAAGTTTAGAGTTGCGTACTCTCTCCACGAGTGCCACCTCGGCCGCCTTGGCCCGCTCTACCATCCGAGTGAAGTCCGCATCCCGCTCGGCTCGGTCTGCTGGAGTCTGGACGGAAGAGGAAGAAGGAGCGTCTGGTCCCGCCCTCTGAGCACCCTCGGCGCGCTGCATCCAAATACTCCAGGTCAGTCATAGGCATAATCATAATCATATAGAACTGCATAATTTAAAGAGTCTAAGGTTTAGAAAACTCACCAGTAGGGCCAGAGCCTGTCGGGCCTCGTCTCTCTCTCGGATGGTGGAGTGCAGGAGTCCCTGCAACTCTGCCACTCGTCCTGCAGGGTCAACCTACATTTAAAAGATTCATGTGTCAGTGCATCATTCATAAGCATAATAGACAAGGTTTAAGTTTAGAAGTCGTACCGGTCGGTGGGCGCCTCGGAACACCTGGTCCTGATAGTGCCGAGCGTACGCAGTGTAGTACGTGTTGTCGCTCTCTGCCCGGGCAGTCACCACTCACCCTCGCGCAGCCCAGTCGGCAACCTGCTCGGCGTTCCTCGCTGTCCAGTCGTACGCCTCGCGGAGTCCCCGGGTCGTCCTCGTCACCCGTTCCCCCGCCTTCTCAGGCGCAGGGAACCCTACAGCCGGCTGATGGACCCCGATGGTCCTCATCACCAACCTGAAGTACAGTGGCTCCACCACATTCATGCAGTGAAGCCACACGTCCCGGCCAGAGAAGGCCAAGGCCTCGGTCACCCACGGCTGGCCCTCCTGGCTCTCCTCCGTGTAAGGAGTCCACCGTACCTACAAGGAATAGGAAACTACATCAGCATCATTATCATCATATAAGAATAGCACTAAAGAGTCTGAGTCTAGAAGCATACCGAGGTGTACGGTAGAGTTTCCAAGTCATCCTGCAGCTCCCGGACCTGCCGTCTCAAGGCCATCATTTCCCGAGGTGCTGTCCACCTCCGTGCAATCGGCAGGAGCCCAGGCCGGGTCTCCTCGCCTCTGCCTAGCCCACGTAGGCGCACGTAGGCCCATACCTGCATCACAAGTCTGTTGAGTCTCCTCGAATGATTTTGATGATAACAAAACTCAGGGTTATGATTTCATCGTCATCCGTGTTTTTGATTTCAAGCTCGAGCAAAGGAAGCAAATGCATAAATGTCTTCCCATGGAGTTGTACTGTGTTATCTAAATCCTTAACTCCGTAATGCATGAAGCAATCTTTCATCTAATGACATTTATGTTTTGATATGTCTTATTGGGCTAACAACTCATCTCTGCAGGCCAGGACCATTTCAGTCGACCAGTTCTCAAAGATAGGTCGACCAGTTTTTCCAGAATTGAAGTTTTCTCCTTGTTACAGGTTTCGGTCGACCGCCCCCGGATTTCCGGTCGACCGGTTTTCCCAGAACCCAAGCGATCAACGGGTTACAGGTTTTCGGTCGACCGCCCCTGGCGTTCAGGTCGACCGGTTTTGCCAGAATCAAAAAAATCCTATTTGTTACAGGTTTAGGTCGACCGGCTCCCTGATTCCGGTCAACCGGTAGCCTCGAAAGCCCCCTTTGTTGACTTGTTTGTCCAAGCTCGAGTGAAGTCTTTCTCCCTCATTCTTTTAATGTAAAGTCCAGCATTCAAGGAGTGAATTGTGGATCTGGTTTGGGACTTGTCCCAGGCCCTTCCTAGATCTATAAAAGATCTCTTCCAAGGGGCAAGTGAACCCTAATGCTGAAGTGATAGAACAAGGGGAGAGTGCTTGCACTGTTCACGTGAACAGTGATCCGTGGGAATCCTTCATCAAAGATCAAAGGAGGTCAAGCTCGAATCTTCATCCAAATCAAGAGCAGATCAAAATTAGAGGAAGCTGCATCCTGAATCTACGTCAATCATTAAGGGGGAGCTGTCTTGTGTTCTTACTCTTCATTATTCATTCTCAATTTGTGCTCAAACTGGTTTTGCCTTTCTTCCCTCTTCGAAATCTTTTGTGTGTGTGGATCCTTATAGATCCGTGTACGCGTGTGTATCTTTGTGCTTGTCTCTTCGTGTGTGTGTGTGTTTGAGCACCCTTGTAAGGGTTCTAACTCCTTCACGTGTGGTTGTGTGTGTGTGGTGTCAATCTTGTATTCCTAAACAAGATAGTGTGTGGTTCCTCACCTTGTGAGGGGTGGACGTAGGTTGCTGTTGCTGCATCCGAACCACCTTAAATTTGTTGTCCATTGTATGGTTTGATCCCTCTCTTCTATCTCCTTCTGTCCTACTTAGCTAGCTTTGTGTGTGCTTCGAAAGAGTGCTCGAATCCTCGTTCGTCTTTCCATCTACGATATCTTGTGGTATATTGAAAGGTATCCTCTGACTGATGTGATCAGTCTCATCAGAAGGAATATATCTTGTGTGAGAGAATCCTTGGATTCCTGAACTCCGCCTGGTACCCAAGAACCTCCGTTTAAGATTGTTGTTGTTGGCTTTAAATCTGTTCTTCGTCTGACCCCCTCGCGCTTGTAGTCCTCATTGTGTGAGTGTTATTTATATCGGTAATCAGTTTTCATAATTTTTGATTATACCCAATTCACCCCCCCTCTTGGGTGTCATTGATCGTGGGACTTCAATTGGTATCAGAGCTAAGGCTCTTTTTCCTTCCAGATCTAACGATCTTGAGTAAGATCCGGATCAATGGCTAACAAGGGAATGATACCTGAGGGTCACTCCATCAGCCGACCTCCTTTTTTTGATGGTTCGAACTACTCGTACTGGAAAAACAGAATGCATGTCTTCTTGAGAGCTCAAGAGTATGAAGTGTGGAAAGTTGTGGACAAAGGTCCTTACAAACTCGGGGCTGATGAAGAAAAATGGACCCCAGAAGAAATTAAGAAATGCACTGTTAACTATAATGCCATGAATATTATGCAGTGTGCCATACATCCTAATGAGTTCTCCCGCGTATCAATGTGCAGCTCAGCCAAAGAGATGTGGGACAAATTGCGACTCATTTATGAAGGAACCTCGGAGGTCAAAGAGACGAAGGCCAATCTACTCGTAAGCGATTACGAGCTGTTCAAAATGAAGCCGGAGGAAACTATCTCAGAAATGTTTGCAAGGCTAACTGAGATCACAAATGGCCTTAAAAGCCTTGGGAAAGATTACACCAACTCTGAGCTCGTAAGGAAAGTCTTGAGATCCCTCACTCCCGCGTGGCACACAAAGGCTACCGTCATTGAAGATTCAAAAAATCTGTCCACACTCACGCTCGATGAACTCATAGGGTCACTTATGACCTATGAGATAAATATGAAAAGGACAGCCGAAGAAGATATCAAGAAGAAAAAGGTGATTGGATTGAAAGCTCATCAACCCAATGATGACTCTCAAGAAGAAGAAACCAGCGATGGAAGCAATGAAGAAGAAGAACTTGCAATGATCACCCGACAAGTGAGAAGATTTCTAAAGAAGAAAAGGAACTTTCAGGGAAATTTCAGGAAGGGGCCAAGGAAGCCCATTCAACCCAAAGGTGAGTCGAGCAAACCAAACAGCATCATATGCTATGAATGCAAGAAACCTGGGCACATGAGAGGTGAGTGCCCAGATCTGAAAAAGAAATTCAAGAAGGACATCTTCAAGAAACCCAAGGCCATGGTCGCTACGTGGAGCGATGAGGAAGATGAACCATCCGATGAGGAAATTCAAGAACTGGTGGGAAGTCTATGTCTTATGGCACACGGAGACGAATCTCCAGAGGTAAACTCTGACCCTGACTTCATTTCGAATGAACAATGGGAATCTGAATATGAGAAACTTTACTTGAAATATAAAAAAATCAGGTCTGAAAATAAAGATTTAAAAAAAAGATTGATGAGGACATTTTCGCTAAATTTGAGAATTTGGAACAAGAATGGTTCGAGCTAGTCGAAGAAAAAGAAAACATGTTGCAAATCATTTCAGACAGTGAAAAAAACAAAGAAGAGATGGCATGTAAAATGGCTGAGATTGAAAAAGTGTGTGAAACATTAAAAAGGGAAGGAGAAATTCTGAGGTTCGAAAATTCAGAACTTGAGAAGAAAAATGGGATCTTGAGTGAGGAAGTGGTTGAACTTCAGTCCATTTTGACTAGGTTTGTCAAAGGAAAACAAAACCTAGACAACTTGTTGGGAATTAAGGCTAACTTCCAAAAGGAAGGTTTGGGATACACTCCTGAAAATAAAAAATCCTTTGAGCATAAGATTATCACATCATTTGTGCATGGGGACAACCACGTCTCATCTTCCAACACACAATCCAAACGTATGCAATCCAGATCACCAAAACCTCAAAGGAAATTTGCTCCAGTCAACTGCTATCACTGTGATAGATTTGGTCATACCATCGCAAACTGTTGGGTCAGGCAAAACTTGTCCAGGAATCACAATTTTAGGGTCAAGAAAAGATATGCACAGAATGAGACTAACTCTTATGGACCCAAACTAGTTTGGGTACCAAAAACAATTGCATGAGAATCTTCGTTCTTGCAGATATGTCTTGAAGCTAGGGGGAGCAAGTGGTACCTAGACAGCGGTTGTTCAAGGCACATGACAGGGGACAAGGAAGTGTTCTCATCATTGCAGGATAAGGATGGAGGCTCTGTGGTCTTTGGAGGCAAAGACAAAGGTAAGATCATCGGGATCGGCAACATAGGTAAGAATTCTGAAATTCTCATTGAAGATGTACTTTTGGTGAAAGGTCTAAATCATAACCTGCTAAGCATCAATCAACTGTGCGATAAAGGTTTTAAAATCATTTTTGATGAAACTCACTGCATTGTCATGAACAAAAGCACTCAGGAAATAAAATTCATTGGAAATAGAAACAACAATGTTTACACTGTTGATATTGATAATGTCTCCTGTGATGATTTGTGTCTGTCAGCAAACAATCATGAAAATGCTTGGTTATGGCACCGAAGATTGGGTCATGCTAGTTTTGGAGTAATCTCCAAGTTGTCTAGACATGATTTAGTGAACGGATTGCCTAAATTAAAGTTTGAAAGTGATCGAGTTTGTGAAGCTTGCGCAAAAGGTAAGCAAACACGAATCTCTTTCAAAAATAAGAATATTGTATCCTCTGCTAGACCTCTGGAATTGTTGCATCTTGATCTTTTTGGTCCAACCAGGACCTCCAGCCTAGGAGGAAAATCTTATGGTTTTGTGATTGTTGATGATTATTCCAGATTTACATGGGTGCTCTTCTTGTCCAATAAAAATGATGCCGTGACGGAATTTCAAGTTTTTTGCAGGAAAGTTCAGAATGATAAAGGTTATCCTATCACTACTATTCAGAGTGATCACGGTGGAGAGTTTGAGAATCAAGATTTCAGTGAGTTCTGCGAAGAGCAGGGATACACACATAACTTTTCTTCACCAAGGACGCCTCAACAGAATGGAGTTGTAGAGAGGAAAAACAGAACATTGATAGACATGGCACGTACCATGTTAAGTGAAAACTCTTTACCAAAATACTTTTGGGCTGAGGCAGTAAGTACGGCATGCTACATCATCAACAGGGCTATGGTAAGGCCTATCCTAAAGAAAACTCCCTACGAGCTATATAAAGGTAAGAAACCAAATATTTCCCATCTCAAACCCTTTGGATGCTCTTGCTTCATTCTGAATAATGGTAAGTCTAATCTAGGGAAGTTTGATGAGAAAAGTAACAAGGGAATATTTTTAGGTTATGCATTGAATTCTAGAGCCTATCGAGTTTTTAATAAACGGACCTTGGTTGTTGAAGAAAGTCCTCATGTAATTTTTGACGAATCTGAACCAAAAATGACAAACCAATCTGTCCAACTTGTGGATACAGGAGAAGTCTCTAAAAGCTCAACAATTGTTGGAACACCAAAAGCTGAAGATGAACCTAAGGAAGAAGTGTCCAGCAGGGGTGAAGAAAGTGAAGATCCTTCAATCAAGACGCTGCAGGAGCAGCAAGTACAGCATCCCGACCTTCCAAGCACCTCTACATTTTCAAAGGATCATCCATCCGGGAACGTCATCGGTAATCCTCAGGATGGAGTAAGAACCAGAGCTTCATTGAGGCAAGTAGAAGAAGAAGATTTGATAGCTCTTATCTCACAAGAAGAACCGAAAGACATCTTTGATGCCTTACGAAACGAATTTTGGATTCAAGCCATGCATGAAGAGCTGCATCAGTTTGAGAGAAACGAAGTGTGGACACTTGTACCCCGTCCCAGAGATCAACCTGTGATAGGGACTCGGTGGGTCTTTAGAAACAAATTGAATGATACATGTGTGGTCGTCCGAAATAAGGCACGGCTCGTGGCCAAAGGATACAGCCAGGAAATGGAAATTGATTTTGATGAGTCTTTTGCCCCAGTGGCTAGACTAGAAGCAGTTCGGATTTTACTATCTTTTGCATGCTCATTAAACTTCAAACTGTTTCAAATGGATGTTAAATCTGCCTTTCTTAACGGGTTCATCAAGGAGGATGTTTTTGTAGATCAACCTCCAGGATTTGAAGATTCCAAGCACCCACGACATGTGTACAAGCTCCGGAAGGCATTGTACGGGCTTAAGCAGGCACCAAGGGCATGGTATGAAAGACTCACCTCATTTCTGACTCAAAATGGATTCAAAAGAGGTAATGTTGACCAAACACTCTTCACTAAAAAATCAGGTAAAGAAATATTGGTGGTTCAAGTGTACGTTGATGACATAATTTTTGGAGCCACTAACAACGGCCTGTGTAATGAATTTGCAAGAATGATGCAGGGCGAGTTTGAAATGAGTCTAATGGGTGAACTAACATTCTTCCTTGGACTGCAGGTGAAGCAAACGTCCGAAGGGATTTTCATAAACCAAGCCAAATATACGATGGAGCTGCTAAAGAAATTTGGGATGGCAGAAGCAAAACCCATGTCAACTCCAATGGCCACAACTACCAAGTTAGACAAAAATGAAAACGGTAAACCAGTCGATCCCACACTATACCGAGGTATGATCGGATCACTGCTATATTTAACAGCATGTCGCCCAGATATTCAGTACAGTGTGTGCCTATGTGCTCGTTTTCAATCTTGCCCAAAGGAATCCCATCTTATGGCTGTTAAGCGAATTTTTCGGTATCTTATTGGCACTCTAGACTTTGGCTTGTGGTTTCCAATCGGCAGTTCATATGACTTGATTGCATATACAGATGCTGATTATGCTGGCTGTATTGTCGATCGAAAAGTACTAGTGGGTACTGTCAATTTCTTGGTGGGTGCCTAGTTTCGTGGGCCTCCAAGAAACAACATTCAGTAGCATTATCAACGGCCGAGGCTGAGTATGTAGCCGCCGGAAGTTGTGGAGCCCAAGTACTTTGGATCAAAAATCAACTGCTTGATTTGGATGTTGTAATAAACTGTGTTCCAATTTTATGTGACAACACTAGTGCCATCAGCTTGTCAAAAAACCCTGTTCAACACTCTAGGACCAAGCATATAGACATTCGTCATCACTTCCTAAGAGATCATGTAGGCAAGGGTGTTTTCGAGCTGCATTTTATTGATACCCATAACCAGCTGGCCGATATCTTCACCAAGCCTTTAAACCAGGAGCAATTCAACAAGATTAGAAGGGAACTTGGCATGTGCAAGGGCGAGAGCATACACCCTTAAGTCTGCATTAGAATGAGTGATGCATTTCAGGATCATTGGGGGTAAACAATATGTCATGCATCATCCTATTGTGTGTGTGTATTTCTTTTTGCATGATATTCTCCTGCATGCATGCTTGTATATGCTTTTATAATTATATATATACCCCTCCTTGAATTATTTCTAGAACCATTTACTTCTTGATGAATAAATGTGGACAATGACCTTGGGTCACTGGGTAGCAACTGAGGGGGAGCCTTCAGACCAACCTCAGTAGTTGATTCGTTAGAAGTCATCTTCTCTTTCCCCATATTTTGTTAAAAAAAAGGAAATAAAAAAAATTATAAAAAAGGGGGATTCTATACCTTTCTGTACATGGAGTTCACTTGAGGCAGCAGCTTTGGAGATCGTCTACCTTTTCCGTATTCTGAAGTTTTTTTTTGGGGGCAGGAAATCGACCATTCCGGTCGACCGGCCCACCCGTTCCGGTCGACCGAAACCGGCGAACCGGCCCAACCGGGACCCGACCGCCCTTCTTTTTAAAGGGCCCGCACCCCCTTTTCTTTTCATTCCATCCCATCTATCCCTCTTCCAACACCTCTTCTAAACCTTAGACCACACCACCTCTCTTCCACTAGCCTAAATCTCCATCTCCCATCCATCCGTCCTCCCTCTGGCGGATCTGTCATTTTTCCGGGACGCACTCTCTACTGTCGTCCGTGGTGCCGCAACCTGCTCTCCCTGACTCCAGAGCTTGGAAAGCATCCTCCAGGGTTTCAAGAGTGCTCTTCTCGTCCATTCCCTTACCAAGGGCCGGACACCCTCTCTTCGAAGGGTTTCACAGCCGGATTCCTAGCCAACGATGCCGCCCCGACGGAGTTCTCGGCGTTCCAATCTAGGGGAAGCCAGCGGCCAGAGAAGGGAGGCCCCTGCTCATCCACCGAGGGCACCAGAACCACGTCCAGCAGCCCGTCTGCCTCCTCGGCCCATCATCAACCCTCGACTGGTTGACTTTCAGGAGGTGACTGAGCTTCTACCAGATTTGTTTGCTCTATTTGCCGTTCAGGATGGCTGGATAGACTTTGCATCCCGATATACTAGGTACTATCCGAACCTAGTCCAGGAATTCTATGGCAACCTGGTTGAGAGAAATGGAGAGTTGTATACTTTGTTCAGGCCACGGAGATACATATTGCACCTGAACTTTTCCAACTTGCTTTGGGAGTCTCGGACTGGGGTGCCGACATATCGTGGGGTCATGATGAAATGCCAGACACTTTCTTCCTCATGACAGGGTGTGAGTTTGTTCAAGGTGTAAGCAATCGCCTTCAGTTGAACGCCAACTACTTCCCACCGCTGCAGCGCATTCTACATCACATAATCACCACCGTGCTTTATCCTAAAAGTGGCAGTCGCAATGAAGTCACAACAGTCCATAAGTTCCTCTTTTACCATATCATGAATGCGAATTTAGTGAATATGGGTCGACTCATGACACATTTGATCAGTTCTTGCCGCACCAACTTGAGCCGGTCCTTACCCTATGCTACACAGTTGACGGGTGTTTTTATCTATGCTGGGATAGACTTGACAAACGAAAGATCACTCCAAGTTCGACAAGATGATATCTATAATGAACACAAGATTTTCTTCGATCTTGGATACTACTGGGGTGATGATGGTGAGCTTACTAGAGATGTTCCCACATATGTCGCACAGCTTGCTCCAGCTGCAGTTCCACCGTTACAGCCGGACCAGCCGGACCTTGGGGATGCACCCCCTCCAGTTCAGGTGGAGGATCAGCCTCCCGTGCAGGCTGCGGACCATGAGATGCCACCTCCTCCACAATTCTTTCAAGGGGAGTCTTCCACTCGGGTGTTGGTCCTCCCACTAGGGCGGACTATGAGACTCTTGAGGGTCGTGTCTTAGGCTTGGAATCCCGGATTCACTCCTCCCTTGACCGGATGGACACATTCATGGGCACTATGACTGAACGAATGGATGGTGTTTTCCTTGCTCTGGATGATATCTCTCTCCACTTGGCCACCCTTTATGCCAGTCATGAAGATAATCGTGAAGCTTTTCGCATTACAAATCAATCACTTCTTCACATGCATTCACAGTTGTCTCATTATGATGACCTTCTCCATGGCATTTCTGATCGCTTGCCTCCTGCTAACCGTGAAGCTCCTCCTGCTCCTCCTGCTCCTGCTGCTCATGATGGCGTCGGTGCTTCGGGTGATGATGCTGCTGAGGGGACGCCTGATCCACCTGCCTCTTAGCTGACCTTGTGTCCCCACTGTGTCTTTCCTGTCCACGAATTCTGTATCCCACTCCCCTTTTTGTTGATGTCAAAGGGGGAGAAGTAGCTATTTCACCTTGTCTATCTATCTATTTTATGCCTGCTGTGTGCTTGTGTGTCTGTTTGGTTGTATGTCTTTTGGCACTACGTTCGTTTGCATTCTGTGAGTCTTGTGTCCTTGCATTTGCATCTTGTCATGTAACTCCAACCTTGTTATGAAACAATGCCAGGCACTTGCTGATTGTTATCTATTTTGGTCACTTCTCCTATCTTTTATTACATCTCCAACATCGAGCGCATATAATGGTTGGAATGATTCTGGTTGGATTGTTTTGTCTTTTTCTGCTTGAAGAACTCTATCCATCCCTGACATGTTTTTTTTGTTTGTTTTGTCATCATCAAAAAGGGGGAGATTGTTGAGTCTCCTCGAATGATTTTGATGATAACAAAACTCAGGGTTATGATTTCATCGTCATCCGTGTTTTTGATTTCAAGCTTGAGCAAAGGAAGCAAATGCATAAATGTCTTCCCATGGAGTTGTACTGTGTTATCTAAATCCTTAACTCTGTAATGCATGAAGCAATCTTTCATCTAATGACATTTATGTTTTGATATGTCTTATTGGGCTAACAACTCATCTCTACAGGCCAGGACCATTTCAGTCGACCAGTTCTCAAAGATAGGTCGACCAGTTTTTCCAGAACTGAAGTTTTCTCTTTGTTACAGGTTTCGGTCGACCGCCCCCGGATTTCCGGTCGATCGGTTTTCCCAGAACCCAAGCGATCAACGGGTTACTGGTTTTCGGTCGACCGCCCTTGGCGTTCAGGTCGACCGGTTTTGCCAGAATCAAAAAATCCTATTTGTTACAGGTTTAGGTCGACCGGCTCCCTGATTCCGGTCAACCGGTAGCCTCGAAAGCCCCCCTTGTTGACTTGTTTGTCGAAGCTCGAGTGAAGTCTTTCTCCCTCATTCTTTTAATGTAAAGTCCAGCATTCAAGGAGTGAATTGTGGATCTGGTTTGGGACTTGTCCCAGGCCCTTCCTAGATCTATAAAAGATCTCTTCCAAGGGGCAAGTGCAACCCTAATGCTAAAGGAAAAGAACAAGGGGAGAGTGCTTGCACTGTTCACGTGAACAGTGATCCGTGGGAATCCTTCATCAAAGATCAAAGGAGGTCAAGCTCGAATCTTCATCCAAATCAAGAGCAGATCAAAATTAGAGGAAGCTGCATCCTGAATCTACGTCAATCATTAAGGGGGAGCTGTCTTGTGTTCTTACTCTTCATTATTCATTCTCAATTTGTGCTCAAACTGGTTTTGCCTTTCTTCCCTCTTCGAAATCTTTTGTGTGTGTGGATCCTTATAGATCCGTGTACGCGTGTGTATCTTTGTGCTTGTCTCCTCGTGTGTGTGTGTGTTTGAGCACCCTTGTAAGGGTTCTAACTCCTTCACGTGTGGTTGTGTGTGTGTGGTGTCAATCTTGTATTCCTAAACAAGATAGTGTGTGGTTCCTCACCTTGTGAGGGGTGGACGTAGGTTGCTGTTGCTGCATCCGAACCACCTTAAATTTGTTGTCCATTGTATGGTTTGATCCCTCTCTTCTATCTCCTTCTGTTCTCTTAGCTAGCTTTGTGTGTGCATCGGAAGAGTGCTCGAATTCTCGTTCGTCTTTCCATCTACGATATCTTGTGGTATATTGAAAGGTATCCTCTGACTGATGTGATTAGTCTCATCAGAAGGAATATATTTTGTGTGAGAGAATCCTTGGATTCCTGAACTCCGCCTGGTACCCAAGAACCTCCGTTTAAGATTGTTGTTGTTGGCTTTAAATCTGTTCTTCGTCTGACCCCCTCGCGCTTGTAGTCCTCATTGTGTGAGTGTTATTTATATCGGTAATCAGTTTTCATAATTTTTGATTATACCCAATTCACCCCCCCTCTTGGGTGTCATTGATCGTGGGACTTCAAAGTCATGTCAGCATTATAGCAAGCATATAGGGTTGCATGATTAAATTATAATTAAGTCTAGAGTAGAGAGTAGTATCTGGAGTAAGGGGGAGAAGCCCCCAAGCATCGTCCGACGTGCCGTCGAACTGAGAGTGTCAAAGAGGAAGGCGAGGACCGCCGCTCCCCAAGCATAGTCACCTACGTGCTCGAGCTCCTGGAGGAAAGGGAGGAAGCGACAGCTCATCACGTCCGCCCGAGTGGAGAAGAGAAGCCGCCCGAACATCAGCATCAAGAACCGTCTCAGCACTCTGTCCGCCTCAGGTCCCGGTCCCGCAGCAACTCTCGGTCTCGCCAGCCCCACGAGCCGCTCCAAGTGCTCCTCCGGTCGCTCCCCGACCGCAACTCCCGCTCGTCGTAGACCCAGGCTGTCCTGGAGAGCAGCCCGGGAAGGAGGGTCGACTGCCTCTCGGGGCGCCGCAGCTGTAGGCCGAGCAGCTCCCGAGCCATCCCCCGGTAGTCAGGAAAAGTAGTCCCGCTGACCGGTGACCCGTGCACACGTAGGCCAGTGAGCCTGGCCACGTCCTCCAATGTAGGGACCATGTGCCCCCATGGGAAAAGGAACGTCCGACTCACTGGATCCCAGCGGTCGTGCAGGGCGTAGAGCAGAGCTACGTCAAAGCGACACACCTCAATACTCAGGAAAGGGGCGAACCCCATGGCAGTCAACCGCTCCCTCTGGAAGTCCGGCAGTGCCAGGTACACTGCACGGACCTGCAGCCAGGAGGTACGGGTCCTACGCTTCCCCTGCATTCATCCATCTCATTTATGATTAGTCATTTAGTTTCATATTTTGTTTCAGTTAAATAAATTCTCAAGGTCCAATTCTTGATTCTAAGAACGGCTGATCACGGACCGCTCAAAAGTTGAGCGGCCTCTCTCGAACCGTTCTGTGTCTCAGGTTCCCGTTTTGAACGGGCTATCCCTAACCGTTCCCATCTTTGACGGATTACCCTGCACCGTCTGTTTGCCCATCTTCCTAAGGAGTAACGGCCCACCTTTGGCCGTATGGATTGTCGACGGTCCTGTGAGGACCGTATTGTTTTGCCTTGGTTGCATGTTTGAACGGACCTATATGGTCCGTCTAACACTTGAACGGTGATCACCTCACCGTATTGGTGTTTTGGTGGCCCGTTGGCTGTTTGAGTCTGGACGGCGCTCCCTAGGCCGTGTTTACTTGGGGCGGTCCTATGTGGACCGCATTGTGTTGCCGTGCGGTTTCTGTTGAACCGTTCTACCGTCGTCGTCCCCGACGACGGTGAACGCCCCCCCAGCCGGTCGGGAAGGCCACCATGGCCCCCCTAACCGACTCCTAAGCACCTAGACCCCCCTAAAAGGATTTCTAAACTAACATGCATTAATAAAAATTGAAAGAAAATGAGGTTTGGGGTGCAGAGGCCTACCTCGGGATCACGGGGCTTCTTGGCCGCCCCCGTGGGCGGTGGTCCTCCGGCGACCTCCTCCTCGCCGGCAGGAGCCTCTTCGTCGGCGGCAACGATGGCGAGCTCTTCCATCGTCACCCCAGGCGTCTCTCCCTCCTCCGGCGGTGGTGGCGGTTGCTCCGGCGGCGGCGAGCCCTCACCGGCGGCCGACGGCCTGGCCGCCTGATGCTTCGTCCGGGTCATCAAGGGAGCTTGGGAGAGATTGAGAGAGGGAGGGAGGTTGAGAGGAGAGAGCGAGGGAATGGGCGTTTGAGGCCTTGTGCCCCCTCGTCCCTTCCACCGTTGGTTACGGTGGAGGGAGGCGAGGGGGTTTCTTTTCTTCGAGGTTGCAGAGAAGAACGGTCTATCGTTAGACCGTTCGTAATTTGAACCGTTCATTCATAACCGTATGACTCTCTTGACCGTTAGTTTCAAGGCGGTTGAAATTCCAGGCCTCGCGGTCCTGAAAGAGCCGTTCTTGTTATAAACGGTGCGGTCCCGATCGTGCATCCCCGGTATCTGGCTCTATAAAAAATGTTCGAAGGACCGGTAAGCGCGGTTAACATGGAGCCGTTTGGAATATGGAACGGTTGACATACGACCGTTTGTCTGGATGGTGTATTTAGATCATGAATATTGAATGTTTTCTTTGGAAATACATCTCTTAACCATCTTATGCAGCATCACTTCAGCTTGTCTCGCCATTTCGTCTGCACAGGTAAGTCAGGTATGGCCTTCTATCCCTAAATCCCTTATTGCATTAATTATATGGTATTATATTATACTATTTCGAGAGCCGGCAGGTTACCTACGTGTCCTAGGATCTGATGTTCCCCTTCAACAAAAATGATGATGATCCAGGCTCATGTACCTAACCTTCGGATAGGCCGTTAAGTTGGGATGTCACGAGAAGGATGGTTCTATCGGCACGTTGTGGTTGCGGAGGGTATCTTGACTCTGATGTTCCCAGCTCAGCAATACTACTCTCGAATATTTTATATTTTAATCTTTCTTCGCATTCATTTTAACGATTTCTTTTACTTTAGCCCAGCATGCATCATATGCATCCTTTTGAGCTTTCATGCCCCATAGTTTGCTTAAGAAATGTCCCAACGAGCGATGATCGGCTGTGTGTTCAAATGCTCGAGTAAGATGAACTAATTCCACTCTGAATTCGAAGGTTTTCTTTGGTCGATTCGTTTGGTCCGGTTGATTAAAAGGTCTCTGTCTGGAGCTTTAACGTTTTTTCTTTTGTGGCCCCCTCATTGGACCGCGGGATTGTGTCCCCCATGAGGTTGGTCTTGTCGATTGATTTCCTTTAGTTTAGTCCCTCCAGATTGGCGTCGCCTTTTGATCAATTACTCCTGACGCTCGGTTCAAGGTTTTCCGAAAGATTCTCATCGCTTGTTGGTAGAAACGGGTGTCGTTTTACCTTAATGCCCGCTTTTCCGGTCCACTCCGCTGCATTTCCGCTCCACCTTCATGTTCCATGTCACCTCCGCTTCACCTCCGCTCGCTCCCCTGCAAAGAGGGCGTTAAGGAGGGGCATCTGTTGACACCCGTTTTATACCAATAATTCGAGCCGTTTCTCTTACTCCCATTAGTTGATGCCTCGAGTTGTTCATCGTTCATTGGGCCATTTTTGTGGCATGTCTTGGGCTCATTTTATGGGTCGTCTCCCTCCTTGGTGCAATCTGTGGTGATTCAGGGCTTAATGGGCCTTGGCTTTGGTCAATTGAACGTATTTTACGAGAATCAAGTGCCTAAGGGCATGAACGGCTTAACCTCAGCCGTTCAGCAGATGGGCGGTTGCATATTGACCGTTCATACATTTTATCTAATTTCTGAGGATTTTCTGAATAATCACCGACAGGCTTTTGTGCGGTGTGATTAGGACCGTTCAAGCTCATGGACGGGCCTATTCCAACCGCCTATATCTCAGAGTCCTACGCGCGCCCATTTTCTCAGATAATTATCCAAATGATTCGAATTATCACCGACAGGGTGAAATGGTCGGTTTAGTGCCGCCCTAAACTAAAACGGTCTGAATACAACCGTTTATATGTTCAGGGTCCAACGGCGGACGTTTCGGTCTGTTCGAGCGATAATTGGGCTAATTATCTGATTTAATTCCATTTCCACCGACAGGTTGAACGGTCTGAACATAACCGTTCAAGTTGTGCACGGTCTATCGTTAGACCGTTCATCCCTTCGATGGAAGGCTTTTAACAGATTTTTATCCTTTTATGAATGGTTTTATCCCTGATTTGTTTTAACGATTTCTCTGTGGATAATCAGCCATTTTTGATGCCGTTTCGACTGGATAAGAGATCATGATAATATCTATGATTTATCGTTTATAATCTCGACCTAAAAATATCTAAAAACCCCAATTTCGAGGCTGGCCTTCCAGGCTCTATAAATAGACCCTATGGCCGGACGTCGAAAAGGGGGGAGATTTTGGTCGACGGCGAAGCCCTGCCGCATTTTTGAGCGACCTAGCACCAAGGAGGGAGGCTCTCTACGTCCGCACGAGCCTCCGGTTCAGGGAGTAGCCCAGTTTTCGTAGTTCTTTCGTTCCGTAGCTTTCGCCGCCTTCTTTCATTGCATGCATCGTTTCTTCCCCACGTACCCTCTCCTTCTCATTATCATGCACACAACCACCCAGTTTTTTGTTGCCCTAGGGGTTTAAAACCCCTCAGGTATTCCCCTTTTCATTTGTTTATGCTTAATTCTTCTCGTCTGAACGCATACTACGTTATTTAGTTCTAATCTGGGTGTTTCTTCTGTGTCTTCACATTGTCTTGCAGGTCAGCACTTCGTCAGCACGAGGCCCATCCCCTCTGGCCGGCCGGAGAGGGTGGAGGTCGAACCCTTTTCAACTTGCTGCATGAAGGTATTGAGTGGCTAATCTCTGGCCGTTCAACGGTACGTGCGGTGCATCAACGGCCGTTCTTCCTTGAAGCGCGGTCCCCATAGTGCCGTCCATCCCACTGCAGCAGTTCCTCCCGCGTCCTCCGCAGCGTCCCAGGGCGGTCTATCGTAAGACCGCTCAACGTCAGGCGGTCCTAAGGGAACCATTCATCCCTCACCGCTACACTAAGGCGAGTGTCTCCCCACTTTCCAAGGTACGGCGTGTCTATCACGTACGGCATCTTGGTGGCGATCACGGTACTCTTCGTTGTTCTCTGTCTTCTCTTCTTTCTCTCACTCTCGTGGTTTGCCCGTCTCACGTTGTTCCACGCACTTGCTGCACTTTGACCCTTAGTGAAGGGAGAGAGAAGGAAAATATATGTCTACATCGGTATGGGAGTATATTCACTGCTGCACCCGGGTCGATCAGGACCCTGTTGATGGGCTGGCCGTTCAGCTGCCCTTTCATGTAGAGGGGCCTGTTATGACTGCAGGTTGGCAGGAGCATGTCATCTTCTGTGAAAGCCACCGCTACTTCAGGTGACATTTCTGCTAGGCAGGCTTCAAGATGTGCTGGCGTCTGGAGCGCGGCAATGATGGCTTACCGTGTTTCTTCGTCCAAGGACAGCATCTCCCACACGGTAAACCGGGTCGGGATCTTCTTGAGGTGTCTGACTATCCGTTCGGCGGCCCGCACCTTGATTAATTTCATCTCTTCGGGCTTGCCGCGCCTGCCCCCATCCTGAAGCTGGGGTGTCGGGTAAGGGGATGCCAGCTTTGTGGGCTCGGTTGCAGCCTGCCGAGCCGGCGGGGCCTGCTGGGCTTCCTCCGCCCCCCGCATAAATTCGGCGAGGTTTGGGATGTCACTGTTGTCCGCTTCTGGCTGAGGAAGAGTTGCCGCCGGTGGAGCTTGAGAGCTGCTTACTTTTTCGGTCGAAGGAGACCCCTGGGAGTGCGCCCGCCCTGCCGTTCGGGCTAACAGGAATTCGGCGAATGAAGGGGTGCCTTGGCTTCTGGCCCCTCCGGGATAGAGACTCGACGGAGGAGGGATCTCGGTGCCTCGGACCTCAGGGTCGGAAACCTGGTATGGCTGTTCCCCCCTGAGCATAATGTTGAGGTTATCCTGAGGAGGGCGCCCCCACTTCCTTCCCGACTTGGTGGCATGTTGGGAAGTGGAGACTTCAGCTTGATTCACCTCTGGCGGCTCATGGGGTGGCTCTTCTTCTGTTTCCTCCAGGGAAAGGGCAGTGTCGAATAACGCCGAGAGGGTGTTGTAGGCGACGACGACCTCCCTCTTCTTCTTGCCCCTGGGTCTTCTCTTCTTCTTCTTCGTTCCTGCTGCGGCGGATGGCTGCTCTTGGGGAAGTTCAGCCCACAGGGAAGGCTCTTTCTCTGCTTCAGCTTCTGCCCCCGGAACCAGTTCGAGTGATCTGAACTCCTCCCATGGGACGTACTCCTTCAGCTCCACGGGCTGAATTTCGGGCTGCTCATAATCTTCCAGCCCATCAATAATAGCCTGGAGTCTTTCAACCTCTGGGCTGGTCTTCTTGTGCATCCGCAGTGGGACAGAGCTCTTTTTATTGTGAGTGGGCCGCCTCATGACTAGCCGGGGGGCCGTGTCGTGGCGAACTGGGCTTGCTGGGGGCGGTGCAGGCCGGGGCGTTGCGTCCCTCAGACGAACTCCGGGGCTGGGTCGAGGGACGTGTGCTCTTCTATTCTTTCTAGTTGCAGTCTGCCAGCCTCCTTGATCCTGAGCCTGGGTCATGATGAAGGTCTCATAAGTGGCGCGGGCGCAGGCCTCCGCCCACTCCTCAGGCAACTCCTGGTATAGCGAGACCATATTGACAGTGGAGGTTATGCTGGGCAACTCATGCGGTTGCGGGGGGTCTACTCTATGCTCCCCCATGTCCAGCTCCCCATTCTTGATTAAGGACTCAATAACATCCTTGAAGACATAGCAGTCTTCAATGGTATGTCCGAGCACTCGGTGGTACGGGCAGAAGCGCGGGTCGTCTTTTTTCTTTAGGTCGCCGGGCCTTTTCGGCTCTGGCAGTGTGATTTTGTTGTAGCTGGTCGCCCATTCGAACAGAAGCTTAGACTTATCCCGGGCAAAGGAATACAGCTTATTTCTCATTTTCTCCCTTAGTGAGGGGCCTTCCCGCCGTTCTGTGGCTCTGGGCGGAGGAAGGTCGGCAGCCCCCTTGGCTTTCTCTTTCTGCTTTTCAAAAGCCTGGAAATCTAATGTGTGCACTTCGGGGGGAGCCGGCTTCTTCTCGGCCTGCCTGGCTCTCTGGCTTGACATGGCCGGGGTGGAGGAGTATCGGGCCAAAAATGCCTCGATCTCCGCTACCACGTTGTTCAGGCAGTCAAATGTCTTGACCTCGGTGCCGATCATCCTTTCCAGGATCTCTTTCTTCAAGTTCTGTTTGCAGATCTGCACCGCATCCTCCTGGTGTGGGGGACGCCTGCACCTCATGCTGAGGTTCCTCCATCTCTTAATATAGTCGAGGGCCGACTCGTCATTCTTCTGTCTTGTGGCATAAAGTTCGGCCACGGTGACCTCTCGTTCTGCAACATAGAATCTTTCTTTAAACTTCTTTTGCATGTCGGGCCAGTCGGCGACAGACCCGGGTGGCAGGCCGGAGTACCACTCAAAGGCAAGCCCGGTGAGTGTCGAGCCGAAGAACTTCAGGAGGTAGGCCTCATCAGCAGCCAAGTCCCCCATGACATTCACATAATAAGCGATGTGCTCCCTGGGGGACCCTTGCCCGTTGAACTTTTCGAACTTGGGTGGCTTGGTGACGCCGACCGGCAACTTCTTTGTAGCATAGTGAGCCGGGTAGGGCACCCTATAGACGTCAAACGGCGTCTGTTCCCCGTCACCTCTCTCGGCCAGTTTCATGTCTATCATCTGTTCCAGCATCAACCGGCTAACCGTTGCTGGGTCGACCGGACTCGGATAAAAATGAGCGGGCTGCGCGCTCGGGGTGGCCAGCACGGTCGCCTGGGGGGCCATGAGGGACCCTTGGGAAGGTGAGGCCTGTGGCGGGGGCGGTGCGGCGCAGTGTGTCTGCTGCAGTGACACGCCCCCGAGAGGATTGAGGGCTGCTGGGAGGGCTGCTTCTGAAGACTGCCCCCTGTCCCTTGGTACTTCGGGTATAACCTCGGTCTGCCAGGACATCGGGGGCGGTGTGTTCCGCTCATTCAATTGCTTTTTAAGTGATTCGATTTCCTGCTGGAACCGCTGCATCATGAGCAGCATTGCCGGGTCAACCGTGGGGAGGCTGGGCATGCCCCCTGTCTCCTCGGCCGGGGCGTCCTAGGATGATGTCGAGGGTCCGCCACTCGTGTCGCCGGTGGTGACAACATTGGCTGTGAGTGCCGAGAGGGGCTCTTCAGGTAAGGTCCCTTCGGCGCCTGTGGGTGCCACGCCGCCTGCCGCTCTCCCTCTTCTGGTGAGGGGTCTCGGCCTGACGGCGATTCTGGCCACTTCTTCCGGGTCGGTGGGCAAGGCCCCGTACCGGCCGTAAACTCCTGCCATGTTGCAGGTGAATGTTTGCCATCTCTTGTTCTTGCTTCTCTTTGTCCCCCTCCTGGACGATCTTCCTGGAAACACCAGCCTGTCAAAGACCGATCGTCGGGGCGGTGCTTCCTCCCGTACAGGGGACTGGCACGGCTCCTCCGAGCGATTCCTCGACTCCGCGCTGGATGCGGGTCGGGCTCCTTCTTCTGGGAAAGCGGAGGCCATTGCCCCCAGTAGTCTCTGGCGGCCGGCGGGGGTGCTGCCCGGGCCTCGGAGGTAATTCCTCATAGCCTGCTTGATCCCTTCCCACTCCTGGTCAGGGAGAGCAGCTTGCGGTTGCATGTCGATAATAGTGGTAGGGGGAGAATAGGCCTTGGGTGCTGGGCGGGCAGCATTGTGTCGGCGCCCTCGGGGACGGCGGTGGATATTCTCGGACGGCACCGGGATGATGGGTGCCGGTGGGAGAGTTGGGGTCATCACCTCGACCCTGCTGTCTCGTCGGGCCCTCCTCGGGCGGGAAGTACTGGGCCCTGCCTGGGCGGGTGCAGTGGGCTGGGCCTCCTTGGGTACCCAGACTTGCTTCTGTTTGGCCGGCCAGTGAGCCGGCGCCTTTTTCTGTGCCGCAGCTGGGGTTGCGGGCGCGGCCCTCTCTTTTAGCTTCTTCAGTCCTTGAAAAGAGTTGCGGACTGGGACGGTCGGGACGATATGGTCCGGTGTCACTTGGGACCTCTGCCCGTCCAGACGGACTCGGAGGGCCCCAACAGTCATGGACTTTCCGGAGTTGGACGAGCGGCGCCCCGAGCTGGCGCCGGTGCTGTTCCTCCGAAGCCTTCTTTGGTGGGACGCTGACCCTTGGTGGGAAGGGCCGGTAGTTTGGTGCACGTGGTGCACGTTGCAGCTCAGTGTCGTTGTGGGGACGCTGTTGTTGTTCTTGGCCGTAGCTCGGCCGACAGCAGCTTCGACGGCTCCCGGAGCGGGAGCGTTGATCTGGGACTCCTCGGGCACCTTCACCTCAAGAATGTCGACAAAGGCCACCCCCAAGAAGTTGGGGAAGCCTATGGTGGGAGGGAAGCTCCCGAAGCTGAGTGGGACTGCCAGGTAGCCACCTCGGACGTGGTTCTCGACGGGCTGAGGGCCGCAAGTGACAGCCATGGTTGCCACCATGATGCAATTCTCTCTCCTACGTTTGAGAAAATAACGCAATTAGTATTACAAGAAGGGGGCCGCGGGGCCCCTAATTTCGGCAAAGAGACGAAGGGTGGATCGGTCCCACCGGGCGTGCCAGAACTGGGGACGCACTTTAATTCACTGGTCCATGTGGTTTCGTCTATTAAGTGCGTGGGCATGCCAGTCACCGAAGTGACGATTTATTCGGGCTCCGAAGAGGCCATGGTGCACTCGATCTGACTTCGTCAGACGATTGTGTGGTTCGTGTCGGAACCGAATCCCGTCGCACCATCAAGGTTACGAGGTCATTTACATCCCCCATACGAGGGAATACCCTTGATTAATTGCCGAAATTAGGGGCCCTGCGGTCGAGGAGAATGATACTAATTGTGTGAGAAAGAGACAGGAGAAAATCACACCAAAGTACGCATTAGGATGTGAGCCACTGGCCATGTCGGTCACTCGTGGACCTTTTCATATTCGGACACGGGCCCATGATAGAAACGTGACGGAAAGCTGGAGCGATAAATGAATCCGATCTGATTATAATGTCGGCCCAAGACTGGGTTGGGGCACGATCATGTCAGGACGAATCCAGAGACTCGGGCCCGGCCTGCGAGGGCGGCAGCACTGTTCCTTCTACGTCGAGTCACGGAGAGAGAGGGCTGCAATGCAGAATTATTAATACCTTGTAATGTTTTATCATTATTATTCTTATTATCCTGTTGCTCATTCCTCTTCCCGCATCTGTTCCGGGTAACTTCCCTTATCTTGCTTATTGCTATTATTGCCCCCCCTTTTTTATTATTATTATTATTGCCATTTGTTTCATTCGTCATCATTTTTTTGTACGGATATGTTCAGGTTTATTTATTCATCATGACTTTTATTAGTTTGTCGGTGCTGCCATTAGATGCCTATATGTATATATATATGTGTGTATTCATATATTGTATATATATATATTTATTATTATTTTCTTTGGGGGAGCTGGCCCCTAGTGGGTTGAAAGGGGGGCTAAAAGGGGAGTGTATCGCTGAAGGAAGGTGGGCAGAAGAGTGTGCCGGCGAAGGGCTGGGGATGGGTGCCGCTGAAGGGCTTAAGGAGGTGTACCGGCGAAGGAGGGCGGCGGGTGTACCGGCGAAGGGCTGGAGTTATGTGCCGTTGAAGGGCATGAGGAGGGCGTACCGGTGAAGGTTTGAAGGAAGTGTACCGCTGGGGCGATGGCTGGAGAGTGTGTCGGTGAAGGAGGGGGGATAACATAAAGTCTGTACGTTCCTCAGCCTAAAGTCTATACATTGTCTATTCAACCAGCACACAAAGTCTATACGTCCTTTAGTCTAAAGTCTGTACATTGTGGCTCAAAGTCCATACGTTGTCCATTGGCCGCCGTTCAAAGTCTATACGTTGGCCAGCCCAAAGTCTGTGCATTGGCCAACTCAAAGTCTATACATTGTAGCTCAAAGTCTATACATTGGCCAGCATTCATCAGCTCAAAGTCTATACATTGGCCAGCATTCATCAGCTCAAAGTCTATACATTGGCCAGCATTCATCAGCTCAAAGTCTGTACATTGGCCAGCATAAAGTCTATACATTGCAGCCCAAAGTCTATACATTGGCCAGCATAAAGTCTATACATTGCAGCTCAAAGTCTGTACACTGTAGCATGAAGTCTATATATTGGCTGGCCCAAAGTCTGTACGCTGCAGCACAAAGTCTGTACGTCGCAGCATGAAGTCTATACGTTGGCTGGCCCAAAGTCTGTACGCTGCAACACCAAGTTTGTACATTGTCCCTTGGCTGCAGCTCGAAGTCTATACATTGCCAAGCCCAAAGTCTGCACGTTGCAATATGAAGTCTGTACATTCTTCAGCCTATTCAACTCAAAGTATGTACGTTGCCCATGCAATCAACATACGAAGTCTATACATTGCTTGCTGCTGCGTTTGTGCCTCCATCTGCCAAGTATGTACACTGGATCCCATTGAGACGGTGGATGAGGGTGTACCGGCGAAGGGAGAGAGGCGAAGGGAGGGAGTGTGCCGCTGAAAGGGCCAGGAGGTTGTGTTCGTTGAAGGGCCATTAGAGTGTGCCGCTGAAGATGGGCAGTGTGTATCGCTGAAGGCTCTCTGGAGTGTGCTGTTGGAGGTTGGGAAGGGCGTACCGCTGAAGGCGGTCTGGGGTTGGAAATGTTAAGGGAGATCCACTCTCCCTCTATTTCTCTTAAGGCTTTTCTTTTCTTCTTTTCTTTGATTTTTTGCGTAGTTTTATACAAATGTTTTCTCCTTCTTCTTGCAATCTGTTGTTGCTCTGTTTATTTGTTGCTTTTGTTATCTTTGAATGTGTATTTATTATCCCATTTGTTTGTTGCATCCTTTTGCCTTATTTACCATGTTGTTATTTTCTGAAAAAATTTCGGCAGCATCTCCCCTTGACCTGGGCGTAAGGGAGATAAAGGGAACGCGCCCACATGGAGTGGCAGAACCCGACAACTGGAGGTGGGCGCCCGAGGGCAGCAACACCTTTATGGGGCCTCGAAAAACCCGGAGAAAACCGTGAACGGAGGGCTTCCAGTACTAGGCATAAAGGGCTGGGGGTTGGCGGCTGAGAGCGTACCACTGAGGCACCAAGGGAAGGTGTACCGCTGAGGCCAGAAAGTGTGTCGCTGGGGGCCAAAGGGCGTACCGGCCAAGGGCCAACGAGGCGTGCCGTTGAGGGCCAAAAGGCGTGCCGGCCAAGGGCCGGAAAGGTGCATCGCTGGAGGACTAGCAGGGAACTAAGTATGTGGGTTGGGAGGCTCGCATGTTTTTCAGGAAAAGAAGGGGAATTCATGGCCGGGGGTGGGCTGCTGGAA
Source organism: Amorphophallus konjac (assembly GCA_022559845.1). Classification (NCBI taxonomy): domain Eukaryota; kingdom Viridiplantae; phylum Streptophyta; class Magnoliopsida; order Alismatales; family Araceae; genus Amorphophallus; species Amorphophallus konjac. The sequence continues at coordinate 438,402,774 of CM040126.1, forward strand.
ATGAGTGGAGGACCCACAGGGCCAGGCTTCAAAGGGGGGGGCATCACCTTGAGGCGGTAACTCGAAAGAAATCAGAGAAACGGGGAAAATGGATAACACACGGCATGCATTGTGAAGACGGGAGTAAACCATCAACATAGTAGGGAAGACCCAAGAAGGGTGACTTTTCATTCCTGGGAAGCAAGGGGCCGAGGCCCTACATACACATTGACGAACACACCCGAGCCAAGGCTACGGGCAAGAAAGAAAACACAAAAGCAAAAGAACAGGAAGAGGAAAACAAGGAAAACCATGAAAGGGAAGGTGTTGGGGCTGGAGTGGGGACGATTGTCCACCCTTCTTCTCCCACACCTCCCCCCATTACATTCAGCCCTCCTTCTCTCTTACTCTCTCTTCTTCCCGGTGGCCGTCGGAGGAGACTAACGCCGGCGCCCTTCTTCTTCTCTTCTCTGTCCGAGTTTTTTTTTTCGTCCCCTGGGCCAGTTGAAGCGGGGGTCTTTTTATACTCCCGGCCATCGTAGCTTTGAGCACGACCGTCGAAGGCGGGAAGCAGCTCCGTCATGATGATCAAGTTTGACTCTTCTGTCCTGGGTGTCAGGGGACTAGCCTGCGTGGCCCAGTCATTGATCGACACCTCGGATCGGCCACTGCGCGCTGAAGATGCGTAGGGCATGGGCACCACGTCGTTTGCCATTGAAAATGCCTTACGCTGTGCCGTTGGCGGGCTGCACAAGCGTGCCGCAGGAGAGCCAAAAAGGCGTGCCGCTGGAGCCTCCTGAAGCGTACCGCTGAAGCCCATTTGGGCGTGCCGCTGAAGGCCCTGAGGGCGTGCCGCTGAAGGCCCATTTGGGCGTGCCGCTGAAGGCCCTGAGGGCGTGCCGCTGAAGCCCTTGGGGCGTGCCGCTGAGGGCCTATTGGGCGTGCCGCTGAAGGCCTATTGGGCGTACCGCTGAAGGCCCTGGGGGCGTGCCGCTGAAGGCCATTGGGGGCGTGCCGCTGAAGCCCATTGGGGCGTGCCGCTAAAGGCCATTGGGGGCGTGCCGCTGAAGGCCTTGGGGCATGCCGCTGAAGGCCATTGGGGGCGTGCCGCCGAAGCCCATTGGGGCGTGCCGCTGAAGGCCAAAATTGGGCGTGTTTCTGAAGGCCTATTGGGCGTGTTTCTGAAGGCCTATTGGGCGTGTTTCTGACCCCGTTCTGAGCCCGTTGTGGACACGAGTCGTGGCCTATTTGGCTCTTCTCGGGGCTCACGGATTGTGGGCCTTTTTGTGCTTGGTTCCTCTTCACTGTCGTGACTCCTGGAGGCGACTTCACGACAATCTCTCCCGGGGCTTATTTACTCGGGCCGTTGTTGATACTGGGCCGAGTAGGATGTCATGGGTGTGCAATTTTGGTGTCCACAGTGAGATGTGGTGATCTTGTGTTCAAGGGATTTTTTATTCTCGGGTATGTACCCCAATCCTTCTTTTCGGAAGTTAACTTTAACTCCCAAAATATTATCTAGATTCTGTTTCCCTTTAACAAACCTGGAAAGAGTGGACTGCAAGTCAGTCACTTCTTTATTCAAGCTCACATTTTTATTTTTGATTTCTGACATGGAAGATGTTAGAATTTCTTTTTCACCCTTGAGCTTTTCACACACATTTTCAATTTCAGAAATCTTGTAAGAAAGTTCTTCCTTGGCTTCCTCAAGATCTGAAATAGTTTGAAGCAATGTTTCTTTTTCCTCAGATAGCTCAAACCATTCTTGTTCCAGTTTCTCAAATCTAACATAAATATCATCATGGGTTGACTCATCAATATTTTTCTTGAGATTTTTATTTTCAGATCTAATTTTTCTGTATTTAATATATAGCTTTTCATATTCTGACTCTCACTGTTCATTTGAAATAAAATCTGAGTCAGAATTTACCTCGGTTGAGTCATCCTCATGTGCCATGAGGCACAGGCTTTCCACCAGCTCTTGAATCTCCTCGTTGGATGGTTCGTCCTCTTCGTCGCTCCATGTGGCAACCATGGCCTTGGTGATGCGGGACGGGACCACGGACACGGCAAGCTAGCGGTCGTCCCTTAGCGAGGGAAGCGTCGGATGTGCGCGGTTGAGAAACCGGCAATGAGCTAGGGTGGTCAGCTCTCTTTTGCGCCCGGATCGGGTCACGGGACGGTCACTCTCTCACTCGCAGCAGTGATATGATAAATTAAAAGCGAGCTAGGTAACCCTACACATGCTCTCTAGCAGCGGCATAAACAAGCATATATAGAAATAAGCGGAATGCCAAGCAAGGAGCGAATACGATACCTCCACGCGCTCCGCGTGGCGAAGATGGCACCCGGCCGAAACTCGTACTCCCGGGAACTTAATACATTAAGATTACAGCAATACAAGTAAGCCCACTCCACGCAGGGAGGTAACGGGCGACACAAGGGGGCCCGGGAGGACCAATTCCGGGTTGACGGGCGGTTTCCGGGCACGGCTTCGGCTTCGCGCGTACTCGTGCTAGTGGGGCCCACGTGTGGACCGGAGGGGTCGTGTGGGACCTGATGCCTCCTCTGGTGTGGGTACACTTGGGAAGCGCTCCCCTAGGATGGCGAGTTGCTGGAACGACCGCCGGACGCCGGGCGGCCCTCGGACGACGCTCGCGGGAAACCGGCCACAAGTCTGCACTTGCTGTCTTCTCGCGCGCTGTCCGGCGAGATCGGCTGCTGTGATCAACCCCGTCGTCGGAATGCAACGAGCTTGGCGCCGTTGGAAAGAGGACTCCAAATACTTCGACGTAGGGGCCTTCAGAAAAAATAATCAGATACGTATATCTGACTTATGGAATTTACACCCTTGCTGTAAACAGGCCAGAACTGCAGGGGCAGGTTCTGACTTCTCTGAAAATCACCGTTGACCGGTGGGAGGACCTTGGAATATGGAGATGAGTTCTTCAGAAAAGTTGAAGATCTCTGAGATAGAAAACCGGGACTATTTTTGGTTTTTGATTTGGATAGGAAATGGATTTTATGGGGTTTTTTGAGTGGACCTGGGTCGGATCTGGGACACTGTGGAAAAATTGCTCACAGGAACTGGTACGAAATTTGAAAAATACCTAGAGACCTTATCAAAAATTAAGAAAATTCATGGTGGTAGACATATGTGGACAGAAGTCTCAGTAATTTTTAGAGCCCCAACAAAATTCAAAACATGGGTCGAACAAGGTAGACTCAGAACTGTTGAACAGTAGACAGAACCTGGACAGAACTGAAATTTGAACTTGGACGAAATTCTAAAAATATCTAAAGGACGAATTTTTGACTGAAATTTTTTGTGGAGGTAAGGGTTCAAGAGGGGAACCAACCCTGAAAATTGGAGCTTCAGAAGATGAGGGAAGAGAGAGAGACAATTCGGAGAAGAGAGGTCTGTCCAGAGTGGACAGAAAACCGAATTCGTTGGTGAAGACGCGTCGGCGGCGAGACGGCGGCGGCGGCGATCACCGGAGCTGCTTCAGAAGTTGGAGGGGATCAAGGGGGAAGGGATTACACTCTAGAAAGGGGCTGGAGGTGGAAGAACACCAGGGAGAGAGGGGAGAGGGGCACAAGCTTCAAGGAGGCAAATGCTAATTTCTTCTTCATTAATTCATTCAAAATGAAAATTACAACCTTATATAGGATGCCAACCAAACTCAATCTCAACCCTTGGATCTAGGGGTTTGGATTGGATGGCTGGGATACAATGAGAATCCCACATTGAATACATTAGTTTAATCAAATTGACCACATGTGTTCAAACTTGGTGTAATTCCATTCAAACACAACCTAACTACAACTACCAAGCCTAATAAGGCCAAAAGAGCATGCGCCCCCCTTCTTGGGCCAAGCCCATTCTTGGGCCAAGAGCCACTCCATATGGCATGCTAGGCATGGGCCATTCCCACTTTGATGGCCCATGAGAGGATGGAATCCCATTTGGGCTTTAAGAGCCTTAATGACCCACTTTGAAACCAAATGGCCCAATATGAAGGAGCCATCTTAAATGGACCTTAAACATGCTACCTAGTTATGGACTCTTCCTAGAAAGAGGCCCATTGGCTTAATTAAGCCTTACAAGGATGGCCCAAAAGAAGGAAATCAAAAATTACACACTTTCAAGCTAATACAACCCATAAAACACACCTATACAAGCTAATACACACTAATACAATCCATAAGCTCATGATGTCCTCATCAATTCTCCCCGGGTGGGAGAAACTCGACCCCGTCGAGTAGGGGTATGGCTGCTCGAGTACTCTGGCGGATCCGTCACCGTGCCAAGTAGCGCGGGTATGCTCCACTCCAAGTGATCGGCACCTGCTCGTTCCACATATACTCGATATGCGCACTGCTATGGCCAAAGGTGGTCACTCCGAAGGGGCACTCTCAACGGAAGGAAACAGTTTAAAGACTCACTAGGAATCACTGCTGAGTCCCTATAGGTGACTGATCCGGGTATAGAAGTAAACCGATCCCATACTCGTCAAGTGAGTCGACTCGCTTCACACTCATAAAAGAACGACAACGAGCTTGCACAAGACACATGCAGACTCACCATGCACTGACACACGAATGCAAACCATGCAAACAATCGACTCAAAATCACCACACAAACAAACCACACAAAGAAAACACACAGACTCATATATGACCCTAGACACACCTAATGTTAGTCCGGCCCGTACATGGGTGATGGCGGACCAGGACACCCGAATGTGTGCCATGCATGCATCTGACGTAACCGGTGGTTGACATCATGCGGAAATCCTAGACCTCCTAAGGTGGGCCATGCATGCATATGGGATGTGGATGTGGGAGGGCCAAGAGTATCTCCCCTAGTTGATGGTGTATCTTGTAAGGGTACGGGCTTGGTGGGCATAGACGACCCGGCCCGTGGGGAAGGGGTGTGGTAGCGGACTCCCTCGAGGAAGTGAAGTGAATGTGGAGGGTCTAAGGATCCACTAGGGAGTGGGTCAAAGGGATCAAAGAAGGTATGACCCCTTATGGTGGGTTCCCACAAGTCACGGTCCCACGTGTAGAAGTTTTGAAGGTGTGGATAGTCACCTTCTTGAATTGTGACGGGTGGGACGGGGATCATAGGTAAGAAGTATGATTCCTCCCTCGGACAAAAGGGTATGAATTCGGGCTCGTCCGGTAGCGGGAGAAGTAGAAGAACCTCCGTGGTGACACAACCCACGGTGCACTCAGAGGTAATGGACCCGAAGGCCGGATGGGTGAAGCTAAGACTAGCGGGTTGGTCAAAGCCTCGGGCCAAAAGATGCGTCAACTCCCATTGTGAATCTAATCCCATGACAAGATCGTCCAATGTGTCAACATGGTGACGAGATCGAAATGTGGTATGGAATGAGTTGACCAGCACTAGTGGTAGTGTGGGGTCCATTGATGGGAAGGGATGTGGGACCAAGCCATCCTTGAGCCATCTAAGAAGTGGCTCGACTATGTAAAGTGTTCCCGTAAGAAACACGGGTGGCTCGGGCTTTGGTAGTTCCCACTTTGATGGTTTCGAATGAAGACTGGAGGTAGATAACAATGGAGCATCCATGGGTGGTGGAGTAGCTTGTGTCCTTTCCCACCAATCCGAAATCATTTTCTTTATTTCCTCTAAGGAGCGGGTTGGAGGGGGGACCTTGGGGTGGACTAGCTCCTTAACTCTCGGCTCGGGTGTGGGCCTCGGCTCGGTTATAAGAGGGACTTCCACTCGGTTGGAGGTGCTTGAGTGGGTTGGAATGGGAGTGCCAAGGGGAGGTTGGTTGGTGGTGCATGGGCGGGCCACTAGATTGGGGTCACTTTGGTGGGCTTGGACGGCGGTGAAGGGGTGGGATTGGGTAGAGGTGTGGCCCACTTGATTGTGGGTGAGTTGGTGGGGTTGGTGAGTGGAATGACCTCCGTGGTTGGAGGTAGGTGGGCGGGGAACGTAGGCCCTCCTAAGCACTCTCTTCATTTCCCACCATGACTTGATGGGCCTTAGATTCCTATCCTCCCTCCAATATTTGATGTCCCTCCAAGTTGCAGCGGCTTCACCAAAAAGTCGCCTTTTGGCAACATCGACTTGCATGGGCCCGTACATGATGTACACCTCAAAGTAATCATCCATAATGGCTTCCCATTCTAGATAGACACTCGGGTCATCGGACCCGTAGAAATCCCGGGTTTCGGGTCTCGTGGGGTGGTTCGGGTGGTCCTTCCATTTGAGATAGTATCGCCACCATCCGGGAGTTTGGGACTCCATGGGACACGGGAAACTAGTGGGTGGCCATGCCGACACTCGGACCAAAACACTAGACACGACACTAAGTAATGCAAAGTTGGAATGCACTAACTAATGCACACTAAGGACCCTAGACGTAAACCAAGACTCGATACGTGGCGGAGATAATTGACCCGAAGGTCACTCGCGCAAGTGTGCGGCCTTCCCGATAGGCGTAACCTAACGGTCGGACAACACCTTTTTATATACCGAGTAAAGGGATGTATGCGACCCAAAAATGACTCTTTTTGTTGTTTTAAAAATGTGATGATCCTAAACACGACTTAGACCGACTAATGACTACATGACACTCTTTTTTTTTTTTTTGAATGCAAACACCCTAGACTCAACTGCTCTGATACCAAATTGATGCGGGACGGGACCACGGACACGGCAAGCTAGCGGTCGTCCCTTAGCGAGGGAAGCGTCGGATGTGCGCGGTTGAGAAACCGGCAATGAGCTAGGGTGGTCAGCTCTCTTTTGCGCCCGGATCGGGTCACGGGACGGTCACTCTCTCACTCGCAGCAGTGATATGATAAATTAAAAGCGAGCTAGGTAACCCTACACATGCTCTCTAGCAGCGGCATAAACAAGCATATATAGAAATAAGCGGAATGCCAAGCAAGGAGCGAATACGATACCTCCACGCGCTCGGCGTGGCGAAGATGGCACCCGGCCGAAACTCGTACTCCCGGGAACTTAATACATTAAGATTACAGCAATACAAGTAAGCCCACTCCACGCAGGGAGGTAACGGGCGACACAAGGGGGCCCGGGAGGACCAATTCCGGGTTGACGGGCGGTTTCCGGGCACGGCTTCGGCTTCGCGCGTACTCGTGCTAGTGGGGCCCACGTGTGGACCGGAGGGGTCGTGTGGGACCTGATGCCTCCTCTGGTGTGGGTACACTTGGGAAGCGCTCCCCTAGGATGGCGAGTTGCTGGAACGACCGCCGGACGCCGGGCGGCCCTCGGACGACGCTCGCGGGAAACCGGCCACAAGTCTGCACTTGCTGTCTTCTCGCGCGCTGTCCGGCGAGATCGGCTGCTGTGATCAACCCCGTCGTCGGAATGCAACGAGCTTGGCGCCGTTGGAAAGAGGACTCCAAATACTTCGACGTAGGGGCCTTCAGAAAAAATAATCAGATACGTATATCTGACTTATGGAATTTACACCCTTGCTGTAAACAGGCCAGAACTGCAGGGGCAGGTTCTGACTTCTCTGAAAATCACCGTTGACCGGTGGGAGGACCTTGGAATATGGAGATGAGTTCTTCAGAAAAGTTGAAGATCTCTGAGATAGAAAACCGGGACTATTTTTGGTTTTTGATTTGGATAGGAAATGGATTTTATGGGGTTTTTTGAGTGGACCTGGGTCGGATCTGGGACACTGTGGAAAAATTGCTCACAGGAATTGGTACGAAATTTGAAAAATACCTAGAGACCTTATCAAAAATTAAGAAAATTCATGGTGGTAGACATATGTGGACAGAAGTCTCAGTAATTTTTAGAGCCCCAAAAAAATTCAAAACATGGGTCGAACAAGGTAGACTCAGAACTGTTGAACAGTAGACAGAACCTGGACAGAACTGAAATTTGAACTTGGACGAAATTCTAAAAATATCTAAAGGACGAATTTTTGACTGAAATTTTTTGTGGAGGTAAGGGTTCAAGAGGGGAACCAACCCTGAAAATTGGAGCTTCAGAAGATGAGGGAAGAGAGAGAGACAATTCGGAGAAGAGAGGTCTGTCCAGAGTGGACAGAAAACCGAATTCGTTGGTGAAGACGCGTCGGCGGCGAGACGGCGGCGGCGGCGATCACCGGAGCTGCTTCAGAAGTTGGAGGGGATCAAGGGGGAGGGATTACACTCTAGAAAGGGGCTGGAGGTGGAAGAACACCAGGGAGAGAGGGGAGAGGGGCACAAGCTTCAAGGAGGCAAAATGCTAATTTCTTCTTCATTAATTCATTCAAAATGAAAATTACAACCTTATATAGGATGCCAACCAAACTCAATCTCAACCCTTGGATCTAGGGGTTTGGATTGGATGGCTGGGATACAATGAGAATCCCACATTGAATACATTAGTTTAATCAAATTGACCACATGTGTTCAAACTTGGTGTAATTCCATTCAAACACAACCTAACTACAACTACCAAGCCTAATAAGGCCAAAAGAGCATGCGCCCCCCTTCTTGGGCCAAGCCCATTCTTGGGCCAAGAGCCACTCCATATGGCATGCTAGGCATGGGCCATTCCCACTTTGATGGTCCATGAGAGGATGGAATCCCATTTGGGCTTTAAGAGCCTTAATGACCCACTTTGAAACCAAATGGCCCAATATGAAGGAGCCATCTTAAATGGACCTTAAACATGCTACCTAGTTATGGACTCTTCCTAGAAAGAGGCCCATTGGCTTAATTAAGCCTTACAAGGATGGCCCAAAAGAAGGAAATCAAAAATTACACACTTTCAAGCTAATACAACCCATAAAACACACCTATACAAGCTAATACACACTAATACAATCCATAAGCTCATGATGTCCTCATCACTTGGGCTTTCTGAATTTGTCCTTCTTAAATTTCGTCTTCAGATATGGGCACTCTCCTCTCATGTGTCCGGGCTTCTTGCATTCGTAGTATATAATGCTACTTGGTTTGCTTGGTTTGCCCTTAGCTTGAATGGGCTTCCTTTGTTCCCTTCTGAAGTTACCTTAAAAATTCCTCTTCCTTCTCAAGAATTTCCTCACTTGGCGAGTGATCATTGCCAAGTCTTCTTCTTCATTGCTTCCTTCGCTGGATTCGTCTTCTTGAAAGTTATCATCAGACTGATGAGCTTTCAGTCCCACAATTTTCTTCTTCTTCGTGTCTTCCTCAGTTGTTCTCTTCATGTTTATCTCATAGGTCATTAGGGACCTTATGAGCTCATCCAAGGACAGTGTGGACAGGTTTTTGGAATCCTCGATCACTGTGGCTTTTGTGTGCCACGCGGACGGAAGTGACCTTAGAACCTTCCTCACCAGATCGGAGTTTGTGTACTCCTTCCCAAGGCTCTTGAGACCATTCGTGATCTCAGTTAACATTGCGAACATTTCTGAGATCGTTTCCTCGGGCTTCATTTTGAATAGCTCGTAATCGCTGACGAGCAAGTTGGCCTTGGTTTCTTTTACCTCCGAGGTTCCTTCATATATGAGACGCAGCTTGTCCCACATTTCTTTGGCTGAGCTGCACATAGAAACACGAGAGAACTCATTAGGATGAATAGCACATTACATAATATTCATGGCATTGAAGTTTACAGTGCATTTTTTAATTTCCTCAGGTGTCCATTTTTCTTCATCATCCCCGAGTTTGTATGGACCCTTGTCCACGACTCTCCAGATCTCATACTCCTGGGCTCTTAAGAAAATATGCATCCTATTTTTCCAATAGGAGTAATTTGAGCCATCAAAGTATGGAGGACGATGGATAGAGTGGCCCTCAGGCATCATTCCCTTGTTTGCCATTGTTCGGATCTTGCTCTAGATCGTTAGATCTGATGGAGTAGAGCCTTAACTCTGATACCAATTGAAGTTCCGCTATCAATGGCACCCAAGAGGGGGGTGAATTGGGTGATATCAAAGTTTTAACAAAGCTATACTCAATTTTAAGATTATGTGAGAACACTATAGAACAAGTGCAAGATAGAATAGATCTATCAAAATCAATCACTCCAATAACCCTTGGTACTAGGCGGAGTTGGCAAATCCGTAGATTCACTCAACGCAAACTGTTATCTTTCCGGCAAGAGTAACCTTGTCAGTCCGAATCTAGCTTTTGATATACCGAGGATCTATTTGAAAGTGATCAGATAATCTAGATCTAATAGATGCAATTAATCTAATTCCACAAGCATGCTCAGAAAGGGGAAAGGAGAAAAGAAACAAACCACAATGAGACAGCAATTTTTAGGTGGTTCGGATGCCACAACGGTAACCTACGTCCACTCCTCACCAACTGTGAGGATCCACACACTATCTTGTAAAGAGATACAAGATCGAACACACACACACACACACACACACGTTAGGAGGTGAAGGCTCCCACGAAGGTGTAAAAGACACCTAAACACACACACACAAAAACAAACAGACTTAACTGCACACACACACGGATCTACGAAGATCCACACACACACACGGGATGGTTTTAGATTTACAAAACAAGCACACTTGAAGCTTAGAAACATTGAGAATGGAAACACAAAAGAAAAGACTTGATTGATGCTCCCCCTTAGTTGATGAAAAGTTTCTTGGATGCAACTTGAACTCCCCTTGGCTTGGGATTGATCTCCTTCATATATGACTTTAACTTCACTTGAGGATGGATGAAGAACGATGAAGAACTTCCTCCCGGAGCACTGTTCACATCTACAGTGCTAGCTCCCTTCTCTCCCCTTTTGGTAGCCTCCTTAATCCATCTTAGAGCATTAGGGTTTCTTACCCCAAAGAGATGGTTTTATAACTCTTGAATGGGCAAGAGGCAACCCAGGAACCAGAGCCACAAAACTTGGAAGGTTTGGTGGCTTTGGGATTAAACAATACCAAGAGGATATGCTTCTTTCGAGATGGACAAAAGTCAACATTTGGGGCTTATCGGGGCTGGCGGTCGACCGCCACTGAGAAACTGGCTGGAGGTCGGTCCCTGGAAAATACGGTCGACCGGGATTGGATGGGCGGTCGACCGCCATTGAGACAGACTGTAGAAAGATGCATTCTGTTATTTCAGGTCGACCGGGATCAGACCGGCAGTCGACCGGACTGTCATAAACCTGAAAAATGAAGAGTTTAGCCCAATAAAATATATCCACATGATCGAGGCATGAATTGAACATATGTTTATAATTTATTTCAAGTTCATTTGAGTTCTAGGAGTTTTAGGAAAAGCATTTGGAGTGCTAAACACTTAAGAAAAATCCGTGCTGAAATCCGACCTTGAATGCTTATGAAATTCACTTAAGTTATTAGTTTCATGCACATATATCCTTGGTTTTGTTATCATAAAAAACACAGGGATATATACAACAATTACATCGTCTATTCCTTCCTTGTACCATCTATTCTTTTATTATATCGGCTATCTAAAAATGACAAAATAATCGTCTAATAGGTCACTTCGTCTAACACTCTCAACTTAGACGATACATCGTCTATTTTGACATTGTTTATTTCTCTCTTCATCGTCTAACATCCATCTACTCAAAACAAATTATCATCTATCACCTATCTACTTAGACGAAACATCGTCTATCTCTCACCATTTTGACGGAACATCGTCTAACTCTTATCATTTAAACGGAACATCGTCTAACATTTTGCTCTTAGATAGAACATCACCTAATGTCTTTCCACATCATCGTCTAACACTCTCTTCACTTAGACGAAACATCGTCTAATACTCTCCTCTTAGACGGAACATCGCCTAACACCTTTCCACGTCATCGTCTAACACTCTTCCCACTTAAACGAAATATCGTTGAACACTCTCCTCTTAAACGGAACATTACCTAATGTCTTTCCATGTCATCATCTAATGCTCTTTTCACTTAGACGGAATATCGTCTATCTATCTATCTATTTTCTCTTAAACAACATCTACCGTCTGTTCACTTCACCGTCTATCTTTCCCTTTCTCTTAGACCGAGCATCGTCTAATCCCATTTTCACTATGACAAACCATCGTCTACCTCTGTCCTTCCGTCTAATCTCTACTTTGTCTATCTATCATCTAATATGTTACGAAAAATTAACACTCAAGAATAAGCATAATTAATTAATAAATAGATAAATGATCTCTAGACTTCTTAATCATAAATATTTAATAAAATTCAATCTTACATTTATCGAGATATTACAATATCGAATGTGTCGGAGCGTGCTAGTGAAAAAAATAGCACATTGACACGTGCAGGCACGGTGCGATCCGATATCTTTTTTAATATAAATATATTTTTAATTAAAGAATAATTATAGACTCGTGAAAAAAATTATTCTTAGCATAGTAGTGACATAATATCATATCCTAGGGTATCAGATAGTATCACCATAAAATCAATATGGTTCAATCCGGTGGTACGACAAACATTGATCACTCTACATCAAATATTTGTAAAAGTACCCCTATCATTATCAATTGCCAGCATTTCGTTAAAATATCCTATTTAACCCTGATTAGCCTTCAACCAAATTTGAAAAAGAACTAAAATATTCTTAAAGTCTCTTAAACTTTTATCTCTTCATATATTTACCTCCTTGTCTCTTTCTCTTTGGCACAATGTGCCAGTTAAAATAACACTCCACTACGTGGTGTTTTAGTCTAAAAATTCAATTTTATTGATGAAAATAAAATTTTTGTTACATCTTTAATGAAGTTTAACTTTAGGAGTAGTTTAGATACTACATTGATCTAAGAAGGTTATTAAAAAAATATATAAAAATAAGAAGAATAATTCTACAAATAAATCTATAAGAGTTATGTTTGCAAAAAACCTTTAAAAGAACCCATTACAGTTTTTATTTTTTTTTTCACTAGGGGTTTTTGGGTTGTTCATGTAATAAGTTTTTTTTTGGTAGATCTTCATCAAATAAGTTGACTTTTTGCCCGATTATAAGTTAATAAACTTGTAGTGTTTATCTTGAAATAAGATTATTTTGAGGAGTTGGTACCTAAAAACTTATTTATACATAAATAAAAATTACACAAACATTGGCGTCCAAAATCATGCCTAATTAATGATTGGAAGTCTTAGAACATACTTGTATCGTTCAAGTAAAGGGATTGTTTGTTTCATCTCGAAACATCATAAAATTGTATAATTATTTTATTTAATAAAATCAATTATTTGTTTGATGGTAAAATAGTGTAAATAAGATTACATGAGCCGATGTGACACTAAAATTATTTTTATTTTAGTTTACGATCTATATCCACCAAAAATAAAAATTAGAAAAAATAGATGAAATAACAACGGAGTATCAAAATATATTGTTTTATTTTACAATCATCTAAATAAAATATTTTTATTTTACAATTAAAAAAATACACCATTTTCAAAAACTGTGATTCCGAAACCAAAGAATTACATGAAAATACACGCAATTTTACAATGAAAGAGTACGATTCATACTTAGCCATGTAATTTGTACTCAAATTTGGTAAGTAATGACGTGATATGAATGGCACATTAGAAAGAAGTCTTTCTTAGCTTTATCCTTTTCCTTACAATTTTATGTGACTATCTTTATCCTTAAAAGTTATTCTAATTTTACACATTGAGGAGGAAAAAATTAGCTCGACCGACCCAATTTCGTCAAGCTCACTCGGGCTCACGATCTACTACGCGCTCAAAGACCCCCGACAGTCGCGGCCCGTGACAAACGGCCCACAATGATTGAGCCTCAGATTCGCCAGCGCAGGAAGAGCTTCGACCCAGACGCAACGGCCGCCGGATGACTCTCCGGTGACCGAACGTTGACTCCCACGACATCGGCCTTGACTCCACTAAGGCCGAACACGTCTCACGGGCACTGTAAGACTCACGAGAGAACCGTTCGACTCCGGAAGAATGAGTCCTCAATGGAAAACTCTCCACGATCGCGGGAGACGTTACTCCATGACCTACACCTTTCCCTACTAAGGGACTGACCCTTGCTATCAAGACAACCCCCTATAAAAGAGACTCCGACAGAACAGCAGGGGGGAAGGGGACCAAGAGGTGAACTCCACCAGAGAACACACACAGAGCTCCAGACGAGAGAAAAGAGAAGTCCACCTGATGTCAAGAACGAGCATCCCTGCTAAGCACTGACTGCTCTCCGAGCACCCTTACCGCCCAGCGAGCACTCTTCGAGCACTCGTTTGCCACGGCGATGACTTCCCTCGAAGGCAGTCCGTCCCTCCAGACTTGCTTCATGACCTCTCGACTCTCTCTCTCTCTCTCTCATTCTTCTTCCTGCTTCTCTATCTCCCAAAAATGCTGACTTAAGCATCAGAGGGTTGTCTCCTGGGATAACACCCGGGACTCCTTATGACGCCATTATTTCTGGTATTTACAGGTTTCCATAAGTGCATGGTGGTCCTCCCTAGTAAATAAATAGAAAAGTATGGTACGAGGGCTAGGAACTATTTTCCCACTTCTACACACATGAATATTAAATTATTGGATACAACCACACTCTTACGTAAACGTCTCTTTTCATATCTTTTGGCATTTCTAGATATCAAAAGATAATATCCATAACAAATAACATTGTAAAGTCTATTATATTAATGTGTCTATAATTTTTTTAATATATAAGAGTAATATTTGACGTATCATTAGTACCGGTCGTATCGGTCATTGATTGGTATGATACGATGTGATTTTATTACATATCGAGACGAAATAAGTGAAAATAAAAAATTTATTCACTTTTGACATATCTATTATAAATAAAAACATTAGCTAACATGCATATGACTTATTAACTCAAGTGCTTAGTGTGCGTGATTAAATAAGTGAGGTCGCTAGTTTGAATCTTAGATAATTTATTTTTATTTTTTATATCAATTTATGTCATTTGGTAATGATTACAGAAGGGATATGTTTCGATACATTTGATAAAAAATTGATTTTTAAAAAATATTCTCCGTTAACTTAAATGACATAAAATATTTTCACTTTTAAATTTTGATTAACATTATTAATAACTTTTAAAACATAATTTTAAGATAGTTATAATATATTTTATTTTTTAAAATTTAATAAAAATAATTTAAAAATAAATGAGATGAAGATGAAGAGTGCTAGGATATGTGGTATTTTGTAATTGACGGTAGGACTGTCAATAGGCCAGGGTTGGGCTTGGGTTAATTAGGTCGGCCTAGGTTGGGCATGACTCATCAATTTTAAAGCCTATATTGGGCTTAACCTCAAACTGTGTCGGGCCGAGCTGGGTCAGGCCTGACTTCTTCACAAGTCTCATTTCGGGCTGACTCGACAAATGAAATAATAAATAATATATATATATAAGAATATAAAACTTAAAATATCAATAAATTAATTAATATTTTAGATGATAATTTATTTAAAAATAATTTTTAATTAAATAAAATAAATTATTTTTAAAATTTTAATTAAATAAAATAAAATTTTGAAGGGAAAAAAAGAAGAACTAGTCAGGCCGAGTTGTTCCGCGAGCCAAACTCAAAGTCAGAGCTCGACCTGCGGGCCTAGTCAGGGTGGACTTTTAGGCTCAATTAAGAGCCCGTGAGCTGAAAAGGCCCCGATGGCTCGTGTAGAAACCCGATAAATTAAAATGATAAATAATTTTTTAATGAATTATATAATTAAAATCTTCATAAAATAATTAAATTATATTTTTACTATATGAAATAAACTAGGTAAATACATTTACTTGAATTTACTTAAGGTTAATAGAAATTAAATACTCTAACCCTTAGAAAAATCATAGCAAGCCCATTAAAAGTCCATATAATCGATTAGGATTATAATTGACCCATTTGATAATCTATAATGGGCTGAATTCATGGTTAAAGAATTCAATAAAGGTTAAATTAACCTTACATTCGTAACATGTGTTAATATGGCATTTAAGGGATTAAAATAATTCCATTTCTAGAAGACTGACTCAAAAATCAACCCTTACCTACCTGCCACCTTAGACCAGTCGTTTTTACATTAGCTTCACACCAAATTAAGGCTAGATTAAGAGAAGTTAAAATTTTCTTCTAATTCAGAGTTAATGGGTTTGGTAAAATTAGGTAAGGAATCTTGACAAATTTGGACAAGTTTTGGCTATAAATAGGACCATATCTCACCCTCAAATCATCCTTGGTGGTCTAGGCTATGCTGCTGCAGAGATTGGAGGGGATTTGAAGGGAAGATTCGGAGATCAAAGTGCTTTCTTATTATTGAGACTATTTTTCTACCTCTTCCTTAGATCTGCTCAAAGGTAGGTGTCTCTCACGCTAAACTCCAATTAAAGTATGCTATCTTGTCTATTTTTCAGTGCTCTTTCCATTGATACATGTTTCCCTAAATTTCATTAAGAAATGAGCAAGTTACGGTCATTTTATTGGAGGGGTATTCCCGTTTTTCGTCAAAACTAGAACGTGCTACACCTCTGGAGCGCGTTCATGAACGCGCTGTCCCGACATGGCGCGTTTATACAGACTCTATTTCCCATCGTCCAGTTTTTTAAAAAAAATAGTGTATTTCCAGATCGCGCTAGCTTTGGATAGCACGTTCTTCAGATCGCGCTAGCCAGAGCTAGTGCCTTCTGGAAAAAAAAATTCAATTTAAAAAAAAACAATAAATATAAGTTATAATGCAGATCGCGCTACCCAAGGCTAGCGCGTTCTTCATATCGCGCTAGTCGAGGCTAGCGCGTTCAAGGAAATTATCTGGAATGCTCGGGGGTTCAAATAAAATATTTTGATTATATATATAAATATATCTATATATAACTTATGAACGCGACTTAAAAAAATAAAACCAACCAAACCTCGGCTCGGCATGACACAAACAAATAAATATATTAATAGTTCTATATCCACACACAACTCGAGCCCACATCTTATGCCCCTTGGGTCCTAACCCAAGGGTGAACTCTCCAACATATAAAGCCAAGGAAGTTTTTATATATATCTATATATAACTTGTGCCCATGGGAGTTGATTGACCACGGTGTGGCATTACACCGAAGTGCATGACTTGTTAGATTTTTACGGCATTCCACTATTCGTACTTGTTACTTGTTTACATGATTACTTGAAAATTACATGAATTACTTGACTTGCGTGAAATGGCCAATTACATGGAATTCATTACTTGTTCAAAGTTATTACTTGAAAATTTCTCTTGATATCTTGTTATCTCAATTACTTGGAAATTCCACTCATGTTATACACTTTTCGATGCAACTTGAAAAGATTACTTAAATTGTTAAACACTTAAAAATTGTCTAGTTTTTTTAGAGATATAAAATCCTACTGAGCTTTTTGCTCATCCTGCGTTTGGTTAAATTGTTGCAGGAAATGAGTTTGATCATGGTAATAGATATGAGTAAAAGAGTGATTTTCTTTTCCCTATGATTTATGTAGATCATGAGTGTTTTACAAGAATCAAGTACTTTGGATTAGGAAGTTTGTAATTTACCTTTATGGCTTATGAATTAGCAATGTAAACCTCTATTTTGATGGAATAAAAGTATCATTTTTTCATCAATCTTTGTCTTAGAATTAAATTGTACATGCTCTGATCGACACGCTTGATTACGACTCGATCACGCCCTCGATATTATGCGTCGAGGCGTGACAGTCTTTGTGGTATCAGAGCCTAGGTTACATAAAACCTAGGATTCTTAAACTTAGCACAACTCGAGTCCACATCTTATGCCCCTTGGGTCCTGACCCAAGGGTGAACTCTCCAACATATAAAGCCAATGAAAATTTTCTAACTTCCAATGTGGCACTAAAGTTTAGTCACTATATAATAGGAATTATAGCATTTGGAATCCACATTAATTGTAAGCATTCAGTCACCAAAAATAATAAAAAGTAATGTTAGTATGTTTGAATTTTTACAGCATGTTAAAAATTATTTTTTGTAGAATAAAAAATTATTTTTAACATGTAAAAATTTATTTGTACCATATTATTAGTAAACTAATAAATGAAAAATATTTTCAGCATATTTAAAACTACTATCAGTATGCTAAAATTATTTCATCGGTACTGAGATATGAAAACTATTTTTCAGCCTGTTAAATCCATTTAAAACTATTTTTTTCATGTTAAACCTAATTTTTTATTAAATTAGTAAATTGATGCATAAAAATTACTTTCAACATGTTAAAATTACTTCCAGCATGATAAAATTATTTCCAGCATGGTAGAATTATTTTTAGCATGTTAGAACTATTGTTAGTATATTAAAGCTATTTAAAAACTATTTTCTAACATGATAAATTTATTTTCCCATCAAATAATTAGTAAGTAAATGTAAAAAAAAATATTTCAGCATGATACAATTTATTTTGTTATCAGAGAATTTCTGTAATCAGCATGGTAAACTTCTGTTTATCATCTCATCAGTAAGTTAATATATGAGAATTATTTTAGCATGTTAAGTATTAATTTTAACATGTAAATATTATTTTTCAACATGATAAAAAAATTACACTCAGTATGATAAAATTATTTTTAGCATGTTAAAATTACTTTAACATGTTAGAATTATTTTTAACATGATGAAACTATTTTTAGCATAATAAATATATTTTCTTAAGCATGAAAATATATATTTATCATAATATCAGTAAATAAATATATGAAAATTACCTACAACATGTAAAAATCTGTTTTATCATGTTATCAGCAAATTGATGTATAAAAATTACTTTTTAGCATGTTAAAATATTTTCTGCATGATAAATCTATTACTTTATCTTATTATCATTTATCCTATCTTATTATCATTAAAAATATCAATAATATGTGAAATCACGATGTTAATTCAAAAGTATATACATCTTATCTAAAACTTAATATTTCTGATTTTTAACAGAATTAAGAATGAATTCTTAAATGATTTCGTGGACATGGTGCTTACCTATACCACGTTCATAATAGAATTCCGATTGACTATAAAATCCGCGTTTTGGCTAAACTAAAATACCTCCAGGATGTAAAAACTTCCTGAAAATATGCCTAAACACTTGTTAAATCAATTGAACACACGATTAAATTATGGAATTAAAATAATTCTATTAGTTCTATTTACTTGAATTTTATTCCTAGTTACCGTTCGTTCTTGAATTCCACGACTTAATGTCGTTAAACATGATGCCTTAAAATTATTATTCACTTCTCCTGCAACTTTTGAGATTTTTGCGAGATCTGTACTTTTTACAAATGAGCTTATTCTTGAAATTCATTGGCCATAGTGTTAAGTGGATGTCTAAACGTACTTGGGATCTTATGATCCACTGACCCAATGCCTATCATTAATGGGGCTCGGTCTGGTCCTGGGAGGAGCGCTCGAAAGTACTTGTGCCCATGGGAGTTGATTGACCACGGTGTGACATTGCACTGAAGTGCATGACTTGTTAGATTTTTACGGCATTCCACTACTCGTACTTGTTATTTGTTTACATGATTACTTGAAAATTACATGAATTACTTGACTTGTGTGAAATGGCCAATTACATGGAATTCTTTACTTATTCAAAGTTATTACTTGAAAATTTCTCTTGATATCTTGTTATATCAATTACTTGGAAATTCCACTCATGTTATACACTTTTCGATGCAACTTGAAAAGATTACTTAATTTGTTAAACACTTAAAGATTGTCTAGTTTTTTTAGAGATATAAAATCATACTGAGCTTTTTGCTCACCCTACGTTTGGTTAAATTGTTGCAGGAAATGACTTTGATCAAGGGAATGGACAAGAGTAAAAGAGTGATTTTCTTTTTCCTAAGATTTATGTAGATCATTAATGTTTTATAAGAATCAAGTACTTTAGATTTGAAAGTTTGTAATTTGTCTTTATGGCTTATGAATTAACAATATAAACCTCTATTTTGATGGAATAAAAGTATCATTTTTTCATCAATCTTTGTCTTAAAATTAAATTGTTCATGCTCTGATCGACACGTTTGATTACGACTCGATCACGCCCTCGATATTCCACGTCGGGGCGTGACAGCTCGGGTTAAAATCGGGTCAAGCTCGCGGGCCTATCGAGCCGACCCGACCCATTGATAGTCCTAATTGACAAGTCTATTAGATCACATAAAATTTTAAAAATATAAATAAATATTTTAATAAATTTTATCAAAAAATAATTTATATTAATTATAATAATTTAGATTAAATATTTTAATAAAAATATAATAATATATATTAAAAAAATACTCTATTTCTCCTCCTCGTATCCTCCCTCTAGAATCATAAAAAAACTATAAAAATATCAGCGATCTAAGTTTTTAACTTCACAATCTCAACTATTTAATCGAGCACACTGTCCAAATAAGATAAGAAGTCGTATCTAATAATTTTATCTATATTAAATATGTTAACCAATATATACATGTTAATGTCGAACCGGCACGAGCTGCTCATCCAGCGTGAGTATCCAACTTCAATTTTGGTGCAGTACGAATGAACGAATTACATCCCACATTTTTAACGTATCGAATTCTCTATGATATGATCCAATACGTGAGATTTGTAACATACGAGATCGATACACGGAACCATACATAATAGTCATAAATACGTATCGTTCTAAAGAGCAGATAAATTACATTAATAAGTTTATAATGTAAGATAAATATAATAAATATATTACGAAAAAAATAATAGGCACATTTCCCAGTATTCATTGATCCACTTTTATCTGTGGTCAAAATGGATCATATATTTTTATCAATTATTGTTATATTTAATTGGGATTACGGATAATTGGATTATTAGACTTAAAAAATGACTGTTTTCCATTATGCCAATAAAGAGGACAAAAATTCGCATTCCAATATTTGGTGTTTCTTTTTCTTTTACATCCTACCCAAGTGAAATTACATATTATTACTTATTAGCTTGGGACCTATTAAAAATTGCATAAATTGCCTAGGGACTGTTCCATAATTCACTACCTCCTTTATATTCCCGGCGGCGAAACAACCGTAGCCCTAATTCACAATCCTCGGTTCTCCGCGACTCGTCCTTCGGCGTCACACCGCGGTCAGCCGCTCGCCGCCCTCTGCTGTCGCGCAACCCCATCCGGTACGGACGTCTGCTTTCTTCCTCCTTCCCTCTTCCCCCTTTTCTCTTTGGCCTCCTCCTCCTCCTGGTCGTCCACTTCTTTGGCCGCTCTATCGATGCGAAGCTTTTCGCGAGCCCAGGTGTTGTGGTATCGAGATTCGAGATACGAGCTTGAATCCGCTCCCGAGGAACGTATTCGCTGTTCGTGTTCGAGATCGGGGAGGGGGGGACAAATGGGGATGTCGGTAATTTATAAATTAATCATTTTTTTCAGAAGGTTATTCGTGTAGTATAGAAGTGATATATCCTTGTAGAATTGGATCAAGAGAGTGTAGAGCAAACTTTTTTTGCAAGTATGGGCTCATAAAGGCCATTTCAGTGGTTCCTGTTGTACGCAAGTAAGTTTCAACTGTACTGATTTTGGTATACTCACCTTGTTTCTACTTTTTTCTTCTCCTTGGGCATTGCTCAATGGATATGAGAAGAAATCTTTTGGATAATTTCACGTTTAATTGATGATGTGTTGTATCCTATGGTGGGCAAACTGTCTTCAATCCTGTCTGAAGAAAGTGAAGGATGTTTTTTAGTTAAAATTTTCTACGTGGGCCCTTGTTATTCATCTAGGTTGACATATCATGCAAAACTGGGATCTGGTTTTTTGGGACATTTACTGGTTTGTTTTGTTTTCTTCAATATTTTTTATCAAGATCTTAAATTGAATTTATATGGCATATCATATAATGTTTATTTCCTTTTTAGGGCTTGAGCATGAGGAGATACAGTCCCCCATATTATAGCCCTCCAAGGAGAGGATATAGTGGTAGAGGAAGAAGCCCACCGAGAAGGGGCTATGGTGGGTATGGTGGGCGCAGAGAACAGAATCATGGGAGTCTCTTGGTTCGAAATATTCCGCTGAATTGCAGGTAAGAACATTTTGATAATAAGCTTTTGCCAGAGTGTCCTTTGCAACTAAATATGACTGATTATGTCATTACGGCAATCTATTTGTTTAGTAAATGAGGTTCAAAAGGCATGTTTGTTAGTGGAAAGCGAGGAAGAGGTAGAATTCTAACCCCATGTGGCATAAAAATAAAATCCAACATAAAACAGTCCATAGAAGAATAAGATGGACAGGCATTATTTCCTCTAGAAGAACCACAAATGACTCTTCCTGTGCTCAGCCTGGCAGATGCTCAATATGTTCACAACTCTGTGTCCACCCTCCCGCCAAGAAAAGAGCAAAGGTTCTCCCGTGATGGTTGGCTGCCAATCTGTCATTGATTACCCACCACTCAAGATCCTCTCATCCTGATCAGCTTCTTTAATTCTTCCCATATTCGGAAGCACATCTTGCTTATCTGATGCTTCAAAAGGGGAAGAGGATAAGGGAGTTACCTTTCATTCAAAAATGTGCTATCCTCTCAAAACTTTGCTCACTTTCCAAATCTGTCTCCACATTATGTGATATTGTTGTGAAATAAAGTGCTTGATTTTGATGGGATGAAGGTTTTGTGCCAGCAACAATGAAAATGCTTGACCTTCCTGCCTTAACCTTTCTGTAGCAATTTTTCCTTGTTTGTCTACTCTTCTATTCTGTTGTAGTGTGTGATTTGCCTTTGTGTAAGTGGGATGACTTTTTTGAACCTTCATGATATTGTGATCTTTCTGTGGCCAGCTTCTGGAAATTCTAACCATGTTGTTGATTCCCTTGAATTCATCTCCATTCCCAAATTTCATGATCTGCTTACAGGATATGAGTTGAGCAGCTAGTTGGGACACATGCTACTTATTGCCATATGTGCTAACAGCCTATTGGATCTGCTGCAGGGATAAAAAGGCCACCAACAAATTTTCCCTGCTGGAGGTTCTTTTAACTGGACATTTAGAGGTTTTGTTTTTTGTCCCTTTTGATGAGAGTCATTGTGATTTTCAGGTTTGCCATTCCGATGTCCACACAACATCTGGCACATTATCATCCTCCGATCTCCCTACACAGGCTTGCCCTGTCTCTGAGTCCAACAGTTGCATGGAATCATTGTCCTCTTTGAATTTCATCTTTCCATCATCTTCTGTTCTTGGCTTGCCTTGTCATTTTTCAGTCTCCTCTAACATGGTTCCATAGATACCCTAAGTAGGGCTTGTTTCGAACCCTCAAGAGATAGAGTCTTGATAAGAATGGATGGTGGATAACCACTCCCTTTCACAGAGTTGCCAAGGTGGCATCTTTAGGACCTCTTGTAAGTTGCAACTCTGTACATTAAATTATATTATATGTTTGTTTCCTTGTCTTTTGGAAATACTGCTAAGCTTAGAAGTGGTTTGGCATTATATAGCTAGCCACAGTTAACCTGTGTCCTGTGGTTTTCCAATAATCAAAAAAATAAAACCCAAAGGTGTGCATATTGTCTGTAACTCAGAACTCATGACCTATTCCATCACATCACTATCTATTCTCCACCTTCCTCACCTGATCTACCTCTTGTGCATGTACCAAGTTCGAACACTAACTTGCATTGCGGCCGGGTCACTACCAAACCTACCATGCAAACTGTATTGCAAATCGCCATGACTTGGCTTTGGATCTGGCACATTTGTGCCATTTTTACATTGGTTATCTTCCTGTGTCTTTGGGCATGTAACTGATGCACCCCTGCAGATTTCATCCCCTCCTTCATGCATTGAGCTCAAGACAAACCAGATTCTTTGTCAATCTCATCCTTTTCTCTCTTCATCTCTCACCCTATTCTCAAGCCAGAAACACTTTTATGTATCTAGTTTTTCATGAGAGAACGTGTGTCCTTTACAATCAAGCTCATTTTCATGAGTATCCTTTATACCTCCACACCTCCATGATCCATCCCCATGACTACTCTTGGGATTGCAGCAGTGTTGTTTGCGACCTCCATAAGTGTATACAATTCTCTCCAAATCCGAGGACAAATGTCTTGGCCCCTTCACGAATCACAATCTGAGCCCCAAAAGCAAGCCTCATGCGGGTACCCCCTCTACCCTAGGCTGGGTCAACTTGGTCCACTTACTTTTGAACTCTGATCAGGTCCACGATGGGATGTCTGACCAGTGTGCATCCATTGTGTAGTCTCCAACTTTTTCCCACAATCCTTATGCCTTCAATACATCTCCGGAACTAGCAACTAGCGATGGATCCCTACCCTTGTTGTAGGATATGAAGCTCCTCCATAAAGCATCCCATCTCTCTATGCTCTGCTATAAGATAGTTGGGGGGGGGGATCTTGCAATGCCTATCACCTTCTTGCCATAGCTGTCAAGGTGGTCACCTAACCGACCAGGTGCCCTTATGGGGCCAAGGCACAAGTCCACCTTTCTGCCCCACTGAAAGATGAGCAAGGCACCAGCCTAGTGACTAGGCCCCTATGATCCGCAATGCGATGCTGGGTCATAGGTAGATCATACTTCACACACTCCTCCAACACCCCCTCTCAATGTGTCACTTTATCTGTCCCCTCTCTCTCCTCCCTCCTCCTCCTCTCCATTTTTGGTATTAAAATCTATATATATTTTTCATGTATCTTATTATTAATTTGTATATTGAGGATATACATTTTTGCATTTTTAAATAGGCGCCAAGGTATCGTCTAGGCGGACGCCTTATTGCTTAAGCGCTTAGGCTTCCCACTAACGTCTTGGGCTGCCTTGTCACTTCGACAACTATGCTTCCTCTCCAATGAAGCCAAGAACAACTGAGAATTCCTCTTGCTCTCGCCGCTCCAAGACATCTGCTCTCTTTCTTTGCATATCCAAGAGACCACCAATTAGATGTAATCGTTCATTCATAGCCTTTTCTTGAACCACCAAAGACATCTGCTTTTCTCTTCTAGTACCATGTTTGATATCCTGTTATGTCATCTCTATTTTTCTTTGGTTGAATTTGTTCTCCATCTTTCTCTATCAATTATAAGCTTGAAAGCAAGTAAAACCATTGAAGATAGAGGATCTTCTTCTTTCAATTTGTCGTTCCTGTTTGTTCTTACTATATCTTTGTTTAAGAAGCTCTTTGACTTAAGTTCTTTGTTGCAGGCCAGAGGACCTCCGAATTCCATTTGAGAGATTTGGGCGAGTAAGGGATGTTTACTTGCCAAAGGACTACTACTCAGGGTTAGCTTACTATACTTCAATTAATCTGCTCAGCGATATTTATGTCCTGCTTGTTTGCGGTGGAGACATGCTATCATTGTTTATTTTGTCTGAATGATTCGGCAAGATTTGAAATGCTTTCCATACCTCATAATGATACAAAATGATTGTTGTAACTTATCTATCTTGAGGCAGTTATCAATCAAGTGCTTCTTTTATCTTGTGTGCTGCATCTTAGGCCTTTTTCACGCTCCCAATGGTCCGTTGAAAGCTTCTAGTTCTCTTGTGAAACTTTCATGCTGAAGTGGTCAGTCTCAACTACTTCAGATCATCCTAGTGCATGTTGCACATGTTTTCTTCCCCATGAGAATTTCTTTTTAAATGGTCATGAATATGTGAAAGTTGGTTCTGGGAGGGGTATATTCTTTTGCTCTCATATCTATCATTTTGCTTTATTAGTAAGTATTCATTTTCCTGAACTGGTTCTCAGGGGGTGTTTTGGTTTGAAGTAAAAACAAGCCCTGCATTTGATGAAGCCCACTGTTAGCATTTTAACATATTCATTTCGTCGATGGTGAATCCTGTTCAAATGAAGAAGTACCTTTGTGAAGATAAATCTATGATCAACCTCACTGTAAGTTTGTTGAAGAGAAGATGAAGTGGATTTCATGAAGCTTACATCTGAAGTGATTCTTATGAGGCTAAGATTGAAGCAATGTTGTTACCAAGTGCTTCATAAATTACAAAGATATGAAGAATTTGAAGTCCCATGGACTTTTTGAAGTTGCAGTGCATAATGACTATAAAGGAAAAGAGTCAGCTCCTAAAGCCTGGTTGGTGCTATCTGCTTTTATGTTGGTTGAACACCATGTTGGGGGAGTGCCATAAAGTTAGTGCTTAACTTATCAGAAATATTAGGAAGATGTACAAGTGAGGCAATGTGACAATGAATACGCTGCTGTGGTCTGTGAAACTTTCTCAAGGTGTTTATCCTCATATGATAATACCCATTGTTTCTGGCATGTGGTTATCAAGTCATGATCTCCATTTGTGCAGGGAACCTCGAGGATTTGCATTTGTGGAGTTTGTTGATCCTTATGATGCTTCTGAGGCTCAATATCAGATGAATGGGCAACTTTTTGGTGGAAGAAGGATAACTGTGGTTGTTGCTGCGGAAACAAGGAAAAGGCCAGAGGATATGCGTGGCAGATCTAGGCCTAGGTATTTGGAATTTGCTTTTCATTTCAATGATATTGGCAGATTATATGATTTTGGTTGATTATGTGATTTTTCCTTTCTATTGTTCATTATTTTCTTACGTCTATACTTGTCTCACAGAGGGCCATCTGATTATAATGGGCGTCGTTCCTCTTATTATGGTAGGCTATTTTCAAATTACTTTTTAGACATTTTGAAAAAGCTAACAGCGTCATCATAAACAAGGCATTTAGATAACGATAGTCATGGTGCATCAAAAGCTTCTTTTCCTTGAAACTTTGAATTATGGTTTAGTTAACTTTTGTGTTCACTATCTTGTTTTCTTGCTTAGTTGGGACATCTTATCGTATTGATTGTTAGATCAGTAGGATACTTCTAATACCGTCTCCACAAATACCCTTACTACCTTGTTTTAAACTGTTCATTGTATATGAGTTTAGATGATTTTAGTGATCAGAGTTCTTTTTTTTTTACTTTTTTTAGATGGCCTACCTTATGTTCGATTCACCCATCAAAATCAATAAAACATAAATCAATAAAACATAGCTATATAAATTGATCATTGTACGAGATAAGAGTGACTGGCACACTGGCTCATTGTCAGACACAATAAAATGGATCCGGTTAGCTTATGTAGTGTACCGGTTTTCATGTTTTACAGAAATACCCCTGTTAGATGAGCCAGTGTGCCAGGCTTATCTCCTACAATCATGATGCTTATTTTCCTTTTCCTAGTCGCATTCGGTGTTAACGTCTGTGAAAGATGGCATTTATGGTTGATAATGGTATCATCTAAACATCTTATTTAATTCTTGTTCATGGTAGCTTCCCCCAACCCCCTAAAAAGGTTCATGGGAATCTTTTAGTTGTGTTAGTTTCTCATTGCCTTTTATAAGATTCTTTTCCCCTTTTCTTAATCTCAGTATGCCTATTATGTATATTATTCAGGTCGTTCTCGCTCTCGGTCAGTGTCGCGCTCACATTCCCCTCCCCATCTATCAAGTTCTAGAGTTCGTCATCACTCAAGGTATGCTGCAGCTGATCTGACCCATAAGCTAATGTCAAGATACATGGATCATAGTGTGAATTTTGATGTTCTGTTTTATAGATCATACTCTCCTGCACCAAGACGGCGTGGTGGTGTGTCAGTTTCGCCAGGCAGAAGGCACTCAAGAGGCACAAGATCTCCAAGGGATCATCCAAAAGGACGAGACGAGGATTATGATCGCCGTTCATATTCTCCTGATCATCGAGATGCCAATCACGACCAGACTGATAATGGCTATGATGAGTAAGATACTCTATAAGTTGCAAACATTTGCCACTTATTCATTCCTCTTGCTATTATGTTGCATGGATGTATGATCCTACGCTTTCATGAATTGAGCTTTTAGGTCGGTATTTTGATCAGAATTCCCATTGAGGGTAATGAATGGTGCTTTTGCATTTTTCCTTGAACAACAAATGGTTAAGTTTTGAAGACCTTGTCAGTAAAAGTTTCAGCATATTTTTGCACACCAATTCGCATTCATCTTTAAGAGATGTTTAATTTTTTTAACATCTCAATTGCAATGAATTTTGATACCTGCATTTTACCCACCATTTGTTTTGCTTCGATTTCCAACCGTGCCAATTTAATAGAGGTGTGGTATTTCTTCCTAGAGGTGTACTGTAGAAGAAATTTCTTTGCTATCATATAGCTTCCATTTGATTCTTTCGCCTTTTGACTGTTTGGTTTCCATTTGCTGAGACCTGTAACATTGAAGGCATTTGTTTCTTGTGTTTTATTAATCCACAATTTGGTCAATTTACAGGAAAGCTCACCGTGATGCCGAGGAGTCTCGCCCGCAACGGAGATCCCCTGGGCGTGCGTTGCGTTCACCCTCTGGGTCCCGGTCGCGGTCGCGGTCCCGGTCTGCTGATTCGTCTCCCGGCCGCAGCAATTAATTGAAGGCAACGATCTCCAACATATCTCCTCACCTAGTTGAAGTGGTGCACTTGCCGGCCCTTCATCATGTGTTGTATCTTGCAGTTCTGATGTGACTTGTGTAATTTCCCTGATGTTTTTGAAGATGCAACTTAACGTTTATATGAGGTTCTCCTCGGTATCAGTGAGCTATAATGATAACCTAGAACAATGTTTAGAAACACTTTCTTGTTGTTGCGGGCCTTCTCTTTCCGGTGGCTTTTGTAGCATTTGTTACCTATCCTGTCGATATTAGTATTTATATAAATTCTGGGTGGAGTTGGAAATTAGTCTGGTGGATGATGAGATGGGACGCCATGTTCGCATGTTCTTCCTCATTTGTGCCAAAGCAATGACAAAAAAAGGGATTACATATATACTTTTAGAATTGTTTGTTTAAAAACATAAAAGGGTAATTACGTATATACTTTTAGAATCTTATATGGTTTATTTTATATCCTCAAAATCTTGATATTACCATATCTATCCCCATATTAAGGAATATCAAAAGTTTCGGTTATATCTTGGGTCTCTTTGATAACTGAACGAGGAGGGGATTTAATTGGGAGAGCAAGTAAAAATATAGTTTGATAAGGTGAGTTGGTTTTTATCCTTAATTTAGATTTTTTTAAAATAACTCATTGTATTGTCAAAAGATATAATAAATTATTTCACCTAAACTTGGATTGATTTAAAATAAAAAAGTGAAAAAGTAATAATAAATTATCTAGGTTTAAATTAACTCGAATTTTTTATTTTATTATTAAAGAGGGCCTTTAGGTTCGAGCATCGTCACAGTCAATAGAATATTCTACTGTTCTATTGGACACAAAGTGTGAAGTTTTAGAAGAACAAATGAGATAATATGAAAGATTATAAGAATATATATATATATATATATATATATATTACATAAGATTAGACCAGTCTTTTATCTATCTTAATCTTTTTAAAATTAAATTAACAAACAGCAGATGACTTTATGGGCATGTATGATAAAATATGATTTAGATGATGTTATGAAGATTGAAGCATATAGAGGTATAATAAAGTAGAATATACAGGTGACTATTCCATTGAAAAAAAAGTGCAATAAGGAACCATGAGGAAAACAGAGGGAGTTTTGTATTTAATCCATTTTTTTGTTTTAGGTGCTTTAAATGTGTTGATTTTTTAAAGCTGTGCATAATTATGGAGAGGTATGCATTTCAATAGAGCAAATATTTGTTGTCTATCACGTCATGAAATCTGTGTTTAGTTATTTTGCAAAGTATCTACGATGGGTCCACATGAGATGATGGAATAATAAAAATATATTAACAAATGACAATCATAGAGTTATACATGTTGAAATATAATTTATTATAATTACATATGATAATATAAAGAATATGAGATAGACACGGGCGTAGGATAGATTTTCAAAATTTATGTTATTCTTATAATGCGATTTGCTGCCCATGCCGCATTGTCTCTTATTGCCCGTTTGATAATCGCTTGAGTCATCCCATCCCATGAGAGAGAGTGACGGTCTCACCCGCTCTCCTCGCACCCAATCCCCTCTAAATGGGGTCGGGTGACTTACTCGGGCGGTGGGGCACGAGTAAGTCACCTCACCCCGTTTTCAAATCCCCCTTTAGGAGACCAAAACCCCGGGACAAAGAACAATATAGAGAGAAGGGCCCCATCCATCCATATATGTATGTGCGACAGTGAGGAGATTGATATCACCCCATTTCCTCACTTTCTGCCATTCTATTATTACATTTTGTAAGCCTTTTAAGGAAAAATGAGTACGTAATTGGGGTGGGTGAGGAGGGGAGAAAACTTCAAATAGTTTGCATCACGTTGCATGATCTTAATTCTCTTGATCGATTCTGAGTGACAATCAATGAAATTAATATTAATATTACGGGGTATTTTCTTGCTGCACTCTTAGGCCCTCTTTGATAGCGGAATAAGGGAGGGTAACCCGGCTTGTCCTGTGCTATTCGATTTGGTAGCGAAATCGGCGTATTCTCCGCTGCTCGGGTTAAGCGTCTCGGGCACTGTGTTAACTCGGGTTAACGCATTCCACCGGCTAGGTGAGATACGCCTAACCCCACCTGGTCGTGCAGGTATTGCTTCTCGTCCTCCTCCGAAACCCTACCCTCCGCCTCTCCCATGTCGCTCTCCGCGTCCGCCACAGTCGATCATCTGTTGGCCTGCAACGCACGCTCCGTCGTCGACTGCCTCTTCCCTGCTCGATGCCTTCGCTGTCGCTGCCCCGATCTGGCCGTGTTGCCCTCACCGCCATGTTAGTCGTCTGTTACAGGCCGCGCTCCCACGCTCTGCTGTTTCGATTAGGAGGAGGCAGTCAACAACGGCCATTACTACTCGGGCACCTCCTCGGTTCGAATACCCTCTGCACTCTTGCGTCGAATCACCTCTGCAATCTTCTCTACTCGCCCGGATCGTGTGGCTGGGGTTGGCGTCCTTCCACTTTTCTGCTCCCCGTACCCACCTTTTGCGGAGAGAGTTTCAATCGACCACAGTACCACTGCCGCATGTGAGCCTACAGTGTTCGACGGTGTTGCCCTATTTTAACTCCTCGTCACCAATGCAATGCCATCCCCAGCATCCTTGCCAGAAGCAGTGGCTTCTCCAGCGTCAAACGAGGGTGTATCTTCTGCATCTTCCTCGGCCCCTTGTCGCCACTGGTTCCTTCTCTGCTGATCTTTTTTACTCATTCGACATTGCTTTGTCTCTGCTTGTTGTGCTTTTTACAACCCTGCGCTGTCTCTACCCCTTGCCTCCATTGTACCATGCTCTGGTTCGCATTCTTCCTTTGCGCTGATTCATTTGGGCATCTGATTTTGAATACTGCAAGTAAGACCTTGGTATGATCTCCTGTAACCGGAACTTAATATCACGCATGTAACTTCACATCCCATCCTTCTTGCTGTGCTTTCCCTCTCCTATTGAAGATGGTTCCTATTCTGCTTTTGTGCTGGTTTGCATACTACCTTCCTACTCGTTCACCTATGCACCTGATCTGAAATAACCCGCAACTTGGACCTCGGTATGATCCCTGATAATGGCCTGCAACTCCTGGTTCCTCATTTCTATACCTTAAGAATATCGTGGACCTTACATAGTGGCTTTTTTTATACCTCAAGAAGTGGGCTAACCTGTTAGGTTTTGGTAGAATAATAGTTTGTCACAGTACACATTAAACTTTTTATGTTAAATCAGATGCTAGTGAATGTAATCTTTCTTAGGTTTTGGTAGAATAGCAATGACTTCATTTACATTGTCAGCTTGACTAACTTTTAGTTTTGACTAATTTGTTAATTCTAGCAATAAGTTAAACCTAATACAATGTCGGCAGTGTTTCTCCCTCCTCTTTCATATAAGGCTACTCCTGTTCTAGAATGATAAGTTCATGGTTACAAAGATAGATTTTATGGGTTTACGAATAGTTGTACAGATCATTTTCCATGGAATGGCTTTAGGCAAATAGCTGGTGTCAGGACTGCATTTTGAAGTTGTAATTAAACCTACACACTCTGACTTCAAGTACATTCTTCTATCATTATAATTGGTAGTCCCACATTTTTCACATGCGCTTCTGATAAATTAGCAAATTTGGTCTATGATGTCGCATGTGCTAGAAATGTGGACTATGGATGATTATACTCATGATAGTAGATCCAAATTTTTCAGAGAAATTGTCTTCACTGATGTGACATGTATTGTACTTTGTGTTAACATCTTTAATTTATTGTTTATGTTCCTTCATTCTTTCATAATTTTGTGCTTCTCATTAGTTTGCATTACTCCATGTGATACCCTTACGCAATAAGATTTAATCCCCATTCTCAATCTCTCCTTCATTTTAGTGGTGCAGACACCAGAGCACGCGAGAGGCACGAGCTGACGAGCCACCGGTACCGTACGCGGAGCACCACTCGAGCCACTTCGACATCCATATGGCTCGGAGACGGTCTAGAGACTCCCCCTTGAGTCTTGGTATTTTTCGTATTTTGTTTGTATGTTGTGTGTATTTTATTTGGATTGTAATTTGGATTGTAACAGGGGTTTATTTGTAATTTGGGACCACCCGGGTCCCACGGGCCCCCCATCCCACCTCCCATTGATCCACCTCATCACTGGGGCCCATGTGGGATCAGTCAAACCTTCCATTGTGGGCTTCTAGAAGGTGGGACCAAAGGAGGGGACAAAGGGGGGAGCATCTCCTAGATCTCTCCTTAATTTAAGGGAGTGTCCCCCTCCTTTTGTATTAGTTTAATAGGTTTTGAATCTTATTTTATTTGTTCCAAACCACATGGGAGAAATACTTTTGTTGACTCCCAAGTATGCCCCTCCCAAATCTAGATCTAGGGGTATTTTATGTCATTTTGCAATTCATACAAATACCATGTAATTCTCATTTTAGTTGAATTAATGCATAAGAATTTTGGTGAAATTGGTGAAGCTCCAAGTTTGGTGCGACCTCCCCCTCCTCTCTCCCCCTTCTGCAGCTGAGATGGCTGTATTCTGAGGTGAGACGCCTTCGGTATCCGTTCTTGAAGCCCGCCGCCGCCGCCACGAGCCGCCATCGCATCACCGCCGAGATCGCCGGAGTTCTGCCTTCATCCGACCACAGCAGCTTCCACGAAATTCAGCCATCAGCCACGAGCTCAGATCGACTTGAGATTTTGAGGGGATGCTCCAGAGGTGTCAAGCACATCCCAAAATTTTTGGTTGGTCATAAAGATCCCATTTGATATTTTTTTATTTTCGTCCAACCTTAATTTCCAGATCTATCTGCTTGCTGTTTTAATTTCCACCCGCCCTGTCTTTCCCATGTTCGGATCTCTTTCTGATTGTTTTTAGATCTCCTAATTTTCTGGGAGTTCTGTCCACCAACCCCACCGTCCCAAAATTTTCTTGAATTTTAATGAGGCCATCCCATATTTTTCAAAAATCAATCTCAGAGCTAGCTACAGTGCTGTCCATCTGTTTCCAGATCCGACCCCCTTCTAGTAAACAAATCCTAACAAATCACAGTCACCTCCAATCAGGACACAAAAAATATCATCGTTTTCCTGGTTTAAAATCCTACATCTTTTATGAAGAGATCAAGAGCTGAATCGGCCAACTTCCTTTCGGTCAAAGGCAGTCTTCAGACACGTTCCCTGCAGATCTGAGACTTCGGTTACTGTACAACAGGGATTTGCAAATTTAATAAAGTTCTGATCCGACCTGATCCATCAGATCTCTCTGGGTCTAGATTAAATCATTTGAAGAGAGCTTTCCAACGATAGCTCATGCGTCCCGATCCGAGGTCGGGATTGATCGCAGCGGCCGTTTTCGCCGGAGCGCGGGCCGAAAAATAGAAATCAAAATTCGTGGGCAGCTAGTTCAACAATTGGGAATCGGGGGCCGATCGACCCCCGATCGGTGTTTCCGGTCGACCGTCGTCCGTGGAGGCGCGCCACTAGGGGTCTCCATCACTGTGGGACCCACCCCCGCAGATCCGGAGGATAGCGCCGTCCGTGGGCCCCGCGGGCCCGTAGAAGCTGCCGTTCGGAAAGCACGAAAACGCGGAGTTCGGCACCGTCGGGCGACATCAAGATGCTGCCCGTCAACCCGAGTTGCGTGATTTCTGGACCCCACATGTGACCTTTTACCTCCCTGCGTGGAGTGGGTCGACTTAGTGTATTGCTGTAATAATTGTTAACTGGGAGTCCGTGATTCGGCCGGGGTTGTCTTCGCCACGCCGGGTGCTTGGAGGTAATGGTCCGAACCTCTTGGCGTTCATTTGCTTAGCTAGTATATGGTCTTTTGCCACTGTCGAGAGCGATAGGTACTAGCCCTTGTGTCCATATCACCGTTGTGAGTGTGAGAGTGACCCGTCCCGTGACTCGATCCGAGTCCGGAAGTGAGTCGACTACCCGTGAACTCTACCGGTTCTTCAACCGTGCACGATCCTCGTTTCCCTCGCTTGGGACGACGAGTGAGCTTGCGTTTCTGTTAGCGACGTATAGCCCATAGGAGCTCTCCGTGTCGGGCTTAGTGTCTCTCCTACCATGTGTTGCTGGTCGTGTCCGCATCTAGAGTCCGAGGTCCATACCACGTAGAGTCGGTCCCCGTGCCCGTCCCGCATCATTTAGTATCTACTGACTTAAGCCTATAATAATGGCTATTTGCCGTTGGCAACACCACCGAACACTGTCCTAAATGGTTGGCAATAATACCAACCATTTTCCATTCCTCCTAGCTGAAGTAACAAATAGATTATATTCCAAAGCTCTAACTGCAAATATCTGGTTGGCCCAGGTTGACAGATGGCCTTTTTACTGTGCTTCATTGGTGTGTTACATTTCTTATACATTTTAGTGGCATTGAATTTTGAGTGTGTTGTTTATGTGCACCTGCTTTTATTATTATGTTGACCTTGTTGGTTGTCAGATTCTACACTATTAACCCTCTGCCCTGAAATGCCTCTCTCCATTCACATGATTATTTCTACATGACAAATCACAAATTGACTATTTCTACATGACAAATCAAAAATTGTCTATTTTGAAAATGCTAGTAAAAGGCCTCTCTCCATTCACAATTTTGAGATTGCCGCATGGTGTTTATGCCAATTTAACTCATATAGGCAGCCAGCTGATAGTTATTTTCTGATGTTATAAGATATATGCCTTTTAATTGACAGTCAATTAAGTCTGCATGTTCATTAACATATAAGTGAAAACTCATTGATGTGTTCACATTAATGTGGACGCACTTTTTATTTAGATCTTGGTTTATTCGTTAATTGGTTTATTAAGTGCGTGGGCGTGCCAGTCACAAAGTGACGATTTGTTCGGGCTTCATAGAATCTCATGGTGCGCTCGATCCAACTCAGTCAGACGATTATGTGATTCGGGTCGGGACTGAGACCCGCCATGCCATGAAGGTCACGGCGTCATTTACATCTCCTTGGAGAGGGGAATACCCTTGATTAATTACCGAAAATAAGGGCTCCACGACCAAAAGAGTTACTAATTGATACCGGAAGAAAAAGGGCAGTCAAACTACACTGAAAACTTATATTGGGACATGAGCACTCAGATTATGTCGGCCACTGGTAGACCATTTCTTATTTGGACAAACGTCCATACGGAAAATAAGACGGTAGCGGGGACGAATCCGTACAAATATCTGCCAGGGGATGGCAATTTTAATACGAAGAGGGGAATCAGATCCCAGTGAGAGAGGGGACCTTGATGAGATATTAGCCCGAGGCAAGGTCTAGCGATGACCATGATGAGAGGGGTAGCTTCCGAGGGTAAAGTCCGTCCTGCGGAGGCGTCATTAATATTCCCGGATCCAGAATCCGAGGAGGAGAGACGTAAGCCATATCATTGTATTCATGATGATTGTTAATACTTGTTATTATCATTCATTTATTGACATTACCCTTTCTTTGTTGATTGTCTTTTATCACCCACAGACCATGAGCTCTTCTCCTATTTGTCATTACATTTTTTTATTATTATCCCTCTTTTCTTATCATTATCATTACATAAAGTCCCTCACTTTTCACCATTATTATTATTAGCTTCTCTCCCCTTTTTTTTGGAGGACTGGTGGAGTGTGCCGGATGGAGAGTGAGTATTGAGTGTGCCGCTGGGAGGCTGAGGGGTGCACCGCTAACGAGTTGGGGAGTGTACCGCTGGAAGGGGCGAGCTAGGGTGTACCGCTGAAAAGGTGAGGAGTGCACCGCTAGAAGGTGGATGAGCTGAGGTGTACCGTTGGAGGGCTGAGGGGTGTCCTGCTAAGGAGGGTGAGGAGTGCACCGCTGGAAGGTGGACGAGCTAAGGTGTACCGCTAGAGGGTTGAGGGGTGCACTGCTGAGGAGTGTGCCAGACTGAGGGCAAAGGGGTGAGGTCAATGCATGCTAGAATGAAAGTTCGAGCAAGTCTGGTACCAGATTGGAGTGCATATCAATGCTACTAAAGTGTACCGGGGAAAACCTGATTGAGGGTGCACCGGGTAAGCATAGACCAAGGCTGTGCCTGAGAGGGGAAGAGAAGAACAGTGTGCCGCTGAAGGAGGCGCCAAAGAGTGTGCCGGCCAGGGAGTCAAATGGAGTGGGCCGCTCAAGGTTGGCCAAAGGGGGTTAGGGACGATGCCATTGGGGAAAAACCCATGTGAATGGGGTAAAGTCTGGAGGGAGGCTTCTGACTTGAGGAATTCAAGTGAAGGGTTCCAAGTGGCAAGCTTCCAGTTCTCGGTTATGTAGTCGAGTCCCAAGCCATGTTCAATAGTCCAGTTCTCTGAGTCTTGTTCAGTCCAATTCCTTGAGTTTTGTATAGTCCCTTTGGTCTGATTAGAATGCTTTACTATTGTTTGTCCCGTTTGTTTGTTGCTTCCTTTTATCTTTTAACTTATTGTTATCTCTGACAAAAATTCGGCAGCATCTCCTCTTGACCCGAGATGGAAGGGGATAACAAGGGACATGCCCATAAGGAGCGGCATGAACCAACAATTTGAGGTGTGTGCCTAGGCAGCCACCTTTGGGGAAAACTTTAGAAAACTCGGAGAAAACACCGAACGGGGAAACCACTAGACTAACATGAGCTATGAATGCACCGGGGAAGTGATAGCTGAGGTGTGCCGGGCTGGTAGTCCAGGGGTGTACCGGACAAGCCATGGTCAGGGTGTGCCGGTGAGGGCATGGCCAAGGGGTGTACCGCTGAACAGGCCAACAGGAAAGTGTGCCGTTGGGGCATGGCCAAGGGTCGCTGAACAGGCCAACCGGAAAGTGTGCCTGGGCGCGGCCAGAGTGTGCCGCTGGCCAATGGGGAAAGTGATGACTGGGAGATCTGAGTGGGTGTGTGCACACCATGAGCTTTGGAAGAAAGGCTGAGGAGCCTCCTGGCCAGTGGATGAATCCCAACAATTGGGTGGGGGTAGTGGGTGCTAACAAACCCATAGGTTGAGGCAGTGGGATAATGCTCTTGCCATGGAGGGCCATCAAAAGGAGGGGAGCTAGCCCTATGCTGACAGACCAAGAACACTGCACGTTGAGCTAAACCAGTCGATGATGCGAGGAGTGGTTGAAACCAAGCTAGAAGACCAAGGGAAGGATGCAAACTATGGACTACGATGAGGAGAAGATAACAAACACAACAAAAGATAGAGCTTGAGGGCACTTTTATTCATGATAAGAACTCCAAAATGACAAAGGCCACAATCCGAAGGCCAACTACAATATACTGCATAACAGATAACTGTGAGGAGAGAAGAGAAAACTGAGAAATGAAAAGAGGAGCAAAAAAAAAAAGGAAAAGGTGTTGGGGAAGAGTTAGAACGAGGGAGGGTGCCTCCCTTCACCTCATTCCTTCTCTCCCCTATACAGATGGCTCACTCTCTCTCAATCTCTCCACTCTCTTCTACCTTCTTATTCTTCTCTTCTTCTTCTCTGCGGGTGTTTCCTTCTTCGTAGCTGCCTTTCGCATGCCCATTTTTTCTTCCGTGAGAGGCTTTTTATAGGTGTGCCGTTGACGGGGAACCTCATGATGGTGCTGCCATCCGAGGTTGACCCGAGTCCCGTCCTTGTCAGGTAGAAGTCTCCTTCGTCCAACTAGAAGCCGACACCCAGGCAGGGGTTTAGCTGGCGTCGAGGTGCCTGCGCTGCAAGCCAAGGGGCCCATCTACTGACCGTTGTGTTTTTGCCGATTTGTGTAGTTCTGGAGGATTCAACGCTGTGCCGCTGGGAAGGCCCGCTTGAAGCGTGCCGCTGAAGCACCCGAAGAGTGCACCGCTGGTGGGCAGGAAGGCTGTGCCGTTGAGAGGGCATTGGGACTATGCCGTTGAAAGGGCCCAGCCGGTGTGCTGCTGGAGGGCATGATGACTGTGCCGTTGAAAGGGCCCAGCCGGTGTGCCGCTGGAGGGCGTGATGACTGTCGTGCCATTGGAAGGGGCATTGAAGCGTGCCGCTGAAGGGCACAAGGGGTGTATCGCTGAATGGCACTTGAAGGTGTGCCGTTGGAGACACCTGAGGGGTGTGCCGTTGAAGGTGCTGACCCCTTTCTTCAGGAACTCATAACTGCGTACTTCTTTGGGATATTCTTCACCACTAGGGACCCGAGGGTGGGCCCATAGCAGTGTATAGGTTCAGGAGGGGTTTCCTGTGTTTTCTTCGTCATTTAATGCGCCCATGCAAATGTGAGGATTTGTCAGACGATAGTATTCTCCCGGAGCCCTGGATGGCCAATCTCCTTGAGTCTTCTTTCTTTGACTTTGCCATTAGTGCCGGGGCTCGGGGGGACATACGGACGTACATTTTTTTACACGTCCACAATTAACATATCTAATTATTCCATGTTTTTTTTTTGTGTCAATGGGTAATTAACCAGCTTGAAGAGGAAGAGGACATTAACTATGTCTACCTCTGGTAAGTACCATCAACTCTGCATGGTATAAGTGTTATTTCATACTTGTTGTTCTACAATTAATTCATGTAAAATATCCACCCTTCTGTATAACTAAATTACTTTATATGATTTATTTACTAATATTAGGATCAATTCCAAACGAGTCTGGAACCAGTAGAGTTAAGGCCCGTGTGTAGAATTGGACCACGGCTCAGGATAGGGTTCTCCTTCAATTATTGATCGAGCAATATGATAAGAATAATTACTCTTCTGGTATGTTCAAGCCTCATTGTTGAGCTGAGATAGTCCCGATGTTTAATCGATCGTATAACCTGAACTACGACCGGCACCAATTAAACAATCGTTGGAAGACAATTATAAAGATTTATGGCAATATTGTTGATGAGTTGCGAAATAAATCTGGATGGGGGTGGGACAGTGTGAACAATGTGCCTGTTCCTGGATATGAAGGGACTTGGGATGAAATAATTCAGGTATTTTATGACTTATGCGGTTAATTATCCAGTTTACATTCCTCAGCTAAATTAATTTTCACGGAGTGACATCTCCAAACCCGACTTTTTTTCAGAGTCGACCGGAGTTTAGGTTAATTAGAGGAAAATCATTTCTCTTCCTACGTGAGATGGACTATCTCTGTGGAAAAAGCTGTGCAAGGGGGTGGGACACCGATGCCTCATGGCCCCGACAAGTAATGCAACCTACGAAAGTGCATGCAAATGATTTTTTGAGTGCTTTAGGTGGTGCATTTGATGTTGGTGGGCTTGATAACATTACTGACACTATGAATGTGTCTCAATATGCACAACCTTCAAGACCTGCATTTAACACACCTCCTATAAGTAGGGATGTGGAGGATGAAGGAACTTCTACACCGGCCAAGAACACACCTAGCTCTGGTAAGAAGACTCGTCAAAAGAAGCTTGGAGATGAGGCATTAAACAATTTTACTGGGGCTATGCACGATAGGAGCGAGTTGGTGAGGCTCTTATGAGGTGAGCGTACATCTTCCCTCCACATGGCCGATGACACTCCTACCATGTGAGCATGCATCGATATACTGAAAGCAGATCCAAGCCTTGATCGGAACACGTACCTCAGAGCAGTGGATTTATTCAAGGATCCAATAGATATAAAATTATTTCTAGAGCTGCCCGAAGAAGACAGGATTGACTGGGTGTTAGTTCACATGATGTAAACGTCATGCACTTTGACTATTTACTTTAATCCCCAACCCCACCTTATCATGCGTTGTAATTTTAAACTATGTTGTTGTCCCTTCTACTTGCTTATCCAGTACGTGTTGGACCTTATCATGCGTTGTAATTTAAACTTACTTGCTGCCCCGTCTACTTGCTTATCACATGGAGTGGACCTTATCATGCAATTTGGTACCCTAATATCATAGTCGCATCTATTGTCTTTCATAATCTCTTACGTGCAGACAATTGAAGTTCAGAAAATGGGAAGATACCAATGCTATGTAGTGTGGGTTGGGCGAGAACCCGGTATTTATTACAGCTGGCCTGAATGTTTTACTCAGGTCAATAGATATCATGGGGCTCGTTACAAGGGTTTTCACTCACTAGAGGATGTACACAAGGCTATAAATGGGTGTGACAATAGCGAGCATACACATATTGCTGATCAGTCCCAAGTAATTTCAAGGCGCATGCCTACGTCTTCTGCAAATCCCATGTCACCTAATCGTGCAATGAACCAATCACTGCTACAACAGAGGACACACATGTCCACCGTGTCTTGTACTGTTATCGTCCTATTAAGTATTCTAGTAGTGTTGCTCTTGTGTATTTTAGTTACTCTCCTAGTTGTGTTGTTTAAGGTGGGGACTACGTAGGCTATGCTAGTTCACAAGTACGTTTTCAACATTTATGTACTAGGGTTATATGTATTTGCAGTTATTAAACCATGTACTAGCCATTTTATTAATGGATAATGACTTCATCAACAAATCGTGTTGCAGTGGTGATGGAAATGCTTGGCCACTTGTGTAGATCTTGATCGCATTCTACAGGAGTTTCTCATGGAGGATGATGAGATGATCAACAACGTTAAGGAGGCCATTCTTCAACAAGTGGAAGATGATGAAATGTCGCCACCTATTCGTCGACGTATGCATTCATCAGTCCACGCGGGTCAAATGTGGGTGACAAATATTGTCAATGGACATGAGTAGAGGTGTTACAAGATGTTCAGGATGCACCCAACTATGTTTACAAGATTGACTGACATCTTAGTAGGCCGTGGTTTATTAAAGGATTCAAGATATGTATCTGCTGCTGAACAATTGGCTATGTTCTTATATGCCACTGGTCATGGGGTGTCTAGTGGTGCTTTATGTGAACACTTTCAACATTCTTCTCAAACAATCAGTACGTATGTAAATAAAGTCATCGGTGCCATCTACGAATTGAAGGATGAATATATTGAACTACCCACACCTACACAAGCTCACGAGTGTCATCCCTACATTCGTGGCAAAGAACGCTTCTACCCATATTTTAAGGTGAGATCTTTTGACCTACTCATTCATCCCCAGTACATTGGTACCTTGAACTTACCAACACGTCTTTTTTTGTAGGACGCCATTGGTGCCATAGACGGCACACACATTCCTGCAAACGTACCAATTTCAGAGCATGACCGGTTCCGCAACCGTAAGCAATGCATTACAGAAAATGTAATGGCGACTGTATCATTTGATATGCTTTTCCAGTATGTGTGTGTTAGATGAGAAGGATCAGCTACTGATATGCGGGTGCTAAAGTGGGCTTTAGATGAAGGGGGTTTCTCTGTATCGCCAGGGAAGTATTATTTAGTGGATTCTGAATATGGAAATTCTTCATCTTTCTTGGCACCGTATAGGGGGGTGAAGTATCATCTGGCACAATTCCATGGTCGTGCAAATGTGTCTTACGAAAATAAGAAGGACACATTCAATCATCGTCATGCCCAATTGAGAAACGTGGTGGAGCGCACATTTGGGGTCTTGAAGATGCGTTTTCATACTTCGCGTGATGGCAACATGTACCCTTGGCCGACACAAATCAAGATAGTCCTTGCATGTTGTGTGGTGCAGAACTTCATACGTCGTGAACAAGGGTATGATTGGTACTTCAATCGGGTTGGTGACGAAGATGTGCAAGGAGATGATATTGATGATCATGAAGTTCCCACTGTATCATCAATCGGCCAGCAACAGGTTGCTGCAGGAGAGCGCCTTAGGAATGACATTGTTGATATGCTTTGGGGGTTGGCATGAGATTTTGAATTCGACTAGGCTACTCCTTCCGTTACTATTAGGTTGTGTGTGTTATGTAGGATGACTTTACTTTCCGCCAACCTGTACATTGGGAACATTTACTTTAGTTATATTATTTCTTGCTTTTTACTTGAACAATTTCTATACAAAATGTAGTTTGTTTATCTAGTAGGTTTAACATGGTGCATTATAGTGTAGGATGTTTAATTAGTATTTGGCTTTCATTTACATTTTACAAAATGTTTGCGTAACCTTTTTTTGCAGGCCAAACCCTCCCAACCCTAGCTTCTCATGCAGTTGAGTAGTTGGATGGGAAGAGGGCTTA
This sequence comes from Amorphophallus konjac, assembly GCA_022559845.1. Lineage (NCBI taxonomy): Eukaryota > Viridiplantae > Streptophyta > Magnoliopsida > Alismatales > Araceae > Amorphophallus > Amorphophallus konjac. Next base: position 438,445,200 of record CM040126.1, read on the forward strand.
AAGGGCAATGATGAGTAAATAATATGATGAAAATGACATTGTCTAGGTGGGTGATTGATTACGTCAGCAACACAGTGAATAACTTTCACAACTGTGGAGGTTCCTCGGAGCACATATGCTGTGATAGGTTTGAATTGTGAGGGCTGACTTGTCTCTCAACCCCTTGCAATGCTATGACTGTCCAAGTCCGAGCCTTATTCATGTCTCCCAACCCCTTGCAATGATGTGACTGTTCATATTAGTCTGCGCCTTCTTGTCTCTCAAACATATTTGCAAAACATCCTTTACTCAGCCCTATACATCATTCGCTGTGATCAGTTGACAGTGGAATAATGGAGCACTCATAATTTCTGCCAGGGTAATGTCCAGTTACAGTGACAGTTATAGTTACAATTACAGTTTTTGTGTCCTTGACATTCCCTCATATCTGCAATGCCCAGTTACAGTTATTGTGAGTCTTGCAGAGCAAATGTGGCAATTCTTGCTGTTAATCTGTCTTGGCTTTTATTCATATTGTCATCTGGCTTACTGCTACATCAAGGGTATGCAACAACAAGTCGCACGCTTGTGTTTGATGGGGAAGAAGGCTTGAATACCTATGTATGTGCAATTAAGGACTTGCTTCAAATAGATAAAGACTGTGAGTACTTGAATGGGAAGAAATCTTGAATCTAGAAATGTAAGGACCCTGATATGCTAAGAAAACTTATGGTTATGGTTTATTTCAGTTGTTCCTCCTTCCATACCTTCTGCATTTCTAATGTGCTTGTGGTTGAAAGTGCCAGACATCGTAATTATGGGTCGCATGTGCAAGTGATTCAGGGTGCAGGTGGTACATGGATCAGGTGTCACAATGCCAGGGATCTAATTACGCATGTTTTTTATATTGGTACCAATTGCCAGGCAGGCAGCCATCATTGTTTTCTGTTACTTTCCTCAATATGCATGTTGTTTACTCTTTCATTCAGTCCCAATCTACTTGTATTTTGTGAACACAATAACTCAATCCTTTTCACATGCTTTGATCTTCTGTACATGGCTGGATACCCATAACATTAGATAATGCAATATGTAACCTAGAGATGAAACTGGCAGCAACAAGATCTTCACAAATTGTTCTTCGGCATAGGTAATTTTCCTTTCATTTTCTTTGCTTAGACTAAAGCGACTCTTGCTGTGCCTGTATAACCTCCCTAACTTGCATGTTAGCATATCTTCTTGTTGCAAGTCTAAACTAATAATTAAACAGCACTCAAGATGTTTGTGCTCAAATTGCACCCACTAGAAAGTCCACAAGATCCCACTCCTTGGGCACCAACTCTTTTGATTGAAGTGCACCCATGGCGAAATGGAGGACATAATCACATCGTTTTCCATGCCCAAAAACCTTTCTGACTAAGTCGGCATCATATTTGGCCTGTACAAATTTAGCATAGTGACATAGAAGGACAATGACTGGGACAGACAACAATTGGATGGGAACATAAACAAATCATGGTATTGTTATTATCTCCCTTGTCATTGCTTTGTTTTGGCTCATGTTCCATACTTCCAGGGCATCAGATATTTGTTTCATGTATGTATTGTGGACGCACTTTTTTTCCGGCTCGTTCGTTTCGGCTGGTGTTGGTTGGTCTGTTAAGTGCATGGGCGTGCCAGTCACCGAGGTGACAATTTATTCGGGCTCCGAAGAGCCCATGGTGCGCTCGATCTGACTTCGACAGGCGATTGTGTGGTTCGTGTCGGGACCGAATCCCGGTCACGACGTCATTTACATCCCCCCATACGAGGGAACACCCTTGATTAATTGCCGAAATTAGGGGCCCCGCGGTCGAAAGGAATAATATTAATTGTGAGAGAGAGATAGGGGCAGATCACACTGGGAGTTGTATTCAGACCGTAAATCGTCAACCGTGTTGGTCACTCGTGGACCTTTTCATGTTCGGACACCGGTCCGTGATGGGAACGCGACCGGAAAACCGAGGCGAGTCCGTTCAAATGTATGCCGAGCGCCCGGCAATTTCAATGATGACTCGGAAGGCGTCCGGAACGAGAAACAAATCCGATCCGGTCGGGATGTCGGCCCGAGGCTAGGTAGGGACCGGACCATGTCGGGATGATTCCCAAGATCCGAGCCCGGCCTGAGGTGGCGGCATTATTGTTCCTTTTGCCCCGGGTCCCGGGGAGAGATGGGGCTGCGGTGTGGGCCCTAGCATCTTTTATCTGGGATTCTCTTAATTATGTGCATCTCTTTTCTCTGTTGCTTATTACTTCTTTATGCATTTGCTCCGGATGATTTCTTTTCTTTTATTCATTATTGTTATTATTATTATTATTACTATTTTGATTATTTTTATTACCCCTCCCACCTCTTTAATCATTATTAATGTTGCATATTCAGAGTCCTTTAATTAGCATAATTTTCATTAATTTATTTGCTATTGTTAATGCCCTTATCATGCTATATATATATATGTATATACATGCAGTGTGCCGGCGAAGGGAATGGGGTGTACCGCTGAAGGAAAGAGTGTACCGCTGGGTGTTCAAAGGGCGTACCGCTGGGAGGCAACAAGGGCGTACCGCTGAGGGAAAGAGGTGTGCCGCTGGGTGCTAAAAGGGCGTACCGCTGGGAGGCAACAAGGGCGTACTGCTGAGGGAAAGGGGTGTGCCGCTTGGTGCTAAAAGGCGTACCGCTGGGAGGCAACAAGGGTGTACCGCTGGAGGCTCAAAGGGTTCAGAGGAGTGTGCCGCTGGGTTGAAAAGGGGTGCAACGGTGAGAGCCAGAAGAGGTGTACCGATGAAGGGGTGTTTAAGGATAGAGGTAGTGTGCCGGAGAAGAGGCCTTGAAGCGTGCCGCTGAAGGCTGGGAGGAGTGTGCCGGCGAAGGGATTGGATGAGCATACCACTGAAAGATGATTAGAGTGCACCGTTGAAGGGCCAATCAGGGCGTGATAGTGGAGGTTCAATCGGTCTTCAATTCTTTATTTTAAGGCTTTTCTTTTATTCTTGTTTTAATTTTTATGCAGTTTTATATAAACTTCTCCCTTGTTTTGTTCTGTTCGGCCTCTCTGCCATAAGTCGGAAGTTCGGCCTGTCGTGGCGTTGATCAGTTCGGTTCTTATCATGGTACCGGTAGCGACTTGATTAGTTGGAAGACTTCATCATTAATTATTCTGTTCGTTTGTTGCCTCCTTTTACCTTATTTAACATGTTGTTATTTTCTGACAAAAATTCGGCAGCATCTCCCCTTGACCGGGGGCGTAAGGGAGATAAAGGGAATGCGCCCACATGGAGTGGCGGAACCCGACAACTGGAGGTGGGCGCCCGGAGGCAACAACACCTTTATAGAGCCTCAAAAAATGTCGAGAAAACCGTGAACGGAGGAATTCTGGTACTAGGCAGAATGGGCTGGGGGTTGGCGGCTGAGGGCATACCGCTGAGGCACCAGGGGAAGGTGTACCGCTGGGGGCCAGAAAGTGTGTCGCTGAGGGCTAGAAGGGGTGCACCGGCCAAGGGCAACGGGGTGTGCCGCTGAGGGCCAATAGGGGTGTGCCGCTGAGGGCCAGAAGGGTGTACCGGTCAAGGGCCAACGGGGTGTGCCGCTGAGAGCCAAAAGGTGTGCCGGCCAAGGGCTGGAAAGTTACATCGCTGGAGGATTAAAAGCGCTAAGTGTGTGGGCTGGGAGACCTGCAGGCTATTCAGGGAAAGAAGGGGAATTCAAGGCCGAGGAAGGGCTGCTGGAAATGAGTAAAGGACCCACAAAGCCAGGCTTCAAAGGGGAGGCATCACATTGATACGGTGACTCGAAAGAAATCGGAGAAACGGAGAAAACGGACAACACACTGCATGCATTGTGAAGGCGGGAGTAAACCATCAGACATAGCAGGAAAGACCCAAGAAAGATGATTTTTCATTCATGGGAAGCAAAGGGCCGAGGCCCTACATACACATTGACGGACACACCCGAGCCAAGGCTACGGGCAAGAAAGAAAACCTAAAAGCAAAAGAAAGGGAAAAAGGAAAGCAAGGAAAACCATGGAAAGGAAGGTGTTGGGGATGAAGTGGGGGCGATCGTCCACCCCCCCTTCTCCAACACTTCCCCCCTGTTACATCAAGCCCTTCTTCTCTCTTACTCTCTCTTCTTCCCGGTGGCCGTCGGAGGGAGCTCACGCCGGAACGCCTCCTCCTCTCTTCTCTTTTCTCTCCGTGTGTGTGTCTCTGTCCGTCTCTTTCTTCCCCTTTCTCCCGTCTGGCCCCCTCTTCGTCTGAGTTCCCCCCTCTTTTCTTCTTCTTCCGAGAATGGGAGTCTTTTATACTCCCAGCAGCGGGAGCCTTGAGCACGGCTGTCGAAGGCGGGAATTAGCCCGTGATCATGGGGGTTTGACCTCCCCTGTCTTGGCTGTCAGTGGAGTAGCCTGCGTGGCCCAGTCGTTGGTCGACACCTCGGATCGGCCACTGCGCATCGAAGATGCGTAGGGCATGGGCACCACGTCGTTCGGCCGTTGACAAGGCTTAATGCTGTGCCGCTGGTGGGCTGAAGAAGCGTGCCGCAGAAGAGCCAAACTGGCGTGTCGCTGAAGGTTGCCCAAGCGCACCGTTGAAGGGGGCAAACAGCGTGCCGTTAAAGGCCCAAAGGGGCGTGCCGCTGAAGCAAAAAGTGTGCCACTGAACCCCCAAAACGGGCGTACCGCTGAGGGCCCCTGGGGTGTGTGCCGCTGAAGCCCCCCCCTGGGGCGTACCGCTGAGGACCCCCCCTTGGGGGTTGTACCGCTGAAGGCTCCCCCTTGGGGGTGTACAGCAAGAGCCACCCCCAGGGGGTGTGCCGCTAAAGCCCTGGGCCGTGCCGCTGGGACCCCAAAGGGGTGTACCGCTGAGCAGCCCAGGGGGTGTGCCGCTGAACGCCTTGGGCCGTGCCACTGGGACCCCAAAGGGGTGTGCCGCTGAGCAGCCCAGGGGGTGTGCCACTGAGCAGCCCAGGGGGTGTGCCACTGAGCACCCCAGGGGGTGTGCCGCTGAGCACCCCAGGGTGTGTCGTTGAAGGCCAAATTAGGCTTGCTTCTGAGCCCGGTCTGAGCCCGTTATGGACACGAGTCATGGCCTGTTTGGCTTTCTTCGAGGCCCACGGATTGCGGGGCTTATTGTGATTGGTTTCTCTTCACGGCCGTGACTCCTGGAGGCGGCCTCGCGGCAGTACACATACTTAGGGAGTCCGGACGACCAGTCTCTCTGGGGCTTCTTCACTCAGCGCCGTTGTTGATGCGGGGCCGAGCATAATATTTGGGTGTGCAATTTTTGATGTCCACAAATGCCCCCCACCCACGGGTAGCGCAGGCGAAGGATGAGCCGAGCGGTGCCCGCGGGTGTATTGATCTCTTCTTTCTTCGTCGATGCCCGATGGGGTGTCGGGAGCTGCCCTAGTTTGTTGTCTCTTTATCTCTTCGTCAGTGCTGACAGGGTGTCGGGGGCTGACCTGGTTTGTTGTCTCTTTGTTTCTTCGTCAATGCCGACAGGGTGTCGGGGGCTGACCTGGTTTGTTGTCTCTTTGTTTCTTTGTCTCTTCGTCAGTGCCGACAAGGTGTCGGGGACTGACCCAACTTGTTGGTCTCTTGGTCTCTTTGTCTCTTCGTCAATGCCGACAGGGTGTCGGGAGCTGACCTGGTTTATTGGTCTCTTGGTCTCTTTGTCAACGCCGACAGGGTGTCGGGAGCTGACCTGATTTGTTGGTCTCTTTGTCTCTTCGTCAGCACCGACAGGGTGTCGGGGGTCGACCTGGTTTGTTGTCTCTTTGTCTCTTCATCAGTGCCGACGGGATGCCGGGGACTGAAGTAGTTTTTTGTCTCTTTGTCTCTTCATCAGTGCCGACGGGATGCCGGGGACTGAAGCAGCATATGTTGGTCTCTTCATCAGTGCCGACGGGGTGTCGGGAACTGACACAGTTTGTTGATCTCTTGGTCTCTTCGCCAGTGCCGACAGGGTGCCGGGAACTGACCTGGTTTGTTGATCTCTTGGTCTCTTCGCCAGTGCCGACAAGGGTGTCGGGAATTGACCTGGTTTGCTGATCTCTTCTTTTCTTTTCTTTCTCTTTTTTTTTGAACCACATTATCGATACAAGCGCCCTTTCGGGTTTTCGCCGGTACCGGCCCCCTCTTGCTTTTGCCCACGCACCCTCTCGGGTTTTCACGTGGCGGGGTACCCGATTTTACCTGTAGCACCCTTTCGGATTTTCGCCACAGCCGGACTGTTGCCATTTTTACCCTTGTCCCCGTGTAGGAGCAAGTCTGGCGGGGTATCTCTATTTTTAACCCCATTTTCTTATTTTCTTTTCTTTCTCTTTTTTTGACGAGCGAGTGATACACAAGTGTCGGCTAGGGCGTGAAGCCTTGCGCCGGAAGGGAGGGTTCATTCGTTGGCAAGAAGAGAATGCCAGCGCAACGGGAGAATTCGTGCCGATTCGGACGTAGGGTCCGTAATGGCAATATTGTGCGGAGCGGGTGGCTAGGGCACGGGGCCTTGCGCCAGAAAGGGACTTATTCGTTGGCAAGGGACTAATGCCAACGCAAGGATAGAGATTCTGCCGATCCGAGCGTAAGGCCCGCGATGGTGGTTTCGTATGATGGGAGGTGGCTGAGGCACGAGGCCACGTGCGGGGGGGGGGGGGGGGGAGGACTTGCTTATTGATAATTTAGTGGCGTCATTGCAGGGGTAGAGTTGTTGTTGCTTATGTGGACGCCCGTACGACTAGGATTGTGGGACTGGAATGTTTCCCCGGAGGCCTTTACTGCCGCACGTCATTGACTTACTCCCCCACCCACGAGATTGGATGAGTATGCAAGTGTGTGCACATGTATAGGTATACACACACATATATATATTTATTTATGTATATTTATATTTTTTTTTGCGTCCCCCTTCTTTTTTCTATCCCCCCTTTTTTCTTTTCTTCTCTTTTTTTTTCTTCTCTTTTTTTTATTTCCATCTCTTCATCTCCTTTTCTCTTCTCCCCCCCTTCTTTCTTTTTACTTCGTCTTCCCCATTTTGCCTTTTCGTTTTCCTTTTCTTTCTTTTGAATCCCCTTTTTTCTTTCCTTTTTATTCTTCTCTTCTCTTCTTTTTTTTGCCTCTCTTTTATTTTCTCCCCCCTTTTCTTCTTCTCTTTCTTTTCTTTTCTTTTTCTTTCTTCTTATATAAAAAGGGGGTGGGGGAGTTTCGAACGGTCACCCGTTTCGAATCCCCCTCTTCTTCCCTCTTTCTCTCTCTTTGGTGACCGAGCGGACGGAAGCCCCCCCCCTCGTCATTCCTCTTCTTCTCCGAGCGCGACCTCCGCCGCTGCCGTCATCATCGACCTCGCCGTGGTGAGGGGAACACCGCGGGAGGCCCTCCTCCTCCCTTTCTCTTTTCTCCTTCCCTCTTCCTTCTTCCCCCCCTCTTTCTCTGTATCTTCTCCTCGTCGTCGGGGCACGGCGGAGCCCTGGGCTCCGTATCCTTCTTCTCCTTCTTACCGGCCTTTTCCCCACCCTCCTCTGGCATCGCGGTGGGAGGAAGTCCATCGGGTGCCGGTTGTGCCGGCGAGGAGGTGTTAAGGGTGCCGGGGAGAGCGCCCTAGGGTGCACCGGGGAAGATGTCCCCATGGGCGTACCGGCGAGGGCCCGAATGAGCGTGTCGGGGAGCGGGTGGAGGCGTGTGCCGGCGAAGCCTTTGTGGGAGTGTGCCGGTGAGCACTGGGCGTACCGGTGAGGGGCCGTTCCAGGGCGTGCCGGGGAGGAGCCTTGAGGGTGCGCCGGGGGAAGCGCTTTCGGAGTGTGCCGGGGAAGGGCTTCCGAAGTGTGCCGGGGGACGAGCGGTCTGGGTGTGCCGGGGAAGAGGCTTAGGCCGTGTCAGTGAAGCAGGCGCTGGGACCGTGCCGGTGAAGCCATCAGGGGCTCGTGCCGGGGAAGGCAGCCTCAGGGCGTGCCGGGGAAGAGGCTTAGGCCGTGTCGGTGAAGCAGGCGCCAAGCGTGCCGGGGAAGCACCGAGGGGACTGTGCCGGTGAAGGGCTGCTCCGGGGGCGTGCCGGGGAAGCACCCAGGGGGTGTACCGGTGAGGGCCTTAGGCAGTGGCCCGTTAGGGGAAGAGAGTGTACCGGCCAAGGGGCCTTGGGCAGCATATGGAGGGATTTTTAGCTAAGGAAGAGGACTCCTTTGACCGGCGGACTTCTGGTGTTGCCTCTCGGGGCCCACCATGATTTGTTGGGGCCGTCACTCCTTGTGGACGCGCACCCGTGTTTTCCCTTACGCCTCTGGCCTAGGAGAAACTCTATCGAAATTTCGTCAGAAATTGGCAATATCTTATTCATTTGACCTGTAGTGAAGCCTCATGACAGTCTTTCATTTCGTTTTACGTGCGGCTTATTCTGATTTTTGATTTGTGTATCTTTGCAGACAAATGGCTGCCCCAAGTGGTTCTTCTGTCCCTGCCGCTGCTGTCGATGCCGACCTCATTCCGCGGGGTCCCGTGCCAGCGGTCACGTGGCTCAATGTGGAGGACCTGGACCGTGAACATGCGGAAATAGCTGCCTTGGCGGAGTCATCGGGGTCCGACGGCAAGAGCTGGACTTCAGCCGGCTTGTCAGAGTTGAGAGCGGCTTCACATTTGATCGGGCCACCGGGGAGTACAGGAAGGACTTCCCGAAGGATAGGCACCTCATTTGATTCCTGAAGCATCTGCGCTCCCAAGATGGGCGAGACTTCCGCATGATAAAGGCCGTCGAGCGGGCCATCCTGCATGCCCGGGACAGTCTATTGTACAGCGTCCCCAGGAGCATTCCGATGTATCTGGTGGGAGAAGCCCGGGAGTGGAAGCCCGTCTTGGGGATTGAAGGAGTGCTTCCAGCCGAAGACAGACTGGTGCGAGTGCCTCAGTTCGTTCCAGCCAAATGGGATATGTCTGCCGACAAGGTGCATAGTGAGACGCCCCGCTTCGGCTTGTTCTTGGCTCCCCTTAAATGGGGTTATAGGGAGGAGCCGTTTATATTGGACTGCTTGGCCATAAGGTTCAAGTATGAATTATCACTGGGCTGGTTCGGGGAGCTGAAGCTTCAAGACGCCCACAGTTTTCGGGAAGGGGCAGTGGAGTTCACTGAATATGTACTATTCAACTATGCTCCGTTGCTGGTCCGGGTTGGCATTTATCACAGTGTATACGCCTCTCGGTATGGCTATCCCATCTCCAAGGGCCTATGTTGTGGCATGATAGAAGTGTTCAGCGCGGAGACCAACATTTTCTACACGGCGGAGGGCGAGACTTCCATGGACCTGTGGAGTCTCAGCCAGTTGAGCGGCTTGCCCATTGACGGGGAGCCTTTTGAAGAAGTGTGCCTCCCCGACTTGATCAAGGACGAAACCAATGGGGATGGCTATTATTCTCTCGGGTATTCGTACCGGTATCTCATGAAGGCGTACTGAGAATTATATCAGCTGTCACATGGTGGGAGGCAGCCCGCCCGTGGGGATAGAAAGAGGGTGCGCATGGCCCTATGGTTGGAATACTTCTATGACGGGCTGAAGCAATATGAAGAGTTTCCCCGCGTCGGCACCGCTGTTGCTCGCAAGAAGCGTGCGAAGCCCAAGCTTGGTGTGAAGATCCCCTCCAAGGGGCGTCGGAGCGGGCCTAATCCGATGGGTGTCGACCCGCTAACTCACTGCGCCGCCTATCTCACGTACTGGCTATGTTCGTTTGCCATGCCGTACGGGGATGAGACGGTTATTTGGCCAGGCGCCATCTACCCAGCATGTCAGATGGCGTGGGGCGTCAAGCTTTCCTTGTGCCCGGCGACCCTCTGCTTGATTTACAAGGCCCTGGGAGACATCAGCACCCATCAGTTTCCGAGGTAGGCCCGGTATGTGTGCCCACTACATTTCTTCAACGCGTGGGTTTGCTCGTTGTTCCCCGAGTTCGCCCCGCGAGCTCTCCAGGATTGGGGACTAATGCCGAGGATGCTGGAGTTTGCCAGTGCAAAGCCAGCTTCTACCTCCATGCGGATGTTTGATATTCGGGGCCGGTTGACAACGGTTCCCCGGGATGCGGCTGGCACTATTCATTTCTGGACGTTGGCCGTGCACTCTAGCCCTCTGGTGAACAATAAGAGGGAGTGCAAGGACGATCAGGTGGAGAAGTACGTCCACCCCATCAGCCAAGAGAATGTGGTCCGCCCGCTGCTGGAACTGGAGCTGAGGGACTGGGCGCTATCCATTCGCCTAAGTGTGTTGGTGTTCAGGAAGGGGGATAATGTCCGAAATTTCGCTTCTTGTGAAATTTCATTCTCTCCATGCGTTTCTCTCTCCTCCCGGTTTCCCTCTCCTGTTCCCCTCCCGCGTGTTTCATCTCCCTCCTGCGTTTTGTCTTTGCTAGGGCTGCCCCCCTCCGGTGATGGCCGGCGGTGGGGGGGGGGCCTTGTGCCTCCCCCCTCCTCCCCATCGCTGCCACCCTCCGTCGGTGGCCCAGCCTTGATCGTGCACGTCCCTGGTCCCTCCCGCCCTGGTGTGGAGGGCTTGGCTTCAGTTGGTGCTGCTTCCCCCTCCCTTGGAGTTGCTCCAGGTGCTGCCTCTGCTGTAGGCACTTCGCCCCTGGACGGTTCGTCGTCCAACGCCGTTGTTCGTGCGGATCTGCATCCGAAGGCCTCCGGCGGTTCTGCTCTATTCCTCAACGCCGGCGAGCCCCGTGGTCCTCTGTCAACCACCTGTTCTCCTCCTGGCTGCCACGTTCTTGGCCTCCCCCACATGCCACCTATCGAGGTCTCATCCCAACCTCTCATCGCCCAACCTATCCCAACGCAAGCCCTCTTGCTTGGCCACGTGGTTCATCCTTCGATTTTCTCCCCTCCTACTATCCAATCCCCACCGTCCATCCCCTCTCCTCTACCCTCGCCAGCCCCTGTGCTTGGCCACGTCCCTGTCGAACCCCTCTTACCACCATTGATCGCCCATCATCACCCTTCGCTATCACAAGCGCCAGGCCACTTCCTCTCGCCTTCAGCCACGACCCCTGCCGCCACCCTATCACCACCGTCCACTTCTCCCCTTTCCCCCTCGCCTGCACCCATCTCGCTCCATGTGGCTACCGCAGACCCCCTCCCTTCGTTGACCGTTGACCCTATCGACGGGACTGCAGGGATTCATGATCCCCTGTTTTCCTCCAACCCCACCTCCACGCCGGTTGCCGGCGTCCCGGCGGCGGCTGGTGCTCCGCTTGTGGCCCCCCCCCTTGGCTGCGGTGCCCCTCCCTCCTCCAGCCCTCGGTTTTGGCCCCCCTGTGCCTCTGTCTGCTGCTCGCCGGAGCGCCGCCGTTGTCGAGGGGAAACAGGGGAAACCGGGCGCCTATGGCCACCAGGGCATGCCCTCCAGAGCTCCTCCTGCCCCCCAACCTCTGGAGGTTTTCGCTCCGGCACCCTGCCGGCCGTTTCCCCCTGGTCTGGCCCTGCACGACCGGGGCTGCCTGTCGGCCTGGGTTCTGTGGACTGTTCGGACGTTGCACCTTCTTTTGCCAACGTGCTTCTCCAGTCGCTTGCCCCACCGGTTCTTCCTATCTCCACACACGCCCCTGCCTTCACGGATGGAGGCGAACCGGCTGCTTTCTTCAGCATGGAAGAGATCCAGGTTTCCTGCCGGCCGCTCGAGCTTGCTCTCATCGCCAGGACGCCGCACGGTCGGCCACCGTTCCAGGAGATCAGAGCGCACTTTGCCCGGCGCTTTCAGCTCAAGGCCGACTTCCTCATCAGCTCTTTGGACTGCCATCATCTTCTTCTCTGCTTCAATCATCGGGAAGATTACCTGCAAGTCCTCCTCAAGGACTCCTTCCGAGTTATGGGCAGGCCGTTCACTCTCTTCCAGTGGTCTCTTAACTTCTCCGTCGATGAAGATTCACCCATGCTCCCCATTTGGGTGGAGTTGCCTGGACTCCCCGCCAACTTCTACCAGGAGGCTATGCTCTTCTCCATTGTAGGGGGGATTGGTTCTCCTCTTAAGGTGGATCAAAACACATTGTGCCGCACCCGCTCGCATGCTGCCAGAGTTTGTGTGTTGGCGGACCTCTCCAAGCAACTCCCCCCTCGGGCTTGGGTTGGCTATGGAGGGAGAGGTTTCTGGCAACCATTGGTGTATCCAAACCCGCCAAGCTTCTGCTGCTCCTGTAAGCGCTTAGGCCATGATGCCCTCAAGTGCACGAAGCCCCCTGCTCAACCGTCCGTGGTGGTGCCCCCGAAGCCTGCCTCCAAGCTTCCTCACTCCACGGCTGCCCCCCCCACTCCTGCGGTCGTTGCCTCTGGAGCCCCACAGGTAGCACCTCCTCTGCGGCTGCCTCCCCCCTTTACTGAGGGTCCCCTTCTTCCCACTCCCGGCCAGCCTCTTGCTGCGGGACGTGGGGCTACGCATGGCCCTCTCTGTCTGCAGGGCGCCCTAGCCCCGTTACCAGCCCTTGCCGCGCTTGGTACCCCTCCCCTTCTTGCTGTCTCCAGAGCTCCTTCACCTGAGCTACGTGCCTCTCAGCCGTGGGGGGTGGCTTTGGATGCCACCTCTGTGTCCCTCCATGGGGCCCCTCTAGCATGCTCGGTGGACTCCTCCCTTCTCTCTGCCGCTCCTCATCCGGTGGCGGTGAAGGCCGTAGCTGCGGAGGCGGCCTCTCCTTCCTACCTGGCGGCTGCTCCCTCTTTGGACCCGCTCCAGGCTGCACCTGCCACTCCCCTCTCTTCTGGTTCGGGCCCAGCTGCTGCATAGGGGCCTTCCGAGCTAGCTCCTGCCTCTGCCCGCTGTGGAGCACCCTCGTCTGCTACAATGCCCTATGCTCCCCTACTCTCTGCCCCCGAGCTTGCTGTTGGCGTTGCACCTGTGGGAACCAGTTCTTCTGATGTTCCCCCACCTGCTCCTCGCTCGGCGTCTGTACCTGCTGCTTTCCATTCACCTGCTTGTGGATCTGAGGGGCCTCCCGCCCCTCCCGTGCAGCACCCGGTATCTCTGTGCCTCCCTATCCAAGTGCTCTCTATGCCTGGATTGGAGCCCATTTCGCACTTCCCGGACTTGCCCGCAGCACATGCTAGATTTGATGGCCTCGCCCCTCCTCCGGACTCAAGCGATCGTGGTGTTTGCCGCCCGTCTCCGCCGACAGTGGGCATCGCGTCCCCTCACCCCTCCGGGAAGGGCGATCCCCCCCCGTGCTCAGATGTGCCCGCGGGAGTCCCTCCTGCGGCCCGAGTGTCCTCCTCTTTGGTTCTTGGCCTCCCGGCGCCGGATGCTCATCCTCTTGGGGGACCTTCCTTGCCTCATGCTCGGCTTAACGCCGGTGCGGCAGCTTGGTCCCCAGGGGCGCAGCCCACTTCCCAGGCGGCTAGTGTTGAAGGGTCTTTGGCCACCTCCTCTTCTCCGATGGCCGCCCCTCGTCTCTCCTTCGCCCAAGCTTTGAAGAAGAAAATAAACCGGGCCCCTCCTGGGCCGATCGTCGACTCCGCCACGCCTCCTGCTCCGGTGCATCCAGTGGGTGCCGTGCCCCCCCCGGATCTTGGCTTGCCTCTCAGGTTCCCCTCGCTCGTCCAGGCTCTCCATGTCCCTGGGCTTGAGCCTGCTTCGAGATTTCGCGACCTCACGGCGGCCCATACGGCCTTCGTGGGCACCTCTGGGTTGGCCCGCTCTCGGCCACCCTCGAGGATGGACGGTGGAGCTCCTCGGTGTTCCTTCCGGCGTTCAAACTCCACTTCCTCCTCGCGTGATCAGCAGTGCATGTTTGAGGACGCTGGTCTTCTTCCCCGTCGATCTCTACGGCTCCAGTCTTCTTCGATGGGGCCCCCGCCGCCGGTCGACCCTCCCTCCTCAGACGTGCTCGATCCCGACGGTTCGGAGGTTGATTCTCTTGACTGGCCTTGCTCTTCGGGTCTTCAGCGTGGTGTCCGTTCTGTGTTCTCGTCTGACTCGGAAGGGGTCTTCGACGAAGACTCCTACTTGTAGGGGCTGGGTCTCTTCTGTGGGCGCTCGGGCTCTTGTTTCTGCCCTTGTTTGGGGTCTTTGGTCTTTCTTGAGCCTTGGGCCTTGTTCGCCTCTTGGCCCTCTTAGGCCGTTTCCCCTCCCCCCCCCTCTGTACCCCTTTCTCTTTCATGCTTTCATATATGAAAATCGCTTGCCTGGTGGTCGGGATAGTGGTTTCATCGCCTTCCGCAATGAAGAGATGAACCCCCTCTCCGGGTTCCCCCACCCTTGCAAGTATCACCTTTAGTTAAAAAAAGGGGGGATAATGTGCTGCTGGAACCGTATTATCCCTTCCGGTTTGGTCGCAACTTCGGGTATGACCAGCATATCCCTGTTTATCATGCACAGTTCGGCCTGCCTTCGAGGAACATCCGGGGAAGTTCAGTTGCTGAACATGCTAAGAGCTGGTGGGACTTTTTTCACCGGGCGGACACTGCCTCTTTCAGGGTGCCGGCCCCGGGTCGCATTCCCCGAGTGACCCAAGACTACATAAAGTGGTGGAACGCCCGGACGGCCTTCTATCGGTCGCATAAGACCGACTGCTGGGATGGGGCTGAGAGGAGGTTCCTCAGCAGACAGGCGGTGCCGGTGCTTGACATCGAGCCAGATCATCTTCTTTGGCTCAAGAACAAGCAGGAGAAAGAGGTAGCGGCATATATGGCTGCTCGTCGGGAAGCCCGGGACGCGAGGCCGACGCCGAAAGTGGAGTTGCCTCCGGTGGCGAAGGACGACTATAAGAAGACATTGCGAGATCTTTGCCGGATAGGGAGTGATCGTCTGGAGCTCATTAATTACCCGCTCCCCATGGAGGAGGAGGGCACCCCCGCAAAAAATTGGCGTCCAGAGAGGGACCTGATCTGCCCATACCGCACATTTATGAGGCGGGAGGAGAGGAAGCCCGAGAATTATAAGGACACCACATGGCTGTATGTTCTGCTGCGGGTGAATGGGCTGAAGATCGAAGATCAGACGGCCGCCATCCTGGGCAAGCGCCTGCACATCCCGTATTATTATGCCGACGGGTGGGGCATAGACCACTTCAATCTTTTCTGCCACCTCTCCTCGAAGAAGCACGCAGATCTGGGTAGCCTCACAGATCGGTGCCAGAAGGTCGAGGACGTATGCTGGCTGGTCCGAGAGGCGGCACGTCGGGACAAGGAGCCGACCCTGAGCTACTGGCCGATAACACTTCGGTTGTACACCGGTCCTCACGGTATTTAACCTTTCCCACTTCTTCTATTCTCGTGGTCGTGTCCTTGGCAGATTTATCGGGTGCTAACCATGTGTGTATATGTATTTATTCTTCCTATCAGACCATCCCGATAGCACCCAGATGGCGACATACCGCAATCTTCTTCGATTCGTCTAGAAGCCCGCCTACTTTAAAGCCGCACTGCCGGCTCCGACTACGGCTCCTCTGCCCAAGGCGGCGAAGAGGCCCCGGGCAAAATCGCCTGTGAAGAAGGCAGTGGATGCCGCGAAGGCGGCTAAGCAGCGGGACACAAAGCGGAGAAAAACGGAGGCGGCCAAGGCCCCGACTGCCATTCCTCCGGTGCCACGGGTCCCATCTTTTGAAGAGTTTGAAGTTGCCCGCCCCGAGCCGAGCCAACCTGCCGGTCAGTACCTTCGACCATCAGCATGTCTTTTAAGTCTTTCTCCTTTTTTGTATTTTCATTTTGGAGCAAAGCCCTGACACCTGAATATTTCTTTTGTCTCAGCCCCTGTGGAAGAGCCCGTGCCCACACCTATTCCTGACGCGGGGGAGCCAGTTCCCGCGCCTGCCCCTGACATGGGTGAAACCGCGGTCATAGCGAAGGCGACTTCGGCGGCGGCTCCGGTTCCCTTACCGCAGGCCAAGGGAAGGTCCCCAGCCAAGTCGCCTATTAAAAAGGCGTTGGCTACTGCCAAGGCGGCCGGGCGGCAAGCAACGAAGCGAAGGCGGGCCGAGGAATCCCCGGTCCCGGGGATAGCCCCTTCGGCGCCCCTCATTTTGTCCTTTGAAGAATTCAAGGTCACTCGGACTGAGCCGAGGCACCATGTCGGCGGGGTTCAACGGTCGCCGACGTCAACCGGGATTGATTTGCCTCCTGGGCCATCCTTGGATGCGCGCACGGCGACAATGCGCTTCTTTCTTACAGGCGGCACGGAGGAACCGGCGCCTGTGCTGACCCCGAGTGAGAGCGAGGCCGCGGTCCCCGAGGCAGCGGTCCCCGAGGCCGCGTCGCCCATCAAAGAGGCCATCCGCGAGCCACCTCTTGTTGTAGCAGCTGAAGGGGGTATTTGCCTTTGTTGGCCTAATTGACTTCTTTCATTCTTTGGGAGCCGATTGGGTTTGATATAACCCGTGTTTTCTTCTGCGTGACAGGCACAGCAGGGGCAATCGCTGGGCTATTCGGGCCCCGCCTGCAACTCCCGACGACGCGTCTATATGTGAGGAGGAGGCTGAAGTCCGGCGTACCGGCCTCATCTAGCCCGAGGGAGGGTGCGCCGCCATTGACCTCGAAGTGGAGGCCCCTTTGCCGGCAAGGGGAGAGCCCGCGGCGGTCGAGTCATCATCGGGCGAAGAGGTAGACTACAATTACTCCTCTGATGAAGCGGCTCCTGACGAGGGCGTGCCCGGGGCATCGGAGCCGCCCGAGCCGGTCTTCGGGGCCCCCTTACTTGCTGGCTCCCCGAGCTTTATGGGGAAGACTGCTGTAAGTGTGAGCTTGCTTGGGCCGGCTCCTTCCTCTCCTTCGTGGTTACCTAATGATCTTTTCTTGTCAATTCCAGGTTTCAGGGGCTTAACTTGCCGGAGGCTGTGGAAAAGGGTACCCCCGTTGCGCCGATCGACCGTCAGGTGGGGGTCGATGTGGGCTCGGGCAAACTAGCCCTTCTATTCGAGGCTCTTCAGCAAGAGTCGGCCGCAGGGACTTTAAGTGTTTCTGAAGCGGCGGACGAGCCTCTGGAGGAAGGAGAGATTGCGCCCGAAGGCCGCGTCTCCATGGTGGCCGAGGTAAGCGGGGCTTTATGGCTCTTCCCACTTCTCGTCCTCGCGTAATTTATTCTCGGCGACGGGCGGCTAACCGTATTTCATGTGGGCAGGTGGCACCGACTCTGGCATCTGTTCCGGAGGTGGAGACTCTTGCCGTGCTCGTGCAGGCGGGAGGCGTCCCTCACCTACTGGTTCCACTTCCACCTCCTCCGAGGCTGTCGGCCCAGATGGAGGACCCTTTCTTGAGACAAGTATTCACGGGGCTCCGTGCACATTTGGAGGGATCCCACACGCGAGGGAAAAGTCCATGGGTGATGGCGTCGGGTCCGGCTTTACTCGAAGCCCCTCCTTCAGCCGAAGCAGCCGTACCGGCACCCCTGCCCATTGAGGCAGTGGAAGAAGTGAACCAGGCAGAGGCAGAGGAGGCAGGAGAGCAGCGGATGATGGCGGCGCCAGATGCTTCGGCCATGACTTCAGCCATTTCCTTAGCCGTGGTTGGCCAGGAACCTTCTGTCGAGCCACGCCGGCCAGGCGTCTTGACTCTTGCTCTTCCATCTTCTTCGGCCGCGGTGAACGCTGATTTGTGGGCAGAGGTGGACAGCACCGTGGAATTAACTCCCCCAGCCATGCCTTCGGTCAGTCACACCTCGTCAGAGGCGCCAGTCCATCAAATGCTGGTAACGCTGCGGACGATGTTCTTTGCCGATCTTTCCTTATCATACCGGGAGGTATATACCATAGTGACGCAGCTGACCGGGGCGTTACAAGTGTTGGGCTGTCGACTGGGGGAATGGTCGCGATGAGTCTTGTTGCTATTAAAGTATATCAAACGTCGCGAGTTTCTCGAGACCCAGGCTCCCGACGCGCGCGCCGCGCTAGACGCCCAAGCGGACGAGTATTTGCATGTTTTGGAGGCACGACGCCATGATGAAGAGCGCCATCGGAATGCCCTGGAGAAAGGCCAGGGCAGCGTTCGCTCCCTCAAGAGTCGGATCGGGAAGCTAGAGGGCTACCTTGCTGCGGCTAGGGTTGACCTTGCCGAGGCTGAGAAGGTGGTCGAGAGTGAGAGCGAAGCTCTCGCCATCGCCCAAGTTGAAACGGTGTCCGCGGAAGCCGAACTTGCCCGTCTCGAGGAATTGAGGGGCCGGTTACGTGATATGATGAACTTCCCTTGCGTCGGGATCCTTCCCCTCGAGGACATCTTCAGGGGTGTCGACTGAGCATCGCCTCCCTTAGCTTTCTCCTTTTTGTAACACAGGGGTATGCCCTGAAGCATATGTAATCTGATCCTTCTTTAAATAGAACAGAACGGTTACAGTTTCACGTGTTCTTCGTGTATGCATTCATCCCAGAAGGACCTCTCTTCCCCTTTTTTCTCTTCTGTGTATATTATTTTCTTCTTCCTCTTCCCTCCCCTTCCCTTTTTGTGCTGAGACACATTGGCAGGGTGTGAATCTTCGCGAGGGTTCGCTTTGGGAGAACCAGGCAGGAACCCATGTCAGGGCACAGGAGAGTGCTCGCCTTCTCAGGGGGAGGACGAGGGGACCACTCCACCATACCGAACGGGTGACTTCCTAGTTTCGCCGCAATATTGGAAGCGCGTGCTGGCCTCAAGCGGGGGGCCTCGGTCAGAGACCAGATTTCTCGTCGTCCAGAGGGGACGACGAGAAGAGTTTGTCTAGTCAATGACCAGGACGGAAGATCCGAGCCAAAGGGGTACTGACCGCCCGGGGAGGACGGAGAGAAGAGTTTGTGTAGTCAATGACCCGGACGGGAGGTCCGAGCCAAAGGGGTACTGACCGCCCGGGGAGGACGGAGAGAAGAGTTTGTTTGGTCAATGACCCGGACGGGAGGTCCGAGCCAAAGGGGTACTCACAGCCCGGGGAGGACGGAGAGAAGAGTTTGTCTAGTCAATGACCCAGACGGGAGGTCCGAGCCAAAGGGGTACTCACCGCCCGGGGAGGACGGAGAGAAGAGTTTGTTTAGTCAATGACCCAGACGGGAGGTCCGAGCCAAAGGGGTACCCACCGCCCGGGGAGGACGGAGAGAAGAGTTTGTTTAGTCAATTTCTTTTAGTACTTCCGTGGCTACGGGGCGACGGCTAGAAATGGGAGGAGTTCCCCCTTTCTCGGCTTCCACTCTTCCCTTGCTCTTGCATCTTTTCCTTTTTTTTTTACTTCTTCTTTTTTTTCTCTTTTGTTTCTCTCTTTCCCTCTTCTTCTCTTCCTTTTTTTGACTCTTCTCTTCTTCTCTTTTTTTCTCTTCTTTTTTTTCTCCTTTTTTTTCTTCTCTTTTTCCTCTCTTTTTTTTTTCCTTTTTTTTCTCTCTTTTTTTTTTTACCTTCCTCTTCCCCTTTTTCTCGCTCCTTTTTTTTGAAAACATGGATAGCGGTCAAGTTGCTTGGACATCAATCATGCAAATCCGCCCAAAATAGGGCGGAGGGTTATATTATTGATTGAACGGGGGCGCCGGAGCGTGGTACAGTCTCAAGTGCCTCCCATTAAGAGGCGGGAACTGAACTTCCCCGCGATGGTTGACAATTACATAGGCCCCAACTTCGTAGACTTTTTGGACTACGTAGGGTCCGAGCCAGTTCTCATTCAGCTTACCCTTAGGGTTGGCTGCCATGAGGTCTCTTCTCTTGACCATGACGAGGTCGCCCTTTTTGAATTCGCGTTCCTTGACAAGCTTGTCAAAGGCGCGTGCAATCCGGGCCTGGTAGATCTGAATATTCTGTTGGGCCTGGAGCCGCTTTCCTTCTAGACTGGAGAGTTCATCAAGCCTTCGTTCAACGTTGGTTTGCCCTTCAAGGACAAGGCCATGCTGAATGGCAACCCTGAGGGACAGTATTTCCAGTTCAACGGGGACGATTGCCTCCGAGCCATATACGAGAGAAAAGGGCGAGCAGCCTGTTGGAGTCTTGTATACAGTTCGATACGCCCAAAGCGCCTCGTACATTCTTTCTTCCCAGTCCCTTTTGTTAGAGCTAACCGTCTTGGCCAGGAGAGTACAGAGTGTCTTATTAAAAGCTTCGGCTAGCCCATTAGCCTGTGGGTTGTAAGGAGTCGATGTCCTCCAATCAATTTTATATTTTTCTGCCAGCCGATAGACCTTCTGATTGCGGAAGTGGCTGCCGTTGTCTGACACAACTCGGTCGGGCGTGCCAAATCGGAATATGATATTACGGCGGACAAACCTGACCACGATCTCTCCGGTGACCTCCCGTAAGGCGACAGCCTCTGCCCAGCGGGAGAAGTAGTCGGTTGCCGCCAGAATGTACTTGCAACCTGTGGAAGACGTAGGTAAGGGACCCACAATATCTGTTCCCCATTGGGCAAACAGCCAACTGGGCGCGGTTGGGTGCAATTGCACGGGGGGCCTCCTGGGTATGGTGGCATGCTCCTGACATCTCTGACACGACTTAGCATATTTGCAGCAGTCGTCGAACATCGCAGACCAATAATAGCCAAGCTTCTTTATTTCAATCTTCATTTTCGGCCCCGCCTGGTGTGCGCCAGCTGTCCCGGCATGGACCTCCTTCATGACCCTCCAGGCTTCTTCAATGGAAAAGCATCAGAGGAGTAATTTCTGCTTGGCGTCGGCCACCATTCGGAATAATATTCCATTTAGGAGCTCATAAGAGTCCTTAATTCTGATTAGCCTGATCTTCTCTTCTCTCTGCTTGGGCAGCTGCTGGTACTTAAACCACTGCATCAGGGGGTCTCTCCAGTCAGGTAGGCCGACGGCTTCTGCTGTGGTGACTTCTAGCTCTTCTTCTTCTGGTTCTTCTTCTATCATACTGGGCATCTGGCGCTGATTTATTACTTGGATACTGAGAGATCCATCTGGAGGCACTGCCAGTGAGCTTGCCAGTTTTGCCAGGGCGTCGGCTTGTGCATTCTCCCCCCCGGCGACATGGCCTATCTCAAGGAGGTAGAACCGCTCCATGAGTCTCTTCGCCTTAGTGTGATAAGGGAGCAACTCAGGTTTTCGGACATCAAACTGTCCCTGGACCTGCTTGACGACCAGCAGCGAGTCGCCGAATACTTGGAGCATTTTGATCTCCATTTGGAGGGCCACCTGAAGGCCGATGATCAGAGCTTCATACTCGGCTTCATTATTTGTGCAGGGCTTGGTAATGCAGCAGGAAGTGTGCATCACTTCTCCGTCTGGCGATTTGAGGACGATGCCGGCTCCGGCCCGTACCTTGGCGTGTCCGGACGGGGCCGCTTCTGTTCTCAAAGCCCCATCAAAGTATAGCTGCCAGATAGCTTGTTGGACATGATCCACCTCCAGTGTTTCATCCTCGAGTAGCTCGGTGGCCAACGGGGAGCCTTCGGGCACGGGGTGTGCTGCGAAGAAATCCGCGACGGCTTGTCCCTTAACGGCCTTCTGCGGCACGTAGGTGATATCAAACTCCATGAGCAGCATGGCCCACTTGCCAAGGCGCCCCTTCGGGACAGGCTGGAGGAGGATGTGCTTGATAGGGTCAGCTCTGGATATTAGACTTACTTCATGGGACAGCATGTAGTGCCTCATCTTCTTGACTGCGAAGACCAAAGCAAGGCAGACTTTCTCTATCGGGGTGTACTTGGCCTCCGCGCCCACTAGTCTCCGGCTGAGGTAGTAGAGAGCCTGCTCTTTTCCCTCATCATTTTTCTGGGCAAGCATTGCCCCCAGTGAATATTCGGTAGCCGCTATGTAGAGAATAAGCGGTCTGCCTTTGACAGGTGCCCCCAAGACTGGCGGGGTCTTCAGGTACTCTTTTAGCCGGTCGAACGCACGCTGGCATTCGTGACCCCAGCTGAAGGGTGCATTCTTCATCATCAGTCTGTAAAAGGGTTGGCAACGTCCCGACAGGTTGGAGATGAACCTGCAGATATAGGCTAGACGGCCCTGTAGGGCCCTTAGCTCTCTTAGAGTCTTCGGAGGGGGCAACTCCTGAATGGCTTTTATCTTGAAGGGGTCAATCTCGATCCCTCTGTGCCGGATAATAAAGCCGAGAAACTTACCACTGGACACGCCGAAGGCGCACTTCATAGGGTTCATCTTTAGCCCATACAGTCGGAGCCTTTGAAAGACGACCCTGAGGTCCCTCAGATGTTCAGCTCTCTTCTTAGTCTTGACAGCTAGATCATCAATGTAGCATTCGACCTTGCTATATAGCAGCTCGTCGAAGATCTTGGTCATTGCCCGCTGATATGTAGCACCGGCATTCTTGAGACCGAAGGGCATTCTCTTGTAGTGGAATATCCCCTTGGGCGACCTGAAAGCCGTGTGAATCCAGTCGTGGTCGGCTATCCAAATTTGGTTATAGCCGGACGATCCATCCATAAAGGACAAGGCCTCATGGCCAGTGGTTGCATCGATCATCACTTCGGTGATAGGCACCGGAAAGTCATCTTTTGGGCAGGCTTTGTTCAGGTCACGGAAATCCACGCAAATCATGATCTGTCCATTCTTTTTCTTTACCGGTACAATGTTGGCCAACCAAGTGGTGTATTGGTTCTCCGCCACGAAGTCGACATCTATGAGCTTGTCGACCTCCTTGCAGATCTGGCTGATCAATTCCGGCCTCATACGCCGGGGAGACTGCTTCACTGGTTCCACTGTGGGATCAATGGCCAAGATGTGCTGAGTCACCTCGGGACTGAGCCCGGGTATTTCTTTGTAATTCCAGGCAAAGCAATCTCGGAATTCTTGCAGCAACTTTGTGTATTATTCTCTCTCCTGTAGGGGCATAAGAGCACTCAGAAAGGTCGGCCTGGGGTCACCTTCTGTGCCACGTTGATCTCAATCAATTCGTCGACTGTGGCCTGGCCGCGATTTTCAATTTCCAGCGGAGCTGGCGACAAATTGACGAAGTCTTGATCTTCACTGTCTGTCTTCGGGCTCGAGGACGCCATCCCCCTCTTCTTGTTCCTCATGAAGGGGCGCGGGGGCTGCATCTGTCGTGCATTCCTCCTGGACCGTAGCTGCCGGGTCCGCGGGGCCCACTGGTGCAGAAAGGCACGAGGCCACCTCGGGATCTTCTGTATACTCATCATAGACAGCTCCGGCGGGGGCCGGGGTAGTCGCATCTTCGGGCCTGGTACTGGATGGATAGTGTATAGGCTCCCCTTACGGGGCTGTCCGCAACGTGGGGGCTTGGTGGGGCTACCACATAGTCTCCCATTCTAAGCTCGTCCCTGTCAATGAGGTTTTGAGCAATGTCTTTGAAGACATAGCAGTCTTCGATGGCGTGGCCCAGTATCTGGTGGTAGGGACAAAACAGTGGGTCCCCACTTCTTCGGGTGTCCTGCGGCCTCTTGGACCGTGGGAGGGAGACTTTGCTGTAGTGGCAGGCCCAGTCAAAAATACCCTGAGTCTTCTCTCTTGGGAAAGAGTAGGGCTTTTTGCAGCTTCTCTTGGAGTGTCAGGCCTTGCCTGGTTGGCCGTCCGGTTAATGGGCTTGCCGTGTCTCCTGTCTCCCTTCTTGACCAGACTGGGACGTCGGGACTGGTGTTTCGGGGTCGAGACATGTAGCCACCCCACGGGCGGAGAGAACCCTGGATGCGGTCGGCAACTAGCGAGGTCAACTCATCCAGCCGTGCTTTTAACATCTCGATCTCCCGTTGCTGCCTATGGTACAAGAAGTACATGACGGGGTCATATCGAGGGGAATTTGGGGCATGACCCATGCTTCTGCTTCTTGCTTCGCCGGCAGGCCGAAGTGAGGGCGCCTCGGCGGTGTGCTCTTGCGAGGCTAGCCTGTCGGAGAGAGAGGGGGTTTTCCCCGTGCAGCAGCGGCGGAGAGGGTTCCAAAGGAACACTTCTTCGTCTTGTGCCTCCTCAGCCGGAGGCCTGGGATATACTTCTTGGTGGGCTTCCCGTAAATCTACAGCTTCCGCGGGGTCATCGCCGGACAAGGCCGAAACCGATATCACATCAGTTTCGTAATAATCTTCTGGTGAAAAGCCCAGACCGGGGTGCTTGGTGATTTGCAGCAACCGCCGATCCAGGTTTGGCGGGTTCCACATTCTTTTGAACATTTCCTTCCGGCTGGAGGGTTGATAGGGGGGAATCTTTTACTTTCTGACCATTCTGGCTGCCTGGTCGGTCATGTGGGGGAGTCCCGCAATGGGGACGTGCGGGTCATGCAACTCCTCAGGAAATCGACAGTCATCGTCTTCCATGACTGGCTTTTCCCCGGCAACATAAAAGATAGTGGATGGCCCCTCCGGGTTAGCCACTTCAAAGGTCCTCAGCCGCTCGGCCGCTTGACAGTCAATCTCTGTAATGGGCTTGATGATCCCTGGCGGGACTCTGACATCCTCCAGCGGGTCTTCGAGGCAGGGCGTCCCCGGTGTAGAGTAGATAGGGAGAGGGGCTCCCTTAAATACCCCCCCCTCTTGTGCAATGAATGGTACATGTGGGGGAGCCACATAACCTGGGGGCGGCGGAGGAAACCAACTGCCCGACTCCACTTTCTTCTTCCCTTTGTCTTGGGCGGCTTGGGGGGCCTGCTTCGCCTTTTCTAGATATAGATTGGCATCTGACAAGTGACACTCGAACACCTCGAACGGGTGGAGGTCGACGAAGATTCTGACTTCCTTCCCTTCACAGGGGTACTTGATGCATTGATGCGGGGTGGAGGGCACCACTCTGTTCTGGTGTAGCCAGGGCCGACCAAGCAACGCCTTATAGGAAGTGTTGGAGTTGATGACGTGGAACTGGACCTTGGTGGTGAAGTCATCAAAGGTCAGGCTGAACTCTGCGACCCCCATGGGCACCTCACATTTCTGGTTAAAACCAGCAATCTTGGCATTTCTCACCTCAACCAGGTGTACATCAAAATAATGCTTTTAGTACACCCGGTATGGGAGTATATTCACTGCTGCCCCCGGGTCGATCAGGACCCTGTTGATGGGCTGGCCGTTCAGCTGCCCTTTCATGTAGAGGGGCCTGTTATGGCTGCAGGTCGACAGGAGCATGTCGTCTTCTGTGAAAGTCACAGCTACTTCAGGTGAGGTTTCTGCCAGGCAAGCTTCAAGGTGCGCTGGCGTCTGGAGTGCGGCAATGATGGCTTGCTGTGTTTCTTCATCCAAAGACAGCATCTCCCACACGGTAAACCGGGTCGGGATCTTTTTGAGGTGTCTGACTATTCGGTCGGCAGCCCGCACCTTGAGTAATTTCATCTCTTCGGGCTTGCTGCGCCTGCCCCCACCCTGGAGCTGGGGTGTCAGGTCAGGGGATGCCAGCTTTGTGGGCTCCGTTGCAGCCTGCTGAGCTGGCGGGGCCTGCTGGGCTTCCTCCGTCCCCCGCATGAATTCGGCGAGGTTTGGGATATCATTGTTGTCTGCTTCTGGCTGAGGAAGAGTTGCCGCCGGTAGAGCTTGAGAGCTGCTTATTTTTTCAGTCGAAGGAGACCCCTGGGAGCGCGCCTTCCCGCCTGCTCGGGCTAATAGGAATTTGGCGAATGAAGGGGTGCCTCGGCTCCTAGCCCCTACGGGGTAGAGACCCGCCGGAGGAGGGATCTCGGTGCCTCGGACCTCAGGGTCGGGGACCTGGTATGGTTGTTCCCCCCTGAGCATGATGTTGAGGTTATCCTGAGGAGGGCGCCCCCACTTCCTTCCCGACCTGGTGGCGTGTTGGGAAGTGGAGACTTCAGCTTGATTCGCTTCCGGCGGATCATGGGGTGGCTCTTCTTCTGTTTCCTCCAGGGAAAGGGCAGTGTCGAATAAAGCCGAGAGGGTGTTGCAGGCGACGACGACCTCCTTCTTCTTCTTGCCCCTGGGTCTTCTCTTCTTCTTCTTCTTTCCTGCTGCGGCGGATGGCTGCTCTTGGGGAAGTTCAGCCCCCAGGGGAGGCTCTTTCTCTACTTCAGCTTCTGTCCCTGGAGCCAGTTCGAGTGATTTGAACTCCTCCCATGGGACATACTCCTTCAGCTCCACGGGCTGGATTTCGGGCTGCTCATAATCTTCAAGCCCATCAATAATAGCCTGGAGTCTTTCAACCTCTGGGCTGGTCTTCTTGTGCATCCGCAGCGGGACAGAGCTCTTTTTATTGTGAGCGGACCGCCTCATGACTAGCCGGGGGGCCGTGTCGTGGCGAACTGGGCTTGCTGGGGGCGGTGCAGGCCGGGGTGTTGCGTCCCTGTGGACACACTTTTTATTTGATAAAATCATTGTTTATTTGTTTATTGGCGTTCATTAAGTGCGTGGGCGTGCCAGTCACAAAGTGACGATTTATTGTGCGCTCGATCTGACTAATCAGACGATTGTGTGGTTCGTGTCGGGACTAGAACCCGCTGCGCCATAAAGGTCACGGCGTCATTTACATCCCCTCGGAGAGGGGATCACCCTTGATTAATCGCCGGGAAATGGGGCCTCATGGCCAGGAAAATATATCGAGAGAAACAAGCCGATAGCGGTCTCGAATCAGTCGGAAAGCCCTATGTCTAGGGAAACAAGCATTCGAAATATGTCGGTCACTCAAGGGACCATTTTGATATTCGGACGAGCGTCTGGCTTTAGAGAATCGTGATCATCACGGGGAAAACTGGAGCATATGTATGCCGGGGTACGGCAAGTTTATCGTTCAAAGGGATGGGAGGCATTCGGTTGAATCCCGGTTAGAGCGGTCGGAAACCGATAGGTTTGTTCGCCCGGTGCAAGACCAAACTACGACCATACTGCGGTGGGCCCCCCGCGGTCGAAGTCGGGCTCGCGTGGGTATCATTAATATTTCCGGTGCCGAAGGGCAGCGGGAAAGTGTCCCGGGACTAGATTCCGAAACAAAGATTTGTACATAGCTAGCCGACTATAGGCCTAGGATGTGGGTCAGGCGATGACCATGGTTGGGGCGAACCCGAGGTCCAAATGTGACTCACGAAGGTCTTATTGATATTCCCGCACGTAGGGTCCGGGGAAGACTAGAGCCGTCTCGTTCCATTCGGATTTTGTCGGTCATACACGGACCATTTTATGTTCGGACAAAGGTCCGTGTAGAAAACAAGACGGTGACGGGAGCGAATCCGTGTAAATGTCTGCCGTGAGTACGACAAGTTTAGTGCAAGTGCGGGGCTAGATCCCGATATATATGTCGGTCACTAACGGACCATCCAGTATTCGGACGAGAGTCCGTATTCGAAGCATCGAAGACAACGACAAAGACACATGGATGTCTGCCGTAGGTGCGGCAAGTTTAATGTGGGTGCGGGATCGGATCCCGATGAAGATGGGTCAAGCTGATGATCTATTGGCCCGAGGTGGTTGCGGACTATGGCCATATCGGGGTTTCCGAGGACCACGTCTGATGCCACGGGGCGTCATTACTTTTCTTTTCACGCATAGTCTTGGGAAACGAAGGTTCCAAGGTATACGTGCATGTCGGTCACGGTCGGACCATTCATTGTTCGGACGCGAGTCCACGTTTGAAGCATCGAAGATGATGATAAAACCGTGCAAATGTCTACCGTAGACACGACGAGTTTAATGTGGGGTTGCGGGATTAGATCCCGGGAGAAGCGGGTCGAGTTAACGAACTATTGGCCCGGGATGTGTTCGGATCGTGACCATGTCGGAGGCTCCGAGGTCCACGTCCGATACCACAAGGCATCATTGATTTTCTCTTTGCGCCAAGTCCGGGGGAGTGAATTGTTAAGTATGGAGCCCGAACTCGCCATCGTGCGCCCTCACACGCGGATCGACCTGCGCGGTCAGGTCGCGGGGTTCGACCTGCCCGGTCAGGTCGTGGGGGTCAAGGGGGCAACGCCCCTTGCGGGGGTTTCCGGGGGCAGCGCCCCCGGAACAAAAATTTAATTATAGAAAGGTTATGGTGTTTCCTTCTATTCTTTTATTAGCATGATTGACCTTTCATTATTATTTTTGCTTGTTTTATTCCCCCTTTGTGTTAAGCAGGCGCGCCGGATAGAGGGAGTTCAGGGGGGCGCGCCGGTTAAGGGGCGCCGGTTTAAGGGAGTTCATGGGTGGGGCGCGCCGGTTAAGGGGCGCCGGTTTAAGGGAGTTCAAGGTTGGGGCGCGCCGGTTAAGGGGCGCCGGTTTAAGAGAGTTCATGGGTGGGGCGCGCCGGTTAAGGGGCACCGGTTTAAGGGAGTTCAAGAGGTTGAAATGGGCGCGCCGTTTTAAGGTTCAAAGAGGGGGATGGGATTGTTAAATGCGTGATGTTAAACCGGCGCGGTGGAATAGTCACCGCGCCGTATTAAACTCTCCCGAGGGTTTATTGTTTTTGACTGTGTGTTTTCTTTTTCTTTCACCTGCAGGTTGGGTTAATGATCTGTTGTTGATTCATTTGGTGGATTAAGTTGGCAAGGAGGAAGTTTAGGCATTTAACTGTTCATTAGGGTGACTTAGCATGGATTTTAAGTGTTTCGTTCAAGGGGTTTGGTTCACATATTTTACTGTGTGTTGTTCTTGTTCTTGGAGGTGGTTTGTTCGTTTGTTCTTGAGTGCTCTTAATCCCCTGACGAAAATCGGGCAGCATCTCCCCTAGACCGGGGCTTGCCAGAGAGAAGCGAAGGCTACCAAACGGATTGCTCCGGGGTGACCCTCAAACATCGGAGTGGCCTTACGGCGGTCCGAACCCATGTGTGAGTGTGGAGCGCTCGAGGACTAGCCTTCAAGAGCGACCACTACTCACGGGCGATGAATCTTTGGCGTGGGACGAATGTGTGCCATGAGATGCCATGAATGTTCATCCCCTGACGGACTCCTTCGAAGGCCATGCTATGGAGAAGCAAGCTTCGAAGGGCCTGGATGAGGAGAAGGCAGAGAGAAAGAGAGGGAAGCAGGAGAACACCGTATGTTGTAAAAAGGGCTTTTCTTTTTATTCGTTTGCAAAAGGAAATACATCGGGGAATCTACCCTAAAGCGAGAAAAGGGGAGAATACAATAGAGAGAAAGGAGGGAATACATTGATGGGGGAGGGGGGAACGGAGCACAAGCTCCTCCCCCTCCGAGCTCACCTCTCAGTCTCACTCTCCTCTCTTCTCTTCTCTTCTCCGGCACGGGGACGAAGCCTCTTCTTCTCTTCGGGTGGCCCTCTCTTCTCTTTTCCTTTTTCTTCTCTTCACTGCACACAGCCCAGGGGGTTCGAGCAGCCAGCCTCCCCTTTTCTTCTTCTCTTCCCTGCTCACCGCCTCGAGAGAGCTCCTTCTCTAGTGGGGCATGCCTCTTATAGAACGGACAGTGGGGGAGAAAACTCCCGCCACCTCTGCCTTGTTCGCAACAACGTTGTTGTTGTGCTGGATGATGCTGGTTCGTGGAGTACACTGGCGTTCGTCCGAGGATGGGACATTCACGGATTTGTCGAGAGGATCTGCTGCTGCTGCTGCCGTCACTGCCGCTTTGCTGTCGTTCGGGAGGAGGAGACACGGCTTCAAACATTAAATGTCATCTGCGCCGCGTATGGTGCAGAACAGAGCATCGGAGTTTCGATGGGATGGCATGGGGTTAAATCGGCGCGGTGGAACAGTGCCCGCGCCGGTTTAAACCCAAGTGCAATTGGTGTGCCGTGTTAAGATTACAAATGGGCGCGCCGGATTAAATCTTTGCAAAGGGGCGCCGTATTAGAGTGTAAAGGGGGGCACTTCCTTCAAATGAGCGCGCCGGGTAAGTTGTGCATAAGGTGGCGCCGTATTAACCTTCAAAGGGGTGGCCTCTTCAACAGTGAGCGTGCCGTTTTAACACAAAGCAAGTGGAGCTCGTATTAGAGCATGAAATAAGGGCGCGCCGTTTTAAAGTAAGGGGGGGCGCGCCGTTTTAAGGCGTGCCGCTTTAAGGCCCTTCCGCACCGTTTTAAGCACCGAACGGATTCTTTCCGAAGTCGAGGCCGTTTATATGAATGTTGGCATTCCCAGAATGTTCCGGTTGCATTGCATGGCTTCCACAATTTTCTGTTCGCAGCCTCCGGGACTCGGTCCTAGACTTTGCGTGACTTTCGGTGCAAGTTGAGACTGTGCCAGAGTTCCCGACTCTTCTCTGATTCAGCTCTCGGCATGGCTGGTCGGAGCCTTGTAGCTGTATCTTTTGCTTAGGGGGCTTCCTTAGCGGGTAGCGGACCACCAAGTGAGTTCTCGTCCTGATCGGGCGAGGCATGAGATTTATTCAGCATTTCTATCTTCGACTCGCGCTCTAATGTGTAGACGCGAATGTCGCCATCACCATCATCGTCATTTTTTTGGCGTCCACAAATGCCCCCCACTCACGGGCGGCGCAAGCGAGGGATGAGTGCGCGGGGCCCGCGAGTGTAGAGTTCTTCGACAGGACGTCTGTTCTTCCGAGCCAGTAGGATGCTCTTCCGGTGCAAATTCACGAGAAAGCGCTCACTCCTTCAGCGAAGGGATGAGGGGATCGCTCCACCGCATATGCACGTGGATCGAGATGTCAGAGTGGGGGTTTAGTCATCGACATGGGATAAATACCGAAGCAAGGCTGAAGGGTCCATGCGTCATCTTAGGTAGGAGGCCTAAAATGACTTAGATGAGGCCAATCCCAAGGGGGAGTTGGTGACTCGTGCTGGGTTTAGGAGAATTGTTCATTCATCGACTCGGATGGGAGGTCCAAGCCGAAGGTTTATGAAAGGGCTCTGATGGAGTGAAAAGGATTTTATGCATTCCGGTGGAACGTTCGAAGTGAAGGGTTTATTTGCTGGTGCCGACAGGGTGTCGGGAGCTGATGTGGTCTATTCATTGACACGGGATGAGTGCCAAGGCAAAGGGGGCTTTTCATTCATTGACTTGGACGGAAGGTCCGAGCCAAGCAAAGGGGTTTCTCTTCTTTTTTTTTGTTCATTGACTTGGACGGAAGGTCCGAGCCAATCAAAGAAGTTCTTCTTCTTCCCTTTTTTTTATTCATTGACCTGGACGGAAGGTCCGAGCCAAGCAAGGAGGTTCCTTTTGTTCATTGACTTGGACGGAAGGTCCGAGCCAAGCAAGAAAGTTCCCTTCTTTTCTTTTCTTTTCTTTTCTTTTTTTTTATCGACTTGGGCAGAAGGTCCGGGCCAAGTAAGAAGGCTCTATCTCATTTTATTCATTAGCTTGGACGGAAGGTCCGAGCCAAGCAAAGAGGTTGTTTTTGTTCATTGACTTGGGCGGAAGGTCCGAGTCAAGCGAGAAAGTTCTTTCCTTTTTTTGTTCTTCTTTTTTTTTATTCATTGGCTTGGATGGAAGGTCCGAACCAAGCAAAGGAGGTCTCTTTTTTTTGTTCATCGACTTGGACGTAAGGTCCGAGCCAAGCAAGAAAGTTCTTTTCATTCATCGACTTGGACGGAAGGTCCAAGCCAAGCAAAGGCGTTCTTTTGTCCATCGACTTCGACGGAAGGTCCAAGCCAAGGGTTAATTCGTCGGTGGGACTGGGAGTTGTGATATTGAGGTGGTTTATTCATTGCCAAGGGGTGAGTGCCAAAGCAAGGGTCTTTTGTTCATGGAACCAGACAAAAGGTCCAGGCCATTGGTTTATTCATCGATGCCGACGGGGAGTCGGGGACCGACGTGGTTTGCTTGTCTCTTCTTCTCTTCATTAGTGCCGACAGGGTGTTGGGAGCTGAGGTAGTTTATTCTTCTCTTCTTCTCTTCATCAGTGCCGACGGGGTGTCGGGAGCTCACCCGGTTTGTTTGTCTCTTTGTCTCTTCATCAGTGCCGACGGGGTGTCGGGAGCTGACCTGGTTTGTTAGTTTATTTGTCTCTTCGCCAGCGCCGACATGGTGTCGGGAGCTGACCTGGCTTGTTTGTCTCTTGGTCTCTTCGCCAGCGCCGACAAGGTATCGGGAGATGACCTGGCTTGTTTGTCTCTTTGTCTCTTCACCAGCGCCGACAGGGTGTCGGGAGCTGACCTACTTTGTTGATCTCTTTGTCTCTTCGTCATTGCCGACAGGGTGCCGGGAGCTGACCTGGTTTGTTGGTCTCTTTGTCTCTTCGCCAGCGCCGACAGGGTGTCGAGAGTTGACCTAATTTGTTAGTCTCTTTGTCTCTTCATCAGTGCCGACAGGGTATCGGGAACTGACATGGTTTATTTGTCTCTTCTTCTCTTCATCAGTGCCGACAGGGTGTCGGGAACTGACAGGGTTTATTTATCTCTTTTTTTCTTCATCAGTGCCGACAGGGTGCCGGGAGCTGACGTGGTTTGTTCATTGGCATGGGGTTAGTGCCAAAGCAAGGGTCTCTTTGTTCATGGAACCAGACGAAAGGTCTGGGCCACTGGTCTTATGCGTTGGTGGGACTGAAAATATTTTGATCTCCGGCGGGACTTGACGAGTCGACATCCCTCGGAGGCTTTGATGATGATTTTTCTCTCTTCTTTTTTTCTTCTCTTTTTTTTTCCTCTTCTTTTCCCTTCTCTTTTTCTTCTCCTCTTCTTCTCTTCTTCTTCTCTTTTTTCTTCTTCTTTTCTTTCCCTTCTTTTTCTTCTTCCCTTCTTTTCTTTTTTTTTTTCCTTCTCTTCTTTTTTATTTTTTATTTTTGAACAACTTTGGATAGCTATCGGCACAGACGCCGATAATGAGATAGTTGTCGGCTAAATGCCGATGATGACATAGCTGTCGGCTCAGGGGCCGATAATTGAAAAAATGAGCCACGAGGGCAGAGGGGAGGGTTTATTCCTTTAACGGTCTGGACGGTGGGTCCAAATCAAAAGGGGTATTCGTCACCCGAAGGGACGGAGAGAAGAGTTGGTTCATGTAGCGACCTGAACGGGAGGTCCAAATCAAAAGGATTGTTCGTGACCCCGAAGGGATGGAGGGGTGGTCAAGTCGCCGACACGGGCTAGTGTTAGCGCAAGGAAAAGGGGATGATTCCTTACCCGAATGGCAGGCTCGGGCCAGGGTGAAAGGTTGTTTCGTTCTTTAATGCGCCAGGGGTCCCAGCTGTATGAAGGGTCTTTTAATTCTTTGGCTGGACGGAAGGTCCGAACCAGAGTAGCGAGAATTCTTTTTGTTCTTCAGCTGGACGGTAGGTCCCAGCCAAAGTGAAAGGATCTTTTTGTTCTCTAGCTGGACGGAAGGTCCGATCTAGAGTGGAGAGAATCTTTTT
Source organism: Amorphophallus konjac (assembly GCA_022559845.1). Taxonomy (NCBI): domain Eukaryota; kingdom Viridiplantae; phylum Streptophyta; class Magnoliopsida; order Alismatales; family Araceae; genus Amorphophallus; species Amorphophallus konjac. Next base: position 438,478,189 of record CM040126.1, read on the forward strand.
GTTCTCTAGTCGGACAGAAGGTCCGATCCAGAGTGGAGAGAATCTTTTTTGTTCTCTGACTGGACGGCAAGTCCGAGCCAAAGTGAAAGGATCTTTTTATTCTCCAGCCAGACAGAAGATCCGATCTAGAGTGGAAAGAATCTTTTTATTCTCCGACTGGACGGCAGGTCCGAGCCAAAGTGAGAGGATCTTTTTGTTCTCTAGCCGAACGGAAGGTCCGATCTAGAGTGGAGAGAATCTTTTTAGTTCTCTAGCCAGACGGAAGGTCCGATCTAGATTGGAGAGAATCTTTTTGTTCTCTGACTGGGCGGCAGGTCCGAGCCAAAGTGAAAGGATCTTTTTGTTCTCTAGTCGGACGGAAGGTCCGATCCAGAGTGGAGAGAATCTTTTTGTTCTCTGACTGGACGGCAGGTCCGAGCCAAAGTGAAAGGATCATTTTATTCTCTAGCCAGACGGAAGGTCTGGTCTAGAGTGAAAGGATTTTTTTTATTCTCTAGTCGGATGGAAGGTCCGATCTAGAGTGGAGAGAATCTTTTATTCTCTGGCTGGACAACAGGTCCGAGCCAAAGTGAAAGGATCTTTTGTTCTCTAGTCGGACGGAAGGTCCGATCCAGAGTGAAAGGGGTCTGTTTGTTCTCTGGCTGGGCAACAAGCCTGCACCAGAGTGAAAAGATTTGATGTTCTTCAAAGCGCCGGGAGTACCGGCTGTGAAATCCGAACCTGGGAAAGCGGGCCATGAGGGCCGGAGTTGATGTTGCAGAGGTAGGCCGCGAAGGCTGCAATTGGGGAAGCGGGCTATAGAAGCCAAAGTTGGGAGGTTAGCAGGCCGTAGAGACGGGAAGTAGGCCGTGGGGGCCAAGATTGGGCCACACGAGCCAGAACTGGGAAAGTAGGCCACAATGGCCAAAATTGAGTTTTTTTTTTATTATTATTTCTTTATTCAAGCATGCAGTCATTCATCAGCAAGCTTAACATAAATACACATAAGGTAGCTCCCTCTATAGGGGATGGGATAGGGACAATGCCCATAATTCGCAAATGCAGTGTGGGTCACGAGGCACAATTGAGGGGTGGTGCACCCGTCAAGAGGATATCGCATGTCTTGCATGCATAGCTTAAATTCACGCATTTTACCCGAAGCAATCCTCTGTGGAGTGGAGGAGCAAATGTGTGAGCAAAAGGCCCTAAACATAGGGATATGCAGGTTTTCTAAGCAACACTCGAGGGTTACTCTAGCGCCTACACATTAGTTTCAGGCTTTCGACTTTCGGTAGCTTCACACAGCCCCCATCTATTTATTTTGGTAGCGGATTTCACCGTTCGGCGCGAGTCTCCTCATGTGTCTCAATGGGGATTCCCGGCTACTGGGATTCGTCCTTATCATAATTTTATTACGGATTCTACCATTTGACGCGAGTTTCCTCATGTGTCTCAATGGGGATTCCCGGCTACTAGGCTTCATCCTTATTGAAGTTCGCTTCACCTTTTCGCGCGAGTCTCCTCATGTGTCTCAATGGGGATTCCCGGCTACTCAGATTCACGTTTCTCTTTTTTTAGCATCATTTTTTTCTTTCTTCTTTTTTTTAGTGGGGGTAGGCAGCTTTTTCCTCACGATTACCTTTCACGCGAGTGCAGGAATTCAAGCATCCTTAGAGTGCTAAGAAGAAATTCGGGCAATCCCTATAGTTGAAGACCATTGAACACATTAAATGTGAAGTGGGGAGTGTTGCCTCAGGTTTATTTTGTGAGTTGGGCTTAGCAATTTAGCCATGACTCTTCCCCTTGACGTGTGCACCCGCCATAATTGGGTTCCCTTCGAGCGTATGCCGTGACGCACATGCACCCGGAATCGGGGCAGCGTTATTATTTATCAAGGAAACACGGTCCTAGAAAATTCCAAGGAGGTGTATTATTCTTTATTAAGCAAACATGCAAGGAGGGCAATCATGCATTCTCTTTTTTTGTCTCTTGTTTGTCTCTTTTTCTTTTTCTCTTTTTTTTTTGTAAGAACATACTGTCGTTACGTATAAGTGTAGTGGTAGTAAAAGGTATTAGGGGAGCAGACCATGAAGGGCCAAAATTGGGGAAGCAGGCAATGAGAGCCAGAACTGAGAAGCGGGCCGCAAGAGCCGAAATTAGGAAGCGGGCTACTAGAGCCAAAGATCGGGGAAGTAAGTTACGGGAGCCAAAGGTAAGCAGGCTACGAGAGCCAGAACTGGGAAGCAGGCTACAAGAGCCAAAGGTTGGCAGGCTACGAGAGCCAGAATTGGGAAGCGAGCTGCAAGAGCCGAAGATATTGGGAGGCTGGCTACGAGAGCCGAAGATAAAGGTCTCTTTTTTGTTCTCTGGTCGAGGAAGGATCCGAACCAGAGTAAAAGGATCTCTTTAATTCTGTGGCCGGGGGAAGGATCCAAACCAGAGTGGGAGGTTGATTCTTTGATTCTCTGGTCGGGGCAGGCTCCAAACCAAAGTGAAAGGTTGATTCTTTGATTCTCTGGTCGGAGAAGGATCCGAACCAAAGTGAAAGGTTGATTCTTTAATTCTCTGGCCGGGAAATGATCCGAACCAAAGTGAAAGGTTTATTCTTTTTTTTTTGGGAAGCAGTCGGCTAGGATCCGATAATGGGGTAGCTGTCGGCTAGGAGCCAATGATGAGTGAAGTAGTTGTCGGCTCAGGGGCCGATGATTGGATAGTTGTCGGCTCGGAGGCCGATGGTGGGATATATGTCGGCGTAATGCCCCGTTGGCGGGAGGTTTAGTCGGTTTAACGCCCCGTCGGCGGATGGTTTTGTCGGTTTAACGTCCCGTCGGCGAAAGGGTTTTATCGGTTTAACACCCCGTCGGCGGAAGGTTTAGTCGGTTTAACGCCCCGTCGGCGAAAGGGTTTAGTCAGTTTAACGCCCCGCAGGCGAAAGGGTTTTATCGGTTTAACGCCCCGTCGGCGGAAGGTTTAGTCGGTTTAACGCCCCGTCGGCAAGATGGTTTAGTCGGTTTAACGCCCCGCAGGCGAAAGGGTTTTATCGGTTTAACGCCCCGTCGGCGGAAGGTTTAGTCGGTTTAACGCCCCGTCGGCAAGATGGTTTAGTCGGTTTAACGCCCCGCAGGCGAAAGGTTTAGTTGGTTTCTATTTGTTGGATGGCTGAAGGTCGGAGGTAAAAGACCATGTGTGCCTCGTGACTCTTCTTTCTCTTCTTTTCTTCTTCTTTTGTGAGGAGAGACGGGTGCAGGGACCATGTTTGCCTCATGTGTCTTTTCTTTCTTCTTCTTTTCTTCTTTTGTGCGATGAGGCGGGCTCGAAGACCGTGTTCGCCCCATCTGTCTTTTCTTTCTTCTTCTTTTCTTCTTTTGTGCGACGAGGCGGGCTCGAAGACCACGTCTGCCTCATATGTCTTTTCTTCCTTTTCTTCTCTTCTTTTGTGTGATGAGGCGGGCTCGACGACCACGTCTGCCTCATGTGTCTTTTCTTCCTATTCTTCTCTTTTTTTGTGTGATGAAGCGGGCTCGACGACCACATCTGCCTCATGCGTGTCTTTTTCTTTATTCTACTCTTCTTTTCTCATTAATGCTTCCACGCCGGAGTGTATTTCTCTTAACGTGCCCCCAGGTTAGGGTGTAACTCTTCTTCTATGCCCCCAAGCAGGGTGTGTTCTCTCATGGCTTCTAGGCCCCCAGATGGGGTGTAACTTCTGCTTCTTATGCCTCCAGAGCAGGGTATACTTCTCTTCATTTTTTTTTTCGGTACAGGGTGTATTTTCTGCTTCTTATGCCCCCAGGCGGGGTGTATGTTTCTCTTCATCTTCCCCCGGCACAGGGTGTATTTTCTGCTTCTTATGCCCCCAGGCGGGGTGTATGTTTCTCTTCAAATGCCCCTAGAGTAGGGGCGTGTGTTCTTCTTTTCTTATGCACCCAAGGCAGGATGGGTTTCTTATTTACGTACCCCCGATTCGGGGTGTAACTTCATGCTTCTTATGCCCCCAGGACGGGGCGGATTTTGCTTCTTTGCTTCTGTGCCACCATGGCGGGGTGTATTTGCTTCTTGTGCACTCTGGGCATAGTGTGTTGTTTATTTTTTTTATGCCCCCAGGCCGGGGTGTGTTTCTCTTTTTGTGCACCCAAGGCAGGGCGTGTGTTTCTTTCTTCGTGTGCCCCCTAGGCCGGGGTGAGTTCTTGTTTTGTATTCCGCATGGCGGGGTATGGTCTTTGCTTCTTCTGCCCCCATAGAAGGGTGTAGTTCTTCTTCGAGTGCCCCTAAACCGGGGTAGGTTCTTCTGCTTCTTCTGCCCCAGGGTAGGGTATATTTCTCTTTGTATTCCCCAAAGCTGGGGTGTGTTTTTGTTTCATATGCCCCCATATCGGGGTATATTTCTCCCTCAGATACCCCTAAACCGGGGTGTATTCTTTGTCTCATATGTCCCCCGAGTCGGGGTGTGCTTTGCTTCTTGTGCACCCCGGGCGGAGTATATTCTGCTTCTTCTACCCCTCAAGGCGGGGTGTGTGTCTTTTCATATATCCCTAGAGCGGGCGTAGTTTCTTCTTCAAATGCCACTAGGCTGGGGTGTAACTTTTGCTTTGTGCGTGCCCCCAAGTCGGGGTGGATCCTTCTGCTTCTTCGACCCCAGAGAGGGGTATATTTCTCTTCATGTTCCCCTAAGCCGGGGTGTGCTTTGCTTTATGTGCCCCCAAGTCGGGGTGGATTCTCTTCATGTGCCCCCGAGCCGGGGTGTATCCTTTTCTTCTTATGTCCCAGAGTGGGGTGGATTCTTTTTTTTTTTTACCCCGACACACTGGGGGATGTTTGCCTCTCGTGCACCCAAGTTGGGGTGTATTGTTGCTTTTGATGCCCCCAAGGTGGGGTGTAATTCTTCTTCAGATCCCAGTAAGCTGGGGTGCATTCCTTAAGGCTTCTATGCCCCCGTGGCGGGGTGTGTTGCTTTGATGCCCGCAAGGTGGGGTGTAATTCTTCTTCAGATCCCAGTAAGCTGGGGTGCATTCCTTAAGGCTTCTATGCCCCCGTGGCGGGGTGTGTTGCTTCTTCAAATGCCCCTAAGTCGGGGTGTATTCTTTTGTGTCTTACACTCCTATGGCGGGGTGGATGAATGCTCTCTTATAGATTCGTGGCCATGCTCAGCCTCATTGCTACAAAGCATTCCCAGATAGGGGCAGCAGGAAGGTGGAACAGGCCCGGACATGGCACCATGGACTTGGACCCTCCTAGAGTCAGGCGGGATGTTGGCCTTCTTCTTGTCCTTTTTGGTCGGCGATGCTTGCCAGTTTTTTGTTTTGTCCTTTCTTTTCTTCTCTTCTTTTTTTTGTAATAGACCAAAGGCGGGTGCGCAGGAGAGCGCTCACTCCCTCAGGGAGGGGATGAGTGGTTCGCTCCACCGCACCAATCCCACAGTGGTAATCTTCGTTCAGCACGGGTCCCGACGGGTATGGCCGTACAACCCTATCTCGTCGATTCTTTCTCTTCCCTTTTCGTTCCTTTCTTCTTTCTTCTTATCATTTCAATTTTTTTCCCTTCTATTCTTCTATTCTTCTTTGTTTTGGAAAGGGGGATTTGATTTCCCCTCCCTCTCTTCTTTTCCTCTTCTCTCTTTTTTTAGCGGCCTTCATGATTCCTGAAAGCTGCATATGTCTCGGAGTAGCATCCTCGAGGCCATAAAGATAATTACGCCTGGTCCGGCTTTTCCCCCCACATGGCTGGCGAAGACAACACCTGCAATTCATCAAAGCAGACAAACATTGTTTATTAGGAGGCCATGAGGCCCCGAATCCCGGCGAAGAGATGAAGGGTGGTTCATGTCCCACCGGGCGTGCCAGAGTTGTGGACACACTTTTTATTTGATAAAATCATTGTTTATTTGTTTATTGGCGTTCATTAAGTGCGTGGGCGTGCCAGTCACAAAGTGACGATTTATTGTGCGCTCGATCTGACTAATCAGACGATTGTGTGGTTCGTGTCGGGACTAGAACCCGCTGCGCCATAAAGGTCACGGCGTCATTTACATCCCCTCGGAGAGGGGATCACCCTTGATTAATCGCCGGGAAATGGGGCCTCATGGCCAGGAAAATATATCGAGAGAAACAAGCCGATAGCGGTCTCGAATCAGTCGGAAAGCCCTATGTCTAGGGAAACAAGCATTCGAAATATGTCGGTCACTCAAGGGACCATTTTGATATTCGGACGAGCGTCTGGCTTTAGAGAATCGTGATCATCACGGGGAAAACTGGAGCATATGTATGCCGGGGTACGGCAAGTTTATCGTTCAAAGGGATGGGAGGCATTCGGTTGAATCCCGGTTAGAGCGGTCGGAAACCGATAGGTTTGTTCGCCCGGTGCAAGACCAAACTACGACCATACTGCGGTGGGCCCCCCGCGGTCGAAGTCGGGCTCGCGTGGGTATCATTAATATTTCCGGTGCCGAAGGGCAGCGGGAAAGTGTCCCGGGACTAGATTCCGAAACAAAGATTTGTACATAGCTAGCCGACTATAGGCCTAGGATGTGGGTCAGGCGATGACCATGGTTGGGGCGAACCCGAGGTCCAAATGTGACTCACGAAGGTCTTATTGATATTCCCGCACGTAGGGTCCGGGGAAGACTAGAGCCGTCTCGTTCCATTCGGATTTTGTCGGTCATACACGGACCATTTTATGTTCGGACAAAGGTCCGTGTAGAAAACAAGACGGTGACGGGAGCGAATCCGTGTAAATGTCTGCCGTGAGTACGACAAGTTTAGTGCAAGTGCGGGGCTAGATCCCGATATATATGTCGGTCACTAACGGACCATCCAGTATTCGGACGAGAGTCCGTATTCGAAGCATCGAAGACAACGACAAAGACACATGGATGTCTGCCGTAGGTGCGGCAAGTTTAATGTGGGTGCGGGATCGGATCCCGATGAAGATGGGTCAAGCTGATGATCTATTGGCCCGAGGTGGTTGCGGACTATGGCCATATCGGGGTTTCCGAGGACCACGTCTGATGCCACGGGGCGTCATTACTTTTCTTTTCACGCATAGTCTTGGGAAACGAAGGTTCCAAGGTATACGTGCATGTCGGTCACGGTCGGACCATTCATTGTTCGGACGCGAGTCCACGTTTGAAGCATCGAAGATGATGATAAAACCGTGCAAATGTCTACCGTAGACACGACGAGTTTAATGTGGGGTTGCGGGATTAGATCCCGGGAGAAGCGGGTCGAGTTAACGAACTATTGGCCCGGGATGTGTTCGGATCGTGACCATGTCGGAGGCTCCGAGGTCCACGTCCGATACCACAAGGCATCATTGATTTTCTCTTTGCGCCAAGTCCGGGGGAGTGAATTGTTAAGTATGGAGCCCGAACTCGCCATCGTGCGCCCTCACACGCGGATCGACCTGCGCGGTCAGGTCGCGGGGTTCGACCTGCCCGGTCAGGTCGTGGGGGTCAAGGGGGGCAACGCCCCTTGCGGGGGTTTCCGGGGGCAGCGCCCCCGGAACAAAAATTTAATTATAGAAAGGTTATGGTGTTTCCTTCTATTCTTTTATTAGCATGATTGACCTTTCATTATTATTTTTGCTTGTTTTATTCCCCCTTTGTGTTAAGCAGGCGCGCCGGATAGAGGGAGTTCAGGGGGGCGCGCCGGTTAAGGGGCGCCGGTTTAAGGGAGTTCATGGGTGGGGCGCGCCGGTTAAGGGGCGCCGGTTTAAGGGAGTTCAAGGTTGGGGCGCGCCGGTTAAGGGGCGCCGGTTTAAGAGAGTTCATGGGTGGGGCGCGCCGGTTAAGGGGCACCGGTTTAAGGGAGTTCAAGAGGTTGAAATGGGCGCGCCGTTTTAAGGTTCAAAGAGGGGGATGGGATTGTTAAATGCGTGATGTTAAACCGGCGCGGTGGAATAGTCACCGCGCCGTATTAAACTCTCCCGAGGGTTTATTGTTTTTGACTGTGTGTTTTCTTTTTCTTTCACCTGCAGGTTGGGTTAATGATCTGTTGTTGATTCATTTGGTGGATTAAGTTGGCAAGGAGGAAGTTTAGGCATTTAACTGTTCATTAGGGTGACTTAGCATGGATTTTAAGTGTTTCGTTCAAGGGGTTTGGTTCACATATTTTACTGTGTGTTGTTCTTGTTCTTGGAGGTGGTTTGTTCGTTTGTTCTTGAGTGCTCTTAATCCCCTGACGAAAATCGGGCAGCATCTCCCCTAGACCGGGGCTTGCCAGAGAGAAGCGAAGGCTACCAAACGGATTGCTCCGGGGTGACCCTCAAACATCGGAGTGGCCTTACGGCGGTCCGAACCCATGTGTGAGTGTGGAGCGCTCGAGGACTAGCCTTCAAGAGCGACCACTACTCACGGGCGATGAATCTTTGGCGTGGGACGAATGTGTGCCATGAGATGCCATGAATGTTCATCCCCTGACGGACTCCTTCGAAGGCCATGCTATGGAGAAGCAAGCTTCGAAGGGCCTGGATGAGGAGAAGGCAGAGAGAAAGAGAGGGAAGCAGGAGAACACCGTATGTTGTAAAAAGGGCTTTTCTTTTTATTCGTTTGCAAAAGGAAATACATCGGGGAATCTACCCTAAAGCGAGAAAAGGGGAGAATACAATAGAGAGAAAGGAGGGAATACATTGATGGGGGAGGGGGGAACGGAGCACAAGCTCCTCCCCCTCCGAGCTCACCTCTCAGTCTCACTCTCCTCTCTTCTCTTCTCTTCTCCGGCACGGGGACGAAGCCTCTTCTTCTCTTCGGGTGGCCCTCTCTTCTCTTTTCCTTTTTCTTCTCTTCACTGCACACAGCCCAGGGGGTTCGAGCAGCCAGCCTCCCCTTTTCTTCTTCTCTTCCCTGCTCACCGCCTCAGAGAGCTCCTTCTCTAGTGGGGCATGCCTCTTATAGAACGGACAGTGGGGGAGAAAACTCCCGCCACCTCTGCCTTGTTCGCAACAACGTTGTTGTTGTGCTGGATGATGCTGGTTCGTGGAGTACACTGGCGTTCGTCCGAGGATGGGACATTCACGGATTTGTCGAGAGGATCTGCTGCTGCTGCTGCCGTCACTGCCGCTTTGCTGTCGTTCGGGAGGAGGAGACACGGCTTCAAACATTAAATGTCATCTGCGCCGCGTATGGTGCAGAACAGAGCATCGGAGTTTCGATGGGATGGCATGGGGTTAAATCGGCGCGGTGGAACAGTGCCCGCGCCGGTTTAAACCCAAGTGCAATTGGTGTGCCGTGTTAAGATTACAAATGGGCGCGCCGGATTAAATCTTTGCAAAGGGGCGCCGTATTAGAGTGTAAAGGGGGGCACTTCCTTCAAATGAGCGCGCCGGGTAAGTTGTGCATAAGGTGGCGCCGTATTAACCTTCAAAGGGGTGGCCTCTTCAACAGTGAGCGTGCCGTTTTAACACAAAGCAAGTGGAGCTCGTATTAGAGCATGAAATAAGGGCGCGCCGTTTTAAAGTAGGGGGGGCGCGCCGTTTTAAGGCGTGCCGCTTTAAGGCCCTTCCGCACCGTTTTAAGCACCGAACGGATTCTTTCCGAAGTCGAGGCCGTTTATATGAATGTTGGCATTCCCAGAATGTTCCGGTTGCATTGCATGGCTTCCACAATTTTCTGTTCGCAGCCTCCGGGACTCGGTCCTAGACTTTGCGTGACTTTCGGTGCAAGTTGAGACTGTGCCAGAGTTCCCGACTCTTCTCTGATTCAGCTCTCGGCATGGCTGGTCGGAGCCTTGTAGCTGTATCTTTTGCTTAGGGGGCTTCCTTAGCGGGTAGCGGACCACCAAGTGAGTTCTCGTCCTGATCGGGCGAGGCATGAGATTTATTCAGCATTTCTATCTTCGACTCGCGCTCTAATGTGTAGACGCGAATGTCGCCATCACCATCATCGTCATTTTTTGGCGTCCACAGTCCCTCAGACTTACTCCGGGGCTGGGTCGAGGGACGTGTGCTCTTCTATTCTTTCTAGTTGCAGTCTGCCAGCCTCCTTGATCCTGAGCCGGGGTCATGATGAAGGTCTCATAAGTGGCGCGGGCGCAGGCCTCCGCCCACTCCTCAGGCAACTCCTGGTATAGCGAGACCATGTTGACAATGGAGGTTATGCTGGGCAACTCATGCGGTTGCGGGGGGTCTACTCTGTGCTCCCCCATGTCCAGCTCCCCATTCTTGATTAAGGACTCAATAACATCCTTGAAGACATAGCAGTCTTCAATGGTATGTCCGAGCACTCGGTGGTACGGGCAGAAGCGCGGGTCGTCCTTTTTCTTTAGGTCGCCGGGCCTTTTTGGCTCTGGCAGTGTAATTTTGTTGTAGCTGGTTGCCCATTCGAACAGAAGCTTAGATTTGTCCCGGGCAAAGGAATACAACTTATTTCTTATCTTCTCCCTTAGTGAGGGGCCTTCCCACCGTTCTGTGGTTCTGGGCGGAGGAAGGTCGGCAGCCCCCTTGGCTTTCTCTTTCTACTTTTCAAAAGCCTGGAAATCTAATGTGTGCACCTCAGGGGGAGCCGGCTTCTTCTCGGCCTGCCTGGCTCTTTGACTTGACATGGCCGGGGTGGAGGAGTATCGGGCCAAAAATGCCTCGATCTCTGCTACCACGTTGTTCAGGCGGTCAAATGTCTTGACCTCGATGCCGATCATCCTTTCCAGGATTTCTTTCTTCAAGTTGTGTTTGCAGATCTGCACCGCATCCTCCTGGTGTGGGGGACGCCTGCACCTCATACTGAGGTTCCTCCATCTCTTGATATAGTCGAGGGCCGACTCGTCGTTCTTCTGTCTTATGGCGTAAAGTTCTGCCACGGTGACCTCCCGTTCTGCAACATAGAATCTTTCTTTAAACTTCTTTTGCATGTCGGGCCAGTCGGCGACAGACCCGGGTGGCAGGCCGGAGTACCACTCAAAGGCAAGCCCGGTGAGTGTCGAGCCGAAGAACTTCAGGAGGTAGGCCTCATCAGCAGCCAAGTCCCCCATGACATTTACATAATAAGCAATGTGCTCCCTGGGGGACCCTTGCCCGTTGAACTTTTCGAACTTGGGCAGCTTGGTGACGCCGACCGGCAACTTCTTCGCAGCATGGTGAGCCGGGTAGGGCACCCGGTAGACGTCAAACGGCGTCTGATCCCCGTCACCTCTCTCGACCAGTTTCATGTCTATCATCTGTTCCAGCATCAACCGGCTAACTGTTGCCGGGTCGACCGGACTCGGATAAAAATGGGCAGGCTGCGCGCTCGGGGTAGCTAGCACGGTCGCCCGGGGGGCCATGAGGGACCCTTGGGAAAGTAAGGCATGTGGCGGGACTGGTGCGGCGCAGTGCGCCTGCTGCAGGGACGCGTCCCCGAGAGGGTTGAAGGCTGCTAGAAGGGCTGCTTCTGAAAATTGCCCCCTGTCCCTAGGCGCTTCGGGTAAAACCTCGGTCTGCCAGGACGTCGGGGGCGGTGTGTTCCGTTCATTCAATTGCTTTTTGAGTGATTCAATTTCCTGCTGGAACCGCTGCATCATGAGCAGCATTGCCGGGTCAACCGTGGGGAGGCTGGGCATGCCCCCTGTCTCCTCGACCGGGGCGTCCTCGGATGATGTTGAGGGTCCGCCACTCGTGTCGCCGGTGGTGACCACATTGGCCGTGAGGGCCGAGAGGGGCTCTTCAAGTAAGGTCCCTTCGGCGCCTGTGGGTGCCACGCCACCTGCCGCTCTCCCTCTTCTAGTGAGGGGTCCCGGCCTGACGGCGATTCTGGCCACTTCTTCCTGATCGGTGGGCAAGGCCCCGTATCGACCGTGAACTCCTGCCATGTCGCAGGTGAATGTTTGCCATCTCTTGTTCTTGCTTCTCTTTGTCTCCCTCCTGGACGGTCTTCCTAGGAACACCAGTCTGTCGAAGATCGATCGTCGGGGCGGCGTTTCCTCCCGTACAGGGGACTGGCGCGGCTCCTCCGAGCGATTCCTCGACTCCGCGCTGGGTGCGGGTCGGGCTCCTTCTTCTGGGAAAGCGGAGGCCATTTCCCCCAGCAATCTCTGGCGGCCGGCGGGGGTGCTCCCCGGGCCTCGGAGGTAATTCCTCATAGCCTGCATGATCCCTTCCCATTCCTGGTCAGGGAGAGCAGCCTGCGGTTGCATGTCGATGATAGTGGCAGGGGGAGAATAGGCCCTGAGTGCTGGGCGGGCAGCGTTGTGTCGGCGCCCTCGGGGACGGCGATGGACATTCTCGGACGGCACCGGGATGACGGGTGCCGGTCGGAGAGTTGGGGTCAACACCTCGACCCTGCCATCTCGTCGGGCCCTCCTCGGGCGGGAAGTGCTGGGCCCTGCCTGGGCGGGTGCAATGGGCTGGGCCTCCTTAGGTACCCAGACTTGCTTCAGTTTGGCCAGCCTATGAGCCGGCGCCTTTTTCTGTGCCGCAGCTGGGGTTGCGGGCGTGGCCCTCTCTTTCAGCTTCTCCAGTCCTTGAAAAGAGTTGCGGACTGGGACGATCGGGACGATACGATCCGGTGTCACTTGGGACCTCTGCCCATCCAGACGGACTCGGAGGGCCCCAACAGTCATTGACTTTCCGGAGTTGGACGAGCGGCGCCCCGAGCCGGCGTCGGTGTTGCTCCTCCGAAGCCTTCTTCGGTGGGATGCTGACCCTTGGTGGGAAGGGTCGGTAGTTTGGTGCACGTGGTGCACGTTGCAGCTCTGCATCGTTGTGGGGACGCTGTTGTTGTTCTTGGCCGTAGCTCGGCTGACAGCAGTTTCGACGGCCTCCGGAGCGGGAGCGTTGATCTGGGACTCCTCGGGCACCTTCACCTCAAGAATGTTGACAAAGGCCACCCCAAGAAGTTGGGGAAGCCTACGGTGGGAGGGAAGCTCCCGAAGCTGAGGGGGACCGCCAGGTAGCCACCTCAGACGTGGTTCTCGACGGGCTGAGGGCCGCAAGTGACAGCCATGGTTGGCACCATGATGCAATTCTTTCTCCTGCATTTGACAAAGTAACGTAATTAGTATTACAAGAAGGGGGCCGCAGGGCCCCTAATTTCGGCAAAGAGATGAAGGGTGGATCGGTCCCACCGGGCGTGCCAGAACTGTGGACGCACTTTTTTTCTGGCTCATTCGTTTCGGCTAGTGTTGGTTGGTCTGTTAAGTGCGTGGGTGTGCCAGTCACCGAGGTGACAATTTATTCGGGCTCCGAAGAGCCCATGGTGCGCTCGATCTGACTTCGTCAGGCGATTGTGTGGCTCATGTCGGGACCGAATCCCGTCGCGCCATCAAGGTCACGACGTCAGTTACATCCCCCCATACGAGGGAACACCCTTGATTAATTGCCAAAATTAGAGGCCCCGTGGCCGAAAGGAATAATACTAATTGCGAGAGAGAGATAGGGGTAGATCACACTGGGAGTTGTATTCAGACCGCAAATCGTCGGCCGTGTTGGTCACTCGTGGACCTTTTCATGTTCGGACACCGGTCCGTGATGGGAACGCGACAGAAAAATCGGGGCGAGTCCGTTCAAATGTATGCCGAGCGCCCGTCAATTTCAATGATGACTCGGAAGGCGTCCGGAACGAGAAACAAATCCGATCCGGCTGGATGTCGGCCCGAGACTAGGTCGGGACCGGACCATGTCGGGATGATTCCCAAGATCCGAGCCCGGCCTGAGGGGGCGGCATTATTGTTCCTTTTGCCCCGGGTCCCGGGGAGAGATGGGGCTGCGGTGTGGGCCCTAGCATCTTTTATCTGGGGTTCTCTTAATTATGTGCATCTCTTTTCTCTGTTGCTTATTACTTCTTTATGCATTTACTCCGGATGATTTCTTTTCTTTTATTCATTATTATTATTGTTATTATTATTACTATTTTGATTATTTTTATTACCCCTCCCACCTCTTTAATCATTATTAATGTTGCATATTCAGAGTCCTTTAATTAGCATAATTTTCATTAATTTATTTGCTATTGTTAATGCCCTTATCATGCTATATATATATATGTATATACATGCAGTGTGCCGGCGAAGGGAATGGGGTGTACCGCTGAAGGAAAGAGTGTACCGTTGGGTGTTCAAAGGGCGTACCGCTGGGAGGCAACAAGGGCGTACCGCTGAGGGGAAGAGGTGTGCCGCTGGGTGCTAAAAGGGCGTACCGCTGGGAGTCAACAAGGGCATACCGCTGAGGGAAAGGGGTGTGCCGCTTGGTGCTAAAAGGCGTACCGTTGGGAGGCAACAAGGGTGTACCGCTGGAGGCTCAAAGGGTTCAGAGGAGTGTGCCGTTGGGTTGAAAAGGGGTGCAACGGTGAGAGCCAGAAGAGGTGTACCGATGAAGGGGTGTTGAAGGATAGAGGTAGTGTGCCGGAGAAGAGGCCTTGAAGCGTGCCGTTGAAGGCTGGGAGGAGTGTGCCGGCGAAGGGATTGGATGAGCATACCACTGAAAGATGATTAGAGTGCACTGTTGAAGGGCCAATCAGGGCGTGATGGTGGAGGTTCAATCGGTCTTCAATCCTTTATTTTAAGGCTTTTCTTTTCTTCTTGTTTTAATTTTTATGCAGTTTTATATAAACTTCTCCCTTGTTTTGTTCTGTTCGGCCTCTCTGCCATAAGTCGGAAGTTCGGCCTGTCGCGGCGTTGATCAGTTCGGTTCTTATCATGGTACCGGCAGTGACTTGATTAGTTGGAAGACTTCATCATTAATTATTCTGTTCGTTTGTTGCCTCCTATTGCCTTATTTAACATGTTGTTATTCTCTGAAAAAATTCGGCAGCATCTCCCCTTGACCCGGGGCGTAAGGGAGATAAAGGGAACTCGCCCACATGGAGTGGCGGAACCCGACAACTGGAGGTGGGCGCTCGGAGGCAACAACACCTTTATAGAGCCTCGGAAAACGTAGAGAAAACCACGAACGGAGGACTTCTGGTACTAGGCAGAATGGGCTGGGGGTTGGCGGCTGAGGGCATACCGCTGAGGCACCAGGGGAAGGTGTACCGCTGGGGGCCAGAAAGTGTGTCGCTGAGGGCTAGAAGGGGTGCACCGGCCAAGGGCAACGGGGTGTGCCGCTGAGGGCCAATAGGGGTTTGCCGCTGAGGGCCAGAAGGGTGTACCGGTCAAGGGCCAACGGGGTGTGCCGCTGAGAGCCAAAAGGTGTGCCGGCCAAGGGCTGGAAAGTTGCATCGCTGGAGGATTAAAAGCGCTAAGTGTGTGGGCTGGGAGACCTGCAGGCTATTCAGGGAAAGAAGGGGAATTCAAGGCCAAGGAAGGGCTGCTGGAAATGAGTAAAGGACCCACAAAGCCAGGCTTCAAAGGGGAGGCATCACATTGATACGGTGACTCGAAAGAAACCGGAGAAACAGAGAAAACAGACAACACACTGCATGCATTGTGAAGGCGGGAGTAAACCATCAGACATAGCAGGAAAGACCCAAGAAAGATGATTTTTCATTCATGGGAAGCAAAGGGCCGAGGCCCTACATACACATTGACGGACACACCCGAGCCAAGGATACGGGCAAGAAAGAAAACCTAAAAGCAAAAGAAAGGGAAGAGGAAAGCAAGGAAAACCATGGAAAGGAAGGTGTTGGGGCTGAAGTGGGGGCGATCGTCCACCCCCCCTTCTCCAACACTTCCCCCCTGTTACATCAAGCCCTTCTTCTCTCTTACTCTCTCTTCTTCCCGGTGGCCGTCGGAGGGAGCTCACGCCGGAACGCCTCCTCCTCTCTTCTCTTTTCTCTCCGTGTGTGTGTCTCTGTCCATCTCTTTCTTCCCCTTCCTCCCGTCTGGCCCCCTCCGTCTGAGTTCCCCCCTCTTTTCTTCTTCTTCCGAGAATGGGAGTCTTTTATACTCCCAGCAGCGGGAGCCTTGAGCACGGCTGTCGAAGGCGGGAATTAGCCCGTGATCACGAGGGTTTGACCTCCCCTGTCCTGGCTGTCAGTGGAGTAGCCTGCGTGGCCCAGTCGTTGGTCGACACCTCGGATCATCCACTGCGCGCCGAAGATGCGTAGGGCATGGGCACCACGTCGTTCGGCCGTTGACAAGGCTTAACGCTGTGCCGCTGGTGGGCTGAAGAAGCGTGCCGCAGAAGAGCCAAACTGGCGTGTCGCTGAAGGTTGCCCAAGCGCACCGTTGAAGGGGGCAAACAGCGTGCCGTTAAAGGCCCAAAGGGGCGTGCCGCTGAAGCAAAACGTGTGCCGCTGAACCCCCAAAACGGGCGTACCGCTGAGGGCCCCTGGGGTGTGTGCCGCTGAAGCCCCCCCTGGGGCGTTGTGGACACCAAAAAAAAAAGAGAAAGAAAAAAAAAGAGAGAGAAAGAAGAAGAAAAGAAGAAGAAGGAAAAAGAAAGAAGGGAAGAAAGAAAGGGAAAAATAAAAAACAATAAATAGAAGAAGAGAAAAAAAAGGAAAATGAATAGAAATAATAATAATAATATAAATAATAAAATAAAAAAGGGAGGGTGGCCCACTCTCTTTCTCTCTCCCTTTCTCTCTCATTCGTGCACTAGTCAGAGCCTCAACCCGGCACGCTTCTACGTCTTCTGCCCGGTGCACTCCCATGGCCCCCCATCCGGTGCACTCCTGCCACCTCTGCCCGATACACCTATGGTGTGCTGGATAACACCCAAAAAGTTGTGCCGGACAACACCCACCGCTCCTCCATCTCCACCCCCACGCAAAGCTCCCACGGCACACCCGTGCTATGCCGTTCCCACCTCGACCACGACATGGCCGCCGGAAATGTCACTGAACCTGCCTATTACAATGTGCTGGGTGTTGCACCCAGTGTCATAGCACACTGCTGGTTACTATTGGTGTATGCTAAGAATGACAGGTGGGATGATGCATACGAGTTGCTAAAAAAAAAAAATGAAAACAAACAGGGCTTCCAACACTCACCAAGTGATTGGATTGATGATCAAGAGAGAATATGATGACGAGTCAAATTGGTAAATGGTGGAATATGTCTTTGAAAAATCTAATTCTGAAGGTTGTAGTCTTGGATTGTGATTCTACAATGCGGTCTCAGAAGCACTCTGGTGGTTGGGGCAGAGGGCACGGGCTGCACGGGTTCTCCATGAAGCTACCAGGCGTGGACCTTTTTCCATAGTGTAATCGTCAAAGCAAGCTTGTATGGTCTGTGGACGTCCACAGCATGTCAGTGGGAGGTGCTCTTACTGCAATATTAATGTGGCTTAATGATGTTCATGAAAAACTTGTAAAAGGAGATGACCGTGGTCAGCTTGCAGCTATTGTTGTACGTGGGGAGATGGAGAGAAGCTCCGCAACCAGAGGATTTCACGTCGCTAAAATAGCTTATGTATTTCTGAAGGACAACATGTCGCCTACATTTGGTTTTCCTAGCTGGAACAGAGGCAGACTCGTTTGCCAGCGTCCTCAGCTGAAACGCCTTTCACTAACCACGTCTGAGCAGTCTCCTGATGGATCTCCGAAGGATTTGTTAGTTTCCATTATAGATTGGTCCTTTCCACAGCTTGGAAGCAGAATATACAGGTCAGAGTTTGAGGGTAAACGTGCTGCCGTAAAATAATTTGCTCTTAAGCGACAACAGCCTCATGAAATTAACATGCTTTTGTCCTTTTCCACTGGAGGCTTGTGGATGCGGGATAGGTGAAAAGGGCATTTGAAACGCGTTAAGCCCAGGAAGCAGCTGATACACTTGCGCAAGCTGTAGCCCTCGAAGTTGACCGCTATTAGCTTGCTGCCTCTGGTTCCCTGGCCAGATGAACTCTGAACTCGGGAAACTTGCTGCGAACTTGATTTCTTCCCCACTCCCACCGTGGCAAACCTCCACCCGCGAGCAGCTTCGCCCAGCTCACCTCAAGCGGCACTCACCCGGTGCACTCGGCAGGCCCCTCCACCGGCACACTGCCCAGAAGGTCTCCACCGGCACGCCCTCGAGAGGCTCTGCCGGCACACCCGCGAGCGCCTTCACCGGCACACCCGCAAGTAGCTCCGCTCCGGCACGCCCGCGCCCGCGAGCGCCTTCACCGGCACGCCACCGCACCGGGCCACTCCGCCGCCCACTGCACCGGGCCAACACCCCACCGCCATCCCTCCTGGATCAGAACTGGGCTCTCTGGTTAGGGAAGGAGATGGGTAGACTCGAACACGGACGCTTCCATTTCAAACTAAACACGGGAGCCAGAATGCCGTCAGTCAGGTTGGGCATCTGGAACGTCTTCCCCGGGATGGTCGGCGACGCCGTCATTGCTGCTGTCAAGGCTGGTTATAGGCACATCGACTGCGCAAGGGTATATGAGAATGAAAAGGAGGTCGGGGATGCTCTGAAGCACTCAATTTCCACAGGCATGGTGAAGAGAAGTGACCTTTGGATAACATCTAAGCTATGTGATTATTCCCCCAAGGGTGTTTCAAGAGCTCTGTCTAAGACACTGCAAGACTTGCAGCTAGACTATTTGGACCTCTATCTTATGCATTGGCCCATTCGAACAATGCCAGGTTCACGTGGCTTTGACGCAGAAGTAATGCTCCCACCTTGCCTGGCCGATACATGGGGTGCCATGGAAGGTTTATATGCATCTGGGCAGGCCCATGCTATTGGAGTCAGCAACTTTTCTACCAAGAAGTTACAGAATCTACTGGCAATTGCAAAGGTACCACCAGCCATCAATCAAGCCGAATGTCACTCAACCTGGCAGCAACCAGAGCTCCACAACTTTTGCCGCTCCAAGGGCGTCCATCATCGGCATATTCTCCCTTTGGTTCTCCAGGCACGTGGTTGAAAGGTGAGATCTTGATAGAGCCAACCTTGATAGAGATTACAGAAAAGCTAAACAAGACGCCTGCTCAAGTTGCCCTGCGCTGGGGAACCCAGAGCGGCCATAATATCCTCCTATGCTTGCAGGCTGACAACTCAGAAGAGGCCATCAAGATGGTAAATGAGAGCAAACACAAAAAACAGAGCATCTATATTCATCGCAGCGGGGTTTCTGCAAGGAAATTCTAGAATGAGATTGAAGTAGGACAGGCTGGCATCAACGTTCCAATTCTAGTTCTGTTGGCATTCTTCCTATTTACTGGCCCCATGGCATCTTCTGGAGGCGACCTGAACTTGTACGGTAGGGTTGGGGTACAGTTCTTCACACATGTTAGGACAATTACCCAGCAGTGGAAGGATTTGCCAAGCCAAGGAGTGTCATTGGCCATGCCCACATCCCAGAAGTCATAAAAGGCACAGCCACAAGCTTTTCATCGGGTGGGAGAATGCTAATCCGTTATTAGGCACATCAGATTTTGACTTAAATGCAGAGTGCCGCGGGAATCTCAGGAAGCTGGCCGCTGAGAACTAATAACCAATGGGCCGTAGCGTTTAACCGGTGGGAAGGGCACTTAAACGGTGGGAAGCTCACAGCCGGCAGCAGAGGAGTATATCCGGTGGCGATAACTTTAACCGATGGAGCTCGAAGCACGGTATATCTGGTACGTGGATGTCCTATAAGCGGTGGCCTCCTGCACTCCCATCCGGTGGGTGGCAGCAAGATGACAACCGACAGAAGTGCTCATCAGCTGGTAGCTCACTTTGGCCGGCACGCCCCAAACAGGCTTTGGCCAGCACACTCTTAGGGTGCCCCATCCGGCACGCCCTCAAGCGGCTCCATCCGGCACGCTTGCTGCTGGCCTCCACCGGCACGCTTGCTGCTCACTTTGACCGGCACACCCGAAGTGGCCTTTGGCCGGCACACCTGCAGGTGCCTCCACCCGGCACACTTGCCGTTCACTTCACCCGGCACGCCTCAAGTGGGCTTCACCCGGTAAGGCTGGCAGCCCTCCACCCGGCACAGTTTATTTTCTTCTTCACCGGGGTACAGTCCAAACACCCTCAAGTGCCCCAGCGGCACACCCTCTTTAGCCTTCCACGGCACACTATCTCGTGCCCTTCAACGGCACGCTTCTTCAGCCCCCAGCGGCACACTAGCTTGTGCCCTTCAACGACACACTTTTTCAGCCTTCCAATGGCACACTATTTCAGCCTTCCAACGGCACACTTCTTGGGTCTTCCAACGGCACAGCCTTTTGGCTTCTCAGCGGCACGCCTTGCCACCCAGTCCGGCAGAAGAAATCTAACGCCCATGCCCTAGAGATCCTTGGCGCGCAGTGGGCTGTCTGACGTGTCAACCGGAGATGAAGGCACGCAGGCTACCTGATGGGGACATCACCTCCCATGCCCACGTTCACAGCTCGTCTCCTCGCCCCGGTTGCATCCGGCATGGTTTAGTCATTTAATTTTGAGTGCTATGTAATTTTATTTGAGTCATTTGTTGTATTTTCCCTTTTTTTTGAGTCATGTTCCTAGGTCTTGCATTTATTTTCCTAAGTTTGAGTGTCATTAGATTGTGTAATGTGCTATTGGGCCCAATTCTTCGGGCTTGGCCCATGAGCCCCCCCTACCCCTTCGGTTATTTGTTATTGAGTCTTTTGTAAGGGACTTATTGTAAAATGTGGGTTTCCTATATATAGGGCCCCATTTCCTTCATTTGGAGGTAATGAATCAATCAATGAAAAAATTGCCATTTGAGAGTCCAAAGCTTAGTTTAGTGGAGTGATTCTAACATTTTTTGGGTGAGAAACCCTAGGGGAGAGATTCCCCACCCTTCCCTCTCTTAATCCCTCTTTTTCACTCCACTTTCTCTCTCCTCATCACCTAATTTCGAATTTTCTTCTCTCTCCTCCCTTCCCAACCACCTCAACCCCCACCTACCATCATTAAGGCCCTCCACTTCCCCATGGCCTCCATTACTCCACCCCCCTAGTCCCAAGGAGATCCCTCACCATTCCAACACCACTTTCCCCATTCGAACACAATCAACCCCTTCCCCACACAACCCCACAACTTCCAATGCCATTTCAAATTTGAAATCCACCCTTCCCTCCACTCACTTGTGCCCCCCTCACCTTCTCCTCTCACCCACCTTCCCAAATTCGTAGCTCCTCCTCCCACCACCTGTTCGACCCCCTTCCAGACCCCATTCTTCCCTTCCCCCACCTTAGAACACCCCCTCCTAGACCCCCTCACAGCGCGGGCTTTCCCCACACTCATCCACCCGCATTTCCCCTCCCACATACCCCATTCCCCCCCATCATCATCAACCTACAGCTCTCAACTGAAGATCTACAGCAGACCAGCAACTTGCAGTGGCCACCATGACCTCCTCCGGATGAGTTTGAAGACCCAAGAACCATCGTCGGAAGCGTCTGCCAGTCACCTTCGCAACCGAAGTGATTTCATCTTCTTCCGATCTCCGAGTCGTCCAGGAGGTCCATTCTCCCATAGCTGCGCGGTTCTGCCTCGGCTGAGGACCTGAGCCAGATTAGAAGCTCTGCCACGACCAGCCCCGAAGGAATCAGTCCTCAAGTCCTTCTTAAAAGTTCTTCATCGGCCTGTCTACTTTCAGAATCAAGAAGCGGAAGCCCATTCAGTATCCGGGAACAGAAGTTACCAATTTTATTCCACGGTCGTGCGGCTCTGCCTTCCCCAGTCTGCATCGACACCTCCTCACTCTTATGGCTCCACAGATCGTCTCTGTTCTCTTCTGGCATCCCCGTTTCTTTTTCTGCAAAGAGGACTCACTCACGGTTCTAACAGCTCTGACGGCATCAAATTTGGAGTTCGGGAGCGGCCAGGACAGCCTCTGTATCCTACTGTTGGTGACCTGCCTCTGCTAGTCCAAGAAATAGAGGCCCTGTTCAAGCTTCTTCCCTGACCTGCAGCGACTCCAGAAGAAATTACAAAAAATCTGAGGCATTCCCCTTCCTGCTACGAAGATTTCTCTGCCAGTGTCGCCATCAGCAAAATTCCTAAGCAAGATCTACAACAGCAACACCGACCCTCTGTCCTGGTTCGCAGACAGCAGGCAGATTCGGCGTCCACCCTTGTTCCTCGTTCTTTGCTTTGGTTTCCCCACCCCGCTTGGCCGGCTGAAGGCCCCTCCCTGCGTGGAGGTAGTATTGATGTAATATCATTAACCCCCACCCCAAGTTCCCCCTCCTGCGAGAGGTGTAGTGGTGTACTTTGTTTGGGCAGGTCAAGCAACACCGCCGCGGCGTGTGGGGATCCACTCGCCTCCCCGCTCGCCCTCGTCTCCGACCGGGACCGGTTTCTTCAAACCGGTCGAGTAAGTGCTCAAACCTTCACTCCACTTAGTGCTTGTCTTTCAATATTAGTTCTTAATTCCGCTGGTTATGCGACTGAAAACCCGATCCTCAAGTCCCGTTGTCTTGAGTGATCACCGTGGGAAGAGTGCAACCGGTGCCTTCGGCACTTCGTCGGCCCCGTTGAATTGGGCTTCCAAATCCATTGGGAATCAAATCTTGGCCTTGCTGGCCCTCTACCAGCAAGGGCCCAACCCCACATCCTCCACTTGGCATCGCCAAGTTACCCCGGGCTTGGGTGAGCGACGAGAGAGCGGCGGCCCAAATTGGCCCATTTAGATTGCGAATGTGCTTGCTTGCTTAAGTCCAAGGTCGTGTCACATCACTACCTCCTGCCACCAAGGACGGAGAAAGTCAAATCCCCATTCAATGTCCGTCACTTCCTGCCTCTGTCGTTCGTGTTCAAAGGCTCCCGCTACTGGGAGTATAAAAACCCCCTCTTCTCCGGCGAAAGGGAGGAGGACCAGAGACAGAGAGGACACACCCGCAGAGACGAACAGAGCCTGCCACCGGGAGAAGAGAGAAGAGGAAGAAGAAGCTGCTCCGGTGTTGGAGGCTTCCCGGGGGCCATAGAAAAGAGAGAGAGAGTAAGATAAAGAGAGAGAGAGAGAGGGAGGGTCTGTGTAGTTGGGGGAGTGGGGAAGAGCAGGGAGCCGTCGCCTCTGCTCGACCCCAGCTCCCCTCCTATTTCCTCTCTATGTTCTTCCTTTTCTTTTCCCCCCCCTTTAGGTGGCTTCGGCCTCGATGTATACCGCAATGTGCATGGCCGGTCACGGTCATCTTTCTTTATGAATGAAAGTCTACGGCCTCTTTCTTTTGGGTCTTTCCCAACCTCTTTCGAGCTATCCTACTGCATGAGATTTTGTTCATTTTCTTCTCTTCCCCGGTGTTGTAGAGTCCCTGTAGCGATGTGATTTCTCTCGTGTGATCCTCGACCCCGCGGACTCCCCACTCCCTTCTATGGCTATCTGTCGTGCCCTTTTACTTGAAGGTAGCTAGACCCTCTTTCTCCCCTTGAACACCCAACTACTAGCAGCCTACCCCTGGCCCTTAACACTTTTTTTTCCTTTTCTTTGAATGATCTACAACCCTCCTCCCAGTCGACACATTTAGCCCCCTTTGGCCGGTACACCCTACGGTAACCTCCAGCGGCACACTCTTCTGACCCTTGGCCGGCACACCCCGTTTTGGCCTTCAGCGGTATACCTATCCCTCCATGCCTCAGCGGCACACTTGATCCTGCCCTCCCCGGCACACCTTGGTTAACCCCAGCCCACTCTGGCCAGCCTTGGAGATTTTCCGTTCATCGTTTTTCCCCGGGTTTTCTGAGGTTTTGTAAAGGTGTTGCTGCCTTCGGGTGCCCACCTCCAGTTGTCGGGTTCCGCAACTCCGTGTGGGCGCGTTCCCTGTATCTCCCTTACGTCCCGGGTCAAGGGGAGATGCTGCCGAATTTTTGTCAGAAAATAACAACACATTAAAGAAGGCAAAAGGAAGCAACAAACGAGAAGAATAATCAACGATAAAACCCTCCAACTAAGCAAGTCACTGCCGGTACTATGATAAGAACCGAACCAATCAACGGCATGACACACCGAACTTCCGATTCACGGCAAAGAGGCTGAACAGAACAAAGCAAAGGAGAAGTTTATATAAAACTACATGAAAACTAAGATAAGAAGAAAAGAAAAACCTTAAAACACATAATTAAAGACTGACCGAACCCCTACGCTCTGATTAGCTCTTTAACGGTGCACTCTAATAACTAACGACCTTCCCCGGCACACTATTTTAGCCCTTCCCCGGCACACTTTTTTCAAACCTTCCACGGCACACCCTTTTAGCCCTTCCCCGGCACACTCTTTTAGCTCTTCCCCGGCACACTTTTTTCAAACCTTCCATGGCACACTCTTTTAGCCCTTCCCTGGCACACTCTTTTAGCCCTTCCCCGGCACACCTTTCCAAACCTTCCCCGGCACACTCTTTCAGGCCTTCCCCGGCACGCCCATCCACCCTTCCCCGGCACACTCTTAGCTTGTCGTCACCACCCTCTCTCAGCGCTCGGGTGCCAGGGAGACAATGCCGCATTTTCACTAGGATTAATATAATAAAATAATAATAACAATAATAATAGTAATAAAATAATAACAATAAAATAATAATAATAAAAAAATAATAAAAAATAATAAAAAAGAGATAAAAGGAGATAATGCAAGCTTCCCTTGTGCAATTACCGAATAAACAGAAAACACCCCTCCTCCTCCATGCATGCATTAATCTGATCGCATCCAAACTTGCATAAATAGGGCCTTGTACATCGTGTGAAGACCCTCCCACGCACGCTCCAAATGCAACAAATAATAATAATAATAATAAGTAATAACAACAACAACAACAACAATAATAATGATAATAATAAAACTCATAAAAAGATAAAAAAATATGAAATACATAAATACGTAAATAACAAAAAAAATAAAAGAACGATAATAAAATAAATAAAGAAAAGAGAATATAACGCACCGGTAATAAAAGGAGAATCAATGAGCAATACAAGAAAAAATAAATATCTAAATAAATGAATAATGATTACAATAATGAGTAGAACGATGCGGCTCTCATCATCCCCGAACCCTACGAATAGGAATATCAATAAGGCCTTCATGGGTCACGCTTAGACCTCGGGTCCGTCCCGATTATGGTCATTGTCTGACCCATATCATCGGCCTATAGCCCGCTCCCTTTGAACGCGTCTTTGGTTCTGAGATTTGATCCCGGGACACTCCCCCGGTTGCCTCTTGGCACCGGAAAGATTAATGACGCTCACGCAAGTCTTGTTTCGACCGCGGGGGGCCCACCGCAGTATGGTCACGGCTTGATCTTGCACCGAGCCGATAAATTTGTTGGTTTCCGACCGCTTTAACTGGGATTTAATTGAATATTTCTCGTTCCTCTGAACAATAAATTTGCCGTACCCCGGCATACATATGTTTCGGTTTTCCCATGACGATTGCACTTTTCTCGAGCCGGACATTCGTCCGAACATCAAATGGTCAAACACATGACCGACATGAGCTCAAATACTTTCTTCATGCCCTCATGTGAGGACGTCAGTGCTTCTTAATATATTTTTTTTATGTAATTAATTTTCTGGCCATGAGGCCCTTTTTCTCGGCGATTGATCAAGGGTGTTCCCCTCTCTGAGGGGATGTAAATAACGTCGTGACCTTTATGGCGCGGCGGGTTTTGGTCCCGACACGAATCACACAATCGTCTGACTGAGTCAGATTGAGCGCACCACAGGCTCTTCGGAGCCCGAATAAATTGTCACTTCGATGGCTGGCACGCCCACACACTTAACAAATTGAATAAACCGCACGCCAATAAAACCAACAGACGAACGAAAAGTGCGTCCACAACTCTGGCACGCCCGGTGGGACCAAAACCACCCTTCATCTCTTCGCCGGGATTAAGGGCCTTATGGCCCCTTCGTAAAATACTAATTATTTGATCTTCAATTGCAGGGTTGCATTCGTGAGATCACGATGGTCGTCTCTTGCGAACCGCTTGCTGTTGCCAACCATGTCACCCGTGGCTACTTGGCTGTGCCGATGTAGTTCGGCAGCTTTCCACCCATCTTCGGCTTCCCCAACTTCTTGGGGGTCGCATTCGTGGAACTCTTGGAGACCCAGGAGGTGGACTGCGTCGCCACTGAAACGACGACATCAGACAAGACCAAGGTGATGGACTGCTACGTCCACCAAGCTGCTCCTTGTGCCTCCGTCAATCGGAAGTGCTCACCGGCTGCCAGGCGGGTAGCCAAGAAAAACAGCGGCATACTGCACGGCCGGTTATCTACTTCGGGCAAGTCCGTTTTTATCGGAGGAGTCCAACTGTTCTTGAATGGCCGCCAGGCCAGGATTACACCTGAGAGGGTGATCGCCGCAGTGCCAGTGCGCAACTCTTTTGAAGCATTGGCCCACATCAAGACGGACAGTGCTGAGTCCAAGATAAGGGGTCGGTTGCTCCCAAAGCCAACCAAGCTCAAGCAGATCTGGGTGCCCAAGAGAGCCCATGTTGTCTCCGCCATCCGTGGAGAACTTCTGAGGGTCCGCCAAGTGGGACCAAAGGAAGATGCACAGGCTGAGGTGATAGCCCCAATTCATCCCTCGCTGGCATTGGCTACCCAGGCCCATCCGGGGAAGATGCCCCACCGCACCAAGCTGGGGGCAAGGATTCCTGTCTTTGAGAAACCGACTACTTTCCGAAGACCATCCACTAGAAAAGTAAAGAAGAATGGAAGTCACCAAGCTTGCACTTGTAACATATCCGGAACGTCCGGCCACTATGGGGCTCCACCCCCGGATCATGATGAAGCCGCTAGGCTCGCTAAAGGGCTGGAACCCGCTATCGCAAGACAAGGGGCTGTGGTTACAACACAAGCCCATACTGAAACACCCGATGCGGATCTGATCACGGTGACTATAAATGTGGTCACTACTGGAAATGATGGCGAGGAACCAGCGCCTGCTTCAAATGCTCTGACGGGAGAGCAAGGTCTTGCTCCCAGCTCCTCCATGCCTGATCAGGCCACTATGATGCTCATGATGCAAAGATACAAGCAAGAAATTGAGATGCTAAGGAAACAACTCAGCGGCTTGAATGTACATGCTCTGGCTTCAAGGCAGGTCGACCTCCCTCTCGAAGCTTTACAGAGAGGTGCTTATGAACATGAAGCTATCCTTCCAACCATGGCTTCTCAGCCGTCTCTTAATCATGCTGGGGGCACAGCCCTGGCTCTACATCCCACTCTCCTGTTGCAGGGGACGGCTACTACACCTCAACCAGCGGTATTGATGCCACCAATGACCCAACAAGCTTTATGCTGCCCGAGCCCGGCTGACCTGACAGGGGCAAATGAAACGATGCTAGGGCAGATGATAGAAAAGAAGCTGGCAGATCGAGGTGGTGATGATTATGTCTCGTTCGATGCATACAAGGTGCCGTACCCGGTCCACCATGCTGCTAAAAAGTTGCCTCCCGGCGTCACTAAGCCGCCGAAATTTGATAAATTCGACGGACAAGGCTCGCCAAAGGAGCATATAGCCTATTACATCAACGTGATGGGCGATCTGGCGATTGACGAGTCCTACTTATTGAAATTCTTCGGGTCCTCATTGACGGGACTTGCTTTTGTGTGGTATTCCAACTTGCCAGCTGGAGCAATCAACGATTGGCCGGACATGCAGCGGCAATTCCGGGAGCGGTTCCATATAGCCGAAAGAGAAATAACCATGGCTGAGCTCTATACCTCCAAGCAGAGACATGATGAGACTGCCTTGGACTACATCAAAAGATGGCGAAATCTTAGCATGAAATGCAAACGTCCGCTACACCAAGAGGATGCAGTTCAAATATGCAAACAGAACTTAAGGCCGGATATCCTTGAGAGGATGATCGGGAGTGATATTAAGACTTTCGACCAGCTAAACAACATGGTGGCCGAGATCGAAGCCTTCTTCTCCAGCTATCCTCACATTCCCACTTCTGCAAGCCAGAAGGCCCGCTTTGTCGATAAGCCACCAGAGCCAAAGGAAACTTGCACGGTCGACTTCAAGGAATTTGAACCCCAGAAGAACAGAGGCAATGGGCTTGTTAGCCCTTCCCTTGCTGAACCTAATGAACCACAAGAGGGCCCGTCCTTGCGGACTAAAATGAAGAAGCTATATTCCTTTCCTAAGGAGAGGACCCGGGCCTTGTTTGAATGGGCCACCCAATACAACAAAGTCACCCTCCCAGAGCCGAAGAGGCCGACGGAGGCTAATAGAAGAGATGATCCCCACTTTTGCCCGTATCATCAGATGATCGGTCACCCTATTGAAGATTGTTATCCATTCAAAGATGCTATTGAACGGCTGATCCGAAGGGGAGAGCTCCAGATGGGCGACCACAAGGTTGACCCTCCACTTCCTCATGAGTTGCCCGATCTTAAAAGGGCGGTCAATATGGTGTCTTTGCACCCGCTACCACCAGAAAGGCCAAGGCCTTCCGCAAAGAAGAATGAAAGGAGGAAGCTGAAGGTCAAAGGGAAGGGGGTTACCCTCTCTTGCGATACATTATCTAGCCTTCCCGGCACGAGCCAAGCCGCTAAGGAAAGAAATGAAGAACCATGTTGTCCACCGCCCGTCAGAGAGGCGCGCGACCATACTCCCTCTCCACGTGAGAACATGGGGGCAAGAATGCCAACTTTTGAAGCATGGGATTCCCCCGGCAATGATGACGAGATGCTGCTGGCCCCGCCCAGAGTCCAGACGGAAGGCAGCACTTCCAGCTCCCCTCAACCTGACCCTGCCATGGTAGCAGAACTATATCAAAAGCTTCAGGAGACTGAAGTGCTAAGAAGAAAATTAAGTGAAATGGGTCTATACCTAGCTATACCCGGACAGGCCGGGTCACCTCCCGAAGTTTCACAAAGCGGCGCTAAGCCCCGAATGACATGTGATTATACTGGGGGCACCCCCTCGCAGCATCTTCATCACGCGCCTCCCGCGCATCTCCCGGCTCCCCGAACATGTCAGGGGGCAGCTAGCACATCTCGCACCATGTCATCCATGGCCCCGCTTCCACAACCGGCTGGCTCGAGCCATGGCTTTTCGACTCCGCCAATAATGAGTAAGCCGAGAATGGAGCGTGCTGCTAAACTAAAGCTAGCCGAAGAAGAGATCACCCAAGTAACGCTGCATACGACCAAGCAGAGGAATGATGAATATGCCTCGGATTACATTCGGCGGTGGAGGGACCTCAATGCGAGGTGCAAACATTCGCCTAATTACCAGGATGCTCTCCAAATATGCCAGCACAACATGAAGACGCACCGCCTGCTGAGGGCGATTGGCATCGAAATTAAATCCTTCGAACAACTGGATTATCTTGCGACGGATGTTGAAAACCTCTTGGCAAAACATTGCCCGTTTACTACTGTCCAGAATTGTGAACATAGGCCGACTGATGAGTCATCGGCACAAATGGAGATAAATCCTGCTGACCTTGAGACCTTTGGGCAACGTCAGAAGAAATTGAAAGAGGCGGCTGGCCCTCCCTCCCCTAAGGCCTTTGAGCGGCACTTTTCACTGAGGGGAAAAATGATGAAACCTTATTCCTTTCCAAAGGACAAGACTCGGGCTCTCTTTGAGTGGGACCAAGAATATGGCAAAGTAATGCTCCCAGAGCCCAAGAGACCGAATGAGGTAGAAAGAAAAGATGACCCTCAGTTTTGCCTATACCATCGAGGGTTGGGGCATTCTATTGAGGACTGCTACATATTCAAAGACATCATAGAAGGCCTGATTAATTCGGGTGAATTGCAAATAGGAAAGTATAAGGTGGAACCACCGTGCCCTCACAAGATGCCTGTCTTTAAGGCGGCGGCTAACAAGGCCCCTCTGCGTCGGTTGGAGCAACACAATCACTAAACGGTGCCTCGGGCCCCATGTGCCCCCGCTACCATCTGCTCACATGACTTTTCATGAGGAGAATAAGCCACCCTGTGCAGGGATTTTCTTTGAGTAGCTTCTTCACTTATTTACCCCCGTCCTGGGGGCACCTTGAGCTGTAATGTCATTTGGGTATCTACAGGTCCCGTTGAACCTGTAAGGGCACTTGGGCAACTTAACAGCCCGCTGAAGAAATGGAAATACCATGATTTACTTAAGGCACGCCGGGCCTATAAATGTGTGGGGTGGCAACCTGCTGTGAGTGTTGTCTGTCTGATAGCCTACTTGAATCCCTCATTCACAGGGATCATTTGCCATGTTTTATGCCAAAAAAAAAGGAAATGAAGAGAGGAAAAAAAAAGCAAAGGAACAAAAAAGGAAAAGAAAGGAAGAGCAAAAGAAGAACAAGAAGAAGAGAAGAAAAGAACAAAAGAAGAGAGAAAAGATGAACAGAAGTACAAAGAAGGGAGGTGTCATCAGTGTTCATCAACCCCCCTCTCAACAACCCTTCAATTTTACAGCCTACTCTCAAGGCCCGTTGGCATACACGGCCTTCTCTCTTGATGTCTCTTGGCTTCGATAGCCCGCTTTCCTTATTTTTGGCCCTTTGCAACCCGCTTCTCAACTTTGGCCTTTGTCGCATGCTTCCCAATTTTGGCTTTCGCAACCCGCTTTCCTGATTTCGGTCTTCACGGCCCGCTTCCCGATCTTTGGCTTGGTAGCCTGCTTTCCCAACTTTTGGCTCTTATAGCCTGCTACCCAGACTTTGACCTTTGGCCTTCGTGGCCTACTTCTCAATTTTGGCTCTCGTAGCCTGCTTCCCAGAATTCGGCCTACACGGCTCGCTTCCCATAACTTCGGCTCTTGCAGCCCGCTTCCCAATACCCTTGGCTTTTATAGCCTGCTTCCCTAATTCGGCCTTCACGGCCCGCTTCCCAATTTTGGCTCTTGTAGCCTACTTCCCAATTTCGGCTCTTTGCGGCCCGCTTCCCAATCTTTGGCTCTATAGCCTACTTCTCAGACTTTGGCCTTGTCGCCTGCTTCCCAATTTCGGCTTTCATGGCCCGCTTTCCGATTTTTGGCTCTTGTAGCCTGCTCCCCAACTTCGGCTCCTTGTAGCCTGCTTCCCAATTTTGGCTCTTATAGCATGCTCCCCAACTTCGGCTCTTTGTAGCCTGCTTCCTAGACTGTGGCCTTTGTAGCCTGCTTTCCCCAACTTCGGCTCCTTGTAGCCTGCTTCCTAATTTTGGCTCTTGTAGCCTGCTCCCCAACTTCGGCTCTTGTAGCCCGCTTCCCAACTTTCGGCTCTCGTAGCCCGCTTTCCCAATTTCGACTTTTGTTGCCCGCTTTCCCAATTTCGACTTTTGTTGCCTGCTTCCCAGAATTTCGGCTCTCGGAGCCTGCTTCCCAAAATTTTGGCTCTTGTAGCCTGCTTCACAAACCTTGGCTCTCGAAGCCCGCTCCCATATTTTGGCTTTTATAGCCTGCTTCCTAGTATCGCTTGGCTCTTATAGCCTACTTTCCCGATTTTAGCTTTTATAGACTGCTTCCCCAATTTCGGCCTTCGCAGCCTGCTTCCCAACTCTTGGATTTTGTAGCCTGCTCCCCAACTTCGGCCCCATAGCCTGCTCCTAACTTTGGCCTTTGGTGCCTGCTTCCCAACTTGGCCTCTGTCGCCGGTTTCCCAACTTGGGCTTCCACGACCTGCTTTCCAAATCTTGGCTCTCGCAGCCTGTTTCCTGTAATTCTGGCTCTTGTAGTCTGCTGCCCAGCTTCGACTCTTGCAGCCGCTTCCCTAATTTCCTTTTGCCCCTTCTCGGTCTGCTTCCCTAATACCTTTACTACCACTACACTTATACGTAACAACAATATCTTCTTATAAAAAAACACACAAAAAAAATATAAAGAAAAAAAAGAACAAAAAAAAATATAATAATAAAAAAACAACACAAAAAAAAGAAGAGAGAAGAAAGAAGAGAATGCCTGATTGCCCTGTTTGCATGCTTGCTTAATATAGAATAATACACCTTCTTGAAATTTTCTAGGACCGTGTTTCCTTGCTAAATAATAATGCCCCGATTCCGGATGCACGTGCGTCACGGCACATGCTCGAAGGGAACCCAGTTATGGCAGGTGCACATGTCAAGGGGAAGAGTCATGGCTAAATTGCCAAGTCCAACTCACAAAATAAACCTGAGGTAACTCTCCCATACTTAGCACTTAATGTGTTCAATGGACTTCGACCATAGGGATTGCCCGAATTTCTTCTTAGCACTCTACGGAGACTTGAATTCCTGCACTCGCGTGAAAGGTAATCGTGAGGAAACAGCTGCCTACCCCCACTGTAAAAAAAAAAAGAAAAAAAAGAGAGATGATGTAAAAAAAAAAGAAAAAAAAGAAAAGAGAGAGACACGTGAATCCGAGTAGCCGGGAATCCCCATTGAGACACATGAGGAGACTCGCGCGAAATGGTGAAGCGAATTATAATAAGGATGAAACCTATTAGCTGGGAATCTCCATTGAGACACATGAGGAGACTCGCGTCAAACGGTGGAATCTGTAATATAATTATAATAAGGATGAATCTTAGTAGCCGGGGATCCCCATTGAGACACATGAGGAGACTCGCGCCGAACGGTGAAATCCGCTACCAAAATAAACAGTTGGGGGCTGTGTGAAGCTACCGAAAGTCG
This sequence comes from Amorphophallus konjac, assembly GCA_022559845.1. Taxonomy (NCBI): domain Eukaryota; kingdom Viridiplantae; phylum Streptophyta; class Magnoliopsida; order Alismatales; family Araceae; genus Amorphophallus; species Amorphophallus konjac. Next base: position 438,510,477 of record CM040126.1, read on the forward strand.
AAAGCCTGGAACTAATGTGTAGGCGCTAGAGTGATCCTCGAGTGTCACCAAGAAAACCTGCATATCCCTATGGTTAGGGTTCTTTGTTCACACATTTGCACTGCCACGCCAAAAAGAATTGTCTCGGGTGAAATGCGTGAATTTAGGCTATGCATGCAAGACGTGCGATGTCCTCTTGACGGGTGCACCACCCCTCAATTATGCCTCGTGGCCCGCGCCGTGTCTGTGAATTGTGGGCGATGTCCCTATCGCATCCCCTATAGAGGGAGCTACCTCATACGTATATTTATGTTATGCCTGCTAATGCATGCCTGCATGCTTGAATAAAAAATAATAAAAAAATAAAAAAATAAAAAAATAATGTGTGTATACAATAAAATCAATTTCGGCTATCGCAGCCTGCTTTCCCAGCTTTGGCTCGTAGAGCCCAATCTTGGCCCCCCTTGGCCTACCTCTTGCCCTCGCGGCTCGTTAATCTCGCAACTCCGGCTTCTGTAATCCGCTTCCCCGATTTGGGCTTTCACATCTTACGCCTTAATTTCGGCTCTTGTAGCCCGCTTCCCAACTTTGGCTCTTGTAACCTGCTTACCTCGGCCCCCATGGCCCGCGTTCCCAATTCTGGCCTTCACGGCCTACTTCTCAGAATTCGGCCTTCATGGCCCGCTGCCCATAATTTCGGCCTTCACGGCCCGCTTCCCAACTTTGGCTCTTGTAGCCTGCTTACCTCGGCCCCCATGGTCTGCTTTACCAATTCTGGCTCTCGTAGCCTGCTTCCAAGAATTCGGCCTTCACGGCCCGCTTCCCATAATTTTGGCTCCTGCAGCCTGTTTCCCTTTGGCTTTTATGGCCTGCCGCCCAATATCTTCGGCTCTTGTAGCCTGCTTACCTTTGACCTTCGCGGCCTGCTTCTCAATTTCGGCTCTCATGGCCTGCACCCCGATTTGGCTCCCGCAGCCTACTTCCTATAATTTCGGCTCTCGCAGCCTGTTTCCCGATATCTTTCGCCCTTGCAGCATGCTTCCCAGAACTCGGCTCTCGTAGTCTGCTCCCCAAAATTTGGCCTTTACGGCGCGCTTCCCATAATTTCGGCTCTTACAGCCCGCTTTCTAATACCTTTGGCTTTTATGACCTGCCTCCCTAATTCGGCTTCCATAGCCTGCTTCCCAACTTTGGCTCTTGTAGCCTGCTTACCTCGACCCCCATGGCCCGCTTTCCCAATTTCAGCTCTAGCAGCCTACCCCCCCCCCCCAAATTCCGGCTTTCATAGTCCGCTTTCCTAATTTGTGGACACTAAATAAATCCTCACCACATGTTTACGTGCAGGGGAATATAGAAGAAGGGAAGAAGAGAAAATAGAGAAGAAAAGAAAGAAAAGAGACAAAGAGACCAACAAGTCATGTCAGCCCCCGGTGCCCTATTGGCACTGGCGAAGAGACCAAGAGATCAACAAATCGTGTCAGCTCCCGATAACCCGTCCCACCGCGCTTCTGATACCTCCCGACTCTAACAGCCCAATCTCAACTTCGGCTCCCATAGCATGCTGCCCAATTCTGGCCCATGTGGTCTGGTCTCTTGATCTCAATCTCGGTATGTGGACCTGCTATCCTTATCATGATAAATCTCTTAGACGGGCTACACCCGCAGGCCCCGCTCTGCTCATCCTTCACTCGCGTAACCCGCGGGTGGGGGGCATTTGTGGACACCAAAAAAAAAAGGAGAGAGAAAAAAAAAGAGAGAGAAAGAAGAAGAAGAAAAAAGAAAGAAGGGAAGAAAGAAAGGGAAAAATAAAAAACAATAAATAGAAGAAGAGAAAAAAAGGAAAATGAATAGAAATAATAATAATATATATAATAAAATAAAAAAGGGAGGGTGGCCCACTCTCTTTCTCTCTCCCTTTCTCTCTCATTCGTGCACTAGTCAGAGCCTCCACCCGGCATGCTTCTACGTCTTCTGCCCGGTGCACTCCCATGGCCCCCCATCCGGTGCACTCCTGCCACCTCTGCCCGATACACCTATGGTGTGCTGGATAACACCCAAAAAGTTGTGCCGGACAACACCCACCGCTCCTCCATCTCCACCCCCACGCAAAGCTCCCACGGCACACCCGTGCTATGCCGTTCCCACCTCGACCACGACATGGCCGCCGAAAATGTCACTGAACCTGCCTGTTACAATGTGCTGGGTGTTGCACCCAGTGTCATAGCACACTGCTGGTTACTATTGGTGTATGCTAAGAATGACAGGTGGGATGATGCATACGAGTTGCTAAAAAAAAAAAAATGAAAACAAACAGGGCTTCCAACACTCACCAAGTGATTGGATTGATGATCAAGAGGGAATATGATGACGAGTCAAATTGGTAAATGGTGGAATATGTCTTTGACAAATCTAATTCTGAAGGTTGTAGTCTTGGATCGTGATTCTACAATGCGGTCTCAGAAGCACTCCGGTGGTTGGGGCAGAGGGCACGGGCTGCACGGGTTCTCCATGAAGCTACCAGGCGTGGACCTTTTTCCATAGTGTAATCGTCAAAGCAAGCTTGTATGGTCTGTGGACGTCCACAGCATGTCAGTGGGAGGTGCTCTTACTGCAATATTAATGTGGCTTAATGATGTTCATGAAAACTTGTAAAAGGAGATGACCGTGGTCAGCTTGCAGCTATTGTTGTACGTGGGGAGATGGAGAGAAGCTCCGCAACCAGAGGATTTCACGTCACTAAAATAGCTTATGTATTTCTGAAGGACAACATGTCGCCTACATTTGGTTTTCCTAGCTGGAATAGAGGCAGACTCGTTTGCCAGCGTCCTCGGCTGAAACGCCTTTCACTAACCACGTCTGAGCAGTCTCCTGATGGATCTCCGAAGGATTTGTTAGTTTCCATTATAGATTGGTCCTTTCCACAGCTTGGAAGCAGAATATACAGGTCAGAGTTTGAGGGTGAACGTGCTGCCGTAAAATAATTTGCTCTTAAGCGACAATAGCCTCATGAAATTAACATGCTTTTGTCCTTTTCCACTGGAGGCTTGTGGATGCGGGATAGGTGAAAAGGGCATTTGAAACGCGTTAAGCCCAGGAAGCAGCTGATACACTTGCGCAAGCTGTAGCCCTCGAAGTTGACCGCTATTAGCTTGCTGCCTCTGGTTCCCTGGCCAGATGAACTCTGAACTCGGGAAACTTGCTGCGAACTTGATTTCTTCCCCACTCCCACCGTGGCAAACCTCCACCCGCGAGCAGCTTCGCCCAGCTCACCTCAAGCGGCACTCACCCGGTGCACTCGGTAGGCCCCTCCACCGGCACACTGCCCAGAAGGTCTCCACCGGCACGCCCTCGAGAGGCTCTGCCCGGCACACCCGCGAGCGCCTTCACCGGCACACCCGCGAGCAGCTCCGCTCCGGCACGCCCGCGCCCGCGAGCGCCTTCACCGGCACGCCACCGCACCGGGCCACTCCGCCGCCCACTGCACCGGGCCAACACCCCACCGCCATCCCTCCTGGATCAGAACTGGGCTCTCTGGTTAGGGAAGGAGATGGGTAGCCTCGAACACGGACGCTTCCATTTCAAACTAAACACGGGAGCCAGAATGCCGTCAGTCGGGTTGGGCATCTGGAACGTCTTCCCCGAGATGGTCGGCGACGCCGTCATTGCCGCTGTCAAGGCTGGTTATAGGCACATCGACTGCGCAAGGGTATATGAGAATGAAAAGGAGGTCGGGGATGCTCTGAAGCACTCAATTTTCACAGGCATGGTGAAGAGAAGTGACCTTTGGATAACATCTAAGCTATGTGATTATTCCCCCAAGGGTGTTTCAAGAGCTCTGTCTAAGACACTGCAAGACTTGCAGCTAGACTATTTGGACCTCTATCTTATGCATTGGCCCATTCGAACAATGCCAGGTTCACGTGGCTTTGACGCAGAAGTAATGCTCCCACCTTGCCTGGCCGATACATGGGGTGCCATGGAAGGTTTATATGCATCTGGGCAGGCCCATGCTATTGGAGTCAGCAACTTTTCTACCAAGAAGTTATAGAATCTACTGGCAATTGCAAAGGTACCACCAGCCGTCAATCAAGCCGAATGTCACTCAACCTGGCAGCAACCAGAGCTCCACAACTTTTGCCGCTCCAAGGGCGTCCATCATCGGCATATTCTCCCTTTGGTTCTCCAGGCACGTGGTTGAAAGGTGAGATCTTGATAGAGCCAACCTTGATAGAGATTGCAGAAAAGCTAAACAAGACGCCTGCTCAAGTTGCCCTGCGCTGGGGAACCCAGAGCGGCCACAATATCCTCCTATGCATGCAGGCTGACAACTCAGAAGAGGCCATCAAGATGGTAAATGAGAGCAAACACAAAAAACAGAGCATCTATATTCATCGCAGCAGGGTTTCTGCAAGGAAATTCTAGAATGAGATTGAAGTAGGACAGGCTGGCATCAACGTTCCAATTCTAGTTCTGTTGGCATTCTTCCTATTTACTGGCCCCATGGCATCTTCTGGAGGCGACCTAAACTTGTACGGTAGGGTTGGGGTACAGTTCTTCACACAGGTTAGGACAATTACCCAGCAGTGGAAGGATTTTCCAAGCCAAGGAGTGTCATTGGCCATGCCCACATCCCAGAAGTCATAAAAGGCACAGCCACAAGCTTTTCATCGGGTGGGAGAATGCTAATCCGTTATTAGGCACATCAGATTTTGACTTAAATGCAGAGTGCCGCGGGAATCTCAGGAAGCTAGCCGCTGAGAACTAATAACCAATGGGCCGTAGCGTTTAACCGGTGGGAAGCTCACAGCCGGCAGCAGAGGAGTATATCCGGTGGCGATAACTTTAACCGATGGAGCTCGAAGCACGGTATATCTGGTACGTGGATGTCCTATAAGCGGTGGCCTCCTGCACTCCCATCCGGTGGGTGGCAGCAAGATGACAACCGACAGAAGTGCTCATCATCTGGCAGCTCACTTTGGCCGGCACGCCCCAAACAGGCTTTGGCCAGCACACTCTTAGGGTGCCCCATCCGGCACGCCCTCAAGCGGCTCCATCCGGCACGCTTGCTGCTGGCCTCCACCGGCACGCTTGCTACTCACTTTGACCGGCACACCCGAAGTGGCCTTTGGCCGGCACACCTGCAGGTGCCTCCACCCGGCACACTTGCCGTTCACTTCACCCGGCACGCCTCAAGTGGGCTTCACCCGGTAAGGCTGGCAGCCCTCCACCCGGCACAGTTTATTGTCTTCTTCACCGGGGTACAGTCCAAACACCCTCAAGTGCCCCAGCAGCACACCCTCTTTAGCCTTCCACGGCACACTATCTCGTGCCCTTCAACGGCACGCTTCTTCAGCCCCCAGCGGCACACTAGCTTGTGCCCTTCAACGGCACACTTTTTCAGCCTTCCAACGGCACACTATTTCAGCCTTCCAACGGCACACTTCTTGGGTCTTCCAACGGCACAGTCTTTTGGCTTCTCAGCGGCACGCCTTGCCACCCAGTCCGGCAGAAGAAATCTAACGCCCATGCCCTAGAGATCCTTGGCGCGCAGTGGGCTGTCTGACGTGTCAACCGGAGATGAAGGCACGCAGGATACCTCCTGCCACCGAGGACGGAGAAAGTCAAATCCCCATTCAATGTCCGTCACTTCCTGCCTCTGCCGTTCGTGTTCAAAGGCTCCCGCCACTGGGAGTATAAAACCCCCTCTTCTCCGGCGAAAGGGAGGAGGACCAGAGACGGAGAGGACACACCCGCAGAGACGAACAGAGCCTGCCACCGGGAGAAGAGAGAAGAGGAAGAAGAAGCTGCTCCGGTGTTGGAGGCTTCCCGGAGGCCAGAGAAAAGAGAGAGAGAGTAAGAGAAAGAGAGAGAGAGAGGGAGGGTCTGTGTAGTAGGGGGAGTGGGGAAGAGCAGGGAGCCGTCGCCTCTGCTCGACCCCAGCTCCCCTCCTATTTCCTCTCTATGTTCTTCCTTTTCTTTTTCCCCCCTTTAGGTGGCTTCGGCCTCGATGTATACCGCAATGTGCATGGCCGGTCACGGTCATCTTTCTTTATGAATGAAAGTCTACGGCCTCTTTCTTTTGGGTCTTTCCCAACCTCTCCCGAGCTATCCTACTGCATGAGATTTTGTTCATTTTCTTCTCTTCCCCGGTGTTGTAGAGTCCCTGTAGCGATGTGATTTCTCTCGTGTGATCCTCGACCCCGCGGACTCCCCACTCCCTTCTATGGCTATCTGTCGTGCCCTTTTACTTGAAGGTAGCTAGACCCTCTTTCTCCCCTTGAACACCCAACTACTAGCAGCCTACCCCTGGCCCTTAACACTTTTTTTTCCTTTTCTTTGAATGATCTACAACCCTCCTCCCAGTCGACACATTTAGCCCCCTTTGGCCTTTGGCCGGTACACCCTACGGTAACCTCCAGCGGCACACTCTTCTGACCCTTGGCCGGCACACCCCGTTTTGGCCTTCAGCGGTATACCTATCCCTCCATGCCTCAGCGGCACACTTGATCCTGCCCTCCCCGGCACACCTTGGTTAACCCCAGCCCACTCTGGCCAGCCTTGGAGATTTTCCGTTCATCGTTTTTCCCCGGGTTTTCCGAGGTTTTGTAAAGGTGTTGCTGCCTTCGGGTGCCCACCTCCAGTTGTCGGGTTCCGCCACTCCGTGTGGGCACGTTCCCTGTATCTCCCTTACGCCCCGGGTCAAGAGGAGATGCTGCCGAATTTTTGTCAGAAAATAACAACACATTAAAGAAGGTAAAAGGAAGCAACAAACGAGCAGAATAATCAACGATAAAACCCTCCAACTAAGCAAGTCACTGCCGGTACTATGATAAGAACCGAACCAATCAACGGCATGACACACCGAACTTTCGATTCACGGCAAAGAGGCTGAACATAACAAAGCAAAGGAGAAGTTTATATAAAACTACATGAAAACTAAGATAAGAAGAAAAGAAAAGCCTTAAAACACATAATTAAAGACTGACCGAACCCCTACGCTCTGATTAGCTCTTTAACGGTGCACTCTAATAACTAACGACCTTCCCCGGCACACTCTTTTAGCCCTTCCCCGGCACACTTTTTTCAAACCTTCCACGGCACACCCTTTTAGCCCTTCCCCGGCACACTCTTTTAGCCCTTCCCCGGCACACTTTTTTCAAACCTTCCACGGCACACCCTTTTAGCCCTTCCCCGGCACACTTTTTTCAAACCTTCCACGGCACACCCTTTTAGCCCTTCCCCGGCACACTCTTTTAGCCCTTCCCCGGCACACTTTTTTCAAACCTTCCACGGCACACCCTTTTAGCCCTTCCCCGGCACACCTTTCCAAACCTTCCCCGGCACACTCTTTCAGGCCTTCCCCGGCACGCCCATCCACCCTTCCCCGGCACACTCTTAGCTTGTCGTCACCACCCTCTCTCAGCGCTCGGGTGCCAGGGAGACAATGCCGCATTTTCACTAGGATTAATATAATAAAATAATAATAACAATAATAATAGTAATAAAATAATAATAATAAAATAATAATAATAAAAAAATAATAAAAATAATAATAAAAAAGAGATAAAAGGAGATAATGCAAGCTTCCCTTGTGCAATTAACGAATAAAAAGAAAACACCCCTCCTCCTCCATGCATGCATTAATCTAATCGCATCCAAACTTGCATAAATAGGGCCTTATACATCGTGTGAAGACCCTCCCACGCACGCTCCAAATGCAACAAATAATAATAATTATAATAAGTAATAACAACAACAACAACAACAACAATAATGATAATAATAAAACTCATAAAAAGATAAAAAAATATGAAATACATAAATACGTAAATAACAAAAAAATAAAAGAACGATAATAAAATAAATAAAGAAAAGAGAATATAACGCACTGATAATAAAAGGAGAATCAATGAGCAATACAAGAAAAAATAAATAGCTAAATAAATGAATAATGATTACAATAATGAGTAGAACAATGCGGCTCTCATCATCCCCGAACCATACGAATAGGAATATCAATAAGGCCTTCATGGGTCACGCTTAGACTTCGGGTCCGTCCCGATTATGGTCATTGTCTGACCCATATCATCGGCCTATAGCCCGCTCCCTTTGAACGCGTCTTTGGTTCTGAGATCTGATCCCGGGACACTCCCCCGGTTGCCTCTTGGCACCGGAAAGATTAATGACGCTCACGCAAGTCTTATTTCGACCGCGGGGGGCCCACCGCAGTATGGTCACGGCTTGATCTTGCACCGAGCCGATAAATTTGTTGGTTTCCGACCGCTTTAACTGGGATTTAATTGAATATTTCTCGTTCCTCTAAACAATAAATTTGCCGTACCCCGGCATACATATGTTTCGGTTTTCCCATGACGATTGCACTTTTCTCGAGCCGGACATTCGTCCGAACATCAAATGGTCAAACACATGACCGACATGAGCTCAAATACTTTCTTCATGCCCTCATGTGAGGACGTCAGTGCTTCTTAATATATTTTTTTTATGTAATTAATTTTCTGGCCATGAGGCCCTTTTTCTCGGCGATTGATCAAGGGTGTTCCCCTCTCTGAGGGGATGTAAATAATGTCGTGACCTTTATGGCACGGCGGGTTTTGGTCCCGACACGAATCACACAATTGTCTGACTGAGTCAGATTGAGCGCACCACGGGCTCTTCGGAGCCCGAATAAATTGTCACTTCGGTGGCTGGCACGCCCACGCACTTAACAAATTGAATAAACTGCATGCCAATAAAACCAACAGACGAACGAAAAGTGCGTCCACAGGCGTACCGCTGAGGACCCCCCCTTGGGGGTTGTACCGTTGAAGGCTCCCCCTTGGGGGTGTACCGCTGGAGCCACCCCCAGGGGGTGTGCCGCTGAAGCCCTGGGCCGTGCCGCTGGGACCCCAAAGGGGTGTACCGCTGAGCAGCCCAGGGGGTGTGCCGCTGAATGCCTTGGGCCGTGCCGCTGGGACCCCAAAGGGGTGTGCCGCTGAGCAGCCCAGGGGGTGTGCCGCTGAGCACCCCAGGGTGTGCCGTTGAAGGCCAAATTGGGCGTGCTTCTGAGCCCGGTCTGAGCTCGTTATGGACACGAGTCATGGCCTGTTTGGCTTTCTTTGAGGCCCACGGATTGCGGGGCTTATTGTGATTGGTTTCTCTTCACGGCCGTGACTCCTGGAGGCGGCCTCGCGGCTGTACGCATACTTAGGGAGTCCGGACGACCAGTCTCTCCGGGGCTTCTTCACTCAGCGCCGTTGTTGATGCGGGGCCGAGCATAATATTTGGGTGTGCAATTTTTGATGTCCACATGTATGTACATTTGTTTCATAAGATTATCATAGCAACTAATACTAGCTTACATTTGGCTACAATTTTGGGTCACTACAGGCTTAGATAATGCAAGTATTTGGGCTCTGGGTTGTGGACAAGGTGTTGAGGGTAAAATTACTTGTTCTCACTAAATCTATCACTTGGGGTGAGTATTTTTTTTAAGATTTCAAGCAAGCTTTATTAAATTCACTTTCATGCTTGCATATGCACCCATTTATTAATGTTGTTGGCTATGTTATTCTCAATATTCCTCTGTCAGCTCTTTGCCTATTTCTGGTGAGTAAATGGCCATTTGCATTGTTGTGGGCATGCTGATTTAAATGGACATTCCAAGTTCATGCACTCTTTTTAAAAATTGTAACATGATTTTAGTGGAGGATGAGGAAGCCATTTGATATATCAGGTGCTTGGAACTCTAGTCTGGAGCTTTGTGTTTTTAATTTATCATTGTTGCGCCCTTTCCCCCATGGAGATGTATTCCAGGTTGAGGGCCACATGAGAGGTAAGACACGATCATGGTTTTATAGGGTGACATTGGGGAATTTCTGATTTGCACTGTCCTCTCCAACTTTGGTTGTAATCAGGTATGGAAAATGTAACTTCTTATTGCATCAAGGCATATTGTGTAAAGAAATGGATGTCTATATTTCTTGCGCTTTTAATTGGTTATGATTACTTGAATTCTGATCCGACAGAATCTAAGATTTACTATTATGGTTATATGATACACCCGACGGGAGGTCAATAAAGCACAGATTTGATCACTCCGTAGAGTTGTTTGTGCATCTGGATGTAGAAGAGGGAAACCGAAGATGCCTTGTCCTGGCCCATGCAAGAAGCTCTAGTTGTCCGTGATGTCTCATCCTGCGTCGTCCTCCTCTCATGTATTCCCGACAACTTCCTCGGCTCCAAGCCCATCGGTTTCTACTCCAAACGTGGTCGCCTCGACATGGGGTGCGACAAATGGATGAGTCAATCTTCTGTATTCAAGTACTACAATGTATGGTCTGTAAAATATGGTGCACAATGAAATCGCCTGATATTTTTTATTTTGTGTATATCTAATTGTGACAGTGGATTCAGAATTTGGATGTGTAAATTTATGTCCCAATTTTAATGCAACGACTTGTTGATTATCAAATTGTTGAGTTTGGGCACATTTGTTTGTTGATTAGAGATGGAAAAAATATTAATTTTTGTGCAAGAGTAGATTTATGTGTTGAGATTGTAGTATTTTGAATGTTTATAAGCAGAAAAAGAGATTCAAGTATCATGTAATTTTGCGTCAAACGAGAAAAAAAAATATATCTAGTGTTGTTGGGTTACGTTAGATCGTATCCGCGTTCGAGTTCAATCCCGATATAGCCACACAAGCAATGGCCTGAGTTTTATTTGGCTTGAGTTTTATAGGCAATCATTTCCCTCTTAGCCCATCTACAATTATTAGGAATTCTTGTCAAAGTAGATGGAACAAGGGATCTTATTCTATGGGTAACATGGGTTATGGTACATTCTTATCAAAGCAAACATAGCTTTTCTTTGGAATAAGTAAACACCGGTTAAGATATTCTCCGTAACTTATTCTGCAATCAAAGAGGCCCTTAAATATCGATCGGTATCCATGTTAATGTTTTATATTCCTATTAGTACCGGATTTTGATGATTTGCTATCAATTATGATATTCCTATAATCAAAAAATTTATGTCTATGTAAATTCAATTAGGGATTTCTAGTTTTCAATTCTTATAATCTGTTATATTTAGGGATCAACCTCTCCAATCTTACAATTGCACTTTTATTTTGGTAAGGGGACTTTTTCTAACACTTGCAAAGGACTCTATTCCTAATCTTTCGAAGTATTTCACTTAATAACATGAGATTGTGACGAGCTATAAATAAATATCCAGATCAGCGAGAGCAACACCTAAGTATGATAGATTATAGAGTTTAAAACAAAAAATTCCTTTGATATTAGTTTAAATTGATATAAAATGTTATAAGTTTAGATTTTGTGACTCTTAAAAGTTCCTAATGTCTCTTATATACTCATTTTTTTACTAGATATATATACATATTTTAAACGAGACAAGAAATTTAAGATCGGAGACCTCTCCTAAAAGGGGGAGGTTTTAAAACCACCTCAACAAACGGTGGACACTTGTCCCTTATATACCCACTTTTGACATTTTTAAAGGGGGCCTAAGCCCGAGCCCTCTAAGAGCCTCTTTGATTTAGGAATAAGATAGGGTGGAATGACTAACATATGAGAGAGAATGATAAGACTCACACGTATTTTTCTCTCTCGCACACGTATTGTCTGGCCACGAATAAGCAATCTCACCCCGTTAGCAAACGTGCCCTAAAACCTCTCTCGAGCGCGACACATTGGCACCCCCATTTATGTTCTCTTGTACGTATTTACCATTTTAACCTTGAGTTTAAGCCACTGATTAGGATCCGGGGCCACGGGAATCACCCATCCACAAGCATTCAGCAGCTAGCATTCTCTTGTTACATTACAAACCTTAAGATCTATGAAATGAATGGTTGAAGACGCATTAAAATTAACAAGTACGCAAACACCCATATTCAAGATAAGGTATTTGCAAATAGAGTTTCCGCACGTGCACATGTTTGACTAATTATCATTAAGGATAAGTTAGGGAATAGATAATGATCCTCAGCAACACTATGATTCTACGTTTTACTTCAATATTGGACACTCTCAATTTAGTCGTTGTTCGATTATGAGATTGGATACTCTGAGTTGAATGAATATTTTCTGCGGTCTAATTACGTACGTACTGTGAGAGAAGAATGTGTCAAAAATTGAGGTTAAAAGAGTGGCACCATAATATTGTTCAATAACTATATAGCAATTTGTTCGTGACCTATTGTAGAAGGATTTGGTGCTTTGCTATCTATTCAAGAACAATATAGTTTATTTTAAAACTTCAAATTCTTAACATATAATAAAAAAGATTTATAACAAATAAACATTAGACTAAAAAGTGATTTTATTCATATAATTTGTTTCTTAAGTATCTAAAATATAAAAGTGAATAATTCAAGTATGGGACATTTTAAGTTTGAGGACTTACATTTCAGATATGTATTTTTTATTGATTATGCATGATTTTTAAAATTATAAATTTAGAGGTCGAATCATGTGATTTTGACGTATATTGTGTTATATATATATAATGTTTTTTGAGATGAAAAACTTAGAGCGAATCATGCGAAAATCCCCACAGCTAATTAATCACGGGGACAGTAATAAGAATTTGGGGGAATTTAACTTTTATTGTTGGCAGAAGTCATGATCGACAGCCAGGCTGCAGGTAGCAAAGGATCACGGGGGAACATAATTATGAACGATATATATATATATATATATATTCTCGCTCATTTATTTCGTCAATTGTTCCTCTTCTGGGGACGCTTATATTATTATACATAGGGAGGCGGCCTGGGGAGGTTCTGGACGGCGCCGCAGACGAGCATGTTCTCCGGGGCGTCGTACTCGTCGCGGAGGGAGCGAGCCGGGGAGAGGACGCTGAAGTAGAGCTGCTGGCCCAGGTAGTGCCTCTCCCACATCTCCGAGCGCAGGTTCCACATGCCGGCGTTGTCGAAGGTGAGCATGATGGCCGTCCACGCCCCCGGGTACACCTGGATGGTGTGCCGGCTCACGGCGTCCAGCAGGTTGTACGTGCTCCTCTTCTCCGGCGTCCACTTCCCACCTCCCATGCTGCATAGATATGCGTGCGATTAATGCAAAACCCTAATCAGTACGTACTTAGAAGCTACAAGCGGCCAGTCTCGATCTGGTGTAGATCGATCGAGAGGAGCACTTCAATGTTACCAACGTTGTGATTAGATCGGAGAAAAAATATGGGTCCGAGGAAAAGATGTGGTTACCCGACGGGGAAGAAGGAGTAGCCGTCCAGATGGTACGACTGGATGCTCTTCTCTGGGTTCTCCAGGATGATCTCGACGAAGTCGCGGAAGGTGGCGTTGAGCACGATGGGCTCCATCCTGATGGGGCCGGGCGTCTCCGGCGGGATGTCCCCGATGGTGTCGTACTGGAACACCGACGCGCCCACGCCGAAGTACTCGGCGAGCTTGAGCGGGGTCGTCGCCGGGTTCTCGAACGAGGCGCCGTTGATGGCGTAGCGGAGCTTCCCGCCGAGGATGCCGGCCGAGTTTGCGAGCTTGATGGTGCGGGTGATGTTGATGCTGCCGTAGTGGTAGGAGCCCTGGGGGTTCGGGCGGGCGGCGCTGGCCGTGAGGTTCCACCGGAAGGACCGCCACTGGTTCAGGGACCAGGCCCAGCCGAGGGGCGCCGGGGGCAGGTTCGGAGAGGGGGCGGCCCCCGTGGAGCCGGCGTAGGCGATGACGGCCGTGGTGGTCATCGGCTTCCTGATGAAGCGGGTGGAGGCCACCATGTAGTAGCTGCCGGGCTGCTGGTCGGCAGTCACCAGGACGGAGTAGCACTGGCCGACATGCACGTCCAGGGAGTCGTAGACGTTCTGGACGGTGTGGGAGCCGTCCATCTCGACCAACTTCAGGGCGTGGCCCTGGATGCGGAAGTTGAGGGAGGTCTTCATGCCCACGTTGCACACCCGATAGCGGTAGGTCTTGCCGGCTTCCATGGTGAAGAGGGGCGCAGGGTCGTCCTTCTTGCCGTTGATGAGGATGCCGGCGGGGCGGGCGAGGGTGCGGCCCTTTTCGAGCTGGGCTCTGAGGTCCTTGTGGTCCTTGGCGTACCAGTCGCCGATGAAGACGGTGTAGTCGTCGGCGGGGGGATCGAAGGGCACCGGGATGAGGAGGCGGCTGTTGACGCGGAGGCCGCCGAAGCCGCCCGCGGCCTTGTGCATGGCCGTGGAGGGGAAGTAGTAAAAGCTGCCGATCTGGTCCTTCACCTGGAAGTGGTAAGTGAAGTTGCCGCCGGGAGGGATGGGGCAGTTCGTCCCCAGCATGCCGTCCTGCCACGAGTTCTTCCTCTGCTGGATGCCGTTCCTGCATGGAAACCCCCCCGTTAAACTGCGTACGTTGATGACGACATTAACCAATTAGGTGCGAAAACTCATGCGGATCCGCGGTCAAAAGCGCCACCGCGGTGGATATATTGATTCTATTTTTTCTTACAGTCAAAAGTCCCAAAGTGATGATGCATGGATGGTGGTGGCAATTAAAAGATGATGATGATGCATTCATTTTTGCTGCAAATGATCAGTCTGGGTAATATTGCATCTGTGATCCTAGACAATTAATCTAGTTACTCTCTTAGAATGATCTGAAAAATGCTATATATGGGGACACACTTTTACCATCTAGATCATTAATTATCATTTGTTTTTTCTCTTGAAACATTGTAATTGAAACTTAAGTTTAATTAGTGCTGATGTTATCTTAGATGGATGAGCGAGACAGACGAGAATGAGGAATCATAGGACCCCCCCCCCCCCCAAAAAAAAAAAAAAATAAAAAAAATTGTAGCGTACCGAATTGAAAATCCCTAAAGGAAACAATAACGTCGATCGAATTCTATCGATCGCGCATGCGTGGACAGATGTCTGTACTACATGCAAGCACAGGAACCAACTTGACCACCTACGTACCAAGAGAGGAGGAAGGGCTCGTCGAGGTTATTGAAGAGGTTGATGACGATGTTGTTGTTGGAGGTGGAGTTGATATTGGGGCCGGGGAACTGGCCGTCGATGAGGATGACCCTCTGGGGGACGCCAAGCGGCGACGCGGTGCCGTAGGTGACGCTCCAGTTGAAGTAGAGGTATGGATCCTCCCCTCGCACAGCCGTGAGGACGAGGAGGGCCACCACCACCACGAGCACCGCCGCCGTCGTCATCTCCCCTGCTCCAACCCCTCACCGCCGCAGCAATCCCCCCCAGGCCTTCCCTCCCGACGGGACGAGGAAGACAGGATAACGTCTTCGTCCGCCTTAACCTCGCTTCCTTGCACTGCCTTTATAGCCCTTTCCGTTGCCAACTCAAGGTAGAGAGAGAGAGAGAGAGAGAGAGAGGGAGAGGACGTTGACCACCGTTCGATCGATGGCCGCGAGTCTCCACCTGTATTGTATTAATAGTAATAATTGTTATGTTACTGCTAATAATAGGTGTTTGGTTATGATCTTTGAATTGTAATATTAATTCTTATATTAGAAACAAAACTTCAGCCATGACAGGTTAAATACTTATAACCCCAGATATGTTCTCTCTCTTCTCTCCACCTTTGTTGTCTTATAATCTTCTTATCGTTGTCCTCCATATATATATATATTGTTTCCCCTACGTACATCAATCACAGTTTTAATTTTATATATCTTATAGAGACATAAATCTAGTTTCTATAGCACGTACCACGTTCTTTATTTATTGAATGGAGAAGTCGTCCCGCACCCGTAAGACAAGGGACGTCAGAAGGAGTCCCGAGTGTTATCACATGGGACAACCCTCCGATGCTTAAGTCAACAACGGATTAATATAGGATAGAGAAGAGTAGGCGAAAGAGAGAGAGAGAGAGAGAGAGAGATCGTAGTAGAAGGCCGAGGAGCCGTGTAGATCCTCCAGACGAGTGCTCATCACTCCCAGTGCTCACTCGGTGAGTGCTCGTTGGGTGGTAAGGTAGGACATGAGGGAACCTTCCTTCGGGTGTAGACTATCGTCGCTTCTCTCTTTCTGTAGCAGGGCTAGTAGCTCTATTCTCTTGTGTAGCGATTTGACAAAATGATCCACCGTAGGTCTCTTCTCTGTCGAGGTCTTTCTTATAGGGGGTTGTCCTGGTGTGGGTAGACTATCCCTTAACAGGGAAGGGCGTACATAGTGGAGTAACGCCTCCCACGATCGTGTTGGAGGTTTTCCATTGGAGGGCGATTACCTCGGCGTTGGCTGGTCCCCGGGCGAGTCTTACGGCGCTCGTGGGGCGAGCTCGCCCGTTACGGGGTCATGGCTGACGTCGTGGGGGGTAACGGTCGGTCCTCGGAGGGTTCTCCGGCGGTCATTACGCCTAGGCCATAGCCTTTCTGCGTTGTCGAATCCGATGTTGAGCCACGGTGGGCTGCCCCTTAATAGGCTGCGGCTGCTGGGCGCCCCATGGGCGCACTGTAGATCCAAAGTTGGATTGGGCTCGTTGTTAGTGGGCCGGTTACGGGCCGAGCTAATGTTACCCTCCTCATTAGCCCCCCTACTCTCAGTTGCCGAGCACTCTTGCAGGGAACTAAGAGTCAATCACAAGAGGGTCGTCTAAGAGCGAGGGGTTCGAGGGTGATCTTCTCGTATCAGGGGAACTGGTGGTCCCATCCGCATGGCTGAGGTAGGTGCCATTGTTGCTATCATGACGCAGGTCTTGTTTGTCTGGGGGCGTGGGCCCCGAACAAACGTCTAGCTTTGGTGACCGTGCTGTGATAGTGACAGGTGCCTTTTCACCTGCCCTACGACTTGGAAGCGCCGTGCTGCCGTGGACGGTTATAAGTGTCCATGTGAGGTTTCCCCAAGGACTCCATTTCGCATTCTGTTGGTTGCCGGGGTTGTCGTAGGCTTCATCTTCCTTCGCCTGGTGAGGGTTTTCTTCCTTCTCCTGAGTCTCTCGGTCTACTGTAGCCATGCCACCTCGTAGGAGAGGGCGTACTGTAGCGTCTGGGGCCTCTACTTGGGAGGTGAGAGTCGGGCAAGAAGGAGTTCTGAGTACGTCGGGTGACGGTCCAGATCATCCTCGTTCTCCCCTGTTGGTGTCGTACCGAGTCATCCGCGGACTCCGACAGGCTTTCCAGATTCTTGCAGAGTTCGATATCGTCTTCCCCTCTGCTGACGGTGGTCTCTAGGGTCGACCACCCGGCGGGCTTATGGTCCCGGTAGAATCCTTCAATGCCGACTTTCGTCTCCCAGTCTTCCCTTTCTTTAAGTCTATCCTGGAGCGTGACGGGGTGTCTCCGGGAAACCTGTCTCCTAACTCATGGCGCATCTTGTGCGGCTTTGTTTTTGTCTGTCGTCGAGCTTCGATCGATCCTACCTATTCGCTCTTCCGAAAGTTTTACAGTTGTCAAGCTTGTCCCCCTGATCCGTCTTCCTACTAATTCAAGGCTCGACTAGGTCGGACCTTAGTCCAGGTTACATCGGCGATGTCGAACATCAAACAATGGACTGAACGCTTTGTTTTTATCACCAAAGTCTGGGGCAGTGGTCATCCGAGTGATTGGCGTTTTGCTCGGGGTCTCCGTCCCAACTGGGCGAATAGACGTCCCACCGCCAAAGCTCAAGAGGAGAGGGTGATCGCATCCCTCCTTCGGTATCCTCTCCTCGATGCTGATGTCGTGCTGACTCCCGCAGTGCTACGGGAGCTAGGGTTGAGCCCCCAACTGCCTCCGGGCACTGCTTTCACTTTTTCACCGGCTGGGTCTTGTCATTTACTTGCCTGTTTTAACATCTTTGGGCCTTGCAGGGGTGCGGGAGTCGTCTGAGCTGCGGTACGAGATAGTGGAACTACTGCGGTGCGCTCATGCTCCCACCGACCATATCGAGCCGGGGGAGGATAAGGTGACTATTGTTGTCCCCCAGGCAGCCGTCGCCCTCGCGCCGGGGCGTCTGTCGAATCCTGTGACGACCTGAGATCTGGATTCCGGGAAGACCCGATACCATTCGAAATCCGAAGCGCCGCCCACGAGCGGGAGGGCTCGGAAGGGCTAAAAGAATAGGTGTGGTGTACATAGAAATAAGAAATAAAATAGGATAATTCAAAAATTAACAGAAATAAATAAACAACTACAACAGAGTCCAATCTAATAGAAAGTACAATTTAAGGCAGAAGAATGTATCCAACACCGAGTGAACACTCGGCCCGGCGAACTGGCAACTAAGAACCCCGCACAGCACCCTCGAACCTCGAAGAAGAAACATCACACCTGAAAAGCAGGGGTGAGCCTCCTGTCACTAGCTCAGTAGGGATCCCGCGGAACCCCAACCGAGAACAACGGTGGTAGCGGAAAGGAAAACATCTACAACTACAGCATGAACAGCGAACCGGTAGCCGGTCAAAACTCGACACTACAACTACTCCTACTGTACACGGAAACACTCCCCGATCTCACCATCAGGGGACCACCAGACAACGAACCACCCTAGTCACGCTACTAGGAAAGCGCCACGACGCCTCTGTCGTGGAGGCCTGTCCTCACAGACAAAGACCCACACCGAAACCACGCGGTCTGGAACACAGTCACAACCTTACCGTCATGCACTCCTCGCCGTCTAGGGAGAAGTCCTCGGTGACGCTCATCGGAACCCCTAGACCTCGGCATCGGGAAAACCCCCTGAACTCCACTCAAAATCATGTCTCGCAGACGTGAAGCGGAACTCGACTCATGAGAAAACTCACGTTACGTGACGAGAGCACTGCCCACCAGAAGCAAGGCCGGATGCGTCCACTGACAACTTAGTCCACAGCCTCAAGTGTCTCGCTGTGACGCCCCAGGCGGAGACAGAGACACACAGTAACCAATACCACGAACAAGGACTAGCTGGGGTCGCGCTCGTCAGCGCGGGTCCAACAACCCCCAACTAAGTGTGCACACACAGACCATAGGCTCTAGGTCGGGTCCTCTAGTTGATATTCCCCCCAGCCGGACTCAGGCTGCAAAGGCGAGGGGCCCTACGGTAACCAACCTAAAAATCATCTCTCTCGGGTAAGCCGCTCCACCACTCCCGGGTGGGTCAGCATACGCATGCCGTAAGAAGGCTACGACCAGTGGGAGGTCACTAAACGTGAACATGGAAAGCAACTCACGCACCCATCGCAAGTGACACGGAGTACCCGGTGGCACGACGCCACCAGACTCTGGACAACCCACTAGACCTACTAAATCCAACGGTCCTTGAGCCACACGACTTGGGTCAAGACCGTCGTACGCAACTGCACAACGCCGTCCATGTGCCCTATGCCTAGGTCAGAAACTACGGTAGCACGAATACTGAGGTAACACACAAGCCGCCAAGTCGAGTTCTCATCTAATGGACACACAGGAAACCTCCAGCCCCAGGCTGGTTGACTGGACTCATAGGCCTAGGCCATACACGTGGCCCCATCGGAAACCACTTCCGAGAAACCCACATCGTGCGGGGAAGGCCCTCCGCACTCAACCGACTCACGAGGACTCGCCCGAGCACCTCATGGAAACCCAAAGCACACACATGGTCGTCCGGACCCTTCAAACACATTGGCGTGCAAATCAGAGTAACACGGCACCCCAGACTCATGAAGAATCACCCGGACACCTTGCCCACACATCCGTATCACATACGGACACTCCGGGGTGAAGGACACACAAAACACGGTCGCCCGGGACCTCACTGGGCTGGGCGACCACTCACCTGGCCGCCCAAGGGGCTGGGCGGTGAAATCTATGGCCGCCCAAGCCAAGCCACCCAGGAGGGCGGCCAGACCCCTGGTCGCCCTCCCCCGAGGCAGCCAGATTGCTGGCCACCCAATGACCTGGGCGGCTAGGGTCTTGGCTGCCCAGACCAGGGCTGGACGGCCACCAATGTAGCTGCCCCCTGCACCACCCGCGGACGGGCCGAACCCCGCCGTGGGTTCGATTCCATGCCCCATTTGATCCCGATCGAAGGGGAAAACATAGGGGATCAATCCCCTGACCCCAAAACCCAAAAATAAAGGAAGAAAAGCGGAGAAACCTCGCTCGATTGGGCGAAATCGTCCCACGCCATAAAAACATGATGTTCCCCAAAACAAGCAATACGCCCCACTTGGCTCACCACGGCCTAAAAAACTCACTGTAAATGAAGTGCACAGGTTAGGGATCCGTCCCCCTACCTCCACCGAAGATTCGACGCGCCGTGGACACCGATCCACGCAAAAATGCCACTGAAACCCCGCCGGTGCCTCACGCTCGCGAACCGACTTCACCGCGCCCCCGTCCCTTGATCCTCGACCCATCCTCGCCGTCCTCCTCGCCCGCGTTGCCCCGCGTTGCCCCCGCCTCGGTTCGTCGGCCGTCGGAGAGGAGAGAGTGAGAGGAGATCGTGGGAGAAGAGAAAGAGGGAGAGAGTGAGAAATGAGAGGAGAGAGAGGGGTGGGAGGGTTTATATAAGAAAATCTGGAAAATCTGAAAAATTATAAAAAATGGAAAAAATACTCCCCACGATCCTTGGAAAATGCACAATACACTGGCACCAGCCCAGAGTCGGAGAACGCAACGGTTTACCCTACACGGGGTTCCGAAGGTCCGACAGATAAAAACACGCGTAAAACTCAAAACGCGACCCGGGACCCACAAGGGTGCTCTGAAAATTCCAAAAAATTACCGACGTGCTCCTCACAACGCTATGGACCCAAGGAAATTCACAGACACACCTCCAATGGGTCCGACAATCCGGTATAAAAAGTCTGAACCTCACACGGACACGATCCGCAACCCGCGAAAAGACGATCCGAAACCCACGGATCCTATCACGTCCCGAACCGACAGCAGTGGGAAGTGATGCTCGGAACGTGGTAGTTAACAGTCATGATAACAAGAGCGAAAATAAACAACCACAATTAAACACACATAATGAAAATACGAGCTCTTATTAATATTAAAAAGTATAATTTTGACCCACTCTTACAATATAGGATTCAAATTAAAGGAGGAAATAACAAAAAGAAATAACTAGACTCACGACACTAGCTAGACTCAAGAAGGTAAAAAGACAGACCTCAAACTCTAGGTTCCGAGTTCACTCGATCACACTGATCCGATTCCCATTTGTAACGTACCGTTACCGCATTACCTGAAAAGGATTGGAAGTAGGGGTGAGCAAGAAGCTCAGTAGGAATTATACTCTATCATCAGGCATAGTTTAAGTGATTAACAAGTAAATTACATTTTTCATATGCCATGCTAAATAAAGGAAATAAAAGACGATGCAATAAAACAGCGTAATACAAAGATCTTGCAGGGTCAAGAAATATAATGATGACAAGAGATAACAAGATAACAAGTACAAGAATTTACAATAGGAGATAGTAATAGGGAATTGGCCAACAAGCAAGTATTTTAAACATCATTTCAAGCATGATCAAGTAACAAGAGTAACAAGAGATTTTCTTCATGTCATAGACGTAACAAGCTAGTCATGCACTCGGTGCAATGCCTCACCATGTCATTAACATCCCATGGGCTCACTAACTTTCGGGCGCTCTCCCCAGGACCAGACCGGGCCCCTACGGTGCGTTGGCATCGATTTATTGGATACAAGATCCCACGATTGTCTAGACATTCAGTCAAGTTAAATGGCCAATTAATCAGAGGAATTTCTGTCACAAGCATGATATTTAAGGACTAACTTGTCCTTGGATTCACTAAAATAAAAACTCGATTATACGGTCACTTTGGGCCGCATTACAAGAATTGGACCAAAACTTAGTCCACGAGGTCAATAAAGAACGGCTGACAGTGTACCGTTCAGGTGTGTAAGCAATCCATTCTACTGGGGTAATAATGACTATTCAGCAACTTAATAATTAGCTTAATCCTAATTACCAAGTTCATATACCAAGGATTATCTATTATCATTTGTATTAAGACAATTTGCCAACAAGCTGATTCAAGATGATAAGGTAAAGAACAAGCTCGCACAGGAGTGAAATAGCATGCATTAACAGAAATTTAGTTACACAATTAACCACTAATTATGTGGGTTTCTATTTAACCATTGTATGCGTTGAAATGGAGATGATAAACGGCATGTTTTTACACTATGGTTGAATGCAAGGACCAATGTAAGTTGAAATTATAGGGGTACATGAATAGGTCATTGGTTCCTCAAAAATGTAGTTTTCAATTGGACTAAGTTGAATGGGTCGATCCCCTAATGATCCGGATCGATCCTCGGGTCGAAAAATGACAAAAACTGGTTTGCTGGTGTATGGGTCGACCCCACGTCGACCTCAGACCCCACGTCGGCACTCCACGAAACAGCAACCACATTCACAGCGCCAGCGCCACGCACTCAAGCTCTCATGCGAGAAACCAAGCAGAAAATGAGCACGAAACCCTATGCCAACTGTCGACTGTACTGGACCTTACGGACTCTGATCACTACAATATCTTGAATTCCCATGTACGTCCATAACCACGCTCTGATACCAACTGTGACGACCCGAGCTCCGGATACTGGGAAGACCCGATACCATTTGAATCCCGAACCGCCGCCCACGAGCGGGAGGGCTCGGAAGGGCAAAAAGGATAGGTGTGGTGTACATAGAAATAAGAAATAAAGCAGGAAAATTCAACAATTAACAGAAATAAATAAACAACTACAACAGAGTCCAGTCCAACAGAAAGTACAGTTTAAGGCAGAAGAACGTACCCAACACCGAGTGAGCAGTTGGCCCGACAAACTGGCAAATAAGAACTCCACATAGCACCCTCGAACCTCGAGGAAGAACCGCCACACCTAAAAAGTAGGGGTGAGCCTCCTGTCACTGGCTTAGTAAGGATCCCGCGGAATCCCAACCGAGAACAACGGTAGTAGCGGAAAGGAAAACAGCTACAACTACAGCAGGAACAGCGAACCGGTGACAGGTCAAAACTCGGCACTACAGCTACTCCTACTGTACATGGATACACTCCCCGATCTCACCATCAGGGGACACCAGACAACGAACCACCCTAGTCACGCTACTAGGAAAGCGCCACGATGCCTCTGTCGTGGAGGCCTGTCCTCACAGAAAAAGGCCCACACCGAAACCACGCCGTCTGGAACACAGCCACGACCTTACCGTCGTGCACTCTTCGCTGTCTAGGGAGAAGCCCTCGGTGACGCTCACCGGAACCCCTAGACCTCGGCATCGGGAAAACCCCCTGAACTCCACACAAAACCACGTCTTGCAGACATGAAGCGAAACTCGACTCACGAGAAAACTCACATCATGTGACGGGAGCACTGCCCACCAGAAGCAAGGCCGGATGCGTCCACTAACGACTTAGTCCATAGCCTCAGGTGTCTCTCTGCAACTCCCCAGGCGGAGACAGAGACACACAGTAACTAGTACCATTGTGGAACGTGTCAAATAGACATGTTTTGAGATAAAAATTCAATTCATATGATAATTAGGGGAAAGGGAGCATGTGATGCTCCTAAGGGAGTGTAATCGCCATAGGGTGTGGATGCCCTCAAAATAGGAGAATGTGATCGCGTAAAATACCTGGTAAGCGGAGAGATTGGGTTATTTTCTTCCTCCTTAAATCTTTTTGGCCGATGAAGTGGGTCTTTACTTTGATTACCTTGAAAAGAAAGCACAAACTGGGAAAAATAAACCGGATTAGCCAAGTGTAGTATCAAATTCTTAGTGTGTAAAATGATGTGAAATTGTGTATGAACACACCTTTTGGTGGGTTTTTAAATCCCTAGTAGGAGTGTAGGATGGAGAATATGAATGCAAAGAGCTATCTAAGTGATTAATATGAAGCTAGCAAGATGAGTAATGTGTGAGTGATGAAAGTAATGAAAGCATGCACTTGAACAATATAAGAGAAAAGCTCCTCCTTCTGCTCCTGTAAGCAGGACATAGGAAGACCGGTTGGACACTTGAATGGTAATCGCTAGGAGCGACGAAACAAAGCACAAAGTGGTACGATGCGCTTGAACCATGGGGGGTTCTCAGGTTGATTCTTCAGGATGCCTCTCTTCGCGCGTGAGAGCATAAGGAGGGTATTTATAGTGGTTGAAGGGAGATCAAAGGGAGGAAGGGCTAGAGACCCCTTCCCAAAGGTGAATAAGGTGTTAAATAATAGCAATGCTCAATCTGGGAAGGTATAATGCCATTCGGACATGAAATAGAAATCGTGACCGGATTACGGCCGCTATTCTCAAATAGCGCCCAAGGATCAGTTGCCTATTACGTTTAAAAATTCAGACTTTCCATATTTAAAAATGAGAAATGCATACAATAGACAGGCGCTTTTCAAAAAAAGGCGCCCCACTCGAGGGCGTGAATTTCATGAGTTGATTTCAAATTGGATTCGTAAAGCTCGAGGAACACGCCTGAGATGTGGGCACCATTTACTAATAGGCGACATGGCGAAGGGCGTGTTTTAAGAAATGACCGTGGGTCAGTCGCTACTTATGAAAAATCATGAAAAATGAGAGAAACCTATTTATTAAACCAGTGATGAAGTGCACTTGGGACATTGTATTGTAACATGAAACTTGCTCAACATAGTGTCAAATTTGGCGTGTCTACAGCTGTCCCGCCTTGACGTCTGCTTTGCAAGGGAGTGAGACAGAATGAGCAAAAAGGGGACGAAGTGAAATGGAGGTGAAACGGACTGAAAAGTAGATGCCAAGGTGTGATGTTACACGCCTTGGACACTAAGCAATGGAAATCTTTCCAAGATTCTCAATGAAACAATTCAGGTTAATTTCGAGAAAGTAATAATTATCTGGACGAAAAATTAAGCTATCAAAAGGATGTGAGCACGGGCACGAAAGGAGACATTATTGGAGAGCGGTTACCAGCCAGTGGACGTGCTACAACCAAGGTGGATTTGCAAAGGATAAAGTGAAATGAGGTAGGAATCCAGATAAAGATACTTTCAAGAAATCAGCCTTAGCGGCTCTAAGGAGAACAAAGTACTCGATTTGGAGTGGAGTATTTCATATTAACTTAATTTGGAGCGAATGAACTTGATCGCCGATTTAATAAAGAGATTTTCGCGTTGAAGCTCAAAATCCTAAATGATGTATGCTGGGCTAAAAGGAAAAATTAAAACAAACTAAAACTAAAAATAAAAAAATAATCAAGGATAATATTGCTAAGCTATCCAGTCTTAGTCAAGAATCTATATTTATAAGTTGACACTAAGCCGAAGCCCGTTTATCCACGCATCAACTTAAAAATAGGAACCATCGTCCCAAACCTTGGATGACTCCACGGCCTATCCGTGCGATCAAGATTCTCCTGAAATTATCACTATTTTTGATGAAGGGGAACTCAAATTTCAGGTTCATCAGAACCACAAGGTCCTTGATATGCTATGATAGAGTAGGTAACATATAGTAAAAATGCTTACAGAAAGGATACAGGGTGAAATGTCACCTCACGGGTGTATACTGATGGCCTGCATTACCTGTGCTCAAAGATCATTAGCATCCTGATGCACAATAAATATAATCAGTCAAAGCTTTTAGATTAATGAATGAGAAATCATTCTCTGAAATAGCGACCAGTACACATGCGCTTCTTCTTAAATCGCGACCTTGAGTTGGGCGCTTCTTATTAGCCGAATCCGTATCAAATTCAAACCATTTACTTAAATGACGCTAGAGAAAGGGGCGTCTATCCATAAAGCGCGGCAAAGAAGCGGGCGCTGTTTAAAAAACAACAGCCGGATGATGGGCACTATTTAACTGTGCAACCCGAAGCTCCAAGTTTTGCCCGAAAAGTGCTCTCCAAGGGCTTCTTAGCTGCTCTAAAACTTGCATTTTGAGTTCAGGGAGTATTTGGAGACTATTGTGGCTATAAAAAGGGAACCATGGCTCTCACAAAAATAACAACAGACTTAGAATTCGTCAGTAGCATTGTAGAGTTATCAACAAGGAATTTCAGCAAAGAGTTAGAACCTTTCAAGGAAGAGTCATGGATAGAACTATTCAAAGGCCATTGAAGAGAACCAAGAGGAGCTTCTCAAGGATTAATGAGATTGATGGGCACATTTGTGGAAGAATCATGGCAAACCAAGTGTTGGAATTTTTCTTCTTTTATTTTTTCTTCTCTTATAATTCTTTCCTCTTCTCCTAATTCTTTCCTCTTTTTCTCTCTTCTAGGATTTTCCAATCATTCCGGGTCCTAGGAGATTTTTGAAGATCAAATGGCTCCCCCTACTCCTTTCTAAACTATCCTTAGACATGAGGTCCTTCCTCTCAAGATGACACCTACTTGGCCCAGTAACTCATGCCACCCATTATAATGACATCTACCTAGATTGGGCCTCAATTGGAGCACTTATAGAACTATGGCATCCCAACACCCATACTTTCCTTGTCCCCACGTTTGAAGCCACCATTCTCCTAGAGGAAGTAGAGATGCTCCTTGGCTTAAGAAAGATGAAACAAGGAGAAGAGTCAAAGATGGCTAGTATGGCAAGAAAAATAAGTGCCCATTATATGCTCACTAGCCTCATACCAAGTCCAAATCTAGGAGCCAAATCAAAGCCAATAAAGGGATTAATCTTTTAAAGCTAGCCTCATGGGTATACAAGAATATGGATCAAGCCTAAGAGGATGAGGATTTGTTGGAGAGAGTGATGAAGGGTTTTGTAATATGCTTAGCGGGTGCACTCCTCTTCCCTTCAACGGAAGACCACTTAGAGGAATGCCACTTGAGTGCCATTGCTAGTATTTGGGAAGGCAAAAGGATAAGTCCGGCGGTACTAGCTAACCTCAATGGGCTCACCTCCACCTCCATGGGACGGCCTCTCTATGGGTCAATGCTCCTCCTCTCTTGTTGGGTGGACCTCCACCTAAAATTTGATCCATGCCAAGAAACCCAAACGGCCTCAAAAATCTTTTCAAAAAACCCCCTCTGGTATATGACGTGTTCCTTAGGCCTATGTGAGAGGGTGACAAATCGGGTCCCAAAGCTTAAGAAATGGGTGGATTGGAGGAACTACTTCAAGACCATGCCTAAGGATGATTTCACATGCACACCGGGATTTCTCAAGACCCAAGAGTTCCATTCAAGACTCTCCTCTGGCATAGAGCTACGTCTAATTGGTGGGACCGACTTCGTACTATACAATGCTCACCAGTGCCTCCCATAACTCGGCCTTCCTCGGCACATCTTTGAAGAAGCTTCTCATCTTCCACCACTCAAGAAGAGGGAATTAGGCTCAAGCGGGGATCAAGAAGAGATCAAGACAATCATGGCACAATGGAGAGTTGGACTTCTTCATCGGTGCAAGCAATATGTTGAAGAAGAGGAAGAGAAATGCAAATTATATGTACTAGCTCTTAAGAAATTGAGGCCCATGGTGGCCCATTAGCCATGTAATGAATCTCTTTTATGAATAAAAGTTGTTCTTTATTGTAAAAATTTATGCTTATGTAATGAGAATGTGGAATCAATGTTAATCTTGGTGTTAATTTTGCAAAACAAGGAGGTTCTGTTTGAAATTACTGATACCGCGTCCAAGTGATGGACGCTATTTAATGAATAGCTACTGAGGAAAAGGCGCATACAAAAATTATCAGGATTTTCAATTTTCAAAACATTTTTAAGAGCGCACCTTAGATAAAGGCGTTGGTCATAAACAGCGCCCATACCCCCGTCGCCTACCAGAAAACCCGTTTTCTTCAAAAGTTTTTTTATCAATCAAAATTACTAAGTAGCGCCATTGATATAACCGCCTACTTATAGCCAACGCCTACCATAAGGTCGCCTATCAGAAATGTGACATGACAGTCGCAATGATGATTTCTGCCATTTCCCATGCAAACATAAACGCGCCTATAACCTTGTCGTGTTAAACGTTAAAGGCGTCCAGATTACGGGCGCAAATTCAGTTTAAATTGAAAACAAAAAATTGCCCGTTAGCCCTCGTCCCTTCGTCTCTCTCTCATTCTCTCCAACTCTCTCGATCTCTCTCTCACATCTCCCTTCTCTCATCTCTCTTCCTCATCTCCTTTCCGTTCTCTGCCGCTACGATGGACGCCGGCGGCCCAAGCTCGTTGAAGAGGCAGCGGACGACCGCCCCTGCGGTGGTTTTGCTAGAGGAAGACGAAGACGTGGCCGCGGAGGGAGCCCCCCCGTGGCGGTGGTGATGGCGGAGGACGTCGGGGGCGGTGGAGAAAACGAGGAAGGAGAAGACGATGGTGCCGAAGAGGATGCCCAAGATGG
This sequence comes from Amorphophallus konjac, assembly GCA_022559845.1. Classification (NCBI taxonomy): domain Eukaryota; kingdom Viridiplantae; phylum Streptophyta; class Magnoliopsida; order Alismatales; family Araceae; genus Amorphophallus; species Amorphophallus konjac. Next base: position 438,538,696 of record CM040126.1, read on the forward strand.
TGGCGGCGACGGTGGGAGCGACAGTGGTGCAGTCACCGGTGCCGGAGAAGAGAACAACGGCGACGACGAGGGGGAAGGCGACGGTGGGGCACCGCCTCGCCCACCCCCTCAACCTCCCGCAGGTGGCGGTCCGGCGAAGAAGAAGGTAAGGAGCATTTTTATTAGTTTTTTGTTTTTATTTTTTAATTTTAATTTATTTTTCCATTCACGGGAGGGAGGGAGGATGGAGGTAGATAACTCAGGAAAATGGCGACCACGACAGTGGCGCTATTCCTGAATACGCGCCCCCAGGGTGGCACTTTCTCAAATAACGCGACCAGGGACTGGTCGCCTTTTAGGAAAAGAATCGGGCAGACAGAAATACCCCTAGCAAGAGGCGTCCAAGACCCGGTCACTGCTTGGAATAAAACGCCCATGGCCAGGGCGTGTCTTAAAAATTGGAGTCTAAGGTCCAGTCACCTTCTACATGCATGCATTTTCTTCTTTTATATATAAATCTCAGATCTTTTATAAGTAGCGCCCTGGTTCTAGTCGTCCTTTTAAAGAAACGCCTAGAGCCCGGTCGCCATTTAAAAAAAAATTAGTCTATCAGGCAGTCGCCCTTTTAATTAATTGTAATTTTCATTTCCTTTGTTATAAATTGATATTCTAATCATTCCTTTTGCTGCAGGGACTGATACAGACCTGCATTTCATGGTTACAAGTGATGGCGGCTCATGATGGCCTGCCCAACTTCCAGAGGGCGAGGTTAGAGGCGATGGGCTTCGGGCCCTTTCCGAGCATCGAGCCGGTACGCCCTGACCTTATCTTGATTCAGATTTTGAGGGAGCGATGGGACAGAGTTAGTCGGGCATTTCTGATACCCTGGGGTCACATGGTACCATCCTTGGCGGACGTTACTAGGATTACCGGGCTGAGGATGGATGGAAAGGCTGTGAGTGGGATCACCCTACCCGACTATAGTGAGCTAGCTGTGAGACTCCTAGGAATAGACACAGTCTATGAGCCCCCCTGTAGGACGATAGCCCGCACCGACCTGACGAGGGCCATGGGGTTAGGGGATGCTAGACATAGGTCTGGGGAATCTTAGACAGCCTATGTAGCCCATCTGACCACCAGTGCCTGAGCCACCTATTGCCAGGATCCAGCTGATAGGGTGAGGGTAGACATAGATCTGAGGAGGTTCTTGTTTCTGATGCTAGGGTGGTTGCTTCTGGGGACGAAGGGAGATGACATAAACTGCAAGTTCCTGGGAGTTTTAGAGGATCTGGAGGGAGTAGGGAGGTATGCTTGGGGGGCCGCCCTGCTGGCACACCTGATAGCAGATCTTTCTACGGGGACCGATCGAGAGACGATTGTCAGTGGCTTCTCACCATTTCCATAGGTATGCATCTTTCTTTTAATTTTTGTTCAATTTAATTATGTTTATGATTATATGTGTAAATGCAACTGATGAATGCTGATGACTATAGGTGTGGAGTCACCTTTACTTCCCGATGGACCGGTCCGATACTCGATCAGGAGAGAAGGCTGCCTACCCCCTAGCTCGGCAGTGGTTGCCGTGCTTGTCTGGAGCGCCTCACGACTACGAGCTGATGGTCACGAGGCGGGAGCTGCGAGACTTCCCCCTTCACTGGTATGCAAATGAATTTGATGCATTGCTTCTAATTTCTTGCCTTTTAGTTTTCTGCCCTATATGATACTTATGATTTATGACATGCAGGTTGTCTGGAGACCCTACGAGGGGATGCCTGATGAGGGCCAGCCGTGGGTCATAGCGGGTCGACCTTATTTTGGGCGTGACATCTGGGTTCACTGCCTAAATGAGATCGAGCCGCTACGGCTTCGGTTGGTCATGAGGACTCTTGGCTTCCACCAGGAGTGGGTTGACGTGGAGGAGCCTCGCGGGATTGGGCGGAAGACCCGCAGGCGGACCAAGGCAATCGACTGGAGGGTCCGGTTCCCAGAGCAGTACGCGGACTGGCAGTGGCACAAGATTCTAGTCATCTCCTACGCCCCGGACAATTCAACCTACATTCAGCGTTACTGCGAGGTTTACGGGAGGCGAGACCAGATGAGGCCGATCGGGGTATGTATGAAAAATTTATTTTTAGTTGTTCTTATATGTCTCTGAGATATGTTACTAATGAATGTGTTATGCAGGATGCACGAGATAGAGCGGCAGTGGACTTGCATGCTCACCTCCACAGCTTGGAGGCTCAGCTGGCGACCACTCGTGCATACTTAGAGGTCCTAGTGAGTATGCCCTATCTTCAAATTCTTTCCTTTTTATTAGATTAATATGATGTTCAACCACTGATAGTCTCAATGAATGCAGCGTGCCGAGCAGGGAGCGGTGGTAGCGGGAGATGCCGGAGGGGCATCGAGCTCGCAGGGACCGACGGTCGAGGTTGCCGTTCTAGAGCAGAGGCTTGCGGGAGCCATCACACGAGCCGAGGCGGCAGAGCGTGATCTCACTGAGCGGGTAAGTTTTTAAAAGATTTCAGGTCCAACTTAAGTTCAGAATTTAAATTTAATTTATGCATCTGATGGAATTGAATGTTGCAGGTGACTGAGCTGCAGACCGCACTTGCCCAGACCACGGACCGCGACCGTCGGATCGCGGAGTTGGAGGAGGAGGGGAGACAGCACCAGATAGAGGTGAGTGACGCTAGCATTACTCTTAATTTGTCTTCTAGAATGTTTTTCCTTTAATTTTGTTGATAATGCTGTTAAATGATGTAGGGCGCGCAGCTACAAAATGCTTATGAGCAGGCCGTGATGGCAGGCGCCGAGCTCGCGTTTCGTGACCAGCGGGTCGCGGAACTAGAGGAGGCGTTGAGACGTCGAGAGACCCTACCTACTGACGTGGTAGAGCTGAGGGTCACCCTCGATATGGAGAGGAGGGAGCGTGCTCGGGAGCGAGAGGAGCAGCGAGCGGAGCGGCTGGCGCGAGAGCAGGAGCACCGAGCAGAGCGACTAGCACGAGAGCAGGAGCTGGCAGACGCGAGGATGCAGATAGCCACCCTTCAGGAGTGGCTTCGGCTCATGGAGGAGCGTTTATAGTGAGGCAGGGATAAAGCTCGGGCGGCAGGGCTCTCCTTCACTGGCACATCGTACATGGCAGGCTTCTCTTCTCGACAGAGGACAGAGGCCGGGGATGCTGTGAGGTCGACAGCCTCACAGGGTTCGATGAGGCCTCCACAGGTTCCCCCCAGGGGCAGGGATGAGGGTCCAGCAGAGGGTGGTGGGGAGAGTTAGAGAGGGAGACTTGTTGTACTCCTCCACCTGTATATCATGTACTCAGATATTTTACATATATGAGATTTTGATGTTACCTGAGCTTGTCGGCTTGAGCACTTGCGTTGTCTTCTCCCTTTCTTTCTCTTCCTTCTTGCCATGTGTCTGTAGTTCATACAAACAGATTAATTCATCTGTTCGGCTTGGCCCCTTGCTCAATAAGCAAGGGGTTGTCGCTATTTTTGACCTTGATGACGGGTCAAGGGGCCAAGCCTCTAATTAATTAAGGCAAATCACAAAAGAAAGAAAATGTGACATGTAAGCAAGCAAATGTAAACTTGAAATAAAGAATGTCCACACAAGAGTGCAAGATGGGAAAGCAGTGGACTTATCATTTTTATTTCCTTTATTTTTTTCTTTTTTTCTTTTTTTCTTTTCTTTTTTTCTTTTTCTTTTTTCTTTTTTTCTTTTTTTCTTGCTTTTTTTAAATCTTTAATTGAAAATAATGACATAAATATTAGAAAAAAAACTTTCTATTCTATTTTCTGTGAAATGAGGCTGAACATAGCACAAAGGTCCTGAATCTTACTCAATCACCATCTTAGATTCATTAATCTTTCTTAAATAATTTAACAACGGGTTAACGTGCTTAATGACTTGTGCATTTACTCATATTCTCTTGCGGCCCATCCTTCTTGGTCGGTCTTTACCATCCCTTACAACCTACCATAGAGGGAGAAGTGAAGAATAAGTTGAGGAAGCTTAGAGAGATTTCGGAGAACAAGGAGACTTTCCTCCCCTTCCCTAATGCCTATTGGGGTTCGGTCTTTGGCTTAAGGAAATTTTGTTACTCTTTTGCCCTTATTCACGCATACTTACGCCCAGGATTTTCCCTGCGGGGACTTTACCATCTTGACATACTTTTCTTTTGTTTGTAACTTTCTCTTTTCTTTCTTTTCAAAAATAAAGACCTAATTGTACTTGGGCTTTATAGCATTTTGTTCCCTTTTGGGCCCTGACTTCCACCTACTCGGGCGGCGGGTAGGTTTGGTTAGCATTCCTTGACTCGTACTCCCTCTCGTGAGTCGAAGAGAAGAGAATATGTGGAGTTTTTACATTCTTAGTTTGGGTCTGACTTTGTTCGAATTTTGGACCGTTTGAGTTTAAGAGTAAAGCGTGTAGTGTGTACAAGTATTGACCCCAAGGTTAAACCATCAAGACTGAAGAATGAATTAAGGATTTTGATCTTTCGGGCTTGCGGCCTATGCACTATGTCAGCCTGCGATTTTCAAAATTTTTCTGACGGGATCGGAAAATAGCTCCAACAAAAAAGAGTTGTTAATTAGTATTTATGGTCGTGTTTTGTTAATCGGGCCACATGTTTAAGCCTAATGGATCATGTTTTATGTCTACATTTTTATTTTGTGTCTTTTAGTCTTCCCAAGAGAGTTATAATGAGTCTTAGGTGTTAGGTGTTAGTTGAAGTTTAATGAGTGTCTTTTGATTTTCTTTTGGAGTCTATAAATGTGTTATGTAACCTCTCTTTAAAAGACAATGAAATGAAGTTAATTTTTGGAAAGATGGGGAAACCCCCACTCCCTACCTCTTTCCCCCTCCTTTCCCTCCTACGTCCCAACCCCTCCCTCACCCTCTTGGCCTCTCCCCATGCGGCCCTCCCTCTCTTGCCTGCGTCTCTTTCTTTACCCCATCTCTCTTCACATTCTCCCCTCCCCAGCCATCTCTCTGCCGTCTGCACCGGCCTCCCTGAGCTTCTCCCCCCCTCCAGCTTCTCCCTCCTTAGCCTCTTACGCTCATCTCTCACTCTCCTTCTCTCTTTTCTACACATACCACCGTAGCACTGCAACTTCTTTATTCTCGGCTCTCCCCCTCCCCCTCTCTTCACTTCTTCCCTTCCTTTTCTCACTTCTTCTGCTCCCCCTCCACTTCTCCTTTCTCCTCTTTCTCCTCACACCCACCGCCAGCGGTTTCTCCCCCTCTCTCTCTGTCTTCCCTGCTCCCCACGCTCTCTCCGCACACGGTGGCATTCTCCCTCTCTCCCCCCTCTCTCTTCTCATCTCTCCCCATCTCTCCCTCTCTCCCTTCTACAGGCGCCAGTGGCCCCCTCTCTTTCTCTCCCCTTTCTCTCTTTCTCATCTCTCCTCCTCCCTCGTTCACTCTTCTGCACACCCTCACACCGGCGGGCTCCTCCCCTCTCCACCTCTCCCTTCTCTTGCTTCCCTTCTCCTCCTCTCCCTCCACAGATCTTGCTTCTCTTCACCCTGCTAGCCACCGCGGCCTCTCCCCCTCCCTTTCTCTCTCTAGCCCAACCTGCACCACCATCTGTACAAGGTCTCACATGTTCCCCCCTCTCACACCCGCACACACTTGATTCTACCCCTGCGAATGGCCCCTCTGCATGCCACACCACCACTGCCCCCCCCCCTTTCCCAGCGTTATCTCCCTCCAACCCTCCCACTGTTCTGCAGAGGCGCCGCACCAAACTCCCCTTCTCTCGGTGCTCTCACCCCCTCTCTCTCTCTAACCTTCGGTCTTCTCCTTTCTTCCCCCATCCCCTCCCCTCTGCACCCCCTCTCATTGCCTTCCTTTATCTATTTTTATCCACCCCGGTTGCTCTGCCCAGAACAGGGCATCGTTTCTCCTCCTCCCCCCCTTCCGCGTGGGCCACCCTCATGCCACACTCACCGTGCAAGTGCCCCGCTCCACCTCTCACCGGTTCCCACCCCTCACCTCTCACCTGCAACTCCACCAGCCGCCTGTCCTGTAGCGACCCGGATTCCGGATACCCGGTGTACCCGGTATAAATACCGAATACACGTGATACCATATGGGACCCGCGAGGCCTCCCAAGCGCGGGAAAGCGCCGAAGGGAAAAAGGAGTGTGTGGAATACATTGAAGCCAGCAGATATAACAGTAAGCAAATAAATTTCATTACAATGGATTGCTAAAGTAGCAGAAATAAAATTACTTTTTCATTAATAATTCAAATGTTTACAATTATACACCCGAGTCCAGTCCAAAGGAAAGACAACCAGTCTAGCACAGTACAGTCTGATTGAAAAGAACGTACACAGAAGTCGGGGGAAGCCCGACGCAGGTACAGCTGGCAGGTACAGCAAACGCGCTCCACCAGGAACAGCAGAGGCAGATGGCGAAACCCACCTGAAAAGCAGGGGTGAGTCTCAACAGAAACTCAGTAGGGGTCACGCGGATCCCCACTGGAAAACGCACAGAGCAACGGAAGCAACTACGGAAACAGCAAGTGTAGCAAAGCAGGAAAGGCTACACTAAAAAGCTGTAAACAGACAGGGCACAACAGGAGTAGGGAACAGGCTAAGAGCAAGGGGAGCTCAACAACAAAGAAGAGCCAGGCCGTAAAACACGGGACGACGGCCACCGATGAGAACTCGGCACCCTAAGCTACTCCAAACGGCAACAGACGGTCGACCCCAAACTCACACAGTAGGGTAACCCAGTCCGACAGCCAAAGCAAAGGCGAAGGCAGACGCGGACGCCAAAAACACAGATAAAACACGACAGGAGACGTCGTGCACGCAGCCCCACGCATGACGAGAATGTCATGCCAACGACGGAACACTGACCTCGAGTACGGCCACGAGAGGGCAACTCGTGAAGGTCACAGCGCACAAGAAAAACGCGAGAGTCACAGCACCGAGTGACAGGAGCACCCTCCTCCCAGAAGAACAGCCAGATGCGTCCACTGACGACTTACACTGCGCCACAAGTGTCATGTCTCTCAAAGACAAGACACACCAAAAACCAGGTCCGAGGAACAACCGTTCCAAGGAAACATGGTACCACAGCACATGACTGCAGCACCAACTGCGAGTGACTAGTCAGGGCCACGCCCGTCGGCGCAAGTCCCCAGTCCCTGACCACGTGTGCACACACCGACCTCTACCTAGGTCAGGCCTCTAGCTAGTATTCCCCTCGGTAGGACGCTACCGTTGGCCGGGGCCTACGGAACTAGCTTAAAAACCGTACGTACCAAACGCAACAGGAAAACCCCTCCACCACTCCCGGTGGGTCGGCAAAAGCCTAGGGCTACAACTAGGGGAGGCTCACAAGGCACGAACTCCGAAACACGGGTGCTAAAGCACAGACAGTCTAAGAAAAGCCCTGTCTCGTGCACCACAAAGCACCCGGCAGTCAAACAACTGCCAACAGACTCAGGACTAGGCAACTGGACCTACAACGCAACGATCCTTGAGTCGAACGACTCAAAGGCAAGATCGTCACAGACAGCGGGACAAGCCGCCAATCGGTCTAATCCTAAGTCAGAAGAAACCACGCTCCGCAGAAAACAATACACGGAGACCTGAGGGAAACACTAAGAACCCTCAGACATGCCTGGACATGCAAATCGAGGTAGAACAACACCTCGAAGCATCCAGAAGCAGTGTCTCGAGTCGGACACAACCACCGAGACACACAAGGTCGCCTGTCAACCCCTGGGTCACACCGGGTTGACCGGAACCAGACCAAACACAAACGAAAGTCACACGTCAACCACTGGGTCACACCGGGTTGACCTGAACCCAACACAATGCTTGAACAGAAGGAAAGAGAGTCTCACCTCAAGTAAAAAGACTCCTGGTCGCCTCATAACGTAGTCTTAGCCCTCATAGGATGTCGGGAGACATCCACGGGACAACGGGTAGACCACAAGGACAAACCAAGATAAGCAGAAATCGAAATCACGGAAAACGGAGCACAAGGCATGTAACGCACCACCCCTAGACCACTACCAGCATGTGACGGTCTAGACCACGGCCGTTACACACCAAACGACGGTCGGACGACAAGCCGTCACTCACACCGCCCTAACTAAGCTATTAACACACGAAGAAAGTAACGGCCGGCACCGAGCGCGTTACATCAATGTGACGCACGGGCCTAAGCGCGTTACAAACTAACGACGCATGGGAGCCAACGCGTTATTCACAATGTGCACAGCCACCCACAACCAAAGCGAAGTAACGCGCAACGCCAGGCGCGTTACAAACAAACAACGCGGCAAGGGAGACGCGTCACAATCAAACGACGCACGGGGGCAGGCTCGTTATTCTCAACGGCACAGCCACCCTCAACCCAGCATAAAACAACGAACGACGGCCGGAGCCAGGCGCGTTATAACACAACGACGCAAGGGGGTATATCCGTTATATCCAACGGGTACAGCCACCCAAGCTCGGCCCAACAGAATGTAACGGCCAGGGGCAGGCGCGTTACACTCAAACAACGCACGGGGGCACGATCGCTGGAGGCACCGCCTCAACAGGTCAAACGTCGGTCAAACAGCAAGTAACGGCCAGGACCAGGCGCGTCACTTTCCTCTAACGCGCTGGGTCAAGCGCGTTAGATCAACCGACTCAACCCCAAAACAAAACGACAAAGAGGAAGTAACGCGCTAGCCTAGGCGCGTTACAAGGAAGCGACGCGCCACCCTAGGGCCGTCACTTACCCAGAAGCCAGCAAACTTGAAAACGCCTAAACAAATGGCGGTCTATCGTAGGGCCGTCAGAGCCAAATAACGGCCACTGAAACGACCGCTACATCGGTCACGGCGGGAAAACAGAGGAACGGCCGAATCGGCCCGTTCCACGCCCCATTCACGCCGAAACGCAGGGGATACAAACCCAAACGATAAATAACAACATCAGGGGACTCCAAACCCCACATGCAAGCTCAAAAACGCAAGATCCGGGCGATTTAGACAAATCGACCCTAAGTGAGTCACCGAGGTTCCCGGGCTTCTACCGGCCTCGAATGAACACCAAATCACACGAAATCAACGTGGATGGGATCCTAACATCCCAGCGGTCAGTTAGAAACTAACTACGCCGCAAATGGTCGTCGTTTACCGGCCTACCCTAAAAATCACGAAAATCACGGTTTAGGCAAAACAAGCCCAAACTCGACCGTTTCCTAGCCGAACGCCGTGCGATGGCAGGGAAAACGGAGAGGACGAAGTAAGGATCAGTCACCCTACCTCCACCGAAGAAACAGTGCCCCGAAGGGACTAAACCACGCCAAAATCCACTCGCGAACCGATTTCACCGGCTTTGAATCCACCGTTCGGGATCGCGCCAGAATCGATCCGATCCTCGCCCCATCGCGCACCCAGCCAGCTCCACAGCCTCGCCAACCCGCCACGATCGCTCCGTCTCAGCCGGGGCCAAAGAGGGGGAAGAACGAGAGAGAACGGGAGAGAGAGAGTGGGATCGCGAGAGTGAGGAGAGAGAGAGAGGAAAAGGAAATAAAAAGAAAAGAAATTAGGAAATTTTCCTAATTTCCAAAAATTCCGAAAATGCGCCGAAAATGCACAAATTCAGAAAAATACGCAAAAATAGCCGAAACGACCGGCTCGAAGAGTACATCGTCGCTGTAGCATCCACGAGTTCGAGAATTGACAAACAAACTCACCGTAGGGTTCCGTAACTAGTACGAGAGAAAAACCCACACGGCTCGTCAAACTCAACTCGGAAGCCACAAAAGCGAACTGAAACTCAACGAAACCAATCCGAAACAGATCCGAAAGATCCAGCAAGACCTGCAAAGGATCCAGCAAAGATCCACCAAGGATCCAGGGCATTACATCCTCCCCTCCTTTAAGAAATTTCACCCTCGAAATTAAGGACTAACAAAGGAGAAGCAAGGGAGAACAACCCAGCAGCACAAATCTCGAAAAACACAGCTCAGAGGAACACTGTCAGATCACAATTACAGGTACACACTCTAGCTTCCAAGACAGCAAGTCCACAGCATGAGTATGGCACCAAAGTGAACACATCTGACACCTCCGAAGCAATGGCAACGTCGCTTACGTCTCACCAGATAAGAGACACGACCGCCACAACAACCGAGAATCAACACCGAAAAACACAATAACAGCACGGCAAGCAGCAGCTTACACCAGGAGACAAAGTCCTTACAGCTGACAGCTCGCAACGTCATCGGCTCGAGTGCCAAAGGTGACAGGGAACACCTGGCACACAGAACGCCAACGACCACAACACCACTGGACCACAGGCACAATCAAGTCAGTCCTCACTCAGATATCACATCTGATTAAGTCGCAAGCTAACTCTACCCAAGAGAAAGGGAGTACAGCAAGCTAACTGACAACACGATGGTCCAAGACAAGAACACAAAATCATAAAGAAACAGCGCCAAAACAACAACACAACGGCAACACCTGCAGGATTCCGGCTCCACACAACACGCAGGGCCAAGGAACACCACTGCAAGCAGGGTCACATCAAGGCACATAACAGCTGAACACATGACCACACGGGACAGGTCACGCATCAGACTACTCACCAAGAGAAGACCCACAACAACGAGAAACGACAATCTCGGGGAACGCATCTCAAGGACTACGAACACGCCTCGAGAGCACAACACCCAAGAAAAGAAATGCAGAGTAGAGGGTACTCAATCAGCAGGAATGCCGACAAATTCCTCAATACTCGCAAAATGCCAATGCCAACACCAAAAAAACCACAAACAATGGCACGGCAACATACAAAGTCAAGGCACGAGAAGCCAAGATGAAGTCACACCGAGAAAGGACAAACCTCTCGACAAATGGGTAGCCAACCCACACACTTCCGCTGCACCCTCAACAATGCGCACAGGCAATAGAACAACATCGGTAGTCGCATCTCGGCACACACCAGGCGTCATCGCAATCAACAAAGATCGCAATTAACAGGCCACGAGCACCGATCTCGCGAACAACCGATCACAAGGAGCCTAAGTGCAACAAAGGAAGAGCACCAGCTTTAGCACAAAACACGCGGAAAGAGCCAATCTCAGTTTACCTTTACATCCTGGAACAACAAATGAGCCTTCATAACACATCGGCCGTTGGACACGTCACGACAAATACGGTACACGACAGCTCTTAACACCATTACGGAGTCCAAAGCCAAGCAACCGTACAATAAGAAACAGATCAGGCTCAAAACAAAGCTGTCCACACTTAAGCAGACGCAGGACAAAGGCATAACTAAGACATCAATTCCAAGGCTAACCTCGAAAAAGCTTCACCAAAGAGGGATGAGAAGCAACGAGCTCGACAACAGCAGCTCACCAGGAAGGGAAAAACCTAGGCTCGCCCGAGCAACTTCTCTAACACGGAATCTAATCGAACACTTCAACAGAAGCAAAACACATCAGGAGCTACACAGACTCAAGTCGGGACAACCAAAGCAACGTAAGAATGTGCATGGCCATCACACCAACGCTGAAAGTCATAAGCCACCTGAGCAAAACACAGAAACATCTCGAGCAATGCACTGCAGGTTCACGCCAACCGACAACCACTGCCAAGTGCAACACGATCGAGACAAACTTCAAAACCGAACGAAGCATGCACCTCGTCACACCCAGACGAGAGCAAAACCATCGCGTACAGTGCCAACAAAGCATGCACAAGACCACACATAGTAAACAACGCGATAAACATCGCAACACCTACGCCAGCAAGAGACTATACTGGATCTTACGGACTCTGGTAACTGTATATCTGGATTTCCATGTATCTCACACGACAATGATCTGATAGCTCAGAAAGGAACTCCGAACATCTCAGAACACTGCTCTGATACCAACTGTAGCGACCCGGATTCCGGATACCCGGTGTACCCGGTATAAATACCGAATACACGTGATACCACATGGGACCCGCGAGGCCTCCCAAGCGCGGGAAAGCGCCGAAGGGAAAAAGGAGTGTGTGGAATACATTGAAGCCAGCAGATATAACAGTAAGCAATTAAATTTCATTACAATGGATTGCTAAAGTAGCAGAAATAAAATTACTTTTTCATTAATAATTCAAATGTTTACAATTATACACCCGAGTCCAGTCCAAAGGAAAGACAACCAGTCTAGCACAGTACAGTCTGACTGAAAAGAACGTACACAGAAATCGGGGGAAGCCCGACGCAGGTACAGCTGGCAGCTACAGTAAACGCGCTCCACCAGGAACAGCAGAGGCAGACGGCGAAACCCACCTGAAAAGCAGGGGTGAGTCTCAACAGAAACTCAGTAGGGGTCACGCGGATCCCCACTGGAAAACGCACAGAGCAACGAAGCAACTACGGAAACAGTAAGTGTAGCAAAGCAGGAAAGGCTACACTAAAAAGCTGTAAACAGATAGGGCACAACAGGAGTAGGGAACAGGCTAAGAGCAAGGGGAGCTCAGCAACAAAGAAGAGCGAGGCCGTAAAACATGGGACGACGGCCACCGAGGAGAACTCGGCACCCTAAGCTACTCAAAACGGCAACAGACGGTCGACCCCAAACTCACACAGTAGGGTAACCCAGTCCGACAGCCAAAGCAAAGGCGAAGGCAGACGCGGACGCCAAAAACACAGACAAAACACGACAGGAGACGTCGTGCAAGCAGCCCCACGCATGACGAGAATGTCATGCCAACGACGGAACACTGACCTCGAGTACGGCCACGAGAGGGCAACTCGCGAAGGTCACAGCGCACAAGAAAAACGCGAGAGTCACAACACCGAGTGACAGGAGCACCCTCCTCCCAGAAGAACAGCCAGATGCGTCCACTGACGACTTACACTGCGCCACAAGTGTCATGTCTCTCAAGGACAAGACACACCAAAAACCAGGTCCAAGGAACAACAGTTCCAAGGAAACATGGTACCACAGCACAGGACTGCAGCACCAACTGCGAGTGACTAGTCAGGGCCACGCCCGTCGGCGCAAGTCCCCAGTCCCTGACCACGTGTGCACACACCGACCTCTACCTAGGTCAGGCCTCTAGCTAGTATTCCCCTCGGTAGGACGCTACTGTTGGCCGGGGCCTACGGAACTAGCTTAAAAACCGTACGTACCAAACGCAACAGGAAAACCCCTCCACCACTCCCGGTGGGTCGGCAAAAGCCTAGGGCTACAACTAGGGGAGGCTCACAAGGCACGAACTCCGAAACACGGGTGCTAAAGCACAGACAGTCTAAGAAAAGCCCTATCTCGTGCACCACAAAGCACCCGGCAGTCAAACAACTGCCAACAGACTCAGGACTAGGCAACTGGACCTACAACGCAACGATCCTTGAGTCGAACGACTCAAAGGCAAGATCGTCACAGACAGCGGGACAAGCCGCCAATCGGTCTAATCCTAAGTCAGAAGAAACCACGCTCCGCAGAAAATAATACACGGAGACCTGAGGGAAACACTAAGAACCCTCAGACATGCCTGGACATACAAATAGAGGTAGAACAACACCTCGAAACATCCAGAAGTAGTGTCTCGAGTCGGACACAACCACTGAGACACACAAGGTCGCCTGTCAACCCCTAGGTCACACCGGGTTGACCGGAACCAGACCAAACACAAACGAAAGTCACACGTCCACCATTAGGTCACACCGGGTTGACCTGAACCCAACACAATGCTTGAACAGTAGGAAAGAGAGTCCCACCTCAAGCAAAAAGACTCCTGGTCACCTCATAACGTAGTCTTAGCCCTCATAGGATGTCGGGAGACATCCACGGGACAACGGGTAGACCACAAGGACAAACCAAGATAAGCAGAAATCGAAATCATGGAAAACGGAGCACAAGGCATGTAACGCACCACCCCTAGACCGCTACCAGCATGTGACGGTCTAGACCATGGCCGTTACGCACCAAACGACGGTCGGACAACAAGCCGTCACTCACACCACCCTAACTAAGCTATTAACACATGAAGAAAGTAACGGCCGGCACTGAGCGCGTTACATCAATGTGACGCACGGGCCTAAGCGCGTTACAAACTAACGACGCATGGGAGCCAATGCGTTATTCACAACGTGCACAGCCACCCACAACCAAAGCGAAGTAACGCGCAACGCCAGGCGCGTTACAAACAAACAACGCGGCAAGGGAGACGCGTCACAATCAAACGACGCACGAGGGCAGGCTCGTTATTCTCAACGGCACAGCCACCCTCAACCCAGCATAAAACAACGAACGACGGCCGAGCCAGGCGCGTTATAACACAACGACGCAAGGGGGTATATCCGTTATATCCAACGGGCACAGCCACCCAAGCTCGGCCCAACAGAATGTAACGGCCAGGGGCAGGCGCGTTACACTCAAACAACGCACGGGGGCACGACGCTGGAGGCACCGCCTCAACAGGTCAAACGTCGGTCAAACAGCAAGTAACGGCCAGGACCAGGCGCGTCACTTTCCTCTAACGCGCTGGGTCAAGCGCGTTAGATCAACCGACTCAACCCCAAAACAAAACGACAAAGAGGAAGTAACGCGCTAGCCTAGGCGCGTTACAAGGAAGCGACGCGCCACCCTAGGGCCGTCACTTACCCAGAAGCCAGCAAACTCGAAAACGCCTAAACAAATGGCGGTCTATCGTAGGGCTGTCAGAGCCAAATAACGGCCACTGAAACGACCGCTACATCGGTCACGGCGGGAAAACAGAGGAACGGCCGAATCGGCCCGTTCCACGCCCCATTCACGCCGAAACGCAGGGGATACAAACCCAAACGATAAATAACAACATCAGGGGACTCCAAACCCCACATGCAAGCTCAAAAAAGCAAGATCCGGGCGATTTAGACAAATCGACCCTAAGTGGGTCACCGAGGTTCCCGGGCTTCTACCGGCCTCGAATGAACACCAAATCACACGAAATCAACGTGGATGGGATCCTAACATCCCAGCGGTCAGTTAGAAACTAACTACGCCGCAAATGGTCGTCGTTTACCGGCCTACCCTAAAAATCACGAAAATCACGGTTTAGGCAAAACAAGCCCAAACTCGACCGTTTCCTAGCCGAACGCCGTGCAATGGCAGGGAAAACGGAGAGGACGAAGTAAGGATCAGTCACCCTACCTCCACCGAAGAAACAGTGCCCCGAAGGGACTAAATCACGCCGAAATCCACTCGCGAACCGATTTCACCGGCTTTGAATCCACCGTTCGGGATCGCGCCAGAATCGATCCGATCCTCGCCCCATCGCGCACCCAGCCAGCTCCACAGCCTCGCCAACCCGCCCACGATCGCTCCGTCTGCAGCCGGGGCCAAAGAGGGGGAAGAACGAGAGAGAACGGGAGAGAGAGAGTGGGATCGCGAGAGTGAGGAGAGAGAGATAGGAAAAGGAAATAAAAAGAAAAGAAATTAGGAAATTTTCCTAATTTCCAAAAATTCCAAAAATGCGCCAAAAATGCAGAAATTCAGAAAAATACGCAAAAATAGCCGAAACGACCGGCTAGAAGAGTACATCGTCACTGTAGCATCCACGAGTTCGAGAATTGACAAACAAACTCACCGTAGGGTTCCGTAACTAGTACGAGAGAAAAACCCACACGGCTCGTCAAACTCAACTCGGAAGCCACAAAAGCGAACTGAAACTCAACGAAACCAATTCGAAACAGATCCGAAAGATCCAACAAGACCTGCAAAGGATCCAGCAAAGATCCACCAAGGATCCAGGGCATTACATGTCCTCTGTCTGCCCCCCCTCCATCATGCAGTCCCAGCCGCACCAAGCAGGCACCTCGCCACCGCGTACGCGTAGCCACTGCCGATCCAAGCACGCGGAGGTCAGGAGGTCCGCCTCCTTCCCAGAGCGACCACCCTCCGAGCTCAGCGACATCCACAACACGGCGAACACATGGATCACATGTCAAGCATGGCACGCCAGGCACCCCATTCCTAGTGCACCTCCCGCCGATGTCACCAACGGACCAAGTACGCCAGCAGTGCGAGCATGCCGTGACTCACGGTCGAAGCACGGTGATCTTCGCACCCACGCCAGTGCCCACGTCGCGGCCACAATGCCGCTGTCGTGCCACCATCAGCCCACCGTCCTGCCATCGTATCTGCCGCCGCTGTCGGCTGTCTTCTCGTCACCTCGACGGGTGAGCCCGACGACCGGGCCCGGCTGCAACCGTCCTATCCGGATCTAAGCACGACGAGCATGCGGGCCTCACGTCCGGGCATGGCACCAAGCATCCGGGCATGGCGAGCACGCCCCCCCCTCTGAGCATGGCGACCATAGCGCCCACTCCTCGCCCCGCCGCTCCCAGCTCGCCACCGCCAAGTACCCTGCCCATGCACCCTGTCCACATGAGAACCCCACCCCTGCCACCATGCACGCGGCCATTTTGACCCTTACACTGGCCCTTCCATCCGCCAAGCCATGCAGCACGTACCCCCTCCCACACCCCTCCACAACCACCTGCGTTTACTTGCACTGGCCCTCTCCCGTGCTACCCAAGTGCATGGCCCATTTAATGTCCTGACCGCTCCTCTTTATGTTGCTTCTGGAGTTAAGTTCATGCCAAGCTTTAATGCATGTGATATATGGGAAAAGGGCATGAGATCCCCTCGCAAGGATAGAACTAAAACTGACGAAGTTATCATCGAGCTCACTAGATTCTCAACCGAGTACACCAAGCTATTACAAGACCATCAAGGGGTGGGCCCAATCTACAAGCTACTTCGGCTTCTACCGCAAGCCAACCCCACACCATGAAGCATGGCTCAGCTGCACTTCCTCATCCTCTTATGAACAAAGATGAAGCATGTTTCTTGAAAATAAGAAAGAAATCCAAAGGCCCAGGGCTCGTTTCACATCAATTGGTATCAGAGCAAGTCGTCCGGTTTGTCCCAACAAGTCGGGGTCCTGCAGATTCGAGAATCAAGGTTCGAGGTCGAACCTTCTCCAAGTGGAGGGGTTTGACGGGATCGGAAAATAGCTCCAACAAAAAAAGAGTTGTTAATTAGTATTTATGGTCGTGTTTTGTTAATCGGGAGACATGTTTAAGCCTAATGGATCATGTTTTATGTCTACAATAATCATGTAAGAGTCTTTTTTTATTTTGTGTCTTTTAGTCTTCCCAAGAGAGTTATAATGAGTCTTAGGTGTTAGGTGTTAGTTGAAGTTTAATGAGTGTCTTTTGATTTTCTTTTGGAGTCTATAAATGTGTTATGTAACCTCTCTTTAAAAGACAATGAAATGAAGTTAATTTTTGGAAAGATGGGGAAACCCCCACTCCCTACCTCTTTCCCCCTCCTTTCCCTCCTACGTCCCAACCCCTCCCTCACCCTCTTGGCCTCTCCCCATGCGGCCCTCCCTCTCTTGCCTGCGTCTCTTTCTTTACCCCATCTCTCTTCACCCTCTCCCCTCCCCAGCCATCTCTCTGCCGTCTGCACCGGCCTCCCTGAGCTTCTCCCCCCTCCAGCTTCTCCCTTCTTAGCCTCTCGCACTCATCTCTCACTCTCCTTCTCTCTTTTCTACACATACCACCGTAGCACTGCAACTTCTTTATTCTCGGCTCTCCCCCTCCCCCTCTCTTCACTTCTTCCCTTCCTTTTCTCACTTCTTCTGCTCCCCCTCCACTTCTCCTTTCTCCTCTTTCTCCTCATACCCACCGCCAGCGGTTTCTCCCCCTCTCTCTCCGTCTTCCCTGCTCCCCATGCTCTCTCCGCACACGGTGGCATTCTCCCTCTCTCCCCCCTCTCTCTTCTCATCTCTCCCCATCTCTCCCTCTCTCCCTTCTACAGGCGCCAGTGGCCCCCTCTCTTTCTCTCCCCTTTCTCTCTTTCTCATCTCTCCTCCTCCCTCGTTCACTCTTCTGCACACCCTCACACCGGCGGGCTCCTCCCCTCTCCACCTCTCCCTTCTCTTGCTTTTCCTTCTCCTCCTCTCCCTCCACAGATCTTGCTTCTCTTCACCTTGCTAGCCACCGCGGCCTCTCCCCCTCCCTTTCTCTCTCTAGCGCAACCTGCACCACCATCTGTACAAGGTCTCACATGTTCCCCCCTCTCACACCTGCACACACTTGATTCTACCCCTGCGAATGGCCCCTCTGCATGCCACACCACCACTGCCCCCCCCTTTCCCAGCGTTATCTCCCTCCAACCCTCCCACTGTTTTGCAGAGGCGCCGCACCAAACTCCCCTTCTCTCGGTGCTCTCACTCCCTCTCTCTCTCTAACCTTCGGTCTTCTCCTTTCTTCCCCCATCCCCTCCCCTCTGCACCCCCTCTCATTGCCTTCCTTTATCTATTTTTATCCACCCCGGTTGCTTTGCCCAGAACAGGGCATCGTTTCTCCCTCCTCCCCCCCTTCCGCGTGGGCCACCCTCATGCCACACTCACCGTGCAAGTGCCCCGCTCCACCTCTCACCGGTTCCCACCCCTCACCTCTCACCTGCAACTCCACCAGCAGCCTGTCCTCTCTCTGCCCCCCCTCCATCATGCAGTCCCAGCCGCACCAAGCAGGCACCTCGCCACCGCGTACGCATAGCCCCTGCCGATCCAAGCACGCGGAGGTCAGGAGGTCCGCCTCCTTCCCAGAGTGACCACCCTCCGAGCTCGGTGACATCCACAACATGGCGAACACACGGATCACATGTCAAGCATGGCATGCCATGCACCCCACTCCTAGTGCACCTCCCGCCGACGTCACCAACGGACCAAGTACGCCAGCAGTGCGAGCATGCCGTGACTCACGGTCGAAGCACGGTGATCTTCGCACCCACGCCAGTGCCCACGTCGCGGCCACGATGCCACCGTCGTGCCACCATCAGCCCACCGTCCTGCCACCATATCCGCCGCCGCTGTCGGCTGTCTTCTCGTCACCCCGACGGGTGAGCCCGACGACCAGGCCCGGCTGCAACCGTCCTATCTAGATCCAAGCACGACGAGCATGCGGGCCTCACGTCCGGGCATGGCACCAAGCATCCGGGCATGGCGAGCACGGCCCCCCCTCCGAGCATGGCGACCATAGCGGCCACTCCTCGCCCCGTCGCTCCCAGCTCGCCACCACCAAGTACCCTGCCCATGCACCCTGTCCACATGAGAACCCCACCCCTGCCACCATGCACGCGGCCATTCTGACCCTTACACTGGCCCTTCCATCCGCCAAGCCATGCAGCACCTACCCCCTCCCACACCCCTCCACAACCACCTGCGTTTACTTGCACTGGCCCTCTCCCGTGCTACCCAAGTGCATGGCCCATTTAATGTCCAGACCGCTCCTCTTTATGTTGCTTCTGGAGTTAAGTTCATGCCAAGCTTTAATGCATGTGATATATGGGAAAAGGGCATGAGATCCCCTCGCAAGGATAGAACTAAAACTGACGAAGTTATCATCGAGCTCACTAGATTCTCAACCGAGTACACCAAGCTTCTACAAGACCATCAAGGGGTGGGCCCAATCTACAAGCTACTTCGGCTTCTACTGCAAGCCAACCCCACACCATGAAGCATGGCTCAGCCGCACTTCCTCATCCTCTTATGAACAAAGATGAAGCATGTTTCTTGAAAATAAGAAAGAAATCCAAAGGCCCAGGGCTCGTTTCACATCATTTTCTTTTTTCTTTTTTCTTTTATTATTTTTTTTCAAAATTTTTATTTTTATTATTTTTATTTTTTGAAAAGACACAAGGGTAGTACTTCTTCAGATACAAACCATTCTAAGGGTGAGCCAATTCTTCCCCTTCGGCGTTAATCAATTTGTAAACGTTGCCAGGATAAACATCTTTTATTACGTAAGGCCCTTCCCAGTTTGGTTAGAGTTTTGAACGGGGTCCACCGGGTGTTACAAAAATTCTTTTGATCACCATTTCACCGACTTTAAATTTTCTCTCAATTACTTTCTTTTGATAGAAACGTGAAAGCCTGTTTTGGTATACTTTTGCATGTTCAGCGGCAGCCAAACGTTTCTCATCTAAGAGTTCTAATTGTGCAAGGAGAGACTCGCGACGCTTATCAATAGGGAGCTCCTTGTCCAATTGTACTCGTAGAGAAGGAATTAGAATCTCATAGGGGACTACCGCCTCC
Organism: Amorphophallus konjac; assembly: GCA_022559845.1. Lineage (NCBI taxonomy): Eukaryota > Viridiplantae > Streptophyta > Magnoliopsida > Alismatales > Araceae > Amorphophallus > Amorphophallus konjac. The sequence goes on from CM040126.1 coordinate 438,558,801, forward strand.
ATTCCATAAGTGAGGGCGAAAGGGGTTTGCCCGGTAGGAGTACGGATGGAAGTGCGATAGGCCCATAGAGCTTCTACAAGTTTTTCTGGCCAATCCGCAAATTTGTTAGCTTCACAAGTCTTCTTGGTGATTTTAATTAAAGTTTCATTAGTTGCTTCTGCCTGGCTATTGCCCTATGGATAATAAGGAGATGAATGATGCAATGCAATGTTATACCTGTTGCAGAGGTCCTGAAGTTCTTGAGAGATGAATTACGGTCCATTGTCGGTGACGATGGTACTCGGGATGCCGAACCTTGTGATGATATTCTTCATTATAAATTTGCAGACGGTTGACGCTTTGATCTCCACGTAAGCTTCTGCTTCCGCCCACTTGGTGAAGTACTCCGTGGCTGTGAGTATAAATGATTTTGATTTTGTGAGGAGGTTTGAATCACCAAGAGGTCCAATAACATCGAAAGCCCACATGGAGAAAGGCCATGGGGAGGATATAAGATGGAGTGAAGAAGCAGGAGAATAGATTTTGTCGGCGTGTAGTTGGCACTTGACACACCTTCAAACATAGATGGAGCAATCCTCTTCTAGAGTGGGCCAATAGAAGCCTAATCTAAGGATTTTCTCAGCTAGCATCTGGCTATTCACATGGCCACCACACACTCCAGAATGTGCCTCTTCCACGACTTTCCAAGATTCGTCATCGTCGAGGCATCTAAGTAAAATTCCAGTGAGACCTCTTCTATAAAGCATACCTCCAACCAAGGTGTATCTCTGAGCAACTCTTCTAATGACTTTCTTTTCTTCAGTTGTGGCCTCTTCAGGATATGACTGATCATAACAATATTTAGCAATCTCATAATACCATGACTTTTCCTCGTCAACCAGTTCTTCTTCTAAATCCAACAACATGACATCCTTATTCTGAATAATTTCACCTTCCTTAATCTTCTTAAGCACCTCCTCCTTAATGCCAAGAAAAGCGGGATCCTTAATGGTGGGAGTGTGGTGTTTAAGTCCATCATGGCCTTATCGACATCTTTTCTTGATCTTCTTCGGCCAAACAAATCTGATTATAACCTGAAAAGCCATCCATAAAGGAGAGAGTCTCATATCCTGCCGTATTGTCAATTAAAACATCAATATGGGGGAGTGGGAAGTCGTCTTTAGGACATGCGCGGTTGAGGTCCCAGAAGTCTATGCAAATCCTAACCTTTCCATCTTTCTTCATGATTGGGACAATGTTAGCCACCAAATTAGGATAGAGGATGACTCTAACGAATCTAGCTTTATGGAGCTTATCGACCTCTTCTTTCATTTTTAATGCCATGTTAGGGTGGAAACGTCTCAACCGCTGTTTGACCAGAATGGACCCTGGCTTAAGGGTAAGTCAATGTTCAACGAGCGCAGGGTCTAGTCCTGGCATATCTTCATAACTCCACGCGAATGTGTCCTTATATTCTTGAAGAACCAAAATAAGCACCTCTTCTTCGGAGGGCGGCAAGTTCTTGCTAATGAGGACAATCCTAGGGTCTTCCTCGGTACCCAGATTTATTTCTTTGGTAGGCTCTTCTACTGAGGCTGTCGGCTCATCGAATCTTCTAATGCCACTAGCAAAGGCGTCAGCCTTGTCCGCATATTCTTTGTACTCTTCATCCCCCTCTTCAATAAGATCTTCATCATTCATTATCTCGTAAACACCAAAACCCTCATTAAAAGCACATGTATCTTCGTATTCGATTTCTGGCAGGATAATCAGATTCTCTACAAATTCGGGAATGGCTAGACAAGCTTGGCATCTGATAGCTAACTCTCTAAAAAATCTACGGGGAATCTGCTTACCCTTGGATTTTCTAATAGCTATCCCGGGTGTAACGACCCAAGAATCCGATTACCGGGAGATACCCGATAACCCAAGACTCGAACCGCTACCCACGAGCAGGGAGGGCTCGTGGGCGGCGGTTCGAGTCTCGGGTTATCGGGTCTCTCCCGGTAATCAGATTCTCGGGTCGTTACAGCTGGTATCAGAGCGGTGGTTGTGGACGTACATAGGAATTCAAAATATTGCAGTGATCAGAGTCCATAATGTCCAGTACAGTTAGCAGCTGGCTTAGGGTTTTGTGTTTGCTTTCCGCCTAGTTTCTCGCTTGAGAGCTTGAGTGCGCTGTGCGGCGCTGTGAAGGTGGTTGCTGTCCGTGACTTTCGTGCCAGCATGGGGGTCTAAGGATCGAGGTCGAGAGCTTTCTCCCTCATCAGTGGTGGCCCTGGTTATGTTGCATTGGGCAGAGGTTACCGACAGGTGTGTCGCTGCGGTGCTACGTTCGAGGAATCTGCAGCGTGGTCAGGTGGCTGGAGAGGATTTTTCGTGCTATCTCATTAGTTCTCCTTCCTTATAGCCGGCGGCTGAGATTCCTGAGACAGAGGAGTCTCCAAGCGAGGCAAGGCTGATTCCTGTGGGTGAGCAATCTTGCTCCAAAAGGGTCCCCGATACGGAGTCCATCCCACCCAGTATAGCTGAAGGAGGCAACGTTGGTGAGACATGTACATAGCTGCCCCTTGGAGCTCAACATTATTTGTATGCCACTCCATACATAGACGGTCATGAATACATGTTGTTATTTGAATTGCAGGGAGTCGGGCTACAGACGCATCACCCGGTGGACCGACATTAGCCTCCATGAGCACTCCCTCCTCGGCCATTGGGGAGGAGCACACCTCCGCAGCTATTCCCGCGCATGAGACAATTTCAGGTATACCATCATGTCGTATCCTTTGTGACTTCCGTGCCTATCCTCTTAATCGAGAACAAGCAATTATTCTTATTTTTTTTATTACAGCTCCCTCGAGAGAGGCCCCAGAGGTGCTCGCAGATTTCCCCGCCCTCGAGGTTGAGTGGCCTGACACCCCTCAGCCTGGGGTGGCACTGGTAGATGTCGATAAGGCTGGCTGACTTCTCCAGGGTCTTGAACAGCTGATCCGAGTGGATCCCTTGCCGACTGCAAAAGCTCTGAGGGGCAGTCTGGAGGCCTTTACCCGGAGTTATCACACGTTTGGCCTTCCCCGAGACACATGGTCGGCGAGGCTGACAGCTTTGTGGAGCGAGTTCGCCCGCCTTCATATCGCGCAGGAATAGAGACAGAGGACTTGGCTGATGATTCAGGAGGAGGAGCAACGGCTCGACAGACTGCGGGCAGCTCAGGCTGAGGCCGAGACTCGCGCTGCAGCCATTCGGGAGCGCGACCGGACCATCTCCTTGCAGGTAGAGGAGCTGAAAAAGGAGATACATGTTCTTTTGCAGTAGACGCAGGAGGCTGAGGAGGAGCACAGTCATCTGCAGGCTGAGGCAGAGGCTCTTCATTGTAGGCTTGAGGGGCTCTAGGAGGAGACTCTTCAGAGTGAGACTCGCCTTGCTGACTTGAGGCAGAGCAAGTTTGGTGCTTGATAGGCTTTAGCGCCCTTTTGTACTTATATGCAGGGATTTTATATTTTGCCCATTCTCGCATAGGTTATCCCGAGGGCTTGTCTCGGGCTCCTTCCTTTTGATGATGTTGATAAATAAAGGACAGAGTTTAGTAGTCTTACTTCCATCCTCTTGCATGCATGCTCTTTTCTTTTTTTCCTTTTTTTTACCACCTTCTCAGCCCTACTTCCATTTCGGGTTTTCGCCAGGACTGGCCCTTTTAACTTTTTTCAATGCGCCCTTACGGGTTTTCACATTGAGGGGTACCCATTTTTACCTAAGACGCCCTTTCGGGTTTTCACCTTAGTCGGGTTAAAGCCTTTTTGCCCTTGGTTGCTCCCCTAACGGAAACAACTAAGGCCGCTGGGGCATCAATACTTTTAGCCCCTTTTTTGGTTTATGAATACCTATAATGCCAAAAGGCAAAAAGGGTTTGACATTCTCAGAGGGATATGTATGCCGCACCAGTGGGACAAGTGGGTGGATTTGACTGTCCTAGTGGGACGTGATTAGCCAAATCCAAAAGCCAATAGATTGAATGGGCTGACAGCTCGAGGAGGGCATACATAGGCCAAGCTCGGTTGGGACAACAAATAAGTAGGCTTAATGGTCCGAAGGGAACATATGGGTTAAACCTGGAAGCCGATAGGTAAGATGGGTTGACAGCCCAAAAGGGGCACCCGTAGGCCAAGCCCGATAGGATGAAAGGGATGGATTTGACAGCTCGGGTAGGACATATGAATCAAACCCACAGGCCGATAGGCAAATAGGGTTGGTAGCCTGAGGAAGGCATGCATAGGCCAATCCCGTGGGGATGAAAGAATAGACTTGACAATCCTAGTGGAGTGTGTGAGTCAAGCCCGAAGCCAAGAGGTGAGATGGGTTGGCAGCCCGAAAGGGACATGCAGAGGCCAGACCCAGAATAAGGCAATGATGAATTTGACAACCTTAGTGGGACGTGAAAGTCAAACCCGAAAGCGATAGGTAATAGATGGGTTGGCAATTGTTGGACCCCAAAAATGTTATTATCAATTTCTGATATTTTCAAAAAAAAAATCAGAAAGCAAGAAAAAATGGATGAGTGTTATTGTAAACGGCCCTCAAGCGACAAGTTCGCCGCTGTCGTAAATTCCCATAAATGTCCCGTCAAAAATATAGGGACTTGTCACAATTTCATACATGCCTCTGTGCATAAAAAGTTTTTAAAGATGGTCTAAAAGCTGCACACTCGCGTGAGGATTCCATTACAAAGAGATATGTTCTTCTTTGGGATGTCCTGACGGTCAACAGGAACAATTTCTCAATCTTGGATCACAAGAAAAAGCCAAAAAGCCACAAGGGCCAGCTTTACACTTGGTCCTACCACAATAAAAACCCTTTTTTTAATCCCCAGGGACATCCTTTTATAGCCAAAAGGGGCCCAAGCACCCTCCGCCTCTTCCCCTTCTTCTCCGCACGGTGGAAGGCCCGGAGGGACCCTCCCCTCCGGTGCATAGCGCACCGGAGGGACCCCCCCGGTGCATAGACCGAAGGAGGACCCCCCCGGTAGCACCCGCACTGAGGGACCCCCTCCGGCACCTTTGGACCGGAGGGGGAACCCCCTCCAGTAACCCTGCCAATCTGAGCCCCCCTATGCGAGTCAAACTGGAGGGAGGGGGGGCCTCGGGTGGTCTTTGACCGGAGGGCCCCCCCTCCGATCCCCTGCACCGGAGGGGGGGCCCCTCCGGTGGAGCTTGACCGGAGGGGAACCCCCTTCGACACCCTATGCAATCGAAGGAGGGGGCTCCCCCCCCTCTTTTGTTCTGTCCGACAAAAAAAAAGAGAGCAAAAAAGCAAAAAATTAAAAAAAAATTGAAGAAGGGAGAGAAGAGTCACCTTGACTCTTGCTATTCCACCGGAGAGACCTTCAAAGCAGGTTGCCACCTCCCTCCGCCACTCCTCCTTGCACCTATAAAAGGAGAGAAGCTCCGAAGACGAAGACGACGAGAGGTGAGAAGAAGAAGACAAGAAGAAGAAAAGGAGGCTTCGAGAGCTTGTATAGGCCCAAGTCAAAGCAAAGAGAAGAGAAGGGTGCGCCCCCTTTTTTAACTCCCATTTTTTGGGCTTTGTACAAATTACATAAAGAACCTCTCAGGATATACTTTTGACAAAAATACCCTTCCAATATATAAAAGGGTATTATGCTGCCATGTAATTGAAGAATATTGTACACAATTGTTAAAGTCAAGCAATGATAAAAAATGTCATTTTATTTTCTGCAAAATTATGCAAGGGTCCCTGGTGGCTCAAAAAAAATTGCACGGTTGCCCTAAAGTTTCTCGAAATCGTGTAGATGTATATTTGTTTCAAAATAGAAAGAAAGAATTTAAAACAAATGAGGAAAATTCTAAAAAGTTTTCTTTCTATGAGGAAGCTCTCCCCATTTTTGAAAATACCCTCTCTCATGGCCAAATCTCAGGGATTGTGTTTATACCTTGGGTTCTTTTATACTTGTGCATATGCCCGTAAAAGAAAACTTAAGAATGTGAAAAAGTCTGCCAAAATTACAAGAACCATGTGTAGCCCCTAGTGGCACAAGAAACTTCAAACAAACCCCCTTCTAAATATAGAAAGTCAAGGTCAAACCCTCGCAAGAATGCGAAAATTGCGAGTAAACCCTCGCTTGGGAGAAAACTATAAAGACTCCTCCCTTACTCAGGGGTATGGGTCATAAGGGCAATAAAAGACCTTTAGCAGTATAATCAAGGGTATTCGGACTTGTCTGACGTAAATCAACAGCGACCCTATTCGGTGGGAAAAAGTTCAATACACAAATCCTAATTATCTGATAAACTCGAAAGTGCGGAATCAATATGCTCAAAATAAATAACAATACTCATATTCGCCCGTCAAAACGGACGCCGAAAATTCTGCGTGTAAATAGACTGGCAAAATTACTAATGCCCTTATAAAGACCTTAATACCCTTTCTTCATCCATGTAGGAAGAGAAGGGGAAAGAGACGAGACACCAAGTCGCAAAGGCAAATTTTAGACTTTCTTTGCTGAAGGTCAAATGGCGGCTGTCACGTATGGCCCTCTTGTTGTCAGCACCCATGCCAGATGCGGATATCTGGCTACCCTGATCGTATTCGGGGATTTCCTTGTTGTAGTCGGGTCTCCCTTTTTCTTGGGAGTGGTCCCGGCCACCTAGGAAACCCTGGTTATGTCCGTTGCACCAACGCCCATTACAATTGGGGGCATCAAGCCCCGTTCTACATAGGGTCGGGTCTTCTCGGTCCACGTAATTTTGGTCGACGCCGTCCCCACTAAATGGGGGCAACACCGTCGCTACTAGAACAGGAAGTCGGCAACAGCAACTTCAAGGTCTGGCAAGACTATATTGATTGGTGATCTCCACGTACGCCTTAATGGCGGTGGGCCAATTGCACTGCAGGTCAAGCAGGTCCTGGCTATACCGACTTTCAATCATTTTTCGCTCCTTCGTAAGGTACGTGAAGACGCCCCGGACTACAAAAAGAAGTCCAGACCTTCTAGCAGGGGCAAGGTAGCTGAACAGCACCCCCGAAAGATGAAACAAATTTGGGTCACTAAACAAGAGGCCCGTGTGATCAAGCAGGCTAGGGCCGCCAAGCTCGGGCAGATGCAAGCCCAGCCACCTACGACATCTTCAGATGTCAAACCCTGCGCTCGCAGGGCCAAAAAAGAAGAGGGGTTTATCGCAAACCCAATTTCAAACTTCAAGGCTCGGACCCTATTCCAATCAAGAGAACCACCCGTGCCCAGGCACCGCCAACATGAGTTTCAGTCTTTGATAGGCTGGTAGAGACCGTGCCACCACGATCCTCTGTCTTTGACAGATTGGGGGCACCTGCATGCCTCAGAGTTCAGCCACCAAAGAGGTGGAGGGTGGTACAAATGACGGAAGCGGGTGCCAATATGAAGATTTACACCTGCTATGCCTCTGGCAGAGACCCTATGGAATTGACAAGCAACCCTGCCAACTTAAATGAACCTGTTGGGCCAAATGATCAAAACTTGGCCATGGATGCAGTGTACCTCAATACCAGAAATGCCGCCAGAAGAAACCTCCAAGGTAAGTTCAGTGGCAAAGCAGGAACTTCTTCCCAGGGTCAACACTAAGTACCCACCCAGAACCAACCGCAAAATCCAGGAGAGAATGTACCTCAGGAAGGAGTAGATCCTGATGAGGTCGTGAGCGTCCACAGGGAAGGGGCCGTTCATCCCGGTGGCGCTTATTTCAACCCGACGTTTGAACCACCAACAAAGGCCGCCTTCCAAGCAATGTCCGACGATGCTAAGTTTGAAACCATGCAACGTTGGCATATAGAGATGACCAATCTCATGCTAGAGATGAAGCAGCAAATGGATATAAATGCCCAAAGGCCTCACACACTGATGCATAATTAAGATTCTCGAAGGGGGCAACAGTTGCCTAATCCTATCATTGCCAGTGACAAGCTATTCACCCTCATAGTGCCTATGTCGAGGCAGGGGCCGAGCCACTCCGAGCCCACCCAACATTCAATCCTCTCGGGCTGCGGGAGCTGAAGAGGCTATCGCCCAACGCTGCATGATAGAGAAGATAGTCAAAGATAAGTTCGCCCAGCGTTGCGAGGGTATTGCCACTGTTGACTTGTACAGTGTGCCTTACCCTATCCATCATCATTTCAAGAAGTTCCCCCCAGACTGCCCGAAGGCGCCGAAATTGTAGAAGTTTAATGGACAGGGATCACCGCATGAGCACGTGGCCTATTATGTGACAGCCATGGGCGACCTGGCCCTTGAGGAGTCTTATCTCCTCTGATACTTCGCAACTTCTCTCACCGGAAGTGCCTTTCAATGGTACTCGAGGTTGAAGCCCAACTCCGTCGCCGACTGGGCCGATCAACAAAAGAAATTCATTGATCGGTTCCAGCTAGCTGAAAGGAAAGTATCTCTTGCCGAGCTTTGCTCACTTAAGCAGAAGAGGGGAGAAACGGCATTGGACTTTATTAAACGTTGGAGGGATCTCAGTATGCTATGCGACAATCCCCCAGCATAGGAGGATGCCATCACAATATGCCGTAGAGGCTTATCCCCAGAAGTCAGTGAGAGACTCCTAGGGGCAAACATCAAAGGGTTCGACCAACTGAATTCAGTAGTCACGAAGATTGAAATGTTCTTCGCTGACAATCCTACATTTACACTCTCCAAAGCCAAGGCGCCCAAAGAGCGTACCACTACTAGGAAAGAGGCAAATGTCGTGGACTTCTCCCCATCAACGGGAGCTGGCGAAGGAACGCCGCCAAGAGATTCCAACAAGAAACCTGAGGGGAAGGTGTCGACCGCAAGGTTGGTCGAACGTATGAAGACTCCTTACTCTTTTAAGAAAGAACATACCAAAAGGCTCATTGGCCTCTGTATGAGGAACAAGTTGATATCCTTGCCTGAACCGAAGAAGCCGGAGGAAGTCAACAAAGCGGATGATCCCAATTACTGTGTGTACCATCGTTTGTTGGGACACACAGTCGAAATTGCTATGTCTTCAAGAATGAGTTGGAGAAGATGATCCAAAATAAACTCATTACCATGAAAGGATCTCTGGTTGACCCTCCTCAACCTTATGCTAGGGAAAGGGCCACCCGTTCGGTCAATGTGATCCACCAGTACCATCCACCTATTGACGGCTATCGGGCAGCGGCCTTTACATTCCCTGATCTGGGGGCAGAAGAACTGGGCTCCAGTGGAACCAAGCCCGTGTTGTGGTATCCTAGTTGGAGGCCATCTCATCAATGTTCCTTTCCAAAGGAGAATGCCGGGAGCATATTTCACATTCTCCTTAGAGAGGGTCGGATCATGGCACATGACCCGCCACCAACCTATACGGAGGAAGACAAAGCACACCCCAAATACTGTGAATATCACGCCATAATATCTTACCCTACCGGGGAGTGTGAGGAGATTCAAGACTGCATCGAAACCCTCATTCAAAGGGGGGAGATTGATCCCCAGGGAGGCAATATGGTAATGAAAAGGCTCAGAGAAGCAACTACACGAATTTTGGACCAAATCTGCCCCTCAAAATACTCGCACAAAGAACTTGGACTCACGAAACGTTTTGACCAAGGTAGCCATCCCCATCAGAGAAGTGGCCTGAACAAAGGCCTACGGACGGGCACAAGCAAGCCACTCGCAAGGTCGGCGGTATATTCTTTTAAAAGAGAGCACACCAAGAAGCTTTTCAAGCTCTGCCTAAGGAGCGGGATCATATCCTTGCCAGAGCCCAAAAGGCCTACAGAAGTAAGCAAAACACATGAGCCCAATTATTGTAATTATCATCGCATGCTGGGCCATGTCATCGAAGATTGGTATCCTTGCAAAAATAAGATGCAGGAAGCAATCCAGAGAGAGGCATTATCTTAATGAGAGAACACTTGGTTGACCCTCCTCAACCTCATGACCAAAGGAAAGAAAACTTTTCTGTGAATGTTACTCATCGGATCTCTGCAGTCGGGCAGGCAAGAGGAATTGTTGAGCAGCCGCCAGCAACTCCCCCCATTAGGTAGGAAGCGCTACAGGGAGGCACTCTCCTTCAGATGTCTGAATGGTTGGCCATTCAAAAGACTGATCAAAAAGTTAGAAAAGAGATTAAACGGCTACAGCACAATCAACAAAAGTTAATGTAGCTTGTAAAGTAAATTGATAAGTGATTGGCAGTACTCTCCCCAGCACCCTCCACGAGAGAGTTGGCTCCGGCCTCCACTCGCAACTCTGAAGCCACAGTAGAACCTCAAAGGCGGCCAAGGACTGTTGGCTGGTTGTCTAAAGAATCAACAGACTCATCTGCCGATAAGATCCCGCAAAGGTTGTACTCTTTTCCTCGATATAAAACCTTGAAGATTTTCCATATTTGCCAAAGAAAGGGCTTGATCTAGTTTCTTGCATCGGACAATGGCCCAAGTACCAGTATGATGCACGGATATTGCCTCTATCATCGCGCCATGGGCCATGTCATCTATGGCTGCTCTGCCTTCAAGGACATCGCAGAGGATTTGATTGCCTGCCGAATAATAAACATAGAGGATTCCCTTCGGAGGCCCTTCGAATCTCCCCCGCCGGGCCGAGTAATTTTCTCAGTAAATGTGATTCACACATCTACTCCTCAGGCATCCCGTAAAGTGGATAAGGGAAAAGACACATCTAGTCAAGTTCTTGCTCTATCCCAATGCTCCAGTTGGAAGTCATGGGAGGATCTGGGGTCTTTACCTTTCTCAAAGGATGACACCCGAAGACTCCTTGGCATTCTTCTAGGGGGGAGGGAGGTGTTAGTACGGGAGCCCCCGAAGCATTGCTCTGACCCCAACGTTGGAAGTTCCGATCAATCTCCGTCCACTCTCCATGCAAATCAAGCGGACCAAGAAATTTGCAAGGAAGATGCTAAACTAAGGAGCAACCAGGGTCAAACCAGCATGCCCCAAGTAACCACTGCTAAAGCAAGCCCTGAGCAAGTCCAAATTGCTCGGCCCCAGCAATCAAAAGTTAAGCCAGGTGCTGAGTCGAGCAGCAGTAAAGCGACCCAACAAGAAAATTCTGAGGTGATCCCCAAGCAAAAGCAAGAAGGCAAACCCAAATCAAAAACACCCGAGCAGGGTCACATGCTAATTCAGCAGCAAACAAAGGTGGCGTCAACGTCCCTGGACACCAGCCTCTATCTAGCCAAGTTTCAAGAGCTGCCCCCAGAAATAGTGGAGCAAGCAATTAAGGCTACATTCCACGCTCATGAAACAGAGGCTGATTGGGTCAAAGTGACTTCGAAGAAACACACTCCCCATAAGTCTTACAAAGGGAAGTTCCACCTTAGTAACTCTAGTGCAGGGCATGTTGCCCAGTTTCCTACAAAGGCGGTTGCTCCATCACAGGGTGATTTGGCGCTGGCTAAAAAGCAAGAGAAAAATATAAGGAAAAACTTGAAGAGAAGATTGAAGAGGCAAGCCGAGCAGGCGGCCATCATGGGGGTACATGGAGAGTTAACTCCTCTACAGAGACTCCAAAAGTTAATCAAGGAATTAGAAGAGTACGTTCCTTCTGTGCCAACCAGGGCCGTCTCCCTTGATAAATACATCCCATGGGAGGATTTGGAGCACAAAACCTGACTCAAGGAGTGGCTCCAATTAATGTATCAGCAAGCACAAAAGGGTGAAAAGCTCCCTATTCTTGAGGAGTTGTCCAACTTTTACAAAGATGAAGAACTCACTATAGAAAAGTTGGAAGGGATGTTGAAGCAATTCTCATGTAACATGGTATCAATCCCTCCCCCGGAAAGTCTACAGATGTCAACTTCGACAATTGGAGAAAGGATTACCATGGCAACATACCGACGTCGGAATGCGAAACTCCGAAATCGGGGTCACGGCAGAGGCCGAGGTCGTAGACAGGGAGGGTCTCCGAAAGCCTCCAAAGGAGAGAATCCCAACCCATCAAATTCTCGAAGGGTCATTGTTTTCCGGGGGGAGGAGCCCACTGAGCCTCCCGAAGCCCAAGTTCGGGCCGGAACCTTCATCTTTGACCCGTCAGACGAGGAAGATAAACTCGTCGAGCCGGCCACCCAAGAAGTGATTGCCGACTCTCCTGAAGTCCAAGCTTGGGATGCCTTCATTTTTGGTCCATCAGACGAAGATAGAGATCCCGTTGAGCCAACCCCACAAGGAGAACCCGCCAAGTCAGCTCAGGTGGGTCCCTCTGGTAAGGATAATGATGACGTACCTCCTTCAGAAGAGGAATCTTGATGGGGACATCAGAGCAAGAACAATGACATTTTAATTTGTATTTGTGTCCTTTAGTTTATTTTTATATCCTTGGGAAAGTATATGTGCAATTGTAAGGCTTTATAAGCCAATGTGTCATTCCCTAGGATTGTTTGGATTTTTGTGCAAAATGTCAGTAGGTCCAGCAAGGGGGCCCTCACTCCTCCCTTATTGGTCCAAGTGGCACCATTTGGGTCCATGTGGGGCTGGTCAAAATCCTAGGTGGCCTTCTAGATGCTTGGACTTTCAAAGGGAGACAATTGGACCAAAAAGTCCAAGATGCTTACCATATAGTCAAGCCCCCCCTTAATACTAGTTTAATGTGGTTCCAAACCACATGGGATAAAAAGATTTGAACTCCCTCTTTTACCCCTCCGAAGTCTAGATCTAGGGTTATTTTGAGTCTTTTTCCATTTCATACAAATAGATGTAATTCACATTTTATTGGAATTAATGAAGTGAAAATTTGGAAAATTAGTTGAATCCCTCTTGGAGGGTGCGCCCCTCTCTCCTCTCTCCCTCTGGTTCTTCTTCTTCCTCTAACAATCCAGGGTGTGAGACCCATTCTACCACCTCCTCTGATCCTCTGAATTCTATTTCTGCCGTCGCCGCCATCGCGCCACCGTCATCAACCTCGGAGTTCTGTCTACATCAGGATAGATCCTCAAAGCTCAAATTTTAACTCTCCATCAGGAGCTCAGATCGACTCCAAACTTGAAGGGTGAGTCATCCACGTCCACCCTAGCCTCCACAAAAAAAGATCCAGTCATTTACCCATCGTTAAGTATTTTTCCATTTTCGTGTTCTTCAGTCTTCCAGTTCTATCTTCTGTTCAGATCCTGTCACAGCAACCCTGAGTTTCCACGTTTAGACCATCTTTTATTTATTTTCTTGGGTCACCAATTTTATTGGGAGTTCTGTCTATCACCCCCATGATCCACGAATTTTCTTAGAATTTCTGGAGTCCTTTGTGTATTTTTAAAAATTACTGTCTTCTCCCAATTTAGTTCTGTCCTATGCAGTTCAGATCCAACCCCCAGTCAGTATAAAATCCTCAACAAATCGAAACCTCCACCAAAAGTCAAATGCAAATTATCCCCGTCTTCCTTGTTTCCACCTCTACAACTTTCGTGAAGAGTCCAAGTTCCAGATTTGAGGTTTGAGGCACGATCAATGCCAGCTCTTAGGAAAACTTAGTTCTGTCCTGAGATTTCGGGTTATGTCCAACAGCAGCTTGTAAAATCGATCAAGGCCAGATCCAAGAAATTCAAAATTCTTTTTCTGGCCATAGATCGAGATATTTTGAAAGATATTTCCAACGGTACCTCTTGTGCATCGATCCGACGTCGGGAGTGATCATAGCAGTAGATCTCGTCGGGTCACGCGGTGTAAAACAGCAGCTTCAGATCCGTGGGCAGTAAGGTCAACCAGTGAAGACCGGAGCCAACTCGCCTTCCGCGAGGCGAACCGGCATGTCTCCGTCCCAGGGAGCGCCTCTCCAGGAGCCAACGTCACAGCGGTACCACTCCAGGCCCACTCGGACCCGCCGATGAGCACGTGGGCCCACGTTCGTGAATACGCGTGCCGCTGAAGCTAGATCAAAACGCTGCCCGTCAACCCAAGTTCGGTCCTCCCGGGCCCCATTTGTAGCCCGTTACCTCCCTGCGTGGAGTGAGCAGTAGAAACCATTTCTGTAACTATTGTAATAATTGTTTAACCGGGAGTTACTGTCTTTGCCGGGATCGTCTTCCCCACTCCCGGAGTGTGGAGGTAAAGTCGCTCCCACTCTTTATCGCATTTTGCTTTACTCGTATTTATTCGTATATGCCGCTGCATGTGATAGGTAACTATCTCGATATCTATTTTTATCACCACTGCGAGAGAGTGAATGCGACCTATCCCATGACTCAATCCGAGTTAACGCGGAAAAGCCGATACCCGAGACTCCTTGTTGATTTCTCAACAGCGCACGGTCCCACGTCTTCCCTCGCTTAGGGGCGATCGCGAGCTAGAGTCCCAGGTCACGTGTCTGTCCCGCATCAAATCTCTTGCTCCGTTATTTCAAGAGGAACCAAATGTGCCGACAAAAGCAGAACCTAGTAAGAAGCCCAGCTACCAAGCTAAGCCTCTGTTGGAAATGATCCCTCTATTGGATTAGGCTCGTACTCTGGCCAATCACAAAATCATTCAGCATATGAAACGGATGCCAACCTATGTTACCATATAAAAGGCTATCGCATAGAGTAAAGAGCTAAGGGAAGCCCTCGTGAAAGTCCTCCAGGAACCAGAAGTCTATGAGGCCGACGTAGTCGAACTTCAAGCCCAGGCGTACGAGGATCTTGCAGCAACCGTCACCTTTACTGATAGAGATATGCTGCTAGCTTCACCATGCCATAACCGCACTTTCTATATGCAATGGAAGGTTAATGGGCACGAGTTAAATAGAATCCTGGTAGATCCAGGGGCGTCCGTCAATATAATGCCCCTTAAGACTTTTAAGTATTTGTTCCTTATGCCTTATTTACAGAGGGTATATGATGTGAAGATCTCAGGGTTCAATTAAGATTCAGAGGATGCCCTGGGTAAGGTTGAGGAGGAGGTGGCAATGGACAATTTTGTCACTAAAGCCACTTTTTATATCATTAATGCAAACACCTCATACAAAGCCCTGCTTGGAAGGCCCTGGTTGCACGAAAACTGGGTTATCCCCTCTACCCTCCATCAGTGCATCAAGTATGCAAAAGGTGGAGAGCAGCACACTGTCTTTGCTGATAGATCCCCCTTCCGTTCAAATGACTGTAATTTGATGGATGCCCAATTATATTTTGGGGAACCGACCACGAAGCCTCTCGTAAAGGTAGAGGACAAGGGGAAGCAAAAAGTTGAGGCGGAAGAAGAAGAACATGATGAGGAGCTCTTCATTTTGAATGAAGACCTCACCAACATACATCGGCTAAGTTTGCAATCCGGCCATGCCGATGGTAAGCCGACTCGGCCAGAAAGACGGGAGATCAATTTTGAGGCTAACCTCATCAATCAGGCCATAAATAAGAGTATCTCACCACCCCCCATATGTATACAATTACTCTCTCAAAGGGAGGAACATGGGGTCGAGCAGCGAAAGACATTCATTGTCACTTACCAAAGGAAAGGAGAGAAGGAATAGCAAGCCCATCATTTTTTACAAAGGGGATTTGGTCCCTCATGGTCCTCCTGACGATGAGTTTGGCTAGAGCGAGAGGCCTAAGAACGCCCCTGAGCCTGTCCGGGAAACGGGCGACATGCCCAAGCACATTAAAGATATGTGTCACAAGCAGAAAATCTTGCAAATGCAACAAGCCTCTCACCGAGATTACTTTCAACAACTATGGTACCCTTCACAGGCCAGGGGACATCCCCCTTTCTCTGAAAATGACAAAAGAGGGCTAGGCTATGACCCCGAGGTGGATTTCAAGGTCTATTATGCCGTCAACGCTATAAGCTTCTCATCTTCAGCCGGCGAATCAAATTCTCCTCAGATGGATGAACCCTGCATGGCCGAACCTCAAGAGGTATTTGCACCCAAAGGTCATGATCTCCAACTGCACCTGCCTGATATAGATAGGTTGGGCATTCACCCCACCGACCCTACCGGCGAAGGACATTTCACCTTATTACAACCCGCTTCCCGATAGCTGGAGAGATCGAGAGATCAGCTTTAGGTCAACTGGTTGGACGTGACTCCGGAGAACTGGAGGACCCCATCCTGGCCATTGCTGACACCTAAGTCAATAATCAACCAGAAAAACAAGCTACCATGTTGGAAGGTTTAAGGTGAAAAAATTAGGCATTAAAGTCTCTAGTACAAGAGTTATTACGAGAGCGAGATGTTCTAGTTAGGCATCTTACACTTCCACTAAACTCTTTTGCTCAACCTGGGATCATGCTGAATAGCACCCCTCCGATGACGGTGGTCAGAACGTCTATCAGTAAACTTGAATTCAGTAAGGCCCATCCTACTGCGAGGAGAAGCGTGAGCGTCCTGGGCTCCCCCTTTACGGGTGTTCATTCCCAGGGAAGAATTGGCCTAAACAGTGCCCTTGAAGCGACTAAGGGAAAAGCCCATGTAATAACTTTGGCAAGGCAAATGGAGACGCTATATTCGTTCATCAAAGCACACACCGAGCCATTGTTGAGTTATGCATGGCACAAAACCTTATAACATTGCCAGAGCCTCGCAGGCCAACGAAAAAAAACAAGGTCAAGGACTCCACCTTTTGTCGGTACCACTGAATGTCTGGCCATGCTATGGAAGACTGCTATGTCTTCAAATATGAGGTTGAAGGCTTGATACAGTTGGGAGTCATTCAAATTCAAAATCATTGGGTGCCTCCCCAACAACCTCATCCATAGGATCGACCGAAATCCTCGACTAGGCAAATTCTCACTGCAGCCGCCTCTACATTGCCTAGGTTTGTGGCAAGGGAAGTAAGGGGCCTCGCCCTCAGTCGAGAAGGAGCAAATGTGGAAATTCACTATTCGGTCAACACCCTCGGGCTCTCGCCCTCATCCAGCAAGTCACCCTCTGACGAGGAGGCTACCCACCCTCCAAATGAGTCGCAAAAGGAAGGGACACCTCTAGAATCAGATGGACAATTTCCTGCGTCCGCTCTCAGAAACTTAGAGTGTCGTGGTGCACATGCCACTACGCCTGGCGACGAAGAGGGGTTCATCAACCTACAGCCAACTCCGCAAGAATTAGAAGACGGCGGACAAGCAACTGTGGACGAGCTAGTTGAGCTCAACTTCAGGGATTCTGACGACCCCCGACCAATCTTCGTCAGCGCTCTCCTGAATGAGGAGGAAAGGGAAACATATAAACAACTTTTACTAGAATGTAAGGATTGTTTCGCCTGGACTTACAATGAAATGAATGGGCTAGAACCTTCCGTGGTGGAACATGAGCTAGCAATACTCCCCACGGCCAAACCAGTTAAACAACCCCAAAGACACATGCGTCATGAGCTTGAGCTTAAAGTAAATGCTGAAGTTAACAAGCTCTTAGAGGTGGACTTCATTTAGCCCTGCATGTACCCAACTTGGATTGCCAATATAGTCCCTGTTAAAAAGAAGAACGACCAAGTCCGCGTCTGCATTGACTACAGGGACCTAAACAAAACCTGTCCGAAGGACAATTTTCCTGTCTCGATCACTGAAACTATGGTTGATATGACCACCGGGCATGAAGCTCTATTCTTCATGGATGGATCCTCGGGATACAATAAAATTTGGATGTCCGCCAAAGACGAGGTGCACATGGCCTTCCGGTCTCCCAAAGGAATCTTCAATTATAAAAGAATGTCGTTCGGACAAAAGAACATCGGCGCCACATAGCAAAGGGCAATGACCAGAATTTGTGATGAAATGATTCACGACTTGGTCGAGTACTATGTAGATGACCTCGCCGTCAAGACTCGGAAGCGGGAAGATCACATGGCCGATTTGTGCCGGGTTTTTGAAAGACTACACTAGTTCAAACTCAAGATGAACCTGATGAAATGTGCTTTCGGTGTCTCAAGCGGCAGATTCCTCAACTTCATAGTCAGATATCAGGGAATTGAAATAGACCCCGATAAAATCAAGGCAATTCGGGAATTGCCACTTCCCAGGAATATAACAGAATTAAGATCCCTCCAGGGGAGGTTGGCCTACATCAGGCATTTCATATCCGACCTCTCAGGAAGATGTACGCCTTTTTGGAAATTGATGAAAAAGGGTGCACCATTCCTATGGGACCAGGAGTGCCAAGATGCATTCGAGCAAATTAAAGAATATCTCTTCACGCCCCCGGCATTGGGAGTGCCAATCAAAGGGAAGCCATTAATACTTTACATTGCTGCCATGGATGCTTCTCTGGGAGCCTTACTAGCACAAATAAATGAAGAGGGCAAAGAGCAACTGCTATACTATCTCAGTAGAAAGCTCGTCGGTCCCGAACACCGCTATTCCCCGATGGAGAAAGTGTGTCTGGCATTGGTGTTCGCTGTAAAAAAGTTAAGACATTATCTGCTATCCCATCGGGTGGAGTTAATCTCGAAGTATGACCCGCTCAAGTTCCTCCTTAAACAGCCTATGCTATCATGGAGGCTTGGCAAATGGGCATTACTACTCATGGAGTTCGATATAACCTTTGTCCCATAAAGGTGATCAAAGGACAAGGGATGGCAGAATTCTAGCGGCACATCCAATCTCAGTGGACTCTCCGCTTAACATTGGGTTGCCTGATGAAGAAACACTCCTGCCCCAAGCAGAGCCAGAAAACCAGGATGGGGCTCTCCCATCACGAAAAGAAGAAGATGCCTTCACAATTGACATTCCATGTTGGGAACTCTATTTTGATGGAGCTTCCCGGACAGTCAAGGAATCTGACGGTGTTACAAGTCTCACGTCAGGAGCAGGTATTGTCTTGGTGACACCTCAAGGCGGGATCCTACATAATTAATGTGCTCTTATGAAGCCCCTAACAAACAATGAGGCAGAGTATGAAGCACTAATTGTTGGACTCCAATTAGACCTTGAGATGGACGTCAAATGCATCAAAGTCTATGGGGATTCACAACTTGTTATCAGACAAGTCATGGGCAACTATGAAGTCCGAAAAAAAGAGTTAGTGCCTTACCACGCTATGGTGATGAGGCTCAAAGAAAAATTCTACCTGTTTGAAATAGGACATGTTTCTAGATGAAAAAATTCCGAGGCCGACGCCTTATCGAAGTTGGCATCCGCCATAAAACTTCTCCCTGAAGGAGAGCTGGATATAACTGTTAGTCATAGGAAGCTCATGCCAAGTGTCCTAGACGAAGACGTCAATCCCTCTACCTCGGAGGTCCATGCAGTTGAAGAAGGTGACCCCGCTAAAGAAGAGGAACAGGATTGGCGCCAGCCAATTATCGATATAAAAAGCAGCTGCCTCCTCACAGATCGGGCTCAAAAGATTCAGCTATTGAAAAGAGCAACGTCATATCAATTGATAGGAGACCAACTTTATAGGCTTGTCCATGAAAAAGACAAGTATGTTCTCCTTCGCTGTCTCTCACCAAAGGAGGCCAAAGTAATTATGCGCGAGGTCCATTCGGGACGCTGCGGCGCTCATCAAGCTGGGGACAAGATGAAAATTTCTATAAAGCTCAAGGGCTTTTACTGGCCCACCAAGTATGCAGAATGTAACCACTATGCCCGCACGCGTAACGACCCGAGAATCCGATTACCGGGAAGGCCCGATAATCCGAGACTCGCACCGCCGCCCACGAGCCGGGAGGGCTCGGAAGGGCTAAAAGGAGTGTGGAGGCACAAAGAAATAGGAAATAAAGCAGGACAACCAATAACAACAAGCTGAAGGAAAGAACAACTACAGCTACAACAGAGTCCAGTCCAACAGAAAGTACAGTCTAAAGCAGGGAATGAGTCTCCAAAATAGAGACTCAGCAGGGATCCCGTGGAACCCCAACCGGAAACAACGGCAGTAGCGGAAAGGAGGGCTACGAGAGCAACCGCAACAGCAGGAACAGCAAACCCAGTGGCCGGTCGAAACTCGGCACTACAACTACTCCTACTGTACCAAAAACACACCCCGAACTCACAATCGAGGCTATCGGACTACACTAGTACCGCTTACCGAAGTAAAAACACACGGCAACCATGCCGTAGAGGCCTGTCCCCCGGACACAGCCGACCTGGACACACTGTCCAAGGTGCAACCCCGACCATTCGATCGTGGGTACCGCACAACAAGACGCAACCTCGGTAAAGCCACTAGCACTAGTCTCACGGCGCGAAAACCAACACACGCGCCACGGCGAAACAACCGAACTCAACGGTCAACACGACCGAAAACCCGAAGGTCGAAGTCACGGAAACTAACAGTCTGTCACTCCGTACTCGACAGGAGTACCTCCCACTAGAAGCACAGTCGGTAGCGTCCCCTGACGACTTACACCGCACCACAGGTGAACTGCCTGACGTGGTAGCGCCTACCAAAGGCACGAACACCGTACAAGTAACCACAAACAAGTGACTAGCTGGGGTCACGCCCGTCGACGTGGGTCCAACCGCCCCCAACCACGTGTGCACACACAGACCGTGCGTCCCTAGTCTGGTCCTCTGATCGGTTTTCCCCTCAGCCGGACTCTGGCTGCTAGACGCGGGGCCCGACGGTAACCGGTCCACAAACCGTCTCTAAGGGTAAGCCTCTCCACCTACTCCCAGGTGGGACCACTCGCGTGTAAGTATGCTACGACTAGTGGAGGGTCACTGAAGGAGTAGACTCTCAAGTCAACGGAAAACAACGTCCACATCCGACGACAGACGGGGACCACCCCACGTACCGGCCCCGTCGACCACAGTCGGAGAAGAAACAGGACTCGCAGTCCACGGCCACGCACGCACCCTGCGCGAGAGTCCATAAAACTCAAGTGGCACTAAGCCACTGGACTCTGGAAAGTCCTCTAGACGCACTACACCCAACGGTCCTTGAGTCACAAGACTCGGGGTCAAGACCGTTGTACGCAACAGCACAAGGCCGTCAATCTAGTCTAATCTCTAGGTCTAAAATCACGGTAGCACGAATACCGAGATAACTCACGAGCAGCCAAGACCACTCCCTCGGGAAGGGAATGCAAGGGACAAAGGCCACCCACACGGGCCACACGGAAAACACAAAAGCACGATTCCCAGGGCAGCACACAAGCCGCCTTGTCGATTTCCCATCCCAGAGCAAGCGGGAAACCTCCAGCCCCAGGCCGGATAACTAGACTCGCAATCCAAGGCCAAACACGTGGTCCACACGGGAATCGCCTTCCAAAGAAACCCACGACATGCGGGGGAGACCCCACCGCACACACACCGATACACGGTGACTCGATCGAGCGTAACACGAAAGCCCGGAACACGTGAGGTCACCCGGACCCACCACACCTATGGGCACGCTAATCGAGGTAACATGTCACCTCCCGACACCCCAGAAACACGGACACGGAACCCACGGGGTGCCCGGGACACTCACGAGACCTAAAGTCAACCACTGGGTCACAACCGGGTCGACCGGGGGTCAAAACCACGCAGACGGTAACCGCCACGTAGTCGCGGTCTCCTGAGGACCGCGACCACCTAGAAGCGGTCGACCGGGGACCGCGACTAAGCAGTCACGGTCGGGTCACGACCGCGACTAGCCAGACACAGCCCGATGGTAGTGGTCGCCGTAAGACCGCGACCAGACAGTCACGGTCGGGTCACGACAGCGACTAGACAAAAATGGTCTATCGCACGTCCGCGACGCTTGCCGACGCTCTTGGGCAAACGCGGTTCTCCCAGGACCGCGACCATTTCGAAAAACCGAGAACGGCGGGAAAACGCCCAAAGATCCGATCCACGCCCCGATCACCCCCGGGTGATGGGGAAACAAAGGGGAATCCATCCCCAAGCCCCTAGGCATACATCTAAACCCCTGGATCGGCCAAAAATGCCGTAAAACGAGGGATCCGGCTCACTCCCCAAAAACATGCATTTTTCCCCAAATCGCCCCGATTAGCCCGCTCGGCTCACCACGACCTACAAAACTCACGGGGAAGGAAGTGCACGAGCTGGGGGTCCATCTCCCTACCTCCACCGAAGATTTCGCGCACCGTGGACGTCGATCCACGAAAAAAACGCCGTTGAAGCCTCGCCGTTCCACGAACCCACGGCCGAGCTTCACCGCGCCTCCACCGCCTCGATCCTCACCCATCCACGCCCGTACCTCACCCACGCCGTCCCCACCTCGCCTACGCTCCACCCCGTCGGCCGCCGGAGAGAGATGGAGAGAGGAGAGAGCGTGAGAAGAGAGAGGGAGAGAAGAGAGAAATGAGATGGGAGAGAGAGAAAAGGGTTATATATAGAAAATCTGGAAATTCGGAAAAATCCGAAAAATAGAAAATCACACCCTCGCGATCCTCGGAACGCACCGATCGCAACGGTACCACACTCGCCTAGGTGAACAGCTCGGTTCACCCGCAACGAGGTTCCGAAGGAATTACCGAAACACACACCGGGAATCGAAATCACACGCGGAAAAGCCGCGAAACGCTCCCGGGCCTCCGAAACAACTCTGGATCGCGCCGATCCGAACACAAAAGATGTCCGAAATGAAATTTCAGACACAACGGAGTCAGGCACTCCGAGAAACCAGATCCGGGACCCACGAAGAAGGATCCGAAAAAAAATCTGGGGCATTACAGCCCTCCCCCCTTAAAGGAATTTCGTCCTCGAAATTCAGGACCTAGCACGAAGTCACAGGGGAAGAACACTGAATCAACTGACACGCTGTCAGAGCCCCAGTACAGAAAACCTCGATTCTCACGAAAACACTGATCCTGAGGGACACAGCCAGACTTACAATCACAAGTAACACCTCGCTCCTCGAGCCGAGCACACTGGCCAACAGAGCAGGCATATACCAAAGGACAAAGTCCGACATCACCTCAGACAACGCGAGAATCCACCATCGCGCCGCAGCCACAATCTTGCTCACCGAGGAATCACAACCCTCGCCACGAGAAACAGCTACCGATCCATCCTACGGTCGGCAGACAAAACATACATCAGCTTCACAACCAGCTGACAGGTCGCACACCCTCCTCAAGGGAGCAACCAAAATAGAGCCTCCACCAGCTCAAGCAGTCCTCTCAGCAGACCGCAACCAGAACATCGGCTCAACACCAAGAAACACCTCACACATGGCAAGCCGAAAGCTGGACATAACACTGTGCCAACTCTTGTCAGAAGACAAACTTCGACAAAGCCCAGATCCCATCCGGAAAGGCACATCACAGAACGACCACCAAAGGTCTCGCTGGCACATGGCTCTCGCCACGCTCGAGCCCCAACCACCAGCATCTTCTATCTGTGAAATGACCACACGTCGACGACCACCAACTGCTCGCTCAGGTTCTTCCTTCTTTCTTGGTCCTCCACCGGGTCCGAAGGAAACATTCCGAACCTCGGCAAGCCATCCGTCGACCCCCACACAGACTGATGCCGCATCTCGAGCTGCACTCCTCTCGGACACCGCGCCCGATCACGATCATCGCGCCAACTCGGCCCTCTCGGGGAGCACGACGAAACCAAATGACAAAATCTTGGTGTCTTCAGTCATCACCTCACTGGACTCAGACTCACAGGGGAACCATCCCATGCTGGTCACGAAACCAGGGATAACCATTGTGACACCAACGTCCTATCAAGGACCACCAATCTGACGCCAATCTCACAAAAAGGCCTCCGCCCACATGCGTCACTCTTCCATCTGGTCTCATCAAATCCTTCGATCAACCTCAAGTGGACACCTGCCAATCCCGATTCCGCCCTTACCACAGAGCCACGGGACACCACCTGAACAATGCTCACGGGTCCCCAAAGCAACAAACATCATACCGCGGTTGGCTACGAGACTAGCCTTACCTGTCACTCGCAGCTACCAACAGGAACCCACAGCCTGCCAGAGATCACTTCTCCAAGAACGATCTCATTCGAGGACACGACTGGGAACACAAGTCGGGCACCAGGCCACTGACTCTGACCAACACGTCCTCGACCATCGTCAGGCGACATCCTCAACAACCCCATCCAGGTCCAACACCGACGCCTGACACGGCTTCCATCACAGGAATAGGGTACTCATGCGGCGCACTAGCCAGCACATTCCCCAACACTCCATCCTGCCAGTGCCAAGAATCACGACTTCTCGGGCAACGACACGGCAACAACACGTTTCGCACAGAGGAACCAATCCTCTCGTGCTCAACGCAAACTCAGGAATCCGCCCATAGCAACCAACGCTACGATCCTGAACCAGTGGGTCATAAGCTCACCACGCTTCAGCTGCGCACTCTGATCCGCGCGCACAATCACAAATTCTCAGAAACACCGCCCAACCGGCACTCGTCCTACCGGAAAAGCGCCAGCACCCTCACACGACAAGGGAATGGGCACGACTTCTCACAGGCAACCGCCTTGCCAAGATAAGGAGTACGTCTCGCACGGACTTCATGGCACACAATGCCAACCAATCCGAACACGCAATGCAAGACGACGAGCCTTAACCTAACACAATCTCTCCAACCAAAGGAGGAACCAAACACACTTCCGACCAACGGAAGAACTCCACGCTCGACCTGACCTCAAACCTCACGCATGCTGGAAACAGCACCATCCAGCACCAAGAAAACCATCGCTTCCATCAGGTCAGCGCCTCCGACACACTCGACGAGTGTCATGTCAAGCCACAAGCACAGCATCTCTCGACGCACCACTGCTGCAATTCCTAAAACTGCAACACACCACACCAAGAGCCGCAACACGAGCCATACCGATAACCGCCGACGCTCGTCCTCGAGTCCCGAACTCGCCGTGGAGCCTTCACATCTCAAGCCAACTCCATGGCGAACACAACCCATTCGCACACAAGAGCGCATGAGCAAGACTTACTGGGACACCACAGCCCAATCTTGCCTTGAAATCCACAAAACAACCGGGACCGACACGTCATTTCTGATGCCACAGAGCACGACAAGGACATCAGGCTCGACGAAACAGCAGCTCACCGAGAAGATCCTCCGCTCACCCGAGCACACTTCTCGATCAGAACACCCGCTCTGCCACCTTAAACCACTACCTGAACACCTCAGGGGCTGGATAAACCTCAAGCTGGAGTGGCCAAAACCGACAGCAGCTCCCTCAGAGCACACTCACGGCCACTTAACCACGAAAAATCCTCCCCAGCCACCTGACCACAACGCAGATTCCTCGAACGCAGCATCGCGAGCTCGCGCTTGCCAGCAACTTCTGCCCAACGCAGCACAACCAGGGCCACCACCGATGAGGGAGAAGGCTCTCAACCTCAATCCTTAGACCCCATGCTGGCACGAAAGCCGCGGACATAACCACCTTCACAGCGCCGCACAGCGCACTAAAGCTCTCAAGCGAGAAACTAGGCGGAAAGCGAACGCAAAACCCTAAGCCAGCTGTCGACTGTACTGGACCTTATGGACTCTGATCACTGTAATATCTCGAATTCCTATGTACGTCCACAACCACCGCTCTGATACCAGCTGTAACGACCTGAGAATCCGATTACCGGGAAGGCCCGATAATCCGAGACTCGCACCGCCGCCCACGAGCTGGGAGGGCTCGGAAGGGCTAAAAGGAGTGTGGAGGCACAAAGAAATAGGAAATAAAGCAGGACAACCAACAACAACAAGCTGAAAGAAAGAACAACTACAGCTACAACAGAGCCCAGTCCAACAGAAAGTACAGTCTAAAGCAGGGAATGAGTCTCCAAAACAGAGACTCAGCAGGGATCCCACGGAACCCCAACCGGAAACAATGGCGGTAGCGGAAAGGAGGGCTACGAGAGCAACCGCAACAGCAGGAACAGCAAACCCGGTGGCCGGTCGAAACTCGGCACTACAACTACTCCTACTGTACCAAAAACACACCCCGAACTCACAGTCGAGGCTACTGGACTACACTAGTACCGCTTACCGAAGTAAAAACACACGGCAACCATGCCGTAGAGGCCTGTCCCCCGGACACAGCCGACCTGGACACGCTGTCCAAGGTGCAACCCCGACCATCCGATCGCGGGTACCGCACAACAAGACGCAACCTCGGTAAAGCTACTAGCACTAGTCTCACGGCGCGAAAACCAACACACGCGCCACGGCGAAACAACCGAACTCAACGGTCAACACGACCGAAAACCTGAAGGTCGAAGTCACGGAAACTAACAGTCTGTCACTCCGTACTCGACAGGAGTACCTCCCACTAGAAGCACAGTCGGTAGCATCCCCTGACGACTTACATCGCACCGCAGGTGAACTGCCTGACGTGGTAGCGCCTACCAAAGGCACGAACACCGTACAAGTAACCACAAACAAGTGACTAGCTGGGGTCACGCCCGTCGACGTGGGTCCAACCGCCCCCAACCACGTGTGCACACACAGACCGTGCGTCCCTAGTCTGGTCCTCTGACCGATTTTCCCCTCAGCCGGACTCTGGCTGCTAGACGCGGGGCCTGACGGTAACCGGTCCACAAACAGTCTCTAAGGGTAAGCCTCTCCACCTACTCCCAGGTGGGACCACTCGCGTGTAAGCAGGCTACGACTAGTGGAGGGTCACTGAAGGAGTAGACTCTCAAGTCAACGGAAAACAACGTCCGCATCCGACGACGTACGGGGACCACCCCACGTACCGGCCCCGTCGCATGGTGACCACAGTCGGAGAAGAAACAGGACTCGCAGTCCACGGCCACGCACGCACCCTGCGCGAGAGTCGGGAAAACTCAAGTGGCACTAACCTACTGGACTCTGGACAGTCCTCTAGACGCACTACACCCAACGGTCCTTGAGTCACAAGACTCGGGGTCAAGACCGTTGTACGCAACAGCACAA
Source organism: Amorphophallus konjac (assembly GCA_022559845.1). NCBI lineage: Eukaryota > Viridiplantae > Streptophyta > Magnoliopsida > Alismatales > Araceae > Amorphophallus > Amorphophallus konjac. The sequence goes on from CM040126.1 coordinate 438,585,521, forward strand.
GGCCGTCAATCTAGTCCAATCTCTAGGTCTAAAACAACGGTAGCACGAATACCGAGACAAGTCACGAGCCGCCAAGATCACTCCCTCGGGAAGGGAATGCAAGGGACTAAGGTCACCCACACGGGCCACACGGAAAACACAGAAGCACAATTCCCAGGGCAGCACACAAGCCGCCTTGTCGATTTCCCATCTCAGAGCAAGCGGGAAACCTCCAGCCCCAGGCCGGATAACTGGACTCGCAGTCCAAGGCCAAACACGTGGCCCACACGGGAATCGCCTTCCAAAGAAACCCACGACATGCGGGGGAGACCCCACCACACACACACCGATACACGATGACTCGATCGAGCGTAACACGAAAGCCCGGAACACGTGAGGTCACCCGGACCCACCACACCTACGGGCATGCTAATGGAGGTAACACGGCGCCTCTCGACACCCCAGAAACACGGACACGGAACCCACGGGGTGCCCGGGACACTCACGAGACCTAAAGTCAACCACTGGGTCACAACCGGGTCGACCGGGGGTCAAAACCACGCAGACGGGAACTGCCACGTAGTCGCGGTCTCCTGAGGACCGCGACCACCTAGACGCGGTCAACCGGGGACCGCGACTAAGCAGTCACGGTCAGGTCACGACCGCGACTAGCCAGACGCAGCCCGATGGTAGCGGTCGCCCTAAGACCGCGACCAGACAGTCACGGTCGGGTCATGACCGCGACTAGACAAAAATGGTCTATCGCACGTCCGCGACGCTTGCCGACGCTCTTGGGCAAACGCGGTTCTCCCAGGACCGCGACCAATGAACGCGGTTACTGGTAGACCGCGAGCAATTCGAAAAATCGAGAACGGCGGGAAAACGCCCAAAGATCCGATCCACGCCCCGATCATCCCCGGGTGATGGGGAAACCAAGGGGAATCCATCCCCAAGCCACTAGGCATACATCTAAACCCCTGGATCGGCCAAAAACGCCGTAAAACGAGGGATCCAGCTCACTCCCCAAAAACATGCATTTTTTCCCAAATCGCCCCGATTAGCCCGCTCGGCTCGCCACGGCCTACAAAACTCACGGGGAAGGAAGTGCACGAGCTGGGGGTCAATCTCCCTACCTCCACTGAAGATTTCGCGCACCGTGGACGTCGATCCACGAAGAAAACGCCGTTGAAGCCTCGTCGTTCCACGAACCCACGGCCGAGCTTCACCGCGCCTCCACCGCCTCGATCCTCACCCATCCTCGCCCGTACCTCACCCGCGCCGTCCCCACCTCGCCCACGCTCCACCCCGTCGGCCACCGGAGAGAGAGGGAGAGAGGAGAGAGCGTGAGAAGAGAGAGGGAGAGAAGAGAGAAATGAGAGGGGAGAGAGAGAAAAGGGTTATATATAGGAAAATCCAAAAATTAAAAAAAATCCCAAAAAATAGAAAATCACACCCTCGCGATCTCGGAACGCACCGATCGCAGTGGTACCACACTCGCCTAGGTGAACGGCCCGATTCACCCGCAACGAGGTTCCAAAGGAATTACCGAAACACACACCGAGAATCGGAAAACACACGCGAAAAAGCCGTGAACGCTCCCGGGCCTCCGAAACAGCTCCGGATCGCGCCGATCTGAACACGAAAGATGTCGAAACAAAATTTTAGACACAACGGAGTCGGACACTCCGAGAAACCAGATCTGGGACCCACGAAGAAGGATCCGAAAAAAATCCGGGGCATTACAGCACGTGTCACCAGTGTCAAGCTGTTGGCCTTGTACCAAGAAGGCCTCCTAACCCTTTAGACCCCACGGCTCCTGTATGGCCTTTCGTAGAATGGGGGATGGACATTGTGGGACCCTTCCCACCATCTACAAAAGGCTATAAGTATATTCTGGCCGCAAATGATTACTTCTCCTGGTGGTCTTAAGCTGTCCCTTTGCGAGAAGTCACAGGGGAGGCGGTCGCTCAATTTGTCAAGCATTACATTATATACCGATTCGAGACCCCTTGTTGAATCATGTCAGACAATGGCACCCCATTCAAAAACATGACCATTTACAAGTTGGTGGCAAGGTTCCGTATCGATTGGAGAACTTCAACAATTTACAATCCTCAAGCCAACGGATTGGCTGAAGCACTTAACAAGACCCTTTACAAACTCCTAGCCAAGATCGTTGGCTGCCGCAAAAGGGATTGGGGTGAAAAAATACACGAAGCTCTTTGGGTATACCGAACAGTATACAAGACTCCCACCGGTTGTTTCCCATTCTCCCTCGTATATGGGACCGAGGCCGTAATACCAGTTGAAATTGAAATGTCTTCTTACCGGGTAGTTGTGCACACTGGCTTGCAGACCTAGGGGCAAGACGAAATAGAAAGAAGGCTTGAAGAGCTCTCTAACCTGGAAGGCAAAAGGTTGGAGACTTATAAACACCTTCAAGCGTATCAAGCCCGCATGACACAAACTTACGATAAGTTGGTGAAGCAAAGGGCATTCAAAAAGGGTGACCTTGTCATAGTTAAAGAGAGGGAAGTCATGGCAGGTAAATCCAGCGGCAAACTACAGCCCAACTGGCGCGGGCCCTATGTCATCATAAAGGCTTACGAAGAAGGCGCATATATAGTCGTTGACCACAAAGGAGAAACGCCATTCCTACCGCTAAATGGGAAGCATTTAAAGGTATACTATGCTCCTGAACAAGAGTTCAAACAACAACCCATGCAAGATCTTTCCTCCTTGGCAGGGGGGTGACAAAAAAGAGACAAGGGAGTTACCTCCCGACAGTTCAAAGCCGGGCTCCCTATGCACAGTTTTCATTCACGTACCACCGTGCCAAACCCCAAATCCTAAACTTTGGGCTTCCCAACGTCATTGGTCAGCCCCAAATCCATAAATTTTCGGCTCCCCCAACATTGTTGGTCAAGCCCCAAATTTCAAGTTCTGGCTTCCCAACATCGTTGGTCAGCCCCAAATTCTAAGTTTTCGACTTCCCAACATTGTTGGTCGGCCCCAAATCCTAAACGTTCGCTTCCTAACATCTCTTGTTGGCCCCAAATCTCAAATTTTCAGCTACCCAATATCCTTGGTCAACCCCAAATTCTAAGTTTTCGGCTTCCCAATATCCTTGGTCAGCCCCAAATCCTCAAATTTTCGACTTCCAAACATTGTTGGTCGGCCCCAAATCCTAAACTTTTGGCTTCCCAACATCTTTGGTTGGTCCCAAATCACAAATTTTCGGCTACCCAACATCATTGGTCAGTCCCAAATTCTAAGTTTCCGATTTCCCAATATCTTGGTCAGCCCTAAATCCTAAGTTCGTGGTTGCCCGACATTATTCATCAACCCCAAAATTTACCCTTTTTTGTTCCCAAAACTCCGTTTGGGTCGGCCCCACGATTCAAATACTTGAGATTATGTTATTGGTTCTCAAAAAAATGGGGGCTTAAAATAGAGATGTCCCGACAGACTTGAGTAACCGATTTACTGGTTGCTCAATGGCAAAAAGGTCATGACCCGACTGAGGTGAAAATCCAAAATGACGTCTCAGGCAAAAATGGGTAATCCCTCAGCCTGAAAATCCGAAAGGGCACGCTTGAAAAAGTGAAAGGAGGCTAGTCGTGGTGAAAACCCGCAAGGGCACTACGACTGGTTAAAAAAAAGAGAGAGAAAATGTATGCAATGACAACACTCTCTCGGAGTCTTTGGTACTGAACTCGCGCTTTCATTTACTTGCAAAATGGGAGTCCAAGATAGGCCCTCGGGCTAACCACAAAAATGGAAGATCAAAAAAAGAAGACAACAAGAATATGCAACCTCACACATGAGGGGTTTTTTTTTCATCAAATCCCCAATTCCACTCTGCTTTGCCACAATGGCTTCCTGCATCACCTGGCACTCTGAGATAAGGGAATCCTCCTTGGCCTACAGCTCCTAAGTGATCTTGGTGACGGATTCAATTGTGGTCTCCAACTCCTCAATTCGCTGCAAGATACTCCTCACAATCTCCTGAAGTAATGTGGCATGATTCCTGTTTTCAGCTATGATCGCATCAAGAGAAGTTCAGCGGTCTCGAACCTGCTTAGCCCGAGAATGTAGGTTTTCCATCTCGCTGGATAGAGTGCGGGCTTCTGCTTCTAATTCTTGGATTTTCAGCCTGCAAGTCTCCCATGTTGAGGCCATATGCAAACGCTGAAATTCTCCCCAAATGCCTTCCACAACCGTCATCCAGGGCCCTTTGGGCAGCCCCAGTGCATGGTAACCCCGTGTGCCAATCCGGAGGGTATCACGCACAGTCTCCACAGGAGGGAGGCTCTCCCCTTGAAACAAGGCTCGTGCTCCACTCATGAGTGTCATTTCAGCCCCCATGAAAGCCCTAGGCTGGGGACCATCGGGCCAATCAATCTCATGAGTTGGAAAGTCGATTCCCAAAATCGTATCCCCCTTACTGTTCCTCGCAATTGGGAGATCATCTCCCTGGAGGGCTGCAAGAAAAAAATGGGGAGAGCAGCGAAGTCATGATTATATTCACAATCAAGGCGATCCAGAAATCTTTCTCCACGAGTCAAGTTACTATTGTCTTACCCAGTGAAGGGAGCTCCCCGGTGGTCCGGTCCTCTGGGCTGGGTTCAGGCACCTTCCCTTCTATGACACCCACATCAATAGGTGAACATGCTATCGGCTCCTCTGTGTCGGCGCGTGGGAAAGTGCAAGGATAGAATGAGGGTCAGGAGCATGTAAATGGACCAAGAGACATTAGTATAACGAACCCCCATGTTAAAGAGGCTAAGAATAAATCAGCAAGGAGATGGAAAAGATGGTAACCTTGCAAGTCAATGTCCTCTTCCCCATCAGAAAGCGGGATTGTCAACCCCGAAGCGGAAGAAGAAGCTGCCATATGTTTTTCAAGGTCCTCCTCCATTGGGGGTAAGGCGGGTTTCTCTCTTAAAAGACGTCATCTTCCCCCTTGATCCTTGGATTTTCATCAGTCTCAATACCAGCCTCCGAAGCGCCTACATTCGGATCCATTAATGGAGTATCTCCTCCCCTTTCCTCCAAAGTATCCAGGGGATCTAAGGTAGAGAGATTGCTCGCTGCACAAAGAAAGAAATTGACAAGATTAATGTAATTATGCTTTGGCGTCTAAATTCCATATTGACTGGAGGACGTCGTCTTTCTATAATCAACAAGCCAACGGGTTGGCCGAGGTCTTTAATAAGACTCTCTGCAAATTGTTGTCCAAGATAGCAGGTGGTCGCAAACGAGATTGGGGCGAGAGGGTCCACGAAGCCCTATGGGCCTATCAGACTATTTACAAATCCCCTACGGATTGTTCCCAGTTCTCCCTGGTCTACAGAGCCGAGGCGATGGTACCTGTGGAAATTGAGCTGGCGTCCTATCGCGTTGCTGTTCACGCCGGACTACCGGGCTAGGACCAATTTGAAATAGAAAGAAGGCTTGAGGAACTGTCCAACCTTGAAGGCGAAAGACTCAAAGCCTATAAACACTTGCAAGTGTATCAGGCCCGCATGACACGTGCTTATGATAAGATGGTTAAGCAAAGGGCATTCAAGAAAGGCAACCTTGTCATGGTCAAAGAAAATGAGGTCTTGGCGGGAAGATCCATGCCTGATGTAATGCCTCATGAATCAGGCGACTATTTCCCCTGTAACTTCTCGTAGCGGAACGGCTTCTGCCCATTTGGAGAAGTACTCAGTTACAGCCAGTATGAACTTGTGGCCTTGGGACGATGGCAGGAATGGTCCCACGATATCCATGCCCCACTCTGCAAAGGGCCAAGTAGGCGCAGTTGGATGGAGTGGATTGGGCGGCCTCCGAGACACTGGCCCGAATGCTTGGCATTCGTGACATGTACGAGTGTACTGGTTGCAATCTTCGTACATGGTGGGCCAATAAAATGTCTTGAGCTTGATGCTATTCTTCATCTTGGCCCCTGCTTGATGGGCCCCACATAATCTGAAATGGACCTCGTACATCACGGTCTTTGCTTCCTTAGGTGAAAGACACCGTAGGAGGATCGATCGGTCCTCTTCGTGGACGGGCGTGAAAAGCAAGCCGTCAATCAGCTGGCAGGATGTTGCCCTGCGTAGCAGTTGTACCCTCTGAGCCTGATCGGGGAGGGGGGAGGCAGCCATTCTTTACTTTTATAATTGGCTCACGCCAATCTTCTCTTTCAGGAGTATTCTCCTCTAGAATGTTATTGACCTCGTAAGCAGTGAGGCCGGATTCTTTGTCAAGCACACTTGGCATGAGCCTTCAGTGTCTAAGAGTGATGTTCAACTCTCCCATAGGTGGGAGTTTCAAAGCTCCTGCCAACTTTGCCAAAGCGTCCGCCTGAGAGTCACTGCCCCTTGAGACATGCCCTATTTCGAATAGGTAAAACTTCTCCTTCAGCCTCATGACGGCTGCATGGTAGGGAATGAGCTCCTTTTTCCAGACGTCGTAGTTGCCCAAGACCTGTCGGATGACGAGCTGAGAATCCCCGTACACTTTGATGCACCTGATGTCCATCTCCAGTGCCAGTTGAAGCCCAATAATTAGCCCTTCATACTCTGCCTCATTATTAGTCAATGACTTCATGAGAGCGCAAGAGTTGTGGAGAATGCCGCCATGCGGAGATACAAAAACTATCCCCGCACCCGAGACAAAGTCTTTGAGGCCGCCAGCCCTTGTGATTGTTCGGGAAGCGCCATCAAAATACAACTCCTAATGTGGGAGGTCGAGGGTGAGGACGTCTGACTCTATTTGTGGTGGGACGTTTTCAAGATGCTCCCCGATTTCTTAAGAAGGCACCAACACCTCTTCATCGGGCAACTCAAAGTTGAGTGGCGAATCTTCTGGCACAAGGTGCGCAGCCAAGAACTTCGTCATTCCTTGTCGTTTGATCACCTTGCGCGGGACAAAGGTCGTGTCAAACTCCATAAGGATAAGCGCCCACTTGCCGAGCCTACCGGAGAGGACGGGCTGATTGAGAAGAAATTTGAGTGGATCACATTCGGAGATGAGCTCCACTCTATGATCTAGAAGGTAGTGCCTTAGCTTCTTAACAGTAAATACCCGAGCTAGGCATGCCTTTTCCATAGGCGGATACTGGTGCTCAGGCCCGATCAACTTCCGGCTGAAGTAATACAGCCACATATCCTTGCCCTCTTCATTGATATGGGCTAAGAGTGCCCCCAATGAGGCATCCATGGCAGAATGTAAAGGATAAGGGGCTTCCCTCTGACAGATGCCCCAAGGACTGGAGGAGTCAATAGATACTCCTTAATTTGCTCGAAGACTTTCTGACAGTCTTCGTCCCACATGAAGGGTGCTCATTTCTTCATCAGTTTACCGAAAGTTAGGCATCTTCCCGAGAGGTTAGAAATGAACAGCCTAATATAGGCGAGTCTTCCTTGCAGAGATCTGAGCTCTGTCAAATTTCTAGGCGGAGGCAGTCCTCTTATGGCCTTGATTTTATCATGATCGATCTCTATGCCTCGATACCTGACGATGAAGTCAAGGAACTTACCACTAGAGACGCCGAAGGCACACTTCATCGGATTCATCTTGAGCTGGTACTGCCGAAACTTTTGAACACTCGACGCAAGTCAACCAAATGATCCTCTCGTCTTTTTGTCTTAACGGCCAGGTCATCGACGTAACATTCAATGAGGTCATGTAGCATCTTGTCGAAGACCTTGGTCATCGCCCTTTGGTAGGTTACACCAGCGTTCTTCATGCCGAACGACATCCTTTTATAGTTGAAGATCCCCTTAGGAGATCGGAAGTCCGTATGATCTTTATCTTTGATGGCCATGCGGATTTGATTATAGCCCGATGACCCATCCATGAAGGACAAGGCTTCATGACCGGTGGTCATATCAACCATTGTCTCAGTGATTGGGATAGGGAAATCGTCTTTTGGGCATGCATTGTTCAAATCCCTGAAGTCGATGCATACTCGGACCTGACCATTCTTCTTCTTGACAGGGACTATATTAGCGTGCCACACAGGGTACCAGCAAGGCTCTATGAAATCCACGTCAAGTATCTTGTCAACCTCAGCATTGACTTTCAACTCCAGCTCGTGGCGCATATGCCTTTGAGCTTGCTTGACTGTTAGAAGTATTGCCAGCTCATGTTTAGCCACAGAAGGGTCGAGCCCAGACATTTCTTTATAAGTCCAGGGGAAACCATCCTTGAACTCTTCTAAGAGCTGTCGATACGACTGTCTTTCTTTCTCACTGAGGAGAGCACTTACAAAGGTTGGCCGATGATCTTTTTTGCTTTTGAGATTGATCTCGATCAACTCATCCACAGTCGCTTGGCCACCATCTTCGAGTTTCGGTGGAACTGGTTGAAGGTCGATAAAGTCTCCCTCATCATCTGTGTTTGCTTCATAGACTTCAAATTCCTCGAAGTTATCTTGCTCGTGGCTTGAAGTCGAAGGAGCTGCCCCGTCTTGCTGATGGTTGGCAAGTTGAGCTGTCCCTCCCTCAGGGAGGTGGGCATTGTTGACTTCTGACGTGGGGATAGTGTCATTGACGTCTCACCAGACTCCTTTACAGAGTCATCGATCATGGGCTCAACTCCAGCTCGCCCGCGGGGAGGGACTAGCAGTCCTATGGTATTGACTACGTAGTGGACCTCAAATTCTCTCTCCTAGTTATAGTCGAGTCCCCTCGTATCTTTGCGGAAGAAAGGAGGCTGCCCACGGACTTGCGGAGGGTTCCACAGCTGGTGGAAATATGCCGCTCGTGCGGGGTCCTGAGCTGGCGGGATATGCTACTTTTTACACATTTCCCTGATGTGTGCTGGCATATCGTCCATCTCCTGGACTAGCTCCAGTGCAGTGTTGGCGGGAGTATTCCAGCTGAAATCATCCTCAGGAGGGCTCAGTGGGACTAAATCACCTTTGTAAAAGATGATCAGCTTGTCTCCCTTGCCCTTATTACTCCTTCTCTACTGATACGAGACTGTGAAAGTCTTCAACTGTTCCACCTCGTGCTCTTCCCGTTGAAACGAGAGTTGAACACATTTGGGCAGTAAGGAGATACTCCGGTCAATGACCCGGCTTATGAGGTTGGCTTCGAAGTCGACATTTCGCCTCTCCAGCTGAGTCGGCTTGGAGACGGCCTTAAGGCTTAACCTGTGCAGTCTTGTCAAGTCTTAGTTGACAGTGAACAACTGCCCTTCCTCAGCTTCATAGTTCACTTTTTACTTCCATTTCTCTTTTATAGGCTCGGGGATTGATAGAGTAGGCTCCCCAAAATATAAGGAAGCATTCGCGAGGTGGCACTCATTGGAATGGAATGGCGCTTGATCTGCGAAGACAATATGTTGCTCCCCTCCCTTGGCATACTTAATGCATTGGTGCACTGTTGATGGGGGACAACCCAATTTTTATGAAGCCAAGGTCTCCCAAGTAGCACCTTGTATGATGTGTCGGTGTTAATGATATAAAATGTCACTTGGGTGATAAAATTACCCAAGGCTAGCTTGACTTCAACCTGACCAAACGCCTCCTCGGAATCCTGGTTGAATCCTAAAATTTTGACCGCGCTCACCTTTTGTAAGTAAGGTGCCAAGTATAAAGACTTGAAAGTCTTCAAAGGCATGATGTTAATGCTTGCTCCAGCATCGACCAAAATTCGATTTACATCATGCCTATTGATCGTCCCTCGCATATATAAGGGGTGATTGTGGCACGAAAAAGATAGCAATATATCTTTGTCCGTGAAGGAGATGTTGACTGCAAATGCCTCATATGCTTGGGGTTGCAATTCTACGACATGGGCTTCATAGGCCTCTGGGTCTTGGAGTATCTTGACAAGAGCCTCTCTGAGATCTTTGCTCCAAGCGATAGCTTCCAAATGGTGACATTTGTAGGAAACCGCTTCATATGATGAATGATCTTGTGATCCGCTCGAGAACGGGTCTTGTCAAATGGCGAGATGATCTCTGCTAGAGTCTTCGATGACTGGCGAGGCTTCTCTCGCTTAGAAGGACGCTCTTCCCCGTCCTGGCCATGCACATCTTCTTGGAACAGCGGAGCCAGAGACTCCTCCGAAGGTGGCAATGGTTCATCATGTTGGCCTTCATTAGAAGGACCTGCCTGGCTTGTTGGCTCAACCCTGTCGGAAGGGCAAATTATAAACGGGATGCCACCTGATTTAGATTCTGAGCGGGGGCCCGAACCCTCTGAAGAGTTAAGGATAAAAGGGATTCCCCGAACTTGGGTTTATGGGATAGGACCCAGTTCCTCCCCTCGAAACAATATGACCCGGTCTAGAGTTAGAGGACCTTCACGCACGCATCCTCGTCCTCGACCACGACCTCGACTATTTTTGGTCGGGCGACGTTGATATGTCGCCATGGAAGCTTTGCCCCAAGTGCTATCAGCCTAAGTGCTTTGTCCCGGAGGCGAATTAATGTTGTCAGGCGGTGGGATCGCCACCATGTTTCAGGAAAGCTCTTGCAGCATTTCCTCGAGCATTTCGACGGTGAGCTCCTCATCCTTGTAAAGTAAGGAGAGCTCTTCGAAATTGGAAACTCCTCACCTTCTTTGAGACGATGAACCATCTCCCGGAGCCACTAAAGAAGGCGGGCTTTATGCCCAAACTTGTCCCAGGGAATATATTCATCCAGAGTGACGACCCAGGTCAGACGAGGGGGAGTACACTCCTCCAACTCATCTATGAGCTTTTGTAGCTTTTGCAAAGGGGTTGGTTCCTTAGGAGCCTTCATAGCTGCGGCTTGCTCATCTTGCTTTTTCAACCTCCTCTTCAAGTTATTCTTACGATTCTTCTCTTACTTCTTTTGGCGTGCCGCCTCTTGAGAAGAAAGTGGACTTTGTTTTGGAGGTGGGATTGGTTTGCCCCCGGGATTTTGCTTTCTACTCGGGCCGGCTCCTTAGGAGCCTTGGTTCTACGACTTTTTTGGGAAGCAACCTGGTCCAGTTGGCTTCCTCCGATTGCACCTGAAAGGTGGCATTGATCGCCTGAGCAATTGTCTCAGGCGACAGTTCCTGGAACTCGGCTAGTCTACAATGGGGCCCTCGGGGGCTTTGCAATGCCACCGATTTTGCTTTGTCTGGCACCTTTACCGGTTCGAGTTGTTGAAGTCTTTCCACAATTGACGACATTATTGGCTCGGCATGAGATTTGGCTTGAGGATCCCTCACCTTGGCTTTACCTTTATTTTCAGGTCGTTGACCCAGCCTGGCAAGGGACTTGAAACCTCTGCCCGCGGCTTGGCTTTAGGCCTTAGACCCCTCACACCTAGCCTTGCCTTTGGGGTTCGGCAGAGGATTGCTGTCACCTGTAGACTTGGCCGACTGGACCTGCTGAGAGGTGGGCTTTGTAATGCCCCGGATTTGTTTTCGGATCATTTTAGTGGGTCTCGGAGCGTATTTTGTGTTTTACACGTGTTTTTCCCTAACGCGCCTTCGGAACTTTGTGCAGGGCAAACCGTGACGTTCTCCGACTCCGGGACTGTACCGGCGCGTTGTGCTCCTCCCGAGGATCCCAGAGATAATTTTTCGTAATTTTCTGAATTTTTGGAATTTTTGAGTTTTCTATATATATTAACCCTTTTCTCTCTCCCCTCTCATTTCTCTCTTCCCTCCCTCTCTCTTCTCTCACGCTCTCTTTCTCCCCTCTCTTCTCCGGCGGCCGACGGAGCGAGGCGGGGGCGAGATGAAGGCGGCGTGGGCGAGGATGCAGACGAGGACAGGCGAGGATCGAGGCGAAGCTTGGTGGCGCGATCGAGAGTCGGCGAGGGTTTCGCGGTGATTTCTTCGTGGATCGGCGTCCACGGCGCGTCGTTTCTTCGGTGGAGGTAGGGAGATGGACCCCCAGCTCGTGCATTCCCTTTCCCGCGAGTTTTGCAGGCCGTGGCGAGCCGAGCGGGTTTATTTTCGCATTTTAGGGAAAATCCATGTTTTTGGGGAGTGAGTCGGATCTCTCGTTTTACGGCGTTTTTGGCCGATCCAGGGGTTTAGATGCATGCCTAGGGGCTTGGGGATGGATTCCCCTTTGTTTCCCCATCACCCGGGGGTGATCGGGGCGTGGATTGGATTTTGGGCTGTTTCCCGCCGTTTCGCGCTCGGACGGGTGTGACAGTCCTTCCAGTGACCGTCACAGCCTGTGACGTCCCAGGGTGGGTGCGTCACAGGGCCCGTTAGCCTTTTGGTGGTTTGTGGGTGTGACGGTCCCTCGATAGACCGCCATAGCGCTGTGACGCGCCTGGGTTCGACCGCTACGTGCCTTCTCGTGTTTTCAGACCGTTGGGGTCACGAGTCTTCTAACGCGCCTAGGTAGGACCGTCAGAGACTGTGACGCACCCGAGTGGGAGCGTCAGAGTTGACGCAGCCCATTCTTCTGACGCGCCCAGGTAGGACCGTCAGACGCTGTGACGCGCCGAGGGGTGAGCGTCATAGCCTATGTTGTTCCGTCTTCTAACGCACCAGGCTTGGTCTGTTAGAGACTGTGACGCCCCAGGGTAGGTGCGTCATAGCCGTTGTTTCCCCTCTCGTGTGGCGCTCCTACGTTGGACCGCCAGGGTGCTGTGACGGTCCAGGATTGGACCGTTACAGACTGTGATGGCCCAAGGTTAGACCGTCATGCTTTGTGTTGCACCGAGGTGTCTTTTTGTGTTCTCCGCGATCGTTTCGCGTTGTGTCGGTCCCTAGTCGACCCGGTCGTGACCCAGTGGTCGACTTGCGGTCTCGTGAGTATCCCTGACACCCCGAGAGTTCTGTGTTCATGTTTTGAGGGTGTCGGGAGGACCATGTTACCTCAACTAGCGTGCCCGTAGGTGTGGTGGGTCCGGGTGACTCCACGTGTTCCGGGCTTTCGTGTTGCGCTCGATCGAGTCACCGTGTATCGGTGTGTGTGTGCGGTGGGGTCTCCCCCGCATGTCATGAGTTTCTTTGGAAGGTGATTCCCTTGTGGGCCATGTGTTTGGCCTTGGACTGCGAGTCCAGTTATCCGGCCTAGGGCTGGAGGTTTCCCGCTTTCTCTGGGATGGGGAATCGGCGTGGCGGCTTGTGTGCTGCCCTGGGAATCGTGCTTCTACGCTTTCTGCGCTGCACCGAGTGTGTGCGGTCCCGTTTCTTCGACGGTGGGTTCCGTGAGTCAGTCCTTACTTCCAGTGACCTGTCCACTAGTCGTAGCTTTCTGCGCACACGGGTGCGGACCCACCTGGGAGTGGTGGAGAGCGAGACCCGGTGAGAGGCGATTTTTAGGCTGGTTACCGTAGGGCCCCTTGCCTTTGCCACCAGAGTCTGGTGGGGGGGAAACCAGGTAGAGGACTCGACCTAGAGCAGATGGTCTGTGTGTGCAAACGTAGTTGGGGGCTTAGGATACGTGCTGACGAGCGTGACCCCAGCTAGTCCTTGTTGTGGTACTTGTTGTGTGTCTGAGTCTCACGCCCGGGGCGTTGTAGCTAGACACTTGTGACGCGGTGTACGACGTCAGGGGACGCTTCCGGTCGTTCTTCTAGTGGGTAGTGCTCCTGTTCGCTGGAAGGTGTGGACTCGAGTTTTGTTGGACCAATGTTTAGTAGTACGGTACTGTTAGAGTAGACTATTTTTTCATTTATTTACTTTAGCTTGTTGGTTCTACCGTACTCTTGTCGAGTCGGGAGTGATAGACTGTCAGTCGTGTGACTTCGACCTTCGGGTTTCGGCCGCGTTGACCGTTGAGTTCCAAGTGTTTCACCGTGGCGCATGTGTCGGCTCTCGTGCCGTTTGACGGGTGCTAGTAGCTTTACCGAGGTTGCGTCTTGTTGTGTGGTACCCGCGATCGGACGGTCGGGGTTGCACTTTGGACAGCGTGTCCAACTTGGTCTTGTTATGGGAGACCGGCCTCTACGGCGGGATTACCGTGGGTTTTTGCTTCGGTAAGTGGTGCTAGTGTGCTCCGGTTCCCGACTGTAAGACCGGGACTTCTCTTTCTGCTTGACCGGTACAGTAGGAGTAGTTGTAGTGCCGGGTTTCGACCAGCCACCGGGTTTACTGTTCCTGCTGTTACTGCTACTCTTGTAGTTGCAGCTTTCCGTGCCGCCGTTGTTCTAAGTTGGGGTTCTGCGGGATCCCTACTGGGCCAGTGACAGGAGGCTCACCCCTGCTTTTCAGGTGTGGCGGTTCGTCCTCGAGGTTCGAGGTTGCTATTCAGAGGTTCTTAGTTGTCAGCTCGCCGGGCCAAGTGTCCACTCGACATGCGGTACGTTTTACTGCTTTAGACTGTACTTTCTGTTGGACTGGACTCTACTGTAGTTTTTTATTTATTTCTGTTAATTGTTGAATTGTCCTATTTTATTTCTTATTTCTTTGTGCCTCCACACTCCTTTTAGCCCTTCCGAGCCCTCCCAGCTCGTGGGCGACGGTTCGAGTCTCGGGTTATCGGGCCTTCCCGGTAATCAGATTCTCGGGTCGTTACAGGCTTAGTCTCATGTGGCTTAGTCTGCCCCTGTTGAGTTTGCCGGAGGATCTTCCCAACGACCTCTCTAAGAAGCCATCTCGTCGTAGAGTTCCCCTGCGCATCGATCTCCCCTCATTATATGAGGACTTCAATGCAATCTTGGACTTCCGGGCATTCTCCAGTAGGGTGTGACACCATGGCATGATACTTGCAGTAGTGGGGATGACTCTTGACCGTCTCATTATAGTAGGACGACGAATCATGCGTCAATACCCGACCTTCTTCCAAGAGCTTATTAAAAATCTTCTCAGTGTCCTCCTTGGGAAAAGAACACTGACGAGAAGGTCTCCACCCTGGATACTAGGTGGACTCGGGCGGTTAGGAGCTAGCTCCTTCTTCTCTCGACTCCGGAAGTTGGAAAGCGGCCGAGGCATGTATAACATTGACGGAGAAGTTCAAGCTCTCCCGTCCATGTAGTTGCGACGGGTCGACCAGGTCCACCAGGAAGTTGCCCATATTGACCACCCCTCACCTAATTAAGTCTTCAGTGAGGTCTTTGAAGGGTTAACAATCATGGATGATATGACCTATCACCTCATGGTATGGGCAATAACCCTGATGCAATGCGGCACCTGGTGCCTGCTTACTGGGTGATGGGTTTATCAGGCCCGCTCGCCGACACACAAAGAAGATGTTCAGGGTCATCTCGCGGGGGAAAGAGTATAACTTCTCTGGCTCCTCACCTTCAGATGAATCCAAGGATTCCTCATACAGCTAACCCCTGAGTGGAGCTCGGGAAGTGGGTGATACACATGCCTCCCGTATATGGGTTGGCGCTAACCCCCTAGCAAATGGGCCAAAGGGGAAAGTAGCCAATTGCTCGTCAATGCTTTCCAAGAATTGCAGTAGACGCCTTTGTTCATGCTACAATTGTTGGATCTCCCCTTGGATCTTTCGAATAATCCTCCATAATACCAAGCATTCTGGGAGTGAGGAAGGAGCAGCTCTACGACTGGCATTAGGCTATTGATGTGACGGCCCAGTCTCGGAGGCATTGGAGCTCGAAGTCGTTGCCACCATGTAGACCTTATTAGCTGACCGGCTTGGTTGACTCCAAGCATGAGGCTGTGGCGAGTCAACTGCATGGCCCAGCATATTTATCAAGCCCTTTTGGATGAGCTCTTCTGCTATGTTCTTGAAGACATAGCAGTCCCCTATGGTGTGACCCAACCTTTGGTGATACACACAATAGGTAGGATCATCTGTTTTGTCCACCTCTGAGGCCTTCCGTAAATCCGATAGGGTGATGAACTTTTCTTTCATGCACAGATCAAAGAGCATCTTGGCATGCTCCTTTCTGAAGGAGTAAGGCATCTTCAAACCCGCTAAGAGAGGCACATTCGCCTTAGCATCGGGCTTTTTGCCATTGCCCTTTGATTTTCCTTCCCCCTTGTCTCCATTCGTCGGGGAGAAGTCCACGACATTTATCTCCTTGCTGCTGACCAGGCGATCTTTGGAGGATTTGCCTTTAGCAAAAGAATGTGCCGGGTGATCAGCGAAGAACATTTCAACCTCTGCCACCACTATATTCAGCTGGTCGAAGCTTCTGATGTTTGAGCCCAGAAGCTTTTCACTAACTTCTGCCGATAGACCCCTGCGACAGATAATGATCGTGCCTTCGGGCGTCGGAGGATTATCGCAGTACATGTTGACGTCCCTCCACCGCTTGATGAAGTCCAACGCAGTCTCACCTTTTCTCTGCTTGAGGGCTCAGAGTTCTGCCAGAGAGACTTTACGTTAGGTCGTCTGGAAATGATCAACGAACTTCTTCTACATATCAGCCCAATCAGCCACTGAATTGGGCTTTAGCCTCGAATACCACTGGAAGGCAGTGCCTGTCAAGGACGTGGCAAAGTACCACAGCAAATATGCATCTTCCAACGCCAGTTCACCCATGGCCGTCATGTAATAGGCCAGGTGTTCGTGTGGCGAGCCCTGCCCATTGAACTTCTGGAGTTTCGGGACTTTCAGGCAATCAGGCGGAAGTTTCTTGAACTGATGGTGGAAGGGATAGGGCACGTTGTACAAATCAACGGTGGCCACACCCTCACCATGTTGAGCAAATTTCGCTTCCACAATTCGCTCAATCATCTATCTTTATGCCATGAGGCTTTTCGCAGCAAGAGTGGTAGAGGACCATGCATTAGCTTCATGCTGCGACACCTCAAATTCCACTGCCACTGGCAATTTTGCAGCAGTGGCGGAGGCATTGGCCGCGACTGGAATGGGAGGAGACGGTTGTTCCATCCCAGTGGGCGCCGCTTGGGGCTGACCATGGACCTTCTTTTCACGCAAAAGCGATTGCAAGAGATTCTTCAATTCTTGATTTTCACGTCGAAGCTCTTCCAACACGAGAGTCTGTGCCTCTCTCCCAATTTCCTCCTCGTGTCCGGGGTTGCTGTCCCCATCGACACTATGGACATCTTCTTGGTGTTCTTCTTGCCGTGCCGGTAAGGGCAAAGATGTTCCGACAGCCGGTATCTGCTGCGTCTGTGCCAGAATCCGGGAGACGGGCCTCGACCTCCTCAAATACTAAAGAGGCTAGCTGAGCTCTCCCGAGGTATCCTCCGGCTGCTTATCGACGGAGGTAATGTAGCAGGTGAACACTTTGACAGTGTCGTTAGTCACCTGGACCACCCGTTTCTTTCTAGGTTGTTGTCTTCCAGGTTTAGGCGCCATCCCTAGTGTGTCAAAAATAGATACTCAGGACGTGGAGGCCTGAACTGAGCAATCCTCTTCTGTTTACGTTGAACTGGCCCACAGAGAGGTCGACCGCACCTTTTTGCCAGCCCCTTGGTGCTTCAACCCACGCTGGGGCTGAATTGTGGACCTCAGGGATGTCGAGATCTCAGTGCTTGTCAGACTCCGCATTTGTTGCAGATCCGACATGCGAAAGGGCCTTTCCACCCTCACTCGCTTAATGATTCGGGCTACCTCCTTGGTGACCCATGTTTTCTTCAGGTGGAGATGGTGCTCCTCAATTGGGTTACCCCCTGACTTTGATCGGGGACCTAGTGGTTTGGGTCGCTGCATTGGACCCTAATTTGTCGTCGGTACGGCTGACTTCTTCAATTTCGCTCCGTTCTCCCGGACTTGTCGAAGAAGCTCGAAGCGGTTGGAGGTTGAGATAGTCGGGATGTGCCGGTCCTGAGGTAAAATCGACTCGCCTCCATCAAGCCAAATGCGGAGGACCTCGACTATTATTGTTTTGTTGGAGCAGGATGTCGCCGCTGCAGGCTTTGTGCCCTTGCAGCTATGACGCTGCCCCCATTAAGCAAGAGCAGTGCTGGTAACGCCTGCCGTAGGCAGGGCGATGTTGCGGCGGCGACGCTGCCCCCGTTGAGTAGGAACAACACCTCTGAGGGTGGCCGTAGTATTGTTGGTGCGGTTACGGCGACGACGCTGCCCCTGTTAAGCAGGAGCGACGCCAATAGTGATTTGATTGACCGAGAAAGCTCGGCTGTTTGCATGGGCAGAAGGCCTAACACCTTCAGCCGTTATCATGGCAGCTGAGCAAACCCAACCGGTTGTTAGGACGAAGGGTTTGACACCCCTGGTCCGTGGAGAGTTGGCCTGGCGGAGCCGGCCGACTGATGAGGCAGAGGGCCTGACACCCTGATGGTCGTCTTGTTGATCGGGCGAACCCGGCCAGCTGCTGCAGTAGAGGGCCTGACACCCCCAGCAGTTGATCTGTCGACCGAGCAAACTTGACCGATTGTTGCAGCCGAGGGCCTGACGCCCCCGTCTGTTGACTTGTTGACCGAGCGAAGCCGGCTAGTTGTTGAAGTAGAGGGCCTGACACCCCCAGCAGTTGATCTGTCGACCGAGCGGACTCGACCGATCGTTGTAGCCGAGGGCCTGACGCCCCCAACGATTGGCTTGTTGACCGAGCAAAACCGGCCAGTTGTTGAAGTGGAGGGCCTGACACCCTCAATAGTTGTTGCCACAGGCGTGGCTGAGATTGCCTCAACCATGGGTACGACGCCCAGAAAGTAGGGCGAACTGACGACCGCTGGGAAGTCACCGAATACGAGCGGCGTCGCCAGGTGTCCGAACCTGGCATGGTTAGCGATGACTTGGGGTCCGTAAGTAACGGCGGCCAGCATCTTGTTGTAATCGGTGGTGGTGGTGCGTAGCACAAAAGGAGTGGCATGCGAATACACACAAAGCCCTCAAGTGAGCAAAGGAGTGTGCCCTCCTCTTCCCGTCTTGTAAGAGAAGAGGGGGGAGATCGGAACCTTGAAGAAGGTTTTGGGGATTTCTTTGATAGAAAGAAGAAAGGCGGGAAAGGTCTCACCGGGCGTGCCAGTCTGTTGGCCAAGGAATTTACATTAGAAATATAAACATTGTTCTTTTTGAAAAGAGACATTCTCCTATATCTGGGGGTTCATTCCGTGGGTGCGCATCGTATCAGACGATTTGAGTTCGGGTGCTGGACCTTTCCTCATTGACCGCAATCAGTATTAATTTACATCGGTCTAACGTCCAAACACCTTTGTTTAACTGTCAAAGAAAACCTTACAATCCAATTTATAGGTTCTGATGTTGAGGGCTCGCTCGCTTGGGAGACTCACAATGACCACTCATTTACCACCAACCAACAGACTAGACTAGGGTTTCATCAAAGGCCTCTTAAGTTTAGGCAAAGCCCAAGAAGTTAGGAGCATGAATGCAATTTTGCAAGAGCCATAGGCATTTTTAAAGTGGCGGAAAATTTCCTGGACCCTAAGGGTATTTTGATAATTTCACCTCTCCAGGGGTATTTTGATAATTTCACCAAACCAGGTGTATTCCTGGACTTTTTTGAGCTGGAACGAAAGTAGAAAAAAATTACTGACTTTCCAAGACGCTGAAGCCGTTTATGGAGAGTTTTGGAGGCAACTAAGTCATGTCTAGGTAGCAACCTAGATAAACTTAGGTTTGAGGCGGCACCCAAGTGTCGTATTGGGCTGACAACGTCCTCGAGCCAAAGGGATGACGGGGGCTTCATAGAAGGCTCAGGTGTGTCAATCTTGCCAAAGGAGGGGTATATGTGTAATTCTCGAAAGTCGGGAGGGTTTCTTATAATTTCCCCGATCGACGTATAGAGAAAACTCACAGAGTACACCGAATACATTTATGGCCCAAGTGGGTATAATTTTTTGTCGGCGAGCTGTCGACTGTACAAAGATCCGTACCAACGTAGGAAGTAGGGACGTAGCCCCAATTACAAAAAGTTGCAGCGTAAAATTACAAACAACAGGACTTTCGTTTTTCGCGATCCCGAAGAGGCCATTTCCGTAATTCCCTCATTATAGGGACGGAACTATATAATTTAATCATCTCGGGGGCGCGTAGAAACCTACAAACATGGCCCACTTAGGCGCATCATTACAAAAATATCCCTTCGGGACATAAAAATAAGACGCGGGGACTTACCCCTCACAGGTCAAGACAAACGAACAAAGTCTTGGATGCTACGTAGATGCTCTCCATGCGTAGTCCAAAAAATTCTTTTTTCCTTTTTTTGCCTTGGGTCAAGGGGCTATTTATAGAAGGTAGGGTACCCACCTTGACAAAAATGTGAAGATTTTCCTCATTTCTGACAAAAAGATGAGTTTTAGCCCCAATTCTGACAAGGTGGGATCCAAAAATCACTCTTTTTGTCAAGGTGGGGTGGCCCAACTCTTTTTCCTCCCATTTTCTTCTTTTTTTTTCTTTTTTTTTCTTTTTTTTTTGAGAACACGGGCCCCGAAAGGGGGGTGGCTAGCCCGTGGGACCCCAACGGGGTCAAGTGAACCCGCTGGGGTCCAGCGGGGTGGGCCAACCCCGTCCGGGGTCGTCCACCCCAGCGGGCAGCCCAACGGGGTCAATTGACCTCGGGGCGCCTCTTTGGCCCCTTTCCGTGCCTTTTCTCCCATTTTTTGTTGCCCTAGGTCAAGGGGAAGCCGTTGTTCAGCATTTATTGCTCCCCGAGGCCTACTCTTCGCTGCGTGGCAGCAACATGTCAATGGAGACCCGTGTGAGAGCGAAAGATTGTCTGTTTGTTATTTAGTTGTGCGTCGCCACGTGGAGACGAATCTTTGCAGTCATCCGTGCTGTGTGATATACTTGCTCGGCTACTTTGACAGGTGTGCGTGCATGTCTTCCTCTTAATTTCCTTTGTTGTGACATCGCTTGTGATTGTATGTTCGGGTCGATAGACCCTACATTGCGGAGGTACTCCGCGGTCTGACGATGTCGACGCTACGTCATATTTTCCGTCGGTTGTCATGAGACAAATTTCTCGAAATATTTCAAGATAATTACGGGTGCAACAAAGACCAACCACCTTATGGTGCTTTGAAGCATGGAGTGGGCATGGAAGTGTTAACAGGAATAAGATGGGAATAAAGGAACTTGTAGTTTACCATCCAAACTTTCTTTAGGTGTAGGGACATTAACGAGGAGTCGAGGCACTTGTGGCAGTAGGAATGATGGAATAATGAGTAAATCCTGCTTCTAAGTTCCAGCATGAGGCTGTTTATTTATCTTGCATGAAGTTGTGCAGTGTATGCATATCCCTTGCTTTAGGTTTATGTAAAATTTTATTCTTCTGTATCTAGTCAATCTCCTACAATCCAGGACTATCGTCTCTATTATGGTTAGAAAAGAAAAACGGTCTTTGTTTGCAACTGTTAACAGCCACACCAGGTGGCAATTACTGTCTGCCCCCATTCCCACTAACATTTCTCTTTCCATCTCTTCTTACACCGCCCTTCCATCTTCTTCCTGTTACCAGTCTCTTGTGGGTGGGGTGAGGGTGGAGTCTGTCTTACATTCACTCTTTAAGTTTCAAAAAGGAAGAACAAACTCCAAGAACCACTCTCATCAGTTCCAAACCTGAGAGAAAGAAAGAGGAATTTGTTATACAAAACCACTTAGTTCATGTCCTCTTTGCATCCATCCCCCAATAGGCCCTGACCCATTTAGAAATTGGATTAGATTCATTAGACCACAACCCATTAACTTTGGAAGCTCAGCCTGCTATTTGGCCCACTTACCAGGTCCAGTTACCTTTCTTGTGGGGCTCACTGTCTGGTCCTTTTTTTTTCTCATTTATCATCTTCTATTTCATTTTAATGCTCCACTAAGCCTCAAATAGTCAAACTCAAGTAAGTTTGCCCATTTTTCTTGGCCATTTCCATGGTGCTCTACTCATTGTTTGGACGTTTAACAACCAGCAAGAAAAGGGCATTTAAATTACTTTTTAAAAAGGCATTTAAATTGATGAACTGCATTTGGTAAAACGCTGTTCATCTACATCTTACATCTTGTCAACATTTTCAGAAATATGTAAATGACACATCCCCAAGATGTTTGTAGACCTAAAATGATCTGACTTTGAAATGTCCATTGGTTTGTAAAAAAAAAGAAGTGGTATGTCTGTCACTGCATTCTCTATTAGGATATCCAAAATAATCAACAGGAACCACGATGGAATGCTATAACCAAAAATGAGGTTGATGAATCTCGTCTCTTTTTCTGAAGGGAAGAGACTATGTGGTTATCTTTACATCTTCAATCTTCGGATAATCAAGTGGTTTTGGGAAGAATATGGATCCATTTGGAATGTTTAGATGGAAAATGGTTTGCTGTGTTCATGTTTGGGAGTAGGCATGGGTGACATTTGAAGTTGAAACTACATTGGTGTATGAAGTAGAAGAAATTGCAATGGGAAGTGAAGACATTCTGGATAAGGACTAAGGTTGAAGCATTATGAATTTCAAAGTCTACCGAATGATAATGACAAAGGCAATAGGTGGATGTGGGCATAAGTGGCATATGAAGACTGCATCATGTTACAGTCTACCACCACCAAGATTTTCACAGAGCAGTATATGGTAACTGTTGGGCCTGGAATAGTAGGGACCTCATCGAAGTTGCTTGCCTGATGTTTACAGCTGAAGTGGATGCAATCTGATGGTTTTGCAATTATTGAATTGGTGGATGCACATGTGCCCTCTTAGAACTGAGAGTGACTGTTGGAGTATGATTTCCCCATCTTTGCTCTAGGCAGTTCAGGAGGAAAAATATTGCAGGAATTCAGAGATGAGTTTCATATCCTTTTCCACGTCTTTAGAAGATCAGTAAAGCTTGTGGAAGATTGGTCAATCTCAGCCAGCTTGGGTAGTCCCAAAGAGTTCTTTCTGATGCAGAGGATAAATGCGTGGAGAAATGGCATCAATTGACTATTTTTCTGTATTACTGTGTAGCCGATGCCTTGACTGGGGATTGGTGGGCTGTGGTTATTGAGGTTCAGGGTGTCACGTAGGGCTCTGTCTGCTTAAACCTGTATTATTGTAGTATATGTTCTATCACATCAACAGAGCATTAGTGATTAGTGTGTTGTGGTAATGAAGGTATACTGTGGAGCTGTCCTCTGAACTGCGTAATTGCCCCTTTTGAATAGTAGCCTTTCAGCTACCTCAAATAGGGTCTCCAAGTTTACCTTTTCAAGTTCGAAGTATCATATTCTTTTTGGAGGTTCTTTGAATCATACTTGATTGCTTTGATTTTCCATGAGACTGGCCCTTTCCCATTGTTCACTTTGTTTTTGTTACCTTTTTATGGATGCTTACATTTCAGTGCATCATGTAATCAGTGTTTAATCAAATGTTTTTCACGTTTGTGGAAGAGTTTGTGCCCTTTTTTCCCCTTTTTTTATCCTCTCGCTGTTCTTGTGTTCACATGCAGGCAACCACTGGCATTGATTTCCTGTCAAAGACAATGTACCTTGAAGATAGAACTGTAAGACTACAGCTCTGGTATGGTTTCCAAGTTAAATTTGGAAAACGTATACTGATAAAAGCAGATGCATTGTCTCTCAAACTGTTGTTCTTAATCTATATTCTTCACATACGCCAAAGATGGGCGTTGTTCATTCAGCATCTAGGATTGACTGCAGAAAAGGAAAGGAGAATCTGAAGTAGCTTATCATTTTATCCTTAGATAGTTGTTCCGCTTATGGTTTGCATCTGAATGTAGCTTCACTTTTTATAAATCTGCTGTGGCAGAAAATTTTTGTAGAAGGTGATGTGTTAGTTCTGTTGAATAAATAAGGTATGCCTGTTTGCAGGTCAGGTTGTAAAAATGTTCACCTACTGGTAATTGATTTCTCTTTATTGATTTGGGTTTTGGTTTTAGGAATTCATCCATTTAGGTATGGTCCAGTTCTATGACTGATTATTTTCGTTCTTCTGTGCATGTTATTTATAAGTCTCTGATTTGGATGCATGTTTCATGCAGCTAAGGTTATGTAGATGTCGGCCTCACTGTAGTAGTTGACATTGTGTTATTGAGTTTTGTTTCTGAAAGTGGGTTGTACCACATATTGTATCAAAGAATAAAGAGAATGTACCAGTGTAGGCTCTCAACAAAGGCCCCATACCAAGACAGGAGGTGTAAACAAGCCTACCCACCCAACCCAAGAAGGGGGGGGCTCAAAGGAGAGTTGAGATTACATGACACCCTTCTCCATTCCCTCACCTTCTCACAAATAAAAGACACCACACGATATGGGGGTCTGGCTTCCCTCTTAAAGATCCTAGCATTACATGCACCCCAAAGAGACGATAATGTAGTATGGAGGATGAGCCACCAAATCTGCCAGTCCCCTCTAGCTGTCCATAGCCGGATGACACTATGGATCTTCTCCATCACTTTCACCCATACTTCGGAGGAGAAAGGGCAGGAGACAGAAAGATGATCCACAGTCTCATCAGCCACCCCACAGAGACTGCATGTGGTGACCAGACCATCCATGATAGAGCTCAGTCTGTCACAATTCAGGAGGCAGCCTCGAGAAACCTCCAGATCAGCAACTGGACCTTCAGCGGGCTTTTCATTCTCCACATCTGCCTTCAAAGAGGGAAACCCAGCCTCCATCTTGGAGCCAAGTATAAGATGACTTGACAGGGAACCTGCCCCCAACATTGTCTTATTCATAGGACTCTGCTTTTGAATTGATTCACGTAGAGCTGAATCCAAGATAAAAATGACATTGAGGCTATTCTGTTATCAATACTATGGTAGCAACCCATCTTATTTATGCTAAGTCTTCTTATTGAAGTTGGTTGGTAGGCATCAACAATGTTCAATTTTGATGAATCTTGGAGGGTTGGCGATTCTAGGATTTTATATATTTTTCGGAGTGATAATTTGCTGGAGTTATGCTACTATGGCAATGCATTCAGAATGGAGCAAATCCAGAGCCATAAAGCAACTGTTGATAACATGGCTTGAGCGTATGTGCTGACATTTGCCATGGCCAATAAAATTTCTAGCTCACAAGCTTTGCTGTAAATTATCATGCATAGATTGTACACATGAGGAAGCTTATATTAAAATAGAGCTGATGGGTCAGGTTTAATCTGGCTGACCCTTATTTGACCCAGCATAACCAAGGAATTCTTAGGCCCTAGGCTAGCCTTTGGACCATATCATAAAGCACTTGCCTGATCCAGTCCAAGCCTGACATGATTTTTGAAGGTATAGCAACTCTACCTAGACCGGTCAAGATCTAAAACCCTATCAAACCCGGTTAACCCGGCTCAACCTAATTAACCCGGTCCAACCTTTTTTAATGTGACCTAGCTGGGTTCGAGACCTATTTCACATTATCTAAGTTTCTATCATTAGGTTAGGTTGTAATTTAGTATGAAAGTATGAAAGATGAGAAGCCATCCTTGAACTTATATCCTTTATCGTCTTAAAATTTAATGGTATTAACACAAGTTTTGGAAGTTGAAAAGATCTTGATTCTCAATCTCTTTTTTCCTTCGTGAAAAAATAAACAAAGAAAACTTAAGAGTTTAAAATTAAACTTAGTGAACTCCCGTCGTGATGCCATCCTATGGGGCAACCTACAAGCCACAAAGGTAATAGAAAAACTATAGTGCAGAAAAGAAAGTGTCTTTCATATTTCTTAGTTACTACTTAAGGTATAATAAAATTTTGTGAGTACATAATATTGATGTCAGCAATTCTAGTCTTACGGGTCGCGGGTCAACCCAAACAGTTAAACCATTGACCCGTGATCCACTAACCTATCCGGGTCAAAGTTCGGTCAGGTTTTAAAACATTGCATTAAACAACAATGCAACCCACAATAATATTATAGGGACCAACAAGCTGAGTGTAACATTCTGCATCGATAGTCCATTCAAAGAGTTTTAACTGTCGATCGATGGCAGTTAAGAAACTACTGACATAATAGAGCACAAGTTCCAATTTGTAATGAATCACTCTAACTACCACAAAGAGCAATTCATTCACTCACATCCAACAGTGATTCAATTAAATAAATTTAAATTAACGACAGGCTCATTGGCGTGCAATAGACTTTAACACATACTAAATGAATAGAATCAATTAAGCAAAGGAAAGGAACATGACCTTCGCAATATCGTCATTGGATGCAGGCGCGGCCAGGAGCAAACAGCCATGGGGGGAACGCGCGGTCAACAGATGGGATCGGGGCATTGTTGCTGGTGGTTGGGTGGCCGACGCTATGAGGGTCCTGTAGGGGTGCGTGGATCTTGCGCTGCTGCTGTAGTTGGGACTGTGTTGTGGCGGCCGCTGTTGTGGCAAGAAAGAGAGACCGAGCGACAATGGTGGGGGAGAGAGAATATAGAGGGGGAGTAGGAGTAAGAAGAGAATGAGACTGGAGAGGGGGTATGCATCATATGGCATGGGCGGTGGTGAGCCTTCAAGTCGTGAGGTTCTCACACAAGGTAGTGGTGCTTGGGAGAGAGCAAGGTTCGCATTACCGGTATCGGTCATGGCCGGTACTGGTACGTACAGTACCGATCAATACTGGAATAGTACCGCCTAACAGTTGGCCCCCCTATATTGGCGTGTGCATATATACATGGGTTTAAAAATTAAAAAAATGTAAAAAATCAGAAAAAAAAGTTAATAGAATGTAAATTTAAACATGATTGAACAGAATCTAACACATATATTGAGAAATTGAGATATCGATGTAGTGAAATTTAATATTTAGTAATTCATAAATTGACTGAATCTTGTGCAGCTGTGGGAGGGGGTGGGCCTACAAATGGAGGAAGGGGGGAAGGCTTGGGCTTTCAACTCACAGCACTGCAAAAACAGCCCGGGAGTTGAGGGAGGCCCTTAATCGGGTGGTCCGGATGGTACAGACCGGGCCAGATTGGCCCCAGTTCGTCTGTTTTTTGTAATAGGTACAAGTACTAGTACCTGATGATATCAGACCGATTAGGTCTAGTACCGAGACGTATCGCCCGGTATGTACCAGTATCAGGCGATACTGCAAACCGTGGGAGGGAGAGATAGAGGGAAACTGAGAGCATTGTTTTCAAGACATCACCTGGGCGACCAGGCGCTCCAAGGAGCCCAAGGCAACCAGGCGCCTAGGTGAGTAACCCATTAAGACACTCACCTGACTGCCTTCGTGCCCATAGGCCACCTTGGGTCCGCCTAACCTACCTTGGTAGGACATCCACTCCTTAATTTGAGGTTTGTTTTAGTATCTATGCAAAAGTTCAGGAATAATTTTAAAAAATTGACAAATGATATGTCAAAATTAGAAAGAGAAGATAATATTTTTATTTCCTTTTCTCTTTTCTCTGGGATTCTTTTCCCTGTTGGTTCCTCTTCACCCTCTTAAAGGCATTGATTCATATTTGTATGGTGCACTTTTTGAAATTAGTATCATTTTGTGTCTCTTTTTGATAATTCAGAAGTGAAAAATTAAGAAATTATTACGTTGATGTGCTTATAATTTATCCAAAATGTGTCATTTTTATGCTTCTTTTTAATATAGAGAATAACTATTTGAAATATATACTTTAGTTTAGAATTTTTATATCGATTAACAGGTATTCACAAATTCTTATTTGTTTTCTCCTTATTAATTTGTTATTGTTTGCCATTTATTCTATTTTTATTTTTTAAAATATAGGTATATGTTGAAGATTTGTGGATATCAAATTTTCTATTACCTAAAGATAGAACTTATATGTAGAAAATATATAGTAGTAGTTCTCTTGCAATATATTTAGTTATAGAAACTAGGCTTCGCCTAGGCACCTTGTCTTATTGCCTAAGCAGTAAGGCGGTGGGCCACTGCCTTGGACGCCTTGCCAACTATGATTGAGAGAGAGGAAGAGAAGAAGCAGTGACGGACTAGAGGGAGAGAGAGAGAGAATGGGTGTGGTGGGACGGCAGGGTGGGGCCACTGCAGTGATGGCGTGTCTAGACCAGAGCGGAGGAGGTGATGCTATGTAGTCTGAGGCGTGAGGCGACCGAGGCGACCAGAGGGTCGCCTCATGCCTCAAACGCCTAGGCGATGGCCTAGGCGTTTGAGGCGAGATTTTTTTTAAATATATATATAGTTCAAAAAATAAATTATATGTCTAAATATCACAAAAATACCTATATAAAGTCAATAAATTTCCTAAATTCATTCAATCTTATGATTCAAATTATTATGAATCACTAAATTCACACAAACCACTGTCAAAAATTAAATTATGCGTGTCTATGTGAGATAGAAAGAGAGTGAGACAAACTGTGGTCAGAGCGAGGCGAGGCGACCAAGGGGCGCCTCACCTCTGAGGCGCGCCTAGGCGAGCGCCTAGGCGCGCCTCAGACTACATAGGTGTGGTGTCAACGATAGCTGAGGGGCAGCTGTCGCTGGTCGTCAATGCGGTGCGCAAGGGTGGTCGCGGGGCATAGCGGTGGCCGTGGTATCAACGACGGATGGTTCCATTGACATGGCACTGTGTGTGGTGGCGGTGTGCTGCGTGCTGTCGGGGAGGAGCCACAGCCATGCTCACACATGGTAAGAGGGGGAGGAAGGGGCTGCGGAGGGGAAAAGGAAGAGGGTGGGGCTCGGTTGCGGACGATGGGAAGAGACGACGAAGAAGAAAATGAAGGGGAAGAAGGAGAAGAGGCGGGAGGAAGGGGGACACAATAGGGGGTGGGGTTATGGCGGTTCGGTATGAGCCTTGTGCCCTCCCTCTCGCAGGGACCTCTCCCTCTCTCTCAGAGTGATCGCACAGTGGCGGCCAAAAAAAATTGGCTTCTTTTCATTCCTCCCTCCAAAAATTAGGGTACAATGACTATTTGGTAGGGGATTTCAGGCTCCCACTGACCAAACTGACCCTGTCAATTGGAAAGAAATAGAAAATACAGAATAAAATAAAAATAGGAATAACCCCGAATAAATTGACCTTGCCTACTGGAAAAAACTAGAAAATTACACAATAAAATACAATCAATTTGATTCTGTCATGGCTCCAAATAAATAACAAAAATATCTAGTATGCTACGCTACTCTCCAAGCCAAGGAGATGCTATTGGCGTGCCTGGCTCGGCCTTGCTGTGTCGGCGGTACACCCGTGCTGGATTGCATCGGGCTCTGGCTCTGGTGTCCTTACCAAGAAGAATCCACAGTGAAAATGCCGGATGCTGGAGGAATAAGCTGGGGTTTCACCAAAATATGAAAGGAGGTTAGTATTCTGTGCATCAACATGGGGGAAGAACCCATTGTGAAAATGCTAGAGGCTGGAGGGGAAAAGCTGGCATTTCATTTGAAGAAAAGATGAGAGAAATGGGTGCCTGATTCACATGAGAATGAGGAGAAGTGGAGGAGAGGACCTGTTAGGTTTCATGTGAGAGAAAATTTAATAGTAGTTAAAGGATTGAGCATATTTTATTTCTTTTTTATTGTTCGTATTTATTCTATCTGAAGCTGATATCCTTTTTTAGTTCCTGCTTAATGAGCACACTTCTCTGATCCAAGGCCGCTGGAGACAGTCTAGACTTGGCTAGAGTGCTCTGTCACCAAGTCCCTCAGTGTAAACATGGTCCTCTATTCCAACCAAGTAGCAATTGGATACATTAAAATGTCCTTTCTATGTCTTACATCTGAAAATTGCTTCAATACATCTCTATTACCCTTCACTGACTTCTGGCTAAGGTTACACATTTATATTCAATGTTTCTTTGCTAGGCTCATTTTATCTTGCAGACCTTGTGTAGACAATAACTTGATCGTCTCCCCTAATCATTTATGCAATACTCTTCTAGTAACATCATCTCTAGCATCAATATGTGCTTTACATTTTTATGGTAGAAACATTTATAGTTGACCTTCGGTGAGACACCTCTATGTGATGCTTCACCTTTGAAACAATAAATGAAACAGGTTTACTTCCGTAGATTGCATCTCAAGGAACTAAACAATGGTTGATATCTTACTTAACAAATGACATGAATATCCACTTTTACCACATTAGTCGGCAAACCTCTCATCTAATTTTGATGTGCAAGCAAACCATCCACTTCTTCCTTATTTGAAACTTACCTCTTAGTTCAATGTAGGAGATGATAACTTTGCCCTTTTCACTTTTGAGTTGACGGCCAAGCATCCCTTCAGGGATTAATGGATGTCAAAACTACTCAGTGGTAAAGATTTGATTTTCAACCCCTCACCCACAAAACCAGTGCGATGTTGGAGATGCACATGTCCGCAAGTCTCAGGACCAAAACATGTTCTGACTGAGAAGCAGCCCAGTTTATTCCAAGACCCAAGGGTCTTTTGGCCAAGAATTGTATTTCTGGTGCTGATCCTAGCCAATATTCATCAAGAACTGGTCAGGATAGGTCAGGTAAAACCAATTGATATGTAGTGTGTTCGGAAGATCCTTGACACAGTTTTCTCTGCAACTATATTTGTATGCAGTGATTTTTTAGTAGATTATGATGTTGGAAACTTCTTCCCTTTTGAGAAACTTAATCTTAAAACTCCTTCCTTTCATCTATGCTTATTTGTTATAGGGATACAGCTGGACAGGAGGGATTCAGAAGCCTCATTCATAGCTACATTAGGGACTCGTCTATTGCTGTCATTGTGTATGATGTTGCAAGTAGAACTTTTTTGGTTCAGAGATCTTTGCCTTAGTCTAAATATTTTTGAATGGCAATATCATTCTGTTAAGGCTAAGCAAGTTCTGTAAGTGGCATACCTTTCAACCCGTTATTTTCTTCTTACTGCCATCTGAGAGTGTCAGAAGGCTGTAAGCAAATATATGGCAGAAGACCTTTAGGCAATTGTTTAAACTTACTTATGAAACTATTCAACCCAGTTTGACCCAATTACAAAAAGGAAGAGAGACTTTCTTGGTTTTTCCAACAATAACACATTTTTCTTCAGACTTCAGTAAAGCTTCTGTGGCATAGAGTCACTTTATTCGTTCAACGTTATATGCAATTATCAATGTGTCTGATATGTTTTTTTTAATATATAGAGATTGACTTGTTCATTCCTTTTTTTCCAACATAGGTCGACAATCATTTTTAAACACTTCAAAGTGGATAGAGGAGGGTTGTACTGAGAGAGGTAGTGATGTCATCATTGTCCTTGTTGGGAACAAAACTGATCTTGTGGATAAAAGATAGCATGTTAATTAACTTCTAGGTTGCACTTCATTATGGTGTTTGGTGCATCTATGGTGCAGTTATTTTCTTCAGGTTCATCTGCTCATGTATATTGTGCTCGCAATGGTTGGTTCTGCACTTTTACCTGAAAATTCACTTCATTACATGCATTCTCTCTGTCTCCATACTCCATGGTCCATACATGCATTCTCTCATATCAACTGCTCAGAGGTCTGGTACCCTAATCATAGTACATTAACATGCCACATCAGCCATCCACCAATAGAGGTCCAACAGTAGAGGATTGGAGTCATAACTTAAAAGTTTAAATTCATGTTTTGATGAATGAAATTGTTCCACACTGATTCTTAATTTATAAACCACAGATGATGGTTTCACTTGCCTTACGTAATCAACCGACAAGTGGGTCAATGCTAATTACATCGCCGGCATTAGTGCCACAACAACAAATGGCTTGATGTAGGTTCACAGTAATTCTTCACACAATCTTACTGAATGAGGCGGAAAAATATTTTCCACTATATAATTAAAAGATGTAATAAAAAATAATATGAAATTTCAAGTGTTACAAGGGCAAAGATATGCAAACAGAAGGCACATTCTTAACTCATTCATGAAATGCTGAGGAAAACCGTGTGCTCCACAGTCTTAAGACTATAAATAAAGCCAACAATATCTCAATCATCCTCTTTTCATATGTGAACTAGGGTATGAACCAGTCAAAGGAATGGTTAATGAAAGAGATGTCCCTATCATAAGAATTACTATGGTGTAACTACATGAGGCAGCCAACATAATGGGCTCTTGGATACTTCCTCTGTAATTGTGGCCATTGCACAAATAGTTGATCAGCAATATGTAAGTGGTAAAGCAGCAAGCCACTCAAGGACAGCTTTTTCACTCTTGCTATGCTCTCAACATAGAAGATGGATGACCATCTGACACCGATCAGCTGTTGAGGTTAAAGAGGGTAAACAGTGAATCTCCTACCAACATCCACAAGTTAGAAGTATGTTAAAAGGTGTTGCCACGTACAACCACCTCCAAATTTCCAAAAGAGAAATAAATAAAAACTTAAAAAAACTTTGGATTGATCCTTAAAACAATCAAATGTCCAAGGTTCAAAGCCTAGAAACCTTAAAAGAATCATGGTTGTTCTGTAAAGGTACCATATCTGAGAAAATGAATACACCGACCTTTCTCCTTTTCATTTAGTTTTGCAATGAACAAGATGTTTTTCCCTCTTGCATTTGCATTTTTAGAAGGCAATACATCAGTACCAAAGGTTCTTACCTTGAAAAGGAAGGCAGAAGCACAGAGTGGAATGCATGTTCCAGGTCCATTGCAAATGACCTGAATGAATACGAAATGGTTATGTGATCTTCTTGAAGGATCATAAGAATCTCATATAGAAGCAATATCTTCTTGACAAAAAAACAAACATACCACTTGGGGTCTAATCTTAAGTGTTAACCATAGAGCATGGCCGATAGCAATTATGGTTGTCACAATGGACGTGAAATATGATTGACCCACTTCTCGACTTCGATAGATCTTCATAAAATAAGCAGGCCTTATCTCCTCCCATGAGTTTGTCTGGACCAAAAAAAAAACATCAACTAAGCATGTCAAAAAAGGATTAAATAGAAATCAGCTAATGCCAAAAGTGCTGCCCCAACCTTATCACTTGGTCTTGATTACAATACTTCTGTGATACAAAATAACTCTTACAGGTTACTAAATATCCACAAATGCAGTTGATGCTTAGAAAAAATAATAGCTGGTGATGGCAGAAGACGGGTGGAGAGTGTAGAGAGTGCCGCTTTTGGAGCTCAGTCACCCCTAGAGCCATTACATATGGAAAAACTACTTCTCTTGTTTGGGTACAAGCAATGTTTTACAAAGCCTAGGCGGTCCGAGTCAGATGGCCCCCTCAATAACAGATCTATGTTATCTTAACAGTAACAAATCATGCTTTAAGGATAATAAAAGAAACATAAGTCTTGGGTCGACCCTACAACACCTCATTGCATCCTCTTTTCAATTGATGCACAAGTCTTAAGTAAATATCTTGTGACGGTGAATGCGTTGAAGCGTACCACCTCAATCAACAAAAGACATAAGACTCAAGTAAGAGGCCCGGGGTACAAGCCTCAAGTAAAAGGGAAAATAGAATTCCTCTGCATGACCTCACATTGTGCTCCCCTTATCATGAAATATGTCATAGTTGGTCCTTCTTACAACTGAAAGCACTCTTAGTCTTACTGCTACTTGCAACCCATTTTGGACAATAAAACTCCAAATGTTCGACTCTCCTGAAACACAATACCATCATTTATAGTTATCTATCTTGTTGATGTCTCACATCTTAAAGCTGACAGATAGCATGCTTGAAATAGAAAGATTGTATCAATTTCTCCGGGAACAGATCATTGGCAGAAGTAATCTTATCTCAGAATGATCTTTTTCACCATTAACATCAAAAAGAACCTTCGCTTTTCACCTAAACATAAGCTCAAAGAACAAATTTCTCAAAAAACAATTTTTTTTGAAAATAGGAACGGTCAGAGAAAGTTGGTTCTAGAGCTTGACCAGGGAAAAGAGCAACATACTTCCTTCTGTGCTAGTGATTCTTCAAAGACGCGAGCTTTCTGGAGGCTCATGCTATCAGTGACGGCGGCGACATAGTACCTCGGTGCAAACTTATCCTTGTCAAGCATTGCCAAGAGATTGAGCATCTCTGCGGTGTGACCCCCTGCATCCCCAAAACCAAAACCTAGCTCGTCAAACACGCCGCAATAGAAGCAATCCAAGCACAAATCAAATCGTTTACCCCCTCCCAATTAGTAAGAACGCAAATTGCCGTACCGGAGCCCAGGATAACGAGCGTGCGGGCGGGCCGCGGGACCTCCCCCGCACGGAACGGCCTGCCCGTGCGATGGAAGACATACAACACCCGCACGATGGAGGCGACCACGACGAGGACGGCGGACAGGAGAAGAGGCAGGGGGCAGCGGGAAAAGCACCAACTGCCGTCGCCGCCACCATCGCCTTCCATCAGCGGGGGCGCTTCCGATCGCCGGAGGGAGCTAGAAATCCTTGCCGAATCCCTCCGATTTCTCGATCGGGTGGCGCGTCGGCTGCGAGTGGAGGAGGCAGCCTCACCTGATGCAGGACAAATTGATATGATGGGTGTATAAAGGCAGACGTTGTTACCATATAGATTTAATTCCGATGCAGGACAGAAACGAGTTACCCTATCAAAATAACTTGAGGTAAGACGGAACTCAGTGACCCGCAAAATGAACTCTGCGATAGAGACAATCCCGGACAACACTGGTGATCACGTCGAGGAGCAGACAAAATGAAGCAGCAATTTCATGCTCAGATCTAGCTGATTCCTTGTATGGTTTAGTCGGCGGCGTCATACACGTTAAAGGCTCCCTAACAATGAGCTTAATGTATACTTGACATAGAGAGAGTGAGGTATCATTAACAGGCCAAATTACCCAAGTCACACTGCATGGTATTATTGAATGGCCAAATCAGTGAAACAGTAGGGATCAAATTAACATCATGAAGACTTCGATCATGCACAAATATCTCGGTAAACATAAGATCCTTCAGTGAACTTGCTCAAAGCAGAATCTAGCGGGTTCTTGAGCTTCCCTTCCTAACTGATATCTAAACAACAAGTGAGGGAGACCCAGGATTAATTAAGATGCCTTCTTGTGGAAGAACCTTGTTAATCACTCAAACTGGGTAGCCCGTGGCCTGCAGGGACGACGGAGCAGGTGACCAGCGAAGGGCTGACAGTGGCGATGGCAATGGGGCACGGCGTCTCTGCTCGCGGGCGACAATGAACGGCAGCCGGTGGCAAGGGCACACAGACGACGGCAGGTGCTGGCGGCGCTGCCCGGCGAATGGCGGTGACGAAGGATACAGACACAAGGTGACAGGGTTTGGGAAAAACAAGAGGGAACAGTAAACGAAGAAGACTTTTACGGAAATGAACAAAATAAACAAAGGAACAGTGAAAGTGCTATAGCGGGTTTAAATAGAAGGAAAACATGGATATAGATGGGCCAGGGAAATAAGGTTACGGTGCTGGAGAAGAACGATGGATTCAACTAAAATTAAGAAGGATGGTGGGATTTCGGCGGAGGAACACAGCGAGCGAATATAAGAGATTGGGGATTGGGGAAAATAACGATCGAATCAAACAAAAGAAGTAGAGAAATGGAGGTTCGTCTCACGTCAGGTAGAATGATGGATGAGATTTCGATGGATAATCAGTCGGCATCTAGTATGACATTATAATCCTTCGTATCTAGACATATCAGATCAGCAGTTAAATTACTTCCCTTAATCGTCAATTCACAATTTAGATAGTGGTAAATGATATCAGACTCGTTTTCAAGAGATGTAGATATTACCAAATCTAACAGTTCATATTTATTAGAAAATGAAGTAATAAATTGGTTGGAAATCTCATCAGAGAAAGTAGAGAAGGTTGGACATCCCGTCAGAAAGAGAAAACGCACAGCACGACTGTACAAATTTTCATCTAACCATTTCTTAACCCTAATTAGGGCTAGCACAATAGTATTTATAGAGAAACAAATTTATAAATAGATCTAATATTGTTCCAACTTTAACACCTCCGATATCCAGACTATTAAAATAAATAAAATGACATAATCGACTAAATAAATTCTAAATTAAAAATAACTTATAAATTAACTGCGTAAATATAATAAAATGATAAAATAATCTTCAGATTGGATGTCTTCGATGTGATTCTCCACAAACTCGACGACTCGCTCGGCATCAAATTCACGTGCAGCATTTCTAAGTGTCAAGTACTATAAATAACAGGATTCAAACTTTCAATGATCTAATCTCACAATAATTGGTGGCTCAATAACCTGTATTACAGGGCTATCTCCCTTCTGTCAAACATGTAAATCAACCCGCCCGGAGCGTGGGGTGTGGATTTAACAGTATGGATCAATATCTGAAAGGGTCTCCTGACCAAGCAACCTGGGACATATCAGTTTTCAATTTTCAAATGATCCATACCTGCTCTGGGAACCTTGTAGTGCTGCTAAGCCACCATTAACTTTAACTTACTAATGGCCCAAAGATGAACATGTAAAAGCTACCGTTCATACTGTTCACAAGTATGACGAGCAGCAGAAGCGGGAAACCACTTGCAGCGACCTGGTCGCCGGGGTTGTCGTAGCCTGGCCGGAGGTGGGGTCCGCAGTGAAGCTGGCCTGCTCTGCAGTCCGTTCGCGGTGACGGGGGTGCCGAAAGGCAGCGGCTGGGCTAGCGTTGGTCGTGGTGGCGTCAACGGCAGCAGCGGTGCAGGAGCGGGGTGGGGTGGCCGGGGACGACGGGCTGCAGCCTGGGCTCGCCCGTGGGTGGCCGCGGGTGACGTGGAACCGCGCGGACGAGGGCGGGCCTGGCCCTTACGGCGCACGGGGACGGGTGGCGATGGCCGGCTCCGGCGAGGGGGGGCTGCCGCCGTGGCTGGCTGCAGTGGCGGCCTGGGCTGCGCGCAGACGGCAGCCCGAGTGGTGGCTGACGGGCCCGTTTGCAGGGGCGACGGCGGTGCAGATCGCCGCGACGTCGGCAGCGCGGTGGAGCGCGGCAGCGGCCTCAGCCGCGGACGGGCGCCGACGGCGGCTGGCCGGCGTGGTGCAGCGGGGCGGGCAGCAGCGGCGGGCGGGCCAGCGGTGGCCGTGCGCAGGAGGCGGGGCTAGCCGCGGCGTGCGACGATCCGCTGCTGCTGTGATCCACGGAGGGAAGAACAGTGGGGTCGTATGGTGGCAGGGGGGTTAATGGCAAATAAGATGCGGTAAAAACTAACTTCACGAAGAGGAATAAAAGAGAATAATAAAGAGAGGTTGGGGATTACGATTGTATCGGCCGTCTCATCCCGTAATATATATATATATATATAATATATAAAATAATAGAATAAAATTTTTGACTCATGGCTTGCGCGGCAATATCCTGGAGGTCCATGTTTTAATCTTACAAAATCCCATGGTTTCTTGTTTTTTTTAGTTAAAAATCTTTAAAAAAACTCAAAACATAAATGGGACCGTCGTGTTTGAGACTCAAACCACCCGGGAACAAATTGAATCACATAATCAACTTATCTATTAAATATTTTAAATTTCAAATAAAATATCTAATATATAAAGTATTCGGTTGCGTCCCACAGATCGATCCTTCCGATCCGTGGCTGAGACGGGACGGGACGGACGCTTCAACCCGTCCCGTCTCGATTTGACAAACTTTACTCACGCCAAGTAAGAAGAGGGAGAGGAGTTGCGGCATCTCGAACACAGTCACACTGTAAAATTTTGATATAATTACTATCTAACCCTAATTAAGTTAGTTTTTATTATTTATAGAAAAAATGATTATAAATAGATTCATTTTATTTTCACTTTAACAACAACATATTCTTACTCTTATAAAAAATAAAAAACGTAACAAAATAAAATAAACTCTTGACCAAATCCTAACTCACCTAACAACTCACAATTTATCGACATAAAATTAATCATAAACTGCCTGTGAAAATAGAAAAATAAAAAATTGATCCTCAATATGGATATTTTCATGATCCCGAATAAATCAAAATCATCGTATGTCAATTGGCCAAGTTGCTCCGCATCATATCCTAGCGGCTTCGTGCCTACGGAGCTACACAACGGCAATCACGACCTCGTCCGCCACCATCTGTTTCTCGATCGGGAGGAGACAGCCTCGCCTAGCGGTTTCGTGCCCACGGAGCTACATAGCAGCAGCCACGACCTCGTCCGCCACCATCTATTTCTCGATCGGGAGGAGGCAACCTCGCCTAGCGGCTTCGTGCCCATAGAGCTACACAACGGCATCCACGACCTCGTTCACCACCATCTATT
Source organism: Amorphophallus konjac (assembly GCA_022559845.1). Lineage (NCBI taxonomy): Eukaryota > Viridiplantae > Streptophyta > Magnoliopsida > Alismatales > Araceae > Amorphophallus > Amorphophallus konjac. The sequence goes on from CM040126.1 coordinate 438,623,394, forward strand.
TCTCGATCGGGTGGCACGTCGGCTGCGAGTGGAGGACGCAGCCTCGTCGAGCAACTTCGTGCCCACGGAGCTACACAGCGACAGTCACGACCCCGTCCACCACCATCTCTCTCTCTCTCTCTCTCTCTCCCCCGTCTAGAAGACAAGGGCATTTCTATAAAATGACTGGCTTGGTTTGAGCTTGGCCACCAAGCCGGCCCAGATCGGGCCCATGCAGCCCAACTCTAAACAGACAAGCGTAATAATGAAGTACTCATTTTGGCCCAAACCAAGCTAGTCATTTTACAGACATAAAAAAGTCAAAAAATAACAAATACTGAACCGACCACTTTTGGCCCATTAAAAGTACTCATTTTTTAAATTTCTTTTTGAACCATCTTATCTCATATCTGACTTTTCAGACATAAATCATAAATCAGTTTTGTAGAGGCATAAATCTGGTCTCTAGCCCTTGTGCCACACTTTTCTATTTATTTGTCGGGGAAGACCGTCTGGCACTCATGGAAGCCTGCAGACATCAGAAAAGAAGGGCGTCAGAAGGAGCCCCGGACGCTACCCTAGGGGACAACCCTCCGATGCTTAAATCAGCACTCGGGAGACTGAGAAGTAAGAAATAGGGGGAGAGAGAGAGAGAGAGAGAGAGAGTTGCAGAGTGGCGTAGCAAGCCTGATCAGGGTGAACTGCCTTCCGAGGGAGTTCTCACCGTGACCAGCGAGTGCTCGCTGGGTAGTAAGGGTGCTCGGAGGGCAGTCGGAACGTGGCGAATGCTTTCTCTCTTATCTGCAGGGTGGCTTCACTTGTCTCTCGCAGGAGCTAAGTAGGCGTTTCTTGGCGGAGTCCACTGTGTCATCTGCTTGTCCATCGAGGTCCCATTTATAGGGGGTTGTCTTGGCGGTGAAGGTCGATCCCTTAGCAATGAAGGGCGCAAGTCGTGGAGTAATATCTTCCCACGATCGGGGGGTTTCCCGTTGAGGGCCCATCCCTCCGGACTCGAACGGTTCTTCGGCAGGTCTTACGGCCCCCGTAGGGCGTGCTCGCCCCAAGTGGAGTCGAGACCGATGTCGTGGGAGGTAACGTTGAGTCGCTGGAGGGTCATACGGCGGCTGTTGCGCCTGGGTCAAAGTCCTTTGTGCGCTGACGAATCTAAGGACTCATCCGTCCTGGGCTGTCCGTCGTGGGCCTCACGGCTGTCGGGGCCCGCACTATGGAGGCCTTGCTGAAGCTGGCCTATCATATCTGGCCTTGTATGGGTTGAGCCGATTTTACCCTCCTCAGGTTTCAACTTTTAAAAGAAATTAAAATTAAAAAAATATAATGTAGTGTCGGGTGATGAGACAACTCATAGTGATGCAGTAGGTATTACTCTTCAGACAATGACTTAAGCCATATATAGTAGAGTAATACTTGTGCAAACCAAGTTTGCAATATAAGTATTGCAAATTGGCCATTCATTAGTTTCTGTCGCGGCGCCGGTGTAACATAAAATGTAATGAATCAAATTTACAGTAAGTATTACTGCATAATAGGCTTCTGGTGTCCTCGTTTAACTTCAACTGTGTTGTTAATTTCTCTCATGACTCTAGCCTATTAATTGATGATGGCTACTTCTTCTCCATGGTATGTTCTTGTGACTTTCTTTCCCAAGCAAGTAGTGGCAGGCAGTGGAACTATTTATATCCTAGCCTTACTGCTTTAAGTATATTTTCAGTTTCGAAGTCCTAGTTTTCTTCCTTTTACAAACTATGTATGTTCATGTGCCAACCCCAGAGGCTTCCATAAAGTCTTCTCACTTTGGATGTGAAACAACCATGCTAAAGAACCGGCCAGTCATTCATGCTTTATTGGACTTGAGTTTTTACTTAGCATAAATTAGGGTGTTGAGATATGTAAGGTTTATCCAAAAGGTTTGGGAGTCTAATGCCATTTAGCTTCTGATAAGAATGTTGGATACCAATGCCACAAATGGTCAACAAAGGAGGTAGCACAATTTGGGAAGATCTATCCACTAATTTGTTGGTGCTGGTTTTCATTCCCCTAAAGATTGTGCCATATCTAAGTTAAATCGCCCGTGTCAAAGCTCTCTCCACAAAGATAGTAAAAGATTTTATCCATCGAATAGGAGATAGAGACTCCATCCATACTAAAGAGATCTTTATTCCTATCCTTGATCATTATAAGCAACATCGACACATGAAACATTATTCATGCCGCCACTTCATCCATATTGCATAATTGAGCTCTTTTTTAAAAAAAAACTCATACGTGTTGAGTAATAATTAGAGCTGTCAATGAGCCGGTCTCGTGTCGGACTTAAGTCTACTCAGTTGGGACCTAATTTACTAATATTAAAGTCCCAGCCCAGTCAGGGTCTTAACTATGTCGTGTCGGGTCAGGTTGGTCTCGACACTGAAAAAAATACAAAGTCCGACTAAAGTCCGGTCTAACTCGAAAACTTAAATAAAAATAAAAATTAATAAAAGTAATATATTTAATAATATAAAACTTATAATATTATTAAATTAATTAGAATTTTGATGTTAATTACTTAATTTATTTAAAAAGAGAGTTTTTAATTTTTTAATTAAGTAAAATAACATAATTTTAACTAAATAATTTTAAAATTTGAAAAGATAAAAAAGAGAATGGGCCGAGTCGGCCTGTGGGCCGAACTTAAAGCCCAAACTCGGCTCGTGGGCCTAGTCGGGCCATGTCTTTAGGTTCGACTGAGAGTCTGCGGACTGGAAAAGACCTTACAACCCAATCCCGAAATTGGGCCCGGCCCGCGAGCTTGTCGGGGTGGCCTGGTCCATTGACAACTCTAGTAGTAATGCCTTAGAAGAGAATCAAACTCTTCATATTCCTATAGGAAGTAGGGATGTCTAAAATATCCACGGACCCGATTATCCGTATCACTCGACCCGTGATGGGTCGAGTAATACCTGAATAAACGACTATGGATTCAGGTTCGGATATGATTAAACTGCATGTTTCATATTCGGATAGGGTATGGATTTAGTGCATCTAAATCCATATCCGATCCGAACCCGTTTTTAATAACTCATTGTGCATATTATATTTATGGTTTTGACATGAACTTAACCCGTTGTCCGTCTTGTTGGGTTTGTAAATTTGAATTTGTTACTAAAATTATAAGAACGTTTTTATAAAATATAAAAATTATTTTAGAAATGAAAGAATTGACCAGATTTTTATTTTCTTAATTCTTATAAATCTCATATTTCCTTAGATGTGAACGTGAACTCATGCTTTATAGACGGATAAGGATATTCGGGGGTATATCCATACCCGTAATGGATATACCCGTATCCATACCTGCGAAAATAATAGGATACTATTTTGATATGGTATTTGTAAAATAAGATATGATATTAGTCTACCCAAGCTGAACCCGATCCATTTAGATCCCTAATAGGAAGGCTTTGAAATGTGTACACCGTTTGTCAACATATTTTCTTATATTTCTAATCATGGGATCTTATGATGCAGCACATTGATACTATTGGAGGGCAATAATAATTAAAATGAACTATTAATGCTACACATTCTACCTAATGGCTATAAGACAGATAAGAGGTAGTTAATGGCAATTGTCCAATGCATCTGCCTCCTTATATGGGATGTACAGCATCTTAATTAGTTGACTTTAAAGGTCATCAACAGTGACACTAACTCTGTTTTCAGCCCATTTTGTGGCCTGGAATTTAAAGAGTTGTATAGCCAAGAGTTGGGACTGAACCACCATACATGTTTATATACTATTCCTTACCTGTTATCTGATCAGGAAGATCTCCACATGATGCCAGACGATAGAAGACATGAGGCCAAGGCAACCATGCATTGCCTTCTCCAACTTAAGAAGCTCCTTACCACATATGATCGAACTACTTGATACCATCCATGAAATTCCAGTTGGCATGGAAAGAAAGAAAGCTACCTGACATCTCCTGGCAGGCTGAGAAACTTGTCTGATGCTTTTGCTATGGTGCTCTGTAAGGGGGGTTGGTCTTCACAATGGATGGCAGCTCATGATAGTGGAAGAATCCACTGGGCAAGTACCATCAATTATCCCGAGCAAGAACAATCACACAACCAAAGGAAACTTGGCATCAAAGTGCAGTTACATCCACTCCTTGCGTTAGTGCAATGTGCCTGCTATCACCCTCAAGAAGTGACTCCCCCTTTCTTATCCGGGATGCCATTCATCTCACGGGAAGTGAAGCATTGGATCATGTGTTCCTTCCTCCTGTGTATTCTAGACATTACAGCGCTCAATGTGGGGGTGCCGAAGGCATCATCTTATGCTTTCTTCCAATGAACATGATATTAGAATATTATCTTCCGCTGTGAAGATGCTCTACCATATGTTCCTGTCGATATTTTAATTTTTTTGCTTGCAGTGAAGATTCCTTTAGATGCTTTGAGAACATTTGGCCTTCTTTTCAAATTACTGCGGCAACTACGCACACACCGCAGACTATGTGGAATGTTCTAATACATTTCAGAGGATGAATGTTACAAGGAACTTCTTTAACAACTGAATGATCGGGCAGTTTACAGGTTGTTTATTTTGACACTGAAAATGCAGTAAAATATATACAGTATGACGTGACACATGAAATATAGTATTTCACAATATTTTGTGTTGTTTTATGTCAAATCAAACAACCCTCTAATGTCATGAGATGCCCATCACTGCAGATACGAGGAGGATGCAACTGTCGGCAGTTTTACTTCCCCACCCCACCCACCCACCCACCAAGAAGTTGTTGCTTCAGATATTAACAAGTTTAAGAGGCTCCAAGATACATTGCGGGAATTTTGTCAGAAGTTTAGAGTCATATATAGGGCTGTCAATGAGCCGGGCCACCCAGATAGGCCCGTGGATTTGGCCCGATTTCAGGTCGGAACGTAAGGTCATTTTTATCTCACGGGCCCTTAGTCGGGCCTAAAAATCGAACCCGACTAAACACACGGGCCGGGCTCGAGTTTTGAGTTCGGCCCGCGGACCGGCCTGGTCTGTTCTCTTTTTTTTCTTCTCTTCAAATTTTAAAAAATACTTAGTTAAAATTATGTTATTTTACTTAATTAAAAATTTTTAAAGTCTCTTTTTTAATAAACTAACTAATTAACATCAAATTCTAATTAATTTAGTTAGATTATAAATTTTATATTATTAAATATATTATTATTTATTATTATTTATTTATTGTATAAATTTTCGAGCTAGACCAGACTTTATTCGAGCTTTATAATTTTGGGGGAAAATTACCTATATACCCTTCAAATTTCATGATTTACCTTTATATCCCTACCTTTTTAAAAACTACCGTCATATCCCCAAAAACTCTTAACCAGTGTTACCAAGCCCCTGAGTTTACTCGCCGTCTTAATGGACCTAACCGACTAATGGCTTGGACCGTTTTACCCCCCTGCGTGCTTTCTTTTCTCTCCACCTGCGCGATTGAAAATTGTTCTTCTCCCTCCCTCTCCCCTCTCATGGCATGTGCTCTGTAGCGCCATTATGGTGGAGAGCTTCCCGCCCTTGCAACCGTGGAGGAGGCAACAGAGGGCGTCGGCGATCTGAAGCCGTCCCTCGCCCTCTCCCTCTCCCTCTCCCTCTCCCTCCACTCTCACGGCCTCTTCTCTGTAGCATCATTCTGTCGAAGGGGAGCTCGCCAGCCTTGCAAGCGTAGAGGAGACAACAGAGGGCGTCTGGGATTAAGCTTAGTCCCTCGTCCTCTCCCTCCACTCTCACTGTCTCTTCTCTATAGTTGTCTCTTCTCTAGAGGAGACCCTAGAAGGGTTTAGTCTTCATCCGTCGCCGCGGGCTAAGAGAAGTTGCATGTTTAGGGTAAAAATCGTTGCTCTGTAGTATCATTCTGCCGGAAGGGAGCTCGCCGGCATTACAAGCGTAGAGGAGACAACAGAGGGCGAACGCAATTGAGCTTAGTCCCTCGTCCTCTTCCTCCACTCTTACTGTCTCTTCTCTATAGTTGCCTCTTCTCTAGAGGAGACCTTAGAAGGGTTTAGTCTTCATCCATCGCCGCGGGATAAGAGAAGTTGCACGTTTAGGGTAAAAATTGTTGCTTCATATAAAAGAGAAGTTAATTTTTCACATGTCTTTGTTTGTACAGATCTTTAGTCACAGTGGGTAACAATGAGTGATGATGCAACTGCACACTCTATTAGTCGGTGTTCGATTGCTCCAAATTTCCATTGTAAGAGGACTTGTAAGACATATATCTCGTCTCAAGAATCAAGTAAGGGGAGACGATTCTATCAGTGTCCACGATGGAATGTAAGCATATTGAAAATACATGTTACATGATTGATGTTATGCCTAAGAGATTATAAGTATATTAATGAATGTTTTTTTTTGTAGGAAGACAATACTTGTGGGTACTTTGCATGGGTTGATGATGTGCATCATTCCACGGTATACTTAAAGTATCAACTAATCAGTATGGAGGCACTCTTGGAAAAGAAGTTTAAGGCGTTGGAAAGGAAATTATAATAAGCTTGAGTCAATTAAACTGAAGATGGATAAGTTGCAAACATAGTTACCATATAGAGCACTGACAGTCGGAAAAGTGATGGAAGAAGCAAGAAAGATCACTTTAAACTTTGTCATTTTACTTGCTACCTATGTTATGATGTACTATGTAATTTGATATGACAAGTGGAAGTTCATATGTGTCCATTAACTTGCACTTAATATATGTACTCCGTAATATATTTGAGTTGGGAGTTGACTGATGTAATGTGATTAGTTGGATGTGAATGTATTTAGCTTCACTTAGCTATTAAATTGCGATGTGTGAAGAAGACAATGTGGATGGGTGTTTATAGAGTTAACAGAACAACTGCCGACTTAGCTATTAAATTGCCAACTAGCAGTTACGGCTACAGCATTGACGTCTCCATACCAATAGAAGCCATACACCAGATTTGAATTACAAGAATATGTGGAATCCTTCCCTTTTGGTTCATCCAAACATCATCCTTCACATGGTAGCTTCGTCATTGTTTCCTTTAATCATTCTTACCAATGTACTATGTCTTCCTGATTAGCACAAGATGCATTCACATGAAAGTTCAGAAGCCGACTTTCACTGGCAAAAAGCAAACAGATAGGCAATTGACAAAACAAACATCCAATTGTGCATCAGTAGTAACTTTCATCATATATTTGCCGTCATCCGATCAGCTTTAGTTGGTCGTAGATATAGTTTTGCAAGCATGCTACCATTAGGACAACAGAAAACCGCAATTAAGTTGCATACAAGATCATCACTCAGGAATTCATGCAACTCCATTCCCAAAGTAAAAGAATGAAGCATGTGGTCAATAAAACAGTAAGATTGCCGCTTACATAAATTTGCAGGCCTAAAGTCACCATGATTTTGTTGATGTCAAGCTATGAGCATGTGTTTATGTGTTTATACTATTTGATGATGATCTTAATTTGGCATCAAGATTGTGCTAACAGTGTTCATGTGTTCTTCAAGTATTTCTGCAACAAAAGCAGTTCAAAGGCCAAGCTTAAAGTCAATTTTGGTCAACTGATTTGCAAAATTTGGTCAACCAAAGTCACCAGGTAGAGCCCTGAGCTAAGGGTGAAAAATACCTTACACGGGTCACAAATACTCGTTAAGGGTGACAAATAGATGAATACTAGTGACAAATAGCTCAGCACGTTGAAGAATGGCCAAAGAAGAAGATTTCATGTTGATGGAGTCGACGTCAAACCCTTTCGAAGTCGACGTCAGATCAACTAGCCAGCTAAAGTGAATATGAGTAACAAATGGTCTCTACGGGCGACAAATATGAGTTAAGGGTGATAAATAGACTAGTAGAGGCGACAAATAGGTTGGCTTGTGAGAAAAAGGGCCGAGAAGAAGAATGCCAAAGCCACCCGCTTGCTAAAGAAACTAAGGCGACGGCTTAAGTCCTAATAGTGGTGACAAATAGATATGAAGCATTGACAAATAGACGTTAAGGCTGACAAATAGCTTAGCAAGGGTGAAAATGAGCAGCAAGGCTGAAACACATGAAAAGTGAAGAAGCGGCGTCAACTCCATGGCATCTGGAGTCGACCTTGAAGTCCTGAAGGCAGCTCACATAGAACAAAATTGACTAATGGTTACTAAGGCAGATAAATGGATATCAAAGGAGACAAATGCCACTGTAAGGGTGAAAAATAGATTTTATGGCTGACAAATAAACGACAAGGCTGAAGAGCACAAAGAAGAAGAAGAAGGGTCGACTCTGTTTGCAAAGGGAGCTGACTACAGTTAAAGCAACTCCAGTCAAAGTCAATGTCAGTCAAAGAGACTCCAGCCAAGTTCATCTTCAAGTTGACCAAGTCAAAGTCAACACCAGTCAAAGTCAACTCAAGTCAAGCCCTTTGCCAGCTACAGTGTTCCAGTCAAGATGGCAACAGTCAACTGAACTCCAGGCATGCTCAAGAGACTCAAGCTCACAACGGTGTCAAATGGAACATAAAGGCAACAAATGAGAAGCAGCAGTGACAAATAGCTTCTCTGAGGTGTAAAATAGAAGCCAGGGGTGACAAATGGATAAAGGCGATGGCCAAGGCAAAGAAGGAAAGCTCAAAGGCGACGGCTCATACGCTTAAGGGTGACAAATGCATGACTAAGGCCGGCATATAAGAGGTAAAGGTGAATAATGAAGAATAACGCTTGAAAAATGGGTTATAAGGTTGAATGTGTGAAAAATGTAGAAGCGGAGCTGACTCCAAAACACTATGGAGTCGACTCCAGTCTAGTTAAAGTTCGCAAAGGTGAATAAATGATAAAGGGCAACGTTGTTAACTTCGCTTCATAATTAGGAGCAGGCTCATTTGCTAAGTGTTCGATGTTGTGTCTGATTGAAGCATCAGTCTAGTGAGAGAGGTTCGCAAGCTTACTTTCAGTTTGATTTGAGTGCGCGTGATTTTAACCAGTGATGTATGCTATATGGTTTACTGGAAGCGTCATTCTACTATTCACATTGTAATCGTATTCTTTCTATTCAATTGGTGTCCTCGATCTTCACAATGATGTTGTTCCAACGTTGACCTTCATCTCCCCATGATGCAAGATGTTGGCAAAATCTTTCTAATTTTATTCTATTATTTTGGAGTCTACATTACTTACAAAATAGGAGTTAAAAGAATTAGAAAATGATTTTCAAATAATTAAAATGACTTATATGATATCGAAAGAGTGAACTAACTCAAAATTAAAATATTTATCATTTTGTTAGCATATCAATTGTTATAATTATACAAATTATCTTTCTATTTATTATCTACTTAGCAATATCTCAGGTTAAACCTTACATCTTGAATCTTTGTTGACAAGTATGCTCAGATTATCATTGATTCTCTTATTATTTTACGTTAATATTTGTCATTTATTCTATTTAATTTCTTTATTACACATATATGTGTTAAATATTTGTTACTAGTATTTTTTTTATTCATTGAAGATGGAATGTACACGGTATAAAATATATACTAGTGATCCTCTTGATAAATATTTTTAAAATAAACTAGATTTCGTCTAGACGCCTCGTCTTGTCACCTAAGTAATAACGCAGTAGGCCACCGCCTTGGCCGCCTTAACAACCATGATCCGATCCAATTCTACCTTCCTTGAGTGAACTTATAATCTTATGGGGTGTTTGGTTGATCTTTTTTACCTCTTTTTTCTCTCAATTTTAAAAAAAAGAGTAAGAGATCTTATAACCCTGTTTGGTATGTCTCTTCTAAATTTTAGGAAGAGAATCTGCTCCCGTGTAAACTTTCCTAAAAAAAAAACAACACTAGACCAATTTTTTTTTAAAAAAAACACTCACGACTTCCCTCTCTCCCACTCGCGAACCCGTCATCCCCCCTCTGCCGGCAGCCCCCTCCGGCTCCCCCTGCAGCCCTCCCCTCCCCGGCAACCCCCTCCCCCCCCTCCGGCTCCCCCCTCCCCGGCAGCCCTCCCCTCGCCCGCAGCCACCTCCGGCTCCCCCCCTGCGCCCTCCCCTCCCCTCCCCGGTAGCCCCCTCCCCCCCCCCCTCCGGCTCCCCCCTGCGCCCGCAGCCCGGGCCGGCAGCCCCTTGTAGCCCTTTCCTCCCCTCCCCGGCAGCCCCCTCCCCCCCCTCCGGTTCCCCCCTCCGCCCGCAGCCCTCTCCGGCTCGCCCCCCTGTGCCCTCCCCTCCCCTCCTCGGCAGCCCCCTCCCCCCCTCCGGCTCCCCCCTGCGCCCGTAGCCCCCTCCGGCCCCCTGCAGCCCTCCCCTCCCCAGCAGCCCCCTCCCCCCCCCCCTCTGGCTCCCCCCTGCGCCCGCAGCCCCCTCCGGCCGGCAGCCCCCTGCAGCCCTCCCCTCCCCTCCCCGGCAGCCCCCTCCCCCCCCTCCGACTCCCCCCCGTGCCCTCCCCTCCCCGGCTGCCCCTCCCACCCCTCCGGTTCCCCCCTCCACCCGCAGGATCCAGGTCGTCGCCCATCGAGTTGTACCCAAGGCAGGGAAGATGATGCCAAACATAACAACATAAATTTTAAAAATTATATCAATGATGCCAAACAGAAACTGTTAACTTTTATCAATTTTAAAATTTAAATTAAAAATTAACACATCACAATTTTTTAGATAAAAATAGTTAAAAAAACTGTTCCCAAACACTCTATTAACAAAGTAAATACATAGAAATCACTCAACAAAGAAAGACCTTCATGACTTATCCAACTCACGGACGTCTAGACATGTTAATAACAGTTTTAATTCGGATCATCTGCTTGCACGGCATTTGCCACATTCCTGAGAGACTGTGCAAGAGGAGATTCAGGGACAACTAGAATATCATCTTTGATATATTTATAAGAGCTTTTAACTGGGTTGAGCACTGGTCAAAGGCTGCGGCAACGAAAGGGTCCGCTTCCTATTAAAATCAAAGGCATGGCTGAATCCCACCATCTGATGTTGGCCAACTATTGAAAGCATGTTGTCTTTTATAGCTCCAACCCCTTGAGGGGAGCACTTCAGCTTATTTCCTCTTATTTTTCCTGTTGGATTTTGCATTTTCCATTTTTTTTACAGATAGATTCAAGGATTATGAGGGACAGTGTTGTGATTTGTATCTTCCTCTTTTTAAACAAATCGTGACTGAATTTTCTGTGGGACAGTGTTGTGATTCTGTAGGTAACCTTCGAACAAAAACCTTTGCAGCTATGTGTTTCCATGGGACGATGAGAGTCAACCAGACAACTAAAACAAGTCCTGACAGAATAGATGTGACATTCCCAGTCATATTAAGGCGCTTAAGGCCTCATTTGAACCTAACAGAATTATGATTTTTTTCATAATCCTTTAAAGTGAGAATAATCTAATGAAAAAAAATCAAAAAATTATGAAAAGTGGAGATTTTTCACCATATCTCTCTCTATAAAGTTATATTATCACTCCGACGTGATAAGGGTGCATTTAATAAGACTTTTAGGAGGTGGGGATTTCAAGGCCATAATCCACCCTCTATTTGAATGCCAAACGCAGCCTAAGTCTAGCTAGTGCCAACGAAGTTGCATGAACCTCCCCTTCCCTAAGTTTTTTCAACCGTGTTTGGGCGTTGACTCTAAAGTTTGACAACCTGCTGTGGAATGGCTTATATGAAATTGAATGGCACATATAAAATTGAATCTGTCATCATTCCAAGAAAAGTAAATGAAACCATGTACAACAATCTGTTGAAAGTATTCATCGATAAAGGATGAGAGAAAACAGAAATGCCACTTGGATTGAGGTTTCTCTAAAAGTCCTAGTCTTCTTATTCAGAAAGACAGAAACAGGGATAGATGGTTATAATAGCTCGGCTCCATGAAAGAAAAGGGAATGACAAAGTAAATTTGGCACTCTCAATTTCTCTAAATGTTCTGTACCTATTGTAGATATGCTGGTGCAAATGGTCAATTTTTACCTCTCCTTGAACTCGCTACACAAATGTAGATATATTAGTAACAAGGGCTTGAGGCAACATATTCAATCAGTGAAATGGATTATGGTTCCTCCTATACAAATATGGATACCAGTATTAGGGTCATGAGAAGAAATAAAAGATCGACAATCTACTTCACAAGTCAGGCATTTTTTTAATTTTAAAAGAAAAGTCGGGCTTTTTCAAAAAAAAACATTGATCTTTTGGAATGTCTCGTTACCAACTGATAGTAATGTATGCCCTTTAAGCCAATCACATGTGATGTGATGGGACATATATTGTACAATCTTATTCAATGAAAAATGGCATTTTCTTCATTATATTATTAGCACGTTATTCTGAGCATATTTATAATATGATGAAGTCCCTGAATGTGGGCTATGATGTCTGGATCATGATGAGATCATGATAATGAGATCAGACATCTAGATGTTCATATTCTAAATGTTCCTGGTCGTAGGATCTTCGAAGAGGGACTTTGAAGATCCGGATAGACCAGTGCACGTGTTGTTTACTTATGAGATGAGGGTGGTTGATCTCATAACCACTGGTGTGGAGACACCTAGGCACACATGCAGGTGCTCATTACTGAATGAGTCCACTGAACTGACCCGTGCTAGAACACCTGAATGGTAATCATGTTGACTGTCAATCAGGAGGTTCTATTGTATCAGTAACACAGTTGGATCTTAGACCTGAGTCACTAAAGTGTTTTGCATAAATTCCGCTGAGCGTTTGATTGTTGACTTATGAACCTAAGTGTTGTGGTTCTTCATAGTTAACTATTCGGACTCAGTGGGATTCATGTGGAAACACTTAAGTGGGCAACAAGGGATCGTTCACTCTCCACATGTATTAGAAGAGAGAATACTCTATGGACACGTACTTAGAAATCCCTGGCCAGGGTATGTGGCTTCACTGAGAAAAGGGGTTTTCTAGTGAGCTATACTGGTAAGTACGAAGGTCCGTTAGATCAGTGTGGTTTAGGGCTTGACAGTTTGACCATGCCCTTACTCTGATTGGAGTATTGTATGAACGAGGGTCTATAGCTGTGTGGAATCTGATGACGGAAAGGTCCTGTTGGGTTGCATCCCTCCCATAGTCATTTGGGATCACGAGGTATTGCTTGGTGCCATTCGTGATCGGAAAGCCAATTAACCTCGTTAAGAGTTAACGGGTTATATTGAAATTGAGTTGTGAATGGTTCTTAACTCAATGGGCTAAGAAACCAAATGGACTAATGGGCCTAGAGGGTCACACACATAAGAATGGTTTATCAGACGGTAGAGGACGGGATTTATAGACGTTGTCTGGGTTTTTGTGAAAAACCGCCGGAGTCTATAAATCATCCTGTTGGAAACCCTAATCCCAAGCTAATTAGGGTTTTTTCTGTTGGCCGTCCTCCTCCCTCTCCCTCTCCCTTGGGATTTGCGCCCCCCTCTCCATCCCGGTGAAGATCGGTGGATGGTGACGACGAGAAGCGGGCGTCAAGTGGAGATTGCACGGGGAATCCCGTCTCCTCCGACCGTTCGTGTGGATACGTCTAGAGGCCGGACACTTGGACGGCTCACGACCCGACGTGCCTTCGCTCGATCGTCTTCGGGCATTTGGGATTTAATCAATCCCGCAAAGGTATAGAATCGTTCTACCTTCGTCGGGATTCGATCCGGTTTTATTCTATTCTATTTTGATCGCCAGCAACGATATGCATCTTTAGGGTTTCGTTGTTTCCGCTGCTATTCTGATCGAAACCCAACAGTGGTATCAGAGCCAGGTTGCTGGCCCGATCAAAATCGGATTTTTATATTATTTATGTTCTTCACGTTCATGCATTCGGCTCAATATTGGGGTGTTCGGTTGGGTCCCGATTCGAAGGTTTTGTAGTCAAATGATCCCATGGCATTGTTGCTGATGCTCAGAGGATCAAAACGCACATAATATTGCGTTGTTTGACCCCTTGATGAGGGCGAATCGGGCTCGCCTGCCCGGCCGCGACCGGGGTTCGCACAGGGTGGTTAGGACCGTTTTTGGCCTCGAATCTCCGATGTTTGAGATCCATGGGGGCTGGCAATTGTTGCTGGTCGATCCCCATGGGATCCCATGGCGTCCCGGGGTGCGCGGCGGCCGTTGGCAGCGGCTCCGGCGAAGTTCGCGGCGAGCTCTTCGGGCGCCGGCGTGTTCTTCGCAGCCCTCTTCTCCGGCGACGGCGAAGGGGGCGGTGGCCGGCGGACATCCGGGCGGGACCCCAGGGGTCGTCCGCGGTGGCAGGCGGCGGCGGTCGGCCCGCCTGCGGCGAGCACCGGGGGTTAGGGTTTTTACCCTGGCCCCCCTTCCCCTTCCGCGTTCGGGCGGGGGAGACGACCCCGCGGGTCTTCCCCGGGCGGATCCGGGCCGCGCCCGGATCCGCGCCGGATCCGCGCCCGGACCGGCCCGCGCCCGGATCCGCGCCCGGATCCGCGCCCGAACCCCCCATATTATTTTTTTTTTTGATTTTTTATTCATTTTAAACCGTTTAAAATGCATAAAATTTCAGAAAAAATTTCGGAAAAATTCTGAAAAATATTTTAATGGATCCTAAAATTGTTTTAGCAATCTATTAACTTATTTTTATTATTTGGCCCATGATTAAGTAAATAATGGAATACTTAAAATGGTTTTAAGTATTTGTCATTATTTAATTAATTAGTGTTAATTACTATAAGAATGTGATTCTTATGAGGTTAATTAACTGATAATTAGCATTGAGCCCATGCAGTGAATGGTGAAGTCCGTTGTCTAAAGTTGTTTAGACTTGTTTGTTAGCATGTTTTGGCTAAATTGTTTAGTTATCATATTATTATGCGCGATTTCAAAACTAATTAATATTATTTTGAAATCTATATTATATCCCGCTGTAATTATATGATAATTACCTGTTTGATGCCTGTGATGGTCATGTGTGTGGATGGATGGTCATGGACTTAGCTTGCATGCGATGTTTTTTCCTTTATGGTGAATGGTGTAATTTTTGGGGCCTACGTGCCTCCCTCTCTCTCTCATTTAATCCGGGCATGTACATTCTATCTCCCTTTTTGTATTGTACTCCCCTTGACTATGTCAAGGTTTCTTATTATTATCTGATGTATATTTGTGGGCCTGCGAGCCCAATTTCATATATGCTTGTAATAATGAGAAGCGGATCAAATGAAGACTGTGGAGGAGATTTACACCGGTGGACCCTGGAGGTTCTTCGCATCATTGGGAGCTTTTGTTGCTCGATGTTGTATCTTCTTCACCATATTAGGATTTACATTACCAACTGGCTCTGGTAATGTTGCTAGGTTGAAAGTCCATGATCATCCATCAGTGCGTAGGCATATATGCGATATATGTGGATGTGCTACTCTATATATATATATAGATAATTTAGGGTATATTTATGATACTCCAACTTATCTTATATATGTAGCACACTTATTGATGAGACAAAATTTAACAAATCCCCTATTATTAAAATTAGGTTGATAAACGTGAAACATTAAGAATGATTCACGTAGCCTTCCGTTGTTATAGTCTAAAGTGAGCCGTTCTTAGACTGTGGTGGTTTGTTGTGCTACCACAAGACTATCACAGCAAGGGGACGGAGACTTTAGGCTAAGGTTTAGACCACACCTTGGGATGGGGGGCTGGCATGACTTTGTTGTGCTACCACAAGAGTTATGTCATAAACCCATTCCCATAACGTAACAACGGGTTGACCTAACCAACACATGTGATTTGTTGTGCTACCACAAGATCTCAATGTGTTTGGAGGCTAAATTACTGGGAATTACAAGGAGTTGTAATTGGCAAGAGTTGCCTACCCATTAAGTATGGGGTAGTTTGTTGTGCTGCCACAAGACTACTTCCATAATGTTAATGGGATCTTAGTACCCACTAGGACACAATCGCAGTGTCCCGTATTTGCATATAAGGGGTTATGCAAATTCGTCGAAAATTAGTGGGAGTATTAATTAGGATAAAGTCCATATCTTAATTAAATATCATGAGTGTCTGCAATATTATTCTTATTTTATTTCATTTCCTCTTGTAGACCGAAATGGCGAATCATCCATTGAGAGGCATACTGGATGCCAACAGGCTGACTGGTCCTAACTATGTCGATTGGCTCAGGAATCTGAGAATTGTTCTCACTGCTGAAAAGATAGCTTATGTCCTTGAGCAGCCTGTTCCCCCTGTTCCTGCTGAGGGCGCCGATGAGGCCGAAATGATTCTTTATGAAAAGCATAAAGATGATGCCACTCTGGCCCAGTGTTACATGCTGGCCTCTATGACTAATGAGTTGCAGAGGCAGCATGAAAAGATGGATGCTAGATCCATGCTTTTCCATCTAGAAGAGCTTTTTGGAGCTTAAAGTAGAACAGAAAGATATGAGATATCTAAGAATCTGTTCGGGGCCAAGATGTCTGAGGGAACATCAGTACAGACTCATGTTCTCAAAATGATTGAGTGGATTGAGAGGCTGAAAGAATTAGGCTTTGAGATGAATAAAGATTTATGCATTGACCTAATTCTTCAGTCCCTCCCAAATTCATTCTCCCAGTTCATAGTGAACTTCAACATGAATAAGATTGAATGCTCTCTTGCAGAGCTTCTTAACATGTTGAAGACTGCTGAGGGGACAATGAATAATGGAAAATCTTCTGTGCTGCTTGTTGGTAAGACCAACAAGAAAAGAAAGAATCAGACTGTTTTTAAGAAAAATAAGAAGAAGAAACAGGATAAGCAGGGGAAGGCAGCTAAGAAGGAAGAGGCTAAGAAAGATAAGGGCCAATGCTTCCACTGCCATAAGGATGGCCACTGGAAGAGGAACTGCAAGTTATATCTTGCAGAGAAGGCAAAACAGAAGCTTGGAGAAGCTTCAGGTATGTTCATGATAGTTGACCTAAACTTGTCTTTTAGATCCACGTCATGGGTATTAGATACTGGATGTGCATCTCATATCTGCAATGATTTGCAGGTGCTGACAAGCAGTAGGCGACTGAACAAAGGAGAGGTTGACTTGCGATTGGGAAATGGAGCAAAAGTTGCTGCACTCGCAGTCGGGAAGGTGAACCTCCAGATGCCTACAGGAGCTACACTAGAGCTTGTGGACTGTTATTATGTTCCTTCCATAATAAAGAACATTATTTCCATTTCGTGCTTAATTAAATCTGGATTTGTTGTAAGCTTTGGAAACAATGGATGCTCTTTATTATTAGATGGTAAATTGTTTGCCAGTGAGAGCCTAATGAATGGTTTATATGTTTTAGATATGGTATCTCCTGTGATGTGTGTGGAAGCACCTCTTAAAAGAAAGAGGGGCAATGTGAATCAAGCCTACCTTTGGCACTGCAAACTTGGTCATATTAATGAAGAAAGATTAAAGAAGTTGTGTAAGAATGGATATATTGATCCATTTGATTATGAATCATACACAACTTGTGAATCTTGTCTCATGGGTAAAATGACCAAATCTCCATTTAGTGGACATGGAGTTAGAGCGAATGAGTTATTAGAACTCATACACTCTGATGTGTGTGGACCTATGTCCACACATGCCAAAGGAGGATATTCATACTTCATTACATTCACTGATGATTTCTCAAGGTACGGATATGTGTACTTAATGAAGTACAAATCTGAAGCTTTTGAGAAATTCGTTGAATTCAGAAATGAAGTAGAGAAACAAACTGGAAAGAATATTAAAACTCTTCGATCAGATCGGGGAGGTGAATATTTGAGTACAGAGTTCACACAATATTTGAAGGACAATGGAATATTGTCACAATGGACACCTCCTTATACACCTCAGTTGAATGGTGTAGCAGAAAGGAGGAATCGCACTCTATTAGATATGGTGCGATCCATGATGTGTTTTGCCGGTTTACCCTTATCTCTCTGGGGCTATGCCTTAGAGACTGCTGCGCACTTATTAAATAAAGTACCATCGAAGTCAGTTGACTCCACTCCATATGAGATATGGAAAGAAAAGAAACCAAATCTTAAATCTGTTAAGGTTTGGGGTTGCCCTGCCCATGTTAAGAAACATGACTCAGATAAACTGGAATCAAGAACTGAGAAGTGTAGGTTTGTGGGATATCCTAAGGAAACTTATGGATATTACTTCTACCAGCCTAGCGATCAAAGAGTGTTTGTCGCTAAACATGCTGTGTTCCTTGAGGAAGAGTATATCCTTGAAGGAAACAGTGGGAGCATGGTAGAACTGGAAGAAGTTCTAGAGCCACAACCCATCAGTGTGCCTTCTCAGGTTCCAGAGCAATCAGGTTCACAAACTGTTCGTAGGTCTGGGCGGATACCTATTCAGCCAGATAGATATGTGGGACATATTACTGGTAAGGTATCACATAATGAGGATGATGATCCTAAGACCTACGAGGAGGCAATGAGTGTCATTGACTCTGGGAATTGGCAAGAGGCCATGATATCAGAAATGGATTCCATGTACTCCAACCAAGTTTGGAACTTGGTAGATCCACCAGAAGGTATTGTACCTATTGGATGTAAATGGATCTTTAAAAGAAAGATTGGAGCAGATGGAAAGGTTGATACCTTTAAAGCAAGGCTTGTAGCGAAAGGTTATCGTCAAAGACAAGGTGTTGACTATGACGAAACCTTCTCTCCTGTAGCCATGCTGAAATCCATCAGGATATTACTTGCCATTGCTGCATACTATGATTATGAAATTTGGCAAATGGATGTGAAAACGGCATTCCTCAATGGAAGACTTGAGGAAGAAGTGTACATGACACAGCCTGAGGGATTCATATCCAAAGAATATCCAAACAGAGTATGCAGGCTTTTGAGATCCATTTATGGACTCAAACAAGCATCCCGCAGTTGGAACATAAGATTTGATGAGGCAATCAAATCTTGTGACTTCGTTAAGAACGAAGATGAGCCATGTGTATATAAGAAGATCAGTGGGAGTGCAATTACGTTCTTGGTACTGTATGTAGATGACATACTACTCATTGGGAATGATGTAGGTATGTTATCATCAGTCAAAGCCTGGCTGTCAAAACATTTCTCTATGAAAGATTTGGGAAATGCATCCTACATATTGGGGATCCGGATCTATAGAGATAGATCAATGAGGATGCTAGGCTTATCCCAATCTATGTACATTGACACCATTGTCAAAAGGTTTGGCATGGAGGACTCCAAGAGAGGTCTAATACCAGTTAGACATGGAGTCTATCTCTCCAAGGAGATGTCCCCTAAAACTCCAAAGGAGAGAGAATGCATGAGTAGAGTTCCCTATGCTTCTGCCATAGGATCTATCATGTATGCGATGTTATGTACCAGACCTGATATAGCCTATGCTCTAAGTGTTACGAGCAGGTATCAGGCAGATCCAGGTGAGCAACACTGGATAGCTGTGAAATGCATCCTTAAGTACTTAAGAAGGACTAAGGATTTATTTCTGGTCTATGGAGGTGAAGACTTGAAACTAAGAGGGTACACTGACTCTAGTTTCCAGTCGGACAAAGATGACAGCAAATCAACCTCTGGGTTTATCTTTACTCTCAATGGTGGAGCAGTGAGTTGGAAGAGTTCCAAACAAGAAACCACTGCTGATTCAACTACTGAAGCTGAGTACATTGCTGCTGCCGAAGCTTCAAAGGAGGCGGTTTGGATGAAGAAGTTCATCGGCCAGTTGGGAGTTGTCCCAAGTATCTCTGATCCAGTCCCCTTGTTTTGTGACAACAATGGGGCAATTGCACAAGCAAAAGAGCCGAGGTCTCATCAGAAGTCTAAGCACATTCTGCGGCGTTATCACTTGATCAGAGAAATTATAGCTAGAGGAGATGTGATCATAGATAGAGTATCTCAGCTGATAATATTGCAGATCCACTTACCAAGCCTTTATCTCTAAATGTGTTTGAGCGTCACCTAAGGCTGATGGGGATCAAGCATGTGGGTGATTGGCTTTAAGTGCAAGTGGGAGATTGATAGTAATGTATGCCCTTTAAGCCAATCACATGTGATGTGATGGGACATATATTGTACAATCTTATTCAATGAAAAATGGCATTTTCTTCATTATATTATTAGCACGTTATTCTGAGCATATTTATAATATGATGAAGTCCCTGAATGTGGGCTATGATGTCTGGATCATGATGAGATCATGATAATGAGATCAGACATCTAGATGTTCATATTCTAAATGTTCCTGGTCGTAGGATCTTCGAAGAGGGACTTTGAAGATCCGGATAGACCAGTGCACGTGTTGTTTACTTATGAGATGAGGGTGGTTGATCTCATAACCACTGGTGTGGAGACACCTAGGCACACATGCAGGTGCTCATTACTGAATGAGTCCACTGAACTGACCCGTGCTAGAACACCTGAATGGTAATCATGTTGACTGTCAATCAGGAGGTTCTATTGTATCAGTAACACAGTTGGATCTTAGACCTGAGTCACTAAAGTGTTTTGCATAAATTCCGCTGAGCGTTTGATTGTTGACTTATGAACCTAAGTGTTGTGGTTCTTCATAGTTAACTATTCGGACTCAGTGGGATTCATGTGGAAACACTTAAGTAGGCAACAAGGGATCGTTCACTCTCCACATGTATTAGAAGAGAGAATACTCTATGGACACGTACTTAGAAATCCCTGGCCAGGGTATGTGGCTTCACTGAGAAAAGGGGTTTTCTAGTGAGCTATACTGGTAAGTACGAAGGTCCGTTAGATCAGTGTGGTTTAGGGCTTGACAGTTTGACCATGCCCTTACTCTGATTGGAGTATTGTATGAACGAGGGTCTATAGCTGTGTGGAATCTGATGACGGAAAGGTCCTGTTGGGTTGCATCCCTCCCATAGTCATTTGGGATCACGAGGTATTGCTTGGTGCCATTCGTGATCGGAAAGCCAATTAACCTCGTTAAGAGTTAACGGGTTATATTGAAATTGAGTTGTGAATGGTTCTTAACTCAATGGGCTAAGAAACCAAATGGACTAATGGGCCTAGAGGGTCACACACATAAGAATGGTTTATCAGACGGTAGAGGACGGGATTTATAGACGTTGTCTGGGTTTTTGTGAAAAACCGCCGGAGTCTATAAATCATCCTGTTGGAAACCCTAATCCCAAGCTAATTAGGGTTTTTTCTGTTGGCCGTCCTCCTCCCTCTCCCTCTCCCTTGGGATTTGCGCCCCCCTCTCCATCCCGGTGAAGATCGGTGGATGGTGACGACGAGAAGCGGGCGTCAAGTGGAGATTGCACGGGGAATCCCGTCTCCTCCGACCGTTCGTGTGGATACGTCTAGAGGCCGGACACTTGGACGGCTCACGACCCGACGTGCCTTCGCTCGATCGTCTTCGGGCATTTGGGATTTAATCAATCCCGCAAAGGTATAGAATCGTTCTACCTTCGTCGGGATTCGATCCGGTTTTATTCTATTCTATTTTGATCGCCAGCAACGATATGCATCTTTAGGGTTTCGTTGTTTCCGCTGCTATTCTGATCGAAACCCAACACCAACAAGGGGTTTATACCTATACAATCGATGTTGGATCATATTAGTTGATTCCTGATTTCAGTTGGAGGATGAGTTCACAGCCCACGGGTTGAGAGGATAGCCAAAAGAATAGGAAACAGAGGAGGGCGCAGTGATGCCTAGACACCAAACCAATCCCCCATCTCCAAAACCTCCAGTCAGAACTTGGCCTGATACTGCCCACTAAACAAATCCTCATGATGGGTGAAGATGCGGGAGAGGAATTGCTTACCAATTTTTTCAACTAGTGACAGAAAATTTGGACCATTAAGGGGTGCAGTCGACTTTTTGTGAAGCCAGAACTTCTATTAACCCACTACTGTCATTAGTTAATAGAAGTTCTGGCTTCACAAAAAGTCGACTGCACCCCTTAATGGTCCAAATTTTCTGTCACTATTTGAAAAAATTGGTAAGCAATTCCTCTCCCGCCATCTTCACCCATCAATACCATATCATCAAGAGAGTATGCGCCTCTTCTTGAAGTCTTAAACACTGAAAAGGGGAATATTGGGATTTGATCAGATGGATTGTGATAATTTGAGTACCAAAGGAAAGAATATTTTTCACATTAAAATAGTTATTACCTCGCGTCCCATCGGGGGAAGAAATCGGGCCTCTGAAAACACAATATCCCTCTTCATCCTTATAGGCATAGCCAGCTACTGGACTGCAGCGGGAGAAATACAGTTTTCTGAGGAAGGCCCTCTCACAGGCAATAGCTGACTGTGTTTCCACCTGATTCACTGAAGCTACATAATTAACCTGCAACAATCATTTCCATATCCATACTAATGTTACAGCATGTCCTTGCATTGTCCGGAGAAGAGAAGAGAATGGATAAGGAAAAAGAACAAACAAGAAAGCCAAGTGCAAAGTTGCAATGCGAGATATGAGAGATGGAATTGTGGAAATAGAACTGTCAATGTACCGGTCAAGGAACAATAATTCTCATTAAATTGCATCTAATACAATGTCACCAAAGCACACAACATTTCTTGAAACTAGATAGTTGGTTATTGGCATAACATTTTCAATAGATTAATCAGCCTGGCCTGGATATATGACATACAATCTAACAGGGTCTAAAAATCATGTACTAAGTATCAAAGAAGGTATCAACCTGTAGAGCTAAATAGCATTTTGGCTTCACTAATCAACCACTCACTAAAATATCTCCCGAGTCAAAATACTAAAAGGAAAGACATCAACATTCAAAATCTTCGAGCAAATAGAATGCTGCATATCATGCATTACCAATTGCTTTACATTATATTCACTAATCAATTGTGCACTAAAATATTTCCAGAGTCAAAATACTAAAAGGAGAGACATCAATATTCATGATCTTAGGCCAAATAGAATGCTGCATGCATTACCAATTTTATTCCACCCACTTCCATTTATAATGGACAAATAGCTTGACATTATGTAAAATCAAGGGAGTGAGAATCACAGATCGGGCTCGGATCGAGGACCTGGAATCCGATCCAAATTGGTTGGATCGACCGATCTGAGTCCAATTCGCATGCGATCTCGGCAAGTCTGTTATTGTTTGAGCCTTTGAGGTTATATGCTATGCAAAAATATTTCTAAGGACTCATATCTAATTTACCTTTCACTTTACCTTTTGCGCTTGACCCAAGAGTCTCCTGTCTTGAGACCTTCGCAGTTTGCAACCCTACCTACCTTGCAGGTGGAGCAGAACAAAAGAGGATGACGTCAGCAGTGGAGAAGGTGGCCAGTGGCAGGTTTTTTTCCCCTTCCCCTTCTTTTTCTTCTTCTTCTTCTTCTTCTTCATTACCACCCCAATTCTTCATATTTTTCTCTTATTTTTTCCCTTGTTTGGATGTTGAATGGGAAGGAAAGGCGAAAGCTTGTTGGGATGTGTTATCAAAGGTAATTGAGGCGATCGCCTAGGCCACAGGTCACCTATTTTTCGCCGCAACCGCCTAGCTACGGCCTCGTGGACCCGATCCACCTCCGCACCTCCCAGCCCAATTCACAACCGACCCACCTCAACGATTCTGTTTAAATTTGTTTGATTTTTTGTTCAAATTTTGTTTAGAATGGTTAATTAAGGAAGTTTATTGATTTTATTAATATTTTTTGTGATATGTAGACATATATATTTATATTTTTAAGTATACATTATTTTAATAAAATATCCTTAAGGCAACCCCTTGATCGCCTCTCGTCTCTAACTACATACACTGAAATTTGGTTAGAACGGTCAATCCTGGTGCAGAATTGGTTGATCTTATACCGATCTTGCAGACTGATACACCCGACCCACCCAATCCTTAGTAAAAATCGGGGGGGGGGGGGGTCAGGGTCGGATCATTTTGGCTAAAAACTGATTGGATCGGCTGATCCAGGCCAATCTGATCCATTTTTTTCAAGGCACTGGACATGGGGCTAGGCAATTTGGCACCTTGGCAGCCAGCCCAGTGCTCGCCCAGTCTGCCTTGGTGTGAACTCAACCTGCCTTGTTGGGTCTGTAATTTTGGCCGTTTTGCTAAAGTTGTAAGGGCTTTCTTGTTAAAAGTAACAAATTACTTTGGAAAGGAAAGAATTGATTAGACTTCCCTTTCCCCACTTCCCACCTTCTCTTGGATTGTTCCCCTCCCCATGTTCCCTTCCCCTACTTGCACAAAAGGCTGCATGGTCAAGCAGCCCTAATCCCCCCTAGCAATGCCTAAGCTCATCTATAAAAATCAAGTTGTGTTCATTGAGGGAAGGAGCATTCACCACAATATTCTACTCGCATGGTCAGGAACATCCATTCCTCCTCACAAAGGAAGAAAATTTGCCTCAAAGCTGATCTCAAAAAGACCTTTGATTCTGTCAATAGGAAATCCAGTTACCACACGCTGTTGGAGATGGGCTTCCCACATCAGTGGATTCGCTGGATTCACAACTGCCTTGAAAATCCTAAATACTCCATCCTCTTCAATGGCTCTCCTATTGGGTTCTTTGACAACTCAAATGATATTAGACAAGCCCTTATCTCCTTATTTATTTACCATTGTTATGGAATGCTTTTCTTGAATGCTAAAAGATGCAGTGGCCAAAGGGGAACTTAAAGTCCCTTGTGTAGAAGACACTTTAGTTTCTCACATAATCATTGCCAAGGACTTGATCATCTTCCTCCAGGATGACATTCCTTCGATCTAGCAACTGTCCACCATTCTGCAGGAGCTTGGAGATGCCTCTAGTTTGAAAATCGACTATGCAAAAGGTAAAATCTATTTAGGAGAGAGTATTAAGTCCAAGCAAGATATCATTGAGAGACTAGGTGTGTCTGAGGGCATGCTTCTTATTCCTTTTATTGGTTTGCCATTGATCTCTACTGCAATTAAAAAAATTCACTGTCAACCTATTGTGGAAAAAAAAGAATAGACTTTCTTCTCGGTGGACCAGATTGCTATCTAAGGCTGGGAGACTAGAACTCATTCGATTTGTTCTTTCATATTACTCTATGTATTGGTTAAATGTGTTCCTCCTTCCTACAGGCCAGATTGATGAAATTAAGGGGCTTCTCAACAAGTTTTTTTGAGAGGCGTCTACTGGTAATCATTCCAAGCACATGGTCAATTGGAACCATAACTACAGGCCAAAGGAAGAAGGTGGTTTGAGCTTGCAAAAGCTGGGGGATTGGAATAAACCTTGTCTAGGCCAGCAACTTGGCACATCCTGCAAAGACATCCGTCCTTGTGGGTTAATTGGGTGAAGAAGAAATACTTAACAAGGGAGAAAATTGGACTGCTAAGATAAGGCCTTACAACTCTGCAACCTCGAAGGACATCTTGTAGGCATGCAAATGGATCTCAAATCACTTGACTTATTCCATAGCCACTGGCAGTTCCACTAGCATGTGGTATCACCCATGGGTTAATCATAAAACCATTTCCCAGCTCTTTGGCACCACTTTGGAAAGGGGTTTACCCTGGTTTAACCTGTGTTTAACCCAGCTCATATGTCCAACTGCGCTTTGATTGGGAGCCAAGCGTAACCCGTGGCTTAGCTGGGGTAACCTCTGCTTAAACCGGGGTTTCGAAACCCACCTCGCAAGGTGGTTTCTATTTGTCCCGGCTTGCCTTCTCCTTTCCCGCCCCTTTTGCCCTGTCGCCTGTCGCTTCGGCTCACCTGTCGCTTCGGGGCCTACGAAGGTCATCTTTCTTCCTTCAAAACCCTTCCTCCGGAGGCGGCGAACCCTCGTCTCAGGTCAGTTGTCGCTCCTCTCCCGTCTATCCTTCGTCGCCCTTCCTCCACCGTCCGGCCTACGACCACTCCCTCTACCGTGGTTCCCCGACGGAAGCCCTTCGTTCTCGCTCGGCTCTGCGTGCAGCGGTGCCTTCCGGTGGTCGTCTCTCTGATGCGCGAAGGTGGGGCAAATCTTGCAGGCCAAGGCTGTAGCTGCGCTCCCTTCGCCTAGCCCAACGTACGTGATTTGCAGTCCGGATCTTTCTCATGACTGAACAATGAAATCTTCTTCCTCAAAACCCCATCCACGATCGCCCTTGCCCCTTTCTCATTTACTCTTGACTTCGTCTTGATGATGCCTCCCCATTCTGTCTTAACCATGTCTTGTTGATTTCCGGTGACGGTGGTGGTCGTCATTCCTTCCTCGTTGTCTGCAACACGGTGGTGCTCGGACTGTTGTGTCGAGTCTGTCTCTGCTGTCATTGCTATCAACGTTCATTGTGAACCCTAAGGTTTTTCTTCTCCCTGTTCCCCCCAAAAATCGGTATATATTATTAATCCTAAATTTCATGTGTAGTCACGGAAGAAGATCATGCATCTGCCATGTGGGATATGTGTGTCATGTTCTTCTCATCGACATTTGTATTATCCTACTCTGCTTACATTTTCTGCGTAGATTTATATGTGGGCCTTATTTTTGTTACTGCTGTCTGGGCGTTAATTATTTTGTTACTGTAATTATATCTACGTAGATTAATATTGGAAAGTGGTTTGAAGCATATTCAGTTCTGTGTCACAGGTTCGGATTTTGTTGAATGTTACTTCACGGGGACTCAATATATATATAAAGAAGTCATATGACAGCAGTCATATGAAGCTGCTCAAAACATGGCTATACATATATACATAAAATCTGTGCCTCGTGAACTCATATGATAAGAAATAATATTATTCTTTACTTGGCATTTTTTTTGATATATAGTAAACTCAATCTTATACATTTCTAATGTTTCCATGTGTTCTGTGGCTTTGCTATTGCTGGCATGTAAGTTGCTCTGGTCTGATGTGTCTTTTATGACTTGCATGGTTCAAATCCGAGGTCGGTAATATCATATGACTTTTGGAAACACATATAACATCTCAGTCTCTTGCCTATATGTTTTGTTAATGTATGACCAATCACTCGTTTGCATTGCAAGATTTTATTTTCTTACCTTTTACTTCTCCTCAAATTACCATTAGTATATAATTCCATGCTTACGTTTTTTATGTTATCTGTCTTCTATTTTCAGACTTGTCTACTTCCCCACAGAATTCAATGTATGTGACATTTATATTGTTTCCATGTCTTCCATGTCGAGTCTACTTGTTGGCAACTAACTTGCTGTTGTTTGCTGTGCTTTTCCCGGCAAACTTGTATAATATTCCTGTCTCTTATCTATGTGTCTCGTTAATGTATGATCAATCACTCATTTGCATGTGAAGGTATAATTTTCTCACCACCAACACTTATGACAAACATGTCATCTTTTCTTATATATTTCAACACATGTTTATGAAATCACTAACTTGTATTTTGAGACATGTAGAAGCTACTTCCACATCTACAAGCAGGACAATTACTTGTTATTTTTTCAAAAAGAGTGAGAAAATTGTGTAATATCATGATAGTTGGCATTATCTCGAGTAGAGCTTCAACGCTTCACTACTATAGTATATTTTACTCTCGTGCGTTTTCTGATAAGTGATGTTTCTTTATTTTACTTTTAGTTATTTACTTATACATATTTTCAGCATGCAAGTGACATTATTTTCCTTTTCGACCTGCCTGCTTCAAATATTACTTTCGTGATAAAAGACTGCTCATCTCATTACATCTTAGTTCTCGGACCTCTCGATCATGTACCTCTGTGGATTGCCTGCCACCATGTCTCTCATCGGTAATTAATAATCTTGTTTACTAGGCCTTGGAGTTCCCGGGCACACTAGGGCCTTGGAAAATCTATGTCATAATCGGCATTAATCCCGTTTGTTTAGGTCAATTATGGACATTGGATATGGACCTGATCTTACTAAGATTACTTAGGGAGGAGTTGAAATGTGGAGAGTCATGGGATGTCGTGTGACAAATATTTTACATCCGAACTGGATTGAATTTTCCCACCTCTCATTTGAAGCATAGGCTTGGCTTCTACAAATCATTTTATGTAGTAGCCAATGCACTTGTGCACGATGGGGGTTTCAAATGGGATGAGGCTTCGAAGCAGATACAAGGCCCTGACATGCTATGGGATGCACATAATGAGGTGTGTAAAATGACCATCGAATAATGCATAGAAAGAGACTTTTTCTAGTTGTTTTGGCATGCGCTAATTGCAAACACATTATTTTTACAGTTTAATCCACTTGTCATTTGGTTTAAGAGGAGGACATTACACTTATATTGGAGATTATGTATTCTCTTCGTACGTGAGACAATCTCCACCTGTGAACAATTATGCATAGCATCCATATTGTACCTACATTAACTTTGCATGACTTACCTCCTTTTATGTGATGTACTAAGTATGATCTCGTGTATTATCTTCAACTTTTATAAGGAGACGATGTCTTCCTTATCTTTCTTGTAGACAGGCTCATGGCGGATAGCAAGGGGAAGCCCCGAGTTACAAACTTCACAACTCGGGAGGACAAAGTGTTGTTAAACCTCTTGATCGACCAATATCACAAGAACACATGCAACCAAGGCACATTCAAACAACATGTGTGGAATGACATCATAGGCCCCTTCAATGAAATAACGAAAAAGGGGGTAGACAAAAATAATTTGCAAAATAGATGGAAGAACCTCAAAAAATAATACCACACACTCGAACAATTGATCGCACGGACAGGTTGGGGATGAAATGACGTTAAGAAAATGCATGTGCCGCCTGAAGAGGGTGCGTGGGCGGAGGCAATTGCGGTATGTAATTTATTCTTTGACCACACTCATTAAGTGTCGAACAAGGATCGTATGTATCCATTACAAGGTACTTACATTGTCTTCTTGGTTCGTAGGCCAACTTTGAATACAAGAAACTCCTGGGAAATCCATATGAGTTTAAAGATGAAATGGACATCCTGTGCGGTAATACCATGTCTAGGGGATGTTTAGGAATTTGAACTACAATGGATAATGACTTATCACAAAGGAGGTCATGGGGAGATGAAGAGTCACCTCGACAACAGATAGGTGAAGATGATTCAGATCGTCTCGGCTTAAGTGGCATGGGTCTTCATTATAATGCTTCCCCTGTCGACTTACAGTCTGACTTTAACCCTTTCTTCATGTCAGCTCCTGCGGGTTTCCAAGCTCATATGGGCATTCAATCACAAGGCAGGGGGACTACTCCATCTTCAATGGGATGTTACAGTGGCACGAAAGACTTCACTCCATCACCATGTACAAAGCGACCAACTGAGGATGAGGCGACCTCTCCCATCAAGACGAGGACCTGTGGCACTCCATCATACAAGACTGGTAAGGGAAAGCATAATAAGACGTTAGCAAATGCCACCGATGCACTAAACAAATATTGTGCTATAAACACCAACATGACAGAATGTTATAAAGGCCTCGCCGCTGGACAGTCTCCTGCCACTTCTACGTCAGAGTCATTAGTCAACACTGTGAAAGAATGTCTCCAAAAAGTGAAGTCATTGCCAAGTTACACTCAGGAGATTTTGTATACAGCAGGGGATATTTTCCACGACCCTCATGTGCGATCAGTCTTTATGGCATTGGATGACGAGGACAAGTTGGGGTGGATTGTTCACCGAATGGGATGAGCCTCTTTATCCATGCACACGGGCATTGACTATGTGTTTGTCATCCATCTGTTTGACTATCAGACTTTCTACTTTGTCGGACATTATCATTTTCATTCGGGCATGTATTAATAGTGGACATTTGGCATACTCTTCATCACTTATTTTGTAATGCAAGCTCATGACATTTTCTTACTTTCGCATACTTAGTAGCAAATACTACGTTGGGTTTTGCAGGCAGATCATGGGGAAGTATAAGTGTTACGTGGTATGGGTTGGTCATTGCTCGGGTGTGTACTACACATGGGATGAGTGTTATGCACAAGTTAATGGGTTTTCAGGTGCGAGATACAAGGGATTTTTTTCAATTCATGACGCCAACGATGCATTCCGAGCCATTGCCGTATGCAACACTAGTTCTGGGACCTATTCCAGGGGAGTGATGACCGACCAGACTGAAGAGCCCCCTCCTCACATCCACTTGCAACCGAGGGCTACCTCTATTGTTATACATCAGCTACCTATCATTGTTATCCTTTTCATCATTGTTCTTTTCCTTTTCATCATAGTGCTTGGCATCTTTGTCATTATCGTACGTGGCCATTGAGGTGCATGTTTGTTGTAGTGTAGTATTAACTGCAGTATCATGTATCTTATATTTTGCTCGGGCTTTGGATAGTTGACATCGATGTACTAGTATATTTTTTAAAATATAGTGGACAATGTCCCTTGTGTCGTAATATCAGCTTCCATCTTGTGCGTGTGTATGACAGGACTTTATGGATTCAATTAATTTGCTAAGACAGCTCATGCGGGAAGGGATTTTGCTAAGTCAAAACATGGCCGGGTTGATAGTGGAGGAATTAGTTGATGCGATCAAAGAAGAACTTTGCGATGTGCATGTGCCTAGACCCATGCATACGTCTAGTTACACATGGCATGTGTGGGTACTTCACATATTAAACGGTCATGAAAAGCGATGTTACAACATGTTCAGACTAAACCAGCCTATGTTCTTTCGTTTGCTTGATGTCCTTGTAGAGAGGAATTTGATTAAAGACAGGCGGTTTGTCACTGCAAGTGAGCAATTGGCAATGTTCTTATACGCAATGGGTCACGGTGTTGCGACAGGTGCTATGTGTGAGCACTTTCAGCACTCTTCACAGATAATAAGTTTTTATGCTAAACACGTGTGCAATGCTATAGTTGAACTTAGGCAAATGTACCTCCAGCTACCCACAGGAACAGAAGATGTGCATCCGTTCATCCGACACAATGACAAGTTTTACCCTTACTTTAAGGTAAATGCATTGCCATTTTCATCAACACCTGATCTGTTTATAGATTCTTATGAGACATGAAAATAATTGAAGGATGCATTGGGTGCAATCAATGGCACGCACATCCCTGCCAATGTTCTGAGATCGAAAGATGCAAGGTATCGGAACCGTAAGCAACAAATAACTCAGAATGTTATGGCTGTTGTATCTTCTGATTTGCAATTTCAATATCTGGCCGCCGGGTGGGAAGGCTTAGCTGGTGATCAAAAGGTGTTGTCCTGGGCAATAGAAAAGGGGGGTTTCAAGGTGTTAGTATTCATGTGCTACATGCCAATTTTAGGTCGGGTAGGCCCGATAGATGTACGATCTTGTTCATTATTAATAAAGTGATATTTGAGCATAAATATGTAATTGTATATTACTTTACGATGTCCCTAGGATATGTGGTTATAAAGTCAACTCGAGATGGGATCTCGATCATGAGACTGACTTTACATGGACACATACCTTAAACTGTTCCTGGTTGGAGGGTAATCACTTGGGGACTTTGATTACCTATTAAATCAGTACACATGATGTATGAGTGACCAGTCTCATGGTCATTAGTGCGGGGCACCGACACATATGTGTAGGTGTATGTCCTTGGAGGATGTACACTGAACTGATCCGCTATTGGATCTTCAGATGGTTGATTATACTTGATGTCAACTGAAGATCCAACTATCTCAGTAGCATCATTGGTCCTTTGACCTGAGACATTGATCAGATCTTACATGAGGACTGGGA
Source organism: Amorphophallus konjac (assembly GCA_022559845.1). Taxonomy (NCBI): domain Eukaryota; kingdom Viridiplantae; phylum Streptophyta; class Magnoliopsida; order Alismatales; family Araceae; genus Amorphophallus; species Amorphophallus konjac. Next base: position 438,655,017 of record CM040126.1, read on the forward strand.
TGGTTTAATTACTTGGCTAAGTGACTTTAATCATAAGTCATGAATTGCCGAGTCATTAACCATTTCAGGATACGTGTAAAGATCATCAATGGTCAAGAGGGGATCGCTCACTGTCGGGTATATATCAGACAGTTAATGGGTCATGACAATGACGCTCCATTAAATCCCTGCCCAGGGTCGTTTGAGTTCGTTTAGAATAGACGTCATACACTTTAAGGAGGTCATGGTCAAATGGCACGATCATGGTGTTTGACAGAAATCATACCCTCGATCAAACCAGACTCATAGAAGGAGCGAGGGATTATAGCGATGCGGCAACTGTAGACTTACATGTACCAGACATGGTGGTTTAAATCCGACGTCCTCTAGGATCACGCGGATTTGCTTGACCCAACGTGATCAAAGGTTCGGAATAAATTAAACTATTATTCGGCTCTAGGAGAAGTGAATAATAAATTTAATTTACTTCTAATTGGGAATTAGAAGTTAATGGGCCTTAAACTAGAGTGACTATGGGCCTAGAGGATCACACACAATGGATTCTTGGATGACGGATTATTATTGTACAAATATATATATTAATTCCCTTGAAATCCTTTTGGAAAGGCATATAAGAGGGGCTTAATATATATGTACAATAATGAAACGGATATATATACAATTTTGGTCCTTATGGGTTCTTTTCAAAAGGGCCTAATCCTATATATATGTCACTTACGAGAACTCTTCCCCCCCCTTTTGGCTTAAGCAAACATTAACAGCAAAGGGAAGAGAGGTTTTCTCTCCCCCGTCCTCCCTCTTGCTCTCTCTCTCTCCCTAGAAGCTTTCTCTCTCTAGAAAGGGAAGTAAAGGGAAGATTGTGGTTGGGGGATACCGTCGCTGTGCGAGGATCCGTGTGGATATGCTCTAGAGGCCGTGAATCTGTGCGGCTCGGTGTTCGTGAGATTTTGCATCGGACACTGCGGACAGCGTCGTTCCGCGCAAGGTGAAATCTACAATCCGTAGTTAGGGGTTGGGGTATTTTAATACATCGATTAGAGCATAGATCTAGGATTCCATCAAGTCAGGTTCGAGTAAATATTTTTTTGTTATCCGCTGCGTTGCCCGAACAGTGTTGTTTGGAACCTTACAGTGGTATCAGAGCCAGGTTGACGCTCTGATCGATGTATTTTCTCTGTATGGAACCATATTTTAGGGGGTAATCTAAAATCTTCAATTAATATTAGAAGACAGGGGTGCTGGACATTTCTTTTCTTCTTAGATGCTGGGCATCTGCATCAAATTTTTTTTGTAAAAAAAAAAAATTAGTCCGTTGGGCGCACTGCGCCGCTCGGGCGCAGTGGGCTCGCCTGCGTGGCTGGGGCCCGCGTGCGGCGTCGCCAGGCGGCGTCGAGCTGCGTGGCGGGCGCCGCAGCGGCGCTCGCAGCGCAGGCTCATCCGCCCACGCGGGACGCGAGGGCGGCCGCGCACGAGGGTGCTGACGGATTATTATTATTTATTTAAAAAAATGCTTTTCTTGATTTATTGAGCTGACTTAAACAGAAAGGTCCGAGGTCGCAATATAATTTTTAAATTAGATATGGCTAAAGCTTATGATAGGTTGGAATGGGACTTCTTATTTGAGGTGATGAGGAGGTTTGGCTTCAGCAATAGATTTATCTCCTATATAGGTATGCTTCTCACTAATTGCTGGTTCTCTATCTCATTCAATGGTTGCTTAACTGGGTACTTCAAGTCGACCAGGGGCATAAGACAAGGAGATCCGCTAGCACCGATGCTCTTCATCATTGCTTCAGAGGTTCTTAGTAGAGGTCTGAAGGAGTTGTATTCGAATGGCACTCTCTAGTATTTCCATTCGCCTCGCGGCTGCCAGGCGGTCTCACACCTGCTTTTCGCTGATGACACTATGATCTTTACTAATGCGGCTGACAGGAATATAAGAAGGCTTCTATGCTTCCTGACCGGGTACCAAGGTAGTTCGGGGCAAGTAGTGAATGCAGGAAAAAGTTGCTTTATATTATCTTCAAAGGCCCCTCGAAGAACTGCTGAAAGACTGCGTCGACGCACTGGATACAGGCAACATACGGGTACCATCACCTACCTGGGTGTCCCTCTGAAAGAAGGCAAGTTGCTGTCAGCTGACTTTCGGCCTTTGATTGATAAGATTAGTGCAAGGTTAGCGGGCTGGCGCACGGGACTATTGTCCCAAGCTGGCAGAGCCGTCCTTATAAAATCTGTGCTGAGAAGTATGCCCATTTTCCTTGCATCCTCTGTGCATATTCCTGCTTCTGTGTGTAAACAAATTGATAGGATCTGTGCCAACTTCTTCTGGAGTGGCGTGACTGGGGATAGAAGGAGGCACTGGATTTCTTGGTCGAATGTACAGAGGCCAAAGGCTGAGGGTGGTTTGGGTTTCCGAAGGATGGAGGATATTCAACTGTCGCTATCTATTAAACAACTTTGGAATATTCTGTATGGTAGCTCCCTTTGGTCCAGATATGCTAGACACCGTTTCCTCAGTTTACATCTAATGGATACTGTTAAGCCTTTCCCACGGGGTATATCTAGTCGTAATTTCTTCAATGCTAAAGATATTATCTTATCTAATTCGAGATGGATGGTTGGCAGTGGGGAGGGAATTGATTTCTTTCGGGATGTCTGGATTGGTGATCGGTCCCTTATGCATTTCTTGAACAATGATAATTGTGTCACAAGCCAACAACGAGTTACTGTCAGGGAGATGATGCTGAATCCCCAACATAATCTCTGAATTGTCTCACCCTTAACGCTGATGACATTCAAGTTCAACTGACATCTGAACGGGATTTTTGCTGTTGGACGGGTAGTAGTTCTGGTCTGTTTACTTCATCTTCTGCTCATAACCATGTAGCCTCACAGGGTATCCGGCGGAGGGCTTGGCAGAAGATTTGGCACGATAAATTCAATCCTAGAGCAGCTATGTTTGTCTGGAAAGTCATTCACCGGGCAATACCTGTGGATGCCAGGATTGGTGACTGTGGTATCTCCTTAGCCTCCAAATGTGAATGTTGTCTTTTGCCGAACAATGAAGATTTAAATCATCTCTTTATCACTAGCGATCTTGCCAAATCACTTTGGGCCTGGTTGGCGCCCCTACTTGGACCAAGGGTCAATTTGAGCAATCAGATAACCATTAGGTGTTGGAGCTTCATTGAAAGCACTAATATGAAGTCAGCTTTTCAATTTGCTGCCCTCTATACCTTCATGCTAATTATTTGGGAGATATGGAAATCAAGGTGCACAGCTCGGTTTGAAGGTGTTGCTACTGACAGTGAAAGTATTAAAATCCGGGTCATGCACAGTCTGGCTACTGCTTGCAATAGTATCTATTTTCGCCAGCCAATCCAGCAATGTGAAGCTATCATTCTTAGTAGATTTAGCGTTCAGCCTAAGGTGCAGGTTCGTCAGCCTATTATTGTTTATTGGAACCCTCCCACGTCTGGGTACTGCCTGAATACAGATGGTGCCTCCAGAGGCAATCCGGGTCATAGTGGAGGTGGAGGTTGCATTAGGAATATGAGGGGTGAATTTGTGGCTGGGTTTTCTTTCTACTATGGTTTTGGGTCTAGTGGCCTTGCTGAGGCAAGGGCTCTGCATGATGGCCTCAGTTTAGCCTTGGAATTGGGTTATACTATTTCCACTGTAATGATAGACTGCCAACCCTTAGTCCAGGCGATCCACAATGGTGCTGTAATGCACTGGTCCATATTCCCTTGGTGGAGGGGGATAACTAGGATGTTACAGCACCTCCGTTGCAAAATTGTGCATGTATACCGTGAAGGTAATTCGGTGGCAGATAGCTTGGCAAAGGTAGCTTGTGATTCCAATGTCAGGAGAGTTTTCAACAATGTAAGGGAGCTTCCCAGCAATGCTAGAGGGGCAGTTCTAGTGGATAAACTGGGGCTCCCTAGCTTTAGACATGCAGCTTAGTGTGTTGCTTTTTGTGGAGCTGCTGGCTGCACGGGCTCCCTCTCTTGGAGGTTATGCACAGGGCCTACATTTTCTGCACGAGCTATGGTTATGCATGGACTTCCTACCTTGGAGATTATGCACGGGCTATCCATCATCTGCACAGACTGGATGGGCTGCGGCTGGAGGTTGCTCGTCATGCACGAAGTCGGTGGGAGGTGCAAGGGCCCAGCTTGTTGGCGAATGTTGCACGGGGTTATTGTAAATGCACGAGCGACCATGTTGTCCTAGCATGCTTTGCACGAGCCTGTATCTTGCATCTTCAGCACGAGCTATCCTCATATCCCAACGGAGCTTCTGATGGCGTATGCTGCACGAGGTCTTATTATGTTGTTGCACTGGGTTCTCTGCCACATGCACGAGCTCTTTCTATTGCTCGGGCCTTCTCCTGCACTAGCCCTACGTCGTAGTCTAAAGCTTACGCATGGTCACCATGGGAATTTTAAGCACGGTTCTGGAGACTTATTGTGGAGGCGCTTTAATTTTGGCCGTGGAGGCCTTTTCCTCTTTAGCGTAGTTGATAGTATAGGGTCTACATTGTTATCTCTGGTTGCTTCAGAGGCTTTTATCTATGTGCTGATGTAACTATTCTTTATTAATGAAAAATAGCATCTAGTGGTTTGAAGGTGGAGTGAGACCATTCCCTTCCCTGGAAGGGGGTGCGCTCTCCCTTTTACCTATTAGATGACTGAGTTTAATAAAAAAAAAGCTGATTCAAATATATATATATGATTAATGTATATATAAATGCTCATTAAATTAATTCTATTATTATCTCTAATATTAATTATGTTATCTCAACAGAAAAATTCAAATGTTAAATTTTATTTAACTTTTGAATTTAATGAGGTAATATAATTATTATTTACTTTGAGATAAAAGGGTAATAATTGAAGATAATTCTATGAAATTCAAACTTTTTTATTTTTAATTATTAGATAATTATGAAATTCAGAATTTGAATTTCATTGAAGTTTTTTATATAAAATTTAATTATTTAAAATTTTAATTATTAGATAATTGTTAAATTCAAATTTTGAATTTTAGAAAAATGATAATTGAGGATAATTATTTTATTTAAATTTATTTTCAAATAAAAATATCAGATAATTAGTTTGAATTTAAATTTAAATGATTGTCATATTTAAATTTCAATTTTAAATTTGATTATTAGATAATTAAATTTAAATTTAAATAATTATCTCAAGTATCTGACTTATTTGAATTAGATTCAAATATGCATGCCCCTGTTAAAAATAATGATTCTTTACGTGAGTTGTTTAATTTACCTTGCATTGACTTGCTTATGTGTTTAATTTTAGTTAATCCAACTTCGATTTTTAAAATTAAACAAAGTTAGCCTATTTTTGTTTGAACGTCCCATTTTTAAATCCAAAAGTAAGGATTATTTTCAGAAATAACCCTTGATTGTTTTTACATGAATGGGTTGGCAAGTGATCATGGACAATGTTAATGTAATTAATTGGTGTCTGCGAACCTCCTTTCTCTCTCTGTTAAAATTCCTATGTACTTCTATCTCCCTTTAAAGTTGTACTCGCCCTAAGGGCTGCTGGAATTTTAGTGACATGTAATTTAATTTTGCCGGCCTGCGTGCCGTGTAAAAGTTGTAATTAATGCGGCTTCGGAGTTTGAAAGAACGGAGCACACCCGACGAGGACGATCCAGCTGCTTCGGAAGCGGGCCGGATGTCTTAGTTACATTAGGCATACAGTCCATGATCACTTGCGATTTGATTTGTGCATTGGATGTATTTACTTTGTGCAAACTACTAGGTATGGTAAATATACATTGGATATATTTATATTACCACCTAGGGTGAGATCAAGATAAAATCAAATTCCCTCGCGATTTAATTTTAGATCTGATAAACGTGGCTCTAGGAGTCGTCGTGGCCCTCCATCATTATAGGGTTAATGAATGTCTTCAACTCATAGATTTGTTGTGCTTTCCACAAGGTTCATGGGCTTAGAGGCGGGATGTAACCCCAAGGCTAGGCCTCGATGGGGTGAGGAATTGAACCTGACATTGTTGTGCTTTCCACAAGGGTCGGATAATGAACTCATTGCTATATCGTAATGGTGGTTAGATCTAACCGAGTATTCCTTGTTGTGCTTTCCACAAGGGGATGATTTCTCGGGGGCCGAATATCATATATTGCATTAGATGCAAGTGCCTGTTGACTGCCCTTGAGATGGTGTATGGCTTGTTGTGCTTTTCACAAGGTCGTACCTCAGTCTCGTTGGGATTCCGACCCACTCGGTTGATCTCGTTGATCTCCCGTTCTATATTGTAATATCCCGGACCTTTCGGATCCTTTTTCGTGGGTCCCGGATCCGATTTCCCGGAGTGTCCGGATCCGTTGTGTCCGAAATTTCATTTCGGACATCTTTCGTGTTCAGATCGGCGTGACCCAGAGTTGTTTCGGAGGCCCAGAAGCGTTCCGCTACTTTTCCGCGCGTGTTTTTCGATTATCCGTGTGTGTTTCGGTAAGTTCTTCGGAACCTCGTTGTGGGTGAATCAGGTTGTTCACCTAGGCGAGAGTGTTACCGTTGCGATCGATGCGTTCCGAGGATCGCGGAAATGTAATTTTCTATTTTTGATATTTTCTGAAATTTCTAGATTTTCCTATAAATACCCCCCTTTTTTCTCTCTCTTCCCCACCTTCTTCTTCTTCTTCTTCCTCCTTTCTCCCCTACCGTGCGACACCCTCTCTCCCTCTCTTCTTCGTCCGGCGAGACCGCGGCGAGCCCCTCCGGCTGCAGACGGCTGTGGGCGACGGCGTGGTGACGACGGCGACGGCGAGGTGATCGTGGAGGCGTACGTGAACCGTGGGAGCTCAAGGAAGAACGAGAGTTTTCGAGCATTCTTCATGATTCGTGGTCGATACGGCGCGTCTCTGGACGCATTTGAGGTAGGGCGACGTTCCCTAGCCTCTAGCATTCCTTTCCCGCGATTTGTAGGCCAAGGGGAGGCCGAGAGATGGGATTTCTTACGGGTTTGGGGTTTTTCCATGATTTGGGGAGAGCTCGCCCGATCTATGGATTTGATGCATGATTTCACGTTTTGATGGCCTAGAATCATGCTAGGGGTCCCCAGGGGTCTTCCCCTTTGATTTCCCCCTCTCCGGTGGAGGCATGGGGGCGTGGCCAATTTTTTGGGCGTTTCCCGCCATTTCACCCTCGGGCAGGGTGTGACGGTCCTTCCAGTGACAGTCACAGTATGTAACGCGCCCAGATGGGTGCGTTACAGCCCTGAGTGCAGCCAAGTGGGGTCTGTGGGCTGTGACGGTCCCACGATAGACCGCCACGGTGTTGTGACGCACCTAGGTTGGACCGTCAGGGGCGTTCGACCGTTGGCTGCCGATCGTTGGTTTTTGACCGTTGGGGGTCAAGGCATGTGACGCACCTGGCTTGGCGCATCACAGCCATGTGACGCCCCTATGTGGGTGCATTCGAGCAGACACATTCTCACGTTGTAACACACCAGGGTTGGTCCGTTACACGCTATGACGCACCGAGTGGCACGCGTCACAGCTGTTCTCTGTTGTCTTGTGACGCACCAGAGTAGGCGCGTCACAGACTGTAACGCACCATGGTAGGTGCGTTACGCCCTATTTTGCATCGAGCGTGTGACGCCCCTGCGTTGGGCCGTCAGAAGATTGTGACGGTCCTACCTAGACCGTCAGAGCCTGTGACGCGTCTAGGGTAGACCGTCAGGCTCTGGGTTGCCCCGTGTGGTTTGCGACCTCGTTTCTGTTCCGACCGTGGTCACCGTGCGACGGTGCTGGTACGTGGGGCGGTCCCCGTACGTCGTCGGATGCGGACGTTATTTTCCGTTGACTTTAGAGTCTACTCCGTTGTGACCCTTCACTAGTCGTAGCCTACTTACACGCGAGTGGTCCCACCAGGGAGTGGTGGAGAGGCTACCCTTAGAGACGGTTTGTGGACCGATTTTCGTCGGGCCCCGCATCTATCAGCCAGAGTCCGGCTGAGGGAAAAATCGGTCAGAGGGCCAGACCAGGGACGCACGGTCTGTGTGTGCACACGTGGTTGGGGGCGGTTGCACCCACGCCGACGGGTGCGACCCCAGCTAGTCACTTGTTTGTGGTTACTTGTACGGTGTCTTAGTTCCCGCTGGGCCGGAGGGAGACACCTGAGGCGTGGATTAAGACGTCAGTGGATGCTTTCGGCCTTGCTTCTAGTGGGAGGTACTCCTGTCGAGTTGGTAGTGACAGACCGTCAGTCGTTGAGACTTCGACCTTCGGGTTTTGTCGTGTTAACCGTGGTGTTCCGATCGTTCCTCCGTGGCACGCGTGTTGGTTTTCGTGCCGGAAGATCAGAGTTTTGTAGATAGCAGGGTTCCCTCTCTGAGGTACTCGCTTACTGCTAGCGTAGCGGTTTCTCCGTTTGTGAGGTAGGGTTCGAGTAATCCCTACTGAGTCTTGTCCCGAGACTCATTCCCTGCTTAATTATTTTCACCGTGTTTCAGGTGAGTCATGGCCTCAGGGGAGCGCGTCTGAGGCTCAGCGTGGTTCAGGTGCCCAGCGTTAGTGCCAGAGGTCAGAGCCGGGGTATGCCTCGTGTAGCTGTACTTTTCTTTCTTGTCTCTGTACTAGTTGTGGACTACTGCTGTTGTTATTTTAGTGTTATCTTGTGGACCATGTATCATGTAAACTGTTATTTTATTTCCTGCTTAATAATATAACTGTTTATTTCTGCAATTATTTGTGATACTTGTGTAGTCTCCACACCATTCCTTTAACCCTTCCGAGTCTTCGGGCTCGTGGGTGACGGTACGAGTCTCGGGTCATCGGGCCTTCCGGTAATCGGATTCTCAAGTCGTTACAGCTGGTATCAGAGCGGCGGTTGTGGGATTATATGATAATCATAAGTAATTGAAGTGGTCCACTAGTCCACAGTGATGATGTACAGTTGACGCTGGCATCGGGCATCGTGTGTTTTCTTGACCTTGCTATTTCCGTGTTTTCATTCTTTTGCTTCAGGAGCGAGCATGGCGCCGAGGCGGAGCACTCGCTCTCAGCAGGGACAGTCGGCTGGAGGTCAAGAGATCCAGGAGGGGGTTCAGCGAGATCAGGAGCATAGTAGAGCGCCACCGGGGGCTGCCGAGGCAGTGGATATTGCGAGGTTTCCAGGGGCCGAGGATTTCTTCCGTGGCATGTACCAGCTTATGTCGCAGCAGTTCGGCGGAGAGGCTGGTAAGGGCTCGTCGACCAGGGGTGGGCCAGGCGGAGCAGTGAGGGATTTCATGCAATTTCATCCCCCTTACTACGGCGGTCTGCCAGACCCTGATTTGGCTCGGAGTTGGCTCGACGAGATAGAGCGTGTGTTCAGTTCCGCGCGGACTACTGCGGAGGACAGGGTGATGTTGGCCTCCAGCCAGTTGCAGGGTACGGCTCGGGAGTGGTGGTCTTCCGAGTGGAAGACGTCTTTCCAGCTTCGTCCACTTGAGCAGATTGCGTAGGGTGACTTTGTTAGTGCTTTCGAGCGTACCTACTGTCCAGAGTATATTGCTACGCATCGAATGCGTCAGTTTCTGGAGCTGGTTCAGGGTGACATGTCCGTGTTGCAGTACAAGGCCCGATTTGTTTAGCTGGGTCGGTATGCACCTCATATCATGGAGCATGAGAGGGTGAAGACCGCACAGTTCGTACAGGGTTTGAGGAAGGAGCTGAGGCACCATTCGATCGTGAATGCGGCCACTGACCTGGAGACAGCGTCTCGTGTTGCGGCTTCTTTGGAGATGGATATACAGAGGACTCGAGGACCAATTAGCCAGGGGCAATCCTTGTCGGGTCGCAGCCAGCAGTTGATTACCCAACAGCAGGGTTCTTTTCAGCATGCGTCGGGCGGTTCAGGAGCGCCGGCACCGGCAGCGTCGGAGACAGGATCTGTGTCTTTTGGCTCAAAGGTCAAGAAGTTCCTTAAGAAGGATTTTCGTAAGAAGCACAAGGATCAGGGGCAGGCATCATCGGGTAGTGTACAACAGCCGGTCCCGTTTCAGCGTCAGGGATCAGTGGGTGGATCGCAAGGACCGTGTCCACGGTGTAGCGAGCATCACCCAGGCAAGCAGTGCACGGTGCCGATTGTTTATTTTCGGTGTGACCAGCCAGGGCACATGGCGCATGACTGTCCTCAGAGGCAGCAGCAGCAGTAGTTTCCTCAGCAGCAGCAGGTTCCTCAATAGCAGAGGTAGCAGCAGCAGTAGTAGGGACAATATCTGCCACTACCCATGTCAGCTAGTGTGGGAGGCAGGCAGAGAGCTCGAGGCCAGATCACGCACATGACCAGGGCAGAGATAGTGGCGTCGCAGCTCGTGGAAGGTACTGTTAAGATTTTGGGTTGTGCGGCTCGGGTTTTGTTCAATTCTGGCGCGTCTCACTCGTTTGTTTTGGAGGATTTCGTGCTGAGTATTGAGGAGCCGGTGACCCAGTTGTCTTGTGATTTGACAGTAGAGTTGCCTTCGGGTGATTCTATGATCACTCCGTATTGCTTTGATGAGGTTCCTGTGTGGGTGGAAGGGCGGAGTTTCCCGGCTAGGTCTATGCATTGCCGCTTCATGACTTTGATGTGATTTTGGACATGGATTGGCTCGAGGCACATCATGCGTTGGTGGATTGCGGCTCGAAGAGTGTTTACTTCCGGTGACTTCACGGACCCACCTTCTATTTCCAAGGTATCAGGTCTTCCTCTTCCCGCTTTCTTATTTCTGCGATTCGAGCTCGTCGGTTGCTTGATGCGGTTTGTCAGGGTTTTCTCGCCTCCGTGGTTGTGACTGACCGGATGGAGCCGGATGTCGAGGACATCCCGGTGGTGTGCGAGTTCCCCGATGTTTTTCCGGAGGACTTACCTGGATTGCCTCCCCAGCGGGAGATTGATTTCGTGATCGAGGTTGTGCCTGGTACGAGACCTTTGGCGAAGGCTCCCTACCGTATGGCCCCCACTGAGTTGAGGGAGTTGAGGGTGCAGTTGCAGGAACTATTGGCCAAGGGATACATTCGTCCTAGCTTTTCCCCTTGGGGTGCGCCTGTGTTGTTTGTGAAGAAGAAGGACGATAGCTTGCGGTTGTACATTGACTACCGGCAGCTGAATGAGGTGACCATTAAGAACAAGTATCCGTTGCCGCAGATTAATGATTTGTTCGACCAACTTCAGTCTGCGCGAGTGTTCTCACGGATTGATTTGTGGTCCGGTTACTATCAGTTGAGGATTCGCGAGTCCGACGTAGAGAAGACTGCATTCAGTACGAGGTACGAGCATTATGAGTTCTTGGTGATGTCGTTCGGGCTCACCAATGCCCCCGCAACCTTCATGGACTTGATGCAAAGGGTGTTTTGTCCGTATTTGGACCAGTTCGTGGTCATATTTGTGGACGGCATCCTTGTGTATTCGCGGTCTGTCGAGGAGCATGCGTACCATTTGGGTGTGGTGCTGCAGACGTTGCGAGATCACCAGTTGTATGCGAAGCTTAGTAAGTGCGAATTCTGGCTTCGTGAGGTGCACTTTTTGGGGCACGTGATTTCTGGTGATGGCATTTTCGTGGATCGCGCCAAGGTCGAGGCAGTAATGCAGTGGCCGAGGCCGAGGTCTGTGATGGAGATCTGGAGTTTCTTGGGGCTTGCAGGCTATTGTCGGCGGTTTATCCAGGATTTTTCTTGCATTGCGGCCCCGATGACTAGACTCACGCGGAAGGATGTTCCTTTCGTCTGGTCTGAGGAGTGTGAGCAGAGTTTTAGGGAACTGAAGAGTTGCTCACCTCGGCTCCGGTGTTGGTTTTACCTTCTAGATCGGGAGGCTTTGTGGTGTGTACAGATGCTTCCGGGGTCGGATTGGGTGCTGTGTTGATGCAGCATGGTAGAGTGGTGGCTTATGCCTCTCGGCAGCTAAAGCCCCACGAGGAGAACTACCCTACCCATGACATGGAGTTGGCGGCTGTGATCTTCGCGCTGAAGATCTGGAGGCATTATCTGTACGACGAGAGGTTCGAGGTGTTCACTGACCATCAGAGTTTGGGGTATGTGTTCTCACAGAGAGACCTTAACCTCAGGCAGAGGCGATGGATGGAGTTTATGAAGGATTATGACTTCACCCTGTCTTATCAGCTGGGCAGGATGAATGTCGTCGCCGATGCTTTGAGTCAGAAGGTCGCGGTCAGTGCCTTGATGTTGAGGAAGTGAAGGCTATGGGAACAAGTGCCCGAAGTTTCGTTCAGGATCAGGATTTCCCAGGAGCCAGGGTTGGCAGTGCTTGCGAGTCTGACTGTCACGCCTGCTATCCACCGTCAGGTGACAGAGGCTCAGCATGCGGACCCTGAGTTCCCCCGGATTTTGGCTTTGGCTAATGTGGAGCTCTGCGAGGATGGAGCCATGAGATTCCATGGTAGGCTGTACGTCCCAGCTGAGGGGCAGGTTCGTCGTACGGTGTTGCGTGAGACGCATGGGAGCAGGTACACCGTACACCCAGGTGCGACGAAGATGTATCGAACTTGCGGAGGCAGTTCTGGTGGCCTAGCATGAAGAGAGATGTTACTGAATTTGTGGCCAGGTGCCTGACCTGTCAGCAGGTGAAGGCGGAGCATCAGCGACCGGGAGGTACTCTCCAGCCCTTGGATGTTCCTACGTGAAAGTGGGATCACGTGACCACAGATTTCATGGTGGGATTACCGAGGACTCCAAGCGATCAAGATAGTATTTGGTTGCTGCTGGATAGGCTGACGAAGGTGACTCGGTTGTTACCGGTCAAAGTCAGCTGGAGCGTGTCCAGGTTGGCTCGTCTTTATGTGGAGCGGATCGTCCAGTTGCATGGGATTCCCATTTCCATCGTGTCGGATCGAGATCCGTGCTTCACTTCTGGATTCTGGGAGAGTTTTCAGCGAGCGCTTGGCACGGATTTGGCTTTTAGCTCGGCGTAGCATCCTCAGTCAGATGTGTAGACACGCCGTTCTTGACATTACCGTGAGTAAATCTCATATTACACTATGATACCCCAATGTGGCCTTCATATTTTTAATTACTCTGGTGATTTTCTATTTTTATGAATTTTTTACATTTTTCTGAATTTTTTCCGTGAAAAATCTTTGAGGTGTCCAGGAGCCTGGACGCCTTCATCAGTGAAAAAATAATAATTATGAAGGCGTCCAGGGCCCTGGACGCCTTCATCAGTGAAAAAATAAAAAATAAAAATAATTATGAAGGCGTCCAGGTCCCTGGACGCCTTCATCAGTGAAAAATAAAAAAAATAAAAAAAATAATAATAATTGTGAAGTCGTCCAGGTGCCTGGACAGCCTTCAATTTCCGACACCAGGACGCTCCCGATCCGCCGATCGATTTGATGTTTCGAAAAAATCTAAAAATATAAGGACGTCTTGCCAGCTAGACGCGCCCACTCGTGAGTCACGGGTACCCACCAAAACCACGTGCTTTACCCACCGTCTACGGCTTTCGGCGGGGTTCCGGTGGGCGGAAATGAAGGCGTCCAGTCTCCTGGACGCCTTCATAAAAATATTAAAAATCAAAAAATAAAAAATATTTAATGTGTTGATGGAGGCGTCCAGGGTCTTGGACACCCCCATCTTGAGGAGTCCTGTCTCCTGGACGCCTCAATCCACCTCCCCTCTATAAATAGAGGACCCCCTCCCTCGAAGGGAAGGAGCTTCAGATCCGACAGAGGAAGGAGAGACTCTGCCGGATCCCATTTCTAACCCGTGGGTCTTTTGTAGGGGGAGGTTCTGCCGATTTCTCGGGTGCCCGCGCTCGCGAGAGGAAGGCTAGCTCCATCCGTTCTGCTTCCACGTTGTCCCCACGCTGCCGAAGTTCCGTCGGATACCGTCATCGGCACATTCAATAAGCCAATTCTCTCCCCTTTTCTCCGTAGTTCTTTTGCATTCATCATCTCGCATTCTCCGACTCCCTTCATAAGGGAGTCTTCTTTTATATACGTTTGCATAATCCCATTCATCATCATATTTCTCTCCTACTCGTGTCCGAGAGGGGTTTAAAAATAACACCAACCAGGTGTGTGTCTTGCCACGATTTCATTATCCTTCATCAAGGGACTAATACTACACTACCATCTTTTCTGATCCACTTGTTATCTGTTTGTTTCTTCTTTTGCAAGGGTAACCAAGGAAAGCCCTCTCCATCGGCCGGCCGAAGGGAGAGGAGGAAGCAACCCGCCATCTCCCGCTTTTGAGGTAGGCGCGATCACTTTATTTATTTTGGGGTCTTCGGCCCCTGGCGATCACATCATATTCTCGAGGCCGCGGAGAGTCATTTCACGCAATGGCCGTTTAAATTTCTGTCATTTATATTCTGCATTGTTCTTATATCTTTTCCTTATATCTGTTATATTCTCGAGGCCGCGGTGAGTCATTTCCCGCAATGGCCATTTAAATTTCTGTCTCTTATATTCTGTTCCTTATATCTGTTATATTCTCGAGGCCGCGGTGAGTCACTTCCCGCAATGGCCATTTTAAATTCCTGTTGCTTGTATTCTATACTCTTCTCATATCTGCTCATATTCTCGAGGCCGCGGCGAGTCATTTCTCGCAATGGCCGTTTAAATTTCTGTCACTTAAATTCTGCACTTTTCCCATCCCCCGAGGTCACGGAGAGTCATTTCCCGCTATGGCCGTTTAATCCTCATATCTTATTATGTTGCATCTGTCCCGCACGCCCCGCCGGAGCAATCTTCCGTGGTGGTCTCTCTCCTCTTCTCTTTTCTTTCTGTGTTACAGCAAAATGAGCCCCTCGCGTGCTCCGCTTCACCTCCTCCGGCATTTCCGTGTGACGTCGCTCACAGATTGGCGATCACGGTGGGACGGTGTCTTGCTTTCTTTTAAGTTACCCTTACAATTTCTTGTGATTTGCTTTACTATCTTCTGCGTGTTGTTATATCCTGGTTGTTATTGTTCTGTTGTGCTCCATATATCTGTCAGCATTTCATTGCATACATCCATCCTCCTTTTTTTTACCTTTTTTAATTTTTTAAGGATCACCCTCTCTCGGTGAAGGAAGGACTCTCCGTTTGAGAATTCCTCTCAACGGACTAGGATCTCCTCCACTGGGACCTCCGTAAGTCCTCGACAGCGAAGGATTCCCTCCTCGTTCATTGGGCTGGTTGTACCATTGAAGTTTCTCGGAGCTAGTAACCCATTTGTGGTGAGACGAGTGACCCTAGCTAACACGGCGGTGAAACAAATTGGAATTAGGGTCCTTCCTATTTTGTATGAACTTCAGATTTGGTTAATAAAAAATAAAAAAATAAAAAAGAAAAGCAAAAAAATTGGACGTAAGGCATTCACTTGTGTGTTAATCTCTGCTAATCGTTTGCTGGTGTATGCAGTTATGCTCTCGAGAAATATGATGGATGGCTGAATATAATTATAATTATTTCGAGGCTGACGCCTTCCGTTATGGGTCTCAAATGCATGAGCCAGGTCACGACTCTTATGGGGTCTATAACTCAGACTGGGGCTATCAGCCTGACCCACAGGCCCATCCCATGGACGTTGGCCCGTCCTATAAGTCCTCATATGGAATACAGGCCACTGTTAGTGGAGCTTCCCGCTCCACTAGTGTTCCCTATGCCTGGAATTTCATGGCTTCTCATATCGACTCTCTCAGCTCTCAACTCAGAGCCTTACATGCTATTATTGAGAGAAAATTTCTTCCTCCTTCCCCTCCTCAAGCCAACTCCCTTCACGCTTTCATGAATAATATTACCAAAATGGAGAAGGATTGGAAGGAGAGAAGAGATGAGTACGGCATCTAGGATATGAGTGAGCAAGATATTCTTCCAAGTCGTTACAATCAAGTGGACGCCGTCTGCCCACCATCCATTCATCACACTAATCCATACGGCTCTCCGCCTCCACATCCACATCTATATACGCAAATTCCTCCATGCCAATATATGTCACCTCATCTCATCAACACGCCTCCACCACGGCATCCATTTGAACCTAATGATTGTGAAGAATTGCAAATGGCACATGATCACATCTGTGAATATTTTGAATATGCACCTACTCCGAGTTTTCTTCGTTCCGTCCCTCTTCCACCACCACCAGAATATCCCCCTACTCAGGATGAAGTCACTGTCCCTACCCATGCCAATGAAATCACATGGTGTTATGATGGTAGGTCCACACTCCAATAACCCGCGTCAACGCACCATGAATCACCCCTACCCTAAACTCCTCACGTACCACCAAAATCTGACGTTTCCTATGTACCAAGTCTCCTGCCGTCGCACCTCTAACTACGCAAGTAACCCCCATACTGTCGGCTTCTACCGAACCTCCCATCAGCCCTTGTCCCCAACCTAGTAACCCTCCATTGCCCCCACTTAAGGCCTCCACCATCCCTATAATCCCGAATCCAACTACGCATATTCCTTCACTCCATCCCTTACCCAGACCCGTGACTAACTCTGAGTAGGGCCCATCGATTCTTACACTCGAGCCAACCTCGTTTGCTCCCCAGCAAGAGGAGAAGCCCGTCGTATTTCAACCCTCACTTACCCTTCCTACAACCCCTTTCATTGAACCTCCATTACCCATTGAGTTTGTCGCCTTTATATCACCTCCTTTTACTTCCTCTCGGAGTGGGTGTATTCTGACAAACACATGTGCCAATGGTGATGCTCAAGAACCAGACAAGAAGGAGTCGGTTACGGCTATGCCTTCTAAAATCAAAAATTTCATCTATCGAATGTCGATTCGAATTCTTGTACCGGGCACTTTTGAGAAGCCTGAATCTCCATCTGTATCAATGTCCATCACGAAGGACTCTCAAGAATCGATGCCGAGCCAATCGGGGGCCAAAATAATAGCGGTCACGTTACTCGTGGGCCAACATACTTTCAAGGCTCTTATTACCACTTGTTCGGTCATAGTCCAAATGGCCAATCAAATGATGACACATTCTACTATAGAGGAGATCATAAACTCTACGCTGAAGGGTGAGTCAGGGCAGTCCTTGTTGGAAGCTTTTGACACCTCATCCACACCCTACCAACCTCTATGTAAGAGGGGAACACCTGCGCTACCAAGCATATTCATGAAGCATATTCCAACACCCTTGAGCACTGCCCTAAATAAGAAGCTCCTTATGCCGAACATCAAATTCCCAATGATAGATATCATTTATTTATCAAGGGAGTTATTTCCAAAGGAGCCATTCCATGTCAAGATCCCTACTGCAAAAGCGAAACTCTCAAATCTTTGCTATGATCATTATTTGCCAAGAGAGTTACCGTTTGCTTTTGAACGTCCTAGGAGTCTTGTTAAAAATTCACCAAATGAGAGCCCATGGGACCTGACCGCACTGATTGGACTGGTTGGTCAGAGAAGGACTAGGCCGTCTCTTCATTGGAGAGAGCATGCAAGGCCAAGAGGCTAAGAAGTCATGTTGAAGGTTGAGAGGCCGCACTATGAGAGGGTATCTACCAAGAAGAGGGAAAAGCATAAAGTGAAGCTTAAGGACAATAAATCCCTTGTTGAAGGAGCCCACATCAGTTCATCCACTTCCTATCCCAGTCCATCACTGCTCATGCTGCTATTCAGCTTCTTTTTATGGGCAGTCCATTGGTTAAGGAGACGCCTTCCGTCATCTAAATCTAAGCCATCAAGCTCCTCTGCTCTAGGGTCCCTAAACCCTCACATTCCTTGTTGTCCGGAGCTTCCGGACCCCTACATTCATCCCTGTCCGGAACCTCCGGACCCCTCCCTATCTAATTCCATGTCTTTATCCATCTCTCACCCCCATCCGGAACCTCCGAATTTCTTATCTTATTCTCCATCTCTCTCAGGGCATCGCGCCCTTCCTTCCCATATCCATCCGGAACCTCCGGGCCTCTCCTTCTTTCGATTTATCCTTTTGTTCTTCCAAGTCATCGCGTCCTTCATTCTTGTAGCACCCCGGAATAAATAATAGGGAACACGATTATTTTTCTATGAATAAACATATTCTAAATAAATTAAACTTGCATAAGAAGGCCAAATAGAAATAAATTAATCATATATATGCACTTAATGGGCTTTAACCCATAAATTATCTTCCTTCCATTAAAACAATATATACAAAGTCTTAGCCAAAACAACCCACACATACATATAAACCTTGGCCCAAAAAGAAAACCCAAAATAATATAACCCATGTATATAAATACACCTTATATGGGCCTTTACGTATAAGCACATATAGAGGCCATGAGACCCTCGTGAGCCTTCTTAACAAAGCCAACCCAACCCATGATCACCTGGCAGTCCAACATGCAACCCAAATGACCAACCGACAAGTGAATAGCCCAAATGCCATTCGGCAAGACCCAAACCCATGTGCAAAATCACCCGAACCCAACCCATGTGCATGGTCGATCCTGCATGGAGTTTAGCATTAGGGTTTTAAGTTGTAAAACCAAGCATGCGGATGTTAAAATGGAAGGGCAAATGGAAAGCACGGAAGGTTTTAAATCCTTCCGTTTCCGAACAATAGAAGCCTCCAGAACATTTTGTTCCTATAAAACCATGCCCTCTTCGAACAGAGCAACCCAGGTTGCTGCGTCTTCTTCCTCCTGCGAGCGTGGTCGTCCTTCTTCCCCTTCCTCCTGCTGATCGTCCAGGCGCGAAGGGCTTCTTCCCCTTCATCCTCTTCAACCTGCCATCTTCATCCTATTAAACGTGGGTTGCCTGCACAAGAAGAGGAGCCAACTTCTTCTTCCCTTTCACCCTGTTTCGAACATGGTATCGCTTCGGCAAGACCCTCACTGTTCATCATCACCGTAACCCACTCAAAAGGTAGGTGTTCTCTCTGATGGCTAAACTCAATTAACAAAGATGATACATGCTCTTATGATCATAAATAGCATGCTCATGTTCGAGTTCATAGTCTCTAGTTTCTCGTAGGTGTTCTCGACATCAAGCTAAACCCGTTAATAGTTAAATTTTAACATGATCTCTTCATGTATATATACCTTAATCTTTTAATGCATCCGTAGGTCTTCTCAAGACTTAGCAAAACTCTGTAATTAGTAAGTTATAAGCATGCATATAGGTCTGTAAGAAGCACAGATTTCGTTCTTGATTGAGGTTTATCTATTTTACTGCAAGAATGAAAGTGACGACCCAATCTAGGGCGTCATTTTAATTCAACGACCAACCACTCAGTCGTCAATTATAGAAGTTAGTTATGGAGTTTTCGCTTTAATAGTTTGTTCATGGGTATCGGAGTCTCCTTTGGCCATGAAAATTTATGGGCGTACTATTGGGGTGGAGACCGAGGTAGTGAGAGTGGTTGCACCATTTTTCATGTCCCCTATCTCAAGATCTCCCATCTCTCAATAAAAAATTATTTTGAACGTTCAGTTAGGTAGAGTTTTTCGACCCCATCATTTCGGTATATCATAGGCTCGATTCCGACGTAGTTACGTCGAGAAACGAGAGGACTAAAGTTGAGACAATTTGTAAAGAAATGACGACAATAAGAATTGTCGTCAAATCTTTTGACGACGTAACACATGTCGTCAAATTATATATATATATATATATATATATATATATATATATATATATATCTTGTAACAATATCTTTGAAAATTGATATCTATTAAAATATGTTACAGAAAATTATAAAAAATATATTTTTGGAATCCTTGAATTTTTCTCCTAATTATCATATATTCTATTTTTTATAAATTATTTTATATAAATTAATGTCTCTTTGAATGTATATTTTTGAAATTATTCAATTAAATAGATATTGACGTGAATTCTTGTTAAATAAATTAAGTTAAAAATCATAGAATTAACGTCCCTCCAAGTGGACGCTAATGAATGAATGACACTACCCACGGGCGTCAAATAATATAAGTTTATTTAATTATAGTTAATTATAGAATTGGATGGACATGAATTCTATAATTAACACATTCACGTTCTCACAGTTTTCTTCCGATTTTGACCCATACCGCGGGTCTTTTGGCACTCTCATCTCACGTCCGTAGATGGAGTCCCTGTTTCATGATTGGTTCACATATACACCTCAACTCTCGGTGACATACGAGCCCTCCGTTGGACATTCCGTTCCTTCGGACTGGCAAGTTAGTCATTGAGACATCCGTAAGTCTCCGCTAGCCTTGGATTCCCTCAAGGCAGCCGAGCTGGTTGTACCCTAAAAATCTCAGGATCCGATCCGTGTCACTTTGGTTTTCCGTTAGTCTTGACACTCTACTCCTTTTGGAATCTTCTTGTCATCAATTCGAGAACATAACCCTTTGACTCTGTATTTGGCCAAATCTGATTCTGAAACATTAAGGGCTGTGGGTCCGCGACTTTTCAGTGCCAGGTAGGACGGAAGTCCAATTCTGTAAACCATGGGAATTCTGGGTGTGGCATTGCACCAAAGTCTGTACATCTGTTATATTATGTTATTATGTTATATCTATCATTCTGCAAATTATGTTAATTCTAGAAGTTCTGTTATTCTGATATTTTGTTGTTCGGTTATTCTGATAATTTAGATATTCTGCTAGATTGCTTAATTCTGCTTATATTTATTAAAACTCTGTTATATTCTGGCCAATTCTGAAGTTATGTTCATCCGAGTAACTGTCCTTGTTATATTCTGATAGCTTGTCCTTGACTCTGCATGGGAGTTCATCCCTATTTCTCTTGAGCTTATAACTGCCTTTGGCTTAGATATCCATCCTTTTTGTTAGATTGATTATCATGATTTGCAAGTTATGTCGTTTATGCATTACATGCTCATGAACATGATTAATTGGCTAATCACTTATATTCTGCTTGATGAGAGATGTAATTCCTACTGAGCGTTTCGCTCACCAGCCTATCTTTAACATTTTTTTTCAGGTAACGACATTGAAGATAGTCCAACAGATGGGGAAGGGCAAGAGTGATGAGCAAAATGGAGAATCGTGTCGGTGTCTTTCTTTGAGTCTCGTCCTGTTATTTGAGTCCTTTCTCTTTATTAGAGTGTAATAGTGAGTCCTTTCTTCACTTATGTAAGTTGAGTCAAGGTATGTAATTCGAATATTTGAACATCAATAAAGGTTAAATTGGCCCACATTGTCCAGGTTGTAATTTCGTGTCTTATGTTCGCTCTGATTATTCACGACTGTATCACTGCCATGTTCCGAACTACACGTTCCGCTGTTATCGGTTCGGGATGTGACAGTTCTTTTCACCCCTTTGAATTGCCTTTTTACATACTTCCCAGGGCATCGTGTCCCTCATGATATTCTTCCTCCGGAACCTCCGGATTCATTTTGTAATGCCCTGCATCCTTAGTAGGTCTTATTAGATCTTTCGGGTCTGTTTCGGTGAGTTTCGGTTCGCTTTTGTGGTTTCCGAGTTGAGTTTTACGATCCGTGTGGGATTTTCTCTCGTACTAGTTACGGAACCCTACGGTGACTTTAGTTGTCAGTTCATTGACTCGAGGATGCTACAGCGACGATGTACTCTCCGAGCCGGTCGTTTTGACTATTTTTGCATATTTTTCTGAGATAGGGCCAAAAATCAGATTTTTGGAAATTAGGAAAATTCCTAATTTCTTTTCCTTTTTCTTTTCCTTTCCTCTCTCCTCCTTCTCATTTCACGCCGCCGCCCCCTCTCTCTTCGTTTTCTCTCCTCTCGGGCATCCTCGGCTCCGGCTGTAAATGGAGGACTAGGGACAGGCAGGGGAGATGCTGTGGAGCTGGCTGGGTGCGCGACGGGGCGAGGATGGAGTGATTTTGGCGCGATCCCGATAGGTGGATTCAAAGCCGGC
This sequence comes from Amorphophallus konjac, assembly GCA_022559845.1. NCBI lineage: Eukaryota > Viridiplantae > Streptophyta > Magnoliopsida > Alismatales > Araceae > Amorphophallus > Amorphophallus konjac. The sequence continues at coordinate 438,676,850 of CM040126.1, forward strand.
GTTTGAGCTCGCGGTGCGGTTTTCGGAGCAGTTTAGTCTTTTCGGGGCACGTTTCTTTGGTGGAGGTAGGGTGACGGATCACCACTTCTCCCTGCCCGTTTTCCCTGCCATTGCACATCGTTCGGCGCAGATTCGGTCGAGTTTGGGCTTGTTTAGCATAAACCGTGATTTTCGAGTTTTGTAGGGTTCGCCAGAAAACGGCAACCATTTTTAGATCAGTTACTGTCAATGGACTCCCTGGGACGTCAGCGTTCTATAATCATTGATTTCGTTTCGTTTGGTGGTCCCGTTTGACCGCTAGGGCTCCGGGAAGTTCGAAAACCCTTTTTGGGTGATTTCGTTAGAATCGCCCGTTTCTTGCGATCCGTGCGTCGTTTTGACTCCGGACGGAGTCTATGTGATTGCCAGCAGGTCCATGGTTGTATCCCCTTCGTCTCAGGACGAACGTGGCGTGGAAAGGCCTCCGTTGGGCTGAACCTACGGTTTGCTTGCCGTGACGCTTGAACGGACAGTTCCGGACCGTTCATGTATAAGGGCGGCCATCCCTGGACCGTTTATCCTTTGTCGGTTGTGGTTGTGTGGTCTTACGATATACCACACATCCCCCTTGGGCGGTTGGTCTTGGACCGTCCATCTTATGTCGATTTGGCTTGTGCGGTCGTCTGCTAGACCACATATCCCATTGTGTGGTCGTCTGCTAGACCACATATCCCCTGCGAGTTGTGCGGTCAGGTTCGGACCATCCATCCCGTTGTGCGGTCCAGTTCAGACCGTTTATCTAGTTGTGTGTTCCCTTTGTGACAGTCCATCCCTTGGAGTTGTGCGGTCAGTTCCGGACCGTTCAACCCCTCTGTGTGGTAAATTTTGGACCGTCCATCCTGTTGAGTGGTCCATTCTGAACCGCTCATCCCCGATGTTTTATCGGTTGGCCGTGATGGCTTCTCCCGGTGTCGTGTTAGAGTTATTACTCTGGTCTGGTCGACCCGGTGTGATCCAATGGTCGACATGCGACCTTGCCTATGTCTCGATGGATTTGTCTAGCTCGAGACGTGGTTCTGGACACCTAGAGGTACGATTTGACCTCGGTTTATGTGTCCAGGTGCCTTGAGGGTGTCGGAGTTCCCCCAAGTCTCCGTATGTCCTGTCTGTTTCGTGTCGGTCATCTACGTGAGTTAGGGCGGTGTTTCTAGTGGTCCTACCTTGGACTGCTAGTGTTGGTTTGTCTGTCCGGTGGTTCCCTGGATCGGTCGGTTCGGGTTAATTGTGTGCGGTCTATTCCTTGACTGCTATAGTTTCTCCGAGCGACTTAATCTAGGATCACCAGTGTCTTTGCCTCTGGTTGCGTGGCGAGTCCTCCTTGACTGCTTGGTTGACCTAGCAGCCGAGTGATGGATAGCCTATGCCCAGAGAGTGGTTTACCGGTGGTTTGGTTTTCGGTATTTTGGCTCGACCTTATGGTTTGCCCATTATCATGCGGACATCATCTCATGTCCTATGAGGGCTGTAACCATGTTCCGAGGTGGCCAAGAGGGTTTGTGCTTACGTGTCTTTGTTGGGTTCCGGTCAACCCGGGGTGACCTAGTGGTTGACGGGTGACCTTGTGTGTGTGTCTCGGCAGTTCTGTCCAGTCTGAGACTTTGGTTCTGGATGTCTCGAGGTATCGCCTTAAGTCAGTTTGCATGTCCAGGCGTGTTGAGGGTTCTCGGTGTTCCCTCAGGTCTCCGTGAGTCATTTTCTACGGAGCGTCGTTTCCCGTGGCTTAGGAGTAGACCGATTGGCGGCTTGTTCCACTGTTAGTGATGATCTTGCCTTTGATTCATCCGACTCAAGGATCCTTACGTTGTAGGTCTAGTTGCCTAGTCCTGAGTCTGTTGGCAGTAGTCGTACTGCCAGTGGTGCCTAGTAGTACGTGCGACAGTGCGTTCTAGCTTGTCTGTACTCTAGCACTTGTGTTTCTGAGTCTGGTGTCTTGTGAACCTCCACTAGTCGTAGCCTGTCGACGCATGCGATCTAGTGTGTTGACCCACCTCGGAGTGGTGGAAAGGGCAGTTCCTGTAATACGGTTTGTAAGCTAGTTCCGTGGACTCCCGGCCAGCGGTAGCGTCCTACCGAGGGAGAAAACTAGCTAGAGGGCCTGGCTTAGGCAAGAGCCAGTGTGTGCACACGTGGTCAGGAGCTGAGGACTTACGTCGACGGGCATAACCCTGATGAGTTACTTGTTACTGTAGTTCCTGTTTGGTTCAGTGCGTGTCTGCGACTCTGCCGTGGCTTTGGCGGTACTATAGGTGAGACACTCGTGGCGCAGTGTAAGACGTCAGTGGACGCATCTGGCTGTTCTTCTGTTGAGGAGGTGCTTCCGTCACGTGACACGTGACTTTCACGTTTCTTATGCTTTGTGACCTTTCTGAGTTAGCCCTCTCGTGGCCCTACTCGAGGTCAGTGTTGTGTTGCGTGCACAACGGTCTAGTCGTGTGTGTCGTCGAGTCTATCTGTCGTCTATCTAGATCTTTTCTAGACATTTATCTGTCCTTGCTGGTCTTCGTCTTAGGCCTGGCGTCGTGTCGACAGATCGGTAACTCTTGACTTTGTCAGATCAGAGTTGCCCTTCTGTCGCTGCTTGGAGTAGCTTAGGGAGCCGAGTTCCTCTCGGTGGCCGTGTTCTGAGTTTTACGGCCTCGCTTTTCCCTTTTCTTTTAGCTTCCCTTGCTCTTAGCCTGTTCTCTACTCCTGCTGTTCCCGTTCTTTTTACAGCTTTGTAGTGTAGCTTTTCCTACTTTGCTACTACTGTTGCTTTCTGTTCCGTGTACTGCGTGTTATTCAGTGGGGATCCGCGTGACCCCTACTGAGTCTCTGTTTGGAGACTCACCCCTGCTTTTCAGGTGGGTAGCGTCGTCTCTGTTCGTGGTTCCTGGTGTGACGCATCTGTAGCTACCAGCGGTACCTACGTCGGGTATCCCCCGACCTCAGTGTACGTTCTTTCCCTGTGGCCTGTACTTGTCTTTAATTTCTTGGACTGGACTCTGGTATAATTGTTAAGTTGAAATTGTTAATAAAAAAAGTAATTTTATTTCAGCTACTTTAGCAAACTGATCTAATGAAATTTGATTGCTTACTGTTACATCTCTGTGGCTTCAATGTACTACACGACAATCCTTTTATCCCTTCGGAGCTTTACCGCTCTTGGGAGGTCTCGCGGGTTCCAAGTGGTATCAGGTGTATCCGGTAGTCCTATCAGGTATATCTGGTATTCGGGATCCGGGTCGTCACAGTTGGTATCAGAGTATTGTTGTGTACATGGGAATCTGAGATATTGCAGTATCCAGAGTCCTTAAAGTCCAGTACAGGCATTTGCTGGCTTAGGTGTTGCGATGATTTGCCGCGTTGTTTTCTTCGTATGTGGTCTTGTACGTGCTGTTCTGGCACTACACAAGGTGATTTTTGTTCTCGTCAGGATGTGACGAGACGCTTCTTTCTATCGTGGTGTTTGTCTTGATCTTGTCGTACGTGGCAGTGTACGCCGGAAGGCTTGAAACTGCAGTACGTTGTTCGAGGTTTTCTCAGTGTGTTGTTCATGTTACTGTTGACCTTTGGCCTTGGTCTGATGACCGTACATGTTCTCACGTTGTTTTGGTCGTCCCGGCTTGAGTCTGTTCAGCTCCTGATGTGTCTCGCTTCTATTGAAGTGCTCGATTAGATTCCGTGTTTGAGAAGTTGCTCAGGCAAGCTAGGATTTTCCCTTCCTTGTGAGCTTTCGTGGTTGAGCTTATTGCTTCTCATCCCTTCTGGTGGAATCTTTTCGAGGTTTGCCTTGGAATTGCTGTCTTAGTGATGCCTTTGTCCTGTGTCTGCTTAAGCGTGGACAGCTTTGTTCTGAGCCTGATCTGATCTTTGCTATACGGTTGCTTGGCTCTGGACTCCATCATGGTGTTAAGAGCTGTCACGTACCGTATTTGTCGTGCCGTGTCCAGCGGCCAATATATTGTGAAGGCTCATTTACCATTTTCAGGACGTGAAGGTAAGCTAAGATTAGCCTTTTCCTTGGGCCTTGTGCTGAAGCTGGTACTCCTCTTCTTTGCACTTAGGCAACTTATGATCGGTTATTTGTCAGATCGGTACTCTTGGCGTGTTACGTTGCGATTTTCAGAAGTTGCGATGGCGCCGAGTGTGTGCTGAGATGCGGATACCGAGATATTTTTTGATGCCTGTGTGCGTTTTATGAGTGTGCAGCTGAAGCATGTGGGCTGATTACCCACGGGTCGAGAGGTTTGTTCTTTCTCGATGTGACTTCATCTTGGCTTCCTGTGCCTTGATGTTGCCTGTTGCCGTGTTGTTGCTGGAGTTATTCTGGTGTTGGCATTGGCATTTGCGAGTGTTGGGGAATCTATCGGCATTCCTTGCTGATTGAGTACACTCTGTTCTGCATTCCTTCTCTTGGGTGTTGTGCTCTCGAGGCATAATTGTGGTCCTTGAGGTGCGTTCCATGAGATTGTCGTTTCTCGTTGTCGTGGGTCCTTTCTTGGTGAGCATTCTGATGCATGACCCGTCCCTTGTGGTCGTGTGTTCAGCTATTCTTGTGCCTTCATGTGACCCTGCTTGCAGTTGTGTTCCATGGTTCTGTGTTCTATACGGAGCCAGAATCCTGCAAGTGCTGTTGTTATCGTTTTATCGCTGTTTCTCTATGATTTTGTGTCTCTGCCACGGACCGTGACCTTGTCAGTTAGCTTAATGTACTCCCTTTCTCCCGTAGAGTTGGCATGCGACTCGATCAGAGGTAATATATGAGTGAGGACTGACTTGATCGTGTTTGTGGTCCGGTGCTGTTGTCATTGACGTCCTGTGTGCCAGGTGTTCTCTGCCACCTTTGGCACTGGAGCCGATGATGTGGTCGAGCTGTCAGCTGAGAGGACTGTGTCTCCTTGTGTAAGCTGCTGCTTGCCGTGCCATCATTGTGTTCCTCGGTATCGGTTGTCTGTTGTTGTGGCAGTCGTGTCCGCATTTCTGGTGAGACGTAAGCGACGTTGCCTTGTTTCGGAGGTGTCAGACTTGTGTCCACTTGTGTCATGCTCGATCCAGAGCGTGTGCTCGTGATTATGGTCTGACAATGTTCCTCTGAGCCGTGTTTCTCGAGATTTATGTTACAGTGTTCTCGGCATTGTTGTTGGCTGATGCGTAGTGTGCATAGCCATGTTGGGTTGTTCTTCCCTTGCTTCTCCATTATTAGTCCTTAAATTTTGAGGGAGAAATTTCTTAAAGGAGGGGATGATGTAATGCCTTGGATCCTTAGTAGGTCTTATTGGATCTTTATTGGATCTTTCGGGTCTGTTTCGGTGAGTTTCGATTCGCTTTTGTGGCTTCCGAGTTGAGTTTTACGATCCGTGTGGGTTTTTCTCTCGTACTAGTTACGGAACCCTACGGTGACTTTAGTTGTCAGTTCATCGACTCGAGGATGCTACAGCGACGATGTAGTCTCCGAACCAGTCATTTTGACTATTTTTACGTATTTTTCTGAGATAGGGCCAAAAATCAGATTTTTGGAAATTAGGAAAATTCCTAATTTCTTTTCCTTTTTCTTTTCCTTTCCTCTCTCCTCCTTCTCATTTCACGCCGCCGCCCCCTCTCTCTTCATTTTCTCTCCTCTCGGGCTTCCTCTGCTCCGGCTGCAGACGGAGGACCTAGGGGCAGGAAGGGGAGATGATGTGGAGCTGGCTAGGTGCGCGATGGGGCGAGGATGGAGCGATTTTGGCGCGATCCCGAACGGTGGATTCAAAGCCGACGTTTGACCTCGCGGCGCGGTTTTTGGCGCAGTTTAGTCCCTTCGAGGCATGGTTTCTTCGGTGGAGGTAGGGTGACGGATCACCACTTCTCCCTGCCCGTTTTCCCTGCCATTGCACGTCGTTCGGCGTGGAAACGGTCGAGTTTGGACTTATTTAGCCTAAACCGTGATTTTCGAGTTTTGTAGGATTCGCCGGAAAACGGCAACCATTTTTAGATAAGTTACAGTCAATGGACTCCCTGGGACGTCAGCGTTCCATAATCACTGATTTTGTTTCGTTTGGTGGTCCCGTTTGACCGCTAGGGCTCCGGGAAGTCCGGAAACCCTTTTTGGGTGATTTCGTTAGAATCGCCTGTTTCTTGCGATCCATGCGTCGTTTCGACTCCGGACGGAGTCTATGTGATTGCCAGGAGGTCCATGGTTGTATCCCCTTCGTCTCGGGATGAACGGGGCGTGGAAAGGCCTCCGTTGGGCCGAACCTACGGTTTGCTCGCCGTGACGCTTGAACGGTCAGTTCTGGACCGTTCATGTATAAGGGCGGCCATCCCTGGACCGTTTATCCTTTGTCGGTTGTGGTTGTGTGGTCTTACGATAGACCACACATCCCCCTTGGGTGGTTGGTCTTGGACCGTCCATCTTATGTCGGTTTGGGTTGTGCGGTCGTCTGCTAGACCACATATCCCCTTGTGTGGTCGTCTGCTAGACCACATATCCCCTGGGAGTTGTGCGGTCAGGTTCGGACCGTCCATCCCGTTGTGCGGTCCAGTTCGGACCGTTTATCTAGTTATGTGGTCCCTTTGTGACCGTACATCCGTTGGAGTTGTGCGGTCAGTTCCGGACCGTTCAACCCCTTTGTGTGGTCTGTTTTGGACCGTCCATCCTGTTGAGTGGTCCATTCTGAACCGCTCATCCCCGATGTTTTATCGGTTGGCCATGATGGCTTCTCCCGGGGTCGTGTTAGAGTTGTTGCTCTGGTCTGGTCGACCCGGTGTGATCCAATGGTCGACATGCGACCTTGCATGTGTCTCGATGGATTTGTCTAGCTCGAGACGTGGTTATGGACACCTAGAGGTACGATTTGACCTCGATTTGTGTGTCCAGGTGCCTTGAGGGTGTCGGAGTTCCCCCAAGTCTCCATATGTCCTGTCTATTTCATGTCGGTCATCTACGTGAGTTAGGGCGGTGTTTCTAGTGGTCCTACCTTGGACTGCTAGTGTTGGTTTGTCTGTCCGGTGGTTCCCTGGATCGGTCGGTTCGGGTGAATTGTGTGCGGTCTATTCCTTGACTGCTATAGTTTCTCCGAGCGACTTAATCTAGGACCACCAGTGTCTTTACCTCTGGTTGCGTGGCGAGTCCTCCTTGACTGCTTGGTTGACCTAGCGGCCGAGTGATGGATAGCCTATGCCCAGAGAGTGGTTTACCGGTGGTTTGGTTTCCGGTATTTTGGCTCGACCTTATGGTTCACCCATTGTCATGTGGACATCATCTCATGTCCTATGAGGGCTGTAACCGTGTTCCGAGGTGGCCAAGAGGGTTTGTGCTTGCGTGTCTTTGTTGGGTTCCGGTCAACCCGGGGTGACCCAGTGGTTGACGGGTGACCTTGTGTGTGTGTCTCGGCAGTTCTGTCCAGTCCGAGACTTTGGTTCTGGATGCCTCGAGGTATCGCGTTAAGTCAGTTTGCGTGTCCAGGCATGTTGAGGGTTCTCAGTGTTCCCTCAGGTCTCCGTGAGTCATTTTCTGCGGAGCGTCGTTTCCCGTGGCTTAGGAGTAGATCGATTGGCGGCTTGTTCCGTTGTTAGTGACGATCTTGATTTTGAGTCGTCCGACTCAAGGATCGTTACGTTGTAGGTCTAGTTGCCTAGTCTGAGTCTGTTGGTAGTAGTCATACTGCCAGTGGTGCCTAGTAGTACGTGCGACAGTGCATTCTAGCTTGTCTGTACTCTAGCACTTGTGTTTCTGAGTCTGGTGTCTTGTGAACCTCCACTAGTCGTAGCCTGTCGACGCATGCGATCTAGTGTGTTGACCCACCTCGGAGTGGTGGAAAGGGCAGTTCCCGTAATACGGTTTGTAAGCTAGTTCCGTGGGCTCCCGGCCAGCGGTAGCGTCCTACTGAGGGAGAAAACTAGCTAGAGGGCCTGGCTTAGGCAAGAGCCAGTGTGTGCACAAGTGGTCAGGGGCTGAGGACTTACGTCGACGGGCGTAACCCTGACGATTTACTTGTTACTGTAGTTCCTGTTTGGTTCAGTGCGTGTCTGCGACTCTGCCGTGGCTTTGGCGGTACCGTAGGCGAGACACTCGTGGCGCAGTGTAAGACGTCAGTGGACGCATCTGGCTGTTCTTGTGTTGAGGAGGTGCTTTTGTCACGTGACATGTGACTTTTGCGTTTCTTGTGCGTCGTGACCTTTCTGAGTTAGCCCTCTCGTGGCCCTACTCGAGGTCATTGTTGTGTTGCGGGCATGACGTTCTAGTCGTGTGTGTCATCGAGTCTGTCTATCGTCTGTCTAGATCTTTTCTAGACATTTGTCTGTCCTTGCTGGTCTTCGTCTTAGGCCTGGCGTCGTGTCGGCAGATCGGTAACTCCTGACTTTGTCAGATCAGAGTCGCCCTTCTGTCGCTACTTGGAGTAGCTTAGGGAGCCGAGTTCCTCTCAGTGGCCATGTTCCGAGTTTTACGACCTTGCTTTTCCCTTTTCTTTTAGCTTCCCTTGCTCTTAGCCTGTTCCCTACTCCTGCTGTTCCCGTTCTTTTTACAACTTTATAGTGTAGCTTTTCCTGCTTTGCTACTATTGTTGCTTTCTGTTCCGTGTACTGCGTGTTGTTCAGTGGGGATCCACATGACCCCTACTGAGTCTCTGTTTGGAGACTCACCCTTGCTTTTCAGGTGGGTAGCGTCGTCTCTGTTCGTGGTTCCTGGTGTGACGCGTCTGTAGCTGCCAGCGGTACCTGCGTCGGGTATCCCCCGACCTCAGTGTACGTTCTTTCCCTGTGGCCTGTACTTGTCTTTAATTTCTTGGACTGGACTCTGGTATAATTGTTAAGTTGAAATTGTTAATAAAAAAAGTAATTTTATTTCAGCTACTTTAGCAAACCGATCTAATGAAATTTAATTGCTTACTGTTACATCTCTGTGGCTTCAATGTACTACACGACAATCCTTTTATCCTTTTGGAGCTTTACCGCTCTTGGGAGGCCTCGCGGGTTCCAAGTGGTATCAGGTGTATCCGATAGTCCTATCAGGTATATCTGGTATCTGGGATCCGGGTCGTCACACATTTCCCCATGATTCTCCTCCTTTACGCCCGGACCCTTCGGATCCGCCTTTCTCGATTCATCAATTTCTGAATCCTCCCGATCTCCCTCCCGGGTTCGACCCGGTTCCTTCCACATTAACTTCCTTGGGCACCTACCCATTCTCACATTGTTTCCGAGGCTTTAGTCCTCACTATTTTCTTTGATTTCTTCTCATCCTGTAAATTCTTCTTGGTATCTTTCACCTAAATCTGGTTTTATCCCCACTTAATTAAAATAAACCGCCCTAGTTGGAGGATTGTTGTAGAGAGGCCTCACTGGTGTTCTCTTAGGATGTCTTGATGACAATGAGGTTTGGAAGTGCGTAGAGGAAGCACACCCAGGTGTGTGCGGTGGCCATGTAAATAGCCAAATGCTCGCTAAAAAGATCATCCGACAAGGCTTTTACTGGCCCACTATGAAAGAGGATTGTGCCATCTATGTCTGTAGGTGTGTCAAGTGTCAGCTTCACGCCGACAAGATTCATTCACCATCTTCCTCACTTCATCCAATATCCTCCCCATGGCCTTTCTCCATGTGGGCGTTCGACATCATTAGTCCCTTAGGTGATCCCAACTCCATCGCCAAGTAGAAATCCTTAATCCTCACCGCGACGGAGTACTTCACCAAATGGGCTGAAGCCGAAGCTTACGCGAAAATCAAGGCATCAACAGTCTGCAAGTTCATCATGAAGAACATCCTCACCAGGTTCGACGTCCCAGGCACAATCGTCACCAACAATGGGCCACAGTTCATTTCTCAGGATCTTCAAGACCTCTGCAAAAGGTACGCAATCGCATTGCATCACTCATCACCTTATTACCCACAAGGTAATGGCCAAGCAGAGGCCACCAACAAAATATTGATCAAAATCATAAAGAAAACCTGCGAGTCTAGTAAGTTTTCAGACTGGCCAGAAAAGCTTATCGAAGCTCTATGGGCCTATTGCATCTCAATCCGTACCCCCACCGGGCAGACTCCGTTTGCCCTTACTTATGGGATGGAAGCGGTAGTCCCGTACGAGACTCTGATCCCTTCTCTCAGGGTACAATTGGATAAGGAATTTCCCCTCGACGAACGTCATAATTCACTCCTTGTCCAGTTGGAACTCTTAGACGAGAAGTGGCTGGCCGCTGCCAAGCATGCGCGTGTTTATCAAAATAGACTCGCTCGCTTTTACCAAAAGAAGGTCATTGAGAGAAAATTCAAAATTGGCGAGATGGTCGTAAAAAGAATTTTTGTCAAACCTGGAGGGTCGCGTTCTAAACTCCAACCCAATTGGGAAGGACCATATGTGGTTCAAGCCGTGTACCCTGGCAACGCCTACAAGCTAGTCAATGCCGAAGGGACCTAGTTATCCCACCCCTAGAACGGGCTTTATCTTAAGAAATACTACCCTTAAATAAGTGTAACAACTAGCATGGTACGAGGACCATCGGAGCTGAAAATTCACTCTTCGGTCTTTGTAGTCTAACTCAAGGTTAACCTGCGCATATTCCCACACCTCGCTTTCGGGATCAAACAAAGCGGAATTCAAGGGAGGCCACAAAAAAGAAAAAAAGAAAAAAAAGAGAAGAAAGAGAGAAAGAGTGCATAGTTTTCATCATGCAGTCAAGTCTTTGCATCGGTCCTTCATGTAGGTTAGGACCCAATAAGGCTCGGTAGGTCTCGGGTCTTGGCTCGCCAGAACTGCGGAGATTCCTGTCCGGTCATGTCGACTTACGCCCACTAAAAGAAGGCAACACGCACACACGCAGTTATTTTTACCAAAAATTGATAGTATTACTTATTGTGGGGCTGTGCTCGAAGGTCTCTAGGAAAGTCATAATCTTTGTTCTCTTCTACCTCGACCCAATGAGACAGCCGGCGCCCTTAAAATGCTGAGCATAAGGGAACCAAAATACCATACCCTAAAGGCGAAAGTAGGATTTATCTCCTCGAACCCGAGTCAGAGCACGAGAAGAGGGTAGAGTCCCCGCAGGCATACAAGAGGGATTCCCACATATCAAATCATCGTGTCTCCCTAAAAAAAACAAAACAAAACAAAAAAAAAGAAGAGAAAAATTAAAGTCAAATGCCTGGTCGTGACCGTGCCTGATTTCGACAAACGAAACCCCCAAACAAAGGAAATTCTACAAAGGGGCAACGTAAGTCTGTTCGAGGATTGGTCCGAAGTCGCCCAAAGGGGAAAGGTCGAGTAAGTCCCGGTTAGCTCGTCAGATTAACGGTTTTGTCGGTCCTCTCGGAAGGTTTCCCCCACCGTACTCTTTTTTCTCCCCTCAAAGATGAAAGCTCAATGGAAATCCTGAAAGGCGTGCTCCGCTAAGTCAAACGACCCCGTTTTTTGCAAAACACACATATTTATCTACTTCAAAAAGTGAAAGCCATCGTCGCGAAGGAGTCTCGGTGCTTCTGGTCGGTCAAAACCTCTATCTATCGCCTCGGTGGTTTCTTACTTTAACCTCGGTCTTAGGTCAATGCAAGCGCGTCACCAATATGTGCGACGACGTCTGATTCCGGGTCAGCGTCGCGCGGTTGACCGTTAGGGTTCCAAGGTGTTCAATCATATACCATCTAGAGTTGTGAGGAAATAGACCCGGGTCAGGTAAATTCTTTACCTCGAACACTTCTTCGGTGTATCCTTGCGGTCGGAAGCAACTGGGAGCCTAAGCATGGCATGCCGGTTTTGTCATCAGGTTAAGTCTTAACAGGCAGGATTATCATTTGAGGAGTCCAGGGGCCCAAATCAATCAAGATGTGCACACAGGATACCTGGGAGGTTAGTAAGAAACCATGTCTTCATAAGAGTCAGGTGCCATAAGATTGGTCGCTAGGCATTAATCCAAAAAAAAAGAGAGAAAAAATTGTGAAGTGGCCCTCGGAAGACACCGTCAGGTGAGTCCCAAAGTGGGAATCCTCTTGGAGCACGTTAACCCCGTATTAGGATACTTAAGAACGATTCAAACACCCCTGGTCCAAGAACCATGCTAGTTGTAATAACAAGTGTCTTTCAAAAAAAAATAAAAAATTTCAAAGAAAATTCAAAAAAAAAGGGCATAAACAAACAACACAAAAAAATGCATTCGTGTGATCTCATTTGTGTGCTACATTTTTATGTCATGTTCCCATTTACATGCCTGTATGTTGCATTCATCATCTTTACTCTTGCCTTCATTAATAAAGGCTTGGCCCCTTGACTCGTTATCAAGGCTAGTCTCAAAACAATCACCCACTCTTGAGCAAGGGGCCAAGTCAGAACGGAAAAACTGACTTGTTTCATTGAGCAATGTGTACATGATTGAAAAATAGGAATGAAGACAGAAGACATGAAACTGAACATTCCTTCCTTTATTTCCTTCTAGAAATTGTACATTAAGTCCCGTCCCCTCTCTCACTATTACCCCTTTCTCCACTCTTCAGGCGAAGAACCATGGAGAGTGTTGCTAAACCATGCGAGGCGGTGCCTCTGCTGCTTTGTACCCCTCTTCCCGTCTCTACTCCCCGTCGATCGACAGGGGTATCGAAGAAGCTACTAACACGAAAGCCACGCTCTCGTGCTCTACGGTAGCGCTCTTCACCATCTCTCAGCCATTGTTCAGGAAGACCGAGGCTGGTTCGAAGTTCAAACAGTTGGGCCTCCATGGCCCTATGCTCCTCCCTCTCAGCTAATCTGTCGGCTCTCCGTCTTTTGGTGTCTCTTTCCCTTTCCACGCGTTCTCTCTCGCAGTCCTCCCTTTCCAACTGAAGGGTGATCCTCAGCTCCATGGTGTCTCGAGAAGAGCCATCGTCTGTACGATGCCGTAACTCTTCCTCCAGTTCCGCTATTCTAGCTTCCCCCTGCGCGGTGCGTGCAAGTGCATCTTGCACCTCTTTCGTCTGCCATAACCATCATTTCAGGTATGTGGAGGCATGGATAAGTGAAATTCAATGACCAGACTCTCACCTATGTGGAGAGCATTCATTCTGCCTCCGCAGCTCGCTGCATAGTATGAGCAAGCTGCTCATGAAGCAAATCAAGTTCGGAAGTAGGGATCCACAAACTGGAAGAGACACCATCTTCCCCCATTGCTGAGGAAGCCGCATCAAGCTGGGCACGCTGCAACACACATAAGGTGACACTGAGGACCTAACGCCAGAAATCTTGGTCTATGATCGTGTGTATGTAGGCTTACCGAAGAACTCAAGGCGGCGCGAGTATCATGTAACTGTCGCTCCGTGCCTACCAGGCGAGCTTGCAGGTTCGCTATCATAGTGTCGCGAACATCCTGTGGCCAGGACATAGGTTAACAAAAAAAAAAAAAGGAAAGAAAAGAAAAGAAAAGGAAAATGTTGTTCACCTCCACGGTCCCTTCAGGATGGAGTTACTCTGCATACATCGCCTTATAGAGGCGCAGATAATCCGCGCTGTCTTGAGAATGTGAGTCCACGGGAGTGCCACCCCATTGCCAGTCCTCGAATTGCTCAGGGAATCGCACTCTCCAATCAACGGAGGTCGCCGGCCCACGCGTCTTCCACCCGACACGTAGGGTGGTAGTCATGTCCACCCATTCTTGGGCCAGCCCTAGAGTCCTCATGGCCAATCGTAGCCAAAGTGGCTTGATTTCGTTCAAAGAGGGCATCCAGAGGTCGCGTTCGAACCGAGCACGGCTAGTTATGACCCATGGTTGATCGACGTCAGTCATGCCCGCATAAGGCCTCCAGACCACCTGGGTCAGGTCACACACATCTTCTTAATATAAAAAAAATTTAAAAAAATAATGAAGTAATAATCACCATTGACGCGGGGAACTCTTGGAACTCGCGCCTTAACACCATCAGCTGGTAGGATAGAGAGGCTGGGCTCGTGATAGGTTGCCACTGCCCCGCCAGTGGCACCGCCATCGGTCGCCAATGCCTGGCTTTTCCCATTGGGAGGTAATAATAACTCCATAACTGCACTGTCATGTGTCATTAACATATCAAAAAATAATAATAAAAGGGGGAGAAGCATGATACCTGGATGAACGGCGTGAAACCACTCACTGTTATCTCTCGATCTGCTCTTTCAGACAGACCCGCAAATAGATGCACCAACATGGCGGCTCCCCAGGCGTATCGTCCCACTTTCTTAGGGTCTACCAAGAATTCTAAGAAGCGGCATGAATGTTGTCTCCTTTCGAGCCCAGTAACAGCTTTCCCAACAGGAAGAAGAGGAATCTCCTCAAATCCATGTTGGCTCTCTCCCAATTGCTCGCGTCTACATAGTAGACAGCGCGGCATCCTCTTTCAGTCCTCTCCATGAACTCTTCCAAGGACTCATCGTCACGAGAACGAATGTCAGTAAGCCCCAACGTCTCCATGATGGGCGTCTTGGCTATGGACCTGTTCTTACGATCATCCAGGTCCACTCCTAGCAACCTCTGGGCAGCCTCTCTATAGTCGGAGTACGTGATACCGGTCAGTGCCTTGCCATCCACTTTCAGGCCCGTAATTCGGACCACATCTTCCAGGCTGGGCACCATGTGCCCCCAAGGTATCAAGAAAGCACTGCTCATTGGATCCCACCTTTCGCGCAATGCTTGGACGAGGGAAAGGTCGAGCCTGATTGGCTCGATCCGAAGAAAGACTCCAAGCCCCATCACGTCTAGCCTAGCCTTCTGAAAATCCGAGAGACCCCGGTATGCGGCCACTATCAACTCCCATGGAATGTGTGATTTCATCACACCCTGCGCATACACAAGGAGGGGTTTTGTTAGAAGGGAGGAAGAAAGAATGAGAGAAGGGGCAAGAAAGCTCATCTTACGGGTTGCGATTGGGTCCTTTCACTGAAGTGCCCTTCGAGGTCTGAGAGCCTCCTGGAACTGCTACCACTGGACCTGCTTCTCTTCGAAGAGTGGGAAGATTCAACCTCCATTTTGAACCTTAGAACCCTTAGTTCTTCCGTTTCCGTGGAAACTTGTTGGCTACCGGTGCCCCTGGGCAGACGAACGAGGACGGTATTTATAGAAATGGGAGAAGAGCGAGTCAAGACTGCCTACATCACTGTTAACAATAACCCTCGTGATAAGGCACCTTCCTTGCGGTCCCACATGTGTCACTTCACCGCTCGCAGGGTAAGATTGATGGTGCGATATGATGACTCACTCCCTACGCAGTCTAGGGATGCCCTGTCATGCTGTAGAGGTCGTCCGGGAAAATTGGAAGGTCGTCAAGGAAAAGCGGCTAGAGCCATCATTGTCGACTTTGACGGTAGATTTCCGTGCGAAAGGTGGTCGGAGCAAGATACGATCCTCCGTTTTGGGCAGGGTCTCGGCAAGCACGTCACATGGGAACAGTGAAGAAGTGTAAGGAAGAAGGAATGCACAAGAGGATAAATAAGCAACAGGAAATCAAATCACTCCATTCATAAGTCTACATAAACTGTCATAAACACCACAATCATAGAGAGGAGGTGTATGCTAGCTCGCCAACTCTTGCCATCACCTTCACACTCATCCCTCTAGGCGTCCCTCTCCTCTCCCCTAAGGTGAGGGTCCCTCAGGGGCCTTCTGGGGCTCCATGAAGCAGCAGTCCCCTTACCCTGTGATACCTGCTCTACAGCAGCGGCTCGCTGCTGATCCCCTGGCATGGCGAAGAAGCCACCGACAGAAAGGTGGCCAGACTGGCGGAGTCGCGCCCCGAACTCTCGTGCTCGCTCGTAGCGCGTCTCCATCACTCCTAACCTCTGCCCCACACCTGAAGGCCTACCTCGAGCTCCCTCACCTGGGCCTTCGAGGCCCTCCTCTCATCTTGATCCTGCTGTCGCTTGGTCCTTCTTTCCTCCCTCTCTTTCTCTCTCTCCTCTCTCTCTCTCTCTCTCTCTCTGCCTCCCTCCTCGCCATCTGGAGGAGGACCCTTAACTCCAGGATGTCTGGAGACGGCTGTTGGGTTCGGTGCAAGTATTCAGAGGGGGAGTGAATGAATATAGCCTATAAAAATTTCGCCCAATTAACAACTAGAAGCGTGACTTCAATGTACAGACTTTGCTGAATGAACGTTGTAAATACGAGTCCAGTGTACAGACTTAGCCGTTGCAGACCTAGTCCAATTGAGACGCTGAGAAAGATGATGCATGTACAGAGTTCTAAATGTACAGACTTTCCACCGATCAATGTATGGACTTGGCATAAGACGCAGCATGAGACGCTGAACATCCAGGACTGTATAGACTTCTAAATGCTGATGGACACTGTACAGACTTGACATAAGACGCAAGTTAAGACGGTCCAATGTACAAACTTATGCTGTGCAGACTTAGGCTCAAATGTGCATATGAGACGCTGAATGAGACGGTCCATTGTATAGACTTAGCCTAAGACAATGCATGAGACGGACGATGTATAGACTTGCGTTACTTTAGCAATGTATAGACTTACTATATATGCAGGCTGTACAGACTTTATGTGTTCATATGCCAATGTATATACTTCAAAGCTCGACCAGTGTACAGACTTGCCACCGACCAATGTATGGACTTTGCAAGCCTAAGACGCTGAATGAGACGGTAGCTGAGACGGACGCTGTACACACTTTAAGTCCAGTGTATAGATAATGCCTTAGACTCTAAATGAGATGCTAAGAAGATGCATTGTATGGACTTTGAGAAATGCATGCTACAGTGCCACAATGTGCAGACTTCACGATGTATGGACTTGAGTGTTCGTGTGAGCTGCACTGTATAGACTTTAACAAAAATGCCTAAGACGCTGCATGAGACACAAGACAGACAGACAGTGTATAGACTTGTACTCTGGGGGTGTCGACCCATCTGAGAAGGGGGTCGACCCACTGCTGTTCAGACTGTGTAGATACATGTAGAGACATGATATCTGACAGAATGCAATTCAGACTATGCAGAGACATGTAGAGACATGATATCTGACAGAATACAATTCAGACTATGCAGAGACATGTAGAGACATGATATCTGACAGAATGCAATGCATATATATAAAGAACAAATGCCATCAATGCTAAACATCATCATTCATGTTGCTATCATATGCAGAATACTCAAGGATAAGAATGCACAGAAATGCACTTACTTTGTTGCAATCATCAAAACATAATATCATTTATTGACTCACTGTGTTGCTATCATCAAAATAAAATAGTATTGCTATCATCAAAACAACATAGCACATACTTGTGCCTAAGGGGCACAACATTCTCCCCCTTTTTGATGATGGCAACACACTGTGACAGTGAGTCACACACACAAAATTTTCTCCCCCTTTGACATAATCAAAAAGAGAAAAACAGTAAAAACATGAGTGCAAAGTGCATTATGCATGCAAATTCTCATAGTGCAAAAAACTTCCCCTGAAGGTATGACTCCCCCTGAATTATTTCTCCCCTTAAATAATTGCTCCCCCTTTGAGAAGGAATATGAACAGATAATGCAAAGGTAGAGAAGGTAGGAGGGTCACTAGACAACAGCTGAATCATTGGTTCAGAAAATAAGCCTGATTATAAACAATAGTTAAAGTATAAGAATCATCAACATACAATTTTCAAAAATTCAGGTTTAACAGTGATAAATCTAGAGTAAAACACTCGACCCCTGAAAAAGAGTTTTAGATTCCATTTATAGCAATGAATCTAAGCCACATGGTATTAATATATAAGTCAGAGATAATACCCTTTTGTGATTAAACATGGAATTTCAGGAAAGGCAACTTGAATATGTATTGAGAAAAATAATTTTCACTCATTGACTTTTGATTTCAAAGGGTTACAGCAGTTTGTTTTTCATTTTTCAATTTTTCTGAAACTGAACTAAGTGAGTAGATCTGTGGCATTTATGCTGTTGACATTAGGTGTACACCTTGATCAGAGGCAGGTACCCCTAGTTACTAGGCATAAACTACAAGACCTATTTCAGATCAAGACCTACAAAGAATAGTCTTCACTTTTGACATTAAGGGCACACCTTGATCAGAGGCCAGTACCCCCAGTTACTTGGTGAGGACTCCCCCTATAGATTTGACCCTATGAACAGAGATAGTCTAAAGCACTTCATGACATGTGAATTTTCCTGCTTCTTTGGAGGAGTTTACAGTTTCTCAGTGCAATCAACCATTGCTCTGTCACAATGTTCAGTTCTTTACATTTGTGATCTTATTTACTGCTGCCCTTATTTCTTTTAGAGTGATTGTTTGAAGAACATTACACACTCTTGTTCACCTGTTCTAGACATTTCCAGATTAACACATTCAGGTATAAAAAAAAACTTTTTCTATTCTTACCATGAAACAAGGATTAAGAGCTATAAAAGTTTTCGTTTATCTCAAATTCTGAAGTGCAGACACTTAACTCTCCAATTTGTAAAGGTTAAACTTTTAGTTCTTTTCAATTTGTAAGAGTGATTCTTATAAAAGAATAATTGAAATAATCACAACTCAATGTACTAGACCATATACATAACTGTTGTTCAGTGAAAATGATAGGGAAAAGATTGCAATTGGCAATATGGTCCAATGGCATTTGATGTCAAAAGATATGAATCAATTGAATGGGGACAATGAGGAGTAAATAGGATTCAAGAATTGAACTAAACTCACAGCTCCCCCTGACACCATGATGCAAGGATTATGCTATGCAACACACTGTTCTATATGCAGACTATGCAACAATGAAACATGAGACAAGTATGCAGTCATTTTAATTTTATGCGCCCAAGTCATTTCTTTTTAGATTTTTCAAAATTTAATTATATGCAGGACACTGCTCTACATGAAGACAGGACCCATGGTACTAGGCGGAGAACCCGGTCTCAAAGACCATCTCACACATGGTAGAGACCTCCGGAAAGATTTCCCTGACTTTTAGTAACATACCATTTGATATACCAGGGTTATGCAAGACAATGCAACATAAAGCAGTCCTACATGCATTGAATAGCATCAATGACAGTCATGCAAATGATGTATGCAGACATAAGACACATGCATTGACTGTGTACACTAAATGAACCATTCACAATCAGCAAGTTATGTATTTAACAACAAGCATGCAATGCATTGACACAAAGCACATGCATTGACACAAAGTCTATATAGTGCATCAACTGAATACACTAAAGAAGCATTCAAATTCAGTTCAACATATAGCAAGAGAAGAGCATCAGATATGCAGAATTGAATTCAATAGCTGAGTCTAGAATGCAGACTGATCAGCTAGACATGAAGAGATCATCAAACATCAAACAGACAAATCAGCATTTTCAGATGATGAAATTTAACACAAAGTTCAGAACTGACTTGAAATGGTGCAGTCATGGGGTTTTCATTCTTGAGTGCCTTGGTTAACCCCTTTCATTTCTCCCACCAAGGCACACCTGCAGCATGTCAATCAATTTGATCCTGCAGAGACCCTAGCAGTCTTGGGTCCTGCACTACCCCTATCAGGTGTTCTAAACAGTTTCTTAGCAACATGGTCATCAAATTTCATCAGAAAATAATTGTCCATAGAGTGACCAAGTTTACCACAATATCTACATGAAACAGCAGATTTTCTGGTCCTATGATGCATATCAACAGCAGCATGAGACCTATGATAATGAGCATGAATTGTTCTATTGTTTACATGAACATTTTGTTTCTTGTTCTTCTTTATCCAGCATTCAGCAGATTTGTGACCTGATTTACCACAATTAAAACATGAGAAGTTCACAGGTCGTTTTGCAGAGAATTTAAAAGCTTTGTTATTAATATGACTTACTTGGGCATACCAACAGTCCTTGACTGTATGGCCATGCCTCCCACATTCAAAACATACCGAATTCTTTTCTTTGAAAACATATCTATTTCTACCAAGCACATTTCTGTTTGCAGGGAATTTTACAATTTCAGAATTAAATTTCTTTCCCTGAGTATGCCAACAATTTTCAACCATGTGGCCCAATTTGCCACAATGAAAACATTGAATGTTCTTTTTATGAGATGCATGATTTTTAGTATGGAACAGTTTATCATGCATTTTTCTAGCAGAAAGGTCATCATATTTCATAAATTTGCATTCATGCATGATATGACCTTCTTTGTGACAGTAAAAATATTTTATTCTTCTCTTTTGATCATGAGAATGTTTCTTCATTTTAGAATTCCTAGCATGAATTCTATTAGGTTTCAAATCATCATTTCTCATGACAAAACAATCAGCAATTTCATGACCAAACTTACCACAGTAAAAGCATTTTACATTCTTGACAGTAGATTTGTTGGCCTGAAATTTTTCAGCAATCAAGTTCTTAATCTGACTTGTTTTCTTTTTCTGAATTTTCTTTTGTTTTTTCATTTTTTGCTTTTCTCTCTGATTAGAAGGCATGTTTGAAGAAGAAGCTGAATTGCTAGCTAAACCAGAGCTACGAATAAAAGTGGTGTACAGCTGGTTCTTCTTAGCTTGCTCAATTTCAGAAATGTTATCAGTCTCCTCACATTGATCACTTACTTCATCTTCCGAGGATATTTTCATCTTGCCTTTATCCTTAGCAACCTTAGATGAAGTACTATTCAGCTCAGTAATTTTACTTTCCAAGGAGATTATAAGATTTTCTGAATCAACTTTCTCCTTCTCATAACCAGCCAGTTTTTCTTTTAACAAACTAATTTCATTTTCTAAATCAGCAGTGTGTATTACAAAACTAGCAATTTCTTCGTCACTGCAATTGATACACTCTTTCAATACTGATTTCTCTTTTTCAATTGTCATCCATCTTTCAGAGAAAACAGTGTTAAGAACCATTAGCTTTTTATTTTGTTCCTTCAGATGAGCATTTTCTTCAACCAGCCTTTCTTTACTTTCTTCAGCTTCAGTTTTCTTTTCTATTAATGATTCATTTTCAGATTTCAAATTATTCACTTCTTTTCTCAATTTTTTTATTTCCAGATTTTAATTTTTTGGACACTTTAAACAGATTTTCATACATCACTATCAATTCATCAAAAGAGACTCCCTCTGATCCAGAGCTTACCTGAGATGAGGTTTCCTCATCATCACTTCCTCGGTTGGCCATTAAGCATATGGACTTTTCTCCTTCTTTATCACTGTCTTCGGTGTTCCCTTTGAGTTTTGAGAATTCTGGACAGTCAACCTTTGTGTGGCCAGCCTTCCTGCATTTGTAGCAGACGTTAACGTCAATATTCTTGGCAGGATTAGAATTATACATTGTTTACTTTCTGCCTTCACCAAGCTTTCCTTCTCTTTCTCTCAGAAATTTCCTGAATTCACTGGTCACCCTTTCAATGTCTCCATCAATTTCAGACCGCGAGAGGCTGCTTTTCTCGCTTAATGATCCACTGTGGCTGGATCTGTTTGCTTTGATGGAGCTATCCTTCAGCACGATTGGTTCAATTGCAAACAATCTGAAAGCACAGAAAAACTGAAGGACCTAGACCAAATGAGCAAGGCAAGGCACTAAGTCGGAGAAACAAAATAACTAACACAAAAAGCACACTATGAAATGCACCAAACAGAAATGCGCTAAACCAGATGATCAAAGTAAATCGGTAAGATAGTGAAACAAATCAACGAGCAGAAGAAGCCCACTCTGATGTGCACCAAAACTAGCAGGATCCACTGCAGATTGTTAGATCTGATAGATCAGAGACCCGCTCTGATACCAAGTGTTGGGTTCGGTGTAAGTATTCAGAGGGGGGGTGAATGAATATAGCCTATAAAAATTTCGCCTAATTAACGACTAGAATGCTAACAAGATATAGCTCAAGTAGAGTTTTGCTCTCTTGACAAATTAAAACACTCTAAGAAAACTAATTAACTCTTCTGCTCAACCAGAAGCCAAACACATGGAGCGTCCCTATGCAATCATCTAGCGGAAGCAAACAGATAGAAACATCAAACCACTGCACAAGGGGTTTTTAGGTGGTTCGGTCCAGCAGACCTACATCCACCCCACACTCAACCCGAGTGTGGCTTCCTGCTGACTCACAGCTTGAACAGCTGGGCATCACAGCTTGCCATACATCAGCTGGGCCTCACAGCTTGCCATCCGCTGAGCATCACAGCTTGCTTCTGCTGGGCAATACAGCTTAGCCATCGCTGACTCACAGCTTGAACCCGCTGGGGATTACAGCTTAACCCGTCCAGTGGAATCCTCCACTGCAAACGCTGAGCCTCACAGCTTGCTCCGCTGACAAACAGCTTGAAGAAATGTATAAAGGAAAATGAAAGATAGAACAAGACAGCAACGGAAAGCTGAAACAATAAAGCACAAAATATAGCTCTCGATGAGCACTTCTGGCTTGGATTTGATCCAAAAGCCAGACAACCTCAACCTCTCTCTCTTTCTCAACTTGAGCTCTCTATCTCTCTCTTTCTCTTCTCGAGCTCTCTATCTCTCTCTTTCTCTTCTTTATCTTCTGCTCTTCTTCTCTTTCTCTTCTCTCTTCTTTCTTCTTCTGCTCTCTTCACTCTTCTTCTTCTCTTCTGCTGGATCGAAGTCTCTGCACTTCTGCTTTTTCTTTCTCCACTTCGATCTGCTAATCTCTCACTCTCTGCTCGAGCTCTCTATCTCTTCCTTTCTCTTCTTTCTCTTCTTCTTTCACTCTCTGTCTGGATCGTGGCTCTCTGTATGGACTTCACCTCTTGCCAACTCGATCAACATTCATCTGTGGACGAAGACCTCCTTTTATAACAGCAGCCAGCAGGAGGGCAGCACTGGGCGCGTGTGGCTTCCACATTTCCCGCCCAGAACTTTTGGCCACGTGTCAGCTTTCTGTCAGTCCTTCAACCTCGGATCACGTGCCCTCCTTAAGCTTCACGATCAGAACACCTGTCAGACAGAGTATCGGATAGTCATCAGTTTAAGTGTAAACCCTGTACAGTCTCTGAAGAATACAACACATTGTATAGACTTCAGTTTAAAGCCAACGTACAGACATTACTGTATGGACTTTATTAAAAGAACATGCAATGTATATACTTGCTCAGCCTGAAGCAATGTCTAGACTTCAGCTCAAAGCCAGTGTATAGACTTCAGAACAGATGCATGCAATACACTTAACAATGTATGGACTTGGCCTATGCAGACTCGTCTGATGTATAGACTTTGCGAATGTCTAGACTTGCAGATGTGAACGACACAGTGTATAGACTTCAGAACATATGCACGATGCAAACTCGTCCAATGTATATACTTAGCTGAACAAGACACACAATGTATAGACTTGCAGCCATGAATAAATGCAATGCACTCTGATGTGTAGACTTCATCTTAAAGCCAATGTATAGACTTGATGAGCGTTCAGCAATGTATGGACTTTGCATAAGACGATGCATGAGACGCTGAAGTCTATATAGACTTTGCTCAATGCGTAAGACGCTAATTGAGACGGTCCACTGTACAGACTTGGACTTTGCATATGAACAGCACTGTACAGACTTAATTCAACTGATGCATGTGATGTGTAGACTTTGCCAAAAGACAAGGCTGTACAGACTTTGATGTCCAAGGGCAATGCAGACCAATGTACAGACTTTGGCGAAGCAAAAGGCTGTATAGACTTGGAGACCCAAAGCCATTGTATAGACTTTGCCTTAACAATGAATGTGTAGACTTGAGACAAAAGTAAGGCAAACGGATGTGTAGACTTGGCCAGAACGTGGGGAAAAGATATGGCTGTATAGACTCTGCCCAATGTATAGAGTTCCTATATGCAGTGCTGTGCGATGTACATACTTGGGCAAACACAGTCTGTATAGACTTTACCAGTGTGCAAACTTTGAAGAGCATTCAACAATGTGCAGACTTCACTACATATGAAGCAGTGTATAGACTTAACCAAGCAATGTACACACTTGCTGAGTTGACGCTACAAGACACACTGAGTTGACGCTACATGAAACATGGACAGTGTACAGACTTTATGAATGAAATGCATTGTGCAAATGAGAAAGTCTATACAGACTTTGTGAAGCGTGACTTCAATGTACAGACTTTGCTGAATGAACGTTGTAAATACGAGTCCAGTGTACAGACTTAGCCGTTGCAGACCTAGTCCAATTGAGACGCTGAGAAAGATGATGGATGTACATACTTCTAAATGTACAGACTTTCCACCGATCAATGTATGGACTTGGCATAAGACGCAGCATGAGACGCTGAACATCCAGGACTGTATAGACTTCTAAATGCTGATGGACACTGTACGGACTTGACATAAGACGCAAGTTAAGACGGTCCAATGTACAGACTTATGCTGTGCAGACTTAGGCTCAAATGTGCATATGAGACGCTGAATGAGACGGTCCACTGTATAGACTTAGCCTAAGACAATGCATGAGACGGACGATGTATAGACTTGCGTTACTTTAGCAATGTATAGACTTACTATATATGCAGGCTGTACAGACTTTATGTGTTCATATGCCAATGTATATACTTCAAAGCTCGACTAGTGTACAGACTTGCCACCGACCAATGTATGGACTTTGCAAGCCTAAGACGCTGAATGAGACAGTGGCTAAGACGGACGCTGTACACACTTTAAGTACAGTGTATGGACAATGCCTTAGACTCTAAATGAGATGCTAAGAAGATGCATTGTATGGACTTTGAGAAATGCATGCTACAGTGCCACAATGTGCAGACTTCACAATGTATGGACTTGAGTGTTCGTGTGAGCTGCACTGTATAGACTTTAACAAAAATGCCTAAGACGCTGCATGAGACACAAGACAGACAGACAGTGTATAGACTTGTACTCTGGGGGTGTCGACCCATCTGAGAAGGGGGTCGACCCACTGCTGTTCAGATTGTGTAGATACATGCAGAGACATGATATCTGACAGAATGTAATTCAGACTATGCAGAGACATGTAGAGACATGATATCTGACAGAATGTAATTCAGACTATGCAGAGACATGTAGAGACATGATATCTGACAGAATGCAATGCATATATATAAAGAACAAATGCCATCAATGCTAAACATCATCATTCATGTTACTATCATATGCAGTATGCTCAAGGATAAGAATGCACAGAAATGCACTTACTTTGTTGCAATCATCAAAACACAATATCATTTATTGACTCACTGTGTTGCTATCATCAAAATAAAATAGCATTGCTATCATCAAAACAACATAGCACATGCTTGTCCCTAAGGGGCACAACAACGGCCTCTCTTCATCGTGACGCCGCATCTCTACTATGGTTGCTGCCCAAGCATCACGCTCCTCTTCAGCCCGGGTCGCGCGGGCCACTGCACTGGCAAGTTGCTCCTGAAGGGAGGCAATCTCCAGAAAAAAGAGCCTGAGAGCTGGAAGACGATCCGACGGCCATCCCTGCCATCGCTACCTGCTGGGCACGTGAAAATAGACAAACAACAGCCATCAGTTAAGCCCCGGGATTTAAAAAAAAAGGGCCCTTTTTTCACCTCTGTCCGTCTCCCGAGCTGAAAAGGCCCCACTTGGCTCCCCCTGCACTGCCACAAGTAGTCGGCACTCTTCTGACCTTGCTGCCCGTCTTGGAATTGAGCAGGGAGACATATGCGCCAGTCTTCAAGTTTTGCCTTGCTGCGTCTCTCTTCCCCGACGCGGTTCGGCTCATCCGCACTCGCCCACTCATCGGTCAAGCCCGGGATCCTTGTCATATCCTACGCATCAAAGGAAGGGCCACATCATTAAAAAAAATGTGTCTCCTATCAAAGATGCGTTCATCATTCAAGTGCAACACTCACCGAACCTTCTTTTCCCTCTACTTGTTCGCTACAAAGCTAAAAAAATCAAAGAGGTGGCGATCAAGGAGCTTACCAGGCCATGCTCGCCTCCCTCCATGTCTTCGGGTCCCTCGGGTCCCCCGTGTGCCAGAAGAGGCCCTTCCTCTTCCGCGGTCGCCTCTCTGTTCTCTTGCATAAACCTCCTCGGGTGAGGAGTTCCTCGTCCCCCTCGTCCTTCACCACGATGTGGCCCACCATACTCCATAGATCAAGAGTGGAAGAAGATGGAGCTAGGCAAGTAACTCCCGACTAGAGGAGGAGTCGTTCGCGGGCAAGGTAAGAAAGGAGAAAGGCCGTCCCGCGGTTCTCGGTGATTTAAATTTGAAATCAAGTTTAGAACGCATCTTTGCACCTAGACGCCTCTCCCAAAAAAAAAAACAAACAAACAAAAACAACAAAAACAAATAAAAAAATATAAAAAAATAAAAATAAACAAAAAGGAGAAAGAAAACATTTGCACGCAATAATTTCACATTTATTTTATTAAAAGCAGAGTGAGCTACATCAGGGGTTTAGACACTTCAGGCCTTAACTTCCCCAGTTCAGTTACATAAGCTCTCCATAGTTTGCGCTCTTCCTCCACATGCACTAACGTCTTTCCCGAAGTGCTTGTCTTCCATGGTGCTTTGATGACCTTTGCTTCCTTCGCATCCGCTTCCGTCCCCAACTCCCTCTTCTTCAAAGAAAACGATGCCGGTTAACGGTGGGAATGAGTGGCGTGGAATGCCGATTTGGATGCAGCACCGATGCACATTATAAAGAACAAACTCCGTCGCGCCAATCAGTTGGAGTTCAACTCCGGGAGAAGACCTCGTGAGGAGTTCGCGTGAGAGTAGGCATGCCGGTGCACAAGTGAAAAAGCTTTGTGTCATAGTTCTGAAGTGAGACCTCCAGTCTTCACGCTTCCTCAGCCATGGAACGCGGTTCACTATATTACCACCAAAGCCTAACACATCTGCTATGTGGTAAATGAGGCTTTGTTGAAAAATCTTCGAGGTAGTTGGCACCCCCTCACGGTGATCAAATTTGAAATGTAAATCAACCCAGCAATTCAGAAGAAGTGCGCAACCAAAAGGAGGCTTACCCAGGCTGGAAGCAGTAAGGCCACAATAGAGGTAAGCAAGAACGGCAGGTCCCACCCTTTTGCCATTCCAAATGCCGCAAATAGCACTCAGCTGATCTTCCTCCACTACGTTGTCGGTATGATGGAATAAGAGAGCACCCGCCAAATAGAGTGTGAATCCCTTCATGATTTCTTCCAAACGATCATCATCTGGCAATCCTCTCAGGGCATCCATGACCCATTCCGCGAGCTTCTGTAAGTTAATTCCCTTCTGAGTCTGGACATTTCTAATGGCACCAGGCGGCATAAAGCTTCCAAGGACCTCCTCGGAAGTCACCCTCTTCAGCATTCGCGTAATCTTTATCCTGCCATCATTTTTGAACCTTTTTAACCCGAGTAGGAGTTCTACCTCATCGAGAAGGATGGTCACCTCGAAAGAAGAGAAGATGAAGGTGTGAGTTTGAGGATGCCAGATCTCCACCAGCGCGCCCATAGCCACCCAGTCCATACGAATCTTCTCGTAATGTTTGGCGTGAACTAGGAGCCCCTGAAGGTGCCACCTCGTGATTATGACCCTCATGCCGATGGAGATGTTGGAGGTGAGTTTCGAAAGCCACGGCAGCTTGGAAAATTTCCTCGGACCTGGGAAGAGAGGGTACGGCTGGAAAAGGGAAGAAAACAAAAGAAGGAAGAAGTGAGGGAGAAGTCATACATGAAATTTGAAATGAGTCAACTCACCATATGCGACCGGATCATCCCACTCAGATGACCTTCAAGGTCGGAGAGTCACCTAAAGTCGCTGCTAGGCCTGCTCCTCTTCACAGGGCGGGAAGACTCTCCTTCCATCCTGGAAATCCCTAGATTCTCATCTCCTCCTCCTCTTGAGCTTTCAAAGCTCTCCTTGGTGCATTTGGCTGAACTAGCCTAAGGGGGGTACTTATAGGAAGGGAAGGGGGTAAAGGCCAAGAGATGTCACATCAATGTCGAGTCGTCGCCGTTGACTTCAGCAAAAAGCATTTTGTCTTGATCTCCCTTGTACTATGGTGCAACTCTGCTGCTTTTAATCATGTTGATCAGTGCAGGTTTCACTAATGGACGCCACCGTCCCATCGTGTGCCACCATTCGGTAACTAGTCCCACCATGTCATGCATTGTATTATATAATATTTACGCTACTAGAACATGTCAAGGACCTTGCGACCTGAATGACTCTGTAATTTGAGTTCCCCTTCAGTGCAGGAATTTAAGTTGTACGGATAGGCCATTAAGTTGTGAAAGTGAGGGGACGATGGTTCCATTCGGTGAGTTGGTGCGTGGATAAACGGGCCCCAGCTCAGTATCAGCTCACCGGATCGGTATCCTGACCCATTCTTAACAACTTGACAATATTATCCTTGACTATTTTCTATTTTAGTTTGTTTTAAGTTTTCTTTTAAACCCAGCATGCGTTCATGTAGGACTTTGATTCCATTGTGGAAAATCATTCAAAGTAATTCGATTGCGAAGGCCGCTGTGCTTAAATTCTTATAATATGAGATATTCCATTCCGAATGAAGTACTGAGTTTTCTTGAGACAACCCAGCGCTGTTCTTCCAAAAGAGACCCTTGTTTGGATTGATCCTCAAATATTCCTTTACTTTTACTCTATTTGACCCACCTTGGCCACATCACTTCCACATTGGCTGGTAACTGCTCCCCAAGGTGAAACCTCCAGGTTTACGACCCAGGTACATCCATACAGAGAAGTTGGTCCCTTTTTATACTCGTGCCTAAGCGCACATTTTCCCCTTCTTTGTTTGATTTCCGTCCAAGCAATTGTTGAATTCGGAAGACCTT
Organism: Amorphophallus konjac; assembly: GCA_022559845.1. NCBI lineage: Eukaryota > Viridiplantae > Streptophyta > Magnoliopsida > Alismatales > Araceae > Amorphophallus > Amorphophallus konjac. Next base: position 438,705,571 of record CM040126.1, read on the forward strand.
CTTCAAGGTCGTCTCGTTGAAAACTCTGAAAATATTCTAAAACCATAATGTTAAAAGCGTGTCTCATCACACCTTGGCATCTACTTTTCAGTCCATTCTCACTCCATTCCACTTCACTTCAATGCCATTCCACTACGTGTCACTCCCTTGCAAAGCAGACGTCAAGGCGGGACAGCTGTAGACACACCGTTCTTGACATTACCGTGAGTAAATCTCATATTACACTATGATACCCCAAAGCGGGCTTCACATTTTTAATTACTCTGGTGATTTCCTATTTTTATGAATTTTTTTACATTTTTATGAATTTTTTCCGGGGAAAATCTTTGAGGTGTCCAGGAGTCTAGACGCCTTCATCAGTTAAACAATAAATAAAAATAATAATAAGTATTAAGGCATCTAGGGCCCTGGACGCCTTCATCAGTGAAAAAATAAAAAAAATAATTATGAAGGCGTCCAGGTCCCTGGACGCCTTCATCAGTGAAAAATAAAAAAATAAAAAAATAAAAAATAAAAAAATAATAATTGTGAAGGCGTCCAGGTGCCTGGACGTCTTCAATTTCCGACACCCGGACGCTCCCGATCCACCGATCGATTTGACGTTTTAGAAAAATCCAAAAATATAAGGACGTCTGATGGGAATCGACGCCGAGTATGTACATTTTATTTTGTATTTATGTCCTTTATTTTATTTTTATATCCATGGGAAAGTATATGCGCAATTGTAAGGCTTTATAAGCCAATGCGTCATTCCCTTGGATTGTGTGGGTTTTTATGTAATTGTGTAGTAGGTCCAGCTAGGGGGCCCACAGCCCTTTCCCATTGGTCCACCTAGGCCATGTGGGGCTGGTCAAACCATCCTAGATGGCCATCTAGAAGGTTTGAATGTCAATGGACCACATGGGAGACAAGTGGATTAAAAATTCAAAGGTAGGCTACCTACCTCACCTACCTTGTCCCCCCATTAGAATTAATTAGGAATTTCATTTTTTTTATTTTATTTGGATCAAATATGAAGTCCCTTAAATGCCCCTCTAGATCCTAGATCTAAGGGTATTCATGGTCTTTTTTATTTATTATATAAGTCATGTATTTCTATTATTCTAGAATTAATGAAATGAGAAAAAGCATTGTGCAAGAGCCCCCCCTTGAGTGAATTTCGACCTCCCCTCTCTCTCCCTCTGGTTTCCTCATCCCCAACCCCCATTCTAGAGTGATATCTCCTGCCCCTCAATCTCTGAGTTCATCGGTGCCGCCGCCGTCGCCGTTCGTGCCGTCATCGCGCCGCCGCGAAGCCGTCTTCGGTGTTCTGTCCATCCAGGACAAAGGTAACTTCCCAGAATTTCTGCTCCCATCTCCCACCTCCTCTAGAGCTGAAATTTTCAGGAGTGGTTCACCTCTTGAACCCTTATCTTCAAAAAAAATTTCAAGTCATATTTCCTTCATTTGGTATTTTTCCATTTTCGTTCAAGCTGTCATTCTAGTTCTGCTAGATCTCTATCTACAGTGATAGTTTTCTTGAGTTTTCCATTTCCTGACCACCTTTTGATTTTTCTTGGAGCCCCCAATTTTACTCAGAGTTTTGTCCGCCCTCCTCTACCTCTCAAAATTTTCGTGGAGTTTAGAAAGTTCGTTTCATATTTTTAGAAATTCCTGTTCCAACTCATCTACAGTTCTATCTGCATCAGTCCAGATCCGACCACAGCCCAGTGTAAACTCTCTATAAAATCCAGGCCACCATATTTTCCAGATCTAAAAATAGTCCTGGTTTCCTCTCTTGATTTCCTACAACTTTTCTGAAGAACACAACTTCAGATTCGGATGTCCACCTTACGGTCAAAGGCAATCCACAGAAAAGTTCCCTGTTGATCTGAGAGTTCGGGTACTGTACAACAGCAGTTTCAAAAATAGTTAAGGCCCAGATCCATGAAAATCCAGCATATCTCTCCTGACTTATCTTGAAGGATTTCGAAGCATATTTCCAACGGCGCCGGTTTCGTCGCAATCCGACATCGGTGCTAGTCGCAGCGAGCAATCTCGTCGGGTCGCACGCTGAAAAATAGAACCGGCAGATCCGTGGCCGGTTATTCCGACCGGTGCCGATCGGAGCCGCCCGGCCTCCGGCCGGCGAACCAGCGCGTCTCCATCCCAGGGAGTGCTCATCCGGGCATCCCCCACTACAGCGGTGCCACCGGGTCCCACACGGCCCCTCCGGATAGCACGTGGGCCCCACAGTCACGAGTTCAGGTGCTGCCGAAGCTACGCGAGAAGCCGCCTGTCAACCCGAAATCGGTCCTACCGGGCCCCATTGTGTCTCTCTTTACCTGCCTGCATGGAGTGGGCCGTAAATCATTGCTATAATCTTCATGTATTAACTGTCCCGGGAGTACGAGTTCGGCCGGGTCCGTCGTCCCCACGCCGAGAGCGTGGAGGTATCGTATTCGCTCCTATACTCGGCATTTTGCTTACTTCATATATATTTGTTTATGCCGCTGCTAGAGAGCATGTGTAGGGGTATCTAGATCGCTATATTTTTGTATCACCGCTGCTGCGAGAGAGAGCGATATCATCCCGTGACCCGATCCGGGCACAAGAGAGAGTTGACCGCCCTAGCTCACTGCCGGTTTCTCAACCGCGCACGTCCGACGCTTCCCTCACTAAGGGACAATCACGAGCTCACCTAGAGTCTGAGGATCGCATATCATTTCGGAGTCGAGTCCGTGGTCCGTCCCGCATCAATTTGGTATCAGAGAGAGTTTGAGTCTAGGGTATCAAAAAAAAGAGTGTCATTTACATCTAGTCTTTAGTCATTGTCTAAGTCGTGTTTAGGGTCATCATTGTTTTTAAAACAAAAAAGTGTCTTTTGGGTCGCATTTGCATACCATTAGTCGGTATATAAAAAGGTGTTGTCCGAACGTTAGGCTACGCCTATCGGGAAGGTCGCACACTTGCGCGAGTGATCTTCGGATCGATTTACTCCGCCCCATACCGAGTCTTGGTGTCTTGTCCTTAGTGTGCATGCATCCCAACCTTGCATAGTTGGTTTAGTGTCATGTTCAAATGGTATTACCTATCCATTCCTAGGGATCCATTCCCATATTTTGGCAAATATGACCAACCCATGCCGACCCGTCCAAGGCGATAGGTCCGTGTCCGAGTACATTCGGGACTATCATAAGTATTGGTTGGAATATGGCTTGGGAGAAGAGAGCACCACGACTGCCTTTCAGTTTCGGATAGGTTTGTGGCTTTACTTTCGAATCCAATGTCTTGGTCGCGATGCATTCTCTCTGGCGCAGTCCTATAAGGTCGCTCTGGAGGTCAAGCCATTTGAGTCTCAATTTAATGACGACCTACAGCGAGCCGATGCTGCCCTGGCTGCCCTTTGACAAACATCTACCTCCCAACCAAGTCCCGAGCCGATCGGACTACCTATCCCATTGCCTTTACCACCCGTGAGTACTCCATCACCACCCTCTATGTCCGAACGTGATTCGGAACCATCTCATTTGGAGCCACCAAGGCCCGAGCCACCCGTATTTCTAACGGGTACACTATACATCGTCAAGCCGCTTTTTAGTTGGCTCAAGGATGGCTTGGTCCCACCTCCCTTTCCATCCATGAACCCCATCCTCCCTTTAGTGCCGGTCAACTCCTTCCATACCACATTTCGATCTAGTCACCATGTTGACACATTGAACGATCTTGTCATGGGATTAGATTCACAATGGAAGTTGACGCATCTTTTGGCGCGAGGCTTTGACCAACCCGCTAGTCTTAGCTTCATCCATCCGGCCTTCGGGTCCATTACCTCCGAGTGCACCGTGGGTTGTGTCACCACGGAGGTTCTTCTACTTCTCCCACTACCGGACGAGCCCGAATTCATACCCTTTTGTCCAAGGGAGGAATCATACTTCTTGCCTACGATCCCCGTCCCACCCGTCACAATTCAAGAAGGTGACTATCCACACCTTCAAAACTTCTACACGTGGGACCGTGACATGTAGGAACCCACCACAAGGGGTCATACCTTCTTTGATCCCCTTGACCCATTCCCTAGTGTTGCATCCCATAGTTCGTGCTTGGTTTCAATGATATCAAAACGATTGTGTTTGTGTGTGTACGTGTTTCATTGAGCAACATGTTGTATATCTTGATTTTATGAGTTGAAAGATGGAGTCAATGGTTACTCTTGAAAGCCATGTGAACTCTTGGTGTTTAAGGAACCAATGTTATATTTATGTTGGTTTGTAGGAACACAACTTCATGGCTGATACTTGGAATCTTAAGGAGTCCATCAATGAAGCTCTTCTTCTTAAAGGGAGTTAACTCTGTTCATGTTTAAAGTTATGTGAATGATTTGTATTTAAGGATCTCATGCCTTGAATATTTTGATTTGCAGGATCAAAATCCATGCTTCATGTTTGGAACTCAAAGGAGTGCGTCAATGAAGATCTTATTGAAAAAAGGGGGTTGCTTCTCTCATTGCATTGCAATGATTCTTCTACATTTCATTCATTTCATCTAATAGCCTTCAACGTCTTGGTTGGATATTTTCATGTATTTTCTTCATAATATTTTTGGGCTTGAAATATTCATACAAGACTTCATGAAAGTTGGTTCCATATTGCTCATGTATTGGATGAATGATTGGTCATGTGTACTTTGCTCTAAAAGATTGAGTTAATGACTTCTGTATGAAAGAAATGCATGAAGATGACTTTTCTGGAGATGACTTCTTTTGGGTCTTAATCTATGAGATTGTGTTCACTGAACACACATTTCTAATTGACTGATAGTGACATATCATTCATAGAGTTATTGTGATTTCAATATGTGCATGAATTTGTGAAACATGCTTGGAAGAATGCACATGCCCTGTACTCAAGAGAATTCATGAGAAAGCATGTTTGCATGATTGGTATATACTGATGTGTGAGATGCATGTGAAGACAATGTTCCTCTTGGGATAATGCTTCATGAATGTTAGCTCTTAATCAACAAGAATGCCATTTGAATGAATGTGGTTCCATGATATTATGCATGCTTTACATTTGGCATATTTGGTAACACTTGTGTGATGAAGCATTTTGATGTTGAAGATTTGGTTGATTCAAGAATGTGATTGAATGGTTGAGCTTCCATATTATTATAGTTGATTGAATGATAGATTCATGCTTATCATTTCAAAACCTTGTCATTTGGTCAAATATATTTTTGCTAAGTGATTTGAAGCAAAACGCATGTTTGAATAGGTTCAATGATGTATTTCATTGTGAACGTGTTCATAGTGTTAATGCATAACTCATATATTTTGATTCTCAACTAACCTCTTGGTTTATCATGTTTTTCAGGATGCAAAATCATTGTTGATCTTCATGGGATTATGGTAACATTTAATCAATTATTTCCCATTGGTTTGATGGAGGTTTTAGTTATTTTTTTAAACTCAAACTGTCTTACAGTCTTCACCATTTTCAATCAAACCATTGGATCTCCACTCTAAAAATTTTATGTTGTAGCTCTGGGAGTCCTCTTTCCAACGCCTCTAGTCTTGTTTCGATCGGAGTTCGGAGCTAGGAGAATTAATTCCTACCGCCGGAGCGCGCAGTGCTGTTTTTTATGTAATCTGCCTGAAAGGGTCGACCCCTGGGGTCGACCCATGGAAGGGTCGACCCCAAGGGTCGACCCCTGTAACACAGGGTGCTTTTTTGTGTTTTCCAGCACCCTGGATGCCGAGGGTCGACCCCAAGGGTCGACCCCTTCCGGACGGGACTTCCGAAAGTGTTTAAAACCCTTTGAAAACCCTTTCAAACATTACCATACTACCCCCTATTAGTTTCTATTGTTATTGAGGTGTTTTTAACATGCATTAGGAGGGTTTTATGAGTCTTTTCCCCACCCCTTGAGTTGCATATATAAGAGTTACGAATTTGGGAAGTGATCAACCCTAATGCTCATTTGCTCTTTCGTATAGGTGAAGAAAAAGAGGAGAACGTGCTGGAGCTCTTCCAAGGAGGATATCATCTACTTTCGTGAAGATCTGGAGATCGTGGAAGAAGAAGAAAAGGTGCGGATCGAAGAGAGGATCAAGAAGACGTAAGGATCATCTTCATCCGGCTTCCCTCCAACTCGTGGTTCAAGGAACATCATCAACCGACCTTGAAGAACAAAGGGGGATCACTTCTATGTCTTCTATCAGTTCTTTGTGATGTATTCTATGATCTATATTTTGGGTTTGAGCATACCTGAATATTTGTGTTCATTTTCTGAACATTAGAGATATTTGTGTGTGTGACCGGTTGTGTATACGGTCGTGTTTGATCGCCTTCGTGCGATCGTGTTTATGTCTTTGTGCTGCGGTTGTTGCAGCGTGTGTGTGTGTTGTGATCCGGTCGTCAGATCGTGTGTGTGTGTGTGTTGTGATCCGGTCGTCGGATCGTGTGTTGTGTTTGTGATCCGGTCATCGGATCGTGTGGGAGACTTCGTCTCCGTCTGTGTGTGTGTTGGGGTGTGTCCCCGTGTGTGCGCGGGCGTCGTCCCGTCTGTGTTTGGAGCGTCGTCTCCGTTTGGGGATTTATCCCCGAGTGAAGCCTCACCGAGTTTGGTGAGGGGTGGACGTAGGGAACCCGTCGTGGTCCCGAACCACCTTAAAAATTCTGTGTCTTGTGGTTTGCTTTTGTGGATACGTGCTTAACTGTTTATATTGGTTGAATGTTCGTGTGTGAATGGTGAGATCGAGAGAACCTAGTTATCGTGTTTAGCTAATTCCTCAATCTTATCAAACTTGTTAATTCCGTTGTGCGCTAGTTTGTGTATTTTAATTGGACATAGTTTTAGTAGAAGGATCTATTCACCCCCCCCTTTAGATCTGTGTTCTTGCACTACGGGACCCAACAATTGGTATCAGAGAGAGGCTCTGCAGTCCCTAGATCTCACGGTCTACAGAGTGATCCTAGTGCATTCTATAATCATGAATTTTTCTGTTGAACACATGTCGATGAACTGCCTTCCTATTCTTAATGGTTCTGATGTTACTTCATGGATAGGTAAAATGTGTAGACTGATCAATTCAATTAATCCTAATCTTTGGAAGTTAATTTATGATGGTCCTCACATATTACCTTGAGATGAGACCAAGTGATCTAGTCAAGATAAATTGAAGAACTATGAAAATGTCATTGTCTTAAGTTTATTGAAAAGTGCCATTGATACTCATATGTTTCCATTTGTTTCTTCTTGTAGAACGGCGAAGGAGCTTATGGATAAGTTGATCAAAGCTCAAGAGATGGAAGGGCAAAAAGGCTTCATGACCGACGATGCTGATCAATGCCGTGGTGAAAATGTTGATGAGGTAAACTCTGAAAATGAAGAACTCTCTAATGAGGAATGGCAAATGGCATATGCTACGCTGTATGATAGATGCAAGAAACTCAAATCTGAAAATAAAAACTTGAAAAGGAAGATTAATGAGAATGTGCATGATAATCCTTCCTGTGAAAATTGTAAAACTTTGGAGTCAAAGATTGAGAACCTAGAATATGAAAAAGAACTTCTAGAATCCAAAGTTAAATTATTTTCAGATGAGATGTCTTGTATGAATGAGGAGCTTGAGATGTTTAGAAAATCTAATACTGCTCTTGAAATTGATATTGATTCCCATGATTTGCTTGATCAAAATAAACACTTGTTGTCTAAGATTTCATTGCTTGAAGAAACACAAAAACATCTTAAAAGTAAGCTAGCATCTCTTTCTGATGATGATAAAATGTTTGCTAAATTGCTTGACAATGAAATTGACAACAAGAGGATCATGATTGAAAATCAGGAGCTCAAAAAGCATAATGGTGCTATGCTAATTCAGATTTCTCTACTTGAAAGTAGGTTGAAAAGCTCTGATAAACTTGAAAAGCAAAATGCTTTGTTGAAATCTGAAAATGAACAAATGCTTGCTAAGATTTCAAAACTTGTTGAAACTGAGAAAGTCCTTGAGAAATTGACTGAAAAACTACATTCCATAAATGTTGAAAACAAAGAACTCAAGGATGAAAATAAAAGCTTCAAATCTGTGAATTGCTTGTTGAATGAGAAAGTTTGTGCATGTGAAGAAGAAATCACGAGTGCCGAATTGCATGTTTCTGCTCTTGAAGAAGAAGTGCAAAGCTTAAAAGATGATTTGTCTAGATTTGTCAAAAGGAAGGAGAACTTAGACACATTGTTAGGTGTTAAAGTGAACTTTCAAAAAGAGGGTCTTGGTTACATTCCGGTCAACAAAAAATCTTTTGAATCAAAAATGAAAACCTCTTTTGTTCATGTCTCCAACATTCCTAGCACCTCCAAAACACCTCCTCCCGTTGCTCAAGTGAAAATCTCTGAAAATGATTTTGATAATAAGAAAAATCTTAAGAAAAAGCCTTCCATGTCAAATAGATCTCAAAAATCAAAGTTGAATGTTGAATGCTTCTATTGTGGCATGTTTGGTCATGTGATGGATGATTGTGTTGTCATGAAAGAGGATGACAAACTTACATGTAAAAAGAAAAATGCCTCATGCTTTTATTGTCACAAACTTGGCCATGTCATGGATGATTGCTTTGTGAAACAAAATGATGATTATCGTGCCATGAATGCTAAGTTTAACCTTCAAAGAAAATTCAGAAATGAACATGCTTCACATGCTAAAAGGTTTGCATCCCATAAGAGAAACTTGTTCATAAACACTCATGCAAATAATGGAAAGTCATTCCGTAGACCCACATCTCCTTGTTGCTTTCATTGTGGGAAGTACGGACATCTTATGAAAGAGTGTTGGCTTTTGAAAACAGAAAACTTCCATGCTTCTAGAATGCATGCTAGGTATAATTTTGTTAAATCTAGACCTTTTAAAAATAGAAGATGGAATGGACTTGTAACTTCCTTTACTCCAAAAAGGAAGTCTTTTGGTAAAACTACTTTTCCTCAATGCCGTTATTGTGGAAACCATGGACATATCATTGAGAATTGCAGGATCATGAAGAATGATGATGTTGTAGCAATGAAAAGGAAGAAAATATTTGGTGGCAATGCTACCAACCTCCAGGGACCCAAAAAGGCTTGGGTGCCCAAATCTGTTGAATGAATTATTTTGGATGCAAGTGTGCCTTGAGGTAAATAAAGAATGAAAGGGGTTCCAATAAAGGGAACAAGGCACACTCATATGGTAAAATCCCAACTTTGCTTCTTCACTGTCAAACTTGATGATTTTGATGTTTTGGAATGAGATCTTGGTGTGTTCTCATGTTCTGCTCTAATTTCTTCACAAGCCACATATGTCTTCAATGGATGAATATTTGGTATATCAAATGGTGGTTAGAGAAGGTTGGACTACGTTCAACTGGATACTTCCACTAATCGTGATGGTGGTCTTCGGACCTATGTTCTCCGTCTAGTACCAAAATTCAGAAGTTGAATTATATGGCTTATAAGGAATCTTGTGTTGTGAATGAAATCAATTTGCCTTTGATTTGAATAGCTTTCAAATTGAATCTTAAAAACTCTCTTGTTTCATAAGGCAAAATTCTCTGAGCTATGGACTTGCTTGATCAAATGCAACAATTGATATTGAATGTTGACCATGGCTCAGTTTAAAGCTCATTGACCATATGTGATTAATTTGCCAAATTGATAAGTTGTTTGACATGCTCAGAAATCTACTCTTGATAATAGTTGTTCAAACACTTATCTTTCTCATTTGCTAAATTTTGTGTGAAATCTGTTGGAAACTCAGTTATTTGCATATTCACACATGCAGGGCGTATCATGTTCAAACTGAAACTTATGTCTCATGAAATATTATTTTTGAATGATCATGGTTGAACATTTGGGTTCTAAGGGACATGGCTTATCATGATGAAATCTGAAATAAAATGCTCATGATTCAGTGCCAAAATCATTGAAAATCCATCTCATGCATTCACCTGGTTCATGCTTTTCCTATATGTTCAAGTCATTACAAAAAAATTGAAAACTTACATAAAAAGAATGCATTCGCATCTTTGCATATCATTCATATACTATGCATATAAAATGACAAAAAGATGCATATTGCATACTCATGCATATAGAGCATATGTATATATTTCATGATAATCGCATATCTTGACTCATGAATGCTTGCATGAATACTTTCATCAATCCTTGCATGCTTGTAAGTATTACCCTATGAAACCAATTCTTGATCTTTCTAAGACCTCACCTCCTTGATAAATAATAATGCAGTGATTTTATTCATGTGTGATACATGTCATATATTAAGGGGGAGGATTTGATTTCGACCGTGCATACATTTAGGGGGAGTCATAGCTATGTATTGTCGAATTTATTTTATACATGCAAAATAAAAATTTACCCTCACACTCTTGCACAGAATGAATTTAATGACTTTACTTGATAAGGATTTCAGAAATTCTTTCCAACACTCTAAAGGGAACTTGAATCTCTACATGGACATTAAAGAGTAATCGTGAGGAAAAAGCTGCCTACCCCACAAAAATTCAATAGGTGGAATGTGGATCCGAGTAACCGGGAATCCCCCCTGAAACAAAGGAGGAAACTCGTGTCAAAAGGAGAAATAAAAATCCATATGTGTGACGAATCCAAGTAGCCGAGAATCCCCATTGAGACATATGAGGAAACTCGCGCCGAAAGGTGAAGTCTATTAAAAGAAACAAAATCGGGGTTGTGCGAAGCTATCGAAAGTCGAGAATCTAAAGTGAAAGTGTAGAGAGGAGATTACCTTCTAGTGTTCTTTAAAAAATCTGAAAATCCATATGTTTTGAAGCTCATTAGTCATTGCCTCACATTTCACATGGGCATTTTTGTGATGTATGTATCTTATGAATTTACCTACATTCATGGTTTATGTAGTACTCCTAGTTATGTATGCACAAATCTCTTAGTTATGCTTCATGCCTTACATTCTTGAATATGAATCACAGGCTCTTTCGTTAACCCGTGCCTCATATAGGGGGAGTTACTATATGTACTATATGTGTGTATGACGATTGTGCTTGTGTGCTTGCATGTTCATGCATTCCCCTTGAGTCTAATTCTGAGCATAAACCTTACTTTTGAAAGATAGAAATCATCATGTGCATAATTTTATAACTTGCATGATTAGCATTCACATAGTGCATATTAAGTGCTAATTTGCATATTTGCATATTTGACATTTTCAGTATGCATATAGGTCATTCATGATATCATCTTGCTCAAATCCATCCTTTTCACCTATTGGCCCAATTCATTTTGAAATGCATATTCTGAACACTCCATGTTGCTTAAATGCCAAAATGAGTTCAACCAACAAATGGTATCATGATCCACAAATGCTATCTTTGAGGCTCTCTCTCTTCGAGAATTGAAATTGCCTATGTTTGTGCCTTTATCTTGATCACACACTTGGTATCATATATTTTAGCCTCTATCTTGTTCATGTTATGTCATATGCTCCCTTGTCTTTTTGTAGATGACAAAAAGGGGGAGAATGATTGGTGTGTACTAAATGGTGTATGAATGTTGTTGTCTTAGGGAGTCTTGGGGAGAATGTGTATGCTCAATGTTTGCACATGTTTTCAACACATGTTTTCAAAATCTGTATTATCACACACATCGTTTTGTCATCATCAAAAAGGGGGAGATTGTTGCATCCCATAGTTCGTGCTTGGTTTCAATGATATCAAAACGATTGTGTTTGTGTGTGTACGTGTTTCATTGAGCAACATGTTGTATATCTTGATTTTATGAGTTGAAAGATGGAGTCAATGGTTACTCTTGAAAGCCATGTGAACTCTCGGTGTTTAAGGAACTAATGTTATATTTATGTTGGTTTGTAGGAACACAACTTCATGGCTGATACTTGGAATCTTAAGGAGTCCATCAATGAAGCTCTTCTTCTTAAAGGGAGTTAACTCTGTTCATGTTTAAAGTTATGTGAATGATTTGTATTTAAGGATCTCATGCCTTGAATATTTTGATTTGCAGGATCAAAATCCATGCTTCATGTTTGGAACTCAAAGGAGTGCGTCAATGAAGATCTTATTGAAAAAAGGGGGTTGCTTCTCTCATTGCATTGCAATGATTCTTCTACATTTCATTCATTTCATCTAATAGCCTTCAACGTCTTGGTTGGATATTTTCATGCATTTTCTTCATAATATTTTTGGGCTTGAAATATTCATACAAGACTTCATGAAAGTTGGTTCCATATTGCTCATGTATTGGATGAATGATTGGTCATGTGTACTTTGCTCTAAAAGCTTGAGTTAATGACTTCTGTATGAAAGAATTGCATGAAGATGACTTTTCTGGAGATGACTTCTTTTGGGTCTTAATCTATGAGATTGTGTTCACTGAACACACATTTCTAATTGACTGATAGTGACATATCATTCATAGAGTTATTGTGATTTCAATATGTGCATGAATTTGTGAAACATGCTTGGAAGAATGCACATGCCCTGTACTCAAGAGAATTCATGAGAAAGCATGTTTGCATGATTGGTATATACTGATGTGTGAGATGCATGTGAAGACAATGTTCCTCTTGGGATAATGCTTCATGAATGTTAGCTCTTAATCAACAAGAATACCATTTGAATGAATGTGGTTCCATGATATTATGCATGCTTTGCATTTGGCATATTTGGTAACACTTGTGTGATGAAGCATTTTGATGTTGAAGATTTGGTTGATTCAAGAATGTGATTGAATGGTTGAGCTTCCATATTATTATAGTTGATTGAATGATAGATTCATGCTTATCATTTCAAAACCTTGTCATTTGGTCAAATATATTTTTGCTAAGTGATTTGAGAAGCAAAACGCATGTTTGAATAGGTTCAATGATGTATTTCATTGTGAACATGTTCATAGTGTTAATGCATAACTCATATATTTTGATTCTCAACTAACCTCTTGGTTTATCATGTTTTTCAGGATGCAAAATCATTGTTGATCTTCATGGGATTATGGTAACATTTAATCAATTATTTCCCTTTGGTTTGAGGGAGGTTTTAGTTATTTTTTAAACTCAAACTGTCTTACAGTCTTCACCATTTTCAATCCAACCATTGGATCTCCCTCTAAAAATTTTATGTTGTAGCTCTGGGAGTCCTCTTTCCAACGCCTCCAGTCTTGCTTCGATCGGAGTTCGGAGCTAGGAGAATTAATTCCTACCGCCGGAGCGCGCAGTGCTGTTTTTTATGTAATCTGCCTGAAAGGGTCGACCCCTGGGGTCGACCCAGAGGGTCGACCCCAAGGGTCGACCCCTGTAACACAGGGTGCTTTTTTGTTTTCCAGCACCCTGATGCCGAGGGTCGACCCCAAGGGTCGACCCCTTCCGGACGGGACTTCCGAAAGTGTTTAAAACCCTTTGAAAACCCTTTCAAACATTACCATACTACCCCCTATTAGTTTCTATTGTTATTAAGGTGTTTTTAACATGTATTAGGAGGGTTTTATGAGTCTTTTCCCCACCCCTTGAGTTGCTTATATAAGAGTTACGAATTTGGGAAGTGATAACCCTAATGCTCATTTGCTCTTTCGTATAGGTGAAGAAAAAGAGGAGAACGTGCTGGAGCTCTTCCAAGGAGGATATCATCTACTTTCGTGAAGATCTGGAGATCGTGGAAGAAGAAGAAAAGGTGCGGATCGAAGAGAGGATCAAGAAGACGTAAGGATCGTCTTCATCCGGCTTCCCTCCAACTCGTGGTTCAAGGAACATCATCAACCGACCTTGAAGAACAAAGGGGGATCACTTCTATGTCTTCTATCAGTTCTTTGTGATGTATTCTATGATCTATATTTTGGGTTTGAGCATGCCTGAATATTTGTGTTCATTTTCTGAACATTAGAGATATTTGTGTGTGTGACCGGTTGTGTATACGGTCGTGTTTGATCGCCTTCGTGCGATCGTGTTTATGTCTTTGTGCTGCGGTTGTTGCAGCGTGTGTGTGTTGTGATCCGGTCGTCGGATCGTGTGTGTGTGTGTGTTGTGATCCGGTCGTCGGATCGTGTGTTGTGTTTGTGATCCGGTCGTCGGATCGTGTGGGAGACTTCGTCTCCGTCTGTGTGTGTGTTGGGGTGTGTCCCCGTGTGTGTGCGGGCGTCGTCCCGTGTGTGTTTGGAGCGTCGTCTCCGTTTGGGGATTTATCCCCGAGTGAAGCCTCACCGAGTTTGGTGAGGGGTGGACGTAGGGAACCCGTCGTGGTCCCGAACCACCTTAAAAATTCTGTGTCTTGTGGTTTGCTTTTGTGGATACGTGCTTAACTGTTTATATTGGTTGAATGTTCGTGTGTGAACGGTGAGATCGAGAGAACCTAGTTATCGTGTTTAGCTAATTCCTCAATCTTATCAATCTTGTTAATTCCGCTGTGCGCTAGTTTGTGTATTTTAATTGGACATAGTTTTAGTAGAAGGATCTATTCACCCCCCCTCTAGATCCGTGTTCTTGCACTACGGGACCCAACAATTGGTATCAGAGCGAGGCTCTGCAGTCCCTAGATCTCACGATCTACAGAGTGATCCTAGTGCATTCTATAATCATGAATTTTTCTGTTGAACACATGTCGATGAACTGCTTTCCTATTCTTAATAGTTCTGATGTTACTTCATGGATAGGTAAAATGTGTAGACTGATCAATTCAATTAATCCTAATCTTTGGAAGTTAATTTATGATGGTCCTCACATATTGCCTTGAGATGAGACCAAGTGGTCTAGTCAAGATAAATTGAAGAACCATGAAAATGTCATTGTCTTAAGTTTATTGAAAATTGCCATTGATACTCATATGTTTCCATTTGTTTCTTCTTGTAGAACGGCGAAGGAGCTTATGGATCAGTTGATCAAAGCTCAAGAGATGGAAGGGCAAAAAGGCTTCATGGCCGACGATGCTGATCAATGCCGTGGTGAAAATGTTGATGAGGTAAATGTAGATTCCTTTAAAATCCACTTAAACAAAGAAATATTAAGTGAATGAATAAAGCATGAAATAGCACGAGGTGCTAAGAGGAGTGTGTGATCGCCAGAGACGCGAGGCCTCAAAATATAATAATGAAAAAAAATATGGAGGGATCGCGAAGAATACCTTTGAAAGTGCGGGGATGTGAGTGCTTCCTTTCTCTTCTAGATCGGCCGGCCGATGAAGAGAGTTCTTGCTTTTATTACCCTTGCAAAAAAGACAAACACCAATAAAAAATTGAATTAGAAATATGGTGAGTGTAGCATCAAATTCTATATATAAAGATGAGCATGAAAATATGGTGAAGAACACACCTTAAGGGTGGTTGCCCTTAAACCCCTATGCAAAGAGGGTGGGAAAATATATGATGAATGCTATGGGTAAGATAAGGAGATGTGCAAGAGTGCGTTGTGGGTGACTTTCTCAACACGGTTGAACAATAAAGAAACTCAATAGGAGATGGACATGCATGCATATGAACGATGCAATAAACAAAAGAAAATAAAAATAAAGAGGAGGAGCCTGTGCGTTGACTTTGATGTTCAAGGGGGAGGAAGCCTTCAAAAGATGAAGCTTGATGCAACGTGCAGCTTCTCCTTCAGCCAAACGATAGAAGCAACAACCTGCAAGAAAAAAAAATAGAAGAAGAAGAAAAGCGGAGGGGGAGAGTCCAACCGATTAACAGAGCCAATGGCTCTGTTAAATAGAATCGGAGGAGATAAACATGGGCAAGAGTCCAATAAGGGGGAAGGATAAGAATGGGCAAGAGCCCCAATCAAGGCAGAAGTCTAACGAAGCAAGGACTCTCTGGGGAAAGGGCTGCGAAGCCAGCAGATGAAACACGCCCTTGGTCAGGGCGTCAATTCAAGAATTGACGACCTGTCAAGGGGCGTTAATTCAAAAAACGCCCTGGGACAGGGCGTTTCTTCCTGGATTAATTTTTAGAAATAAACATTTCTTTTATTTAGAAATTGTGAAAGACGCCTCAACTCTGAAAATGAAGAACTCTCTAATGAGGAATGGCAAATGGCATATGCTACGCTGTATGATAGATGCAAGAAACTCAAATCTGAAAATAAAAACTTGAAAAGGAAGATTAATGAGAATGTGCATGATAATCCTTCCTGTGAAAATTGCAAAACTTTGGAGTCAAAGATTGAGAACCTAGAATATGAAAAAGAACTTCTAGAATCCAAAGTTGAATTATTTTCAGATGAGATGTCTTGTATGAATGAGGAGCTTGAGATGTTTAGAAAATCTAATACTGCTCTTGAAATTGATATTGATTCCCATGATTTGCTTGATCAAAATAAACACTTGTTGTCTAAGATTTCATTGCTTGAAGAAACACAAAAACATCTTAAAAGCAAGCTAGCATCTCTTTCTGATGATGATAAAATGTTTGATAAATTGCTTGACAATGAAATTGACAACAAGAGGATCATGATTGAAAATGAGGAGCTCAAAAAGCATAATGGTACTATGCTAATTCAGATTTCTCTACTTGAAAGTAGGTTGAAAAGCTCTGATAAACTTGAAAAGCAAAATGCTTTGTTGAAATCTGAAAATGAACAAATGCTTGCTAAGATTTCAAAACTTGTTGAAACTGAGAAAGTCCTTGAGAAATTGACTGAAAAACTACATTCCATGAATGTTGAAAATAAAGAACTCAAGGATGAAAATGAAAGTTTCAAATCTGTGAATTGCTTGTTGAATGAGAAAGTTTGTGCATGTGAAGAAGAAATCACGAGTGCCGAATTGCATGTTTCTGCTCTTGAAGAAGAAGTGCAAAGCTTAAAAGATGATTTGTCTAGATTTGTCAAAGGGAAGGAGAACTTAGACACATTGCTAGGTGTTAAAGTGAACTTTCAAAAAGAGGGTCTTGGTTACATTCCGGTGAACAAAAAATCTTTTGAATCAAAAATGAAAACCTCTTTTGTTCATGTCTCCAACATTCCTAGCACCTCCAAAACACCTCCTCCCGTTGCTCAAGTGAAAATTTCTGAAAATGATTTTGATAAAAAGAAAAATCTTAAGAAAAAGCCTTCCATGTCAAATAGATCTCAAAAATCAAAGTTCAATGTTGAATGCTTCTATTGTGGCATGTTTGGTCATGTGATGGATGATTGTGTTGTCATGAAAGAGGATGACAAACTTGCATGCAAAAAGAAAAATGTCTCATGCTTTTATTGTCACAAACTTGGCCATGTCATGGATGATTGCTTTGTGAAACAAAATGATGATCGTGCCATGAATGCTAAGTTTAACCTTCAAAGAAAATTCAGAAATGAACATGCTTCCCATACTAAAAGGTTTGCATCCCATAAGAGAAACTTGTTCATAAACACTCATGCAAATAATGGAAAGTCATTCCGTAGACGCACATCTCCTTGTTGCTTTCATTGTGGGAAGTACGGACATCTTATGAAAGAGTGTTGGCTTTTGAAAACAGAAAACTTCCATGCTTCTAGAATGCATGCTAGGTCTAATTTTGTTAAATCTAGACCTTTTGAAAATAGAAGATGGAATGGACTTGTAACTTCCTTTACTCCAAAAAGGAAGTCTTTTGGTAAAACTACTTTTCCTCAATGCCGTTATTGTGGAAACCATGGACATATCATTGAGAATTGCAGGATCATGAAGAATGATGATGTTGTAGCAATGAAAAGGAAGAAAGCATTTGGTGGCAATGCTACCAACCTCCAGGGACCCAAAAAGGCTTGGGTGCCCAAATCTGTTGAATGAATTATTTTGGATGCAAGTGTGCCTTGAGGTAAATAAAGAATGAAAGGGGTTCCAATAAAGGGAACAAGGCACACTCATATGGTAAAATCCCAACTTTGCTTCTTCACTGTCAAACTTGATGATTTTGATGTTTTGGAATGAGATCTTGGTGTGTTCTCATGTTCTGCTCTAATTTCTTCACAAGCCACATATGTCTTCAATGGATGAATATTTGGTATATCAAATGGTGGTTAGAGAAGGTTGGACTACGTTCAACTGGATACTTCCACTAAGCGTGATGGTGGTCTTCGGACCTATGTTCTCCGTCTAGTACCAAAATTCAGAAGTTGAATTATATGGCTTATAAGGAATCTTGTGTTGTGAATGAAATCAATTTGCCTTTGATTTGAATAGCTTTCAAATTGAATCTTAAAAACTCTCTTGTTTCATAAGGTAAAATTCTCTGAGCTATGGACTTGCTTGATCAAATGCAACAATTGATATTGAATGTTGACCATGGCTCAGTTTAAAGCTCATTGACCATATGTGATTGATTTGCCAAATTGATAAGTTGTTTGACATGTTCAGAAATCTACTCTTGATAATAGTTGTTCAAACACTTATCTTTCTCATTTGCTAAATTTTGTGTGAAATCTGTTGGAAACTCGGTTATTTGCATATTCACACATGCAGGGCGTATCATGTTTAAACTGAAGCTTATGTCTCATGAAATATTATTTTTGAATGATCATGGTTGAACATTTGGGTTCTAAGGGACATGGCTTTTCATGATGAAATCTGAAATAAAATGCTCATGATTCAGTGCCAAAATCATTGAAAATCCATCTCATGCATTCACATGGTTCATGCTTTTCTTATATGTTCAAGTCATTACAAAAAACTGAAAACTTACATAAAAAGAATGCATTCGCATCTTTGCATATCATTCATATACTATGCATATAAAATGACAAAAAGATGCATATTGCATATTCATGCATATAGAGCATATGTATATATTTCATGATAATCGCATATCTTGACTCATGAATGCTTGCATGAATACTTTCATCAATCCTTGCATGCTTGTAAGTATTTACCCTATGAAATCAATTCTTGATCTTTCTAAGACCTCACCTCCTTGATAAATAACAATGCAGTGATTTTATTCATATGTGATCCATGTCATATATTAAGGGGGAGGATTTGATTCGACCGTGCATACATTTAGGGGGAGTCATAGCTATGTCTTGTCGAATTTATTTTATACATGTAAAATAAAAATTTACCCCCACACTCTTGCACATAATGAATTCAATGAATTTCATTGATAAGGATTTAAGAAATTCTTTCCAACACTCTAAAGGGAACTTGAATCTCTACATGGACATTAAAGAGTAATCGTGAGGAAAAAACTGCCTACCCCACAAAACATTCAATAAGTGGTATGTGGATCCGAGTAACCGGGAATCCCCCCTGAAACAAAGGAGGAAACTCGTGTCAAAAGGAGAAACAAAAATCCATTTGTGTGACGAATCCAAGTAGCCGGGAATCCCCATTGAGACATATGAGGAAACTCGCGTCGAAAGTGAAGTCTATTAAAAGAAAAATTCGGGGTTGTGCGAAGCTACCGAAAGTCGAGAATCTAAAGCGAAAGTGTAGAGATGAGATTACCTTCTAGTGTTCTTTAGAAAATCTGAAAATCCATATGTTTTGAAGCTCATTAGTCATTGCCTCACATTTCACATGGGCATTTTTGTGATGTATATATCTTATGAATTTGCCTACACTCATGGTTTATGTAGTACTCCTAGTTGTGTATGCACAAATCTCTTAGTTATGCTTCATGTCTTACATTCTTGAATTTGAATCACATGCTCTTTTGTTAACCCGTGCCTCATTTAGGGGGAGTTACTATATGTAATATTTGTGTGCATGACGATTGTGCTTGTGTGCTTGCATGTTCATGCATTCCCCTTGAGTCTAATTCTGAGCATAAACCTTACATTAGAAGGATAGAAGTCATCATGTGCATAGCTTCATAAATTGCATGATTAGCATTCACATAGTGTATATTCAGTGCTAATTTGCATATTTGCATATTTGACATTTTCAGCATGCATATAGGTCCTTCATGATATCATCTTGATCAAATCCATACTTTTCAACAATTGGCACAGTTCATTTTGAAATGCATATTCTGAACACTTCTTGTTGCTTAAATGCCAAAATGAGTTCAACCAACAAATGGTATCATGATCTACAAATGCTATCTTTGAGGCTCTCTCTCTTCGAGAATTGAAATTGCCTATGTTTGTGCCTTTATCTTGATCACACACTTGGTATCATATATTTGAGCCTCTATCTTGTTCATGTTATGTCATATGCTCCCTTGTCTTTTTGTAGATGACAAAAAGGGGGAGAATGATTGGTGTGTACTAAATGGTGTATGAATGTTGTTGTCTTAGGAGTCTTGGGGAGAATGTGTATGCTCAATGTTTGCACATGTTTTCAACACATGTTTTCAAAATCTGTATTATCACACACATCGTTTTGTCATCATCAAAAAGGGGGAGATTGTTGCATCCCATAGTTCGTGCTTGGTTTCAATGATATCAAAACGATTGTGTTTGTGTGTGTACGTGTTTCATTGAGCAACATGTTGTATATCTTGATTTTATGAGTTGAAAGATGGAGTCAATGGTTACTCTTGAAAGCCATGTGAACTCTCGGTGTTTAAGGAACTAATGTTATATTTATGTTGGTTTGTAGGAACACGACTTCATGGCTGATACTTGGAATCTTAAGGAGTCCATCAATGAAGCTCTTCTTCTTAAAGGGAGTTAACTCTATTCATGTTTAAAGTTATGTGAATGATTTGTATTTAAGGATCTCATGCCTTGAATATTTTGATTTGCAGGATCAAAATCCATGCTTCATGTTTGGAACTCAAAGGAGTGCGTCAATGAAGATCTTATTGAAAAAAGGGGGTTGCTTCTCTCATTGCATTGCAATGATTCTTCTACATTTCATTCATTTCATCTAATAACTTTCAACGTCTTGGTTGGATATTTTCATGCATTTTCTTCATAATATTTTTGGACTTGAAATATTCATACAAGACTTCATGAAAGTTGGTTCCATATTGCTCATGTATTGGATGAATGATTGGTCATGTGTACTTTGCTCTAAAAGCTTGAGTTAATGACTTCTGTATGAAAGAATTGCATGAAGATGACTTTTCTGGAGATGACTTCTTTTGGGTCTTAATCTATGAGATTGTGTTCACTGAACACACATTTCTAATTGACTGATAGTGACATATCATTCATAGAGTTATTGTGATTTCAATATGTGCATGAATTTGTGAAACATACTTGGAAGAATGCACATGCCCTGTACTCATGAGAAAGCATGTTTGCATGATTGGTATATACTGATGTGTGAGATGCATGTGAAGACAATGTTCCTCTTGGATAATGCTTCATGAATGTTAGCTCTTAATCAACAAGAATGCCATTTGAATGAATGTGGTTCCATGATATTATGCATGCTTTGCATTTGGCATATTTGTTAACACTTGTGTGATGAAGCATTTTGATGTTGAAGATTTGGTTGATTCAAGAATATGATTGAATGGTTGAGCTTCCATATTATTATAGTTGATTGAATGATAGATTCATGCTTATCATTTCAAAACCTTGTCATTTGGTCAAATATATTTTTGCTAAGTGATTTGAGAAGCAAAACGCATGTTTGAATAGGTTCAATGATGTATTTCATTGTGAACATGTTCATAGTGTTAATGCATAACTCATATATTTTGATTCTCAACTAACCTCTTGGTTTATCATGTTTTTCAGGATGCAAAATCATTGTTGATCTTCATGGGATTATGGTAACATTTAATCAATTGTTTCCCTTTGGTTTGATGGAGGTTTTAGTTATTTTTCAAACTTAAACTGTCTTACAGTCTTCACCATTTTCAATCCCACCGTTGGATCTCCCCATAAAAATTGTATGTTGTAGGTCTGCGAGTCCTCTTTCCAACGCCTCCAGTCTCGCTTCGATCGGAGTTCGGAGCTAGGAGAAATAATTCCTGCCGCTGGAGCGCGCAGTGCTATTTTTTATGTAACCTGCCTGAAAGGGTCGACCCCAAGGGTCGACCCCTAGGGTCGACCCCTGTAACACAATGTGTTGTTTTGTATTTTCCAGCAACCTGTTGCCCGAGGGTCGACCCCTTCCGGACGGGACTTCCGAAAGTGTTTAAAACCCTTTGAAAACCCTTTCAAACATTACCATACTACCCCCTATTAGTTTCTATTGTTATTAAGGTGTTTTTAACATGTATTAGGAGGGTTTTATGAGTCTTTTCCCCACCCCTTGAGTTGCTTATATAAGAGTTACGAATTTGGGATGTGATCAACCCTAATGTTCATTTGCTCTTTCGTATAGGTGAAGAAAAAGAGGAGAACGTGCTGGAGCTCTTCCAAGGAGGATATCATCTACTTTCGTGAAGATCTGGAGATCGTGGAAGAAGAAGAAAAGGTGCGGATCGAAGAGAGGATCAAGAAGACGTAAGGATCGTCTTCATCCGGCTTCCCTCCAACTCGTGGTTCAAGGAACATCATCAACCGACCTTGAAGAACAAAGGGGGATCACTTCTATGTCTTCTATCAATTCTTTGTGATGTATTCAATGATCTATATTTTGGGTTTGAGCATGCCTGAATATTTGTGTTCACTTTCTGAACATTAGAGATATTTGTGTGTGTGACCGGTTGTGTATACGGTCGTGTTTGATCGCCTCCGTGCGATCGTGTTTATGTCTTTGTGCTGCGGTTGTTGCAGCGTGTGTGTGTGTTGTGATCCGGTCGTCGGATCGTGTGTGTGTGTTGTGATCCGGTCGTCGGATCGTGTGTTGTGTTTGTGATCCAGTCGTCGGATCGTGTGGGAGACTTCGTCTCCGATCCGTGTGTGTGCGGGCGTCGTCCCGTGTGTGTTTGGAGCGTCGTCTCCGTTTGGGGATTTATCCCCGAGTGAAGCCTCACCGAGTTTGGTGAGGGGTGGACGTAGGGAACCCGTCGTGGTCCCGAACCACCTTAAAAATTCTGTGTCTTGTGGTTTGCTTTTGTGGATACGTGCTTAACTGTTTATATTGGTTGAATGTTCGTGTGTGAACGGTGAGATCGAGAGAACCTAGTTATCGTGTTTAGCTAATTCCTCAATCTTATCAATCTTGTTAATTCGTTGTGCGCTAGTTTGTGTATTTTAATTGGACATAGTTTTAGTAGAAGGATCTATTCACCCCCCCCTTTAGATCCGTGTTCTTGCACTACGGGACCCAACACCTAGTGGATCCTTAGACCCTTCATATTCACTTCACTTCTTCGAGGGAGTCCGCTACCACACCCCTTCCCCACGGGCCGGGTCGTCTATGCCCACCACGCCCATACACTTACAAGATACACCATCATCTAGGGAGATACTCTTGGCCCTCCCACATCCACATCCCATATGCATGCATGGCCCACCTTAGGAGGTCTAGGATTTCCGCATGATGTCAACCACCGGTTACGTCAGATGCATGCATGGCATACGTTCGGGTGTCCTGGTCCACCGTCACCCCTGTATGGGTCGGACTAACATTAGGCGTGTCTAGGGTCATAGATGAGTCGGTATGCTTTTTCTTTGTGTGGTATGTCTGTTTGCATGTGTCTTGTGCAAGCTCATCGATGTCAGTCCCTTATGAGTGTGAAGCGAGTAGACTCACTTGATGAGTATGGGATCGGTTCTATATCTACACCCGCATCTAGTCACCTATAGGGACTCAGCGGTGATTCCTAGTGAGTCTTCAAGCCGCCACCTCCCCTTTTGAGAGTGCCCCACTCGGAGTGTCCACCTCTAGCCCATAGCAGCTTATGCATATCGAGTATATATGGAATGAGCAGGTGATAGTCACTTGGAGTGGAGCATATCCGCGTTACTTGGCACGGTGACGGATCCGCCGGAGTACTCGAGCAGCCATACCCCTTACTCGACGGGGTCGAGTTCCTCCCACCCGGGGAGAGTTGATGGGAATCGACGCCGAGCATGTACATTTTATTTTATATTTATGTCCTTTAGTTTATTTTTATATCCATGGGAAAGTATATGCACAATTGTAAGACTTTATAAGTCAATGCGTCATTCCCTTGGATTGTGTGAGTTTTTATGCAATTGTGTAGTAGGTCCAGCTAGAGAGCCCACAGCCCTTTCCCATTGGTCCACCTAGGCCATGTGGGGCTGGTCAAACCATCCTAGGTGGCCATCTAGAAGGTTTGAATGTCAATTGACCACATGGGAGACAAGTGGATTAAAAATTCAAAGGTAGACTACCTACCTCACCTACATTGTCCCCCCATTAGAATTAATTAGGAATTTCATTTTTTTATTTTATTTGGATCAAATATGAAGTCCCTTAAATGCCCCTCCAGATCCTAGATCTAAGGGTATTCATGGTCTTTTTTTATTTATTATATAAGTCATGTATTTCTATTATTTAGAATTAATGAAATGAGAAAAAGCATTGTGCAAGAGCCCCCCCTTGAGTGAATTTCGACCTCCCCTCTCTCTCCCTCTGGTTTCTTCATACCCAACCCCCATTCTAGAGTGATATCTCCTCCCCCTCAATCTCTGAGTTCATCGGTGCCGCCGCCGCTGCCGTTCGTGCCGCCATCGCGCCGCCGCGAAGCCGTCTTCGGTGTTCTGTCCATTCAGGACAGAGGCAATTTCCCCGAATTTCTGCTCCCACCTCCCACCTCCTCTGGAGCTGAAATTTTCAGGATTGGTTCACCTCTCGAACCCTTATCTTCACAAAACATTTCAAGTCATATTTCTTTCATTTGGTATTTTTCCATTTTCGTTCAAACTGTCATTCTAGTTCAGCCAGATCTCTATCTACAATGATAGTTTTCCTGAGTTTTCCATTTCCCGACCAACTTTTGATTTTTCTTGGAGTCCCAAATTTTACTGGGAGTTCTGTCCGCCCTCTTCTACCTCTCCAAATTTTCGTGGAGTTTAGAAAGTTCGTTTCATATTTTTAGAAATTCCTGTTCCAACTCATCTACAGTTTTGTCTGCATCAGTCCAGATCCGACCACAGCCTAGTGTAAACTCTCTATAAAATCCAGGCCACCATATTTTCCAGATCTAAAAATAGTCATGGTTTCTTCTCTTGATTTCCTACAACGTTTCTGAAGAACACAACTTCAGATTCGGATGTCCACCTTACGGTCAAAGGCAATCCACAGGAAAGTTCCCTGTTGATCTGAGAGTTCAGGTACTATACAACAGCAGCTTAAAAAATAGTTAAGGCCCAGATCAATGAAAATCCAGCATATCTCTCTAGACATATCTTGAAGGATTTCGACGCAGCTTTCCAACGGCACTAGTTTCGTCGCAATCCGACATCGGTGCTGGTCGCAGCAATCAATCTCGTCGGGTCGCGCGCTGAAAAACAGAACCGGCAGATCCGTGGCCGGTTATTCCGACCGGTGCCGATCGGAGCCACCCGACCTCCGGCCGGCGAACCAGAGCGTCTCCATCCTAGGGAGTGCTCATCCGGGCATCCCCCACTACAGCGGTGCCACCGGGTCCCACACGGCCCCTCCGGACAGCACGTGGGCCCCACAGTCACGAGTTCGGGTGCTGCTGAAGCTACGCGAGAAGCCGCCCGTCAACCTGAAATCGATCCTCCCGGGCCCCATTGTGTCGCCCTTTACCTCCCTGCGTGGAGTGGGCCGTAAATCATTGCTGTAATCTTCATGTATTAACTGTCCCGGGAGTACGAGTTCGGCCGGGTCCGTCGTCCCCACGCCGAGAGCGTGGAGGTATCGTATTCGCTCCTATACTCGGCATTTTGCTTACTTCATATATATTTGTTTATGCCGCTGCTAGAGAGCATGTGTAGGGGTATCTAGCTCGCTATATTTTGTATCAGGGCGTCCTTTCATCAAGAAACGCCCCAGGTCAGGTCGTGTTTTAAAACACGCCCTTCACCAGGTCACGAATTTATAAAATAGGTAAAATGGGGAGAAATAGATAAAATGGGGAGACACGCCCTGGATCAGGCCGCGTTTAAAAACACGCCCCTCTCTAGGGCGTTAATTTAAAAAAGAGGGAAAGGGGAGAAAATCCATGAAAAATGGAAAAAAACACTCAAATAAGCTAATTTGAGGGTTAAATGGGGCATTACAAGGTAATATGAGAAATACTCAAAGTAATGTCAATTTTGGCGTGTCTACAGCTGCCCCGCCTTGGCGTCTGCTTTGCAAGGGAGCAGAGCAAACTGAAAAGTAGATGCCAAGGTGTGATCAGACACGCAATCAACATCACTTGATGAGAATCAAATCAAAAGCACGAGACGAAGCAATCCCGGGAAATTCAATGAAATCAACGATGTTTGGATAAAAGGGGAGATGTGCATGCGGTGCACGAAGGAGATAAAATAAAATGATCAACTTCCAGCGCGGTGGAAGTACCCCAGGTCACAAACCTGTAGGTTTCACCATTGGGGAGCGGTTACCAGCTAGTGGACGTGCTGCAGCCAAGGTGGATCAAAGGGAAATGATTAAAAATAAGATGATAAAAATCCAAACAAGGAGCTCTTGAGAAAAGACCCAAACCAGCGACAAATCGAACTGAGGACTCAATTCGGCAATGAAAATCTCATATTGAGAAAGATTAAGATCAATTCAACTCTCAACATCAGCTTATCAGAATGATTTTCCAATGTTAATTCAAAGTCCTACATGAATGCATGCTGGGCTAAAGGGAAAATATCAAATGAAAATATAATATAATCAAGGATAATATTGTTAAACTGCCCAGACTGGGTCAAGAAACCAATTCTGCGAGCTGATACTAAGCCGAAGCCCGTTTATCCACGCACCAACTCGTAAAAAGGGAACCATCGTCCCCAGTCTCGGACGGCTCAACGGCCTATCCGTGTGACTAAGACTTCTCTGGAATCATCATTGTTTTTGATGAAGGGGAACTCAAATTCCAGATTTACCAAAGCCACAAGGTCCTTGATATAATCTAGTAACATATGTAACATATAGTAGAATGCATACAGGAGATGGTGATATCAATAAGTATGGGAACTGAGAAATGAGCTGCAAGCACCGTGGGGCTTGGAGTGATGATGCCCAGTCGGTGGGACCAAGAGCTTCTTATCCTGCGCTCAAAAATTCATCAGCCAAGATATAAAAGATAACAAGCAATGAATAAGGCATTTAATCATAGCATGCATAGCATGAATCAAAGCATTAATAGCATGTATATGGCATGAATAGCATTGCATTGCAAAACATCATTGTTTGTCGTTTGTCATGAGGATGACAACTTGGCTAATCAAGATTTGGAGTTGAATGATCAGAATGATAATGCCCATTGGCGGAGTAATCAGATGAAACGAGCAGGAGTTGACTAAAAAAAGATTTGGAGATGAATAATCATGAGATATGATAATCAGAATGATATAGGGAGATGATGCCCCTGGGTGGCATATCATGAGAATATTGGGAAGAATCAATAGATTGATAGCAATAGGTGGAGAGAGGACCCATCCCGTGCTCTCGGTCCTTACAAAGTTGTTCCTGCAAAACACCATCAAAAAATACAATGCAAATTTTTGGATTTTGGAAATATGTAAATTTTTATGAGTTTTGGAATATGCAAATTTTTATGAGTTTTGAAATATTTGAATTTTTATGGAGATTTTTAGAAATATTTGAATTTTTGTTGGGATTTTGATCGGGAAATATTCAATTTTTTTTGGATTTTGGCTTAGACATTGTTAATGCAGCATCAAAGGGTTGTTTTGAACCACTGGCTAGGGGTCCTTGTTCTTTCCCTTTTCGCTAAAACTGCCCAAAGCTGGACGTGCATTGAAAGTGGCATCCTATAACCGACCGTCTTTGATCAACGGTGCCCCTACCAAGGCCATACCTGAGAAACATTCGGTCTTGGAGGGAGAAGAGAAGAACAATTGTGACAAGCTTTGTGCAGGATGGGAGATATCGGGACTTGAATTCCTTCCAAGGTGTTCCCTTCAAAGAGGTAGTCTGTTGTGCCGGGGCTTTGTGCCTTTAATTTTTAGACCCTTGACATGCATACGACCAGGGTTCTCCCTGCGGGGACTTTGCCACTCTTGTCATGCCATAATTCACAATCTTGCTTTTATCGAAATTCTGACTTGATTTTCATAATAGCCCTTTTGGCGAGATGTATATCATGAAATTCATATTTAGTTTGGGTCAAGACTGCCCCTATTTGAGACTCCTCTCGTATTGGGGATTACCAAGGTTGGTCATCTCATCCGTCAACCTCTTGCCCCTGCATTCGGCCGAGTAAAGAAGAGAAAAGACTTTCAGATATACTCATGGCATGGCCAAAGTAGCAACGGTGTTTAACCAAAGGAGCCGGCTAAGGAGGCCGTGAAGTGTGTGCGGTGCCCAGCTAAGGGTTACTCTTAACAAGCAGGGAGAGAATGTTGAATTCCCAGCGCGGGGTTCTTATTAACCAAGGTGCTGCAGAAGCAAGCCTAAAGGACTCTTTTTAAGAATGATTACAATTAAACAAAAGCTTAAGATAAAGGTTTAAAACACCACTCTTAATCTTGTTAGGAAGCACTTCATTTTGAAAATCATGCGTGAAGTAATGAGATAATGATATCATATAAATGCATACTTACGCCAATATGTTACCTTGCAACCTTTGTAGAAGCAGCTGTCGCGAGAGGTTGATCATCGTGGGATAGTCCTCTTAGGCAGATAAAGGATTGGAAGCAAAGGATTGAAAGTGGCTTAACAAGAAGGAGTGGTGCCAAGACCAGACTCAGACGAATAAGGAAAAAAGGAAAAGAGGCGAGGGCTAGAACTCCCTCACTAAGGCGCGGAGACCCTGATCACATGAACAGTCTACAGAAGAGAGGAGAATTAGAAGGAGGAGTGAGGACTAAAGCCTCGAAAGCAGTGGGAGAAAGGGCAGATGCCCAAGGCAGTGGATGTGGAAGAAGTTGGGTCGGACCCAGAATTAGGAGGAATTAGAAGAAGAAATTGGTAGATAGAAAGAGGCGGATCGGAGGGTCCGGAGGTGGAGGAGAATCATGAGAGAGAAAATCATCCGGAGGCTCCGGAGGGATGACAAAAGAAGGGACGCGATGCCCTGAGACGAAATAGGGAAAAAGATGATGGAAAAGGAAGAAAAAAATGAAGGAGGTGATGTTCTGAAGATTAGAAAGATGAATCGAAGGAAAGATGGAGGGTCCGGAGGTTCCGGAGGGAGCAAATGCCGAGGGACGCGATGCCTAGGGAGGAGAGAAAAATCCGGAGGTTCCGGAGGAATGAAATCAGGAAGGAGAAGGTGGAAAGGGGCGTCGTGCCCGAGGGAAAAGTCCGGAGGTTCCGGAGGAAGCGAATGGAAAGGGGCACGATGCCCGGGGAAAAGATGGAGACAATCAGGTGGAGAATCCGGAGGTTCTGGAGGAAGCAAACGGAAAGGGGCACGATGCCCGGGGAAAAGATGGAGACAATCAGGTGGAGAATCCGGAAGTTCCGGAGGAAGAATATAGAAAGGGGCGCGATACCCAAGAGAGAGAAATGAAGGAAGATCAGGAGGAAAATCTGGAGGTTCCGAAGGTAGCAAATGAGAAGGGGCGCGATGCCCAAGGGGAAAATCTGGAGGTTCCGGAGGAGGAAGGTGGAAAGGGGCGCGATGCCCGAGAGAAAGGTCCGGAGGTTCCGGAGAATGGAAAGGGGCGCGATGCCCGAGGGGAAAGTCCGGAGGTTCCGGAGGAGTAGAATCAGAAAGGGCGAGATGCCCAAAGAGGAGGAATAAAATTCTTGGAGGTTCCAGGGAGATAGCAGGAAAAGGGACGCGATGCCCCAGGGATAGTGGATAAAAAGATGAAGATGAATAAGACGGGAAGTGCGGAATATCCGGAGGTGCCGGAAGGCGGGGAAGATACGGGTTTGGAAACCCGGGAAGCAGGAGGTGCAAATGCATGCAATGGGATGGATGCGATGAATGCATGAAATGCAAAGAATATGAAGAGTGTGAAGGGCGAGAGGATGAGATCCTCCTCCTAACCCTGGGAATGGCCCATGAAGAAAAAGTGATAGAGATGGATGAATAGAAAGTGGAACAAATAAGGGATGGCCCCTTAGCATTAAGATAACTGCCCCTCCACGGCAGTGAAAGTGTATGAGAAATAGCCCCTGCCAAAGCTTCAATGGTGAATAACAACTCCCTTGGAGAGTGCAGAGTAATGGTGTGAGGGAGTTGGAAAGTTGGGCTCGGAAGCATTATGTTGCCGAGGAGTTCAAGATTTGGAAATTGGAACAAAGAGTGCCCTGCCCGGCCCTTACACAGCATCAATGCTTGGCATGGCGGCGACTTGGCTTCTTCGACCGTGCTTGGCACAATAACCCGGATTGGCATCCGGCAAATGAATTCTTGAATCTTGAATATCACGGCCATGGCCAAATCTGTCTTGCCCGGCTCTTGATCATCTTCGGCATATATACTTGTAGAAGCACCCACATTCCGAGTAGTAGAAGGAAGTGAAGCGGAGGCGAAAGGCTTTGTGAGTGGTGGAGGTATAATGGAAAGTGTTGGCGTAAGTGGAGGCGGAGGTTCAAACACATCGAGTTTCTCCCTTTGCTCGGAAGCAGTTGGGATTGGCTCGGGTGCAAAAAGGGGTGGATCCTGCTCAGGATTAGCCATGGGTAAGGGTAAAGGGTTACATGGTGGAATAGGCAAAGTGGGTTTTAAAGGGATAATAGAAGGCCGAGGTGACGGTAATGGGAGGTTAATTGGGGAAGGTTTAATGGTGGGTTCGATGGAGGCTAATGGTGTGGAGGTAGATGGCTTAACGGGTGGAGGTTTAATAGTGGAAGGCTTGGGGGAGGCCAGTGTTGCGGAGGTTAATGGTGTAACTGGAGGAGGTGTAATGTATGCGGTGTCAAGGATAGGAGGAGACTTACAATGTGCCGATGTGGGTGATTGAAGTATCGACCCATCATCGTAACACCAATTAGTCTCATAAATAGGGGTTGGATCAGGGATGATTTCATCTTGAGCAGGGGGTTCATCGAATAAAAATGGGGAAAGCGGAAAGTTAAGGAAACTCGGAAGGGGTGCCTGCGGAGCTTCATCATCATCGTATACTGCCTCGGATTCTTCGAATGCCGGCTCTTGCTTGCTTGAGCCGCCGACACCGTAATCATCTCTCCTGTCTTTCCATTCTCTCTCCATCTTTGTAATCTCGTCCAGAGCGGCATGGAGAGGATTGACTGGAGTAGGAGGAGCCGTGACCCTCTTTATTTGTTCCTCCATCAAAGTAATCTTATCAAGCAGAGATTGTTGGAGGGGTGTGACTTGAGCAACAGAAGGTTGGCAGGGCCTTGAAGGAGGAGGGGCCGTATAAAAAGGCCGTGGAGGGGAGTTGACGGGATGACCCGTAAAAGAACCCGGACGGGCCGGATTGCAAGGAGTAAATGGGCCTCGGGGCCGTGATGGAGGAGGAATAGAAGGAGACGGGTGTCGGACCACCCGAGGAGAATGAACAGGAGGAGATGGGTAATGGGCTACCCGATCAGGATTGGAAGGAGGAGGTGGGTGATGGGCCACCCGTGTAGAATTGGAGGGAGATGCATGAGATGTACCCTCAACGGCGGCCTTAAGGGCTTGGATCTGTTGAGGGGTAAGATGATCTAATGCATGCAAAATCTGGGAGACCTTCTCATCATTGGGACGAGAGGGCTTAATGGGAATAGTGGCTCGAAATTGAGTTGAAGGACCATTGGATTGGACATTGCCCAAGGGTCGGGCAACACCATAAGAGTGAGGACGTGGTCCTTTGAAAGTATGGTGAGAATTTTGAACATGTTGAAAGTGAGGATTATAAGAAGTGCAAGGTTGTGCATCCTCATGAATTGAATTAAACATGTTATTTTGTTTATAGTAAGCCATCATGCAATCAAAGTTCAAAATAATATGCAAAGAAGCACACAAAAGAGATGGTTACCTTGATTTGATTTGTTTGAACCTTGGTGAATTAAGGATTTTATCAAAGTTTTGAATGATTCACACAAGGGTGGGAAACCTAGTTTCAATATGGTTTGAACTCCAATGCCAACTAGGAACCCTCTCTCACCACGTTTAGGCCAACTAATTCGGGACTTCAAATGGTACAACCTGCCCGCGTCCGTGAGGGAATCCACGGGTGCGGGGACTTACGGAGGCTTGGAAAAGGGATTTCCAGTCCAAAGAGACGGAATGCTCAATGGAGGGTCGTCCCGATTCCAAGAGGGTGTGTGGATCCTAATGAAGAGGAGGGGGCCTCCCAAACCAAATGCAAATGTGAATGCAGCAGGGTAAACAGGCCAACCATAATAATATGATCAATCAACAAAGATAAGCATGAAATATCATGAAAACTCACCCACGGGAAGGGTTCTGGAAACCCACAGTAAAAACACGCCCTGGCAGGGGGCGCTACTAACAAAAGACACGATAGTGAGACTGTCGTGACTCAAAGCGAGGGGCCCAGGGGCAACGAAAAACACGCCTTAGAGTGAGGCGCTATAAATAAAAGGACGCCCATTGCAGAGGGCGTCAAATCACAAAATAACGCCTTGACCTGAGGCACTAATCAAAGAGAGACGCCCTGGAGGAGGGCGTGAATTCGCAAGCAGCGTAATAGCCCAAGGGAAAGCAATGATGCGCTGGAACACGCCCTGTCAGAAGGCGTTACAAATAAAGAAGACGCCCTGGGTTAGGGCGTTAAAACAAAAACGTGCCTCTGTCTAAGGCGTTAATTTCCTCTATCTCCAGAAAACTCCACGGCCATAAATATCAAACACTCACAGTCAGAGGCAATCAACAAATATATGAATTAAGATATTAGCATGCTCATCAAAATTTTTGGATAAGTGGAAATTCTAAAAAAAACCTATCAAACTGACAGATCACATGGGGAGAGTGCAATGCACAATGGAGGGCGCCCGAGGGGCACAAAGGAGGGGTACCGTGGGTACCAAAGGGAAAGGGCACGCGAGGGTGCCAAAGGGGAAAGGGGTAATAAAAAGAAGAACACAAAGAGTCTCACCGTGATCGCCAATTTGTAGATTCCTTTAAAATCCACTTAAACAAAGAAATATTAAGTGAATGAATAAAGCATGAAATAGCACGAGGTGCTAAGAGGAGTGTGTGATCGCCAGAGACGCGAGGCCTCAAAATATAATAATGAAAAAAACATGGAGGGATCGCGAAGAATACCTTTGAAAGTGCGGGGATGTGAGTGCTTCCTTTCTCTTCTAGACCGGCCGGCCGATGAAGAGAGTTCTTGCTTTTATTACCCTTGCAAAAAAGACAAACACCAATAAAAAATTGAATTAGAAATATGGTGAGTGTAGCATCAAATTCTATATATAAAGATGAGCATGAAAATATGGTGAAGAACACACCTTAAGGGTGGTTGCCCTTAAACCCCTATGCAAAGAGGGTGGGAAAATATATGATGAATGCTATGGGTAAAATAAGGAGATGTGCAAGAGTGCATTGTGGGTGACTTTCTCAACACGGTTGAACAATAAAGAAACTCAATAGGAGATGGACATGCATGCATATGAACGATGCAATAAACAAAAGAAAATAAAAATAAAGAGGAGGAGCCTGTGCGTTGGCTTTGATGTTCAAGGGGGAGGAAGCCTTCAAAAGATGAAGCTTGATGCAACGTGCAGCTTCTCCTTCAGCCAAACGATAGAAGCAACAACCTGCAAGAAAAAAAAATAGAAGAAGAAGAAAAGCGGAGGGGGAGAGTCCAACCGATTAACAGAGCCAATGGCTCTGTTAAATAGAATCGGAGGAGATAAACATGGGCAAGAGTCCAATAAGGGGGAAGGATAAGAATGGGCAAGAGCCCCAATCAAGGCAGGAGTCTAACGAAGCAAGGACTCTCTGGGGAAAGGGCTGCGAAGCCAGCAGATGAAACACGCCCTTGGTCAGGGCGTCAATTCAAGAATTGACGACCTGTCAAGGGGCGTTAATTCAAAAAACGCCCTGGGACAGGGCGTTTCTTCCTGGATTAATTTTTAGAAATAAACATTTCTTTTATTTAGAAATTATGAAAGACGCCTCAGGGAGAGGCGTTAATTGAAACACGCCCCAAAGAAGGGCGTCAATTAACATTTTTCAAAACATTTATTCTTTTTCAAAAATTACATAATTCCAGGAATTGACGCCCTCACCTCAGGGCGTCCTTTCATCAAGAAACGCCCCAGGTCAGGTCGTGTTTTAAAACACGCCCTTCACCAGGTCACGAATTTATAAAATAGGTAAAATGGGGAGAAATAGATAAAATGGGGAGACACGCCCTGGATCAGGTCGCGTTTAAAAACACGCCCCTATCCAGGGCGTTAATTTAAAAAAGAGGGAAAGGGGAGAAAATCCATGAAAAATGGAAAAAACACTCAAATAAGCTAATTTGAGGGTCAAATGGGGTATTACAAGGCAATATGAGAAATACTCAAAGTAATGTCAATTTTGGCGTGTCTACAGCAAACTCTGAAAATGAAGAACTCTCTAATGAGGAATGGCAAATGGCATATGCTACGCTGTATGATAGATGCAAGAAACTCAAATCTGAAAATAAAAACTTGAAAAGGAAGATTAATGAGAATGTGCATGATAATCCTTCCTGTGAAAATTGTAAAACTTTGGAGTCAAAGATTGAGAACCTAGAATATGAAAAAGAACTTCTAGAATCCAAAGTTGAATTATTTTCAGATGAGATGTCTTGTATGAATGAGGAGCTTGAGATGTTTAGAAAATCTAATACTGCTCTTGAAATTGATATTGATTCCCATGATTTGCTTGATCAAAATAAACACTTGTTGTCTAAGATTTCATTGCTTGAAGAAACACAAAAACATCTTAAAAGTAAGCTAGCATCTCTTTCTGATGATAATAAAATGTTTGCTAAATTGCTTGACAATGAAATTGACAACAAGAGGATCATGATTGAAAATCAGGAGCTCAAAAAGCATAATGGTGCTATGTTAATTCAGATTTCTCTACTTGAAAGTAGGTTGAAAAGCTCTGATAAACTTGAAAAGTAAAATGCTTTGTTGAAATCTGAAAATGAACAAATGCTTGCTAAGATTTCAAAACTTGTTGAAACTGAGAAAGTCATTGAGAAATTGACTGAAAAACTACATTCCATAAATGTTGAAAACAAAGAACTCAAGGATGAAAATGAAAGCTTCAAATCTGTGAATTGCTTGTTGAATGAGAAAGTTTGTGCATGTGAAGAAGAAATCACGAGTGCCGAATTGCATGTTTCTGCTCTTGAAGAAGAAGTGCAAAGCTTAAAAGATGATTTGTCTAGATTTATCAAAAGGAAGGAGAACTTAGACACATTGCTAGGTGTTAAAGTGAACTTTCAAAAAGAGGGTCTTGGTTACATTCCGGTCAACAAAAAATCTTTTGAATCAAAAATGAAAACCTCTTTTGTTCATGTCTCCAACATTCCTAGCACCTCCAAAACACCTCCTCCCGTTGCTCAAGTAAAAATTTCTGAAAATAATTTTGATAATAAGAAAAATCTTAAGAAAAAGCCTTCCATGTCAAATAGATCTCAAAAATCAAAGTTGAATGTTGAATGCTTCTATTGTGGCATGTTTGGTCATGTGATGGATGATTGTGTTGTCATGAAAGAGGATGACAAACTTGCATGTAAAAAGAAAAATGCCTCATACTTTTATTGTCACAAACTTGGCCATGTCATGGATGATTGCTTTGTGAAATAAAATGATGATTATCGTGCCATGAATGCTAAGTTTAACCTTCAAAGAAAATTCAGAAATGAACATGCTTCACATGCTAAAAGGTTTGCATCCCATAAGAGAAACTTGTTCATAAATACTCATGCAAATAATGGAAAGTCATTCCGTAAACCCACATCTCCTTGTTGCTTTCATTGTGGGAAGTACGGACATCTTATGAAAGAGTGTTGGCTTTTGAAAACAGAAAACTTCAATGCTTCTAGAATGCATGCTAGGTATACTTTTGTTAAATCTAGACCTTTTAAAAATAGAAGATGGAATGGACTTGTAACTTCCTTTACTCCAAAAAGGAGGTCTTTTGGTAAAACTACTTTTCCTCAATGCCGTTATTGTGGAAACCATGGACATATCATTGAGAATTGCAGGATCATGAAGAATGATGATGTTGTAGCAATGAAAAGGAAGAAAGTATTTGGTGGCAATGCTACCAACCTCCAGGGACCCAAAAAGGCTTGGGTGCCCAAATCTGTTGAATGAATTCTTTTGGATGCAAGTGTGCCTTGAGGTAAATAAAGAATGAAAGGAGTTCCAATAAAGGGAACAAGGCACACTCATATGGTAAAATCTCAACTTTGCTTCTTCACTGTCAAACTTGATGATTTTGATGTTTTGGAATGAGATCTTGGTGTGTTCTCATGTTCTGCTCTAATTTCTTCACAAGCCACATATGTCTTCAATGGATGAATATTTGGTATATCAAATGGTGGTTAGAGAAGGTTGGACTACGTTCAACTAGATACTTCCACTAAGCGTGATGGTGGTCTTCGGACCTATGTTCTCCGTCTAGTACCAAAATTCAGAAGTTGAATTATATGGCTTATAAGGAATCTTGTGTTGTGAATGAAATCAATTTGCCTTTGATTTGAATAGCTTTCAAATTGAATCTTAAAAACTCTCTTGTTTCATAAGGCAAAATTCTCTGAGCTATGGACTTGCTTGATCAAATGCAACAATTGATATTGAATGTTGACCATGGCTCAGTTTAAAGCTCATTGACCATATGTGATTGATTTGCCAAATTGATAAGTTGTTTGACATGCTCAGAAATCTACTCTTGATAATAGTTGTTCAAACACTTATCTTTCTCATTTGCTAAATTTTGTGTGAAATCTGTTGGAAACTCAGTTATTTGCATATTCACACATGCAGGGCGTATCATGTTCAAACTGAAACTTATGTCTCATGAAATATTATTTTTGAATGATCATGGTTGAACATTTGGGTTCTAAGGGACATGGCTTTTCATGATGAAATCTGAAATAAAATGCTCATGATTCAGTGCCAAAATCATTAAAAATCCATCTCATGCATTCACCTGGTTCATGCTTTTCCTATATGTTCAAGTCATTACAAAAAAATTGAAAACTTACATAAAAAGAATGCATTCGCATCTTTGCATATCATTCATATACTATGCATATAAAATGACAAAAAGATGCATATTGCATACTCATGCATATAGAGCATATGTATATATTTCATGATAATCGCATATCTTGACTCATGAATGCTTGCATGAATACTTTCATCAATCCTTGCATGCTTGTAAGTATTACCCTATGAAACCAATTCTTGATCTTTCTAAGACCTCACCTCCTTGATAAATAATAATGCAGTGATTTTATTCATGTGTGATACATGTCATATATTAAGGGGGAGGATTTGATTTCGACCGTGCATACATTTAGGGGGAGTCATAGCTATGTATTGTCGAATTTATTTTATACATGCAAAATAAAAATTTACCCTCACACTCTTGCACAGAATGAATTTAATGACTTTACTTGATAAGGATTTCAGAAATTCTTTCCAACACTCTAAAGGGAACTTGAATCTCTACATGGACATTAAAGAGTAATCGTGAGGAAAAAGCTGCCTACCCCACAAAAATTCAATAGGTGGAATGTGGATCCGAGTAACCGGGAATCCCCCCTGAAACAAAGGAGGAAACTCGTGTCAAAAGGAGAAACAAAAATCCATATGTGTGACGAATCCAAGTAGCCGGGAATCCCCATTGAGACATATGAGGAAACTCGCGCCGAAAGGTGAAGTCTATTAAAAGAAACAAAATCGGGGTTGTGCGAAGCTACCGAAAGTCGAGAATCTAAAGTGAAAGTGTAGAGAGGAGATTACCTTCTAGTGTTCTTTAAAAAATCTAAAAATCCATATGTTTTGAAGCTCATTAGTCATTGCCTCACATTTCACATGGGTATTTTTGTGATGTATGTATCTTATGAATTTACCTACATTCATGGTTTATGTAGTACTCCTAGTTATGTATGCACAAATCTCTTAGTTATGCTTCATGCCTTACATTCTTGAATATGAATCACAGGCTCTTTCGTTAACCCGTGCCTCATATAGGGGGAGTTACTATATGTACTATATGTGTGTATGACGATTGTGCTTGTGTGCTTGCATGTTCATGCATTCCCCTTGAGTCTAATTCTGAGCATAAACCTTACTTTTGAAAGATAGAAATCATCATGTGCATAATTTTATAACTTGCATGATTAGCATTCACATAGTGCATATTAAGTGCTAATTTGCATATTTGCATATTTGACATTTTCAGTATGCATATAGGTCATTCATGATATCATCTTGCTCAAATCCATCCTTTTCACCTATTGGCCCAATTCATTTTGAAATGCATATTCTGAACACTCCATGTTGCTTAAATGCCAAAATGAGTTCAACCAACAAATGGTATCATGATCCACAAATGCTATCTTTGAGGCTCTCTCTCTTCGAGAATTGAAATTGCCTATGTTTGTGCCTTTATCTTGATCACACACTTGGTATCATATATTTGAGCCTCTATCTTGTTCATGTTATGTCATATGCTCCCTTGTCTTTTTGTAGATGACAAAAAGGGGGAGAATGATTGGTGTGTACTAAATGGTGTATGAATGTTGTTGTCTTAGGGAGTCTTGGGGAGAATGTGTATGCTCAATGTTTGCACATGTTTTCAACACATGTTTTCAAAATCTGTATTATCACACACATCGTTTTGTCATCATCAAAAAGGGGGAGATTGTTGCATCCCATAGTTCGTGCTTGGTTTCAATGATATCAAAACAATTGTGTTTGTGTGTGTACGTGTTTCATTGAGCAACATGTTGTATATCTTGATTTTATGAGTTGAAAGATGGAGTCAATGGTTACTCTTGAAAGCCATGTGAACTCTCGGTGTTTAAGGAACTAATGTTATATTTATGTTGGTTTGTAGGAACACAACTTCATGGCTGATACTTGGAATCTTAAGGAGTCCATCAATGAAGCTCTTCTTCTTAAAGGGAGTTAACTCTGTTCATGTTTAAAGTTATGTGAATGATTTGTATTTAAGGATCTCATGCCTTGAATATTTTGATTTGCAGGATCAAAATCCATGCTTCATGTTTGGAACTCAAAGGAGTGCGTCAATGAAGATCTTATTAAAAAAAGGGGGTTGCTTCTCTCATTGCATTGCAATGATTCTTCTACATTTCATTCATTTCATCTAATAGCCTTCAACGTCTTGGTTAGATATTTTCATACATTTTCTTCATAATATTTTTAGGCTTGAAATATTCATAGAAGACTTCATGAAAGTTGGTTCCATATTGCTCATGTATTGGATGAATGATTGGTCATGTGTACTTTGCTCTAAAAGCTTGAGTTAATGACTTCTGTATGAAAGAAATGCATGAAGATGACTTTTCTGGAGATGACTTCTTTTGGGTCTTAATCTATGAGATTGTGTTCACTGAACACACATTTCTAATTGACTGATAGTGACATATCATTCATAGAGTTATTGTGATTTCAATATGTGCATGAATTTGTGAAACATGCTTGGAAGAATGCACATGCCCTGTACTCAAGAGAATTCATGAGAAAGCATGTTTGCATGATTGGTATATACTGATGTGTGAGATGCATGTGAAGACAATGTTCCTCTTGGGATAATGCTTCATGAATGTTAGCTCTTAATCAACAAGAATGCCATTTGAATGAATGTGGTTCCATGATATTATGCATGCTTTGCATTTGGCATATTTGGTAACACTTGTGTGATGAAGCATTTTGATGTTGAAGATTTGGTTGATTCAAGAATGTGATTGAATGGTTGAGCTTCCATATTATTATAGTTGATTGAATGATAGATTCATGCTTATCATTTCAAAACCTTGTCATTTGGTCAAATATATTTTTGCTAAGTGATTTGAAGCAAAACGCATGTTTGAATAGGTTCAATGATGTATTTCATTGTGAACGTGTTCATAGTGTTAATGCATAACTCATATATTTTGATTCTCAACTAACCTCTTGGTTTATCATATTTTTCAGGATGCAAAATCATTGTTGATCTTCATGGGATTATGGTAACATTTAATCAATTATTTCCCTTTGGTTTGATGGAGGTTTTAGTTATTTTTTTAAACTCAAACTGTCTTACAGTCTTCACCATTTTCAATCCAACCATTGGATCTCCCCTCTAAAAATTGTATGTTGTAGCTCTGGGAGTCCTCTTTCCAACGCCTCCAGTCTTGCTTCGATCGGAGTTCGGAGCTAGGAGAATTAATTCCTACCGCCGGAGCGCGCAGTGTTGTTTTTTATGTAATCTGACTGAAAGGGTCGACCCCTGGGGTCGACCCATGGAAGGGTCGACCCCAAGGGTCGACCCCTGTAACACAGGGTGCTTTTTTGTATTTTCCAGCACCCTGGATGCCGAGGGTCGACCCCAAGGGTCGACCCCTTCCGGACGGGACTTCCGAAAGTGTTTAAAACCCTTTGAAAACCCTTTCAAACATTACCATACTACCCCCTATTAGTTTCTATTGTTATTGAGGTGTTTTTAACATGTATTAGGAGGGTTTTATGAGTCTTTTCCCCACCCCTTGAGTTGCATATATAAGAGTTACGAATTTGGGAAGTGATCAACCCTAATGCTCATTTGCTCTTTCGTATAGGTGAAGAAAAAGAGGAGAACGTGCTGGAGCTCTTCCAAGGAGGATATCATCTACTTTCGTGAAGATCTGGAGATCGTGGAAGAAGAAGAAAAGGTGCGGATCGAAGAGAGGATCAAGAAGACGTAAGGATCGTCTTCATCCGGCTTCCCT
Organism: Amorphophallus konjac; assembly: GCA_022559845.1. NCBI lineage: Eukaryota > Viridiplantae > Streptophyta > Magnoliopsida > Alismatales > Araceae > Amorphophallus > Amorphophallus konjac. The sequence continues at coordinate 438,746,291 of CM040126.1, forward strand.
CCAACTCGTGGTTCAAGGAACATCATCAACCGACCTTGAAGAACAAAGAGGGATCACTTCTATGTCTTCTATCAGTTCTTTGTGATGTATTCTATGATCTATATTTTGGGTTTGAGCATGCCTGAATATTTGTGTTCATTTTCTGAACATTAGAGATATTTGTGTGTGTGACCGGTTGTGTATACGGTCGTGTTTGATCGCCTTCGTGCGATCGTGTTTATGTCTTTGTGCTGCGGTTGTTGCGGCGTGTGTGTGTGTTGTGATCCGGTCGTCGGATCGTGTGTGTGTGTGTGTTGTGATCCGGTCGTCGGATCGTGTGTTGTGTTTGTGATCCGGTCATCGGATCGTGTGGGAGACTTCGTCTCCGTCTGTGTGTGTGTTGGGGTGTGTCCCCGTGTGTGTGCGGGCGTCGTCCCGTGTGTGTTTGGAGCGTCGTCTCCGTTTGGGGATTTATCCCCGAGTGAAGCCTCACCGAGTTTGGTGAGGGGTGGACGTAGGGAACCCATCGTGGTCCCGAACCACCTTAAAAATTCTGTGTCTTGTGGTTTGCTTTTGTGGATACGTGCTTAACTGTTTATATTGGTTGAATGTTCGTGTGTGAATGGTGAGATCGAGAGAACCTAGTTATCGTGTTTAGCTAATTCCTCAATCTTATCAATCTTGTTAATTCCGTTGTGCGCTAGTTTGTGTATTTTAATTGGACATAGTTTTAGTAGAAGGATCTATTCACCCCCCCCTTTAGATCCGTGTTCTTGCACTACGGGACCCAACACCTAGTGGATCCTTAGACCCTTCATATTCACTTCACTTCTTCGAGGGAGTCCGCTACCACACCCCTTCCCCACGGGCCGGGTCGTCTATGCCCACCACGCCCATACACTTACAAGATACACCATCATCTAGGGAGATACTCTTGGCCCTCCCACATCCACATCCCATATGCATGCATGGCCCACCTTAGGAGGTCTAGGATTTCCGCATGATGTCAACCACCGGTTACGTCAGATGCATGCATGGCATACGTTCGGGTGTCCTGGTCCACCGTCACCCCTGTATGGGTCGGACTAACATTAGGCGTGTCTAGGGTCATAGATGAGTCGGTATGCTTTTTCTTTGTGTGGTATGTCTGTTTGCATGTGTCTTGTGCAAGCTCATCGATGTCAGTCCCTTATGAGTGTGAAGCGAGTAGACTCACTTGATGAGTATGGGATCGGTTCTATATCTACACCCGCATCTAGTCACCTATAGGGACTCAGCGGTGATTCCTAGTGAGTCTTCAAGCCGCCACCTCCCCTTTTGAGAGTGCCCCACTCGGAGTGTCCACCTCTAGCCCATAGCAGCTTATGCATATCGAGTATATATGGAATGAGCAGGTGATAGTCACTTGGAGTGGAGCATATCCGCGTTACTTGGCACGGTGACGGATCCTCCGGAGTACTCGAGCAGCCATACCCCTTACTCGACGGGGTCGAGTTCCTCCCACCCGGGGAGAGTTGATGGGAATCGACGCCGAGCATGTACATTTTATTTTATATTTATGTCCTTTAGTTTATTTTTATATCCATGGAAAAGTATTTGCACAATTGTAAGACTTTATAAGTCAATGCGTCATTCCCTTGGATTGTGTGAGTTTTTATGCAATTGTGTAGTAGGTCCAGCTAGAGAGCCCACAGCCCTTTCCCATTGGTCCACCTAGGCCATGTGGGGCTGGTCAAACCATCCTAGGTGGCCATCTAGAAGGTTTGAATGTCAATTGACCACATGGGAGACAAGTGGATTAAAAATTCAAAGGTAGACTACCTACCTCACCTACCTTGTCCCCCCATTAGAATTAATTAGGAATTTCATTTTTTTATTTTATTTGGATCAAATATGAAGTCCCTTAAATGCCCCTCCAGATCCTAGATCTAAGGGTATTCATGGTCTTTTTTATTTATTATATAAGTCATGTATTTCTATTATTTAGAATTAATGAAATGAGAAAAAGCATTGTGCAAGAGCCCCCCCTTGAGTGAATTTCGACCTCCCCTCTCTCTCCCTCTGGTTTCTTCATACCCAACCCCCATTCTAGAGTGATATCTCCTCCCCCTCAATCTCTGAGTTCATCGGTGCCGCCGCCGCTGCCGTTCGTGCCGCCATCGCGCCGCCGCGAAGCCGTCTTCGGTGTTCTGTCCATTCAGGACAGAGGCAATTTCCCCGAATTTCTGCTCCCACCTCCCACCTCCTCTGGAGCTGAAATTTTCAGGATTGGTTCACCTCTCGAACCCTTATCTTCACAAAACATTTCAAGTCATATTTCTTTCATTTGGTATTTTTCCATTTTCGTTCAAACTGTCATTCTAGTTCAGCCAGATCTCTATCTACAATGATAGTTTTCCTGAGTTTTCCATTTCCCGACCAACTTTTGATTTTTCTTGGAGTCCCAAATTTTACTGGGAGTTCTGTCCGCCCTCTTCTACCTCTCCAAATTTTCGTGGAGTTTAGAAAGTTCGTTTCATATTTTTAGAAATTCCTGTTCCAACTCATCTACAGTTTTGTCTGCATCAGTCCAGATCCGACCACAGCCTAGTGTAAACTCTCTATAAAATCCAGGCCACCATATTTTCCAGATCTAAAAATAGTCATGGTTTCTTCTCTTGATTTCCTACAACGTTTCTGAAGAACACAACTTCAGATTCGGATGTCCACCTTACGGTCAAAGGCAATCCACAAGAAAGTTCCCTGTTGATCTGAGAGTTCAGGTACTATACAACAGCAGCTTAAAAAATAGTTAAGGCCCAGATCAATGAAAATCCAGCATATCTCTCTAGACATATCTTGAAGAATTTCGACGCAGCTTTCCAACGGCACTAGTTTCGTCGCAATCCGACATCGGTGCTGGTCGCAGCAATCAATCTCGTCGGGTCGCGCGCTGAAAAACAGAACCGGCAGATCCGTGGCCGGTTATTCCGACCGGTGCCGATCGGAGCCACCCGACCTCCGGCCGGCGAACCAGAGCGTCGCCATCCTAGGGAGTGCTCATCCGGGCATCCCCCACTACAGCGGTGCCACCGGGTCCCACACGGCCCCTCCGGACAGCACGTGGGCCCCACAGTCATGAGTTCGGGTGCTGCTGAAGCTACGCGAGAAGCCGCCCGTCAACCCGAAATCGGTCCTCCCGGGCCCCATTGTGTCGCCCTTTACCTCCCTGCGTGGAGTGGGCCGTAAATCATTGCTGTAATCTTCATGTATTAACTGTCCCGGGAGTACGAGTTCAGCCGGGTCCGTCGTCCCCACGCCGAGAGCGTGGAGGTATCGTATTCGCTCCTATACTCGGCATTTTGCTTACTTCATATATATTTGTTTATGCCGCTGCTAGAGAGCATGTGTAGGGGTATCTAGCTCTCTATATTTTGTATCAGGGCGTCCTTTCATCAAGAAACGCCCCAGGTCAGGTCGTGTTTTAAAACACGCCCTTCACCAGGTCACGAATTTATAAAATAGGTAAAATGGGGAGAAATAGATAAAATGGGGAGACATGCCCTGGATCAGGCCGCGTTTAAAAACACGCCCCTCTCTAGGGCGTTAATTTAAAAAAGAGGGAAAGGGGAGAAAATCCATGAAAAATGGAAAAAACACTCAAATAAGCTAATTTGAGGGTTAAATGGGGCATTACAAGGTAATATGAGAAATACTCAAAGTAATGTCAATTTTGGCGTGTCTACAGCTGCCCCGCCTTGGCGTCTGCTTTGCAAGGGAGCAGAGCAAACTGAAAAGTAGATGCCAAGGTGTGATCAGACACGCAATCAACATCACTTGATGAGAATCAAATCAAAAGCACGAGACGAAGCAATCCCGGGAAATTCAATGAAATCAACGATGTTTGGATAAAAGGGGAGATGTGCATGCGGTGCACGAAGGAGATAAAATAAAATGATCAACTTCCAGCGCGGTGGAAGTACCCCAGGTCACAAACCTGTAGGTTTCACCATTGGGGAGCGGTTACCAGCTAGTGGACGTGCTGCAGCCAAGGTGGATCAAAGGGAAATGATTAAAAATAAGATGATAAAAATCTAAACAAGGAGCTCTTGAGAAAAGACCCAAACCAGCGACAAATCGAACTGAGGACTCAATTCGGCAATGAAAATCTCATATTGAGAAAGATTAAGATCAATTCAACTCTCAACATCAGCTTATCAGAATGATTTTCCAATGTTAATTCAAAGTCCTACATGAATGCATGCTGGGCTAAAGGGAAAATATCAAATGAAAATATAATATAATCAAGGATAATATTGTTAAACTGCCCAGACTGGGTCAAGAAACCAATTCTGCGAGCTGATACTAAGCCGAAGCCCGTTTATCCACGCACCAACTCGTAAAAAGGGAACCATCGTCCCCAGTCTCGGACGGCTCAACGGCCTATCCGTGTGACTAAGACTTCTCTGGAATCATTATTGTTTTTGATGAAGGGGAACTCAAATTCCAGATTTACCAAAGCCACAAGGTCCTTGATATAATCTAGTAACATATGTAACATATAGTAGAATGCATACAGGAGATGGTGATATCAATAAGCATGGGAACTGAGAAATGAGCTGCAAGCACCGTGGGGCTTGGAGTGATGATGCCCAGTCGGTGGGACCAAGAGCTTCTTATCCTGCGCTCAAAAATTCATCAGCCAAGATATAAAAGATAACAAGCAATGAATAAGGCATTTAATCATAGCATGCATAGCATGAATCAAAGCATCAATAGCATGTATATGGCATGAATAGCATTGCATTGCAAAACATCATTGTTTGTCGTTTGTCATGAGGATGACAACTTGGCTAATCAAGATTTGGAGTTGAATGATCAGAATGATAATGCCCATTGGCGGAGTAATCAGATGAAACGAGCAGGAGTTGACTAAAAAAAGATTTGGAGATGAATAATCATGAGATATGATAATCAGAATGATATAGGGAGATGATGCCCCTGGGTGGCATATCATGAGAATATTGGGAAGAATCAATAGATTGATAGCAATAGGTGGAGAGAGGACCCATCCCGTGCTCTCGGTCCTTACAAAGTTGTTCCTGCAAAACACCATCAAAAAATACAATGCAAATTTTTGATTTTGGAAATATGTAAATTTTTATGAGTTTTGGAATATGCAAATTTTTATGAGTTTTGAAATATTTGAATTTTTATGGAGATTTTTGAAATATTTGAATTTTTGTTGGGATTTTGATCGGGAAATATTCAATTTTTTTTGGATTTTGGCTTAGACATTGTTAATGCAGCATCAAAGGGTTGTTTTGAACCACTGGCTAGGGGTCCTTGTTCTTTCCCTTTTCGCTAAAACTGCCCAAAGCTGGACGTGCATTGAAAGTGGCATCCTATAACCGACCGTCTTTGATCAACGGTGCCCCTACCAAGGCCATACCTGAGAAACATTCGGTCTTGGAGGGAGAAGAGAAGAACAATTGTGACAAGCTTTGTGCAGGATGGGAGATATCGGGACTTGAATTCCTTCCAAGGTGTTCCCTTCAAAGAGGTAGTCTGTTGTGCCGAGGCTTTGTGCCGTTAATTTTTAGACCCTTGACATGCATACGACCAGGGTTCTCCCTGCGGGGACTTTGCCACTCTTGTCATGCCATAATTCACAATCTTGCTTTTATCGAAATTCTGACTTGATTTTCATAATAGCCCTTTTGGCGAGATGTATATCATGAAATTCATATTTAGTTTGGGTCAAGACTGCCCCTATTTGAGACTCCTCTCGTATTGGGGATTACCAAGGTTGGTCATCTCATCCGTCAACCTCTTGCCCCTGCATTCGGTCGAGTAAAGAAGAGAAAAGACTTTCAGATATACTCATGGCATGGCCAAAGTAGCAACGGTGTTTAACCAAAGGAGCCGGCTAAGGAGGCCGTGAAGTGTGTGCGGTGCCCAGTTAAGGGTTACTCTTAACAAGCAGGGAGAGAATGTTGAATTCCCAGCGCGGGGTTCTTATTAACCAAGGTGCTGCATAAGCAAGCCTAAAGGACTCTTTTTAAGAATGATTACAATTAAACAAAAGCTTAAGATAAAGGTTTAAAACACCACTCTTAATCTTGTTAGGAAGCACTTCATTTTGAAAATCATGCGTGAAGTAATGAGATAATGATATCATATAAATGCATACTTACGCCAATATGTTACCTTGCAACCTTTGTAGAAGCAGCTGTCGCGAGAGGTTGATCATCGTGGGATAGTCCTCTTAGGCAGATAAAGGATTGGAAGCAAAGGATTGAAAGTGGCTTAACAAGAAGGAGTGGTGCCAAGACCAGACTCAGACGAATAAGGAAAAAAAGGAAAAGAGGCGAGGGCTAGAACTCCCTCACTAAGGCGCGGAGACCCTGATCACATGAAAGGTCTACAGAAGAAACGGAGAATTAGAAGGAGGAGTGATGACTAAAGCCTCGAAAGCAGTGGGAGAAAGGGCAGATGCCCAAGGAAGTGGATGTGGAAGAAGTTGGGTCGGACCCAGAATTAGGAGGAATCAGAAGAAGAAATTGGTAGATGGAAGGAGGCGGATCTGGAGGGTCCGGAGGTGGTGGAGGAGAATCATGAGCAGAAGAAGAATCATCCGGAGGCTCCGGAGGGATGACAAAAGAAGGGACGCGATGCCCTGAGACGAAACAGGGAAAAAGATGATGGAAAAGGAAGAAAAAAATGAAGGAGGTGATGTTCTGAAAAATCAGAAAGATGAATCGAAGGAAAGATGGAGGGTCCGGAGGTTCCGGAGGGAGCAAATGCCGAGGGACGCGATGCCTAGGGAGGAGAGAAAAATCCGGAGGTTCCGGAGGAATGAAATCAGGAAGGAGAAGGTGGAAAGGGGCGTCGTGCCCGAGGGAAAAGTCCGGAGGTTCCGGAGGAAGCGAATGGAAAGGGGCACGATGCCCGGGGAAAAGATGGAGACAATCAGGTGGAGAATCCGGAGGTTCTGGAGGAAGCAAACGGAAAGGGGCACGATGCCCGGGGAAAAGATGGAGACAATCAGGTGGAGAATCCGGAAGTTCCGGAGGAAGAATATAGAAAGGGGCGCGATACCCAAGAGAGAGAATGAAGGAAGATCAGGAGGAAAATCTGGAGGTTCCGAAGGTAGCAAATGAGAAGGGGCGCGATGCCCAAGGGGAAAATCTGGAGGTTCCGGAGGAGGAAGGTGGAAAGGGGCGCGATGCCCGAGAGAAAGGTCCGGAGGTTCCGGAGAATGGAAAGGGGCGCGATGCCCGAGGGGAAAGTCCAGAGGTTCCGGAGGAGTAGAATCAGAAAGGGCGAGATGCCCAAAGAGGAGGAATAAAATTCTTGGAGGTTCCAGGGAGATAGCAGGAAAAGGGACGCGATGCCCCAGGGATAGTGGATAAAAAGATGAAGATGAATAAGACGGGAAGTGCGGAATATCCGGAGGTGCCGGAAGGCGGGGAAGATACGGGTTTGGAAACCCGGGAAGCAGGAGGTGCAAATGCATGCAATGGGATGGATGCGATGAATGCATGAAATGCAAAGAATATGAAGAGTGTGAAGGGCGAGAGGATGAGATCCTCCTCCTAACCCTGGGAATGGCCCATGAAGAAAAAGTGATAGAGATGGATGAATAGAAAGTGGAACAAATAAGGGATGGCCCCTTAGCATTAAGATAACTGCCCCTCCACGGCAGTGAAAGTGTATGAGAAATAGCCACTGCCGAAGCTTCAATGGTGAATAACAACTCCCTTGGAGAGTGCAGAGTAATGGTGTGAGGGAGTTGGAAAGTTGGGCTCGGAAGCATTATGTTGCCGAGGAGTTCAAGATTTGGAAATTGGAACAAAGAGTGCCCTGCCCGGCCCTTACACAGCATCAATGCTTGGCATGGCGGCGACTTGGCTTCTTCGACCGTGCTTGGCACAATAACCCGGATTGGCATCCGACAAATGAATTCTTGAATCTTGAATATCACGGCCATGGCCAAATCTGTCTTGCCCGGCTCTTGATCATCTTCGGCATATATACTTGCAGAAGCACCCACATTCCGAGTAGTAGAAGGAAGTGAAGCGGAGGCGAAAGGCTTTGTGAGTGGTGGAGGTATAATGAAAAGTGTTGGCGTAAGTGGAGGCGGAGGTTCAAACACATCGAGTTTCTCCCTTTGCTCGGAAGCAGTTGGGATTGGCTCGGGTGCAAAAAGGGGTGGATCCTGCTCAGGATTAGCCATGGGTAAGGGTAAAGGGTTACATGGTGGAATAGGCAAAGTGGGTTTTAAAGGGATAATGGAAGGCTGAGGTGACGGTAATGGGAGGTTAATTGGGGAAGGTTCAATGGTGGGTTCGATGGAGGCTAATGGTGTGGAGGTAGATGGCTTAACGGGTGGAGGTTTAATAGTGGAAGGCTTGGGGGAGGCCAGTGTTGCGGAGGTTAATGGTGTAACTGGAGGAGGTGTAATGTATGCGGTGTCAAGGATAGGAGGAGACTTACAATGTGCCGATGTGGGTGATTGAAGTATCGACCCATCATCGTAACACCAATTAGTCTCATAAATAGGGGTTGGATCAGGGATGGTTTCATCTTGAGCAGGGGGTTCATCGAATAAAAATGGGGAAAGCGGAAAGTTAAGGAAACTCGGAAGGGGTGCCTGCGGAGCTTCATCATCATCGTATACTGCCTCGGATTCTTCGAATGCCGGCTCTTGCTTGCTTGAGCCGCCGACACCGTAATCATCTCTCCTGTCTTTCCATTCTCTCTCCATCTTTGTAATCTCGTCCAGAGCGGCATGGAGAGGATTGACTGGAGTAGGAGGAGCCGTGACCCTCTTTATTTGTTCCTCCATCAAAGTAATCTTATCAAGCAGAGATTGTTGGAGGGGTGTGACTTGAGCAACAGAAGGTTGGCAGGGCCTTGAAGGAGGAGGGGCCGTATAAAAAGGCCGTGGAGGGGAGTTGACGGGATGACCCGTAAAAGAACCCGGACGGGCCGGATTGCAAGGAGTAAATGGGCCTCGGGGCCGTGATGGAGGAGGAATAGAAGGAGACGGGTGTCGGACCACCCGAGGAGAATGAACAGGAGGAGATGGGTAATGGGCTACCCGATCAGGATTGGAAGGAGGAGGTGGGTGATGGGCCACCCGTGTAGAATTGGAGGGAGATGCATGAGATGTACCCTCAACGGCGGCCTTAAGGGCTTGGATCTGTTGAGGGATAAGATGATCTAATGCATGCAAAATCTGGGAGACCTTCTCATCATTGGGACGAGAGGGCTTAATGGGAATAGTGGCTCGAAATTGAGTTGAAGGACCATTGGATTGGACATTGCCCAAGGGTCAGGCAACACCATAAGAGTGAGGACGTGGTCCTTTGAAAGTATGGTGAGAATTTTGAACATGTTGAAAGTGAGGATTATAAGAAGTGCAAGGTTGTGCATCCTCATGAATTGAATTAAACATGTTATCTTGTTTATAGTAAGCCATCATGCAATCAAAGTTCAAAATAATATGCAAAGAAGCACACAAAAGAGATGGTTACCTTGATTTGATTTGTTTGAACCTTGGTGAATTAAGGATTTTATCAAAGTTTTGAATGATTCACACAAGGGTGGGAAACCTAGTTTCAATATGGTTTGAACTCCAATGCCAACTAGGAACCCTCTCTCACCACGTTTAGGCCAACTAATTCGGGACTTCAAATGGTACAACCTGCCCGGCGTCCGTGAGGGAATCCACGGGTGCGGGGACTTACGGAGGCTTGGAAAAGGGATTTCCAGTCCAAAGAGACGGAATGCTCAATGGAGGGTCGTCCCGATTCCAAGAGGGTGTGTGGATCCTAATGAAGAGGAGGGGGCCTCCCAAACCAAATGCAAATGTGAATGCAGCAGGGTAAACAGGCCAACCATAATAATATGATCAATCAACAAAGATAAGCATGAAATATCATGAAAACTCACCCACGGGAAGGGTTCTGGAAACCCACAGTAAAAACACGCCCTGGCAGGGGGCGCTACTAACAAAAGACACGATAGTGAGACTGTCGTGACTCAAAGCGAGGGGCCCAGGGGCAACGAAAAACACGCCTTAGAGTGAGGCGCTATAAATAAAAGGACGCCCATTGCAGAGGGCGTCAAATCACAAAATAACGCCTTGACCTGAGGCACTAATCAAAGAGAGACGCCCTGGAGGAGGGCGTGAATTCGCAAGCAGCGTAATAGCCCAAGGGAAAGCAATGATGCGCTGGAACACGCCCTGTCAGAAGGCGTTACAAATAAAGAAGACGCCCTGGGTTAGGGCGTTAAAACAAAAACGTGCCTCTGTCTAAGGCGTTAATTTCCTCTATCTCCAGAAAACTCCACGGCCATAAATATCAAACACTCACAGTCAGAGGCAATCAACAAATATATGAATTAAGATATTAGCATGCTCATCAAAATTTTTGGATAAGTGGAAATTCTAAAAAAAACCTATCAAACTGACAGATCACATGGGGAGAGTGCAATGCACAATGGAGGGCGCCCGAGGGGCACAAAGGAGGGGTACCGTGGGTACCAAAGGGAAAGGGCACGCGAGGGTGCCAAAGGGGAAAGGGGTAATAAAAAGAAGAACACAAAGAGTCTCACCGTGATCGCCAATTTGTAGATTCCTTTAAAATCCACTTAAACAAAGAAATATTAAGTGAATGAATAAAGCATGAAATAGCACGAGGTGCTAAGAGGAGTGTGTGATCGCCAGAGACGCGAGGCCTCAAAATATAATAATGAAAAAAACATGGAGGGATCGCGAAGAATACCTTTGAAAGTGCGGGGATGTGAGTGCTTCCTTTCTCTTCTAGACCGGCCGGCCGATGAAGAGAGTTCTTGCTTTTATTACCCTTGCAAAAAAGACAAACACCAATAAAAAATTGAATTAGAAATATGGTGAGTGTAGCATCAAATTCTATATATAAAGATGAGCATGAAAATATGGTGAAGAACACACCTTAAGGGTGGTTGCCCTTAAACCCCTATGCAAAGAGGGTGGGAAAATATATGATGAATGCTATGGGTAAAATAAGGAGATGTGCAAGAGTGCATTGTAGGTGACTTTCTCAACACGGTTGAACAATAAAGAAACTCAATAGGAGATGGACATGCATGCATATGAACGATGCAATAAACAAAAGAAAATAAAAATAAAGAGGAGGAGCCTGTGCGTTGGCTTTGATGTTCAAGGGGGAGGAAGCCTTCAAAAGATGAAGCTTGATGCAACGTGCAGCTTCTCCTTCAGCCAAACGATAGAAGCAACAACCTGCAAGAAAAAAAAACAGAAGAAGAAGAAAAGCGGAGGGGGAGAGTCCAACCGATTAACAGAGCCAATGGCTCTGTTAAATAGAATTGGAGGAGATAAACATGGGCAAGAGTCCAATAAGGGGGAAGGATAAGAATGGGCAAGAGCCCCAATCAAGGCAGGAGTCTAACGAAGCAAGGACTCTCTGGGGAAAGGGCTGCGAAGCCAGCAGATGAAACACGCCCTTGGTCAGGGCGTCAATTCAAGAATTGACGACCTGTCAAGGGGCGTTAATTCAAAAAACGCCCTGGGACAGGGCGTTTCTTCCTGGATTAATTTTTAGAAATAAACATTTCTTTTATTTAGAAATTATGAAAGACGCCTCAGGGAGAGGCGTTAATTGAAACACGCCCCAAAGAAGGGCGTCAATTAACATTTTTCAAAATATTTATTCTTTTTCAAAAATTGCATAATTCCAGGAATTGACGCCCTCACCTCAGGGCGTCCTTTCATCAAGAAACGCCCCAGGTCAGGTCGTGTTTTAAAACACGCCCTTCACCAGGTCACGAATTTATAAAATAGGTAAAATGGGGAGAAATAGATAAAATGGGGAGACACGCCCTGGATCAGGCCGCGTTTAAAAACACGCCCCTATCCAGGGCGTTAATTTAAAAAAGAGGGAAAGGGGAGAAAATCCATGAAAAATGGAAAAAACACTCAAATAAGCTAATTTGAGGGTCAAATGGGGTATTACAAGGCAATATGAGAAATACTCAAAGTAATGTCAATTTTGGCGTGTCTACAGCAAACTCTGAAAATGAAGAACTCTCTAATGAGGAATGGCAAATGGCATATGCTACGCTGTATGATAGATGCAAGAAACTCAAATCTGAAAATAAAAACTTGAAAAGGAAGATTAATGAGAATGTGCATGATAATCCTTCCTGTGAAAATTGTAAAACTTTGGAGTCAAAGATTGAGAACCTAGAATATGAAAAAGAACTTCTAGAATCCAAAGTTGAATTATTTTCAGATGAGATGTCTTGTATGAATGAGGAGCTTGAGATGTTTAGAAAATCTAATACTGCTCTTGAAATTGATATTGATTCCCATGATTTGCTTGATCAAAATAAACACTTGTTGTCTAAGATTTCATTGCTTGAAGAAACACAAAAACATCTTAAAAGTAAGCTAGCATCTCTTTCTGATGATAATAAAATGTTTGCTAAATTGCTTGACAATGAAATTGACAACAAGAGGATCATGATTGAAAATCAGGAGCTCAAAAAGCATAATGGTGCTATGTTAATTCAGATTTCTCTACTTGAAAGTAGGTTGAAAAACTCTGATAAACTTGAAAAGTAAAATGCTTTGTTGAAATCTGAAAATGAACAAATGCTTGCTAAGATTTCAAAACTTGTTGAAACTGAGAAAGTCCTTGAGAAATTGACTGAAAAACTACATTCCATAAATGTTGAAAACAAAGAACTCAAGGATGAAAATGAAAGCTTCAAATCTGTGAATTGCTTATTGAATGAGAAAGTTTGTGCATGTGAAGAAGAAATCACGAGTGCCGAATTGCATGTTTCTGCTCTTGAAGAAGAAGTGCAAAGCTTAAAAGATGATTTGTCTAGATTTATCAAAAGGAAGGAGAACTTAGACACATTGCTAGGTGTTAAAGTGAACTTTCAAAAAGAGGGTCTTGGTTACATTCCGGTCAACAAAAAATCTTTTGAATCAAAAATGAAAACCTCTTTTGTTCATGTCTCCAACATTCCTAGCACCTCCAAAACACCTCCTCCCGTTGCTCAAGTGAAAATTTCTGAAAATAATTTTGATAATAAGAAAAATCTTAAGAAAAAGCCTTCCATGTCAAATAGATCTCAAAAATCAAAGTTGAATGTTGAATGCTTCTATTGTGGCATGTTTGGTCATGTGATGGATGATTGTGTTGTCATGAAAGAGGATGACAAACTTGCATGTAAAAAGAAAAATGCCTCATACTTTTATTGTCACAAACTTGGCCATGTCATGGATGATTACTTTGTGAAATAAAATGATGATTATCGTGCCATGAATGCTAAGTTTAACCTTCAAAGAAAATTCAGAAATGAACATGCTTCACATGCTAAAAGGTTTGCATCCCATAAGAGAAACTTGTTCATAAACACTCATGCAAATAATGGAAAGTCATTCCGTAAACCCACATCTCCTTGTTGCTTTCATTGTGGGAAGTACGGACATCTTATGAAAGAGTGTTGGCTTTTGAAAACAGAAAACTTCCATGCTTCTAGAATGCATGCTAGGTATACTTTTGTTAAATCTAGACCTTTTAAAAATAGAAGATGGAATGGACTTGTAACTTCCTTTACTCCAAAAAGGAGGTCTTTTGGTAAAACTACTTTTCCTCAATGCCGTTATTGTGAAAACCATGGACATATCATTGAGAATTGCAGGATCATGAAGAATGATGATGTTGTAGCAATGAAAAGGAAGAAAGTATTTGGTGGCAATGCTACCAACCTCTAGGGACCCAAAAAGGCTTGGGTGCCCAAATCTGTTGAATGAATTATTTTGGATGCAAGTGTGCCTTGAGGTAAATAAAGAATGAAAGGGGTTCCAATAAAGGGAACAAGGCACACTCATATGGTAAAATCTCAACTTTGCTTCTTCACTGTCAAACTTGATGATTTTGATGTTTTGGAATGAGATCTTGGTGTGTTCTCATGTTCTGCTCTAATTTTTCACAAGCCACATATGTCTTCAATGGATGAATATTTGGTATATCAAATGGTGGTTAGAGAAGGTTGGACTACGTTCAACTAGATACTTCCACTAAGCGTGATGGTGGTCTTCGGACCTATGTTCTCCGTCTAGTACCAAAATTCAGAAGTTGAATTATATGGCTTATAAGGAATCTTGTGTTGTGAATGAAATCAATTTGCCTTTGATTTGAATAGCTTTCAAATTGAATCTTAAAAACTCTCTTGTTTCATAAGGCAAAATTCTCTGAGCTATGGACTTGCTTGATCAAATGCAACAATTGATATTGAATGTTGACCATGGCTCAGTTTAAAGCTCATTGACCATATGTGATTGATTTGCCAAATTGATAAGTTGTTTGACATGCTCAGAAATCTACTCTTGATAATAGTTGTTCAAACACTTATCTTTCTCATTTGCTAAATTTTGTGTGAAATCTGTTGGAAACTCAGTTATTTGCATATTCACACATGCAGGGCGTATCATGTTCAAACTGAAACTTATGTCTCATGAAATATTATTTTTGAATGATCATGGTTGAATATTTGGGTTCTAAGGGACATGACTTTTCATGATGAAATCTGAAATAAAATGCTCATGATTCAGTACCAAAATCATTGAAAATCCATCTCATGCATTCACCTGGTTCATGCTTTTCCTATATGTTCAAGTCATTACAAAAAAATTGAAAACTTACATAAAAAGAATGCATTCGCATCTTTGCATATCATTCATATACTATGCATATAAAATGACAAAAAGATGCATATTGCATACTCATGCATATAGAGCATATGTATATATTTCATGATAATCGCATATCTTGACTCATGAATGCTTGCATGAATACTTTCATCAATCCTTACATGCTTGTAAGTATTACCCTATGAAACCAATTCTTGATCTTTCTAAGACCTCACCTCCTTGATAAATAATAATGCAGTGATTTTATTCATGTGTGATACATGTCATATATTAAGGGGGAGGATTTGATTTCGACCGTGCATACATTTAGGGGGAGTCATAGCTATGTATTGTCGAATTTATTTTATACATGCAAAATAAAAATTTACCCTCACACTCTTGCACAGAATGAATTTAATGACTTTACTTGATAAGGATTTCAGAAATTCTTTCCAACACTCTAAAGGGAACTTAAATCACTACATGGACATTAAAGAGTAATCGTGAGGAAAAAGCTGCCTACCCCACAAAAATTCAATAGGTGGAATGTGGATCCGAGTAACCGGGAATCCCCCCTAAAACAAAGGAGGAAACTCGTGTCAAAAGGAGAAACAAAAATCCATATGTGTGACGAATCCAAGTAACCGGGAATCTGAGACATATGAGGAAACTCGCGCCGAAAGGTGAAGTCTATTAAAAGAAACAAAATCGGGGTTGTGCGAAGCTACCAAAAGTCGAGAATCTAAAGTGAAAGTGTAGAGAGGAGATTACCTTCTAGTGTTCTTTAAAAAATCTGAAAATCCATATGTTTTGAAGCTCATTAGTCATTGCCTCACATTTCACATGGACATTTTTGTGATGTATGTATCTTATGAATTTACCTACATTCATGATTTATGTAGTACTCCTAGTTATGTATGCACAAATCTCTTAGTTATGCGTCATGTCTTACATTCTTGAATATGAATCACAGGCTCTTTCGTTAACCCGTGCCTCATATAGGGGGAGTTACTATATGTACTATATGTGTGTATGACGATTGTGCTTGTGTGCTTGCATGTTCATGTATTCCCCTTGAGTCTAATTCTGAGCATAAACCTTACTTTTGAAAGATAGAAATCATCATGTGCATAATTTTATAACTTGCATGATTAGCATTCACATAGTGCATATTAAGTGCTAATTTGCATATTTGCATATTTGACATTTTCAGTATGCATATAGGTCATTCATGATATCATCTTGCTCAAATCCATCCTTTTCACCTATTGGCCCAATTCATTTTGAAATGCATATTCTGAACACTCCATGTTGCTTAAATGCCAAAATGAGTTCAACCAACAAATGGTATCATGATCCACAAATGCTATCTTTGAGGCTCTCTCTCTTCGAGAATTGAAATTGCCTATGTTTGTGCCTTTATCTTGATCACACACTTGGTATCATATATTTGAGCCTCTATCTTGTTCATGTTATGTCATATGCTCCCTTGTCTTTTTGTAGATGACAAAAAGGGGGAGAATGATTGGTGTGTACTAAATGGTGTATGAATGTTGTTGTCTTAGGGAGTCTTGGGGAGAATGTGTATGCTCAATGTTTGCACATGTTTTCAACACATGTTTTTAAAATCTGTATTATCACACACATCGTTTTGTCATCATCAAAAAGGGGGAGATTGTTACATCCCATAGTTCGTGCTTGGTTTCAATGATATCAAAACAATTGGGTTTGTGTGTGTACGTGTTTCATTGAGCAACATGTTGTATATCTTGATTTTATGAGTTGAAAGATGGAGTCAATGGTTACTCTTGAAAGCCATGTGAACTCTCGGTGTTTAAGGAACTAATGTTATATTTATGTTGATTTGTAGGAACACAACTTCATGGCTGATACTTGGAATCTTAAGGAGTCCATCAATGAAGCTCTTCTTCTTAAAGGGAGTTAACTCTGTTCATGTTTAAAGTTATGTGAATGATTTGTATTTAAGGATCTCATGCCTTGAATATTTTGATTTGCAGGATCAAAATCCATGCTTCATGTTTGAACTCAAAGGAGTGCGTCAATGAAGATCTTATTGAAAAAAGGGGGTTACTTCTCTCATTGCATTGCAATGATTCTTCTACATTTCATTCATTTCATCTAATAGCCTTCAACGTCTTGGTTGGATATTTTCATGCATTTTCTTCATAATATTTTTGGGCTTGAAATATTCATACAAGACTTCATGAAAGTTGGTTCCATATTGCTCATGCATTGGATGAATGATTGGTCATATGTACTTTGCTCTAAAAGCTTGAGTTAATGACTTCTGTATGAAAGAAATGCATGAAGATGACTTTTCTGGAGATGTCTTCTTTTGGGTCTTAATCTATGAGATTGTGTTCACTGAACACAAATTTCTAATTGACTGATAGTGACATATCATTCATAGAGTTATTGTGATTTCAATATGTGCATGAATTTGTGAAACATGCTTGGAAGAATGCACATGCCCTGTACTCAAGAGAATTCATGAGAAAGCATGTTTGCATGATTGGTATATACTGATGTGTGAGATGCATGTGAAGACAATGTTCCTCTTGGGATAATGCTTCATGAATGTTAGCTCTTAATCAACAAGAATGCCATTTGAATGAATGTGGTTCCATGATATTATGCATGCTTTGCATTTGGCATATTTGGTAACACTTGTGTGATGAAGCATTTTGATGTTGAAGATTTGGTTGATTCAAGAATGTGATTGAATGGTTGAGCTTCCATATTATTATAGTTGATTGAATGATAGATTCATGCTTATCATTTCAAAACCTTGTCATTTGGTCAAATATATTTTTGCTAAGTGATTTGAAGCAAAACGCATGTTTGAATAGGTTCAATGATGTATTTCATTGTGAACGTGTTCATAGTGTTAATGCATAACTCATATATTTTGATTCTCAACTAACCTCTTGGTTTATCATATTTTTCAGGATGCAAAATCATTGTTGATCTTCATGGGATTATGGTAACATTTAATCAATTATTTCCCTTTGGTTTGATGGAGGTTTTAGTTATTTTTTTAAACTCAAACTATCTTACAGTCTTCACCATTTTCAATCCAACCATTGGATCTCCCCTCTAAAAATTTTATGTTGTAGCTCTGGGAGTCCTCTTTCCAACGCCTCCAGTCTTGCTTCGATCGGAGTTCGGAGCTAGGAGAATTAATTCCTACCGCCGGAGTGCGCAGTGCTGTTTTTTATGTAATCTGCCTGAAAGGGTCGACTCCTAGGGTCGACCCCAAGGGTCGACCCCTGTAACACAGGGTGCTTTTTTGTATTTTCCAGCACCCTGGATGCCGAGGGTCGACCCCAAGGGTCGACCCCTTCCGGACGGGACTTCCGAAAGTGTTTAAAACCCTTTGAAAACCCTTTCAAACATTACCATACTACCCCCTATTAGTTTCTATTGTTATTGAGGTGTTTTTAACATGTATTAGGAGGGTTTTATGAGTCTTTTCCCCACCCCTTGAGTTGCATATATAAGAGTTACGAATTTGGGAAGTGATCAACCCTAATGCTCATTTGCTCTTTCGTATAGGTGAAGAAAAAGAGGAGAACGTGCTGGAGCTCTTCCAAGGAGGATATCATCTACTTTCGTGAAGATCTGGAGATCGTGGAAGAAGAAGAAAAGGTGCGGATCGAAGAGAGGATCAAGAAGACGTAAGGATCGTCTTCATCCGGCTTCCCTCCAACTCGTGGTTCAAGGAACATCATCAACCGACCTTGAAGAACAAAGGGGGATCACTTCTATGTCTTCTATCAGTTCTTTGTGATGTATTCTATGATCTATATTTTGGGTTTGAGCATGCCTGAATATTTGTGTTCATTTTCTGAACATTAGAGATATTTGTGTGTGTGACCGGTTGTGTATACGGTCGTGTTTGATCGCCTTCGTGCGATCGTGTTTATGTCTTTGTGCTGCGGTTGTTGCAGCGTGTGTGTGTGTTGTGATCCGGTCGTCGGATCGTGTGTGTGTGTGTGTTGTGATCCGGTCGTCGGATCGTGTGTTGTGTTTGTGATCCGGTCATCGGATCGTGTGGGAGACTTCGTCTCCGTCTGTGTGTGTGTTGGGGTGTGTCCCCGTGTGTGTGCGGGCGTCGTCCCGTGTGTGTTTGGAGCGTCGTCTCCGTTTGGGGATTTATCCCCGAGTGAAGCCTCACCGAGTTTGGTGAGGGGTGGACGTAGGGAATCCGTCGTGGTCCCGAACCACCTTAAAAATTATGTGTCTTGTGGTTTGCTTTTGTGGATACGTGCTTAACTGTTTATATTGGTTGAATGTTCGTGTGTGAATGGTGAGATCGAGAGAACCTAGTTATCGTGTTTAGCTAATTCCTCAATCTTATCAATCTTGTTAATTCCGTTGTGCGCTAGTTTGTGTATTTTAATTGGACACAGTTTTAGTAGAAGGATCTATTCACCCCCCCCCTTTAGATCCGTGTTCTTGTACTACGGGACCCAACACCTAGTGGATCCTAGACCCTTCATATTCACTTCACTTCTTCGAGGGAGTCCGCTACCACACCCCTTCCCCACGGGCCGGGTCGTCTATGCCCACCACGCCCATACACTTACAAGATACACCATCATCTAGGGGAGATACTCTTGGCCCTCCCACATCCACATCCCATATGCATGCATGGCCCACCTTAGGAGGTCTAGGATTTCCACATGATGTCAACCACCGGTTACGTCAGATGCATGCATGGCATACGTTCGGGTGTCCTGGTCCACCGTCACCCCTGTATGGGTCGGACTAACATTAGGCGTGTCTAGGGTCATAGATGGGTCGGTGTGCTTTTTCTTTGTGTGGTCTGTCTGTTTGCATGTGTCTTGTGCAAGCTCATCGATGTCAGTCCCTTATGAGTGTGAAGCGAGTAGACTCACTTGATGAGTATGGGATCGGTTCTATATCTACACCCGGATCTAGTCACCTACAGGGACTCAACGGTGATTCCTAGTGAGTCTTCAAGCCGCCACCTCCCCTTTTGAGAGTGCCCCACTCGGAGTGTCCACCTCTAGCCCATAGCAACTTATGCATATCGAGTATATATGGAATGAGCAGGTGATAGTCACTTGGAGTGGAGCATATCCGCGTTACTTGGCACGGTGACGGATCCGCCGGAGTACTCGAGCAGCCACACCCCTTACTCGACGGGGTCGAGTTCCTCCCACCCGGGGAGAGTTGATGGGAATCGACGCCGAGCATGTACATTTTATTTTGTATTTATGAAATTTAGTTTATTTTTATATCCATGGGAAAGTATATGCACAATTGTAAGGCTTTATAAGCCAATGCGTCATTCCCTTGGATTGTGTGGGTTTTTATGCAATTGTGTAGTAGGTCCAGCTAGAGAGCCCACAGCCCTTTCCCATTGGTCCACCTAGGCCATGTGGGGCTGGTCAAACCATCCTAGGTGGCCATCTAGAAGGTTTGAATGTCAATTGACCACATGGGAGACAAGTGGATTAAAAATTCAAAGGTAGACTACCTACCTCACCTACCTTGTCCCCCCATTAGAATTAATTAGGAATTTTATTTTTTTATTTTATTTGGATCAAATATGAAGTCCCTTAAATGCCCCTCCAGATCCTAGATCTAAGGGTATTCATGGTCTTTTTTTATTTATTATATAAGTCATGTATTTCTATTATTTAGAATTAATGAAATGAGAAAAAGTATTGTGCAAGAGCCCCCCCTTGAGTGAATTTCGACCTCCCCTCTCTCTCCCTCTGGTTTCTTCATACCCAACCCCCATTCTAGAGTGATATCTCCTCCCCCTCAATCTCTGAGTTCATCGGTGCCGCCGCTGTTGCCGTTCGTGCCGCCATCGCGCCGCCGCGAAGCCGTCTTCGGTGTTCTGTCCATTCAGGACAGAGGCAATTTCCCCAAATTTCTGCTCCCACCTCCCACCTCCTCTGGAGCTGAAAATTTCAGGATTTGTTCACCTCTCGAACCCTTATCTTCACAAAACATTTCAAGTCATATTTCTTTCATTTGGTATTTTTCCATTTTCGTTCAAACTGTCATTCTAGTTCAGCCAGATCTCTGTCTACAGTGATAGTTTTCCTGAGTTTTCCATTTCCCGACCAACTTTTGATTTTTCTTGGAGCCCCAAATTTTACTGGGAGTTCTGTCCGCCCTCTTCTACCTCTCCAAATTTTCGTGGAGTTTAGAAAGTTCGTTTCATATTTTTAGAAATTCCTGTTCCAACTCATCTACAGTTTTGTCTGCATCAGTCCAGATCCGACCACAGCCTAGTGTAAACTCTATAAAATCCAGGCCACCATATTTTCCAGATCTAAAAATAGTACTGGTTTCTTCTCTTGATTTCCTACAACGTTTCTGAAGAACACAACTTCAGATTCGGATGTCCACCTTACGGTCAAAGGCAATCCACAGGAAAGTTCCCTGTTGATCGGAGAGTTCAGGTACTATACAACAGCAGCTTAAAAAATAGTTAAGGCCCAGATCAATGAAAATCCAGCATATCTCTCTAGACATATCTTGAAGGATTTCGACGCAGCTTTCCAACGGCACTAGTTTTGTCGCAATCCGACATCGGTGCTGGTCGCAGCGATCAATCTCGTCGGGTCGCACGCTGAAAAACAGAACCGACAGATCCGTGGCCGGTTATTCCGACCGGTGCCGATCGGAGCCACCCGACCTCCGGCCGGCGAACCAGAGCGTCACCATCCCAGGGAGTGCTCATCCGGGCATCCCCCACTACAGCGGTGCCACCGGGTCCCACACGGCCCCTCCGGACAGCACGTGGGCCCCACAGTCACGAGTTCGGGTGCTGCTGAAGCTACGCGAGAAGCCGCCCGTCAACCCGAAATCGGTCCTCCGGGCCCCATTGTGTCGCCCTTTACCTCCCTGCGTGGAGTGGGCCGTAAATCATTGCTGTAATCTTCATGTATTAACTGTCCCGGGAGTACGAGTTCGGCCGGGTCCGTCGTCCCCACGCCGAGAGCGTGGAGGTATCGTATTCGCTCCTATACTCGGCATTTTGCTTACTTCATATATATTTGTTTATGCCGCTGCTAGAGAGCATGTGTAGGGGTATCTAGCTCGCTATATTTTGTATCACCGCTGCTGCGAGAGAGAGCGATACCATCCCGTGACCCGATCCGGGCACAAGAGAGAGTTGACCACCCTAGCTCACTACCGGTTTCTCAACCGCACACGTCCGACGCTTCCGTCGCTAAGGGACAATCACGAGCTCACCTAGAGTCCGAGGATCGCATATCATTTCGGAGTCGAGTCCGTGGTCTGTCCCGCATCAACGTCTTGCCAGCTAGACGCGCCCACTCGTGAGTCACGGGTACCCACCAGAACCACGCGCTTTACCCACCGTCTACGGCTTTCGGCGGGGTTCCGGTGGGCGGAAATGAAGGCGTCCAGTCTCCTGGACGCCTTCATAAAAATATTAAAAATCAAAAAATAAAAAACATTTAATGTGTTGATGGAGGCCTCCAGGGTCTTGGACGCCCCTATCTTGAGGAGTCATGTCTCCTGGACGCCTTAATCCACCTCCCCTCTATAAATAGAGGACCCCCTCCCTTTAAGGGAAGGGGCTTCAGATCCGACAGAGGAAGGAGAGACTCTGCCGGATCCCATTTCTAACCCGTGGGTCTTTTGTAGGAGGAGGTTGTGTCGGTTTCTCGGGTGCCCGTGCTCGCGAGAGGAAGGCTAGCTCCATCCGTTCTGCTTCCACGTCATCCCCACGCTGCCGAAGCTCCGCCGGATCCCGCCATCGGCACATTCAATAAGCCAATTCTCTCCCCTTTTCTCCGTAGTTCTTTTGCATTCATCATCTCGCATTCTCCGACTCCCTTCATAAGGGAGTCTTCTTTTATATACGTTTGCATAATCCCACTCATCATCATATTTCTCTCCTACTCGTGTCCGAGATGGGTTTAAAAATAACACCAACCAGGTGTGTGTCTTGCCACGATTTCATTATCCTTCATCAAGGGACTAATACTACACTGCCATCTTTTCTGATCCACTTGTTATCTGTCTGTTTCTTCTTTTGCAAAGGTAACCAAGGAAAGCCCTCTCCATCGGCCGGCCGAAGGGAGAGGAGGAAGCAAACCGCCATCTCCCGCTTTTGAGGTAGGCACGATCACTTTCTTTATATTGGGGTCTCCGACCCCTGGCGATAACATCATATTCTCGAGGTCACGGAGAGTCATTTCCCGCAATGGCCATTTAAATTTCTGTCATTTATATTCTGTATTGTTCTTATATCTGTTCCTTATATCTGTTATATTCTCGAGGCCGCGGCGAGTCATTTCCCGCAATGGCCGTTTAAATTTCTGTCTCTTATATTCTGTTCCTTATATCTGTTATATTCTCGAGGCCGCGGCGAGTCACTTCTCACAATGGCCGTTTAAATTCCTGTTGCTTGTATTCTGTACTTTTCTCATATCTGCTCATATTCTCGAGGCCGCGGCGAGTCATTTCCGGCAATGGCCGTTTAAATTTTTGTCACTTAAATTCTGCACTTTTCCCATCCCCCGAGGTCGCGGAGAGTCATTTCCCGCTATGGCCGTTTAATCCCATATCTTATTATATTACATCTGTCCCGCACGCCCCGCCAGAGCAATCTCCCGTGATGGTCTCTCTCCTCTTCTCTCTTCTTTCTGTGTTGCAGCAAAACGAGCCCCTCGCGTGCTCCGCTTCGCCTCCTCCGGCATTTTCACTTGACGTCGCTCACAAGATGGTCAGTCAGAGAGGACCATTCAGACTTTGGAGAACATGCTGAGATCCTGCTGCCTGGAGTGGTAGGGGAGTTGGATTCACCACCTACCGTTGGTGGAGTTTGCCTACAACAACAGCTATCATTCGAGCATCGGCATGGCTCCTTATGAGGCTTTGTATGGGCGTCCGTGTCGTACTCCACTTGATTGGTTTGAGGTCGGTGAGCATGTTTTGACGGGACCGGAGCTGGTGCAGCAGTGTGTGGATGTTGCGCACCTGGTCCGTCAGAACATGTTAGCGGCCCAGAGTCGGCAGAAGAGCTATGCTGACCGTAGGCGACAGCCCCTCGAGTTCGCCGTGGGCGATTGCGTGTTCTTGAGAGTTTCTCCTATGAAGGGGGTGATGCGCTTTGGACGGCGTGGGAAGCTGAGTCCCTGCTATATTGCCCCTTTTGTGATTGTGTAGCGCATCGGTGAGGTTGCTTATCGGTTGCAGTTACCCCCTGAGTTGGCGTCGGTGCATGACGTGTTCCACGTCTCGATGTTGCGGAAGTATATGCCCGATGACTCTCATGTGCTCGAGGATTCTGTTTGGCCAGAGGTGACTCCAGATCTTTCTCTCCCAGAGTTTCCGGTCCGCGTGGAGGATAGGCGAGAGCAGCGCCTGCGGAACAAGGTCATCCCCTTGGTTAAGGTGGTGTGGCAGCGGCACTCTAGTGGTGAGGCTTCTTGGGATCGTGAGGACGAGATGCGTCAATAGTTCCCTTACCTGTTTGAGTGAGTCTTCCTCTTCTTTCCCCTTGGGTTGTCCTCAATTTCGAGGACGAAATTCCTTAAGGGGGAGGGTGTTGACACCTAAAATATACCAGAAGAGACCAAAGCAGACTTGGGGACCTGAAGGTCAACCAATGGCCCAGCTCCTGTACCATCCCTGGAAGTACTGAGAATCAAAATAGAAGAGGTCCACTACCCCTAACACTCTGTCCGGCTAAAGCCATCTCTGGCTAGGCCGCTGTCCAGCACTGCTGTTATTCAGATAGTCGGGTTGATAAAATTATAACAACATTCAGGCAGCCATCTGCCTGCTAAAGAGAAACCACAGATAATTCTGATTCTCATGAAAAGGGATTTACACTGCCTCACACATGGGTGTGAACGCAAGGTGCTAAACAAGCTTCAAGAGGAATATACCAAGAAGCCCACCAGAGCAATGAAAAGAAGCCCATTAGATGAGCCTCTTCCGGCGCTGAGCTCTGAACAGATGGGCCAAGCCCAATACGAAGCCAGGCGCGCCGAGATGATGCGTGCTGAGGCGCGCCGAGAAGCTCACGTCGGGAACAGAAGGCCACCCTTCTATAAAGGCTGCTGCCTTTGAACAACAACAACAACAACAACAACAATAGAAGAGGAAGACACAGAGCATAGAAGAGAAGAATGAGAGAAGAGATAATAGATCGAGGGTGCCACTGAAAAGAACAGAGAGCCCTCTACAGGAGCTAAAGAGAGAAAAGAGTTTCAGAAGCTCGGAGGAGAGATTCAAGGTGGGATCGGTTCCAAGATGTCCCGAGGGGCTATATTCTTCCCCATCCATGTCTTTCATTTGAGTCTAGCTTTTTTTTTTCATTTCTGTTCTTCCGCTCTATGCCTGAGTAATGTGTTTTCGATGACTTCGAATGCTGGCATAACCCGGTTGTAAAAGGGCGGCATATGTATTCAGACCTTCGTAGTCTGCTTCTATCTTTATTTTCTACTACATTGAATGTATGAGTCATTTGCAGTGAAATAAAATGTCAAGGGAGAGGTCATTTTCTCCCTCTCTGTTCCTTCGGAGCCTAATGTATTTGGTAGCAGCTGTGAATAGATTATGCTCCATTGAGTGCACATCCTTCAGATTGTCCGAGTGATTTCCGTCGAATCGTCTCCGCAGTTTTATCCCCGCGATAGCAGTGAGACCCTGAGATAGCCTATCTCATGGCTTCTCCCTCGCAGAGGTAGTAGGGAACATGCTCTTATCAAGGTCTATACGAATCAGCCCATGGCCCTGCTCCCAGTGAGGCCCCCGAGTGAAGACCCCCTTCTCTCAGAGATAGCCTCGCTCCCCCTAGGGTCGTCTCAAAATCCTTTGAATAAACCCCCCAGAACCTTGGGTAAAACATCTCAAGATCCTCTGAATAAACCCCCGTTAAAACCTTCAAAGAGCCCTCTGAAACCCTCGGCTCCGGACCTTTGAAAACCCTAATCCCAAAGCCCCCCGGCGTGACCCTCCCTCGGCGCAAGTCTCGCGCCGAGTGCTGCCCGCGCCGGATTGAGTTCTTTCCGACGCACCGAGATCTTTTTTCTCTTTCATGTCAACTCCCGTCCAAGCCGATAGCCTCGTGCCGATGCCATCACCAGTTTTGAGCCTGATGACCCATTGCCACAAGACCCCATCACTCTGAAGAGAAATAGTATCCTTCACTCGACCTTCATGGGAGCCAAATTGATGGGGTTAAACCCCCCTACATTCTGCTGCCCCGTTAAGTCATGGAGTTCTACCACTGCATGTTCTCCGTTGGCTATCTAGGTGATATTGATACATCCCATTACAAGTGGACATTGTCCCATGGGATTGAGATCCTTTTTGGATCCAGGGCGACGCCCGGCTCTCCTTTGGCTTCCATCCCGGCACTTCGTGGATGGATGACATATATTCCCATTTTGGCACAGTCCAAAATATGGGGAAATGCTGTCGAAATTCATCCACGAATCCTTACTTTATCGCATCGTGTGACGCTTTCACTGAAACTATGAATCTACCCCTGGCTGTGTGGCAGAGATCTGAGGCAGACCATCTCATGATCCTTTGCCCACTATGACAGGGGAACATAACCATCATAGTCATACGGTCTCCCTAGACCTTCCATGGAAAGGTCCAGCCTCACTTTCCACCTCACCCAACTACCACCATGGACAAACCTGTGAGATCCTTACTTAACATAAGAGGGCTCCCCCCTCAACCTCAAAAAGCCTTCTAAGTCTTGAAACATGAAAAAACCCCTCTTCTCGGTGCCATATAGCCTCCCGACGCAGCCCTCTCCCGGCGCGGGTTCCGCGCCGGATGACGGGCGCGCCGAGACGCTGGTCGCGCCGGCCACTTATCGTGCCGATAACCTATGAGCTCATCATCGCACCGGGACCCCACCGCGCCGTTTGGCCTTCACGCCGGCTCCCATCCATGCTGTTTCATCTTAACAAAAGCTACCACTCAAACATCGGCATCTCAGCAACTTCATTACGCCTAAATCCAGTCTAAACCCAATGTCCCACTCCTGTTAACCTTCATACTAACCCCCATCATATCATGAGGGTCTCATGGTTCTTCATCCATGTCTAAATGGAGCTATATTAACGGGGTCTTACCCCGATATTGTATGCCATTAACCGTCAAGTTTTCTTCCAACCCTACTGACCCTGGGAGTCCTGCCATTGCAAGTCCCCCAATGGTCTCTGAAGGGAATATCAACAAACACCGTGGTAATGGACACTGTCCCGTCACACTCAAATCCTTCTTGGATCCAGGGTTACGCCCGCCTCTCTTTTGGCTTCCATCCCGATATTTCGTGGGTGGATGACCTATATTCCCCCTTTGGCATAGTCCAAAATAAGGGGATATGATGTCGGATTTGCGCCATAACACTGTCATCATGTCCCGCGTAGCATGGTTTTCTATGCATGTTTCGCATCCCGTTAGCGGAGTTAGCGTAATAGTCTTATCTCGTTTTGCCCCCGAGGCATCCTCTATTGGCAACTAATCAAGGGTTGTCCTTCTTTGGAAGGACGTAATTAACGTCATAGCCTTTATGGTATGACGGACTCCGGATCCTGACACGAATATCATAATCGACTGACTGAGTCAGGTCGAGCGCACAATAAACTGTCACGCTAGTGACTGGCACGCCTAATTAATAAACCAAATAAACAAACAAAAAATAACCGAATAAATATCAAATAAAGATATTCTAAAATATAAAAAAATCAAATAATTTTTTTTCATCTCCCACAAGTTTGGCACGCCCGGTGGGACCTGAGTCTCCCTTCATCTCTTTGCCAAGAGAGGATACCTTCGGGGGCTTCCCCCAAGAATACTGATTGTTTATCTGTTTGTCTCAGGTAAACGATGACGTCATACGGACTCACCGGTGTTGGCTTCGGCCCCGCAATCGTCGCCGACCACGCGGAACATGGGTACCTGGCGGTGCCCATGGTTTTCGGCTCCTTCCCACCAGTTGTAGGCTTCCCCAACTTCTTGGGGTTGGCCTTTGCCGACATGCTACAGACAGAGTCCTCAAGGCCCGCAGAAGAGAAGGCTGCAGAGAGGGTCGAGGCCTCGAAGGCTCGACACTGTGCTGGCTCGCCTACCAGCCCGATTCAAGTCGCCAGCTGCATGGTGCATCATATTGCTCACGGGGCCCACCTCGTCCCTGCCAAGAACTTCGGGAGGCGCCGACACCGGAACCCCGGAAGGAAGGTTGATGCTGCTGTGACCGGACGTCTCTCCGTATCCGGCAAGTCTATGCTGGTCGGTGGCCTCCACGTCTTTCTGGATGGACGTAAGGCTCGAGTGAGCCCGGACCGGGTGATCCCTACAGTGCCAGTCCACAACTCCTATCAGGCTCTTGCTGGAAGAAGAGCTGAAGAAGAAGAAGCCGGCCGCCATGGCCAGAGAAGGTTGGCTCCCAAGCCAAGAAGATTCAAACAGGTTTGGGTCCCCAAAAAGGTCCAGCCTGTCCAGCAAGAAGCTCCAGTGCAGTACCACCCCAGGTTCACCAGAGTAGAAGAGAGCAAGAAGAGGGACCCTGTCCCGAGGAAGGAAGAGACAATCGTGGATCCGCCACGCCAAGAAAGCTTTAGGGCCTGCGCCCGACAAGCCAACATCCCCGTTATGGGAAGAAGATTACATCAGACTATCGAGAGGGCTCGGTTTGCTTACATTCCTCCGATGGGAGGTCGACAATTGTCCCCGACCCTGCACCCGGGCCGAGGGCAAGAAGAAATGACCAATATGGTCAGAAGTTATTTTAGGGGGTTAGGCAACCCCTCTTTGGGCCAACAACGGCTGTTGCAGGCAACCGCAGCTAAAGAAGATCGATGTCCATTAATGGCAGTGGGAGAAGAAGAAGATAGGAGGATGACATCATCGGTTGATGACAATGGATATGAAGATGGCTCTGATGTTCAAGCCGATGAAACTGCTCCCCGCCAAGGGGAAAAGAGAAGGATCTCTGTGTTTGAAAGGCTTACCTTCATGGGGAATGTCAAGAGGAGGGTTCGTAGATAGAAACGAAGGATGCAGATTTTCACATGCAATATGGCCGGGATAGATGGCCATTATGGAAAATTACCCGAGGAGCCTCAAGAGTTGGCCTGGCTAGCCGGAAGACCAGGGCCGAGCACTCGAAGAGTGGAGGCCGCAAAAGAGAAGCTGGCGGCAACCGAAGGAAAGCAAGCCTTGCCTCGCCTCCAACATCATGACAAGGCCGTTATTCTCATAGCAAATGTGATAACGGCAGGTGAAGAAGAAGATGTCTTGCTTGACATCCTACCTGAGGGTGCATCTGGCGAGATGACAGAGGCCATCCCCAACACAGCAGCTATGGACCCGGCCGTACTGATGATGCTCCAGAGGTACCGCCAGGAGATAGAATAGCTGAAGAAGCAATTGACGGAAAGGACAGAGCAGTCCTCTGCCTCCAAGTAGCCTGATGTGCAGGCCGAATCATCAAGGGGAGTCGTCAGCAAGAACGACTTCCCACCACTCTATACCCCGCCTCTGTAGGCGGAACCAAACTTGGCGATAACTCAACAGCGCC
This sequence comes from Amorphophallus konjac, assembly GCA_022559845.1. Taxonomy (NCBI): domain Eukaryota; kingdom Viridiplantae; phylum Streptophyta; class Magnoliopsida; order Alismatales; family Araceae; genus Amorphophallus; species Amorphophallus konjac. The sequence goes on from CM040126.1 coordinate 438,775,558, forward strand.
CATCATAGCTGCTAGCTCCGCCGGTGCTGCCACAGGTGCACCAGACGCCTCCACTGCTGCGTCCTCCTCCACAGGCAACCACCCTGGTTACCCCCTACTTGCAGCCGGCGCATTTCTACCCGGAACCGGTCGACCCGACCATCATGAGCATGATAATGGTAGAAAGGATGATCCAGATGAAGCTCGCTGAAAGGGCTGAAGGTGACTATGTTGTATTCGATGCATATAGGGTTCCATACCCACCACATCATGCTGCCAAGCGGCTCCCTCCCGGGATTAGCAAGCCGCCGAAGTTCGACAAGTTCAATGGGAAGGGATCCCCGAAGGAACATGTTGCCTATTACATGACCGTCATAGGTGACTTGGCCACCAACGAGTCATATTTATTGAAGTTCTTCGGGTCCTCACTCACGGGGCTCGCATTTGAATGGTACTCTAGCCTCCCGGCCGGGTCGATCAGCGACTGGTCGGACATGCAGAGGAAGTTCAGAGAAAGATTCCATGTCATAGAGAGGGAAGTCACAGTGGCTGAACTCTATTCAACAAGATAGAGGGCAGATGAGACCGCTCTCGACTACATCAAGAGGTGGAGGAACCTCGGGATGAGATGCAAGCGGCCCCCGCACCAGGAGGACGCTGTATAGATCTATAAACAGAACCTCAGGAGAGAGGTGCTGGAGAAGATGATTGGCATGGAAATCCGGTCGTTCGACCGTCTGAACAATATTGTGGCCGAAGTGGAGGCTTTCTTAGCGAAACCGGCCCCTACACCAAATATTCCTACTGCACAAAAGGGCAAGGCAGCAGAACGGCGCCAGGCACCGAAAGAAGCAAACGCCCTTGATATCAAGGCGTTTGAACAGCAAAAAGATAAAGGCAAGAAGACAGCTGCTCCTCAGCCTGCCAAGACCGGAGATGGCGAAGAAGGCCCATCCCTCCGGGATAAAATGAAAAGGGCCTACTCTTTCCCAAAGGAGAAGACCAGGATCTTGTTTGACTGGGTTACCCAGTATGATATGGTCACCCTGCCTGAGCCGAGGAGGCCGGAGGACCTGAAGAGAAGAGATAGCCCAAGATTTTTCCCCTACCACCAGATGCTGGGGCATCCAATTGAAGATTGTTATGTTTTCAAGGATATTATCGAAGGCATGGTGAGAAAGGAAGAAATAGAATTGGGGGAGTACAAGGTCGACCCTCCACAACCACATGAGGCGCCCGTAAGAAGAGCCGCCGTCAACATGGTCTCTCTGTATTAAGCCTTGCCTGAGGAGACCGCAGAGGCCAGTACTCAGCATACATATGAAGCCTGCTTTCTGGCCCCAATAAAAGGACAGGAGGGATGGCAGCAAGTCCCTGCAAGAGCCAAGAAAAAGGGCCTACCTCGCCCGGCACCGGGGGCACATATTCGTGGCGTCACGCCACGACCCCCTTCACTAGTAGCAACACCTGTGTGGACTAATCCGCCAGCAGTTATCTGGATACCTACCCGCAACCGGAGGAGGCAGACTCCGTTGCCGGCAGTCAAGAAGATCAGTCCAGAAGCCCGGCGGCTACATGACTACATAAATGGGCTAGATGAGTATGTACAGCCTGAGCTAGAACCTTTGCTGGTACAGGATCATCTCCCGTGGCAGGAGCTGGAACAGCTTTCACTAAAGCAGGAAGAGGAAGCTGACAAAGCATCAGACAGGGATGGCAGCCTATTCTGGGGGCAAGCGCCAGCCAAAGAAAAGAAAAGAAGACAAAGAAGGAAGAGAAGGGCCGGCAAGGCTACAACGGGTGTGATCCTTTCTTGCAACACCCTCTCTGCTCTGTTCAATTTGCTCGGTGAGGAGGATGAAGAAGAGATTTGCTTCACACCCGCCGCTAAGGAAAGCCAGGCCGAAGCCGCAACTGTCGCACATGCAACCCGGTCGGGCCAAAGGTGGGGGCGTCAGTCGCCCGTCAACCATAACATTATCTTCAGAGGGGAGCAACCCTACAAGATACCCCCTCCGGAGGTCAGGGGAGTTCAAATCCCTCCACCGTCAGGCTTATACAACCAAAGTGGGGGCGGCACTCCCGCTCCTTCATTTCTGGAGTTCATAAAGATGTCAAAAGGGAAGCAGCCATGCTGGGAGGTTGAACCGGTAACCGGGGGCAGTCACCCATAACTCCAGCAATCTCCCGAATTGTCAGAAGAGGTAGAAACTCGCCTGGCAGCAGCCAGTGAGGAGCAGCCAGGAGGTAATCCCAAGCAAAAGGGTGTAGCCTCCGAGTCCGATGAAGTAGGTCCATCAGGGGCCACAGTCCAAGGATCTTCCAAGCCCAGGTGGGCAGATGAAATGAAGCTATCCAATGTCCGAGCTGGAAGTCGGGTGGTCAAACTATTGAAGAAGCTCCCAGCAAGATTCACTGTCTGGGAAATCCTCTCTCTTAGTGAAGAGACTCGACAGGCGATCATTACTGCTCTCCAGACACCTGCCCAATATGAAGCCTACCTAGCTGAGGCACTGCCGGAGGCCAGCATGACCTTCACCTAGGAAGACATGTTACTCCCCACCACCAGTCACAACAGACCTTTGTATATGAGGGGACATCTAAATGGCCGGGAGCTGAACAGAATCCTGGTGGACCCCGGGGCAGCTGTCAACATCCTGCCCTACAGGATATATGAGAGGCACTACTTTAACGTGCACCTACAAAAGGACGGGAATATGCGCATTGTCGGCTTCAATCAGAAGTGTGAAGTGTTGCTAGGAGTAGTAGAGTTCACACTCACTCTAGCGGACTTTGTCACGAAGGTGCAATTTCATGTCATTGATTCTCGCATCTCATACAAGGCGCTGCTTGGCCGCCCTTGGCTACATGAGAATATGGTGGTACCTTCCACACTTCACCAGTGCATCAAATACAGCATGGATGGGAGAGAGGAAAGAGAATTTGCTGATCTCCACCCATTCGAAGTATTCGAATGCCACTTGGCAGACGCCCCTCTATATGCAGAATGGTCGCAGAAGGCCCCTGCGGCCAAGACCTCTTCTAGCACAACAAAAGGCACTTCCAAAGCAGAATGGTTCCCTCCGCTGCCGCGTGGATATATCGATCCCAAGGTGGTTTCACACATCACTGTCACCGGGGATGTAGGCCGGATAGTGCCTCCCACCATCTACCCCGAAACTAATAAAGTCAGGGTTGACCAGCAGCACGACCACATCGGGATCCCCGAAGGTCTTACCAAGCCAATTCTCAGCCTCGATAATGCTACTATCGAGCCTTTCAAAGCTTGGGAGGTGACACAGATAGATGGTCCTAGCAGCCTGTTCTACACAGCTGAAGAGCACCCTACACAGGAAAACACTGATTGTCATCTGCCTAAAGATATAGAAAACCCCTCAATGCCTATACAGGGGCTGACATTTATAACAAATCGAATAGCCAAGATGTTCCAGAAGCAGCACATCCCTTCTAGCCAGCCTCGCAAGAGGAAAGAAGCATTCCAGAAGCTATGGTACCCTTCGAGCCTGGATAAATAAATGAGGCGTGTCTCTCAGCACCCGGGATTGGGCTTCACCCTCGAAGAATACTATTATAGTGGACGCTATGAAGTGGATACCATCTCTGCTTTCTACCCAATGGAGGATAACCCACTGGGGGCAACTATTGGTGAACACCTGAGAGAAGTTGAGTGCATTCAGCCAGCCCGGCCAAGAAATCCAGAATCCGAGGCTATATTCCCCTGCCGGTGCTGGGAACAAGTCTATCCGGAAGATGCAGCTCTTCAAGCCAAATTTGACACAGCTAGCAGTAGTGAAGCTGAAGATGTTGAAGAAGCAGAGCTGCCTCCCTCCAGTGGCCCTCCTCTGTTCATGATGTCGGCACTTCTCGAACCAGTCGGGGAAGCTTCCCCCGAGCCTGATCAATAGACAGATGCTGCTAGAAGAGAAATGGTTGCCTTCACTGAGGACATGGTGGTTCAAGGGATTGAGATCTCTTCACCCCTTGCCAAGGAGCTGCAAGGCTACTCTGACTTAATGACAAATAATCACCAGCCCTTAGTGACTGCAACCCCCTCAGCAGGGGGTGAGGCAATCAACTCGCCCCTTGAAGTTGCTAGTAAGGTAAACTTGTTGGCAGAACAGTGCATGCAGCCATTATCAGTCGAACAAGAGATTTCTGGCAGAACTCAGATAAGACAAGATGAAGGGTTCGAGGTCCTCGGCCTCGAAGATGATATACCAGACTTTGTCGACCTCCAGCCTGCACCCCTTGAGATAGAAGACGGAGGTCAAGCAACAGTCGATGAACTGATAGAAGTCAACTTGGGAGACGAGGATGACCCCAGGCCAACCTTCCTCAGTGCCCAACTATCTGTCGAAGAACAGAGGATGTACATCCAGCTGCTACAAGAATATCGGGACTGCTTTGCCTGGACCTACAGAGAGATGCCAGGACTAAGCCCCTCAGTCTCACAGCATGAGTTGACCATAAACCCTGAGGTAGAGTCGGTGAAATAGCCCCCTCGGCGTATGAGGCCAGAGCTCATCACTCAAATATGTAAAGAGGTCGACAAGCTCATTGATGTGGGTTTCGTCGAGGAAAATCAATATACCACGTGGTTAGCTAACATCGTGCCCGTGAAGAAGAAGAACGGACAGATCCGGATATGTGTTGACTTCCGGGATCTGAATAAAGCCTGCCCTAAAGATGACTTCCCAGTGCCGATAACGAAGGTCATGTTAGATGCAACAACTGGTCATGAGGCCCTATCATTCATGGATGGGTCATCTAGCTACAACTAGATATGGATCGCGGAACATGACCGGATCCACACTGCCTTCCGGACCCCCAAAGGCATTTATCACTACAAAAGAATGCCGTTCGGATTAAAGAACGCCGGCGCAACTTATCAACGGGCGATGACTAGAATATTTGATGAGCTGTTTTACCATAAGGTCGAGTGCTACATAGATGACCTGGTAGTCAAGACCAAAAAGAAAGAAGACCATCTGCAAGACCTCCGAGTCATTTTCCAGAGGCTCAGGTAGTATGAATTAAAAATGAACCATATGAAGTGTGCGTTCGGAGTCTCGAGCGAAAAGTTCTTGGGTTTCATTGTCAGGTATCGGGGAATTGAAATAGACCCCCCCAAGATCAAGGTGATTCAGGAGTTACCCTCGCCAAGGAATCTCTCTGAGCTAAGATCCCTTCAAGGCCACCTTGCATACGTCCGGCGGTTTATATCCAACTTATCGGGGCGATGCCACCCCTTTCACAAGCTGATGATGAAGGATGTTCCCTTCTATTGGGATGAAGAATGCCAGATAGCCTTCGATAAACTGAAGGATTACCTAAAAACCCCTCCAGTGCTGGGTGCGCCAGTGAAAGGACGGCCGCTGATCCTCTACATAGCAGCCACATACAATTCCCTGGGGGCAATGCTAGCCCAGAATAATGAAGAAGGAAAAGAACAAGCCCTCTACTATCTCAGTCGAAGAATGGTCAGAACTGAGGAAAGGTACACCTACATCGAGAAGATTTGCCTGGCATTGGTCTTCACGGTCAAGAAGCTGCGGCACTACATGCTGTCACACGAAGTTAAGCTGATTTCTAGGGAGGATCCGCTTAGATACATCATGTCCCAACCGGCCCTCAAAGGCCGCCTGGGCAAATGGGTGGTGATTCTTATGGAGTATGACATATCCTATGTACCGCAGAGGGTCGTCAAGGGCCAAGCTATTGCAGACTTCTTTGCTGAACATCCAGTACCCGAAGACTGCCCTCTGGAACTAGAGCTTCATGAAGATGAAACTTTAGAGGTCGGTCAGGTGCGGTCCTCCCCATGGCAGCTGTATTTTGATGGCGCCTCCAGAATTGACACCTCAGCGATGGGATCGGCCAGAGTCCGCGCTGGAGCAGGCATAGTCTTGAAGTCTCCTGAAGGGGAAGTCATACACACGTCCTGCTCAATAAACAAGCCTTGCACAAATAATGAAGCAGAATATGAAGCCCTCATAATCGGGCTACAGATTGCTCTGTCCATGGGGATTCAAATGCTAGAAGTCTTCGGAGACTCCATGCTGGTTATAAAACAATTGGAAGGGGAGTTCGAGGTACGAAAGTAGGAGCTCGTCCCTTACTACCATCTAGCCCTGCGCCTAATGGCAAGATTCTACTTCGTCAGCGTCAAGCACGTCAACCGAGGATAGAATGCTCAAGTTGACGCCCTCGCAAAGCTGGCAAGTTCCTTGGCGGTCCCGCCTGATACGAGCCTGAACATAACAGTCATCAACCGGCGGCAGGTCCCCAGTATGACAGAAGCTTTAGCCGATGAACAAGCCAATGAAGTAGCAGTTGCTGAAGCTGTCCAGCAGCCCGACTGGCGGGAATACCTCCTGCTATGGTTCCAACACCAACAGCTCCCGAAGGTGAAAGAATAGAGAATGAGACTCCTGAGAGTCAAAGATTCTTATGAGATGAGGAATGGAACATTGTTCCGAATAATGGCAGATGCCCAAAAGAAGGTATTACTTCGATGCTTATCTCCAGGGGAAGCCAGGCAGGTAATGCAAGAAGTCCATACCGGGTCAACCGGGGCGCACCAGGCCGGTCTGAAAATGAAGATCGAAATAAAGAAATTGGGTTATTATTGGCCCACTATATTTGATGATTGCTGCAAGTTCACCAAGGCTTGTCAGAAATGTCAAGAGCACGCCAATGTGTCAAGAAGACCTCCAGTGCCTCTACATCCTACCTTACCAAGCTGACTGTTTGCCCAGTGGGGCACGGACGTGGTGGGGCCACTACCAGCATCTTCATCAGGGTGCAAATACATCTTAGCAGCTACATATTACTTCTCCAGATGGGCAGAGGCAGTAGCACTAAAAGAAGTCACGGGAGAATTAGTTGCGAGATTCTTCCGGTAGAATGTAATATTTCGGTTCGGGATTCTCAGCCGAATCATCTCCGACAACGGCAGCCACTTCAGAAATCAGAAGGTTTATCGGCTAGCTGACAAATACAAGATTGATTGGAGAACATCATCTCCCTACTACCCTCATGCCAATGGACTTGCAGAGGCCTTTAACAAGACGTTGTGCACTCTGCTAGCGAAAATTGTCAAGACTAACAGAAGAGATTGGGAAGAAAGAATGTACGAGGCACTATGGGCTTACCGTACGGTCTACAAGACCCCTACCGGCTGCTCACCCTACTCCCTCGTGTATGGGTCAGAGGCTGTGGTGCCAATTGAGCTGGAGGTCCCCTCATTACGGGTCGCCATCCAGCATGGATTGGTGGGCAACGAGCAGGCCAACGTAGAAAGAAGACTAGAAGAGCTCGCCGAGCTTGAAGGAAAGCGTCTCCGGGCGTAACAGAATATTCAACTCTATCAAGCCCGCATGGCCTATGCTTTTGATAAGTTGGTCAAAGGACGGGAGTTCAAAAGGGGTGACCTGGTGATGGTTAAAAGAAGAGAGGTGATGGCCTCCAACCCCAAGGGGAAGTTGGTTAAAAATTGGGTCGGACCATATGTCATCCCCAGAGCATATGAAGGGGGTGCGTATGTCCTTGCGGATCACAAAGGAGTCATCCAATTCTCTCCCCTTAATGGGAAGCACCTAAGGCTGTATCACACGGTTCAACCGGCGTTCCCCGAATGATTTACCTCAAACTTGGTCTAGTGGCACTCCGCCCTGACCGAGCTACCCCCACCCTTGGTCCAGTGGCACTCCACCCTGACCGAGCTACCTCAAACTTGGTCTAGTGGCACTCCGCCCTGACCGAACTACCTCAAACTTGGTCTAGTGGCACTCCGCCCTGACCGAGCTACCCCCACCCTTGGTCTAGTGGCACTCCGCCCTGACCGAGCTACCTCCACCCTTGGTTCAGTGGCACTCCGCCCTGACCGAGCTACCTCAAACTTGGTCTAGTGGCACTCCGCCCTGATCGAGCTACCTCCACTTTGGTCTAGTGGCACTCTGCCCTGACCGAACTACCTCAAACTTGGTCTAGTGGCACTCTGCCCTGACCGAACTACCTCAAACTTGGTCTAGTGGCACTCCGCCCTGACCGAGCTAACCCCACCCTTGGTCCAGTGGCACTCAGCCCTGACCGAGCTACCTCCACCCTTGGTCCAGTGGCACTCTGCCCTGACCGAGCTACCTCAAACTTGGTCTAGTGGCACTCCGGCCTGACCGAGCTACCTCCACCCTTGGTCCAGTGGCACTCCGCCCTGATCGAGCTGCCTTTTACCTTGGTCTGGTGGCATTCTGCCCTGATCGAGCTACACTTACCTCGGTCTAGTGGTATTCCGTCCTGATCGAGCTACCTTCACCTTGGTCCAGTGGCATTCCGTCCTGATCAAGCTACACTTACCTTGGTCTAGTGGCACTCTGCCCTAGCCAGACTCGCATAATACCTACGACTTTGCCATTACGGGCCTTACGCTCGAATCGGCATAAATCCATCCTTTGCGTCAGCATGGTCTCCTTGCTGACGAATAAATCCTACTTCTGGCGCAAGACTTCGTGTCCCAGCCGACCTTTATACATCATTGCCATTGCGGGCCCTACGCCCGAATCGGCTCAAATCTATCCTTTGCGTTAGCATTACCTTCTTGCTAACGAATAAACCCCTTGTTCGGCGCAAGACTCCGTGTCCTAGTCGACCTTTGTACATCATTGCCATTGCGGGCCCTACGCCCGAATCGGCTCAAATCTATCCTTTGCGTTAGCATTACCTTCTTGCTAACGAATAAACCCCTTGTTTGGCGCAAGACTCCGCGTCCTAGCCGACCTTTATACATCATTGCCATTGCGGGCCCTACGCCCGAATCGGTACAAATCTATCCTTTGCGTTAGCATTACCTTCTTGCTAACGAATAGACCCCTTTTTTGGCGCGATACTTCATGTTCTAGTCGACCCTCTCAGCATCCTTCTGCTACATGAGTTCAAAAAAAAAAGAGAAAGAAATAGAAATGGGGTTAAAAATAGAGATACCCCACCGGCCTTGTTCCTAAATGGGGACGAGGGTAAAAATGGCTATAACCCGGCTATGGCGAAAACCCGAAAGGGCGCTGTAGGAAAAATCGGGTACCCCGTCACGTGAAAACCTGAAAGGGCGCGTGGGCAAAAGCAAGAGGGGACTGGCCTCGGTGAAAACCCGAAAAGGGCGCTTAGGTCAGTAAAGTGGTAATCCAAAAGTTTCTCTTCATCCTCCTCTCAATGAGATTCCCAAGGGATAACCATCAGAAGTCCCACCGGAGATCCCCTAACAAACCTGATGCGGGACGGACACGGGAGACGACACTATTAGGTGCCACCCTCGGACTCTAGATGAAGACGCGACCAGCAGCACACACCAGGGAGACACTAAGCCCGACACTATGAGCTCCGAGTGGCAAACGTCCCTAACAGAAGTGGAAGCTCACTCGTCGTCCCAAGCGAGGGAAAGCGCGGACCGTGCGCGGTTAAGGAACCGGCGGAGGTCAAGGGTAGTCCGACTCAACTTCCGGACTCGGATCGAGTCGCGGGACGGGTCACTCTCACTCTCACAGCGGTGACATGGACACACGGGCTAGTACCTACACTCTCGGCAACGGAAAAAGACCATATACTAGTTAAGCAAATGAATGCCAAGAGGTTCGGACCATTACCTCCACGCACCCGGCGTGGCGAAGACAACCCCGGCCGAATTACGGACTCCCGGTTAAATAATATCACAGCAATACAAAGATTTGACCCACTCCACGCAGGGAGGTAAAAGGTCACATGTGGAGCCCGGGAATCACGCAACTCGGGTTGACGGGCAGCATCTTGATGTCGCCCGGTGGTGCCGAACTCCGCGTTTTCGTACTTTCCGAACGGCGGGTTCTGCGGGCCCGCGGGGCCCACGGATGGCGCTGTCCTCCGGATCTGCGAGGGTGGGACCCACTGTGATGGGGACCCCTGGTGGCGCGCCTCCACGGACGGCGGTCGGCCGGGAACACCGATCGGGGGTCGATCGGCCCCGATTCCCAATTGTTGAACTAGCTGTCCACGGATTTTGGTTGCTGTCTTCCGACGCGCGCTCCGGCGGAAACGGTCGCTGCGAGCAATCCCGACGTCGGATCGGGACGCATGGGCTATCGTTGGAAAGCTCTCTTCGAATACTTCGATCTAGAGCCAGAGAGATCTGCTGGATCTGGTCGGATCAAAACTTTATTGAATTTACAAATCCCTATTGTACAGTAACTGAAATCTCAGATCTATAGGGCACTTGTCTGAGAACCACCATTAACCGCCTAGTAATCCTCCGACTCAGCTCTTGATCTCTTCTTAGGAATTGTAGGGAATAAAACCACGGAACTGGGACTATTTTTAGAATTGGATTTGGAGGTGGTGGCGATTTGTTATGATTTTGGGGGTGGCTTGTGGTCGGATCTGGGAACAGGGGGACAGAACTGTAGCTGGGACTGAGAACGATTTTTAGAAAATATGAGATGGGTGAACCAAAAATTGAGAAAAATTGTGGATGAAGGGGTGGATGGGTGGAACCTCCAGTAAAATTGGGAGAACTAGAAGAAATCAAAAAGTGGACCTAAGACATAAAACTCAGGGCAGGGATGAATCTGGACAGAACTCTGGCAAAACCGAAATGGAAGAGTGGACGAAAATCAAAAATTATGAAACGAGATCTGAATGGCAAACCAAAATTTGTGAGGTGTCCTTGACACCTCTGGAACATCCACTAAAATCCCCAGATCTATCTGAGCTCGTGGCTGAGACAAGAAATTCGTGGAAGCTTCTGTGATACTGCGCGGGTAGAACTCCGTTGATGGTGATGGCGGTGCGGTGGCGGCTCGTGGCGGCGGCGGCGGCGACCGGAACTGATAGGGTGGAGTCTCACCACTAGAAGGAAGCCTTCACAGCTTCAAGGGGGAGAGGGAGAGGAGAAGGGGGCGCACCAAGGCTGGAGCTTCAAGCTTTTTTTCCAATTCAAATGGCATTAATTCCTGAAAATGGGAAAATACAAGCATATATAGGTCACCCATCTAATCCATCCTCCACCGTTGGATCTAGGGGTTAGGGATGGATGGCTAGGATGAAGTTTGAACAAAATACAACAAAAATATTAAACAAATGGGGAGGGGGGCGCACCTTGACCAAGGGGGGGACATGGTAGGTGGGTTTGGTTGGAAATGTTGACCATTTTGGTCCCTTGTCCCCCATGTGGACAATTGACTAGTCCAAGGCTTCTAGATGTCCACCTTAGATTTTGACCAACCCCACAAGGCTGATATGGACCAATGGGAGGGGGCCTGGGGGTCCCATGGGGCCCAGGGGTCCCATTTTACAAATAAGCCCCTCGTACACTCATAATTACAAACCGTATAAAATGAAATAAACACACCTTACACACAAATAAAGTCTAATTAAATATGAAAAATGGGGAGACTCAAGGCGGCGTCTCCAGGCTGTCTCCGAACCAGATGGATGCTGAGGTGGCTCGAGTCGTGCTCCGTGTGCGGTACCGGTGGCTCGGCGTGTCGCGCCGCTTAACTGCTCGGGTGTCCGCACCAAAACCTGTGTCTGACCCTCGTCATCATCGGCGGGATCGGTCGACCTCCATCCTATAACTTGGACCTTTCGTCCTCGTTAATGAGCATGTCCCTTGCTTCAACATGTAACCCATGTCGACGAACAAACCCGTGTTCGACCCCCGTCATCATCGGCAAGATTGGTCGAACTCTACTCCTTTAACTTGGACCTTCCATCCTTGTTATTAAATATATCCTTTGCTTCGACATGTAACCCATGTCGACGAACAAACTCATGTTCGACCCCCGTCATCATCGGCAAGATTGGTCGAACTCTACTCCTTTAACTTGGACCTTCCATCCTTGTTATTGAATATATCCTTTGCTTCGACATGTAACCCATGTCGACGAACAAACCCAGGATTCGGCCCTCGTCATCATCGGCGAGATAGGTCGACCTCTACCCTTAACTTGGACCTTTCGTCTCTGTGAATGAATATACCCTTTGCTTTAGCGTGTAACCCACATCGATGAACAAACCCAGGTTCGACCCTCGTCATCATCAGTGAGGTAGGTTGACCTCTGTCCCTTGGCCTGGACCTTTCGTCCCGGTCAAGAACCATACAGCCTTTGCTTCGGCATTTAACCAATGTCGACGAACCAAACCAGGATCCGACCCATGTCATCATCGACAAGGCCGGTCGGCATCCTAGCAAACAAGCTCTCCTGTGTTCCGGATCCTCCGGGGAATTAAAGGAAAAGAAAGAGAAAAGAAACAGAAATGGGGTTAAAAATAGAGATACCCCGCCGGCTTTGTTCCTAAATGGGGACAAGGGCAAAAATGGATATAACCCGACTGTGACGAAAACCCGAAAGGGCGTTGCAGGCAAAATCAGGTGCCCCGCCACGTGAAAACCCGAGAGGGCGCATGGGCAAAAGCAAAAGGGGGCTGACACCGGTGAAAACTCGAAAGGGCGCTTGAGTCGGTAATGTGGTTAAAAAAATGATAAAAAATGATGATGAAATGAAAAGATGATGTAGTAACGGGGTTATCCTCGTTCGTCATTCCATCCCAACCTACCTTTTCGACCCTTGTCACCATTGGCAAGATCGGTCACTAGCCTTTCCGGTCCTTGTCACCATCGGCAAGACCGTCTACCCTTTTCGGTCCTTATCACCATCGGCATGACCGTCTACCTTTTCAACCCTTGTCACCATCGGTAAGATCGTTCGCTACCCTTTCTTGTCCTTGTCACCATCGGTAAGACCGTCTACCCTTTTCGACCCTTGTCACCATCGGCAAGATCGGTCGCTACCCTTTCCGGTCCTTGTCACCATCGGCAAGACCGTCTACCCTTTTCGGTCCTTGTCACCATCGGCAAGACCGTCTACCTTTTTGACCCTTGTCACCATCGGCAAGATCGGTCGCTACCCTTTCCGGTCCTTGTCACCATCGGCAAGACCATCTACCCTTTTTGGTCCTTGTCACCATCGGTAAGACCGTCTACCTTTTCGACCCTTGTCACCATCGGCAAGATCTGTCACCACCCTTTGCGGTCCTTGTCACCATCGGCAAGACTGTCTACCTTTTCGACCCTTGTCACCATCGGCAAGATCGGTCGCTACCCTTTCCGGTCCTTGTCACCATCGGCAAGACCGTCTACCTTTTCGACCCTTGTCACCATCGGCAAGATCGGTCGCTACCCTTTCCGGTCCTTGTCACCATCGGCAGGACCGTCTATCTCTTTGACCCTTGTCACCATCGGCAAGATCGGTCGCCACCCATTGCGGTCCTTGTCACCATCGGCAGGACCGTCTACCTTTTCGACCCTTGTCACCATCGACAAGATCGGTCGCCACCCTTTGCGGTCCTTGTCACCATCGGCAAGATCGTCTACCCTTTCCGGTCCTTGTCACCATCGGCAAGACCGTCTACCTGTTCGCCCCTTGTTGCTATCGGCAAGATCGGTCCCTACCCTTTTCGATCTTTGTCACCATTGGCAAGACCAACTACCTTTTCGACCCTTGTCACCATCGACAAGGTCGACCAGCATTTCCCCAAATCGGGCCCCGACAAAAACCCGAAGGGCGCTTGGGTCAAAAATGTGATTACTATAAAGTATATGCTATGCCTCTGAGTGGCACTCCCATCAGTTGTCCCACCGGTAATAAAGCCTATCCCGGATGGACCTCTCATCAGCCAGCAGTCGTATTTTCGACATTTCTTGTCGGCAAGACTTACATCTGCACCAATCTGGCAACCTCTGGAACCCCGTCACGCGGTGGAGCGAGGCCCCCATCCTTTCCTTGAAAGGGTGGACGCTCTCCTGCGGCGCAGATATGGGTATACTTCCAATCAGGTCACCAAAGTTGCCACGAGATATGATAGAATACAAGTGCAAAGGTGGACAAAAATAGTAAAGGAAACTTGTATTTCATTGCAAAAAGGAGGGGAATGAATACAAAAGGGGCCCTTCGGAGGGGGCGAATTAGAAAGGTTGATCAGCTAAGACCGCCTGAAAATATCTGCAAAGTCAATGAGCCCAACATGTGGAGCCGCTCCCAGTTCACGGAGCTACATTTCTTCCTCCTGAACGCGAGTCACCTCAGTCTCTAGGGATGCGAATCGGCCCTCCAGTAAAGAAGTCTCCTCGATGCCTTGGACTTCTGTAGCCTCCAGCCGTGGTATCTCAGCTTCAATGGTAGCCAATTCAGCCTGGAGTTCTTCCCGTCGGCTACGTAGAATATGTGCCCGAGCAGCTGAAGTTTCAACATGGGCCTTGCTCTTCTGAAGATCGAAGGTCAGAGACGTCAGCTCTGCCTGACAGTCAGCTTTCTGCAGCTTGAGGGCCGCTAGCCGATCGTTCATCACCCTCCCAAGAAAGTCCCGGCGGTTTACAAATTTTAGCAGGAACAGCACCCGCTGGGTCCAGGTGTCCAAAGAACAGCCTAATGCCCGCAGCCCGATCGTCAGTCACCCGACCACTTCCTCCAACTGGGGGTAAGATAGTGTCGGCTGAGACTCCACAACCTGGCGCAACATCTCTAAATACTGCCAGACAAAGTCCTCCGATGAAGTAAAGCCTAAGGAGGCTGCCGGAGCCACCTCAAAGGTCACCTCCTTGTCTATAGAAGCCCATAAGCCAATATCTGGCTCGGAAGAAGAGGATGGAATGGCTACCAGAGCCAAAGTAGCAGGTACCACGGCATCATGCTCTTGCTCCATCGGGCTCCTTGAAGAACTCTCTTCTACAGGTGCTGGAAGAGGCGGAGGTTCCAACTCTATTTCTCTCACGGATGGAGCTGTAGGGTCAGGCGCAATAGTCATTATGGCCGCCGGGACAAAGGCAGAACCCCTTGACGGGTCAGCTTCAGCTCTCAATTCTGTTGCCGGCACCAGGGCGAGACTCTCTCCCAGCGGGCTCGGCTCCATTGATGATACTTCGGCAACTACGTGTATTCTTACTGGCACATGGCGAAGTATGGTAACTGCCTCTGAAGAAGACATGGTGGCCAGTGGTAGCATATCCAAAGCCTCCGATGAAACCACGATAGCATCAGAAGGTGATACCAGAGGGTGATTGGCTGCGTCAGGCTCCTGGAACAAGATTCCAGTAAGCACCAAGATGGCAGAAAAGAATGAAAAGATATGCGGCTCTGCAGAGGGGTGGGCAGAACTTATTATGGCCGCAGCATCCATCTCTTCAAGTGCCTGTATGAAAGATTCTAACTCTGCAGATGAAGCAACAAAAGGAGGGATTATCTCCACCTCCATGTCTAGCCCGACGAATTCCTCCGGCAACATTCCCTCAGATGATGTCACCGGCAACCTCGGAGGACTAAAGATCAAAGGACCGCTCAACGGTATGAAGGGTGCCCCTGCCCCTTTGTTGGCTGTCGCAGGTGCTCGTTCGTCACCTTCTGAAGAATAATAGTCAATTTCTTCGTCAGAAGGGGTGGCAGAGCTATTGGAGAAAATATCTATGCTGATCTCAGGTTGGCCCGCCTCCTCTGTCGCCTTGCGGGCCGCCAAGCGGGTGATTACACGCCGCAATGGGATAGCACCTTTCTTTAGCGCAGTCTTATGTCCTTCAGGCTGTGAAGGAACATCCATGGCAAGCGTCTCAACCACTGTGCTAACCACTCCTGCCGCTACAACAAACATATACATAAGGCGGGGCAAAAGATCAATAAGAAAGAAGAGTCAGAAGGATGGCAGTCACTTGGCTCAGCCTCGGCCTCACTGGCAGGTGTGGGAGAAGGGAGTCTGACATCCTCCTCAGCAGCGGGGAGACTCTCCCCTGTGGCTTCAACTATTTTGGACGCCCCTGCCGTGGCAATGACAGAAGACCCTATGTCTCCCGTCTCCAGGATGACCTCCTCAGCACGTGTGGTGGTGCCAACCGCTCCTTGAGCTGAGGTCAAACAAAGAAGACGTCAAAGGAGTGAAGACGTCATGAAAAGAACACTCCTTTAGACCGCGAAGAAAAGTGATGTCACCTTCAGTTACTTGCTGAGTGGCCTCTTTCTGAGCGGCAAATTGCTCAAATGACGGCACTTCAGGCAGAGGAGCCTCAGCCGCATTAGTCGAAGACTGCTTGGAAGAAGTTTTCCGAGCTTTCTCCGCTCGGCCTATTGCAACTTTCAGCGCGGAGGCCGCTCTCTTTTTACCAGGTGGCAGTGGAGTAGTGGTCGGCACCGGTGCGGGAGCCTCAAAATATTCCTGCTTCTGGGCCTGGGAGATGATCTTCCTATAAAGTCCCTGCTGCTTTATATCTGGACGGTCTATCAAATGAAGCACATGCCGTTATAAAAGAACTGAGCAACAAACTACTCTACATGTCAACTGAAGAAGACTTTACCTGCCGGGCCGTTGTAAAAAGATGAGAGGGGCCAATACTGATAACCCACCTCCTTGCTTCGGGATGCAGCCTCCCGAACGAGCCAGCAGACGTCGCCAATCTTCTTGCACTTCTCAACTAGGTCGGCCAAGTCCGCCTGACCATGGGAAGCTATGCAATGATATAAGCCAAGGTGGTCGAAGCCCCAGCCATCGGCATAATGAAAAGATACAAACAAAGGCTTGTCCAGAACACTTGCTATGGGACTGTCAAGGGTCAGTCCATGGATATTCATCAAGACGAACAGCCAAGACGTGTGTTGATAATATGTCAGGGTTCTGTCTTCTCTATTAACAAACGCCCGGTACGGGCAAAAGCGGTCAACCTCACACTTCCATGAAACTGCTTTGGAGAGCGGCTCCTCAATGGGGAATGGGTACTGCTGAAGTTCCAAGCGGGAACCACTAATCTGGCACAGATGTTCTAAATTATGCGTGAAAGTATCTTCATCTATGTCAGCAAGCACAGGCACCAGCTGTTCAGTTGCTTCCTCTTTTGTGGCTTTCCTGCGTTCTATGTATGCCTCTACCTCCTTCGGATGTTGGGAGAACAGCCTCTTCAAATGGGCTTCTTCAATATCAAAAAATGGCCCAGGCTGCTGGCTCAGAAAGGTGCACTCAGCTACATCCCAGCATGCCACCCTGGCATTGCGATAAAAGCCCGTTCGAGCATTCCACCACTTTATATACTCTGGAGTGACCCGGGGAACGTGGTTCGGCACCAGTGTTGATTTATTTGCTTCCTTCTTTTGTGGTTGTGATGAGTGATAAAGATGATGAGCAAAAATCAATGATCTCAATCAACCTATGGACATGTGAACCATGAACCTAGGCAATCAGAACAAGCTCTAGCATGGGCAATGCTATCTCAATCGAACTAAGCTAAAGAAGGCAAATAAAAACACACGCCGGAGCGTGGAGCAAGGAGTAAATAAAAACACACCACGTGGGTGGAACAAGCAAAGGAAATAAGAGATATGAGAGAGAAATCAATGCCCAATACTAAGGAAAGAACGTGATCGCCACTAAGGTAATAAAACAAGCCGAAGACCTGATCAATACCTTAGAAATGGGATGATGATGCACCCGCCCACGGGAGAGAGAAACCAATGAAATCTGTAGATCTATTTGAATGTAACGGTCCAGCACCCGTACGTCACAGGAGTGTGACAGTCGCCCGATGAACCGTTATATGAACCTGACGCTCCTGCACGAGACCGTCAGAAAACCTACAGAAACAGCTTATGAATTCTTTGAACTCTAAACCTTCCAGCCGGCCAGAAAGCTTGGGACTCATCTAATGAACTCTGTAAACCTGCCAAAGAACGTGAAACACAAGAAAATAATCCCAAATTAGCCCTTCAAACAAGTGTAGTATCAATTCTCAAAGGACTTAAGATCATTCAAAAGGAAAGGGGAATACCGAGGAAGTTTTGATTTTTTAACCCCTCTGGGCGTTTTAAAACGTGGGAAGGATGTTTAGATGATGAAAACAGATGAAGAACGTGAGAGAAAGGAGTGGGATATGTTGTGCCCCTTGTGCTTTGATGATAATATGGTGTTTTAATGATAGCAACATGAATGAGTCACCATATTGTTAATGTGGTGTTTTAATGATAGCAACATAAATGAGTCACTATATTGTTTTGCTCCATATTGTTTTGCTAAGAACAACACATTGAGCCATCACATGAATGCATATGTCTGATCTATGTCTGATTTGTTCTGTGGAGAATGCATAAGACTATACATTGCATGTGTCGCAGATATAGCAAGTCTGTACATCGCATTTGACGCAGGCATAGGAAGTCTATACATTGGTATCTTTACCTACGTTGCACCTGCAAGTCTATACATTGGCTGCTGCTTGCTCACACAATCATTAAGTCTACACATCGTGCATTCTCAAGTCTGTACATCCTGTGAGGTCTGTCTCACTTAGCGTCTCATTTGGACATAAAGTCTATACGTTGCATAGACTGCCTTTCAAAGTCTGTACACTGCATTGCAAGAGCTGAAGTCTACACATTGGCTAGTTGCACAGATTTAAAGTCTGTACATTGTGCATCCTTTGTTTTGAAGTATGTACATCGTGCGTCTCATGCTAAGTCTATACATCGTCTTATGCAGTGTCTCATTCTAAGTCTATACATCGTGCATTCATTGCTATAGTCTTTGTGTTTAGCATACACTGCATCAGTGCAATAATAGTTGCTGCATGCATCTGTTAAGAAGTCTGTACATTGCCCTGCTTCAGGCTGAGCAAATCTATACACTGCTGCACGAACATCAAGTCTATACACTGTCTTGCACAGCATGCAGGCAAAGTCTGTACATCGTCTTCTTGTTCATGCATTGCATCAAGTCTATACATTGTCTTGCACAGCATGCAGGCAAAGTCTGTACAACGTTTGCACATTACATACGTTCAAAGTCTACACAAAGTCTACTGCATTCAAAGTCTATACAGACTTGGTCCATGCGTAAGCATAGCAAGTCTGTACATTAGTAGCAAGTCTGTACATTAGTAGCAAGTCTGTACAACGTCCTTAGCATGAACACATTCAAAGTCCATACATTGCCCTGTAGCTTGCACGAACTCAAGTCTGTACAGCCAATGCCTGCACACAATGTCTATACATTCATTTGTTGATAATCGAGCAAGTCTGTACATCGTGTGTTTCTGAAAGTCTGTACAGCGTCTCACCTAGCGTCTCTGTACATCGTCTGCCTGCACTCCAAGTCTATACTTTGCTGCATTCCAAGTCTATATATACATTGCAGCTATGTGTGTGCATCGTTTAACAAGTCTATGCATTGCACGAAGTCTGCACATTGTGTGCTGCTATGCTCATACATCATTTTAGCAAGTCTGAACATTGTTTGCACATCGCACGCAGAGTCTGCACACAGTGTCTTAGCAAGTCTATACATTGTGCATCGTTCAAAGAAGAGTCTGCACATTGCTGCATTCTAAGTCTGCACATTGTTTATACCTTGCACGCAGAGTCTGCACACTCATTGTCAGCAAGTCTGCACATTGATGTAGCACGCATGCACAGTCTATACACTCATAACCTTAGCCATTGCATTCTGTGCTTCAGGCATACACAAAGTCTATACAACCTCCACTGGTTCACTCGACCAAGTCTGTACAGCCATGCACTGTCTTGCTTGCATGAATGAAGTCTGTACAAGCTGTTAGTCTTAAACTGATAACTCTATCTGACTGACTGATAGGTACTCTTCATGAAGCTTAATGAAGGCACGTGATTCGAGGATAATAGGAGTGCCAGGATCGTGACACGTGTATAGCAACGAGCCTGGATGCTGCCACGTGGTCCAAGCTTTTGTGCGGGAGATATGGAAGACACACGCCCTACCTGCTGCTCTATATATATGAAGCCTCTTCCATCAGAAGGAGGCTGATCAAAGCAGAAGAGTAAAAGAATAGAGAGTGAACTATAGCATGCACGATCCACAGAGAAGAAAAGCAGAGAGAAGAAAAAGAGAAGAAGAAGAAGAAGAAAGAGAAAGAGAGAGCATGAGTTGAGAAGAAGAAAGAGAAAGACAGATAGAGAGAGGAAGAGGAGCTTACCTGAAGATCATTCCTACTGGACGTTGGATCAGATCCACTCCAGTCAGCTCTTTTGAGAGCCAAATTATGCTTCATCATTTCCAGCTTCCAGTCGCTGTTGTTACTTGCTTTTGTTTTTCTTTTGAACTTTTTATCAAGCTGTTAGTCAGCGATTTTGCAGAGGAGGATTCCTCTGGACAGCAAGTTGTGTTGCTCAGCGGGGTGAGGTGGATACCTCGGACAGCAAGCTGTGTTGCTCAGCGGGGCGAGGTGGATACCTCGGACAGCAAGCTGTGAGGCTCAGCGGGTTGTAGGCAAGCTGTGAGGCCCAGCGGTTCAAGCTGTAAGTCAGCAGAATCCACACTCTGGTTTGAGTGTGGGGTGGACGTAGGTCTGCAGGACCGAACCACCTAAAAACCCTCTTGTCCACTGTGGTTTGAATTTCATATCTGACTGGCGCTAGATGCATGCATAGGCACGAGGATTGTATTCATCTCATTGTTGTGCACATTAGATGTTTGCTTAGGATCGCTCTACATATCTGCAATTATTTTTAATTCCGCATCTCTGATTGCATTAGATTTAATTTGAGCGAAGTTTTTAAAGGGGAGAATCATTCACCCCCCCTCTGAATCCATAGCACCGAACCCAACACTTGGTATCAGAGTGGGTCTCTGACCTAACAGATCTAACAATCTGCAGAGGATCATGCTAGTTTTTGGTGCATTTCAGAGTGGGTTTCTTATGTTCTATGTTTTGTTTCACCGGTTTAGTGTCTCGATTTGCTCATCTGGTCTCGGTGCTTCAGTTTTTCTGAGCTGGTGTTTTTCTGTACTTCCACTGATTCCGGTGCACCTCTTAACTATCTCAATTGTCTAACTCATCTCTTGATGGCTCATCCACCGATATTCAGAGGTGATGACTTTGGCCCATGACTGGAAAAGTTGCATCGGTATGTAAGGACAACCGATCCTGATTTGTGGAAGGTAATGACTCACGGCTCATACAAACTATCGAAGGATAAATCCAAATGGACCGAGAAGGATAAAATGAAAGACTCCATCAACTCTAGAGCATTGAATATGGTAAAAGCATCAATTGACAGAGCACTAATCTCATGCGTCTCATCCTGCAGGTCTGCCAAGGAAATTCTAGATAAATTGAAGACTGCTTGCGATAGAGATAATGATCGATGCATGATGGCTCAAAGGAGTGAACCAAGTAGCAATCAAGATGAAGAACAGTACGATGATCAGGTAAACATCTTCAAAAATTACACACTAGATGATTGGATTGCTGCATATAATGAACTGCTGGAGTCTTATGATCATTTAAGAAAACATCATAAGAAAATGAAAAGGAAAATTGATAAAAGTGATTCTAATTCATCATGTGAAGAGTGCTTGAAAATAAATGAATTATATGATAAATATCTTTCTGAGACTCAAATGAATTTGAAGCAAATGTGCTTGCTGAAGAATGAAAACCAAGAATGCTTCACTAAAATTTCTGAATTAGAGACTCAGTTAGAGCTGAAAACTGGCGAACATATGATGAATTTGGAAGAGTTGGAAAGGATTAAGGTTGAGCTGAAGAAATCGAAAGCGGAGAATGTAGAAATTCAGAGGAAGAATAAAAGTCTTGAAGCTGAAATAGAGAAAGTCAACAAGGAAGGTGTGCATGTTTCCTCTCTAAAAACAAACTGCAATATGTGCTCAGCTCTAAGAGAACGCAATGAAGATCTCTATAATGAAAATGAATGGATGAAGAAACAAATTACTGTGCTTAAAGAGGATCACAGAAATCTGCTTGCTGAGAAAATTAAAGTGGAAGAAAGGGAAGAGGAACTAATTGAAAAACTGGAGCTTATGTCTAGAAGGGAAAGATGTGCTGGTAATGAAATTCAGGCTAAAAATTTTGAGGAGGAAAATACTGAACTGAAAGCTGAAGTTGAAAAATTGAAATGGTTAAACACTGGTATGTCCGAGCAACTTCTCATGTTAAAGAAAGGAAAAATTGTTTGTGATGAAGAATCAAAAATCTTGAGCAATCTGGAACAAGAAGTTAAGAAGTATAAAACTGCAAATAAAGTCTTAAGTGAATGCGTTAATTGTAGTGAGCAGGAAATAGTTAGTTATGAACTCCACATTGCTTCTTTGGAAGATAAAATTCATGATCTGGAAAACTCAGCATCCAAGTCTACTAAAAATGAAGGAAAAATGAAAGCTGTCATGAAAGATAAAAATGACAATTCAAGAGAGGGGATAAGTTGCAGTTCTTATGTTAAGGAAATCACTAAAAACCAGCTATACACCACTTTTGTGTAAAGCTCTGATGTAGCTGGTACCTCAAATCAATCCCCAAAACAAAAGGAAAATCAGAAATCACCTTCAACATCTGTATTTCAGTTCAAAGCCCAGAAAAATGAAAAGCAAACAAAAATTGTTGAAAATAATCAGAAATTGAAAAGGAAGGGTCAAACAAAGAAGGTAAAGAATATTTCTGGTTACACCCTAAGATATGCCAACTCGGTTGAATTTGATGGGTCAATGCACAATGCTCATGCCTCATGTACTCATTCGCATGCATCTAGTCAGTCTGTTAGTAATCATGTTGCCAGGAAATCACAAGTGTCATGTCATTATTGTGGCAAGATAGGGCATGTAATGGATGATTGCAGACTGTTGCTTGAAGATGAGCATGCTAGTGAAGCAATGCATTCTAGGAATTCATTTGATAGAAACCATGCCACTAAGAAATCTGATGCATCTTGTTATTACTGTGGTGGGCATGGTCACCTAATGAATGCATGTTTTATCATGAAAGAAGATAATAAATTACATGCTAAAATTCTCTCACATGCTCATGGCCCATATAGATATAAATCTACTTCAGGCCAGCATATTATTTGTTTCACTTGCAACAAGCCTGGGCATAAGGCAAATGAGTGCTGGTCAGAAAATCATTGGGGAAACAATGACTCAAGAGGTAAGCCCCTAAGGTGCTATGAGTGTGAGAAGTATGGCCATACTGTCAATGACTGTTGGCATGCCCAAGGAAGCCATGGTAATGACAATTTTTTTAAATTCTGTGCCAAAAGACCTGTGAATTTTTCATGTTATAACTGTGGCAAGTCAGGTCACAAGTATGCTGAATGTTGGTCATCTGGTAATAAGAAACAAAATGTTCATGTAAACAACAGAACATTTAATGCTTAGTTTCATAGGTCTCATGCTGCTGTTGATATGCACCATAGGACCAGAAAATCTGCTGTTTCATGTAGATATTGTAGAAAGTTTGGTCATTTCATGAATAATTGTTACCTGATGGAGTATGATAATGATGTTGCTAAAAAATTGTTCGGAACACCTGTCAAAGTTAACTCGGGACCCAAGGTTATTTGGGTCCCTGCAGGATCAAATTGATTAACATGTTACAGGTGTGCCTTGGAATGAAAAAGAGGGGTAAATGAACCAAGGCACTCAACAGGAAGACCCCAGGGTTCTGCTTTTCAGGTTTGTTCTGAATACTCATCTTAAATTCCATCATATGAAAGTGTGAACTTGAAATGATTGCATATCATGTTGATTTGTTGATGTTAAACTGAAACTTTCTGAAATGTGAATTGCACAATCATGCTTATGGTAATTCTCTTCTGTCTAATTTGTATGAATCATATCTGAATGTAAAATTTGATATCATGTGATGTGCTTTCAATACATTTCATGCATATAGTCAGGGGGAGTCCAACTGTTTTTGATCAATCATATTACTGCTTATGTTTTATCCTTCACATGATGCATCTAGATAGGGGGAGCATTTAAATTGGGGTTTAGTTTGTCACACTATGAACACCTCTTGTCTAGTAATTGAATAACTCTCATCTGATTTCATACTCTCTCTTGATAATGGATTCTGCCTTCTACTCATTGTTATCAAAGAAGAGCTTCTTTCAACCTTCTTCATGTTACTACCTGTCAGCTGATCTGTCTGAATTCCAGACTCAACTACTGTTTGTTGATATACACTCTTCTGATATCTGTTCCTTCATATGTTGACTCTTACACCAGCTTACTCTCATCTTTCACATTCTTCTTAGCTGGTTTGAATGATTGTGTCTAGTGTTGATTGTTGATCAGCTGCGTCTATATTTGATCTGAGGAACTTAAGCTGCATGTCATGCAATTCAGTCTGAGAACTTTGTAGAATTTCCTATCATATAGGTTTAAGAATTACCACTGAATCAACTGATATAAGATTAATGTATTCTCAGATTTGTAATTAAATGAATTGAAAATATCTGAATGATAAGCTTTAATAAATCTTAACCATCTGTGTCATAAAAAAACCTTAGACTCACTCATCAGATATCTAAAAATTTTAAATCAGGGCTACGTTGGTCAAGATACATAGAGTGAGTATTGTTGTTAAACATTAACTTTGAAAAATTTGACAGGAAATAAAATCAGTGGGTAATGAAATGACTTTGTTCACTGAGAAACTGGGTTTTCCATCAAAGAAATGGAGTGAACCCAAGTCATGAAGTGTCATAGTCACTTAAAATGAAAATTTATTAAGAACCTGACAGAGCAATGGCATTTCTGTGTTGAGTAACTAGGGAGTCTGGCCTCTGATCAAGGTGTCTTCTCATGTAAAAAGACACTTATATTGCTAACTCTGTTCTCGAAGTTGATAGGCAATGACAGTTATCACACTGAGTAACTGGGTCACTTCACCTGAGACGTGTTGTGCCTCATGTAAAAAGGTGTTGATCAACCTAAATTGCTCAGGAAAAATATAATGTGCTTCAAATGAAAATATTTTGAAAATTCTGTCAACTCATGTTCTTGTTAGTTGTTTAACAACAGTACTAATATGTGTAACTTTCAAAGGAGCTATTGAGATCATATGTGTAAGATAAAGATGATTGATTTTGAGTGTTAACTGACTATCTGGTTCACCTTTATTAAAACTTAGATTCAGATATGAGTATTGAGTTTAATTTGACAAATTTGGTATACATCATAATTAAATCAGATTGGTTAAGTTGCCACTTCATAACCCTTTATGATAGAAGACTCTATTCTTCTTAAGACTTATTGTAGTGGTGCAAGCATTAAAATCTCTCATGATCAGATTCATTCCAGACAGTCTGATCAACATAAATCTTGCTATTGATTGATTTCTTGAGATGTATTGTGCTTTGACTATTTCTCACCCCTACCCTTGGCTACATTTACTTCTTTTTCATTATCAGTTGATTGACTCCTGAGATGTACTCCTCTCCACTCTGTTGGAATCTTCCATCTTGTTTTGCAACCAGTTCTGGTTCTGTGGACTTTCCACCTGTTTCATTCTGTTCATGCATATGTGAGGTGCCACAACCAGAGTTCAGATTGTTTGTAATGGCGGATTTCAGATTGATTTATTGGATAACCAGAGTTCATTCCTACGCTTCAGGGGAAGTTATGGATCATCTGCATTTAAGAGGAGAGTAGTTCTGCATGCATGTTGATAGGGGGAGAGCTGTTTTCTTGTCATAAGGAGGAACTCTATTTCATTCTCTGTATTTGTGTGCTAAATTTTGTCTCTCAAACCATCTCCTTTTTGCTTATGTCAAAGGGGGAGAATAGTTTGACGACGAGTCAGTGTGACTCATTATGTTGCCATCATCAAAAAGGGGGAGATTGTTGTGCCCCTTGTGCTTTGATGATAATGCGATGTTTTAATGATAGCAACATGAATGAGTCACCATATTGTTAATGTGGTGTTTTAATGATAGCAACATGAATGAGTCACCATATTGTTTTGCTCCATATTGTTTTGTTAAGAACAACACATTGAGCCATCACATGAATGCATATGTCTGATCTATGTCTGATCTGCTTTGTGGAGAATGCATAAGACTATACATTGCATGTGTCGCAGATATAGCAAGTCTGTACATCGCATTTGACGCAGGCATAGGAAGTCTATACATTGGTATCTTTACCTACGTTGCACCTGCAAGTCTATACATTGGCTGCTGCTTGCTCACACAATCATTAAGTCTACACATCGTGCATTCTCAAGTCTGTACAGCCTGTGAGGTCCGTCTCACTTAGCGTCTCATTTGGACATAAAGTCTATATGTTGCATAGACTGCCTTTCAAAGTCAGTACACTGCATTGCACGAGCTAAAGTCTACACATTGGCTAGTTGCACAGATTTAAAGTATGTACATTGTGCATCCTTTGTTTTGAAGTATGTACATCGTACGTCTCATGCTAAGTCTATACATCGTCTTATGCAGTGTCTCATGCTAAGTCTATACATCGTGCATTCATTGATATAGTCTTTGTGTTTGGCATACACTGTATCAGTGCAATAACAGTTGCTGCATGCGTCTGTTAAGAAGTCTGTACATTACCTTGCTTCAGGCTGAGCAAGTCTATACACTGCTGCAAGAACATCAAGTCTATACACTGTCTTGCACAGCATGCAGGCAAAGTCTGTACATCGTCTTCTTGTTCATGCATTGCATCAAGTCTATACATTGTCTTGCACAACATGCAGGCAAAGTCTGTACAACGTTTGCACATTACATATGTTCAAAGTCTGCACAAAGTCTACTGCATTCAAAGTCTATACAGACTTGGTCCATGCGTAAGCATAGCAAGTATGTACATTGGTAGCAAGTCTGTACAACGTCCTTAGCATGAACACATTCAAAGTCCATACATTGCCCTGTAGCTTGCACGAACTCAAGTCTGTACAGCCAATGCCTGCACACAATGTCTATACATTCATTTGTTGATAATCGAGCAAGTCTGTACATCGTGTGTTACTGAAAGTCTGTACAGCGTCTCACTTAGCGTCTCTGTACATCGTCTGCCTGCACTCCAAGTCTATACTTTGCTGCATTCCAAGTCTATACATTGCAGCTATGTGTGTGCATGGTTTAACAAGTCTATGCATTGCACGAAGTCTGCACATTGTGTGCTGCTATGCTCATACATCATTTTAGCAAGTCTGAACATTGTTTGTACATCGCACGCAGAGTCTGCACACAGTGCCTTAGCAAGTCTATACATTGTGCATCATTCAAAGCAGAGTCTGCACATTGCTGCATTCTAAGTCTGCACATTGTTTATACCTTACACGCAGAGTCTGTGTTGTGTAGTGGACAGCGGATCTAGAGGGGAGGGGTGAATAGATCTACCCCTCTTTTCGTAATGTAACCCTCTATATAGCTAGAAGAGATAAATTGCAGCGGAATATAACTAGCTAAACGAAGGACACAACGATTTGCTTATCAAGATGATTACTATTATATAGATTAGAACTTAAGCATGCATCTAGAACGAAACAATCACACAAACAAATCACAACACACGAGATTTTAAGGTGGTTCGAACTGAATCCCCAGTCCTACGTCCACCCCTCACCAAATCCGGTGAGGCTTCACTAGTGTCACGCACTGAACCGTAAATCGGAAAGACCACCGATTGCCTTCCTACTAACCACCTGGTAGGGGCGTCAACAATGCAGATCGGACAACCTCCGATTGTCTTCCTACTAACCACCGGTAGGGACGATTCTCAGATTCAATTGTTTGTATGAAATGAAAAAGAGAACAAATATGAAATCACTCAAACAAGATATAGAGTATGCTCAAAGAAAAGAATCTTGTCTGAGTTGCAGAAGCTTGAATCGGATGCTTTGACGGTGTCTTCTTTCTTGTGGGATGATCTTCCTTGAACCTCTTCTAGTTGATGAAGAAGACGATGGATGTAGCTTCAATCTTCCTTTTGATCTTCTTGAGTCGATGAAGAGGATGTAGACGATGTAGGATGCAGCTTAGATCACCCTTGAGAGCCTTGATTCCTTCTTCTTCCTTGGAGGTTGAGATGGCTTCAGATCTGGACTTGAATGCCTTGGAATGGATGAAGAACTCCTTCCCGAAACACTGTTCACGGAGGTGCTACAGTGCCTCGAAAATGAGCTCCCTTGATCTCCCTTGAAGCCTTGAAGCATTTTTTTTTCTAATCCCTCAAGTGAGAGTTTTATAGACCTTGAATGGTCCATAGACACCCTCCAGACCAGATCCATAAATCATGAAGATTAGGTAAGGTTTGATTAAACAAATCCATGGAAAGGGGCTGGCCACGAGGTGGAATTTGAAGTCAAACATGGCTGCATCGGGGCTGGCGGTCGACCGGAATTCATGGGGCGGTCGACCGGAACCTATAAATCCTGGAGTGGTTCGTTTCTGGAAGAACCGGTCGACCGGAAAGGCAGGGGTGGTCGACCGAAACCTGTAAAATGTGGAATTTTTAGGCTCTGGCAAATCTGGTCGACCGGCCAAGGTGTGTAGGTCGATCGGAAACACCTATACCTGCAAAAATGAAGTGTTAGACCAATGAAACATGTTTATAAGTCAAGATATTCATGTCCTCATCAATTTCATGTATTTTGGGATTGAAATCAACTTAGAATATGCTTTGAGCATTTCTAAATTTTGTTCCGGGGGCTCCGCCCCCGGAAACCCCCGCAAGGGGCGCTGCCCCCTTGACCCCCGCGACTTGACCGGGCAGGTCGATCCCCGCAACCTGACCGCGCAGGTCGATCCGCGTGCGAGGGCGCAACATTGAGCTTTCACCTTTGCCATTTCCACTGAATTCCTTCGTATCTGTCATGAACAAAATATCGCGTGTGTCAGTCACATGAGAGTGGAAAGTATCAATGACTAATAGTGTTTAGCCATTATCAAAACCAAGAATACCACAGAACTCATATGACCATAGGATGATGTCGAATGACCCAAGTGACCACAGGATGACTCAAATGACCATAGGGACACAACATTCTCCCCCTTTTTGATGATGGCAACACTGTGAGTCATTATGTGGCAGTAATATCAAGAATGGCAAAAGTTATAGAAAATGCAACATATGCAGTTCAAGATCCATGATAATGAAAACATGTGAATGTAGATATGATGAATGCAATGCAATTATGCAAACCCCATCACATATGAAGACTCCAAAGCTCTCACAAAGGTTCTCTCCCACGTGGACTCTCCCATGTCCATAATGCACTATCCCCTTTTGACAAAGCACAAAGACAACATCTCCCCAGCATCTCCCCCTTTCACTCTCCCATGTCCACAACAAGGACTCACAACACGCTCTCCCCCTTTGCCAACAACAAAAAGGAGGGATATGGTACAGCGAGTGACAAACGTCCTAGAGATCAGAGTGGAGTTGTAGTGGAAGAGCAAGCCATTATATGGAAATGGGAAACATGCCATGAGCAATGTATATGGTTCAAAGCTAATGAAATCCGATATCATCAATAGACTTCGAAAAACATCTACATCCAAGAGTTAATAGAAATGAACCAAAGGAGCATATCATGGCAGAGTTTAACCTTCCCTTGTCTTATAGATCCATATTCAATAACTACAAAGGGAAGATCACAGAGACTAGTATTGAGGCTAAACAATCATGACTAAAGCATGGAATATTATGAGTTCAACAAATTTGATTTTTAATATCTTTTGAATTTGAAGGCACATGACTCATATTTTACGAGCAATCAAGTCTAGTGCATGCCTCCTAGCCGTAAGAATACACGTTGTTTAGACTCCAGTATCCCTAGGTATTTGGCAAGACTGACGGTTATGCTTCAGAATGAACAGAGATAGCAAAGTCACGTCATGACATATCCAGACTCATTTCTGTGATGAGAAGATATATTTCTCAGTAATTATGCCATTGCTCTGCCTAGAGTCCAAATGAATTAAGACAGAGATAACAGGGGCACATCATGACATGTCATTCGTCACTTGATTTGATGACGTGACATATTTCTCCGTGCAACAATATCATTGCTCTGTCAAATTGATTTTCAGAAATTCCAGCTCATCAAGATGTTTAGAAACAATACTAAGTTCTAGAGTATCACCAAAATTGTCATGACATGTGGATTTTAAGATTTCAGGATAGTCAGTCAATGCATAACATGCAACCTCTTGTTAAGGTCTATTAAAGTCACAGATCATAGATGATTTCAAAAGATATATCAGAACTTCAAGGAAATCATTAAATCTGAACCATTTTTCATTGAAGGGACAATCATCAAGGCATATAATAGAAGGCTCTTACTCCATATTTTCGTCTGTCTCATGAACACAAATCAGACTGTAAGCCACTGAAGTACAGATTACAAGAGGTTAAGAGAATCAACAAAACTCCCCCTAAGGATATGCAATGGATGCGCGAAGGAGTTATGGTTGCAATCAAGTTGAATGACAAATGAGGTTGACCTAGTCACTCATGAAGGTGGCAGAAATGAAATGTATCACCCAACCCATGGTTGTACACTTATTAAGTGCCACAGAATGAATATGAAATATATGCATGAATGCTGCACAAGGATAACTCCCCCTTTCTATATGGCCTATATGCGACATTGACACATGGTACTTGGCGGAGGTGAAACCTCACGCATATTGAGTGCTTCTAGGCAAACATAACCTGCCTTTCCATACATCAACATTTAATATACCATGGCCATACAAGAATGATGCAACACAGATCATGTAATACATTATGAACATGAATTCAATTTTATTATGCATTATGACATGCAATGCTACAACATATGCAAAATGACATATTCGACATATAAACAATGCATGAACACACCAATATGCAAAAACATACAACTAAATTGAACATGATCATCATTTCAATTTTTAGTGGCCTGAGGTCTGCACAGACCAAGCTCCCTTCTGAGTGTTGAAAACCTGTCATTACACAAGGGCTTGGTGAAAATATCAGCAATTTGATTTAGGGTATCAACAAAATGTAGTTCAAAATTTTTCTTACCGACCTCATCTCTAATCAAGTGATGCCTAATCTCAATATGCTTAGTCCTAGAGTGTTAGACTGGATTTTTTGCAAGGTTGATAGCACTAGTGTTATCACACAGAATCGGGACACAACTAAGATCCACCAAGTAGTCTTGGAGTTGGTGTTTAATCCACAACACTTGGGTGTCATAGCTCCCCGCAGCAACATATTCTGCCTCTGCGGTTGAGAGGGCAACCGAGTGTTATTTCTTGGAGGCCCAAGAAACTAAACACCCTCCTAGAAACTGGCAATAGCCACTAGTACTCTTGCGATCCAGCTTGCATCCAGCGTAGTCCGCATCAGAATAAGATATAAGAGATAAATCACATGATGACGGATACCACAATCCCAAATCTTGAGTGCCGGCAAGATATCGAAGGATACGTTTGACGGTAGTCAAATGTGATTCTCTAGGACTAGCTTGAAATCTAGCACAAAGACATACACTAAACTGGATATCTGGTCGGGATGCAGTCAAATAAAGCAAAGAGCCAATCATACCTCTATAGACCTTTACATCCACCAATTTATCATTTTCATCCGAATCCAGTGAAGTTGAGGTGCTCATCGGAGTTGCAATGATTTTGCTGGTTGCCATGTCAAATCTTTTTAGCAGCTCCTTGATGTATTTGGTTTGTCTTATGAAGCCACCATCTTCTCCTTGGTTAACCTGCAAACCGAGAAAGAATTGAATTTCTCCTATTAGGCTCATCTCAAATTCGCTCGTCATGAGGTTAGCAAATTCCTCACACATTTCAGATTTTGTAGAACCAAACATAATGTCATCAACATAAATTTGAACAATCAAAATGTTCTTACCTTGCTTCTTGGTGAAAAGTGTAATATCCCGGACCTTTCGGATCCTTCTTCGTGGGTCCCGGGTCTGGTTTTCGGAGCGTCCGGCTCCGTTGTGTCCGAAATTTCGTTTCGGACATCTTTCGTGTTCGGATCGGCGCGATCCGGAGTCGTTTCGGAGGCCCGGAGGCGTTCCGTGGCTTTTTCCGCGCGTGTTTTCTGATTTCCGGTGTGTGTTTCGGCTTTTTCTTCGGACGCTCGCTGCGGGCGAACCGGGCAGTTCCCCGAGGCACGAGTGGTACCGTTGCGATCGGTGCGTTCCGAGGATTCCGGAAATGTATTTTTCTAATTTTCGGTATTTTTCTGAAAAATCGGATTTTCTATATATTCCCATTTTCTTTTCTTTTCTTTTTTCTTCTTTTCTCTTTTCTTCTTCTTCCTTCCTCTCTCTCCCTCACGCGACCGTGGCCGGCTCTCTCCCTCCTTCTCTCCCGTTCGACCGTGCCGACCCCCGTTCCGGCTGCAGACTTCGGCGGTGCGACGGCGCGAGGACGTGGGTGACGTGGTGGCGATCGTGCGGGCATACGGCGAGCGTGGGAGGCGTGGAGAGGCGAGATTCTAGCGGCGTTCTTCGCGACTTCGAGCTCGGATCGGAGCGTTTCGTCGCGGACCGGAGGTAGGGTGACGTTCCTTAGCCTCATGTCTTCCTTCCCCGTGAGTTTCAGCTCGAGACGAGGTCGAGAGGGGTTTATTTTGAGCCGGGAAGGGTCGATCATGCCGCGGGGTGAGTTCGTCCGATCCATCGTTTTGAGCCCCGATTTCACGGTTTAAGGGCGTAGGAGCATGCTAGGGGGCTTGGGGGTTCTTCTCTCGCCATTTCCCCCTCCGTGGGGTTTGTTTTGAGGCCGATTGGGCGATTCCGGTGAGGTTCGCCATTTTCTCGCCGGTGAGCGATGTGCGGTCGAACCAGTGGCCGCACAACCCCTATGCGGTTCCGTTCGGACCGTTCATCGGCTCGGCGCGCTTTGGGTGAGGCTTGGCGCGCAGTGGGCTTGGGCGGTCTATCGTGGGACCGCATATCCTAATGTGCGGCCCCACAGCTACCGCCCAACCCCAAGGGTTTTGACCGTTGGTTGTGACCGTTGTGCAGTGCTCTGGGATGTGCGGCCAGGAGCTGACCGCATAACCCCTTGCACGGCCAGGTGCTGGCCGTACATCCCCTAGCGCTATGGTTGGATGTGCGGTCTGGCCCTGACCGCACAACACCTGAACGGCTAAGCCGTAGCCGCCCTTCCCCAAGTGCGGCTAAGGACTAACCGTCCAGGCTTTTTACCGTTGGGAGACGAGCGGCCAGGAGGTGACCGTTCCTCACCCACGTGCGGTCAAGAGTTGGCCGCACATCTGTTTGAACGGTCCTGTGTTGGCCGTTTATCTGTCGTTTGGACCCTGGGTGGAACGGTCCTGATATGACCGTTCTAATCCTTGTGCGGTCCCTGTGTGACCGTACTTCCGTGGGCGGCCCAGTGTGGACCGTTCAAGGGTACGGGTTGCGTCGGTGTGTCTCTCGTCGTACAGAGTGTACCGGGAGATGTTGTTGTCAGCTGGTCACCGTGCGTCGGTGTTGGTACAAGGAGCGTTCCTCGTACCTGCAGTTGCACCGTTGTTTTCCGAGACTTGAGAGTCTACTCCTTCTGTGACCCTCCACTAGTCGTAGCCTACTAGTACGCGTGTGCTAGTCGCACCAGGGAGTGGTGTACGGGCTGACCTTTAGAGACGGTTTGTGGACCGGTTACCGTTGGGCCCCACGTCTTGCAGCCAGAGTCCGGCTGAGGGGAAAACCGGTCAGAGGGCCAGACCAGGGACGCGCGGTCTGTGTGTGCACACGTGGTTGGGGGCGGTTGGACCCACGTCGACGGGCGTGACCCCAGCTAGTCACTTGTTGTGGTTACTTGTACGGTGTTTGCGCCTCGGGTAGGACCTACCATGTCAGGCGGTTCACCTGCGGTGCGGTGTAAGACGTCAGGGGACGCTACCGGCTGTGCTTCTAGTGGGTGGTACTCCTGTCGAGTACGGAGTGTCAGACTGTCAGTCGTGTGTTTCCGACCTTCGGGTTTTGACGGTTCGACCGTTGAGTTTCGGTCTTCTCGTACCGTGGCACGTGTGTCGGTTTGCGTGCCGTTAGGGTCTAGTTCTGTAGAGTACAGGGCTTTCCTTTCCGAGGTACCTTCCTACCGTTAGGGTAGTGGTTTCTCGTTTTACGAGGTAGGGTTCGAGTGATCCCTACTGAGTCTTGTTCCGAGACTCATTCCCTGCGTGTTTTCACCGTGTTTCAGGTGAGGCGCCACCTTCGGGGAGCGTGTCAGGAGCGCAGCGGAAGCGTGGTGCGGGTGCCCAGAGGTAGTGCCAGAGGTCAGAGCCGGGGGATGCCCCGTGTAGCTGTACTTTTCTTTCTTGTCACTGTACTAGTCGTGGACTACTGTTGCTGTTGTTGTTATTTTATTGTGGACCATGTAAAATGTTAATTCATTTCCTGCTTAATATCATAACTGTTTAATTTCTGCAATTATTTGTGATGCTTGTGTAGTTTCCACACCATCCTTTTAACCCTTCCGAGTCTTCGGGCTCGTGGGTGGCGGTGCGAGTCTCGGGTTATCGGGCCTTCCCGGTAATCGGATTCTCGGGTCGTTACAAAAAGTGTTTGATCTACCTTACCTCGTGTGTACCCTTTTTCAATGAGGAACGAGCTTAGCCTCTCATACCAAGCTCTTGGTGCTTGCTTCAGTCCATAAAGCGCCCTGTCTAGCTTGTATACAAAATCTGCATGGTTAGTATTTTCAAAGCCAGGGGGCTGCTCAACATAGACTTCTTCTTTGATCAAGCTATTCAAGAAAGCACTTTTGACATCCATTTGATATAGCTTTATCCTAAGGGAGCATGCAAAGGCAAGTAAAATTCTGATGGCTTCGAGTCTAGCAACAGGGGCATAAGATTCATCAAAGTCTACCCCAAACTCTTGATTATACCCTTGAGCCACCAATCTAGCCTTGTTTCTTATTATCTTGCCATCCTCACTTAGTTTGTTCCTAAAAACCCATTTAGTGCCTATGACAGATTGTGATGAAGGTCTAGGAACAAGATGACAAACTTTGTTTCTTTCAAACTGGTTTAACTCGTCTTGCATGGAATTTATCCAGTTTTCATCTTTTAATGCTTCATCAAAGTTTTTGGGTTCAAGCTGAGAGACAAGAGCAAGTTGATCTAGTTCTTCCACAATTTTAAAATGTGACCTTGTTCTAGGTGGGTCATTCAAGCTACCAATGACATTTTCTAAATGATGATCCTTAAGAATTCTAATGTTTGTAGAATCATTACCTTCTCCTGGAGCTTGATTCCTTGTGTTGCTTGATTCAGCTCGGTCACCCTCTTCTTTTATTTCTTCTTGTGGAGGATCACTCTTGTCCTTTATGCTCAGAATTCCCCATCTTCATCATTTTTCCTGCAAGATTTATCATTATTAGAATCATCATGATATTCATCAAAGGAAACATGGGGTGATTCTTCCATAGTTTGACTCTTGATATTGTAAATTCTATAAGCCCTAGATCTATTAGAATATCCAAGGAATATACCTTAATCGCTCTTGGGCTCGAATTTATCTAAGTCTCTTTTGTCATTGTTGTGGATGAAGCATTTTGACCCAAACACTTTCATATGTGAGAGAGAGGGCTTTTTACCTTTCAGCAACTCATAAGGAGTCTTTTTGGTGTGTGGCCTTACCATAGAGCGGTTGATAATGTAACATGCCGAGTTTACCGTTTCAGCCCAAAACCTCCTTGGAAGTTGCCGTTCAGCAAGCATAGTTCTTGCCATCTCTACAAGTGTCCGATTTCTCCTTTCAACCACACCGTTTTGCTCCGGTGTTCTTGGTGAAGAAAATCGGTGTGAAATCCCTTCGGCCCTGCAAAGGTTATAGAAGTTAGCATTTTCAAATTCACCACCGTGATCAGATTGAATCTTGAAATTTTAAACTCACCGTCCTGCTTTATCTTCATGTAGAGTGCCTGAAACTCATCAAAAGCATCATTTTTGTGTGTGAGAAAGAAAACCCATGTGAACCTAGAAAAATTATCCACCAAGACATATCTATATTTTCTACCACTTAAGCTAGCAGTTCTGGTTGGGCCAAATAGGTCCATATGAATTAGCTCACATATCCATATTTTCTACCACTTAAGCTAGCAGTTCTGGTTGGGCCAAATAGGTCCATATGAATTAGCTCGAGTGGTTTGGATGATGTATTTTCATATCTTCCCTTGAATGATTTTCTAGTTTGTTTACCTAGGGCACATGCATCACACAATTTATTTTCTTGTTTAAAGGATAGTTCAGGCAAACCTTTCACCATTGAATGTTTCAAGAGTTTATGCAAGACATTGTAGCTAGCATGTCCTAGTCTACGATGTCATAACCATGCAATTTCAGATTTTGGTGCAGCAAGACAAAAGTTTGAATAAGCAGGATCATCTAAGTTAATCATGTAAACATTGTTGACTCTCTTACCAGAAAATTTTATCTTATCAGATTTTGGTTCAAAGATTTTACATTCATGAGAATCAAACAACACTTTGTGACCTTTATCACACAATTGACTTATGCTTAGTAGGTTATATTTCAAACCTTCAACTAGCAACACATTTCCAATGGAGTTGGAGAGGTTCTTACCTACATTACCTGTTCCAATGATTTTTCCTTTGTTGTTCCCTCCAAATGTGACATGTCCTCCTTCCTTTTCCTCCAAGAGACAAAATTTTGATTTATCTCTGGTCATGTGTCTTGAACAGCCGCTATCAAGGTACCACATGTTATGTATGGCTGCAAGACACTCCTGCACAAGTAATTAAACAATGGTGTTTGGAACCCAACCAAATTTGGGTCCCTTCAAGCTTTTCAGAATTTCAAAACATGAAACCATTTCTTTTGGAATCCAAACCTTCTTAACATTCATGCTTTGTTTGCTTAGAGTAGGGATTTGATTTTTCTTTTCATCGTGACATTCATTTTTTGTTTAGAAGCTCTTTGTTGGATTTTGTGGAAGTTTGAGGAGGTTTGCTTCTTAAACCATTGAGGCCGTTGGTTGCTTTTAGGTTGAAACTGATTGTTTTACCACCTAGGAGATTGAAACTTATATGATTGGTGAACACATGAATCACAATTTCCCCAAAAGTAGGGTGGTGTTGGCCTATATGAATGTGCAGTCCAATTATGGTGATATCTAGAGGATTGAGCATGCAATGGCCAAGGAGGTGTTGGCCTATGTTGTGGGGAAGGTCGACCTTTCTTAGGTTTTTAGACAGGCTTTATGGGAATGTTGGTGACTTCCTCTTCAATCTTTTCTTTTCCTTTCTCCTTTTGTTTTTGTTGGTTTTGTGTGGGAGTTATGTTTGAGGTGGAGGCTTCGGAATATGAGACAAATGTGACTGTTTTTAGCCCAATTGGCCTTTTGTTTGTTGGTTCAAAATCCAACCCTTCCTTGTTGAAATTCATCCTAGTACCTAGCAAAGCATCTAGGTTTTCTTTTCCATCCACAAAATTTTCCAAGGATTGTTGTTTATCCTTCAATTCTTTTTGTAAGTTTTCAATATTTTGCAAGAGTTGAGTGTTGACATGTTTGACGGCTTCATATTTTTCAATACTCAATTTGCTGTTCTTTTCATAGGTTTGCATTTTGAGTTTCATACTGTCAATCTCATTTCTCAAATTTTCATTTTCAGTTTCCAAGTCAGCCATTTCTTTTCTTCCTTCTTCCAAATCCTCAATCATTTTCTTAAGATCTTCAATTTCAGTTTTAAGTAGAGCATTATTATCATCCTTGTCATGATCATGCATAAAAGAATTGATTTTCTTTTTCAATGATTTATTTTTCTTTTTGTACATTTCATATTTTTCCATGAGTTGTATATATACATCCTCCTAATCATCAATTGTATAATCTTCAAATGGAGAATTT
Source organism: Amorphophallus konjac (assembly GCA_022559845.1). Taxonomy (NCBI): domain Eukaryota; kingdom Viridiplantae; phylum Streptophyta; class Magnoliopsida; order Alismatales; family Araceae; genus Amorphophallus; species Amorphophallus konjac. The sequence goes on from CM040126.1 coordinate 438,813,233, forward strand.
ACCTCAATTTCTTCGTCACCTTTGGCCATGAGGCAGAAATCTTCTTTTTCTTTATCCGAGGAGCTAGTTCCATCATTACTTTCTTCTTCATCGCTCCATGTGGACACCATGGCCTTGTTATTCTTCTTGCCCTTCCATTTGTCAGCTTTTTTGAATCTGTCGGGACAGTCATTCTTGAAATGCCTTGGTTTGTTGCAAGAATAACAAATGATTTTGTCAGATTTCTTAAAGTTTTCAAAATTAGATTTGAAACCATTTCTTACCCTTGACCTTCCTCTCATGAAGCTCTCTACGTCATCCTCATCTCGCTCACTTCCCGAATCCTCACCTTCATCAGAAGTATCTTGACGGCTGGGTCCAGCTTTAAGAGCTAGGGACTTCTTCTTAGGTGCCTCAGCCTCTTTGTTCTTGAGGTTGATCTCATAGGTCATTAATGACCCAATGAGTTCATCTATCTTGGTGGTTGCGAGATCTCTTGATTCTTCAACAACGGTTGCCTTCGTGTGCCATGCTGGAGTTAATGATCTGAGAATTTTTCTTACAAGTTCTTGCTCTGTATATTTCTTTCCCAAATCAGTTAAACTATTAGTAAGCATAGTTAAGCGAGCATACATATCTTGAATTGACTCATCAGGCTTCATGCGGAAAATTTCATATTCAGAAACTAAAATATTGGCTTTTGTTTCTCGTACCTGAGAGGTTCCTTCGTAGATTACCTCTAGCTTATCCCACATCAATTTCACAGTTACGCAGGTGGCTACTCTTGAGAATTCAACAGGATGGAGTGAGCATTGCATGATATGTTTAGCACTCCAGTTGACGGTAGATTGCCGTATTTGTTCTTTGGTCCACAAGTCCTCATTATCCGTAAGCTCATACGGACCTTTGCGGATCACACGCCAAAGTTCGTAGTCTTGGGCGCGAATGAACACCTGCATGCGATGTTTCCAATAAGGATAGTTAGATCTAGTAAAATAAGGAGGTCTGTTCACAGAGTGTCCTTCAGGTAAATAACCCTTAGATGCTGATCCACCATTTCCCTCAAGGTCGTTGGACCCCATAATGAGAGATTAGGCTCTGATACCACTTGTTGTGTAGTGGACAGCAGATCTAGAGGGGAGGGGTGAATAGATCTGCCCCTCTTTTCGCATTGTAACCTTCTATATAACCAGAAGAGATAAATTGCAGCGGAATATAACTAGCTAAACGAAGGACACAACGATTTGCTTATCAAGATGATTACTATTATATCGATTAGAACTTAAGCATGCATCTAGAACGAAACAATCACACAAACAAACCACAACACACGAGATTTTAAAGTGGTTCGACTGAATCCCCAGTCCTACGTCCACCCCTCACCAAATCCGGTGAGGCTTCACTAGTGCCACGCACTGAACCGCAAATCGGAAAGACCACCGATTGCCTTCCTACTAACCACCTGGTAGGGGCGTCAACAACGCAGATCTGACAACCTCCGATTGCCTTCCTACTAACCACCGGTAGGGACGATTCTCATATTCAATTATTTGTATGAAATGAAAAAGAGAACAAATATGAAATCACTCAAACAAGATATAGAGTATGCTCAAAGAAAAGAATCTTGTCTGAGTTGCAGAAGCTTGAATCGGATGCTTTGACGGTGTCTTCTTTCTTGTGGGATGATCTTCCTTGAACCTCTTCTAGTTGATGAAGAAGACAATGGATGTAGCTTCAATCTTCCTTTTAATCTTCTTGAGTCGATGAAGAGGATGTAGAAGATGTAGGATGCAGCTTAGATCACCCTTGAGAGCCTTGATTCCTTCTTCTTCCTTGGAGGTTGAGATGGCTTCAGATCTGGACTTGAATGCCTTGGAATGGATGAAGAACTCCTTCCCGAAACACTGTTCACGGAGGTGCTACAGTGCCTCGAAAATGAGCTCCCTTGATCTCCCTTGAAGCCTTGAAGCATTTTTTTTTTCTAATCCCTCAAGTGAGAGTTTTATAGACCTTGAATGGTCCATAGACACCCTCTTGACCAGATCCATAAATCATGGAAGATTAGGTAATGTTTGATTAAACAAATCCATGGAAAGGGGCTGGCCACGAGGTGGAATTTGAAGTCAAACATGGCTGCATCGGGGTTGGCGGTCGACCGGAATTCATGGGGCGGTCGACCGGAACCTGTAAATCCTGGAGTGGTTCGTTTCTGGAAGAACCGGTCGACCGGAAAGGCAGGGGCGGTCGACCGAAACCTGTAAAACGTGGAATTTTTAGGCTCTGGCAAATCTGGTCGACCGGCCAAGGTGTGTAGGTCGACCGGAAACACCTATACCTGCAAAAATGAAGTGTTAGACCAATGAAACATGTTCATAAGTCAAGATATTCATGTCCTCATCAATTTCATGTATTTTGGGACTGAAATCAACTTAGAATATGCTTTGAGCATTTCTAAATTTTGTTCCGGGGGCTCCGCCCCCGGAAACCCCCGCAAGGGGCGCTGCCCCCTTGACCCCCGCGACTTGACCGGGCAGGTCGATCCCCGCAACCTGACCGCGCAGGTCGATCCGTGTGCGAGGGCACAACATTGAGCTTTCACCTTTGCCATTTCCACTGAATTCCTTCGTATCTGTCATGAACAAAATATCGCATGTGTCAGTCACATGAGAGTGGAAAGTATCAATGACTAATAGTGTTTAGCCATTATCAAAACCAAGAATACCACAGAACTCATATGACCATAGGATGATGTCGAATGACCCAAGTGACCACAGGATGACTCAAATGACCATAGGGACACAACAGTCTGCACACTCATTATCAGCAAGTCTGCACATTGATGTAGCACGCATGCAGAGTCTATACACTCATAACCTTAGCCATTGCATTCTATGCTTCAGGCATACACAAAGTCTATACAACCTCCACTGGTTCACTCGACCAAGTCTGTACAGCCATGCACTGTCTTGCTTGCATGAATGAAGTCTGTACAAACTGTTAGTCTTAAACTGATAACTCTATCTGACTGACTGACAGGTACTCTTCGTGAAGCTTAATGAAGGCACGTGATCCGAGGATAATAGGAGTGCTAGGATCGTGACACGTGTATAGCAACGACCCTGGATGCTGCCACGTGGTCCAAGCTTTTGGGCGGGAGATATGGAAGACACACGCCCTACCTGCTACTCTATATATATGAAGCCTCTTCCATCAGAAGGAGGCTGATCGAAGCAGAAGAGTAAAAGAACAGAGAGTGAACTACAGCATGCACGATCCACAGAGAAGAAAAGCAGAGAGAAGAAAAAGAGAAGAAGAAGAAGAAGAAGAAGAAAGAGAAAGAGAGAGCGTGAGTTGAGAAGAAGAAAGAGAAAGACAGATAGAGAGAGGAAGAGGAGCTTACCTGAAGATCGTTCCTACTGGAAGTTGGATCAGATCCACTCCAGTCAGCTCTTTTGAGAGCCACATTGTGCCTCATCATTTCCAGCTTTCAGTCGCTGTTGTTACTTGCTTTTGTTTTTCTTTTGAACTTTTTATCAAGTTGTTAGTCAGCGGTTTTGCAGAGGAGGATTCCTCTGGACAGCAAGCCGTGTTGCTCAGCGGGGCGAGGTGGATACCTCGGACAGCAAGCTGTATTGCTCAGCGGGGCGAGGTGGATACCTCGGACAGCAAGCTATGAGGCTCAGCGGGTTGTAGGCAAGCTGTGAGGCCCAGCGGTTCAAGCTGTGAGTCAGCAGAATCCACACTCTGGTTTGAGTGTGGGGTGGACGTAGGTCTGTAGGACCGAACCACCGAAAAACCCTCTTGTCCATTGTGGTTTGAATTTCATATCTGACTGGCGCTAGATGCATGCATAGGCACGAGGATTGTATTCATCTCATTGCTGTGCACATTAGATGTTTGCTTAGGATCGCTCTACATATCTGTAATAGTTTATAATTCCGCATCTCTGATTGCATTAGATTTAATTTGAGCGAAGTTTTTAAAGGGGAGATTCATTCACCCCCCCTCTGAATCCATAGCACCGAACCCAACAGGATAATGCTATGATGAGAGAAAGAAGAAAGGAACACAAGTATGCAAACTATGAACTTTAAAACCTGAAACCGGAGTACTCCCTTGACTGAGATGCAGATGGACGTAGAAATCAGTTCCTCTTGGATGAATATGACTCCAGAAAGCGGCAGCACTTCGACGCGAACTCCAGATTTCTCCTCTTTAGGTCATGAAGTTAAGGGTGCTATTTATAGGCCCTCAAAATCTATGGGCGAGCAGAGGATAATCCAGCAAGAAAAGAGGATAACTCTTTGCAAACTCTTGAACATAATACTCCCGAGAGTCCATAGAATCTAACAGAAGGTTCAGAGGATCAGATTTGGAAGAGAAATCACAAGATCAAACTCTCATCTCGACCACGGAGTAGCAGAGAAAAGACCAGACCAGCCAGGACTCTCTATTGGATGTAACGGCCACACGACAGACCGTCACAGGGTTGTAACGTCTCAGGGAGAGACCGTCACACTAACCTTATCTCTAAAGAGATAAGATCAACGGGAAGAAGATCAAAGTAGTTGGACTCTTGAACAAATGTAATGGCCATGGGTGGACGCGTTAAAATAACGTAACGGCTACACGACAGACCATTAGAATCAATGAATCGGCCAAAGGATAAGGATTGAAATAAAGGCCTTAAGTCTTAGGACTCTTCAAGATGTAACGGTCCAGGGCTGATGCGTTAGGTATGGACCGTTAGAGTCAATAAGGATCAAAGAATGATAAGAGCTTGCTAAGCTTCATCCAATGAAAGCGCTGAGGAAACCAGACTCAACCAAGAGGTTAAGACCCATAAAATAAACCTCGAACTGATCAAGAAGGCTCAATGAGAGGGAACAACTCGGAGCATCATATAGAATGAACCAGGAGATGACCCAACTTATTAGTCGTAAAATGGGTGTCAACAGATGCCCCTCCTTAACGTCCTCTTTACAGGGGAGCGAGCGGAGGTGAAGTGAAAGCGAAATGGAACATAGAGATGAAGCGGAAATGAAGTGGAGTGACTGAAAAAGCGGGCGTTAAGGCAAACGACACCCGTTTAACCAACAAGCGATAGGAATTTTCTGGAAAACTTCGAACCAATCACAAGAAAATAGCCAACCAAAGGACGCATGTCTGGAGGAACTAACAACTAAGGAAAGGAAAACACGGCTAGCCGCCGGAGGCAACGGAAAAGAAAGAGATGATTAACTAAACTCCAGACAGGAATCTTCAGCTAACCAAATCAAGCCAACAGATCGAAGGAAACCTTCCAACTCAGAGTGGAATGACTCTCCTTATTCGAGATTGTTGAACACAGCTATTCACCACCACTGAGATGCCTTGAACAGACGAGGCTCACGAATGCTCAAAGAATGCGTATGATACATGCTGAGCTAAAGGAAAAAGAAATCATTAAAACGAATGCAAAGAAAGATAAAATAACAAGATACTCGAGAATAGTATTGCTAGATCGGAGAAATCAGGGTCAGGACACCATCTGCAACCACGGTGTGCAAGACAGAACCATTGTCCCCAAACTTTTCCAACATAACGGCCTATCCAACGATTAAACACGTGTACTTAGATCATCATCATTTTTGTTTAAGGGGAACATCAGATCCCAGAACACATGAATGACCAGCCGGTTCTCGAGATAATATATCATAGATACCATATAGTAATGCATTAAAGGGACAAGGGATCGAGATACAATACCTGACTTACCTGCCTGACGAACGGCAAAGCATGGTGTTCATAACTTCCTTCATAAAAAAGAGGTTAGCCAATGATAATGAGCATGAAACAAGGCATAACCATTTGTATGCAAGAATTGCATTAATAACATATGTCATGGGAGAAAATGCAATCATTTCAACATCAAATAGACCATATTCTTCATCAAGAAACTTGCAAGCTTTAACGGTCTACTGAGGGTGCGTCACACATCATAACGGTCTAAGAACAGGCCGTTAGAAATTGGCGGTTCACGTTCTTCAATGAAATAGGATCAACTGACCTGACGGTCTAAAGAAGACGCGTCAGAAAGCGTAACGGTCTGGCGATAGATCGTCACATTTTCTGAGCATTCAAAAAAAAAAACAAACCGAACGATCACAGGCCTCATTCAAGCATTCACAGCCCTAAACACCCAAAAACCCCCAACCGAGAGCACCATCGGCGATCACCGACGAACACCCAAGAGATGGCCAGCGACGAGGCCCTGCAGTCACTGAAGAGAAGGGAAAAAAGCATGAAGAGGAGGGCCATCCGCCGCCTCCACCACCGGATAGAACAAGAAGAGATCCCGCCGCCCGTGGAGGAGGAAACGGCGAGGAGGGAGCCAAGAGAGGAGGAGGAAGCTTCCACGGCTGAAGAAGACCAAGGGGAAGCACCCCTGGATGAAGGAGAAGCCACTGGAATGGAGAAGAAGCGGAAGAGAGGGCAGGACCGAGAGGTAGGCCGTTCGCCCTAATTTTCAAATTTTTAATTTTTTTATGATTTTTATGTGGATGCATGCGTGGATGGGGGGTAGGAAATGGGTCTATGTACCCATTATGATCATTTTGTAGGCCTTTTGGCCAAGGTGAGAAGTCAACGAAAACAAAAGGAAAAACGCCCATTAGCAGAGAATGTGACGGTCCTTCCAGCGACCGTCACAAACCTAACGCATCACCCTTGGTGCGTTAGAGACATGTAACGCCCCACCCCAGGGCCGTCACAACCACCAGAGACCCAAAACTGATTTTTAGGTTTTCAATTATTCAATTTTTTTGTTTTTTCTTCATTATATGAATGTTATGCAATGATTCTATGATGCAATTGACTAACTTATGCCCTAAATGAATGTAGGGGAAGAGACGAACAAGGATATCGTGGCTGTAGATCCGGGCCGTGTACTAGGCACTGCCCTATTACCAGAGAGAGAGACTCGCAGCGATGGGGTTCACCGAGGTGCTGAGCATCAAGGTGATCAGAATGGACACGCCGCTGCTGTACGCTTTGCATGAGAGATGGGATCCGATCAGCAGGGCGTTCATCTTCCGTGGGGTCACATGATCCCCACGCTGGAAGACATGGCGAGGATCGCCGGGCTGAGAGTGCACAGATCCGCAGTGACAGGTTGGACTTACAGGGACTACAGAGAGATGGCCCAGGAGCTGCTGGGGCTAGATCTAATCAGGCCAGGCCAGACGTCATCCCAGCTCTCATGATCGCGACTGCAGGAGAGCTTAGGACTGAGAGGAGCAGCCATAGCTGTGGGCGAGCTACCAGAGGAGCACATAGACCGAGTGATAGAGCAGGTGCGCCCTCACGTGGCGGCAGAAGCAGGACAGGAGGGAGATCGCGTCCTGAGGCGGTTCCTGATGCTTTTGTTCGGGAAGCTCCTGTTCGCGACTCGAGCAGATGTCATCAGCTGCAGGCTGCTACCGATGATAAGAGATTTAGGCAGAGTGGGGAAATATGCATGGGGGGCGGCATTCTTAGCCTTCCTGTTCGAGTCGCTCAGCACCACGGACCGGCAGACGATGCTGGGCGGCTTCTCGCCTTTCCTACAGGTAAACTTAAATGCTTCCTATTATGCTTATGATTATGCAAATGAAAATAATTATGCAATTGACATTAGACTTCTACATACAGATCTGGAGCTACATGTACCTCCCAGGCATCGGGAGAGGCACACTACTCCACCCCGGGCGGATTCCGATCACCAGACGATGGGTGGTCGCGAGGGACCCGGGGTCGATCATCAGATTGACCCGGGCGATCCAGGATGACTTGAATTCCTTCCCGCACACGGTGGTAAGCCCGAAACTCAAAATGTTTTCTAAATGCTTTAAATGCTTCTATGAATTTTTCTATATGCTGATGAATATGCTGGCATGAACTATATGCTTTCTAGGTGAGATGGACCCCGTACCGAGGCGAGAGCTACGAGGGACAGCCATGGGTGGAGGTAGCCCTCTCGTACCGGGGACGAGACATATGGTTGCACTGCATCCATGTCATCGAGCCACTCCACTACCGGTTGATCCTGCGGACTCGGGGACTACATCAGCCCGAGGTGACCTTTCCACGCCGCGGTGACGAGCGCCCGGGCAAGTCATCGAAGGGCATTAGCGGCAACGTGGATTGGTGCGCCCGAAAGGTGAAGTATGTCCACGACTGGAACAAGCGGGGCAGAGCGGTAAAGGAGCGGGATGAGAGCGACGAGGCGTACTTGAAGGCCTTCGCTCGGCGGTACGGGGACCGGGTGTACCAAGGTACCCGACGATCGGTATGCAATTCTAAACCCTATCTCTGAATGCTCTTACATGAAAATTACCTATATGCACTGACTCATATGCTTTCTAAATGCAGCTAGACCCCGAAGGAAGGATAGCCGAGCTCGAGGGGCTACTCCATGCCACCGTCCAACAGCGGGACGAGTACCGGGCTGCCTTGGAGCTTCTGGTAAAATTCTCAAAACCTTAGACTTAAATGATTCATACTTATGATGCAGATGATGCTAATGATGATTGACTAACCATGATTTCTAAATGCAGCGGGAGGGAGCCCAAAGAGCTGGACCGGATGCCCCGTCATCGTCATCACAGCCTGTCGGGGGCAGAGCTGAGCGGGACGTCGAATTCGCTCGAGCAGTTGGTCGGGCTGAGGAGGCAGAGGTCACCCTCGCGGAGCAGGTAGGATGCTAAATGCTTCTTTAGACATAAATGCTTATGAAAAATTTAAATGTTAAATTGACTAATCATGATGAAATGCAAACTACAGGTGAAAGAGTTAGCCGCAGCAAAGGCCGAGGCATAGCGTGCTCGGACGGAGGCAGAGTTACAGCGGGCGGAGGTGGCCCGATGGAGAGGAGAATTTGAGCGGGCGGTCACGCAGACGGCGGACCTAGAGAGATACCGGACCGAGGCACGAGCAGCGCGGCTCCAGGCGCATGATATGAAGGTCGAGGTACGAACCCTGGAGAGGACCATACGGATGATAGGCCACGGATCGAAGCGGAGTGCCTCTCAGAGTGGAGCACCGAGGAGCGCTGCCCGTACTGGCTCAGCGGCTGACTACCTCGTCAGTTCCTCTGGCCAGTGGAGGAATGAGAGAGCAGAGAGAGGTCAGCAGGAGGAGAGTGCCTCCATAGCGCCACCAGCGAGGAGACCCGAGGGCGGAGATGATGATGGCGGCCCGGCGGACAAGCCAGCCGAATGAGCTTTGTTTGGCTTTTCTTATTACTAGTACATGTAAATGGAAATGAATGAAAGTGCAAATGAATGAAAAAAAATTTGTGTTTTTGTTGTGGTTTTTATGTGAATGAATGGATGTGTGAATGCAAATATGAGTGTGAATGCATGAAATGGATGTGATAATGAATGTGAATGGGTGATGGAAAATGCGAAGAGGATGTGAAAAAATGTGTGAATGGAATGAGAAAAGGCAAGTGTACATGTGAAAAAAATGGACGATTTTGTGAAAATGAAATGTGTGGATGAGATGTGTGGATGAAAGGCTAGACAGGATGAACAGAATGGAAAGTGTATAAGACCGCCAGGTCTAATCATAGGCAGAACAGAATAGCACCAATACATCAGCAGACAAAGTGACGGTTTAGATCCGGGCCGTCAGGGTCATGTAACGCATCAGGCGGAGGCCGTTAGCAAATGACAGAGGCTAGGTTGCCAAGCTGGGCAGCAGGAAGTGTGACGGTCCATAGAAGGGGCGTCAGATTTGTGTAACGGTCAAATGCTAGACCGTTAAAGATGGCAGAGCAGTGCTATACCAGGGCAACTTGCAAAAAAATGTGACGGTCCGGATGTGAGCGTTAGAGCCAAGTGACGGTTGTAACCAGACCATCAGGGATGAACAAACGAGAAGAAGCCAAGACTGAACATCAGAAAATGTGACGGCTCAGAGTCCATGCGTCACAAGATGTAACGGTGCCATGCTAGACCGTTAGGCTTGATAGAACGGAATTTGGGCTAAAAGAAACCCACAGAAAATGTGACGGCCCAGAGCTGGGGCGTCAGAGCCAAGTGACGGCCCTACGATAGATCGTTAGAGAATGAAGTGTACTCTGAGACGGATTGTGCCGTGAGAGACAAAACCCGAAGGATGACTACCCAAACCCCTATTAGAACTCTTCTAAACTCGAGATAAGGCCTTCCAACTCAAATCTTATCACTTCAAAGCCAAAAGCAAGCCTTTAAAACTTGGAAATTTAACCAAAAATCGTAACTTTGCTGAATTCTCTACTAGAAGGTTGAAGAACTTCTCCTAAGTGTAGGAAACATGATGAAGAGAAGCTTCGAGGTGATGGCCATGGAGGAGAAGATCTACACCGGGCTTAAGGCTGCGAGAAAAGAGCATGGAGAGCTACAAAGGTTGACATCGATTCCCAAACATCTAAGCTCCAATGCTCAAAGAGTGGTAAGCTCCTTTTACCTTAGCCAAGTTCATCAATTTTCTGCACTTCATCTTCCTTATGATCTTCCTTCTTCTTCTTAGCCTCTTCCTGGTCCAAGATGTTATTCCAATCTGAAGTGGGTGGCTCCCATGATCAAGGAACTCCCTTTGGAAGTTGTAGCAATCCTTAGGGCATGGCACCTCCAACCCTTGTTGGTCTTAGGCAAGAACTTTCAGAAATTATCTTTAGATTGGCCAAGCATTTCAGCCCTCATAGAATTGTGGCATCCACAAACACATACCTTCATCTTCCCTTCTTTTGAAGCTACAGTCCTATTAGAGGAGGTAGAAACCTACCTAGCCCTTCCTAAGACTAAGGCGGGGGGTGAAGATCTAGTTTGCTACACGGTGGAGCCTATTGACCCGTCCTTGATCTTAAGTGATTTCATCTATAATCCAAAGGATGTGAGAACCATGATCAGCCCGCACCACATACACTTGATACCCATGGCACAGTGGATAGTCTCTCATTGTAAAAATAAGTGGGAAAGACATGAAGCAATAGCCAAAGCGGTGTCGGTTTGCTTATGTGGGGTCTTCCTTTTCAATACTACCGACCACCTCTTAGATACCCAAAATCTTAGCATTATCAGCGGGTTGTGGCGGGGAATGTCCATCTCTCAAGCGATCCTCTCATATCTCTATGAAGGACTAAGCTCTGCTTGCTTAGGAGGACCCCTATTTGGCTCCATGATACTCCTTGAATGTTGGATGGGAGTGAGAGTCAAATTCCAACCCAAGGAAGATATAACTTCTGCCAGCCGGACCTTCGGGAGCCACCCTTTGTTCTTTATTGGAGGTGCATCTAGATTTTCTTCACAGGTCGAATGCAAGACGGCGGATAAGAAAACACAGGATGAATGGCGCCTCTTCTTCAACACTTTGCCATTAGAGAAATTCATCATGCGACCAAGAATCCTTCGGAGCATTTTGCTTAGAATACCGCGGCGGCAAGGCCTGGACCTCCAGTTAGTGGGGAACACTACCATGGCGATCTACAACCCGCACCTATGCCATCTTCATATCGGACTACCTCGGATCGAAGCTCCTGCACTATCACACTACCCTCCCCTTCTACCTAGGAAGATGGGGACCGAGCAGGATGAAAGAGAGGTTCGGAACGCGCTGACCATGTGGGAGATCAGCAAGGTGCGTCCGTGGCAAGAAGAAGTGGAAGAGAGCGACAAAGCACGTCGTGGCTACGTGAAGGAATTAAGGAAGATCCGCCCTCTTGCGGATAAGAAACTGAATGTAGTTTGATTTAGTTGTTCATGAAAGATGTTGATGTAATTGACAATCAGAATCGAAATTCCATTAATATTATGTTTCATTAAGTTCTTTTGAATGAGATGGGAATGCCTTAGTTGGATGAGCATGAGTTGTGGTTTGACTTGGCTAGAATGATCTGAAAAACAAAGCCTCTGGAGAATGCAACGGTCCTGAGAAGGGCCGCTAGGAGGATGTAACGGTCGGCCGATAGGCCGTCAGGGGAACGAACTGAGAATTAAGTTCTCTGGAGGATGTAACGGTCCAACGACAGACCGTTAGAAGGCGTGACGGTCGTGGCCCAGACCGTCAGAGAGAGAGCTGCTGAGAGAATAAAGCAAATGCCTGAAGACAAAGTGACGGTCAAGGATGGACCGTCAGATGAGTGTGACAGCCTGAACCTGGCGCGTCACATTCCTGAACCTGCATGGTTGTGAGATTTCAGTCCTGGGCTTGAACCTGCGTTCTGCACACACTTAGACAATAGACAAGTTAGATCTGTTCTTAGACTCAACCCCTTGCCTTAGAGCAAGTTAGAAAATGACCATTTCTTGATATTTGGTCAAGGGGTGGAGCCTTATTAAATAGGCGAAAAATATAACAGAAATAATGCGATGCATGCAATGCATATGATGGTGTTTTTGGAGTTTTGGAAATATCTGAATTTTTGTGAGTTTCTGGAAACATTTGATGTTTTTGGGTTTTTGAAATATATGGTTTTTGTTGGATTTTGGAAATATATGATTTTTTTGGATTTTTGGAATATATGCTTTTTTGGGTTTTGAAATATATGAATTTTTGTTTGATTTTGGAAATATATGCTTTTTTTATTTTTGAAATATTTGATGTTTTTGTTTGATTTTGGAAATATATGATGTTTTTTGATTTTGAAACCAGTGCCTTCCCCCGACAACGTGGGTCCTTCTTATTGTAACGAGAGTTCCCGAGGTTGGCGTGCGATAAGGTGACAACCCCTGACCGAGGCCCAACTTGCATGACGGTGTCTCTACCAAGGCCATACCCAGGGTACTAGTCTTGATCCTAAAAAAGAAAATAGAAGACGGGGGTAAGCTTAGGCCAGATATAGGAGTTTTTAGGACTTGAGTTCTTCTCCAGACAACCCATTGGAGATTCGGTCTGTTGCGCTGGGGCTTTGTGTCCGTCATCGAACCTTAGTCCACTCTAGGCATGCGTGCGACCGGGCTCATTCGTCCCGCGGGGAATTGTACTGCCACTCTTGCCATGCCTAGCTTTCTTTCTTTTTGCCTTTCTGGAGCTTTGGAATTCTGGTGGGGTAGACTTTTAAGATAATACTTTTGCTTTTATCACAAAGATTGCTCCTTTGTTTTCTTTCTCTTTTCTTTGCTTGTGGCGTCAGGTCATAACGGACTGCCCCTATTTGAGACCTCCTCTCGTTAGGGTGCCTAGATTGGTCATCTCCTCCTTATTCACCTCTTGCCCCTGGGTTCAGCCGAGGAAAGAAACGGACAGGGACTTTGACTTTCCCCCAAAGCATGGCCGAGGAGAAACGATGTCTTCAAAGCGGGAAATCCGACCAGGGATGTCGTGTGGTGTGTGATTTTCCGTACTCGGGACTCTTTATGGTGAAAGGGAGGGAACACCTCGCTACCGGGGTGGCACTGATTAGACTCAAGGAAAGAAACGCTTAAGAAACAATCCATTCCAAGCGTGAGAGAGCTCCTCACCTTCTGCGTTCACTAAGCGATAAGCATTCCCTGGATAAGCCTCTTTTACAACAAACGGCCCTTCCCAGTTAGGTTACAATTTAGACCTAGGACCTGCAGACCGAATGAATTTATGTTTCAAAACCATATCACCTTTTTGAAATTTTCGTTCAATTACCTTCTTTTGAAAATAACGTGAAACTCTCTTTTGATAAACGGATACATGATCGGCCGCGTTCATCCTCTTCTCATCCAAGAGTTCCAGCTGGACGAGCAACGCCTCTCGACGTTCATCGAGATTAAGTTCCTTATCGAGCTGCACCCTAAGGGAAGGGATCAAGATCTCATATGGGAGTACCGCCTCCATCCCATAGGTAAGAGCATAGGGAGTTTATCCCGTAGGAGTACGGGCGGAGGTACGGTAAGCCCACAGAGCTTCCACCAATCTTTCTGGCCAATCGAAAAACTTATGAGATTCGCATGTTTTCTTTATGATATTAAGAAGGGTTTTATTAGTGGCCTCGGCTTGACCGTTGCCTTGAGGATAATATGGAGATGAATGATGCAATATAATATTGAACTTCTTACATAGGTCCTTGAGCTCTTGGGAGACGAACTGGGGTCCGTTGTCGGTAATGATGCTGCTTGGCACTCCGAACCGCGAGATGATATTCTTCATGATAAAGTGGCACACCGTCAAAGCTTTGATCTCTGCGTACGCCTACGCTTCGGCCCATTTGGTGAAGTACTCAGTGGCGGTAAGGATAAAGGATTTTTGCTTGATCTGAGAATTGGGATCATCGAGCGGGCCGACGACGTCGAAAGCCCACATAGAGAATGGCCAAGGAGCGGAAAGAGGATGGAGAGATGAAGCTGGAGCATGAATTTTATCAGTGTGGAGTTGGCATTTAAGACACCTCCGGACGTAGAGGGAGCAATCTTCCTCTAGAGTGGACCAATAGTAGCCCTGCCTAAGTATTTTCTTTGCTAGAGCCTGGCCATTGACATGACCTCCATACTCACTAGAATGGGCTGCTTCAGTCACCTTCCAAGCTTCATCATCATCTAAACATCTAATGAGCATTCCATTAGTAGCACGCCTGTATAGTTCTCCTGCAACAATGGTATACCTTGAGGCGGCTCTCCATATCGACTTACGCTGCTCGGCATTTGCCCCTTCTGGGAACGATCCGTCTTTGCAAAACAACTCAATTTCGTGATACTAGGGCAGTTCTTCTTCTTCTAGGATCTCTTCTAACTCCATTAAAGATACTTCCTTGAGATCTTCCTTCTCAGTCCTCGCCTCCACAGCTTTCCTAAGGTTGATGAACCAAGGATCCTGAAGAGAGGGTGCGTCCGGTCTCTGAACGACGATAGTCTTAGTGCTCCGACTGAGAGGGAAAGATAGAGAGGAAGCAAGTGAAGCTAAGGCATCAGCTAGAATGTTCTGAGACCTAGGAGTATGGATGTAGATCAGCTTACGAAATTGCCTAGCCAGGAGCGTGACCAAATCTTGATAAGGCTTGAGCTTGGGGTCACGAGTGCGGTAAGTGGATAGAACTTGCCGCAGGACGAGCTGAGAGTCTCCTATGATATTCAAATAGCGCGCGCCTAGGAGATAGGCGTGCTTCAATCCAGCTAGGAGAGCTTCATACTCGACGATATTGTTGGTAGCAAGAAATCAAAGTTGATAAGCAAAGGGAATAGTCACTCCCTCTAGAGTGAGCAGAATAGCGCCGATCCCTCGGCCTTGAGAATTGAGTGCACCATCGAAGTGCAGAGACCAAAAGGGATTATGAGAGATAGCAGAGAGATGCTCATCAGGGAAATAGTCCTTAATAGAGTCGGTGTGAGGAATGGGGAGATGGACAAGATGCTCAGCGATGGAGTATACTTTGACCTCCTTTTGAACGACAAAAGTGATATCGAATTGAGAGAGGAAGCTCTGCCAGCGAGCTAAACTACTAGAAAGGACATGCTTTTCTAAGAGATAGCGAATCGGGTCCATTCTAGAGATCAACCTAACTGGGTGGGCAAGGAAGTAATGTTTAAGCTTCTGAGCTACCCACACTAAGGCGGCACAAGTCTTCTCCATAGCGGTGTATCTGGACTCAACTGGGTTAAACAACCGAGAGAGGTAATAAGCAGCCCGCTCTTTCCCTTCATCATCTACTTGTGCTAAGACCGCCCCTAGGGAGTCCTCAATGACCGAGATGTAAAGGATTAGGGGTTTCCCAGGGATAGGAGGTTGCAAAACCGGGAGATTGGATAGATATTCCTTTAGGTCCTCATAGACCTTATGACAGTCTTGATTCCATTCAAACTTTACCCCCGCCTTAAGCAATTCATAAAACGGGCGGCACCTTTGAGAATGTTGGGATACGAATCTTCTGATGAATTACAATCGACCAATCAATCCTCGAAGTTCGTAATGTTCTTCGGCGGAGGCATATCCATGACGGCCTGTGCTTTGTTAGGATCAATCTGAATCTCCCGTTTGCTCACTATGAAACCTAGCAACTTCTCTGAAGAGACTCCGAATACACACTTCTTCGGATTCATTTTCAGTTTGTACTCCCTGACTCTTTGCAGCACCTTAGCCAGAATAGAGGGGTGTTCTTCTTTAGTCCTTGACTTCACCAGAATGTCGTCCACGTAAGCTTCCATATAGATATGCATCATGTCGTGGAAAATGACCATCATCGCCCTCTGATAGGTGGCACCCACGTTTTTCAAATCGAACGGCATAACCACGTAACAGTACGTGCCCCAGGGCGTGGTGTAGGAAGTTTTCTCTTGATCTTCCGGAGCAAGACGGATTTGATTATAACCTGAGTACCCATCCATGAACGACAAAGCCTCGTACCCGGTGGTGTTATCTACTGGGACGTCGATGTGAGGCAGCGGGAAATCATCTTTGGGACATGCTTTATTAAGATCCCTGAAATCGATGCAGATACGCACTTTTCCATCCTTCTTGATGACAGGGACTATGTTTGCCACCCACTAAGGATATAGAACAACTCTAATGAATCTGGCCTTGTACAACTTGTCGACTTCTTCCTTAATCCTCAAGGCCATGTGGAGGTGAAATCTTATTGACCGTTGTTTCACAGGTGTTGCCCCTGTTTTAAGCGCGAGTCGATGTTCCACCAAAGAGGGGTCAAGACCTGGCATGTCCTCATAAGACCAGACGAAAGAATCGCTATGCTCCCTCAGAACCTTGATCAAATCTTCTTCTACTTGCGGAGAGAGATTAGCGGCAATAATGATGGGCCTTGGGTCTTCTTCAGTTCCCAAATTTATTTCCTTCGTAGGTTCATCCACTACTGACGATGGCTCGTCGAATCTCTTTAGTCCTTGCGCATACAAATCGGCCGTGTCATCTACGTTGTTGTCCTCGTTGATTGGATCTTTTTCATCCAGGATTTCATAGACACCGAGTCCATCATCGCTCCACATGCCCTCTATTTCCTCTTCATCTTCAATCATAATTGCCATAGCAACAAATGCTGGACACTTCAAAAGAGCATGACATCGCTGAGCTAGATCTTGCAGGAACCTATCAAGAACGGATTTGGGAGACAAGACCCTACTTCTCTAGACCTAACTGATTCTACTTCCCTAGACTCGACAGACCCTAATCCTAACCTAGGGGAAAGAAAATCTAGTGGAAGGGACGGAGCAGAGGACTCGTGCCCCTGGGAGGAGGATGGAGACAAGGCAGCATAATCTTCCACTGAAATCTCCGTTTCGAATTTGACGTTTTTTTTTTGGAGATCAGTGGAGACCACACAACAGGATGGAAGAGGCGGGAGTTGCATGGGGAACAATTCAGGGAAGATGCAATCGAAGAAGGGATCGGAGGACCGAAACCACATCTCGTGGAGTGGAGTGGTGGAGGACGGAGGAGTGAATAAATCGGCTAGGTTAATAGGAGGACAACGCCCACAGGCGCAAGGAACGAACAGGATTTCAAACGGGTCATTGAGGGATTGATTTATCACAATGGGAGGGGGACGGGGTATGAGTTCCCATCGCTGAAGGAGAGATTGAAGACGGGAGGGAGACCAAGATAAGACAATCGGTGAGCTCTCCTCCTTCCATGGATGGTGAACTGGCTACTTCTTCGGCCTCCATTGGACGAGCCGAACCTCTTGATGCTTCTGGCAGTCTTCTTCATGAAATAGCCCCTGAAGGGCTTGACCATAGTCAATCACATCATCAACTGGCCTCCTTAGCAACGGGGATGGACTGGCAATCGGACATACTGTATCTTTCCTTGGTGGAGCTGGCTGTGGAGCTAATGTGCCAGGCTGGAGAGGCCCTCGAACAAAATGTTGACGGTAGTCCCAGGTGAGTGGTCCAGAATCACCCATCATAGATAATGCAGTTTCTCGGTAGCCGAGACATCTCCTGTTCATTTTTCTACCTTTGGGGATGGGCTTAGTTCTTCCTTGCAATTGAGCACCGAGGCCTCTCCCCAGTTGGTAGCCTAGCTTCAGTATAATGTCCCAGCCTTTGGAATCTCGGATCTGGGGCTTCATCTTGATATTAACTGCAGTAGTGACGGGCCTGTGGGGTATATAAGCCCAAGGAAAGTCAAGATCTAGCACTGAGATGACTGGCCGGCTGCTTGGCCATAATGTGGGAAGGACCTTTTCTGAAATAGCTTTCACTGATTGGACCGTGGATAAACTCTTAACTTTGACGACCCTCCCTTGGAAAGGGAATTTAATGCATTGATGTGCAGTGGAGGGTACAGCGCCGAGACTATCAATCCATGGACGACCCAAGATAGCCTTGAACATTGGGTCAATGTTCAGCACATAAAATTCCACAGGCATGGTAAGGGGCCTGAGCTCCGCTTGAATAGTGACCACCCCGTGACTGGCTCTTCTTGAGTTGTCATATGCAGCTATGGTGGTGGGGGTTGGTCGGAGTAATTCCTCCGGGATGTTGCAAGCTCAGAGGGTACTGGGCGGGCACACGTTAATCGATGCCCCTGTATCGACCAGTGCGGCGTCAATACTGACTTTGTTCAAAGTAATTGTGATGCAAAGTGGCATTTGCCGAGCTTCTGGGGGAGCTAGCTTGGTTTCTGCGAACGTGATTGCCGGCCCTTTGGAAATTGTTGCCAGTGCTGTGGGTAAACTGTCAACTGCCATGTCCTCACTGACCATCACCTTTTGTAAGAAGTTTCTGAGAGCATCTTGATGAAGGGTAGATCTCTTGATAAGCTCCAGGACTGATATCTTAGCGGGCACCCTGTCCAGATGATGTAGCAAGTCGTACTGGGTACCCGGCAGAGGTTCGGCCTCTTCCTGCTCGGTAGCCGGTTGGGAAGATTGAGTGTTGGAAGTAGTGGGATAGTTCCGATGGAACAACCGCCCGCTCCATAGGGCAAGGTTTTGTGCCGGCACGGCATCAGGGGAGGATATTACTGGCCCGGTGGTGTAGATGAGGGGAAGAGGCGGTGTGGGAGGAAGGATTTGGTAAGATATGGTGTTGGCGGAGGTAATGAGCGGTGATGGGCGGATGATGGGTGAGGGATTAATGGGTGGCGGGGTGGTGATGATGGGTGATGATACGGAGGGAGGACAGGATAGTGGAGGCGCGGTGATGAGCGAAGGATTGGGTGACGGTGTGATGATGGTAGCGGGGGTAGCTGGTGGTGGGTGTGACAGAATTGCGAGTGGTGGCGGAGTTACTGGAGTGGGTGTGAATGGGAGAATGAGTGGCGAAGGTGTTGTATGTGTAGGTAGGATGCTAGATGGAGAAAGGGGATTGTGGTATTTATGGTGGAGGGCCATTACTTGCGGCGTAGTGCTGTCATCATCAAAAGACCACCCGACGTTGGGAACCGGGGGTTGGACAACATTGACCTGAGCCGGTGCCGGCGGCTGAGGCTGCGGAGCGGGAGGATGGTTCGGCATTGGGTTTTGGTGAATCCCCAAATCCTGAACCGGCTGTTGTTGCTGTTGCAGTGGCTGCTGCGGCTGCGGTGCTTGTTGCTGCTGCACTTGCTGCCTCGGCGGCTGCCTTCTCTTCTCCTTAATTTCAACAATGGCCTTGTGCATTTCGGCCCAATCAATTCTCTGTCCCTCATGAAGGTCATATACCAGGTCCCTGAACTGAAAACATCCTTCAATGGTGTGGCCCGGCTGCCTGTGGAACATGCAGTATTTGGTCTGATCAACAGCCGGGTTCCAGACAGGCCGTTCCGGAGGAAGTTGTATAGCATTGATTGACATGAGAGCCGAGAAGATATCTGTGAGAGTTTCTGTCAAAGGTGGGTATTGTGCCCTTTTAGGAGTTGGGCGCTTATTATTGCTGTTGTTGTTATAGCCGTTGGGTGGAGGGACGTTGTGGTATTGTGGAGGTGGTGGTGGTTGCTGTGGTGCGGCGAAGGTATTTTGTGGAATGGTGAAGGTAGGCGGAGGGTTTTGTGGAGTGGCCTGGAAGTTCTGAGGAGTGGAATTTTATGGAGCGCGAGGGTTTTGAGGGAAGCGGAAGGGTGTGGCCTGGAACGGGAAAGCAACGGCTTGAACTTGCTCGTTCGTCTGGACCCCCTCGGTGACCGGCCCTTGAGGTTTCTTATGGTATTTGGGCTTTTGGTTTTCAAATAGCGAGTGTATGGGGGAATCCTTGAACTGAGTTTGGATAAAGCGCGCTCGGCTATAAAGTTGATGGATATTGGCTATGTCATTCATGGCTAAAATATTGCGGAAGGTCGGAGTGGCATTAGAAATTAACAATTTGACCTTCTCTTCCTCCGGAATGTGGCCGGGCACTCCAGCGGCCATCTGCCTCCATCGGTCTGCATAGGTAGCAAATTCCTCATTTGATTTCATCTTTTCGGCTACTAGATCAGTAAATGAATATTCCGGGCCGACTCTATCTTGGAACCTTTGAATAAACTTATCCTTTACTGTCTTGAAACTCTCGGCGTGTTCCAATGGTAAAGAATAAAACCATTCCAGTGCAACACCATCTAACGATCGGCGAAATAGATACGCCATGAGGCGATTATCATACTGAAATTGACTGACTCGTATAAGAAATCCCTCACATGAATAAAAGGGTTGCTGTTCACATCGTACTTTCTATAATTGGGGAGCTCGGACTGTGGAGGGAACCGGATGTTCTGAAAAAACTAGGGACTTGAACGTTTGCCAAGGATTGAGGGCCAACCCGCTTTTGAAGGAAGTCGAGCTGCTGCTGCATGGTGGCCCACTTATCAAGCAACTCCTGCTCTCGGGAAGGAGCAGGGACAGTAAAGGATGGATTTTGAGGAACAGAAGGGTAAGTAGATGGAGGAGACGGCCCATAAGAAGGATGATGGATCGAAAGATGACCCACATTAGATTGGACCTGGGCTGCCCCTTGCTGAGAGCGCATAAAATCATTCGGACCAACAAGAACTTGCGGCACAGCTGGGCCTGAGATATGATGATCCGACGGAAAAGGAGGGACAAAGGTATTGCCCTTATCAAGGAACTGCTGGGCCGAACCAGAAGACTGGCCCATTTCAAGATTGGAGAAGCGGAGGGTCCTAGGTTGGACCGGAGTGAGATCAACAGGCTGCACAATGGGCCCATCGGCTCTAGGTTGAGCGACAGACGGATTGGAATGACCAAAGACAATCGGAGAAGGCGGGGTGTTGGACCCCTGCATAGCCTGATAGACCGCCTGAAGCTGGGCCGGGTCTAATTGGGCCATCATCTGAAGAACATAATTGGCAGATGGAAGATAAGGATTTTGAGTGGATGTAGCACTCTTCATGGGGACGGAAGATGAGGGAAGAACGGGCCCCTCGCGAGCCTGGAATGAGACAACTCTAGAGGGATCTTCTAGAAGCCCTTGAGAAAGGGACTCCTCTTGGGACCGAGGAATATCGAAGGAAGCCATGGTAGATTCGAAGAGTGGGTTGAAATAGGACGAAGAGAGGGACTCGCCCCCGGGTGATGATGCTCCTAACGGACGGAGAAGACTCCACATGCAACGAATAACCTTAACAAGATGCAAACAAGACAACAAACAATCACACAATGAGCAACCAAACTTAGGACTTCTTGTAAAGATATACGTGAAAAAGTAATGAAGACACTTCAAGTCAACCAAGTTGCTTAGGATGATGCCTCAAGATTCTTATGATTTCTCCTTTGGAACTTTAGTAGATTGATTAGGATGTGCTCTCAACAGTAGGTTCCTGATAGGAGAGGGTGTAAGGCTTGGTGGGACTCTAAAATGTGATCACTCCTTCACTTATGCAATCCTAGACACGGGGTGGAAGGGTACAATCGGCCCGGCGTCCGTGTGGGAATCCACGGCTCGCGGGCACTTATGGAGGTCCCTGGTGTGATTTCCTAGTCGGCCCCAAGGAATATGGAGACGAGAGGTCCGCACACCAAGGTAGGAAAATGCAATCTAATGTATGATAATATGCATGAACCTATGCGCACCGGAGTGCATGCAAATTCTAACCTAGGATCTAGCAAACAAGTATGCACAAAATGATGTAGATATATAGACCAACCAGGGAGGAGATCAGATAACACCCAAGCAAGAATATCACAGCAGAAACAGCGGAAAGGACTGCACCTCGGGATGCATACATGTCTGGAGTATGTAACGGTCTAGGGGCCCTGCGTTAGGGGTAAGTGACGGTCGAAGACCAGACCGTCAGAAGCAGTGTAACGCAGGGTCAGGAGACCGTCAGAGGAGCCAGAGAACCAGAAACAGCAGGGAAATGAAAGGGAAACCCAGGGAAAACCAAACAAGGAAATGATGGCAGGTTTAACAGAGATCAAAAAGCATGATTGGCACAAGTTGTCCCACCGTGATCGCCAAAAAAACTATCTGTTGATTTATTTGCTTCCTTCTTTTGTGGTTGTGATGAGTGATAAAGATGATGAGAAAAAATCAATGATTTCAATCAACCTATGGACATGTGAACCATGAACCTAGGCAATCAGAACAAGCTCTAGCATGGGCAATGCTATCTCAATCGAACTAATCTAAAGAAGGCAAATAAAAACACACGCCGGAGCGTGGAGCAAGGAGTAAATAAAAACACACCACGTGAGTGGAACAAGCAAAAGAATTAAGAGATATGAGAGAGAAATCAATGCCCAATACTAAGGAAAGAACGTGATCGCCACTAAGGTAATAAAACAAGCCGAAGACCTGATCAATACCTTAGAAATAGGAGGATGATGCACCCGCCCACGGGAGAGAGAAACCAATGAAATCTGCAGATCTGTTTGAATGTAACGGTTGCACCCGTGCGTCACAGGAGTGTGACGGTCACCCGATGAACCGTTATATGAACCTGACGCGCCTGCACGAGACCATCAGAAAACTTGCAGAAACAGCTTATGAATTCTTTGAACTCTAAACCTTCCAGCCAGCCAGAAAGCTTGGGCCTCGTCTAATGAACTCTGTAAACCTGCCAAAGAACGTGAAACACAAGAAAACAATCCCAAATTAGCCTTTCAAACAAGTGTAGTATCAATTCTCAAAGGACTTAAGATCATTCAAAAGGAAAGGGGAATACCGGGGAAGTTTTGGTTTTTTAACCCCTCTGGGCGTTTTAAAACGTGGGAAGGATGTTTAGATGATGAAAACAGATGAAGAACGTGAGAGAAAGGAGTGGGATAATGCTATGATGAGAGAAAGAAGAAAGGAACACAAGTATGCAAACTATGAACTTTAAAACCTGAAACCGGAGTACTCCCTTGACTGAGATGTAGATGGACGTAGAAATCAGTTCCTCTTGGATGAATATGACTCCAGAAAGCGGCAGCACTTCGACGCGAACTCTAGATTTCTCCTCTTTAGGTCATGAAGTTAAGGGTGCTATTTATAGGCCCTCAAAATCTCTGGGCGAGTAGAGGATAATCCAGCAAGAAAAGAGGATAACTCTTTGCAAACTCTTGAAGATAATACTCCCAAGAGTCCATAGAATCAACCAGAAGGTTCAGAGGATCAGATTTGGAAGAGAAATCACAAGATCAAACTCTCATCTCGACCACGGAGTAGCAGAGAAAAGACCAGACTAGCCAGGACTCTCTGTTGGATGTAACGGCCATACGACAGATCGTCACAAGGTTGTAACGCCTCAGGGAGAGACCGTCACACTAACCTTATCTCTAAAGAGATAAGATCAACGGGAAGAAGATCAAAGCAGTTGGACTCTTGAACAAATGTAACGGCCATGGGTGGACGCGTTAAAATAACGTAACGGCTACACGACAGACCGTTAGAATCAATGAATAGGCCAAAGGATAAGGATTGAAACAAAGGCCTTAAGTCTTAGGACTCTTCAAGATGTAACGGTCCAGGGGCTGATGCGTTAGAAGAACGTAACGCCCCTGGTATGGACCGTTAGAGTCAATAAGGATCAAAGAATGATAAGAGCTTGCTAAGCTTCATCCAATGAAAGCGCCGAGGAAACCAGACTCAACCAAGAGGTTAAGACCCATGAAATAAACCTCGAACTGATCAAGAAGGCTCAATGAGAGGGAACAACTCGGAGCATCATATAGAATGAACCAGGACATGACCCAACTTATTAGTCGTAAAATGGGTGTCAACAACCGGCACTCTGAAAACATTGGCATCCCGGCGGTGAAAGTAGTCCCACCAGGAGCGACCCTCAGCTACAACAGTCGAGCCGTGCTTCGACCTGCTATCCAGAGGAAGCTGAGCAACCGAAGGCGAGATGTGCTGATCATAGCCAAAATTTCGGCAAAACCTAAAAGGATAGTAGGGTTCTAAATGAACCACGCCCCCCTTTCTAAACACTAAGACACTGGTGCGAATTGATAAAGCCCAGTAAATGAGCTCAGCCTCCAAGATTGGCCGGGTCACGGTGTTGCCTGAAATGAAATGTGTGAAAGTCTCCACTGCCTCAAGCTTACATTCACGCTGGCGATTCACCAATGGAGCGGAATGTGCAGCCAAATTCCAAAAATGGATGGTCCCCGCTGAATCCATCGGAACCCTTGTCAGTCGGCCTCGGATGGAGAAAAGTTGATGAGACACTGGACCGGGTTCAGCACTAGCAAATTCCAGCATCCTGGGATACAATGTCACTGTCTGCAGAGTCCTAGGAGCCAGCTCTGGGAACAAACTGCACACCCAGGCATTGAAGAAATGAAACGGCCCCACTATTCTAAAAGAGCGGGGAACCCGATGCCTATGAATATCTCCAAGAGATTTGTAGATCAGGCAGAGTGCTACTGGGCATAGTGCAAGCCGCATGTCCCAAGCCATCTGACAAGCCGGGTATATTGCCTCCGGCCTAATGACTGTCTCATCTCCCTGTGGGAGGGCAAAAGTGCACAACCAGAAAGTGAGGTAAGCCGCACAATGCGTAAGGGGATCCGCCCCAGTGGGATTCGGTCCTCCGCGACTAATCCGTCGAAGGGAAGCAGGCAGCGCCGACTTGAACTTGGGTGGTTTGCTGGGCTTACCTGCAATAGGAGCTACATGGGGAAACTCACTGTACTTCAGAGGGTTGCCGAAGAAGTACTGAATCTAATGTCCCACTCGGACTCTCAATTTGCTGCTCTTCTCTCGGGGCTGATACCCCTTCGAGGATCCCCTGTTCAGCGCCAAGCAGAGGGAGTGGTGCGCTTTCATCAAGTACCAGTATGAGTAGCCAAAATAGTACTGGCCCTCACCGTCTGTCTCATCCTTAATGAAGTCATAGAGGCATACCTCCTCATAGGGCTCTCCATTGATCGGCAGACCCGACAGCTGTGACAGGCTCCAGAGGTCCAGAGAAGTTTCGCCCTCTGATGTATAGAAAGTATTGAACTGTGGGCAATTGAACATGCCGCAGCACAACCCTTTCGAGATGGGGTACCTGAAACGGGATGCATACACACTGTGATACACCCCGGCCGTGACCAGTAACGGCGCATACTCCTTCAGAACATATTCTGTGAATTCTGCCGCTCCTATGCAGAAGAGATGGGCGTCGGTCACTTTCGTGTCAGCAAACCACCTAGCAGCCAACTGGAATTTGAACTGGACAGCCAAGCAGTTCAGGACGAATGGCTCGTCTCTATAGCCCCACTTGATGGGCGCCAAGAATAAACCATAGCCGGTTTTCCCTCTGTTGACCCGACCTGCAGTGGTGTCCCACCTAGCTGGTGTGAATTCTGGAGCCCGTGTCAGCATTTTCTGCTCTGCCTCCAGCTCTGTTACCCCCAAGACGGCGTTCTGAAGTCCCGCGATCAATGACACCCAAGAGGGGGGTGAATTGGGTGTTTACCAATTCTAAGGAAAACTTTTAGCTTTTTACAAAATATGTGGTAAACAATAATTAGCAATTGAAAACTAATTAACCAATTCTCTCAAACTCACCGTTCCCACACGACCATACAACGAAAGCAATCAAACCACACAGATAACACACAATGCACAGCGGTTTTTAAGGTGGTTCGGATGCAACGACGGCAATCCTATGTCCACCCCTCACCAAATCCGGTGAGGCTTCACTTGGGAATGAATCCCCAAACGGAGACGATGCTCCAAACACACACGGGGACGCGCCCCAAACTACACACAGAGACAAGCTCCAACACACACACACACGGAGATGAACTCCAACACGATCCGACAACCGGATCACTACCACACACACATACACACGCTGCAACAAACGCATCACAATCACACATACGACCGCACGCAGGCGATTAACCACGACCGTATACACAAACGGTCACACACACAAAATGTATTTTTAGGTTTGAAAGTAAACACAAGTAACAATATAAGCTCAGATCAAAATAGAACTCATGGCAACCATCTCAAAACAGCAACTAAAGGATGTAGAGATTGTTCCCCCTTTGATTTCCAAGATGAATAGAAGTGGTAGCTTGGAGCTCCAGTCAGATGGTGATGATTTCAATGTCTTCTTGATCCTCTCCTTGATCTGCTGCACTTTTCCTTCTTCTGCAATCCTAAAAACCTCTTAGATGAAGATCAAAACCCCTTGGCTTGAGCACTTCTTTCCTTTCTTCCCTCTCTTCACCTACAAGATAGAAAATAATGAATACATTAGAGTTCCACTTGCTAAATTCGTAGCTTACACATATGCCTATGTAGAAGACATGAAAAGACCATGATCACCCTTCTAGAACCATCCAAAAAGACCCCCAATAGGTCTATTATGAACCCAAGGGCAAAATAGGGGTTTATGACTTCACAAATATATTTTTATAACCCCTTGAATGGTCCAAGGACAAGTCCCAGACCAGATCCACATTTTGTGGATGATTGGGTGTCATTAAGATTAAACAAATGGGGTGAAAGCCCTCTCCACGCGCTTGAAAAATAAAGTCAACAAAAGTGGCTTCGGGGTTGGCGGTCGACCGGAACCTTCTGGCGGTCGATCGTTACTGATAGACCTGTAGAAATATCAGTTCTGGGATTTTCGGTCGACCGCTACTGGGTTGGCGGTCGACCGCTACTGGGCTGGCGGTCGACCGCTACTGAGAGAACTGATGCCCGTTGGTTTCTGGGATTTTCGGTCGACCGCAAGCTCCTGGCGGTCGACCGCTAGCTACAGTATTTTTAGGTCAACCTAAACTGTCCTTTAGGTCGACCTAAACCATGAATCTTGATAGCTTTGCATATGGGATTGGCATTCCATTGTAACCTGCATAAGAGAGTAAATGAAGTTAAGATAATGCAAGTTCAATCACTTCGATGCCATCTACCACTTTCAACCAAGATTCTCATGAAGCCTTCATTTTGTGAATCCAAATGATCTATATATGCATCCCATTGACATCAAACATTCAACTAAAGATTATATACAAACCAAGGATCAAGACCATGTAATCGTTGCCATTTGTCATCCGAACCATGTAAGTTTAGTTATTATCACGTAATCACACAATAAATTTAGTTATCATCAAAACCATAACTGTCATGAACAATAATCACAACAATCATCAAAACCATAACTCAACAATCTCCCCCTTTTTGATGATGACAAACTTAGTGATGATGACAAATTTAATGATAAACTTAGGATGATATAACAGAATGGCACAAATGTTCTTTTCCCCCTGTCAACAATAGTCATCAACTTCTCCCCCTGTCAACAATAATCATCAATTTTTCTTTCCCTTTGACATAATCAAAAAATGGGATAATGCAGATCTTTCTGCCCCTGTGACATGATCAACAATATTAACAAGATGGAAGAAGCCAAATTTGGAAGAACTAGCTAATCTCCCTTTGAAACAGCATCTCCCTTTGAAACAGAAATAGCCCATCTTATCAAATCAGAAGAAGCAAGGGCAAATCATGGACAAACAAATCAACATGATTCCAATCAGATGAGATCAATTGGTGATTAGTCTCACAAGTCAATATGATACCATCCAAAGTAAATATAGTCAAGCATGTATAAATACCAATTGAAGATGGTGATTGGCCTCAAGGATATGAACCAGTGGGGGAAGATGTGCACAGGATGGGGTGTTCAACATGATAGCATTCAGAATCTAGATCCCATGTCAAATTTTCACAACAAGCAAGAGCAGGAATGCATATCAAAAGGATTTTCTTTGATTTTCAAATTTTCTAATTTTTATATTTTGGTTTGAAATGCATGAAATGCAACACATGTGACACTATGAATGCATGCAAGGCAACTGAACAGACATGATGACAATATGAATGCAATCATATGAAACTCAATGCAAGCATACAATGGAATGAAAAATAACTAGGCCAATTTTTGAACTCAGAAAATATTTTTGGAATGTGATGGATTTTCAGATTTTGACATTTTCGGTTATAGTTTACGCAAATGATGCCATATGAGATGTACAATCAAACAAATACATATATATACATGCAACATAGCTCCCCCAGACTTGTTTAAGAGAGGATATGTATAAGAAGGGTGCAAGAGAGTCATGGCAATTGAAATGCACATGTGTAGCACATGGGAGGTCGTGCAAACATATAGGAGATTCGTGCAATTGCTAATGCAGTCAATCAACTTTCTGAATACATATTAAATCAAATTTCAAGAGTGTAAGTGAGTAATATGAAAAATGATAGTTGCAATATGGATATTCATATTTTCAAATCAACACAAGGAGATATTTTACAGACTGCACTTCAATTTTGAGAACAACGTATTGGAGACTACGCTCTACCACAATGAGTTTTCACCAATATTTTTCAACTCAACCAATATCACATGATAGTCAGAATTTTTCAAGAGTGATCAGGTTCAAATGATTCCTTTTTACGCGAGTAGACGCATGGAGCTCATGCCAGAATCCCCGGTTATTTAGAATACTGAACCATTTCACCTCATTTTGAACAGAGATACTAGTCAACACTTTTCAGATATGAACCACATCACGTCTCAGGTGACATGTGCCCAGTTTACTCAGTGAGACCGAGCATTGCTCTATCTTTCATTATCATTTCAGATTTTTTTTTCAATAAGGATGGGTAGGCAGCTTTTTCCTCAACTGTCTTTTCAATATACATGCAGCAAGTTTAACATCTCGAGAGTGTTAAAAAGAAATTCATATATCCTTATCATTAACACTCATTTTCACATTTTGTGCAAGAAGTGTGCGAATTTGATTCAGCATGTATACCAAAAATATCATGAATACATAACAGTGTAGCTCCCCCTAAATAGATGCACTTATGAAATATAAACTCCCCCAGAGTGTACGATATGAAGCACTCCAAAAATGACTCAAATGCAGCATTATTTATCAAGAAGACATAATATCATAGAAGTTTCAAGGATGGGGGTGAATAACATATAATAACAAGCAAGCACTCATTGGGAGTTTATGCAAATGCACTATGACATGCATGCGAGCAATGTGATGTCAATTTGATACCAATTGAATGGACAATATGATACCAATTGAATGGATGCTAACTGAATGAACTAAGTGCGACTAATGCATGAGTTTCAATGTAATACAACGTATGAGCATATAAGAATGCGATGCAGTGTGTAAAGTGATTCAGACTTATGATATTCATTTGTATGATCTAAAAGTACCTTATGCATTGAATGATGATGCATGCAACCTATAACTATATGCAAATGGAAAGTAGGATGTAAAAGCACGATGAGAGCTTTGATTCCAATCCAATGTGACAACTTCCACATGAGACTATTCACATTCAAGTAATGGATCAACCAAACATTTTTTTTTGACATGATCTTTATGAATGAGGCTGCATACATGATCAAAATTAAACAATGCAACCTAATTTTCAGAATTGTTCAAAATCAGATTTTCAGAAATCTTTTACAAGTTTTGAAATTAGAAATCATTCACAAGCCAAATGTTTGAATCATGAGCAAAAACATATTTTCAATTGAAATAACTTAATTCAAAGATTCATTTATAGATCAACCATTTGACTTCTTTGAGTTCTAATACGAGGCGGAGAACGTTGATCCAAAGACCAACTCACGCATAGTGAGAGTTCCCAGGTGGATGTGACCCACCTCTTCACTACTCAGTATTTGATATACTAGATACTCATTTGAGCTCAGATGTCATCATGTAATTCAAATTGAGAGATATTCAATAGCCAATCACCTTATACACATTCTCAAGATTTTTAATTTGGTTCAAACAATTTGACAAAATCATCACATCATACTAGGGCAACAACATGTCAGGTTTCCAGAATTTTTACCTGAGTTCAACAGACCTGTTGAGAGGTGCATTCCATAATCTTCCACATGCAAATGTCAAGATTCATCACAAATGTTTATGCATGAAAATGGATATGCATTCTAATAACAAAACCAATTTTTTTTATCTTCATTCATGGAAATATGGTTAAAACAACTATGAGTTTTTTAAACAAAGCTCAAAAGTTAATTTCCCAATACTTGTGCCTTGAGCATCCGTCATCTTCAAAATCTTCCACCTGCAATTCAAAGAAGGCACAAATCAGTTCATCCATAATGCTCATTTCAAAATCTTCTTGTATAATCCCTGCAAAATAATCATATAAAGCATTATTAGTAGTTCTAGAGATGATAATAAACACATATGCATGAACCACTAAAAGGACTTTACCTGATTTTCTCATGAACAATGGTTGATCAACTTTACTTGTTGCGGGCCTTTTATACCATACCTTGGGTACTTATCTAGATCACTTTCTGTCTCCTGGTGACGGATTGAGGAGATTTTTATCATTTTCATCCTTGCAAGGTATTCCTTAGTTGATTCAAGCTTGGTCATGACTAGCCCATCATCATTTGAATTTTTTGGAGTATAATTTGCATCCCGGGACAAGGGAATTTGAGTTATCAATTTCAATTCAAATTTATTGACAATGGCATGATAAATTATTTTAACAACCAACATCCCCTAGATAGCTCTAGATGCAATGTATGACTCATGTGTGAACCTAAACATTAATCCCATATAACAAATATGGTTTCTCCCCCTTAGTGTGTGCATGAATGCTAGATGTTACCATCCAATGCCATATGCAGCCTATAACTAATTGACTCATAGTACCGGGCGGAGAACTTAGATCCGAAGATCACCTCACGCGTAGTGATAGCTTTCAGATAGGTGAAACCTGCCCTTCCACATGTCACCATTTGATATACTATATAGTCAAGGGTGATGAAGGTAGGAGGATTGCTATGCATTATCACATGAATTCACAATATTCAACTTATACATGACAGTACGTGAAAGTGTATGCAGACTCAATATATGTAGTGAAATCATGATCTGAAGAATCTTCAAGCTCTCCTACAACAAGATGCTATATGACAAGTGATGTACACATAGATATGCAAACAACTATGGATGGAATGCATGTACAGATATGTACATTATCACAAGACTATTCAGTACAATATGAATCAAACCAATGACACAATTACTGAAGAAAGTTAGAGGGATATCACCTGAGTTTCCAAATTTCAGTTTTATTTTTTCTTTTAAGCTGACTTATGTCACTAGCCCATGTGCCTTACCTTCTTGATGAAAATAGATTTCATGATTTTCATTCCCAAGGCACACCTGTAAAACATTTTGGCCTTCTTAGGTACCAAAATCATTTTGGGTCCTTGTGGGTTAGCAGCAACTTTGGCATGCAATTTTCAATTTTTAACAACATTCAAGTCATAATTTTTCATGAGAAAATAATCATGCTTAACATTCCCAGATTTGCCAAAGTGATGGGGGGAAGCACGTGGCATCACGTTTTTCTTTCTCATTGGCTCTACTAGTTTATATATGTGAGCATGACTTGTTGAGTGAAGACTCTCTTTCTTCATGAATAACCAGCAGTATGACTTGGTGTGACCTCTTTTACCACAGTGATTACAATGCATGGAAGATTTTGTGGTGAAGACTTCCTTTGCATTTTTCAAAACATCTTGGTTCCTACATGCTCTCAAGTCATCATTCTTCATAATGAAGTAATTATGCATAGCATGTCCATATTTTCCACAATAAAAGCATGTGAGTTTCTTTCTAGTTGGTTGTCTGTGTATGGCAGAAGAATGTTCAACATGCATGGGTGTGCTAGTAGCATTTTTGGATTTTTGATGCAAATTGATTTTCTTTGTGGATGCATGTGTGTGTGGAACATGATTTTCCTTTTTCTGATTTTCATTTGATGTGCTGGCTATATTTGAATTGTGCACAAAGGATGTATAAACTTCGTTTTCAAACTTCTTTTTGTTCACATGATTATAGCCCAGCCCTTCCCTTTGAAAATTCACTTTCATCCCAAGTAATTTGTTCAAGTTTTCTTGGCCATTTACAAATCTAGACAACGAATCATTCAAGTCAAGAATTTCAGATTGAAGAGATGAAATTTATAATTCAGAATTGGCAAGTTCTTCTTCACAAGTGGAAAGACTAACATTCAACATGGCATTGGTAGTCTTAAGGCATTCTACTTCTTGCCTAAGTTCATCCACATTTTCACATTCTCTAACAACCACAAATTTTCCTTTTTCAAGAGTTAACAATCTTTCAGAAATGGCCTTGTTCAATTCTTTCAGTTTCTCATTTTCTTTAACAAGCTTTTCATCATGAATCAGTTCATTTATCAAGGTTTGATCATCGGCCATAGAATTCAGTTTTGCAGTCATCTCCTTGTTTTCATTTCTTAAAGAACATATTTGATCTTTGTAAAATTCAATGTCAAACACATGAGCATCAATCATTTCCTCTAGATGCAAGTATTTTTTACAAGAGAAATTACACTTGTTTTGTTCGACATCCTTTTTCATTTTTTTGTTTTCATATTTTAGCTTCTTGTGTTTTTCAGCAAGATCATCATATGCAATCAACAAATCTTCATAAGTAACTTCATCATCATTATCAGAATCAGAATTTACCTTTGAACTTGATTCAATTTGCTGATCACTCCCTTGATCGCTCATACCTGCCACAAGGCCTTGGTCTTCATACTCTTTCCAGACTTTGGTTAAGCCATCCAAGATATCCTTCGCAGACCTGCAATGGGAGACAAAAGGGAAATAGTTAGAATCAACTGTAGCAATAAGCAATTTCAAAACCAAGCAATTTTAATCATGTTTGTACTTTTGATTTTCAGTCCAGACATTTTTATCTTTAGGCAATTCATGAGGACCATGTGAAATAAGCTTCCATAGCTTAGGGTCATATGAATTGACTAGACTAAACATTCTACCTAACCACAAATCAAAATTACAACCATCAAATACCGGTGGAGAATTCAAAGTGTATATCATGGTAGTTATTGATCCGGATCACTCTAGATCGTTAGATCTACGAAATTAGAGCCTTAGCTCTGATACCAATTGAAGTCCCGCGATCAATGACACCTAAGAGGGGGGTGAATTGGGTGTTTACCAATTTTAAGGAAAACTTTTAGCTTTTTACAAAATATATGGTAAACAATAATTAGCAATTGAAAACTAATTAACCAATTCTCTCAAACTCACTGTTCCCACACGACCATACAACGAAAGCAATCAAACCACACAAATAACACACAATGCACAGCGGTTTTTAAGGTAGTTCGGATGCAACGACGGTAATCTTACGTCCACCCCTCACCAAATCCGGTGAGGCTTCACTTGGGAATGAATCCCCAAACGGAGATGATGCTCCAAACACACACGCAGGACGACACATGCACACACACACGGGGACGCACCCCAAACTACACACAGAGACAAGCTCCAACACACACACACACGGAGATGAACTCCAACACGATCTGACAACCGGATCACTACCACACACACATACACACGCTGCAACAAACGCAGCACAATCACACATACGACCGCACGTAGGCGATTAACCACGACCGTATACACAAACGGTCACACACACAAAATGTATTTTCAGGTTTGAAAGTAAACACAAGTAACAATATAAGCTCAGATCAAAATAGAACTCATGGCAACCATCTCAAAACAGCAACTAAAGGATGTAGAGATTGTTCCCCCTTTGATTTCCAAGACAAATAGAAGTGGTAGCTTGGAGCTCCAGTCGGATGGTGATGATTTCAATGTCTTCTTGATCCTCTCCTTGATATGCTGCACTTTTCCTTCTTTTACAATCTTCAAAACCTCTTGGATGAAGATCAAAACCCCTTGGCTTGAGCTCTTCTTTCCTTTCTTCCCTCTCTTCACCTACAAGATAGAAAACAATGAATACATTAGAGTTCCACTTGCTAAATTCGTAGCTTACACATATGCCTATGTAGAAGACATGAAAAGACCATGATCACCCTTCTAGAACCATCCAAAAAGACCCCCAATGGGTATATTATGAACCCAAGGGCAAAATGGGGGTTTATGACTTCACAAATATATTTTTATAACCCCTTGAATGGTCCAAGGACAAGTCCCAGACCAGATCCACGTTTTGTGGATGATTAGGTGTCATTAGGATTAAACAAATAGGGTGAAAGCCCTCTCCACGCGCTTGAAAAACAAAGTCAACAAAAGTGGCTTCGGGGCTGGCGGTCGACCGGAACCTTCTGGCGGTCGACCGTTACTGATAGACCTGTAGAAATATTAGTTCTGGGATTTTCGGTCGACCGCTATTGGGCTGGCAGTCGACCGCTACTGAGAGAACTGATGCCCGTTGGTTTCTGGGATTTTCGGTTGACCGCTAGCTCCTGGCGGTCGACCGCTAGCTATAGTATTTTTAGGTCAACCTAAAATGTCCTTTAGGTCGACCTAAACCATGAATCTTGATACCTTTGCATATGGGATTGGCATTCCATTTTAAACCTACATAAGAGAGTAAATGTAATTAAGATAATGCAAGTTCAATCACTTCGATGCCATCTACCACTTTCAACCAAGATTCTCATGAAGCCTTCATTTTGTGAATCCAAATGATCTATATATGCATCCCATTGACATCAAACATTCAACCAAAGATTATATACAAACCAAGGATCAAGACCATGTAATCGTTGTCATTTGCCATCCGAACCATGTAAGTTTAGTTATCATCACGTAATCACACATTAAGTTTAGTTATCATCAAAATCATAACTGTCATGAACAATAATCACAACAATCATCAAAACCATAACTCAACACGTTCCACTTGCGCCGCTCTCCCGGAAGATAGATGGTGTCTCCGCGATACACTGAGCCTTTCAAGCTATCCCGGTCCACCAACATGGCCCGTTCCACCATCCGAGCCAACATGACGTCTCTCTTTCCCGAGACACTGAAAGTGCAGATGAATGGTGCAAGATGACGGTCCTTCGGGAAGTCCGGGCGATACCCGTCATCGCGATTGAAGTTCAGCCCTCCCTCGACGGTCACAACGCGAGAGGAGGATATTGTGTCTGATTCGGAGTCGGAGGATTCGTCGACTATGGCGATCCTCCCAAGACCCCGGTCCAGTTGTCCGACGTTCCTCCAAGTTACAACAGGGCCAGATGCCCCGCCCTGGGAAGAAGCGTCGACATCAGTAGCGCCGGAAGCAACACGGCTGGAAGAGGAGGCCATTTCAGCAGCTGCAGGCAAAATCAAAGGAAAATAAGACAATATGAAGACAAAATGGAAAAGAAAATTTCAAGAAAATTTTGACAGCACCTCCCCATATTCGAGGTATGCCCAGAAGTCAAATAGGAGAACACCCACCAAGAGGGGGTGACTCCATAATGAAGAGGGACGCAGTCCCGAATGAAAATAAATAGAAGAAAACCTCGCAATGAGGGGAGAAGAAATGAAGAGGGAGAGGCTCTCCACTCCAATCGCTGCTGCGGTGGAAGACGAGGAGGGAAGAGAGAGAAAGCTCAGTGCGAAATGAGCTTTCTCCGTCCTCTCGGCCCATAAAAGGGTAAACCATAATGCGTGCCGAGATCACCCCCGCGCCGAGAGCGCATGTGACAAAAGGCGCGCCGATGCCTACCCGCGCCGAGAGCATCACCACGCCGAGAGCGTCAAAGAAGGAGCCACGCCGAGACCATTGCCACGCCGAGATGGGCGTGCTGAGACTGTCAACAGCGCCAGTTGGCTCACCCAGGGGTGCTGCATTCAGAAGATTAAACCAAGAATGATGATGTCTATCCGAGTATGCTTACAAATACTGGGATTATACAAACAGAATGAAGACTCAGAGTCACAAAAATGAACAATGAACAGGAGCAGACCTGAAGAAATTATAAAGTGCGGTGCAATGTACACCCTCATGTCCCGTGTCACTCATCCTTCGCTTACGCCACCTGCGGGTGGGGGGCATTTGTTGACACCTAAAATATACCAAAAGAGACCAAAGCAGACTCAGGGCCCTGAAGGTCAACCAATGGTGCGGCTCCTGTACCATCCCTGGAAGTACTGAGAATCAAAATAGAAGAGGTCTACTACCCCTAACACTCTGTCCGGCTAAAGCCATCTCTAGCTAGGCCGCTGTCCAACACTACTGTCATTCAGATAGTCGGGCTGATAAAATTATAACAACATTCAGGCAGCCATCTGCTTGCTGAAGAGAAACCTCAGATAATTCTGATTCTCATGAAAAGGGATTCACACTGCCTCACACATGGGCGTGAACGCAAGGTGCTAAACAAGCCTCAAGAGGAATATACCAAGAAGCCCACCAGAGCAATGAAAAGAAGCCCATTAGATGAGCCTCTTCCGGCGCCGGGTTCTGAACAGATGGGCCAAGCCCAATTCGAAGCCAGGCGCGCCGAGATGATGCGTGCTGAGGCGCGCCGAGAAGCTCACACCGGGAACAGAAGGCCACCCTTCTATAAAGGTTGCTGCCTTCGAACAACAACAACAACAACAACAACAACAACAACATAAGAGGAAGACACAAAGCATAGAAGAGAAGAAGGAGAGAAGAGATAATAGATCGAGGGTGCCACTGAAAAGAACAGAGAGCCCTCTATAGGAGCTAAAGATAGAAAAGAGTTTTAGAAGCTCGGAGGAGAGATTCAAGGTGGGATCGGTTCCAAGATGCCCTGAGGGGCTATATTATTCCCCATCCCTATCTTTCATTTGAGTCTAGCTTTTTTTTTCATTTCTGTTCTTCCGCTCTATGCCTGAGTAATGTGTTTTCGATGACTTCGAATACTGGCATAGCCCAGTTGTAGAAGGGCGGCATCTGTATTCAGACCTTCGTAGTCTACTTCTATCTTTATTTTCTGCTACATTGAATGTATGAGTCATTTGCAGCGAAATAAAATGTCAAGGGCGAGGTCATTTTCTCCCTCTCTGTTCCTTCGGAGCCTAATGTATTTGGTAGCTGCTGTGAATAGATTATGCTCCATTGAGTGCACATCCTTCGGATTGTTCGAGTGATTTCTGTCGAATCGTCTCCGCAGTTTTATCCCCGCGATAGCAGTGAGAGCCTGAGACAGCCTATCTCATGGCTTCTCTCTCGCAGAGGTAGTTGGGAACATGCTCTTATCAAGGTCTGTATGAGTCAGCCCATGGCCCTGCTCCCAGTGAGGCCCCCGAGTGAAGACCCCCTTCTCTCAGAGATAGCCTCGCTCCCCCTAGGGTCGTCTCAAAATCCTTTGAATAAACCCCCCAGAACCTTGGGTAAAACATCTCAAGATCCTCTGAATAAACCCCCGTTAAAACCTTCAAAGAGCCCTCTGAAAACCTCGGCTCATGACCTTTGAAAACCCTGA
Organism: Amorphophallus konjac; assembly: GCA_022559845.1. Lineage (NCBI taxonomy): Eukaryota > Viridiplantae > Streptophyta > Magnoliopsida > Alismatales > Araceae > Amorphophallus > Amorphophallus konjac. The sequence goes on from CM040126.1 coordinate 438,850,828, forward strand.
TCCCTAAGCCCCCCGGCGCGACCCTCCCTCAGCGCAAGTCTCGCGCCGAGTGCTGCCCGCGCCGGATTGAGTTCTTTCTGACGCGCCGAGATCCTTTTTATCTTTCATGCTGACTCCCATCCAAGCCGATAGCCTCGTGCCGATGCCATCACCAGTTTTGAGCCTGATGACCCATAGCCACAAGACCCCATCACTCTGAAGAGAAATAGTGTCCTTCACTCGACCCTCATGGGAGCCAAATTGATGGGGTTAAACCCCCCTACATTCTGCTACCCTGTTAAGTCATGGAGTTCTGCCACTGCATGTTCTCCGTTGGCTATCTAGGGGATATTGATGCATCCCATTACAAGCGGACATTGTCCCATGGGATTGAGATCCTTTTTGGATCCAGGGCTACACCCGGCTCTCCTTTGGCTTCCATCCCGGCACTTCATGGATGGATGACCTATATTCCCCTTTTGGCACAGTCCAAAATAAGGGGAAATGCTGCCGAAACTCATCCACGAATCATTACTTTATCGCATCGTGTGACGCTTTCATTGAAACTATGAATCTACCCCCGGCTGTGTGGCAGAGATCTGAGGCAGACCATCTCAGGATCCTTTGCCCACTATGACAGGGGAACATAACCATCATAGTCATACGGTCTCCCTAGACCTTCCATGGACGAGTCCACCCTCACTTTCCACCTCACCCAACTACCACCAGGGACAAACCTGTGAGCTATATTAACGGGGTCTTACCCCGATATTGTATGCCATTAACCGTCAAGTTTTTTTCCAACCCTACTGACCCTGGGAGTCCTGCCATTGCAAGTCCCCCAATGGTCTCTGAAGGGAATATCAACAAACACCGTGGTAATGGACACTGTCCCGTCACACTCAAATCCTTTTTGGATCCAGGGTTACGCCCGCCTCTCTTTTGGCTTCCATCCCGACATTCCGTGGGTGGATGACCTATATTCCCCCTTTGGCATAGTCCAAAATAATGAGATATGCTGCCGGATTTGCGCCATAACACTGTCATCATGTCCCGCGTAGCATGGTTTTCTATGCATGTTTCACATCCCGTTAGCGGAGTTATCGTAATAGTCTTATCTCGTTTTGCCCCCGAGGCATCCTCTCTGGGCAACTAATCAAGGGTTGTCCTTCTTTCGAATGACGTAATTAACGTCATAGCCTTTATGGTACGACGGACTCCGGGTCCTGACATGAATATCACAATCGACTGACTGAGTCAGGTCGAGCGCACAATAAACTGTCACGCTAGTGACTGGCACGCCTAATTAATAAACCAAATAAACAAACAAAAAAATAACCGAATAAATATCAAATAAAGATATTCTAAAATATAAAAAAAACAAATAAAAAAATTTTCATCTCTAATAGAGGGCTGTAATATCTCAGATCTTTTGGATCCTTTTTCATGGGTCTCGGATCGGGTTTCTCGGATTGTCCAGCTCTATTGTGTCCGAAATTTCGTTTCAGACATCTTTCGTGTTCGGATCGGCGCGATCCAGAGTTGTTTCGGAGGCCCGAAAGCGTTCCGCGGCTTTTCCGCGCGTGTTTTCTGATTACCGGTGTGTGTTTCGGTAATTCCTTCGAATCTCGTTGCGGGTGAACCGGGTCGTTCACCTAGGCGAGAGTGGTACCGTTGCGATCGGTGCGTTCCGAGGATCACGGAAATGTAAGTTTCTATTTTTTGGTATTTTTTGAAATTCCCAGATTTTCCTATAAATACCCCCCATTTTTTCTCTCTTCCCCACCCTTCTTCCTCCTTTCTCCCCCACTGTACGACACCCTCTCTCCCTCTCTTCTTCGTCCGGCGAGACCGCGGTGAGCCCCTCCGGCTGCAGACGGCTGTGGGCAACGGCGTGGTGACGACGGCGACGACGAGGTGATCGTGGAGGTGTACGTGAACCGTGGGAGCTCAAGGAAGAACGAGGGTTTTCGAGCATTCTTCATGATTCATGGTCGATCCGGTGCGTCTCGGGACGCAATTGAGGTAGGGTGACGTTCCCTAGCCTCTAGCCTTCCTTTCCCGCGATTTATAGGCCAAGGGGAGGCCGAGAGATGGGATTTCTTGCGGGTTTGGGGTTTTTCCATGATTTGGGGAGAGCTTGCCCGATCTATAGATTTGATGCATGATTTCACATTTTGATGACCTAGAATCATGCTAGGGGTCCCCAGGGGTCTTCCCCTTTGATTTTCCCCTCTCCGGTGGAGGCATGGGGGCGTGGCCAGTTTTTTGGGCATTTCCCGCCATTTCGCCCTCGGGCGGGTGTGACGGTCCTTCCAGTGACCGTCACACTATGTAACGCGCCCAGATGGGTGCGTTACAGCCCTGAGTGCAGCCAAGTGGGGTCTGTGGGCTGTGACGGTCCCACGATAGACCGCCACGGTGCTGTGACGCACCTAGGTTGGACCGTCAGAGGCATTCGACCGTTGGCTGCCGACCGTTGGTTTTTGACCGTTGGGGGTCAAGGCATGTGACGCACCTGGCTTGGCGCGTCACAGCCATGTGACGCCCCTATGTGGGTGCGTTAGAGCAGACGCATTCCCACGTTGTAACGCACCAGGGTTAGTCCGTTAAACGCTGTGACGCACCGAGTGGCACGCGTCACAGCTATTCTCTGTTGTCTTGTGATGCACCAGGGTAGGCGCGTCACAGACTGTAACGCACCATGGTAGGTGCGTTACGCCCTGTTTTGCACCGAGCGTGTGACGCCCCTGCGTTGGGTCGTCAGATGATTGTGACGGTCCTGCCTAGACCGTCAGAGCCTGTGACGCGTCTAGGGTAGACCGTCAGGCTCTGGGTTGCCCCGCGTGGTTTGCGACCCCGTTTCTGTTCCGACCGTGGTCACCGTGCGATGGTGCTAGTACGTGGGGCGGTCCCCGTACGTCGTCGGATGCGGACGTTGTTTTCCATTGACTTGAGAGTCTACTCCGTAGTGACCCTCCACTAGTCGTAGCCTGCTTACACGTGAGTGGTCCCACCAGGGAGTGGTGGAGAGGCTACCCTTAGAGACGGTTTGTGGACCAGTTTTTGTCGGGCCCCGCGTCTACCAGCCAGAGTCCGGCTGAGGGGAAAACTGGTCAGAGGGCCAGACCAGGGACGCACGGTCTGTGTGTGCACACGTGGTTGGGGGCGGTTGGACCCACGCCGATGGGCGCGACCCCAGCTAGTCACTTGTTTGTGGTTACTTGTACGGTGTCTCAGTTCCCGCTGGGCCGGAGGGAGACACCTGAGGCGCGACTAAGACGTCAATGGACGCTTTCGTCCTTGCTTCTAGTGGGAGGTACTCCTGTCGAGTCAGTTGTGACAGACCATCAGTCATTGAGACTTTGACCTTCGGGTTTTGTCGTGTTAGCCGTGGTGTTCCGGTCGTTCCTCCGTGGCACGCGTGTTGGTTTTCGTGCCGGAAGATCAGAGTTTTGTAGACAGCAGGGTTCCCTCTCCGAGGTACTCGCTTACTGCTAGCGTAGCTGTTTCTCCGTTTGTGAGGTAGGGTTCGAGTGATCCCTACTGAGTCTTGTCCCGAGACTCATTCCTTACTTGTTTTCACCGTGTTTTAGGTGAGTCGCGGCCTCAGGGGAGCGCGTTTGAGGCTCAGCGTGGTTCAGGTGCCCAGCGTTAGTGCCAGAGGTCAGAGCCGGGGTATGCCCCGTGTAGCTGTACTTTTCTTTCTTATCTCTGTACTAGTTGTGGACTACTGCTGTTGTTATTTTAGTGTTATCTTGTAGACCATGTATCATGTAAACTGTTATTTTATTTCATGCTTAATAATAGAACTGTTTATTTCTACAATTATTTGTGATACTTGTGTAGTCTCCACACCATTCCTTTAACCCTTCCGAGTCTTCGGGCTCGTGGGTGGCAGTACGAGTCTCGGGTTATCGGGCCTTCCCGGTAATCAGATTCTCGGGTCGTTACATATATACTGAGGGTTATATAGTTCGATCGAAAAATAGTGGGACTAACTAAGATAGGAAACCACATCTAAGTTAGAATTTGAACATATGCTAAGTTGTCTTTTATTTCTTATCTAGATTATAATGTCGTCGTCTAACCCCCTCCGCGGCATCTTGGATGCCAACAGATTGACTGGACCGAACTACTCGGATTGGCTTTGTAATCTACGCATAGTCCTCACCGCCGAAAAAATAACCTACGTGTTGGACACGGTTCATTCTGAGCCAGCTCCTAATGCCGACGAGGGCGAGTTGATGACTTATGCCAAATGGTCAGAAGACTCTTCCCTTGTCTAATGTTACATGCTGGCCTCTATGGCTCCCGAGCTGTAGAGGTAATTTGAAAAGACTGATTGTAGAAGCATACTTCTTAACCTACGCTAGCTCTTCTGGGAGCAAGGCAGGATTGAGAGATATGATATCTCCAAGAGGCTTTTCAGGACACGGATGTCAGAGGGTGCTTCAATACAGGCTCATGTACTGAAAATGATGGAGTGGATTGAGAGACTCAATGCACTGGGGTTCAAGTTGGATCTTGAACTGTGCATTGATCTTATACTCCAATCATTACCCGATTCCTTTTCTTCCTTCATCATAAACTTTAACATGAATAGGATTGATGCAACTCTCCCGGAGCTGCTCAACATGTTAAAGAGTGATGAAGGAACTATGCAGAAAGATAAACCATCTTCTTCTATAATGATTGTTGGCCGGGCCAATAAGAAAAGGAAGGTCACCCAGATATCCATCAAAGGTGACAAAGGGAAGGGAAAGAAAAAGGCCATGGGTAAGCAACTCGCCAAAGTTGATAAAGGGAAGGGTAAGAAGAATGAAAAAGAAGACAAGTGTTTTCGATGCCGGGAAACAGGGCATTGGAAAAGGAATTACAAGGCAATTCTAAATGAAGGTATTTTTATCATAGACCTTAATTTGTCATGTATGGAATCCACATCATGGGTATTGGATACTGGATGTGCATCTCATATCTGCAATTTTGTGCAGGTGCTAACAAATAGAAGGCGGTTGGGTAAAAAGGAGATTGAACTGAAGATGGGCAATGGAGCTTTAGTTTCCGCCAAAGCTGTCGGGACTGCACGCCTCAGTTTACCTTCAGGAGTCATTCTGGAGCTGAATGACTATTATTATGTTCCTAATATTATTAAGAACATTATTTCAATCTCTGGCTTGTATAACGTTGGATATACATTGGCTTTTAACAGCACTGGGTGCTCTATAATGAATAATGGTTTGATTATAGCCAATGGTTCATTAGTCAATGATCTTTATGTATTAGATACACGTTCTAATGTTATGCAGGTTTCCAATGCTAATGAAGTGAATTCTGCATATCTATGGCATTGCAGGCTTGGTCATGTAGGTGAGAAAAGAGTCTCTCACCTACACTCAAATGGGTATTTAAATTCATTCGAATACAAGCCATTTGATACCTGTGAGTCGTGTCTCATGGGGAAGATGACCAAGGCTCCCTTTAGTGGACATGGTGAGAGGGCTGCTGACCTTCTCGAGCTCATACACTCGGATGTGTGTGGACCCATATCCATGGAAGCAAAAAGGGGTCATCTCTATTTCATTTCTTTTATTGATGACTCCTCAAGATATGGCTATGTGTATTTAATGAGACATAAATCACAAGCCTTTGAGAAGTTTAAGGAATACAAGAATGAAGTAGAGAAACAGACTGGCAAAAGTATTAAGGCTCTTCAATCGGATCGAGGAGGTGAATATTTTAGCTATGAATTCACTTCTTATCTTAAAGACAATGGAATTGTTTCTCAGTGGACTCTACCATATACACCACAACACAATGGTGTATCCGAAAGGAGAAACATGACCTTGTTAGATATAGTCTGATCCATGATGTCTATGTCAGGACTACCCTTGTCTCTATGGGGCTATGCCTTTGAGACTGCAGCCTATTTACTGAATAGGATCTCAAGTAAATCTGTTCCTTCTATACCATATGAGATACGGAAGGGCAGAAAACTAAATTTTAATCACATTAAAATTTGGGGGTGTCATGCCCATGTGAAAAGGAACGATAGTGATAAACTTGAGTCTAGAACCAATAAGTGTAGGTTTGTGGGATATCCAAATGAGACATTTGGATATTATTTCTATCACCCTTCTGAGCAAAGGGTCTTAGTGGCTAAGAGAGCTGTATTTCTAGAAAGAGAATATCTTCTCCAGAAAGATAGTGGGAGCCAGATAGAATTGGACGAGGTCCAAGAACCACAACCTAAAGACTCATTAGATGAGACTATATTGGTTGATCCTATTCAGAGTGAAACATAGACACTATGGAGATCTGGTAGACTGCCAAGTGGTAACCTGAGAGATATGTCGGACATGTCTCAGAGAGGTCCTCTAAGGTATGCATCGATGAGGATGAAGATCCTCAATCCTACCAGGATGCGATCCGTAGTGCGGACTCCGAGAAATGGCAAGAGGTAATTGATTCAGAGATCCAGTCCATGTACACCAACAAAGTTTGGAACTTGGTTGATGTACCCGAAGGGAAAGTCCCTATCGGCTACAAGTGGATTTTCAGAAGGAAAATCGGTGTAGATGGACAGATTGACACATACAAGGCCAGATTAGTGGCAAAAGGGTATCGTCAAAGATAAGGTATTGACTATGACGAGACATTTTCACCTGTGGCCATGGTTAAGTCAATCAGAATCCTCCTTGCCATTGCTACATACCTGGATTATGAGATTTGGTAAATGGATGTGAAGATAACTTTTCTGAATGGAAATTTGTCAGAAGAGGTGTATGTGGTACAGCTTGAAGGATTCACTTCCATGCTTCATCCTAATAAGGTATGCAAACTTCAGAGGTCCATTTATGGATTGAAGCAAGCATCTTGGAGCTGGAACTTAAGTTTTGATGAGGCTATCAAATCTTTCAACTTCATTCGGAATGAAGATGAACCATGTGTTTACAAGAAGGTCAGTGGGAGCTTTGTGACCTTCTTGGTCCTTTATGTTGATGACATTTTACTCATTGGGAATGATGTAGGGATGTTGACATCAACTAAGTCTTGGTTGTCCAAGACCTTCTCCATGAAGGATTTAGGAGAAGCATCCTATGTGCTGGGCATAAGGATCTATCGAGATAGATCTAAAAGGATGCTAGAATTATCCCAATCCATATATATAGACACCATCCTCAAAATATTTAGGATGGAAAATTCTAAGAGAGGTCTCATTCCCATGAGACACGAAATTTGCCTATCTAAGGGGATGAGTCCTAAAACTTTTGAGGAGGTGGCACACATGAATAAGGTACCCTATGCTTCGGCGATAGGGTCAATTATGTATGCAATGCTATGTACACGGCCTGATGTTGCCAATACTTTGAGCATTATCAGTAGATATCAGGCAAATCCAGGTGAAGAGCATTGGAAGGCAGTAAAGGGCATCCTTAAGTACTTGCAAAGGGCTAAGGATCTTTTTCTGCTTTATGGAGGAGAGGACCTACAGCTTAGAGCTTACACAGACTCTAGTTTCCAGTCAGATCCAGATGACTGCAAATTCATGTCTGGGTTTGTATTCATGTGGAATGGAAGGGCAGTCAGTTGGAGAAGCTCTAAGCAAGATACGATTGCAGACTCGACGACGGGGGCAGAATATATTGCTATAGTTGAAGCTGCTAAGGAAGCCGTCTGGATGAAGAAATTCATCTTGGAACTCGGCGTAGTTCTCGAGATATCAGCTCCCATCCCATTATTTTATGATAATAATGGGACCATCGCCCAGGCGAAGGAACCGAGATCTCACCAAAGGTCGAAGCATATTCTCAGGCGCTTCCACCTTATTCGGGAGATTGTTGATCGTGGAGATGTAGCGGTAGAGCGTGTACCGTCAGAAGATAACATAACAGATCCACTCACTAAGCCTTTGACACAGATTGTATTTGAGCGCCATCGGGATAAGATGGGCCTCAAAGTTGTGGGCAATTGGCTGTAGTTCAAGTGGAAGATTGTTAGTATTCGTGTGCTATAGGCCAATTTTGGGTCAGGTAAGCCCGATAGATGTACGATCTTGTTCATTATTAATAAAGTGGTATTTGAGCGTAAATATGTGATTGTATATTACTTTACGATGTCCTTAGGACATGTGGTTGTAAAGTCAACTCGAGATGGGATCTCGATCATGAGACTGACTTTACATGGACACATACCTTAAACTGTTCCTAGTTGGAGGGTAATCACTCGGGGACTTTGATTACCTATTAAACCAGTACACATGATGTGTGAGTGACCAGTCTCATGGTCATTGGTGCGGGGCACTGCGGGTCATTCGTGGACCACTTTATGTTCGGACAAAGGTCTGTAATAGATACGCGACGGAATCAAACCCGTACAAATGTCTGCCGGATGCACGGCATTTCAATAACGGACCGGAGAGGATCCGGGCGGAGGACGGGCCTGGTTTGATCGGAATGTCAGCCCAGAACAAGGTCGGGCCATGGCCATGCCGGGGTAATTCCAGAGACTCAAGACCGGCCTGCGAGGGCGGAATTATTACTCCTTTTACACCGGGTCACGGGGAGAAGCGAGGCTGCGAGGTGGCATTTTATATTTCTTATTATTATTATCCGGGTTCTAGTCATTTCATTTTTTTAGTTGCTTATTTCTCCTTTATGCCTTTTTGGGTAGTTTTATTATTTTATTATCATTGCCTTTTATCGCGCGCATTTCCCTTTTTTGTTTGCCATGTGTTCATACGTGTATTTGGTTTATTTCTTCTATTGCATCTTTTATATGTATTTTTGGATCTATATTTTTTTATGATTATTATTATCGTGTTTCTCTTATTTGCACTTAGGGCGTATGTGGAGGAGTGGGCCATCGGAGGGTCGAAGGGAGGTCCATGTGGGTTTGGACCGAGTCGGTATAGCTAAGGTAGGGCCCGAGCAGCTCACATCAGGGTCTGATTGGAGTGTGCCGCTGGAGGCTGGTGGAGAGAGTGCCATTGAAGGCTAAGGGAGTATGCCGTTGACGGCCAAGGGAGTATGCCGCTGGAAGCTAGTGGAGAGTGTGCCGTTGAAGGCCAGGGGAGTGTGCCGCTGGAGGCTGGTGGAGAGTGTGCCGTTGAAGGCCAAGGGAGTGTGCCGCTGGAGGCTGGTGCCAAGGGAGTGTGCCGCTGAAGGCCAAGGGAGTGTGCCGCTGGAGGCTGGTGGAGAGTGTGCCGTTGAAGGCCAAGGGAGAAGGATGGGCTGGTGTGAGGGCTGAAAAGGGGGTCCCTTTTGGCATATGAAGTTCAGATGGAGGAGTTTCGGGTGGCCAGGATCTCAATCCTTCATTGAGTGATTAAGTTCGGGGCCATGTTCAGCAGTCCAATCCTCTGAGTCTCGTACCGTTCCATTGTTTTGATTAGGATGTCTTATCATTATTTGTTCGTTCATTAGTCACTTCACTTTATCTTTTATCATGGCATTACTTTTAATAAAAAATTTGGCAGCATCTTCCCTTGACTCGGGACGTAAGGGAGATACAAGGAACGCGCCCACATGGAGTGGCAGAACCCGACAATTTGAGGTGCGTGCCAAGGGTGACAACACCTTCGATAAAACTTCGGAAGACCTGGAAGAAGCAACGAGTGAAAGACACTCCTTAGACTAGCTGAGAGTGCACCGGGGAAGAACTTGGCCAAGGTGTGCCAGCTGAAGATAAGTGCAAGGCTGTGCCGGGCTAGGCTCAAGTGAGGGGATGTGCCGCTGGAGGGCTGAGCAAAGTGTACCGGTGGAAGCCGGTTAAGGGTGTATGCCGGCCAAGGCACACAAGAGTGTGCCGCTAAAGGACAAGTGGGGTGTACTGCTGAGGGCACGAGCATATGTGCCGCTGAAGGCGCAGAGGGGTGTGCCGGCCAAGGAGCCAGAAGATGTACCGCTGGACGGGGGTGCAGGCGCACCGGGCAAGGCCCCAAAAGGGGTTGGCGTGCTAATGGGGCAGGGGCATTGGGCTGATCAAGCCCACGGTGGCACAAATCAATCAAGACGACCAGAAAACTCATCAAAGGGGACAATACTCATTCATGGGGGAACAAAAGGCCATGGCCGGCCATACACATTACAAATCATGCCCGAGCTAAGGCTACGAACAAGAAAGAAAATGGAAGAACAAAAGGACGAGGAAGAAGAAGAAGAAAAAAGGGGAGAAGTGTTGGGGATCGGAGCGGGGTGACCACCCACTGCCCTTTCCCCACTTCCCCCTACTACATCAAGCTCCCTCTCTCTCTCTTACTCTCTCTTGCTCGGCGGCGGTCGGAGAAACCCCACTCCAAAGCCCTCCTTCTTCTCTTCTCTCTTTTTTTGTCTTCTCTTTTCTGGCGGTGTCTCTCTCTCCTTGCCTCTTCATCTCTCTTCTCTTCTTCTCTGGCTTCTGTGTCCTTGTTGCCAGCCAACGAGCGAGTCTCCTTTTATATTGAATGGGGGTTGGCCGCTTCGAAGGCCAAGCCTTCTTCTTCTCCTCTTTTTTCTTCTCCCGTCCGAAGCCATCAAGTGGCCTGTACGTAGGGACAGCAGGAGGGAGCTGGCGTGCCTTCACCTGGTTGGCCGAGGTTGACGTCGACGGCATGTTGTTGCTACGCTGTCGGCCGGAGCACGAGCCAGTGGCGTGAGCATTAAATGCTCCGTGCTTGAGTGAAAATAGAGCATCGTAATGAGATGGGACGCTGTGCCGCTGGGGGGCCAAACAAGTGTGCCGCTGGAGGCACGAGAGAGTGTGCCGCTGGAGGACACCTGAGAGTGTGCCATTGGGCACTGGTAGGGGTGTGCCGCTTGGGCTTTCAGGGTGTGCCGCTGGGAGGCTTCAAGGGGGTGATTATCCGTCACGGGATGCTATCCGGCACAGTGGTGTTGTCCGGCACAGTGGTGTGCCGGGGAGAGGGAGAGATTGAGAGAGAGAAAGCGTGGGAGAGAAAGGAAGAAAATGAGTGGGCCAATCTTTTTATTTTATTAATATATATATATGTATTATTTTTTATTATTGTTATTATTTATTTTCTTTTCTTTTTCTTCCCCTTTTCTCTTCTTCTATTTATTTTTTTTATTTTATCTTCCTCTTTCTTCTTCTTCTTTTTCTTTTTTTCTTTCTCCTTCTTTTCTTTCTCTTTCTCTCTTCTCTTCTTTTTTTTCTTTTCTTTTTTTTTGGTGTCTACAAATGCCCCCCACCCGCAGGTGGCACGAGCGAAGGACGAGCAGAGCGGGGCCTGCGGGTGTAGCCCGTTGAAGAGATTCATTATCTTGATTAGGAGAGCGGGTCCACAGACCGAGGTTGAGATCGAGAAACCTGACCACGTGGGCCAAAATCGGACAGCAGGCTATGAGAGCCGAAGTTGAGATCGGGCTACTAGAGCCGAGAGGTATTGGAAGCGCAGCGGGACTGGGAGTACAATTTATTCATTCAATGACCTAGACAAGAGGTCAGGATCAAACGGGTTATTCGTCACCCAAAGGGATGGAGAGAAAAGTTTGTTGATTTAAAAGAGGTATTCGTCGCCTGAAGGGACGGAGAGAAGAGTTTGTTGATTCAAAAGACATGTTCGTCGTCCGAAGGGACGGAGAGAAGAGTTTGTTGATTTAAAAGAGGTATTCGTCGCCCGAAGGGACGGAGAGAAGAGTTTGTTGATTTAAAAGAGGTATTCATCGCCCGAAGGGACGTAGAGAAGAGTTTGTTAATTCAATGATCTGGACGGAAGGTCGGGATCAAACGGGTATTTGTCACCCGAAGGGACGGAGAGATGGTCAAGTCGTTGACGTGGGCTAGTGTCAGCGTGAGGAAAGAGGGTTGACTCTTCACCCGAACGGCAAGCTCGGGCCAGGGTGAAAGGGTACTTTGTTCTTTAATGCGCCGGGGGTACTACAGGCCGTGAGGGCGGGAAGCAGGCCGTGAGGGCCAAGATTAGGCTCTACGAGCCAGGGCTGGGAAAGCAGGCTACGATAGCCGGAACTGAAAAAAAATTTTATTACTATTATTATTTATTTTTTTATTCAAGCATGCATGTATTTGTCAGCAAGCATAACATAAATATACGTAAGGTAGCTCCCTCTATAGGAGATGGGATAAGGACATCGCCCATAATTTGCAGACACGGCGCGCGCCATGAGGCACAACTAAGGGGTGGTGCACCCGTCAAGAGGATATCGCATGTCTTGCATGCATAGCTTAAATTCACGCATTTCACCTGAGGCAATTCTCTGTGGCGCGGAGGAGCAAACGTGTGAGCAAAAGGCCATAAATATAGGGATGTGCAGGTTTTCTAAGCAACACTCGATGATTACTCTAGCGCCTACACATGGGTTTCAAGATCTCGATTTTGGTAGCTTTGCACAGCCCCCATCTGTTTATTTTGGTAGCATATTTCACCGTTCGGCGCGAGTCTCCTCATGTGTCTCCATAGGGATTCCCGGTTACTAGGATTCGTCCTTATCATAATTCTATTGTGGACTCCACCATTTGACGCGAGTTTCCTCATGTGTCTCAATGGGGATTCCCGGCTACTAGGCTTTATCCTTATTGAAATTCGCTTCATCATTTTACGCAAGTCTCCTCATTTGTTTCAGTGGGGATTCCCGGCTACTAGGATTCACGTTCCTCTCTTCTCTCTTTTTGTCTCTTTTTTTTAAGTGGGGGTAAGCAGCTTTTTCCTCACAATTACCTTTCACGCGAGTGCAGAAATTCAAACATCCGTAGATTGCTAAGAAGAAAGTCGGGCAATCCCTACGGTTGAAGACCATTGAACACATTAAGCGTGAAGTGTGGGAGTGTTGCCTCAGGTTTATTTTGTGAGTTGGGCTTCGCAATTTAGCCATGACTCTTCCCCTTGACGTGTGCACCCGTCATAATTGGGTTCCCTTAGAGCGTATGTCGTGCCGCACGTGCATCCGGAATCGGAACAACATTATTTAGCAAGGAAACAGGGTCCTAGAAAATTCCAAAGAGGTGTGTTATTCTATATTAAGCATGCATGCAAGCAGGGCAATCAAGCATTCTTCTTTGTCTCTTTTCTTTTCTTCTTTCTTCCTCTTTTTTGCGTAAGAACATATTGTCGTTACGTATAAGTGTAGTGGTAGTAAAAGTATTAGGGAAGCAGACCACGGAGGGCTGAAAGGACATCAAGGAAGCGAGCTATAGAAGCCGAGGGACATTGGGGAAGCAGGCCATAAAGGCCAAAAGGAAGCAGGCTGCGAGAGCCCAAGTTGGGAAGTGAGCTGCGAGAGCCAAAGTTGGGAAGCGGGCTACAAAAGCCAGAATTGGGGAGCAGGCCACGGAGGCCAAAGGGGAAGCAGGCTACGGGAGCCAGAATTGGGAAGCAGGCCACGAAGGCCAAAGGGGAAGCAGGCCATGAGAGCCAAAGGGAAGCAGGCTACGAGAGCCAGAGGGAAGTAGGCCACGAAGGCCAAGGGGAAGTAGGCTACGGGAGCCAGAATGGGAAGCAGGCCGCGAAGGCCGAAGGGAAGTAGGCTACGAGAGCCAGAGGGAAGCAGGCTACGGGAGTCAGAATTGGGAAGCAGGCCGCGAAGGCTGAAGGGAAGCAGGCTACGCGAGCCAAGATTTGGAAGTAGGCCGGAAGGCCAAAGGTTGGGAAGCAGGCCACGAAGGCTAAAGGGAAGCGGGCTACGAGAGCCAAAGTTGGGAAGCGGGCTACAAAAGCCAGAATTGGGGAGCAGGCCACGGAGGCCAAAGGGGAAGCAGGCTACGGGAGTCAGAATTGGGAAGCAGGACACAAAGGCCAAAGGGGAAGCATGCCATGAGAGCCAAAGGGAAGCAGGCTACGAGAGCCAGAGGGAAGCAGGCCACGAAGGCCAAGGGGAAGCAGGCTACGGGAGCAAGAATTGGGAAGCAGGCCGCGAAGGCCGAAGGGAAGCAGGCTACGAGAGCCAGAGGGAAGCAGGCTACGGGAGCCAGAATTGGGAAGCAGGCCACGAAGGTCGAAGGTTGGGAAGCAGGCCACGAAGGCCAAAGGGAAGCGGGCTACAAGAGCCAAAGTTGGGATATTAAAAAGTAGGCTGAAAAGCCAAGAGATATTGGGAGCGCGGTGGGCCAGATGGATTAATCTTGGTAGTGGGCCTTGACCGAAATGGCTGAGCCAAAAGGAGTTGGGTAGCAAGCCGTGTGAGGCTGAAGAGAAGGGTCTCTTTTTTGATTCTCTAGACGGAGAAGGATCCGAACCAAAGTGAAAGGTTGATTCTTTAATTCCCTGGTCGAGAAAGGATCCGAGCCAAAGTGAAAGGTTGATTCTTTAATTCTCTGGTCGGGAAAGGATCCGAACCAAAGTGGGAGGTTGATTATTTAATTCTCTGGCCGGGAAAGGATCCGAACCAAAGTGGAAGCATTTATTCTTTTGATTCTCGGCCGGGGAAGGACCCGAACCAGAGTGAAAGGTTGATTCTTTGATCCTCTAGTCGGGGAAGAATCCGAACCAAAGTGAATGGTTGATTCTGTTGGGTGGCCAAAGGCCACAGGTGGAGTTGCTTTTGGATTGACATCGGTCGGCTTAACGCCCCGTCGGTAGAATGCTTTGTTGGTTTAACGCCCTGTCGGCGAAAGGTTTAGTCGGTTTAACGCCCCATCAGCAGAAGGTTTAGTCGGTTTAACGCCCCATCGGCGGAAGGTTTAGTCGGTTTAACGCCCCGATGGCTGAACATCTTTCGGTTGAAGCCCCGATGGCTAAATATCTTTCGATGCAATGCCCCGATGGCGGAGTATCTGTCGGTTTGAAGCCCCGATGGTTGAATATATTTCGATTGAAGCCCCGATGGCTAAATATCTTTCGGTGCAATGCCCCGATGGCGGAGTATCTGTCGGTTTGAAGCCCCGATGACTCGACATCTTTCGGTTGAAGCCCCGATGGCTAAATATCTTTTGGTGTAACGCCCCGATGGCGGAGTATCTGTCAGTTTGAAACCCCGACGGCTGAACATCTTTCGATTGAAGCCCCGATGGCTGAATATCCTCGATTCGGACGAAAGGTCATGACGCCGATCATGTGAGAGGTTTATTGGGTGGATGGCCAAAGACCGTAGGTAATAGACTATGTCTGCCTCAGGACATTCTTTCCTTTCTTCTCTTCTTCCTTTTTGTGAAGAGGCGGGTGCGAAGACCACGTCTACCTCGTAACTCTTCTTTCTTTTCTTCTCTTCTTTTTTTGTGTGTGGAGATTCCGGTTCGAAGACCACGTCTGCCTCATGACTCTTCTTTCTTTTCTTCTCTTCTTTTTGTATGGAGAGGCGGGTGCGAAGACCACATCTATTTCATGTCTCTCTTTTTCTTTATTCTACTCTTCTTTTCTCATTAATGCCTCTGTGCTGGAGTGTATTTCTCTTAATGTGCCCCCGAGTTGGGGTGTAGCTCTTCTTCATCTGCCCCCTTGGTCGGGAGGGTATGTCTCTTTGCTTCTGTGCCCCCAGGCGGGATATGTCTCTTCTTCAAATGCCCCCGGGCGGGATATGTTCCTTTTTCAAATGTCCCCCCCACAGCGAGGTGTATTCTTTATGGCTTCCATGCCCCCATGGCGGGGTATATTTCTTCTTCAAATGCCCCTAAGCCAAGGTGTATTCTACTTCTAGTGTCCCCAAGGTAGGGTGTATTTTACTTCTTGTACCCCTCAAGATGGGGCGTATTCTTTTATGGCTTCTATGCCCCCAGGCGGGGTATGTGTCTCTTCTTCAGATGCCCCCTATGCTGGGGTGTATTTTACTTCTTGTGCCCCTCAAGGTGGGGCATATTCTTTTATGACTTATATGCCCCCAAGCAGGGTATGTGTCTCTTCGTCAGATGCCCCCTATGCTGGGGTGTACTCTTTGTGGCTTCTATGCCCCCGAGGTGAGGTATATTCTTGCTTCTTGGGGTGTGGCTTGCTTCCATGTGCACCAAGGGCAGGATGTGATTTTTTTATTTTATTTTTGTTTTTTTACGTGCCCCTATGCTGGGACGTAGCTCTGTTGCTTCTTGTGCCCCTGTGGGGATGTTTTTAGGTTTGTTTTACTGGGCTTATTAGGTGTGCCAGTAACCAGGGTGACGATTTATTGTGCGCTCGACTTGACTCAGTAAGTCGATTATGATATTCGTGTCGGGACCGAAAGTCCGTCATACCATAAAGGCTATGACGTTAATTACGTCCTTCGGAGAAGGACAACCCTTGATTAGTTGCCAAGAAGGGATGCCTCGGGGGCAAAATGAGATACGACTATTATGCTAACTCCGCTAACAGGATGCAAAACATGCATGGGCAACATACTATATGGAACGCGATAATGGTGTTGCAAATCCGGCAGCATGCCCCCTTGTCTGGGGCTATGCCAAAGGGAAATATAGGTCATTCACCCACGAAATGTTGGGATGAAAGCCAAAAGAGAGACGGGCGTAGCCTTGGATCCAAAAGGATTTGAATGTGACGGGACAGTGTCCGCTACCATATCGTTTGTTGATGTTCCCCTCAAAGGACCATTGGAGGACGTGCAGTGGCAGAACTCCGAGGGTCCGTGCGGTGACAGAAGAAACATCGTATTCGGTATAATGTAGGGGTAAAACCCCCATTAATGTATCTCCGTGGACCTGGGTGAAAAACCATAATTCCCTCGTAAGGTGACGAAGGTTAGCACGGAGGTTGACAAGAAGGGGACATTTGAGTTTAGACTGCATTTGGGATTAATGGGATTGTTGAGACGTCAAGCTTTGGATGGCACCTGTTAGAGAGATGAAACGGCGTGGATAGGAGTCGGCGCGAGGGGATCCCGGCGCGACGGGAGGCCAAAGGGCAGACGACACGGGCGGCAGACGGCGCGGCATGGTCCTGGCGCGCCCTTCACCCGGCGCGAGTTTGGCGCCGGGAGGAGGTGGCGCCGGGAGGCAGTGGCGCCGGGAGGAAGTGGCGTCGGTGGCCATTTTGTTGGTTTTCTTCAGATATCATGAGGGGTTCTGATGAATTCAAGGGGATCTTCTGTGTTCAACGGGGATTTCGTGGCAATAATACGATGAAATAGCAGATGAGGGTGGATTCATTCACCAAGGGGGTCCAAGGAGATCATGTAACTGTAAGATATGTTCCCTGTGGTGGCCAAGATACCATGAGATGACATAGCTCAACTTCTTGCCACGCAGTTAGGGAGTTAAATGCACAATTCTGATGAAAACATCATACTATGCGATTGAGTAACAGTCTGAACAGATTTTGACAGCACCTCCCCTTATTTTGGGATCGTGCCAAAAGGGTATAACAGGTGATCCACTCACGAACTGTCGAAGTGGAAACCAAAATGAGAGTCGGGCATAACCCGAGATCCAAGGGATCTAAATCATATGGGACTTTATCTCCCCTGTTGTGATATCCCCGCTGCAGTCAACGGATAACCTGCAATGGCAGGGCCCCGTGACTTGATGGGGTTGTAGAATGTAGGGGAATGAACCCCTTTAATATGGCTCCTGTGAGAATGGAGGGAAAGATAGTACGTCTCCATAGGGCAGGGTATGATGAGCAAAGTTGGCATAGCCTGACGGCATTGGCACAAACGCATTGACGTGGCCAGAAGATGTAAAAGTACGGCGCGAAGAAGGAGTTAGGCCTCAGCGCGAAGAAGGAAACCAACCGGCGCGGCAAGCCCTCGGCGTGAGACTTGCGCCGAGAGGTGCTCGCGCCGGGAGGCTTAGGTGAGGTTTTTGGAAGGGTTTTAAGGTCGGGTTTTGGGCGTTTGAAGAAAAGGGGTTTGTTCAACAATCTGAAGACCGTTTTGGATGATCGTAGAGAGGGTGATTCGGGGTGAAGACACCCTTCCTTCTGGGGCCTCACTAGGAGCAGAACCATTCACGGAAATCTCACGATTCGGATTCGTCCCTTCTCGTTTCACATACGAGAAGCCATGAGATAGGCTGTCTCAGGCTCTCGTTGTAAGTGTAGAGTTGAAAGAATCATACGATGAAGAACGGTCAACATAATAATAAAAAAATAGGAACCGTAAAGCATGCGTAGAGGTGCAGCCATCAATATCCATAGCATATAATGCAGAAGCAGAGACAAATGAATAGTAATGGGGGGAGAACTCAACCCATCTGTCATTAACTATTTCATCAGAAAGAAAAAAAATGAACATACACGAATTCAACTCGGGAGAAGAAGAAGCATACGCCTACTCTATCCCTGACGACAGGGTTACATTGGCATTCGGTGCTACAAGAGCAGAGATGCTCGAAAATGGGGATACGGGAACAATACTCATACAGAGGAGAGAGGGGGAAGAGGAGCTGCAGCTGCTCAGGACATCGAACGGCACACCCCACCTGGCTTCTTCCTTCGAGCCCCTGTATCTCTCCTTTCTTTTCTTCTATGAAGGGCCCTCGAGCTCCCCCTTTCTCTTCTTTTTCTTTCTCTCTTTTCTCTCTCTTGTTGCCTCTCTTTTTTTCTCTTATGTTCTGTTGTTCTCTTTTTCTTCTGTTCTTATCTTCTTTTCGAAGGGCAGCCTTCTTATAGAGGGACGGCCCTCATCCTCTCGGCCTGAGCTTCCCGGCGCGCCAGCGTCCATCTTCCCGGTGTGGGCAGCCCTCGGCGCGTCTCATTTTACATTTGGGCTTGGCCCATTTCCCTATCATTCGGCACAGGATCCACTTAGTGGACTCCTTTCGACAGTGGGCTTCTTGGCATATATATTAAGACTCCATGGGGCTTGTTTAACACCTTACATTCACAAACACGTGTGAGGCACTGTGCATCTCGCCTTCGGAGAATCAGAATTATCCGAGCATCCTTTCTTAGCAGACAGATGATTGTCTGTATGTTGGTATGGTTTTATCAGCCCGGCTACCTGAATGATAACCGTACTGGACAGCGGCCTAGCCAGGGATGGCTTTAGCCGAACAAAGTGTTAGGAATAGCGGGTCTATTCTATTCTGATTCTCGAACTTCCGGGGATGGTACATGAGCTGTGCCCTTGACTGATCTTCAAAGCTGTGAATCTGCTTTGGTATCTTCTATTATATTTTAGGTGTCAACAAATGCCCCCCCACCCGTAGGTGGCGTAAGCGAAGAATGAGTGACACGGGACATGCGGGTGCACACCACGTTGCACACTGTACTTCATGATTTCTTCAGGCCTGCTCCTGTGCATTGGTTGTTCTCATGACTCTGAGTCTTCATTCGGCATGTTTGATTCCCATGCTTTGTAAGCATACTTGGACGAACACCAGCATTCTTGGCTTGATCTGATGATTGCAGCACCCCTGGTGGGCTAACCGGCGCCACTGACACTCCCAACGCACCCATCTCGGCGCGACCGTGGTGTCGGCGCATTGGCTTCTTGGCGCAGGCATCATCTCGGCGCGCCTTTTGGCGCTTCCGCCTCTCGGCGCGATGACCGTCTCGACACGCCTTTGGCTTCGGCCTATTTAGGCACCGAGAGAGAGGAGAAAGCTCATTATTCACTGAGCTTCCTCTCTCTTCAACCTCTTCTTCTTCTGTTGCATCAGAGCGATCGGCGTGGGAGCCTTCTCCCTCTGGGATTTTCATTCGGGACTTCGTCCCCTCTTACTGTGGAGTCACCCCCTCTTGGTGGGTGTTCTCCTATTTGACTTCTGGGCATACTCCGGATAAGGGGAGATGCTGTCAAAATTTTCTTGAAATTTTCTTTTCTATTTTCCCTTTTATATTATCTTATTTTTCCCTGATTTTATGTCTGCAGCCTGTTGAAATGGCTTCTTCTTCCAGCCGTGTCGCTTCCGACACTGCTGATGTTGACTTTTCTTCCCATGGCAGGGTGTTCGGTCCTGTTGTGACTTGGAGGAATGTCGGACAGCTGGACCGGGGTCTTGGGAGGATTGCCATAGTTGACGAATCCTCTGACTCCGAAACAGATACAGTATCCTCATCTCGAGTTGTGACCGTCGAGGGAGGACTGGACTTCAATCGCGATGATGGGTATCGCCCGGACTTCCCGAAGGACCGTCACCTTGCACCATTCATCTGTACTTTCAGCGTCTCGGGGAAGAGGGACGTCATGCTGGCTCGGATGGTAGAACGGGCCATGTTGGTGGAACGGGACTGCCTGAAAGGTTCAGTATATCGTGGAGACACCATCTATCTTCCGGGGGAGCGGCGCAAGTGGAGCATCGTCTTGGGGGTAACAGAGCTAGAGGCAGAGCAGAAAATGCTGACACGGGCTCCAGAATTCACACCAGCTAGGTGGGATACCACTGTGGGTCAGGTCAACAGAGAGAAGCCCGGCTATGGTTTATTCTTGGCGCCCATCAAGTGGGGCTATAGGGACGAGCCATTTGTCCTGAACTTCTTGGCTATCCAGTTCAAATTCCAGCTGGCTGCTGGGTGGTTTGTAGACACGAAAGTGACCGATGCCCATCTCTTCCGTGTAGGAGCGGTAGAATTCACAGAATATGTTCTGAAGGAGTATGCGTCGTTACTGGTCAGGGCCGGGGTGTACCACAGTGTGTATGCATCCCGCTTCAGGTATCCCATTTCAAAAGGGTTGTGTTGTGGCATGTTCGAAGTGTTCTGCCCACAGTTCAACACTTTCTACACAGCGGAGGGCGAAACTTCTTTGGACCTTTGGAGCTTATCACAGTTATCGGGCCTGCCGATCAACGGAGAGCCCTATGAGGAGGTCTGCATTCATGACTTCATCAAGGACGAGACAGACGGTGAAGGTGAATATTACTTCGGCTACTCGTATCGGTACTTGATGAAAGCGTACCGCTCCCTCTGTCTGGCGCTGAATAGGGGGTCCTCAAAGGGATATTAGCCCCGGGAGAAAAGCAGCAAATTGAGAGTCCGAGTAGGACACTGGGTTCAGTATTTCTTCGGTGGCCCTCTGAAGTACAGTGAGTTCCCTCATGTAGCTCCTGTTGCGGGTAAGCCCAGCAGGCCACCCAAGTTCAAGTCTGAGCTGCCTGCTTCTCTTCAGAGGATCAGCCGTGGGGGACCGAATCCGACTGGGGCGGATCCCCTTACCCATTGTGCTACTTACCTTACCTTATAGCTGTGTACTTTTGCCCTCCCGCAGGGAGATGAGACAGTTATTAGGCCGGAGGCAATATACCCGGCTTGTCAGATGGCTTGGGGCATACGACTCGTAATATGTCCAGCAGCACTTTGCCTGATCTACAAATCCATTGGAGATATTCATAGACATCGGATCCCACGCTCTTTCGGAACAGTGGGGCCGTTTCATTTCTTCAATGCTTGGGTGTGCAATTTATTCCCAGAGCTAGCTCCCAGAACTCTGCAAACAGTGACATTGTATCCCAGGATGCTGGAGTTTGCTAGTGTTGAACCCGGTCCGGTGTCTCAGCAACTTTTCTCTATCCGAGGCCGACTGGCAAGGGTTCCGATGGATTCAGCGGGGACCATCCACTTTTGGAATTTGTCCGCACATTCATCTCCATTGGTGAATCGTCAGCGTGAGTGTAAGCTCGAGGTAGTGGAGACTTTCACACACTTCATTTCAGGCAACACCGTGACCCGGCCAATCTTGGAGCCTAAACTCATTGACTGGACTTTATCAATTCGCCCCGGCGTCTTAGTATTTAGAAAGGGGGGCGAAGTTTATTTAGAACCCTTCTATCCTTTCCGGTTTGGCCGAAATTTCGGTTATGATGAGCACATCTCGCCTTCGGTCGCCCTGTTCCCCTTGGACAGCAGGTCAAAGCATGGCTCGACTGTTGTAGCTGAGGGTCACTCCTGGTAGGACTATTTTCACCGCCGGGATGCCAATGTCTTCAGAGTGCCGTCACCGAACCGCGTTCCCTGGGTCACTCCAGAGTATGTGAAATGGTGGAATGCTCGAACGAGCTTTTATCGCAATGCCAGGGTGGCATGCTGGGATGTAGTTGAGCACACCTTCCTGAGCCAGCAGCCCGGGCCCATCTTTGATATTGAAGAAGCCCATTTGAAGAGGCCGTTCTCCTAACATCCGAAGGAGGTAGAGGCATATATAGCAGGCAGAAAAGCCGCGAAAGAGGAAGCAACTGAGCAGCTGGTGCCTGTGCTTGCTGACATAGATGAAGATACTTTCACACAGAATCTAGAACATTTGTGCCAGATTGGTGGTTCCTGCCTGGAGCTTCAGCAGTACCCGTTCCCCATTGAGGAGCCGCTCTCCAAAGCAGTTTCATGGAAATGTGAGGTGGATCGCTTTTGCCCGTGTCGGGCGTTTGTTAACAGAGAGGACAGAACCTCGACATATTATCAACATACATCTTGGCTGTTTGTTTTAATGAGTATCCACGGACTGACTCTCGACAGTCCCATAGCGACTGTCATGGACAAGCCTTTGTTTGTATCTTTTCATCATGCCGATGTCTGGGGCTTCGACCACCTCGATTTATATCATTGTATAGCTTCTCACGGGCATGCGGACTTGGCCGACCTAGTCGAGAAGTGCAAGAAGATCGGCGACATCTGCTGGCTCGTTCGGGAGGCTGCATCCCGTAGCAAGGAGGTGGCTTATCAGTATTGGCCTCTCTCATCTTTTTACAACGGCCAGGCGGGTAAGTTCTCCTCCGTTGACATGTAGATTAGTTTGTTGCTCAGTTCCTTCATAATGGCATGTGCTTCGTTTGACAGACCGTCCGGGCATAAAGCAGCAGGGGCTTTATAGAAAAATCATCTCCCAGGCAGAGAAGCCGGAATATTTTGAGGTTCCTGCACCAGTGCTGACTACTACTCCACTATCGCCTGGTAAAAAGAGAGCGGCCTCCGCAGTGAAAGTTGCAATAGGCCGAGCGAAGAAAGCTCAAAAATCTTCTTCCAAGCGGCCTTCGACTGACGCGGCTAAGACTCCCTTGCCCGAGGTGCCATCATTTGAGCAGTTTGCCGCTCGGAAAGAGGCCACTCAGCAAGCAGCTGAAGGTGACATCATTTTCCCCCTCCGGTCTAAAGGAGTGCTCTTTTCATGACGTTTTCATTCTTTTGGCGTCTTCTTTGCATAACCTCAGCTCAAGAAGCAGTTGACACCACATGTGTTGAGGAAACCACTCTGGAGACAGGAGAGATAGGGCCTTCCATCATAGCTACAGTAGGGGTGACTGAGACCACTGAAGCCGCGGGGGAGAGTCTCTCCGCTGTTGAGGAGGATGTCAGACTTCCTTCTCCTATGCCTGCCAGCGAGGTTGAGGGTGAGCCAGATGACTGTAGTCCTTCAGACTCCTCTTTCTTATTGATCTCTTCGCCCTACCTTATGTATATGTTTGTTGTAATGGCAGGAGCAGTCAGCACAGCGATCGAGGCGCTCGTCGTGGATGCTCCTTCACAGCTCGCAGCTCTAAGACTGTGCTGAAGAAAGGTGCTATCCCACTGCGGCGTGTGATCATCCGCTCGGCGTCCCGTCAGGCGATAGAGGAGGCGGGCCAACCCGAGATCAGCATAGATATTTCTTCCAGTAGCTCTGCCACCCCTTCCGATGAAGAGATTGACCATCATTCTTCAGAAGGTGACGAACACGTATCTGCGGCAGTCAGCAAAGGGGTAGCGGCTCCCTTCATACCGTCAAGCGATCCTTTGATTTTTAGTCCTCCAAGGTTGCCGATGGCATCATCCGAGGGAATGTTGCAGGAGGAATTTGCTGAATTGGACATGGAGGTGGAGATAACCCCTCCTTTTGTTGCTTCATCTTCAGAGTTGGAATCTTCTATTCAGGCGTGCCAGTCACCAGGGCGATCAGTGACACGTCGGCGAACCGACGGTGCCATACTCGGAGCACCAAGTGGACTACTTCGGCTTCCCTTCAAATTAGGGACAATTTGGCTTCAATTTGGACTCTTTTTGCATTGAAACTGGGCTTGTAATGAACATTCTACTTGGGTTTGCATAATGGTCTGGTTGTAAGGCTCTTAAAGGGCCAATTGGTTAAGGCCCTTAAGCATTCCTTAGGAAAGGAGTGGCCTTGGTCCATTGTGATGGATCCATAAGCCATGCATGGCCCAATTGGGCTTCCTTCCTACATGGGCTATCTAGGTTGGAGAGGCCTTAAACAAGAATGGGCTCCCTTCACTCATGGGCTCTCAAGGTTGGAAAGGCCTTAAACAAGAATGGTGGAGTGGGCTTAAGCCATGGCCAAAATGGCCCAATTGGAGGCCCAAGTAGGGGGCGCCCCCTTTTTGTTGGTATTAGGCTAGTTTGTTTGATTTTCTTCTTCATTTACCACATGTAGCATAAATTGGCTGCTGGTCAAGTACAAAATGGCTGCCACCTACCTTCTTTACATGAATTTCAAAGGTAGGTGAGCAACCATGTCCCCTTGTCCCCCTTCTTGGTCTCCCCCTCCCATCCTTGTCAAAGGGGTGCAGCCCCCCTCCCCTCCCCCTTGTTCCATCGACCTCCCCTCCCCCTACCCCTTGCATTTGCCTATTTAAAGCCATGTATAGTGTTTGTAAAAAGTTAATGAAAGTTTTATGAAAGAAAGTGTGTTTAAGAGAGTGATTCTCTTGTTCTTCCTTGGGTGTGACTCCCTTGGTTCTGTCTTGTGATGGGACAGAATTGGGTCTTGTGACTCGACCTTGTATCCCCCTCTTCCCATTACCTTCTTCTTCCACAAAAAAATCCCAGTGATACCTCTGAGAGTTAGGAAAATTTCAGCGCTGGTTTCGCATCAATCGGAGTTCGTGAGCGACGGCAGTAATTCGTTTCGTGGAGGCGCGCAGATCGGTCCCTGATTGCTACCCAGATCTGAAGATGACTGTGTTTTAATTTCTCCAGCCCAACCCCGACGCCATCTGAAGTTGGTTTTTGAAGAGAGATCGTAGGATTTCGAGTCCTCTTCACGTTGCCGCCGATCTCGCCTCAATCCGATCATCGTGCTGTCTGTGGCGGTGATTCTCGTGAGATCGCGTAAGAGATCTGAGCAGATCCGGCTCAGAACCAGCACCGACTTCTCGAGCCTGTCCCGCCTCATCCGGCTGAGATCTATGCTAGATCTTCGAGAGCTTCTTCCTCCGGACGTCGCCGACGATCTCCCACAAGCGGCGCCTCGATCGGGCCTCGGCAACTAATTTTTCATTAATTACCCGTGTTTCTGTGTAGTTCTGTGGGCACAGAACCAGAAGCTGAATCAAGTCGCTGCTACGCCCAGATCTGAAAGGATCTGATCGCGCCCTTCGAAGTGGATAAACTACATCATGTTGCCGTCGTTCTCCAACAAACGGCGCTTCGATCAGGCATCAGATCTGGCCGTATCGGCCTCCGTAATTTCGCTGCGCAGGGTGACCAGCGTGGACAGAACCGGGTCGGTTCACCCTCGGCATACCCGATCAGCCCCGACTCGCCTCCCTCGGCTCCGAAGAGTGCTGCCCGTCAACCCGGGTTCCAGAAACCCCAAAGTTATCGATTATAGCCCGATACCTCCCTGTGTGGAGTGCGCCAAGCTTCTGAATTTGTAAAATTTTATTCAATTGTGTATTGGGGTTGTTCGAAAATCGGCCGGGGTGTCTTCCCCATGCCTTGTCGTGGAGGTACGCGATTCATTCCCCACTCACATTGCTGTTTAGTATGCTTTCTATATTGCTGCGTTTGTGAGAATAGGGCCGATAGCTAATTTCAAATTCATCGCGATTGTGAGTTGTGAGCCCCCGTTCCGTGGCTCCAATCGAGCACCGAGCGTGAATTAGCACCGGCCCTAGGCGACGGTGGTTTCTTAATCGCCGCTATCCCCACGTTTCCCTCGTAAGGGACGATCATCGGGCTCAAGAGAGTTGCTGTTGAGAGACGTCTCCACCCGGAGAATACCACGGTGGTCAGCCGCCCGGCTTGCCTTAGTGTGCTAGTGCTGGCCGCACAACGAGTCGGTCATACGTCTTAGCCCGGTCGTCATCCGTCCCGCATCAGTTGTGGTCATCGAGAACCAATTTTGACACAGGTAAACTCATGTCTTATTATCTTTTCAATTTCCCTACGTATAGTTTCAGGATAGGGTACTAATTTTTTGATTATATTCCTTGGATGTAGGTGTTCTTTGAAAAGAATCTTTGTGCAGGTCTCCATAGCCTCTTCTTTGCAGAACCCAGGAAGCTTGTTCAATAATGAAGTGATTGTTTAACCTTTGTATTCTATCATTGTTAAAGGTTAGATGGTTCCACTGTCATTGTATTCTGCTACTGTAATATTGATTATAATTCAAATTTGATTCTGATGTGTTGGATGCTTTCTTAGCATGTTACTTGAGTGCAAAATATTGCTACAATTCCATACCTGAGTCCCTTGGCTCCTGCGTGCTGCCTGCTGCCTGCTGCCTGCGTATTTATCCTACAAACAGTTTTTTTTATGTCTTATCTGATGAGAACAAGTAAAAAGGAATTGTCATTGGGGTGTCCTCAAAACCCGCTACAGGTATCTAGCATTCAATTGAGATGTATGGTCTTACTCCATATGGTTAATGTATGGTCACATGCTTGAGCCTTTTTCTATCATGCCAAACATGCCAGAACTATTTCGATGTGTTCTGTGGCTGACAGGTCTGAACAAGACCAATTTCGGTGTATTCTGAACTGAGTGATGTAATTGATATGTACTGCCATTTAACCTGTATATTGACAATGAGGACAGGGCAGTTACTCTTATAAATAGGTCCATTTACTCTTATTAGGTATATATTCACATATAAAGAATGGTGGATTCGATAGCAGTTGACTGATTTGAACAAGTGCAGATATTTTACCCCAACCTTGGTAACCATATAATCTGCTAATAAAAATCATGTGAAGGATGACAGGTTGGTCGGAGAGATTTTGTGTCTCACACAATTGACATTCGCTTTCTTCACTTTTGTCTTCAGCAAGTTTTGAAAGAGATATTGAATGATCTGTGCGTCTACAACAAGAGGGGACCCCATCAGGGAACACACGAGATGAAGACGGAATGTAGGAAGTCCATCGAAGATGACGCTGCCTACATCAGTTTGCCGGGTGAAGCACCATTATCACCTGAGGGCCGAGGCCGAGCAGCAGCAGTGGAGGAGATGCAACAGATGTTGTGGTTTGCCAAAAAGTGGGTCACCAACTCCCTGCTCCAGAGTGTGTGGAGCACCTCACTGATCCTAATTACTGGTCTTTTGTTTTTGACTCGTGAAAGATGAACATGAATATAAGCCTCGAGTACATCAAATGTTGTACCCTTGCTTAATGTATGATGTAGTTCTACCTTGTATGGAATCAAATTATTATTCAGAGAAGCTCTTTTTTTGCTTGCTCCATTTTTTCCCGTCCTGCAACCCACATGTGCCTTGTCAAAGCTTTTCCTACTACATGTTTGTGCAATTACGATATAGTAGTTGGGAGAGACGAGGAAACAAGAGGAAGTAGAGAAGGGGAGTGTGGCATCAGGAGAGACTAGTTGTGATATTACCCTTATTAGGTTGTTATCTATATTATATCTACCATAATTTTATTGTAAACTAATTATATATTTTAACTTTTACATATTTATAATATATTTTTAAACTAAAAATATTGTCATTTTAAATTTTTTTAGAGTAATATCTATTATAATACTAATTAGAATACAATTGTGTATAAATTATTTAACATTAAATAATTTGTGTGTGAGATAGAGAAAGTCACGTGAGAGAGAGGGGAGGGAGAGAGAGAATGAGAGAGAGAATGGAAAGATTGATTAAAAAATTCATAAACAAAGGGCAATTATGGTATTTTGGTTGTCCCAATTATGGAGTCAACCCAATTGTTATCAAATTACACTAGAATAAAAGTAGGTTAGCCCACTTCTTTATTTTCAGGTTAACTATCCTTCTATCAAACTAAAATCAGATTAATCCAAGACTAAGTTAATCGGGTTTACTTAATCCCCCAAAAAGTTAACCCCTTTCCAAAGCTAAGCTTGGTGATAGGATTAGACAAGACCTTGGCACCCCTTTAGAGTGCGTTCATAAAGAGTAACACTGTTGTACCACCCACAATGTTCTGGACCGATTAGCAGTATATGTTTTTCTCAGATCTGTCTCCATAGAAGCTATCTTTCTGTACAGCTGGATTGATAATTGGATGACTAAAAGTATTTAAAAATAAAGATAGAATGTCTTAGTTTGTCTTAAATAATAAGTTAATCGCTTTCGACCCATTTAGGGTATATGATATTTAATATATATATATATATATTAACCATATGATAATCTATCATATGTGTAGAGGTCGAAAATTATTTCTTGGACCCCCTATCACACCTTTAAGATTTTTTGTTGGGGAATAGTAGTCGGCCACCCATGAAAATCTACAATAACCACTAGATAATGACGTTAGAAAGAGGCATGAGATTAATCTCAGGGGATAATCCTCCAATGTTTAAGTCAGAAACATGTAAAAGTAAGAAAAAGGAGAGTTGGGAAAAGGGAAGGGCCAGAGGAGGAGAAACCGATAGGTCTGAGTGAACGAAGGAGTGCTCGAAGAGTGCTTAGAGAGGTAGAGAGAGAAGAACCATAGAGGAACTTCCTAGACCCTACTTCCCAGATGGAGATCCCTTCTGTCGCATCACGATGGAGCCTCTCTCTCCTCCATAGCGTGAAGTTTTGCTAGGCCGAGGGTGCCTTTCCTATCTCTGGGTCCAGTAAGGGCTTATTTATACAAGCCGTGGTGGCGCCGTTGGCCGTTCCTCAATTGAAAAAGTGGCGAAGATCGTGGAAGAACGTCTCTCTGATCGTGGGGAGTTATCCGTTGTTCCCTTACCCGTTATTGGAAGGGAGACTCGATGGTGGGGATTCCAGTAGTGTGGACGTGACTCAGTCCAAGTCGAGTGAAGTCCCATAATAGTAGTGGCAACGTTCGCCCGATGGCTAGTTCTATGGTACTCGGGACACGCAACAATTCTGCATGAGTCAGCGGAACTTTCTGGACCTCGGCTGGGTCGCACTGGATGGATTAAGGGCAGAGTGATCTGTTATGGGCTCGATCGATCTGAACTGTAACAGATCTGACGATGTTGAGCCACACTTAACTCGATAAATTTTACCCTCCTTAACGTATACAAACGCGTAGCTCAAGTAAAGAATAACTCTTTTTTTTTTATTTCTTTTACTTCACACGCATTGCCCAAACAGTGCAACAGATAACGCTTCCTAAAACTGTCTTGGGCATGCAAATTGCGCTTCTTATGGGGTTGGGCCAACATTCCTGACAAAATTGCAAACCCAAGTTTGCAGGAAGATTACTAGACACGGGTTTAACTTTCCGACCTTATAACATGCTTTGCAATAGTGCTCATCGGTAGAATCAGTGACATTTTGGATATAATGTAAGCGTGATGCTATATATTCTTAATTACTCACATAAGGTACTTCCTTAGGATACTTTTTTTGTAATTTTTTTTTTAAACAAGGAGAGAATAATCGGTTCGAACCTAAGATCTCTATCAAATGGGAGACGGTGGAGAACCAACTTCCACTACCAAAAAAAGCGGGATTTCAGACGGATCTTTCAGACGGATATTTTTCTGTCTTAAAATCCGTCTGTATTTATGACGGATTAGTTTCCGTCACAAATTCTGTTGTTATTAAGGACATACTAGACTCCCTCTGAAGATCCGTCTATAATTATAGACGGAATATATTCCGTCTTTATATACGTCGCAAATTTGGGATGGATATTCAGACGGAAATAATCCGTCTGAAATTACAGACGGAAATAAGTTCCGTTCGTATTTCCGTCGAAAAATTCTGCCTTTCCCGCCCCTCCCTCCCACCTCTTCCACCCGGCCCCATTTCCACCCCCCCACTCTCCCTCTCACTCTCTCCTTCCTCTGCCCTTTGCTTGCGGTCGTCGCCGCAGGAGCCATCTTCGCCGCCGGAGCCGCCGTCCTCGCCGTCGCCGGAGGCCCCGCCATCCTCGTCGTCACCGGAGACCCCGCCGTCCTCGCCGTCGCCGCCATTCGCCAACCTCCCTCCCTCTCACGGTCGTGGTCGCCGTCGTCGCCATCATCCTCTTCCCACGGTCGCCGTCGCCGCCGGCCGGTAAGTGGCCTCCCTCTCTCTCTCTCCCGATCATGTTCCCCTCCCTCAATCCCTCTCCCTCTCCCCTGTCCGGCTCCCTCACTCCCTCTCCCTCTCCCCTCTCGCGCTCCCTCACTCCCTCTGGCCGCCCTCCCCCACCCCCTCCACTGCCCTCTCTTCCCCTGTCTGTGGCCCCTCTCCCCCTCGCATTATGATGCTGTTCTTGTAAACTCTAGTTTGAACATTAGGTGGATGTATTTTAATTTGTAGAATCTATCTAAAAACTCGTTGGAGTGAGATATCGCAGATTCCAAAAATAGACTCAGTTTGAACATGTCTTATTCTCCTCCAAAAATCTATCAGGGCGCATAAGTCAAGATCTTAATACTACATTTGATTAAAATGATAGAGATGTCAGATATTTTAATGAGTAGAATTTTAAAACTCATCCCCACAAATCCAACCAAACTCCACCTAACAGAGTCATAGATAATTTGGACCCGTGGCCTAAGTGACCGTCTCACTCCCTGCCCAAATTGGCCACTATGAACAATTTCACATCACTTGGGGTCTCCCTGGGTAGCTTCTTCCTGATTAATTTGGACTGAATTAGACTGGGGAGACTCGTCGGACCCACGGAGACTGATTTGGACTGAACAACCATGGGTTTAGTTTAACGATACACAGGTTATTTTTTTAAAAAAAAATAAATCGCTTGTGTGAAATGCTACACATGTTCCTAGTCTTGCCCCGGACGGAACTTGATGATAGCTGCATTTTTCCTTTCCCGGGCATGTGGCATTCTAAACGCAATAAATAGCCAGAGTTTACAAGAACACCATCAAAGAACCTTCATTCAATCAACAATCATTAATTTTTAGTTCAGATGGTATGCAAGAAAGTGAAGTTCCAACTTCTGATCCGAGAAACAATGTCCTTTTTGGAGTTGACATTGATAACCCTCTTGGGATACCAATGCCTAGTGATCCTTTACTAGCAAAAAACATAAGCTCTGGCAAAGACTATCAGACTAATCTCACTTCAAACAACATTATTTCCAATTCCAGTGGCTCCAAGGAAACTCAAGCAGAATTCTCAACATCAATTGTTTCTCAATCTTTTGGGGTTCCAGATGTGGCATTTAATTCTAGTGACTCCACTAATGATAGCAGCTTTTTGATTGGTAGATCAATAGATATCACTCGGTCTTTGGGCAATGATGAGTTGAAGCATGATCTTGCTCGACTGTTCAGCATACAGAGGAGAGGGGGGAGCTCTGTGGGAGGGGGTGGAGCTTGGTGGGACGGGGAGCTCGGTGGGAGGGGGGAGGGGCATTCGAGAGGGTTCCAGTGGGGGGGGGGAGCTCGGTGGGAGGGGGGAGGGGCATCCGAGAGGGTTCCAGTGGGGGGGAGCTCTGTGGGAGGGGGGTGGGAGGGGGGGAGCTCTGTGGGACGGGGAGCTCGGTGGGAGGGGGGAGGGGCATCCAAGAGGGTTCCAGTGGGGGGGAGCTCAGTGGGAGCAGGAGGGCGGGTGGGAGGGGGGGGGAGGAGGGGGAGCTTTGTGGGAGGGGGGTGTCATGTCTCGAGTGGCTCGACAGGCCGAGTCGCAGACCGTTGAACCAGCTCGGAAGCTATAACTCAGTTCTGAGCGGGGTTAGTTAAATTAGATATCCCTGTTGCATTTTATTAGTTAGTGGCTGATGGATTAGTTGTTAGTTAGTGGTTGATGGATTAGCTGGAGTCATGTCTAATCGGATGCAATCTTTGGAGTCCAACTTCGAGAAATTTGAATCCCAAAATTCTCTGTCTGCTGTGGCTGATATTCCTGGTTCTTTTCGCCATAAGTTGCACGAGTTCCCTAAATTTGATGGGAGTTCTGACCCAGCTGAATGGCGATTCAAAGCTAATCGCTATTTTTACTGTAATAATGTTCCGGATACGCAACGAGTTACTATAGCATCTTATTATTTGGATGGAGAGGCCTTACAGTGGTTTTGGCATTTCTCTAGCTCTAAAGAATCTGTTTCTTGGCATGAGTTTTTAGCTGGGTTAGAGTCACGGTTTGGTGCAGTTTCTTCTGTGGATTCTCATGGGCAACTGAGTAAACTCAGACAAGTGGGTACAGTAGCTGCGTATCAATGGCAATTTGAGACCATGTGCAATAGAATAACTGGACTTTTTGAGAAGCATTTGCTGGGTGTTTTTCTGAGTGGTTTACGAGAGGATCTTGCCTGTGAAGTTCGCTCCTTCATGCCCCATTCCTTATCACATGCTATGGAGTTGGCAAGAATTCAAGAACAAATGTTTACTGCCAGACGCCGAGCTTCACCACACTTTATCTTTTCAGCACCTCAAACACTGAAACCTTTTACTCCAAACTCTCAGCCAGCATTCTCCCCTAAAGGAGTAAACCCACCAGTTAAAAAGTTATCTACACAACAGTTGCAGGAACGAAAGGCTAAAGGCCTATGTTATAATTGTGATGATAAATGGCTTCCAGGCCACACATGCCAACCTCATAAACTTTTTTTACTGCATCTTATTCCGGATGATAGTGATTTTGCTCCTTCAGACAGTGTGGATCCGGAACCCTTCATTGAATTCTCTCCTGACATACAACCCTCTCTGTCAGCTCAATATGTTACTCACTTAGCATCACCGGGCACATTGAAAGTATTAGGGAAAATGGGTACCATGTCTGTCCTGGTTTTGATTGACAATGGGAGCACCCATAATTTTTTGGACCCCCGTGTTGTAAAGAAGTTGGGATTATCTGTGACAAACTTTGATTCCCACCCTGTCAAAATAGCTGCAGGTCTCCAAATCTCTTCACAGGGTTGGTGTCCTGGAGTTAACCTTAAGATGCCTGGCATGTAATTTACTTTAGACTTTTTAATTCTTCCTCTTGGCAGTGTTGATGTGGTCTTGGGGAATACTTGGCTCTAGTTACTTGGAGATATAACCCTAAACGTTTCTCAAATGTCCATGAAGTTTTCCTTGAATGGTCAGGATTTCATATTACAAGGGCTTCCTAACCCTTCCACAAGTATTGTTTCTGCTAAAACAATATCTGCTGACCTTCCTAAATCCCGAAGCATCTATTCTTTACACTTGTTTTCCTTGGAAGCTTCGGATATTTCATCTACTTCTTGTGGGTTTACTGGGACTTCTTATTCTCAAGACATTTCCAGCATTCTAGAACAGTATTCAGCAGTTTTTTCTGAACCTCATGGCTTACCCCCATCCAGACCTTATGACCATCGGATTCAACTACTAGATGAAACAAAGCCAGTTTGTCAACCTTCTTATAGACATTCACCTCTACAGAAGACAGTTATTGAGCATCAAGTCAAGGACCTACTCTCCCTCTCTCATGTGCAATCAAGCACATGCCCTTTTTCTGCTCCGGTGTTATTAGTTCAGAAAAGGGATGGCTCATGGAGAATGTGTGTAGACTACCGAGCTCTGAATTAAAACACTGTTAAAGGCAAATATCCCATACCCTTAGTAGACAATTTGTTGGATGAATTACATGGGTCCAAGTACTTTTCCAAGCTGGATTTGAGATCGGGTTATCATCAGATGATGTTTACAAAACTGCCTTTAGAACACATGAGGGACACTATGAGTTTTTAGTCCTACCATTTGGGCTTACAAAAATGCACCCTCTACCTTTCAGAACTTGATGAATGACATATTCAAAGGCTGTATGAGGAAGTCTATCTTGGTTTTCTTTGATGATATCTTAGTTTACAATGTTGACTGGGACCTCCATTTAGTGCACTTGCGACATGTTCTGCAGATCCTAGCAGACAACCAATTGTATGCTAAAATGTCTAAATGTGTGTTTGGGGTCAGAGAAATTGAGTATCTTGGCCACATTATTTCAGAAAAAGGGGTTGCTATGGACATGTCTAAACTACAAGCCATTTCTACTTGGCCTGTACCCCGGTCTGTGAGGGCTTTGAGAGGATTCTTAGGGCTTACAGGATACTACAGAAAATTTATTAAAAACTATGGTCTTATTGCTGCACCTCTGACCAGTCTTCTTAAGAAGGACAGTTATAGTTGGAGCCCATCTTCTCATCAAGCCTTCTTACAGCTTAAAGAGGCTATGTCAACTGCCCCAGTTCTTGCCTTGCCTGATTTTTCAGAAACTTTTGTAGTCGAGTGTGATGCTAGTGGAACTGGCATGGGAGCAATTCTCATGCAAAAAGGCCGTCCTACCATTCTTGAGGCCGTAGATGCTCCACTGAGGTTGAAAGTGATCCCATTTGAACCTTGTCTTATGATGATAAGAAGATATAGAGAAATGGAATGACCACATATCTTAAGTAGTACATATATACAAAGATGTGGATAAATGCAAAGAAATCAGAATTCTCTATAGCAATAGGTAAATACCCAAAAAATTCGTTTTGTGATTTAAAACTTTGTGGATTTTAATTGCATGTAAATATAATTTTAAATCTGATTTTAATAGAAATTTGATGTTAATTTGACTCAAAAATGTAGATTGTTTAGCTTCGATGTTCTTCATTTGAAAATTTTTGTAATTTGGGTGTTATTTAATTTGATATGTGCATAATGATAATTACGTTGTTATTTAATTTTATGTTATATAAATGCATGGGGTATTCCCTGTGAGTTGAGGTGCGTGGGTGCGACCTAACATTACACGCACCTCAGGAGAGCGCGTTAAAACCGTGTCAATGTGCCTTCCCGTTCAAGACTTTGGGATTGATGTGTATGTTCTCATTTGTTTATGAGAATGTATATATCTACCTCAAAGTCTTGAATTGTCCCGTTTGGACAGTCTGTGAATGTTTGATCGCACTTAGGTAGTCATTTACTATATATGTTTGTATGGTTTGTTGAGAATTATATGTTCGCAGTATATGTATCACTCCACATGACAATAAATTCTTGCAGGTCTCAGTGGCCTCCCACCTGTTGTGCATACGCCACCCCCACCACCTCCCGCTGTAGGTATGTATATTTTAATTATATGTTCGCATTATATGTATCACTCCACATGACAATAAATTCTTGCAGGTCTCAGTGGCCTCCCACCTGTTGTGCATACGCCACCCCCACCACCTCCCGCTACAGGTATGTATATTTTACTTATATGTTCGCAGTATATGTATCACTCCACATGACAATAAATTCTTACAGGTCTCAGTGCCCTCCCACCTCGAGGATCATGTATGTATATTTTAATTTAAATTCTTCAATATTTGTTCTACTTATGAAAATTACTTCTTGCAGGTCTCAGTGGCCTCCCACCTGTTGTGCATACGCCACCCCCACCACCTCCCGCTGCAGGTATGTATATTTTAATTATATGTTCTCAGTATATGTATCACTCCACATGACAATAAATTCTTGCAGGTCTCAGTGGCCTCCCACCTGTTGTGCATACGCCACCCCCACCACCTCCCGCTGCAGGTATGTATATTTTAATTATATGTTCGCAGTATATGTATCACTCCACATGACAATAAATTCTTGCAGGTCTCAGTGCCCTCCCACCTGTTGTGCATACGCCACCCCCACCACCTCCCGCTGCAGGTATGTATATTTTAATTATATGTTCGCAGTATATGTATCACTCCACATGACAATAAATTCTTGCAGGTCTCAGTGCCCTCCCACCTGTTGTGCATACGCCACCCCCACCACCTCCCGCTGCAGGTATGTATATTTTAATTATATGTTCGCAGTATATGTATCACTCCACATGACAATAAATTCTTGCAGGTCTCAGTGCCCTCCCACCACCTCCCACTTGTACAGGGCCCACCCCCACCAGTCAGCCCCTTGACGATGCCGGCAGTTGTCACGAGGGAGGCACGACCCATGATAGACGTCGCCCGTGTTGGGTATCCGGGTAAATCTATAAGGTTATATTACATTAATTAGCCCTCAACTGTCTAATATGAATATTTTGACATTTGCAATTGCAGTATGAAATTTGAACCCCACAGCGCTGTCCATCATTCCACCGAACTCATGTTGGCACATGTGCCCGGGGCAGCTTCCACTTTCAGAGATTTTCCGATGTCCGTCCGCGATTCATTGTACAACATGTTCTTAGTAAGTAATTACGTCATTTAATTCAAGTATTTCCCAAAGTCAATTTACAACTTTATACTAAGTGTGAAAAGCAATTGATTTACAGCGGTCTTTTCAATTCACATGTAGACATGACGCGGCGAGATGTCGTCGTGCCTGGGAGTCTACTATGCTCTCAAGTTACAAGAGGAAAATACATGAGGCCCGAGCACACGCTAAAAAATTGAGTGGGGGGAGTGAAGACCGACAATTGTGGAAGGCGCATCGCCCTCTATGGATGAGGCAGGAGGATTGGGAGATATCTTGTGACCATTTTGCCGACCCCAAGTGGATAGAAAAGTCCGAAAAAGCCAAAGCAAACAGGGCGTCAAAATCAGGTTCAAATTTACATACGAGTGGGTCCATCTCTTATGCGGCTCATAAACAAAAATTGGTAAGTAATATACCAATTTATCTTCTTACAATTTATCCCAATATTTGACTTTTTTTTACTATGAATTGTATAACATGCTGTGGAGCTTAATCGACCTCCGTCGTTCCTCGAGGTGTTCGACAGAACACACAAAAAGAAGGGGACTAATGATTTTGTGAGTGACACAGCTAAGTCAGCAGCGGTAAGTTTATCTACATATGTAACTTGTACCGTTCATTTAAATCGGCATGTAATTCATATGAAATTGACTAGTTATTTTATTCAATTTGTAGAAAAACATATAGCAAAGCAGTGACAGAGAAGTACGGGGAGGGAGACACGCAGCAGCCGGAGTTCGATCCGGTGGAGTGGGTGGCAGCAGCTGGCGTACCGAAGAAAGGCCGACTATATAGTTTTGGGGAGAGCCTAGACGCAAGCGCGGTGACATCAGCGTGTGCGAGTTCTAGCTATACTTCTTCCAGTGGCAGTGCCTTCACTATACCTTCCGTTTCCCCCAGCGCTTCTGCCAGCGACATGATGGACATGGTCCGATCGCAGATTTCTGATATGCAGCGGCAACAGCAACATTTCCAGCAAGAGATCTCTAGCCAAGTGTCAGTATTCTTGCAGGCAATCAGTGGCCTCCTCTCCCAGAGCGGAATGGTCCCTCAGCAATCCACCACCACCACAGCACAGCCCGCACAGGTGAGTGTTTACTATGTTTTTATTTTGATGGAATTACTCAATTATATTCATTATTAATTTTAAAACTCATTTACTTTAGAAGAATTGAGAAAATCCAGGGGCCGGGGGTCTAAAACTTGAAATACCGGCCGGATGGCCGTGCCGATCGTTCCAACACGACCGGGGAGATGAAAGTGACTTGGCAGAACTGACGGAATCCAAATCGGATGCCCGGTTTGAGCTCGGCGCTCAAAGTTCATTTCTAAAATACACTTGGTTCAAATGAACTGCCAGGTCGGGGCCGGAGGTCTAAAACTTGAAATACCGGCCGGATGCCCGTGCCGATCGTTCCAACACGACCGGGGAGATGAAAGTGACTTGTCAGAACTGACGGAATCCAAATCGGATGCCCGGTTTGAGTTCGGCGCTCAAAGTTCATTTCTAAAATACACTTGGTTCAAATGAACTGCCAGGTCGGGGCCGGGGGTCTAAAACTTGAAATACCGGCCGGATGCCGTGCCGATCATTCCAACACGACGGGGAGATGAAGTGACTTGTCAGAACTGACGGAATCCAAATCGGATGCCCGGTTTGAGCTCGGCGCTCAAACTTCATTTCTAAAATACACTTGGTTCAAATGAACTGCCAGGTCGGGGCCGGGGGTCTAAAACTTGAAATACCGGCCGGATGGCCGTGCCGATCATTCCAACACGACCGGGGAGATGAAAGTGACTTGTCAGAACTGACGGAATCCAAATCGGATGCCCGGTTTGAGCTCGGCGCTCAAACTTCATTTCTAAAATACACTTGGTTCAAATGAACTGCCAGGTCGGGGCCGGGGGTCTAAAACTTGAAATACCGGCCGGATGGCCATGCCGATCATTCCAACACGACCGGGGAGATGAAAGTGACTTGTCAGAACTGACGGAATCCAAATCGGATG
This sequence comes from Amorphophallus konjac, assembly GCA_022559845.1. Taxonomy (NCBI): domain Eukaryota; kingdom Viridiplantae; phylum Streptophyta; class Magnoliopsida; order Alismatales; family Araceae; genus Amorphophallus; species Amorphophallus konjac. The sequence goes on from CM040126.1 coordinate 438,888,868, forward strand.
CCCGGTTTGAGCTCGGCGCTCAAACTTCATTTCTAAAATACACTTGGTTCAAATGAACTGCCAGGTCGGGGCCGGGGGTCTAAAACATGAAATACCGGCCGGATGCCCATGCCGATCTTTCCAACACGACCGGGGAGATGAAAGTGACTTGTCAGAACTGACGGAATCCAAATCGGATGCCCGGTTTGAGCTCGGCGCTCAAACTTCATTTCTAAAATACACTTGGTTCAAATGAACTGCCAGGTCGGGGCCGGGGGTCTAAAACTTGAAATACCGGTCGGATGGCCGTGCCGATCGTTCCAACACGACCGGGGAGATGAAAGTGACTTGTCAGAACTGACGGAATCCAAATCGGATGCCCGGTTTGAGCTCGGCGCTCAAACTTCATTTCTAAAATACACTTGGTTCAAATGAACTGCCAGGTCGGGGCCGGGGGTCTAAAACTTGAAATACCGGCCGGATGCCCGTGCCGATCATTCCAACACGACCGGGAGATGAAAGTGACTTGTCAGAACTGACGGAATCCAAATCGGATGCCCGGTTTGAGCTCGGCGCTCAAACTTCATTTCTAAAATACACTTGGTTCAAATGAACTGCCAGGTCGGGGCCGGGGGTCTAAAACTTGAAATACCGGCCGGATGGCCGTGCCGATCATTCCAACACGACCGGGGAGATGAAAGTGACTTGTCAGAACTGACGGAATCCAAATCGGATGCCCGGTTTGAGCTCGGCGCTCAAACTTCATTTCTAAAATACACTTAGTTCAAATGAACTGCCAGGTCGGGGCCGGGGGTCTAAAACTTGAAATACCGACCGGATGCCCGTGCCGATCATTCCAACACGACCGGGGAGATGAAAGTGACTTGTCAGAACTGACGGAATCCAAATCGGATGCCCGGTTTGAGCTCGGCGCTCAAACTTCATTTCTAAAATACACTTGGTTCAAATGAACTGCCAGGTCGGGGCCGGGGGTCTAAAACTTGAAATACCGGCCGGATGTCCGTGCCGATCGTTCCAACACGACCGGGGAGATGAAAGTGACTTGTCAGAACTGACGGAATCCAAATCGGATGCCCGGTTTGAGCTCGGCGCTCAAACTTCATTTCTAAAATACACTTAGTTCAAATGAACTGCCAGGTCGGGGCCGGGGGTCTAAAACTTGAAATACCGGTCGGATGGCCGTGCCGATCGTTCCAACACGACCGGGGAGATGAAAGTGACTTGGCAGAACTGACGGAATCCAAATCGGATGCCCGGTTTGAGCTCGGCGCTCAAACTTCATTTCTAAAATACACTTGGTTCAAATGAACTGCCAGGTCGGGGCCGGGGGTCTAAAACTTGAAATACCGGCCGGATGGCCGTGCCGATCGTTCCAACACGACCGAAGAGATGAAAGTGACTTGTCAGAACTGACGGAATCCAAATCGGATGCCCGGTTTGAGCTCGGCGCTCAAACTTCATTTCTAAAATACACTTGGTTCAAATGAACTGCCAGGTCGGGGCCGGGGGTCTAAAACTTGAAATACCGGCCGGATGGCCATGCCGATCGTTCCAACACGACCGGGGAGATGAAAGTGACTTGTCAGAACTGACGGAATCCAAATCGGATGCCCGGTTTGAGCTCGGCGCTCAAAGTTCATTTCTAAAATACACTTGGTTCAAATGAACTGCCAGGTCGGGGCCGGGGGTCTAAAACTTGAAATACCGGCCGGATGGCCGTGCCGATCATTCCAACACTACCGGGGAGATGAAAGTGACTTGTCAGAACTGACGGAATCCAAATCGGATGCCCGGTTTGAGCTCGGCGCTCAAAGTTCATTTCTAAAATACACTTGGTTCAAATGAACTGCCAGGTCGGGGCCGGGGGTCTAAAACTTGAAATACCGGCCGGATGGCCGTGCCGATCGTTCCAACACGACCGGGGAGATGAAAGTGACTTGTCAGAACTGACGGAATCTAAATCGGATGCCCGGTTTGAGCTCGGCGCTCAAACTTCATTTCTAAAATACACTTGGTTCAAATGAACTGCCAGGTCGGGGCCGGGGGTCTAAAACTTGAAATACCGGCCGGATGCCCGTGCCGATCGTTCCAACACGACCGGGGAGATGAAAGTGACTTGTCAGAACTGACGGAATCCAAATCGGATGCCCGGTTTGAGCTCGGCGCTCAAACTTCATTTCTAAAATACACTTAGTTCAAATGAACTGCCAGGTCGGGGCCGGGGGTCTAAAACTTGAAATACCGGCCGGATGGCCGTGCCGATCGTTCCAACACGACCGGGGAGATGAAAGTGACTTGTCAGAACTGACGGAATCCAAATCGGATGCCCGGTTTGAGCTCGGCGCTCAAAGTTCATTTCTAAAATACACTTGGTTCAAATGAACTGCCAGGTCGGGGCCGGGGGTCTAAAACTTGAAATACCGGCCGGATGCCCGTGCCGATCGTTCCAACACGACCGGGGAGATGAAAGTGACTTGTCAGAACTGACGGAATCCAAATCGGATGTCCGGTTTGAGCTCGGCGCTCAAACTTCATTTCTAAAATACACTTGGTTCAAATGAACTGCCAGGTCGGGGCCGGGGGTCTAAAACTTAAAATACCGGCCGGATGTCCGTGCCGATCGTTCCAACACGACCGGGGAGATGAAAGTGACTTGGCAGAACTGACGTAATCCAAATCGGATGCCCGGTTTGAGCTCGGCGCTCAAAGTTCATTTCTAAAATACACTTGGTTCAAATGAACTGCCAGGTCGGGGCCGGGGGTCTAAAACTTGAAATACCGGCCGGATGCCCGTGCCGATCGTTCCAACACGACCGGAGAGATGAAAGTGACTTGTCAGAACTGACGGAATCCAAATCGGATGTCCGGTTTGAGCTCGGCGCTCAAACTTCCTAGTGGTTGATTTATAAAATATGCAGTTATCAATTTGATATGTTTGCTTTCAATTTATGCTAATTTCTTCGCACTAATTTTTTTATCTATGAATGAATGTTATTATTTTTTTAATATAGGGGGATCCTTCTGCGGGCGGCGACAGAGGAGATGAGCAGGGCGGTGAGGATACGGACGATGAGGATATGGACGATGTACCGGATATTTCTTGATATTCAGACGGATCAGCAGGGTTAATGTCTTTTTTTTGTGGTATTTATTTGATCAGAATTTTATTTTTCGGTGGTGTTTATTTGATTAGCAGGTTCCCAATATTTTTTTTCAACATGTAGAATTTCTTGATGTTTATTTATGATTAAATAGGTTTTGTAAAATAATTTAAGATTTATAAAAAAAACGTAGATTTCAGACGGATTTTCAGACGGGATGTGCGACGAATATTGTCCGTCTATTATCCGTCGTAAAATCCGTTTGGAATATAGACGGATTTCAAACCACATTTCGGACAGGAGATGAGTTGAATTTTAGACGGTTATTTTATCCGTCGTAATATCCGTTTGAAATAGCGACGGATTTCGGACGTGTTTTCATACGGTAACATGATTTCAGACTAAGAGTTGGGCTTCATTTTAAGACGGTAACTATATTCCGTCGTAATAGCCGTCTGAAATTTCAGACGGACTTTCAAACGGAAAATATGTCCGTCGTAAATTTCAGACTGAAAATTTCAAATTTCAGATGGAAATGTCTCGTATGAAAGTCAGACGGAATTTGTGACTGATTAAATTCTGTCTTATTTTCAGACGGAATTTCCGACGGAAACATAAACTGTCACAAATTTGTGACTAAGAATTTCAGACGGTCGATTTCAGTCTTAAATATGTCGCAAATCCGTCACAAACGTGGTTTGTGACGGATTTTCAGACAGATTTCAGACGGATACGGGCCGTCTGAAATCCCTCTTTTTCTGGTAGTGTTCACTGGGTAGCTGGTTCACTTCCTTAGGATAATTGTTTGACGAGTGTTCCAAGACCATCATACAAAGGAGTTGTTTTAAAAGTAATATTATTTTTTAAATAATTATCAAATTAAATATTCTTCAAGAAAAAATTCAAATCTTTAACTCTCTTTAATTTTTTCACCAAGATTATATGGTTTTAATTTGTAATACACAATTACACACTTTCTCCTCAAAATTAACACACCATTTTGAGACAAAATACACATTTTGTGAGTTGATATCTAGAAGGCACCTTTTTATCTTAACAGAACGGCGTATGGTTCAATAATTTTGATCTACAATGCACTTCTTTTCATAGAAAAAAAAAGTTTTGAAAATATTTTTAGCAGAAGCAAATTCCGAAAATTCTTAATAAAATAGTATTATTTTTTTAAAAAAAAATCTTTAAAAATTTATGCAATAAATACAGGTAGTAAGTTGCAAGATGTGTACGTATAATAGGAGTGGAAAAACAAAGCCAGGAAGATTAAACATTTGCAGAGCAACCCAATTTTGGAGCCTCCTCCTTTAGCAGCATTCATGACAACTTTTACTGATGGTTACAATTAGCGACAGGTTTACATGTGAGAGGCCATAGCGTTCACTCAGTCCGAGTCTCCTTAGCAGCATTCCTCTATCGTAGGCGTATTCCGAAGGATGTATTCATTCCATCACCACCAACAGACCCTCGTCCATACATACAAGTAGATGATCAGCAGCATAGTGATCAAAAAATTATTGGAACTATTAAATGTGACCGCCACACAGCCATTGCCGGCAAGTGAAAAATAAAACAGAAAAATGGGAAAAAAATTCTACATAATATTTGCCGCCGGATCTCTTGTACACACACACACTCTCTCTCTCTCTCTCTCTTTCTTCATCTGACAATTTTCGTGCTTCTCTTCGTGTGTATATGTATATATGCGTATATATTTCTCTGTGGGTTCGCAGTGCTGCCCTAGCTCGATCTCTTCTCGCCCACTCCCTCTTCCTCTTGTCAGGGCACTTCGTCCGCGCGTTCCCTTTTCCTTTTCGTCCGACAGATTTCATGGCAGAGAGAGGTATGGGTGCGTACGCAGTAGTACTTATACGTAAGGAGGCGGCCTGGGGAGGTTCTCGACGGCGCCGCATAGGAGCATGTTCTCCGGGGCGTCGTACTCGTCGCGGAGGGAGCGGGCGGGAGAGAGGACGCTGAAGTAGAGCTGCTGGCCCAGGTAGTGCCTCTCCCACATCTCCGAGCGCAGGTTCCACATGCCGGCGTTGTCGAAGGTGAGCATGATGGCCGTCCACGCCCCCGGGTACACCTGGATGGTGTGCCGGCTCACGGCGTCCAGCAGGTTGTACGTGCTCCTCTTCTCCGGGGTCCACTTCCCACCTCCCATGCTGCATGCACCCACGCACGCCATGCGAACCCAAATCAGTACTTGGAAGCTGGTGCGGTGTAAATGGGTCAGAGGGAGAGATGAGGATGGGATCTGATCAATGTTACCCGACGGGGAAGAAGGAGTAGCCGTCGAGGTGGTACGACTGGATGCTCTTCTCATGGTTCTCCAGGATGATCTCGACGAAGTCGCGGAAGGTGGCGTTGATCACGATGGGCTCCAGCCGGATGACGTCGATCTGCTCCGGCGGGTTGTCCTCGATGGTATCGTACTTGAACGCCTTCTCGGCCACTCCGAAGTACTCGGCGAGCTTGAGCGGGGTGGGCGGATCCTGGAAGGAGGCGCCGTTGATGGCGTAGCGGAGCTTCCCGCCGACGGTCCCGGCCGTGTTGGCGAGCCGGATGGTGCGGGTGATGTTGATTTCACCGTAGTGGTAGGAGCCCTGTGGGTTGGGGCGGGCGGCGCTGGCGGTCAGGTTCCACCGGAAGGACCGCCACTGGTTCAGGGACCACTCCCAGCCGAGGGGCGCCGGGGGCAGGTCCGGCGAGGGCGCCTCCGTGGAGCCGGCGTAGCCGACGACGGCCGTGGTCGTCATCGGGTTCTTGATGAAGCGGGTGGAGGCCACCATGTAGTAGCTGCGGGGCTTCTGGTCGGCAGTCACCAGGACGGAGTAGCACTGGCCGGCGTGCACGTCCAGGGAGTCGTAAACGTTCTGGACGGTGTGGGAGCCGTCCATCTCGACCAACATCAGGTTGTGGCCCTGGATGCGGAAGTTGAGGGAGGTCTTCATGCCCACGTTGCACACCCGATAGCGGTAGGTCTTGCCGGCTTCCATGGTGAAGAGGGGCGCAGGGTCGTCCTTCTTGCCGTTGATGAGGACGCCGGTGGGGCGGGCGAGGGTGCGGCCCTTGTCGAGCTGGGCTCTGAGGTCCTTGTGGTCCTTGGCGTACCAGTCGCCGATGAAGACGGTGTAATCGTCGGCGGGGGGATCGAAGGGCACCGGGATGAGGAGGCGGCTGTTGACGCGGAGGCCGCCGAAGCCGCCCGCGGCCTTGTGCATGGCCGTGGAAGGGAAGTAGTAGAAACTGCCGATCTGGTCCTTCACCTGGAAGTGGTAAGTGAAGTTACTGCCGGGAGGGATGGGGCAGTTCGTCCCCGGCATGCCGTCCTGCCACGAGTTCTTCCTCTGCTGGATGCCGTTCCTGCATGAGGATACATATATAGAAGAGGGCTAGAAATTAACATAGAATATGGATCTCTGGCAGAAGCAAGGTCGCATTAATCCTACCTATCGGCGCCGGCCTGCATGAGAGGAGGAACCTTAATTGGGCTACGTACCATGAGAGGAGGAAGGGCTCATCGAGGTTGTTGAAGAGGTTGATGACGATGTTGTTGTTGGAGGTGGAGTTGATGTTGGGGCCGGGGAACTGGCCGTCGATGAGGATGACCCTCTGGGGGACGCCGAAAGGGGAGATGGTGCCATAGGTGACTTTCCAGGTGAAGTAGAGGTAGGGGTCCTCCCCTCGCACCGCCGTGAGGCCGAGGAGGGCCACCAGCGCGAGCAGCGCCGCCGTCCTCATCGCTCCTTCCTTCACCTTCATTGCCCGCGCTGGCTGGCTAGCTTGTTCTGATGATCACAAAGCCTTAATTTGTCTACCTCGACCGACCTGCTCGCCTCTGCCTTTATAGGTTCTTCCATGTCTAAATAGAGGAGAGAGAGAGAGAGAGAGAGGGAAGGGGCGCTTTGAACGCAACCAGTACCATTCAAATGGCCCCCCTCCTCCACCCGTTCTCGATGCATTGCGCTCTTTCCTGCGGCCTCTGCGGCTGCCTTCCTCCCGTTGGACGGTCTTCTCAGATCGCCACGAGGGTTTTCTATCTATGGCGAGGGAGAGAGAGGAGAACACGGCCGGAGCTGAGGGGAAGGGGAAGGGACCGGCGGAATGGCTCTGGCTCTCCAATGGTTCGAACAACAACCATTATGGTTGAGGGCATCGAATTTAATTTTACGTTCTGTCGACCGACATTTTTTATCCACGAGACAACAACGAAGATTGATGTGTGGCATGTCGTACCTCAAAAAATGTTATATATATATATATATTGTTAGAATATTAGACATAATCTATTTTGGACAATAGTCCCATATTAGTTAAATGAGTTGTGGTTCATATACTTATGACCCTGGGTATGTGTATCTCAACACCGCGATTTTATAGATTCAACATGGTATCAGAGTATGGTCTTGGCCCAACTCCTCTTGTCACCTCCACCTATTTGTCTACGGCCCATCTTGACCGTGAGGGGGAGTGTTAGAATATTTGGGCATAGTCCCCCATTAGACAATAGTTCCGTATTGGTTAAATGAGTTGTGGTTCATATGCTTATGACCCTGAGCCTGTGTATCTCAACACCGTGATTTTGTGGATTCAATATATATATATATATATTATTAATGAGTTGTGGTTCATGTGCTTATGACCCTGAGCCTGTGTATCTCAACACCGTGATTTTGTGGATTCAATATATATATATGTATATATATATATATATATATATATATATATATATATATATATATTAAGCATCAGTTTCTCATCAGATAGGAAAATTTGCCTTCGTCAACATGGTCCCAAGTGAATCAGGGCATCCAAATCTTGGGCCTGAGTTTTGTCGGGTCAAGGCCCGCGAAAGAACTTAATTTGGCCCGTCGATGATGGTACCATATGGCATATATAGGAGGGTTGGTTCTTGATCGTGTGGGAAGAGAGGAGATCAAAGAGTAATATATACTTGCTGGTGTACAACAACAATGTTACATACTCTCATCCCATTAATTAGTTCAGTTGAGATCAACGAGATGGAGAAGGGTACATTACATCTCGGAGTTGCTGCACAACCCGAATGTGTAGGAGTTGCTCCACACTAGAGTGTACATGCAGCGAGCATACGCGAGACGAAATCCTCTTCCTCCAGAGTCTACATGCCTGACCATGCATGTGTAGGGCTGCACAGATTTGTTGGGTCAGGGCCCAAAAAAGCATTTTGGGTCAAGCAGCAAGTCACCACCGTGGATGTCAGCTTCTTGGGTAGTAAGTAGGAGGGCCGCGGTTCCTGTACATAATGTGATTTGAAACCGCATCCGAAGCCCATAGTGAATAGAGCCTGCCGACAGAAAATCTCATAGGGGCTCTTTGTTTACGGGTCAGGATAGGGAGAGTAACAAATCGATGTGAGAGAAAACTGTGGGTCTCATAATTTTCCCTCACACCCATTCCCCCTTAGCAGGGGTGAGGTGACTTATTCGCGTCTCACCATCGCGCCAATAAGCCACCCCACCCCGTAAACAAAGAGGCCCATACTCTATGGGTACAGTGGAATGCACATGTGTCGAAGGCTCAAATGATCAGGAGGTCGCTAAGACTGCATTTTTGGAAAGACTTGTGGGGAGGGATTATGACCTTAATTGAAATCTCCACCCTCTATAATTCCTTCCCAATTGGCCGATGCATGTTTTATCGAATTTTCAGAGAAGAAGATTGTGATCTTTACAAAGAGACAAGACAGAGAGAAAAAAAAGATGCCCTTTTAAAATCTCCAAAAACTATTAGAACCCAATTTCTTCTCTCTCTCTCTCTCTCTCTCTCTCTCTCTCTCTCTCTCTCTCTCTCTCTCGAGATTATGATAAGAATTCATGTAATCTCTAGAAAATGAGGTAAATCTCTGGTCTTCTACTGAATGGGAAATAAGAGAGCTAGGGAAACCAAAATTAAGTTTAGCACACTCGATATTGAGAGCATCAATTTTGAATTAGCCAGTCATCTCTTTAAAAAAATGAGGGTCTTCTAAATGTGAAGGAGAGAGGGAGGGGATACAATAAGATGACAACAGCCTCGCGCCCTTTCTTAAAATCATCGAACTATCTAACTCAAAATCTCAAGACATTAAATGGAGATAAAATTTTAATTATGTTTTTATTTTATTTTAACTCCCATTTGACCATATATATATGTGAGACCATTTCCAATTCCGACAAACAGCTAGTACACCTAGCCAACAGGGGAAGGCCCCAATATCCCCTTGGAACGAAATACAATTAAGATAGAAAACCGATGAGCTGTTTTTGGTGCCATCCAAGATGTTTTATCACACCAAATTAATTAATTAAGGTTGGCATGAGATCATGAGTCGACGGAGTCACCCCATGCATGCATGCCTGCATGCAGCCATGCAGGTGTGTTAACGGCCAGGCCAGGAAGTCGCCTTCCTTGGTGGCTATTTAAAAATGGCCGTGGCCACCAACTCAGCCTGCATGCATGGCTTCCCCGGCCACCTCCCCGTTGTGTGAACCCGGGCAGGAATTTCTCCTGCTCACCACCCTTTAAAGATTCTTGCTCTCTAACCTATGATAATTAAGATGGTACGTAGATGAGCCAAACCTGATAGGTATATATTTATCCAAAGTCAAAGTCATTATTCTATATGTATGCATGGGAAGTTAGAACTCCTGCCCAGGAAAAAAATGATTTCTTAAAATTATAATTTAATCATTAGTCATGTTTGATAACGGATTAAGTACGGATACAATAGGTTAATCGGAGTCGGGTGAGTTATTTCTTGTTTGATATTCTTTTTCTTAACCGAGATCGGATAGGATTAAAGTGGATTAACTCATTCATAGAAAATAGGTGGAATGAGTTAACCAACCCCAATTAAAATTAAGAGTCAGGTGGGTCGTCCCGAGTAGATCACCCGTGCTTAACCTATTCCGTTAACAAACTCACCTTAATAAGTTTAGATTAACTTTGACCTACGCAAAGCACAGACGGTTTCCATACGAAACGAACGATCCGAAACAATCTCCAAACCACAACAGAACCTCTCGAAGCCACTGGTATTTAATTGGGCCCGAGCCATTTCTACTCTTGGGCAACGTTAGAGTAACACCTATATATAATTTGAGAAATCTAAGTATAAATGTTTTTTCGGTCATCCGATCGATCGACGGATCATAAGTTAGAATATTAAAAGCTTCGATAGCTCTAAAAGACACAAGTTGAATAAAAACTTTCCCATGATTGATTAGATGTCACATCTGTTAAGCGTAGCGTGATGGCATTCCTCATACGATTTACATCTACGCAATGATGTGTCACTCTCAGGATGCTCGGCTCATTCGATCTCTTGCACATACTTGGCCATTTTTTGACGTACTCTCAACAGTCGTGAAAGCAATTAATCTGTACGCTGTCTGATGTATCCTGTGTCATCTGTCGTTCTTTTCCCACGAATACTCCCAAGTGAAGGTGTGACTTCCTCCCCATCCTGAACAACGCCAAAACGCGCGGGGTCGGAAAAAGAAGATGCCGCCGTCTGCATCTGCCAAGAGAACCAAATTAAGGGGGTGTTTGACTGGCGATTAAGATAGGGAGCGGATGAGAGAGAGAGAGAGGTGGGTCTCGTCTCTCCCTCACACACAACCCGTTAATTGAGGTCGGTTAGTGCACTCGACCCATATGGGTCGAATGCGCTACCCTCACCGATTAGCAAACATGCCCTAAAGAGACTAGACCACACCCATGCTACCATTCAGCTCAAGAAGCATAAGAAATTTGGAAACTCTGGCACAAGGGAAGCAAGATGATTAAATTAAGCCACTAAACAAGACAAAGCATCAAAATGGGATTGGATTGAGTACTGATCTATTAGAGGGGAGGCGCTTGATTTGGCTTGTGGGGGAGGGGGGATTCTAATTAATCATTGAAACCCTCATCCCCCTCCCCCGTAAATGTTCTCAAATGGGCCAATGTCACCATACATTTTTTTTTAAAAAAATGAAGAGATTATGGAAGGAGGAGAGAGACAAATAGAAAAAAAAATTGAAGACTTGAAAATCCCCAAACTTTTGTCTCTTTACCGGACCATGTAAAAGATCGCCCCATAGGTAGAACCAAATGCGCCCTAAATCTTGATCACTGAAACTCTCGTTAGTTAAAATTCAATGAAGTTTATCAAAAAGTAATCCTCACTAATCCCATGATATATGTATGTCAATGGAGTCGAACCTCATCAAACTTCAACCAATTTGAACTCTTTGGTCATCCATATCGGTCACTTAATCTGATCTCCGTCAAGGTAGTTCTAAACTATCTCGATTCACTTAATTGGAGCTCCAATATCAGAATAGTTCTACACACTCTGGAAGTGGGGAAAAATCAGGGGCATGTGTAATTACAAACAAGCTTAAGTTGTTACATACATTTTTTTTTCCCTCACCAAGGCCCCCAACAAAATGCTGCTGTCTCTGGTGAAGACACCACAGATACAACACTTTTCGAGAGCCCAACTGTACAACAGAGGAACACAATGCTCACGAACATGGAAGCTACAGAAACAAATCCACTTCCTCAATGCTCCTTCATGTCCCTCTCCAGAAACCAGATGCTGTCAAAAGTGCAGTTGCTGTGCATACTTCCATTCATGAGTAAAGTGGGGAAGCAGAAGGCCTAGGATAGGCCACTTTCCCATTCCCAGCCTCCCGGGGACCTTTCCTTCTGGACCTGTTCTGCTCAGCAGCACGGGAATTCCTAACTGCATCCTTTGCATCTTGGAGATCTTCTAATGCTGCCACAATCTCTGCCATGCTTGGCCTGAACTTGGCTTCTGTCGACAGGCACCGCAGCGCGAGAGCAGCAACCTTCTGGGCACCCACCATGGAGTACTGGCCCTCCAAGCGGGTGTCCAGCAAACGAAAGATTCTGCGCTTGCTGGTAAGGTAAGGCTTTGCCCAATCCACCAGAATGTGTTCTCCAGAAGGCCGGCTCTTATCCACAGCTCGGCGCCCCGAGAGCAGCTCTAGGAGGACGACTCCAAAGCTATATATGTCGCTTCTAGCAGTCAAATGACCTTCAATGATTCAAGGCAATGGATCAGAATCTGTGTGCAATCATAATTTTTAGGCAATTTAAGCTGGCTAGGACTCAGCGAAAAGTAGACCGTCAGACTGAATCATGCTACTGCATTCAAGCTCTCAATTACTATACAGTGATTATCAGAATCTCTGTGCAATTCCCCAGTTTATATGCATGTGAATACAGATATAAATGAGGTTATGTATGCAGTCCACCCAGATGGAACGTTGGTCAAGATCCAACCGTCCTGAATGGAAACCGATGGAACTATGCCCACCCAATTGTTAATCTTATGACTGATACCCTCAACATCCACATTTGAACAGCAATTATATGACATCTCAGCAGGAATCTAATGTCTGCTCCACTTGAAGATAGGGCCAGAGAGGCTATCCTCTAGCATGATAAAGAATCCCGACGATCACCAGAAGATATCTACCGCCCTCAGTCTACAAAGCTATAAACCGCATATTGTGAATGAATGTTGTTTTATTCAATAGCCTCGGATTCTTCAGCTTATTATGTCTGACCACATATATTATAAATCTCTCATGTGGCCACAGAAAAGATGACATCTTGCCACTCATAGATGAAGAACCAAGATGAGTCATCTAGATATGACAGATACATGAAAGAGAAACAACTGAGCACATGAACACGGCGACATCAACTGACCTGTTGCAAGATACTCGGGCGCAGCATATCCATACGTTCCCATGACTCTGGTCGACACATGGCTCTTGTCACCGCTGGGTCCATCTTTTGCCAGGCCAAAATCAGAGAGCTTGGAATTATAGTTCTGTATCAAGAACGTTCACAAGGGAGAGTTTGTGAGACACAAGCAACAGAAGACATCTCAATTCAAACACCAACAACCAGCGGATCGGAAATTAATATCCATCAATTTAGATGGGTTTCTGCTTACGGAATCAAGAAGCACATTTGAAGTCTTAAAGTCCCGGTATATAACTTTTGCACTGTGCAGGAATGCCAGGCCCTTTGCAGCTCCAAGAGCAACCTTCATCCTGAGGTTCCATGAGAGCGGCTGGAAGTATGAAGCCCCTGCAATAATGATGTTGGAGTTCAAACATCCATTCAGAAGAAACCAACCAAATTTATACACTACATTCAGTGTTTTTCTCCTGGAAACAAGTGCTCTGTACGTTAACAAATTAAGATGCGGATAGATGCCACAGAGTAGCTGAAAGCACATACTTCTGAAAAGATGGTTCTCTAAGCTCCCTCGGGGCATGAACTCATAGACCAGCAACCTCTGCTCATCTTCTATGCAGTACCCAATCAACTTAACGAGGTTTGGATGGTAAAACTGACCAAGGTAGTTTACTTCGGCCTGTGGATTTAAAGTTACTGCATGTCAGAGGAAACTAAGAAGCAGATCACCTTTGATTCCGCAGAAAGCAAGAGAAGCAAATCTCTGAAAACCCATAGCCGTGCTTCCCTCTACACTACCCAGCAGATCTATTTGATGAAACCAAAACGATTTTGGTTAGTAGAAAGATGGAGCACATTGTAGAATAAGAAGCACCAAAAACACTCACCAGCCACTCCTTGTGACCTTGATATCCTTCCTGGTTGAGCCTCTTCACAGCTATAACCAACCCGGTTCCGGGCTTCGCTGCAGTGAAGGAATGTTCATCAATCCATCCCTTGAACACAGAACCGAACCCACCTTCCCCCAGCACACTGTCAGGACGGAAGTTCCTGGTCGCGTTTTTGAGATCATTGAAAGTAAGACTCTTTAGATTTGTAGACTGAAGGATCTCCCCCTCGCTGCGAGGGGTGGGAGGAACAGAGAGGCCAGAGACCCTCCTGCTAGACTCGCTCGGGTCGTTTGCATCGCTGCTAACACACTTGGAATTCACACCTGTCCATCCAGAACAGCAAACCAATGCATCCATGAATCAAAAGATCGAAATTTTAGGACCCAGCAGCTCTGGGAAGACGGCCTCGTGCTCACCTGAAGCAGGGCTGCCGTGCAGGGGACTCTCCGCCTTGATCCTCGCAACAAAGCAGTTCCCCATGGAGCGAATCCCTCTAGCACCGCACGAACAAGGCACGGCAGAGCTCTTCCTCTCTGAAGATGAAGTTCCCCCCGGCTTCTACACCCCCGGCGACTCTCCTAGGTGCAGGGAGCGCAGCAGGAACTAAGCAGACTCGCGAGGGAAACCAACCGAATTGGCTAAAAAACGTTCCTTTTATCCTCCACAACAAGGCAAGGGTGGCGCCGACCTCGCCCAGCAAGACGAACGCTGTCCCAGGGCAGGAGAACCCCCACCTCTCCTACTCCCGCCACATCATTTTATGGAAGCAGACAGCCGGGGGGGGGGCGCCGGTGAGGTGGGCGCTTGCGTCGGTCTCGCGCGACACCAGGCGATGGACCACCGCCAAATCGGGTGGCGACTGGCAGATATGGATTGGGCAGGAAACGGGGAATGGATGGATGCGGGCAAAGGGGAGGAAAGGAGAAGGACAACTGAAGCTGAGCCACGGTTTTCCTTCCTCTCTCTTACGAGCTCTGCCCCTCTTTTAGACCTTCGCAAAGGTTTGACCTTGCAGCTGCGGTCCCACCCCGCCCCCACCCCCCTATATCTCTCTATCTCTTTCTCTGTGCACTGGTGTCGGAGGGCTTCGGAGGGTGGTGAGGGCGAGAGAGGGGCCGAGAGGGGGGTGGTGCTGGGGGGCATTAATGACGGGCAACGGTCCCCGGAGCTCCCACCGGCCACCACTGTGGAGTTCTCACTCCCCCCACCTTTGCCTCCTCCCGGGCCTTTTCATGCCGGCCCTTCCTTTTACCTTTTCTTCAGATTTGAACTTTATCGGACAAAAAAGGGCACAAGTGTTATTGTTGTCTTCCAATAAGATTCACTTAGTCGATGATTAGTACGGACTCGATTTATTTTAAATATAATAAAAAATAATTTAATTTATATATATTTAGATTTAATTTTAAAAAAATTAAAATTATCTTAAGTTAAGTCAACTCATCTAGATTCGACTCAAATTTATAGAGGCGAAAAAATAGTTCTTAGTCCTCGTATCACACTTTTAAAATTTGTTTGTTGGGAAAAGATCGCCCGATCACCCGTGGAAGCCTGCAAATACCAGGGAAACGACGTCAGAAGGAGTCCCGAGCGTTACCCTAGGGGACAACCCTTCGATACTCATAATCTTAGAGGATGGAGATTAAGGAGGAACAGAGAGGAGAGAGAGAGAGAGAGTCGAAAGGCGATCGAGGAAGTCTGGAGGGGTAGTCGAACTTCCGCAGAAGTGCTCGCCGTATCCAGTGAGCGCTCGGAGAGTGCTTGCTAGGCGGTAAGGGCGCTCGAAAGGTGACAGGAGCTCTACTTTGTGGAATCCGCTCTCGAGGCTTCGTGGGTCAGAGTCCCTCTTGCCGTGTCTGTAGGTTCATTCCAATGTGTCCCTCTTGTTCGTGGACGAAGGTCTATTTATAGGGGTTGTCTCGCGGTGAGGGCCTATCCCTTAGCAGGGAAGGGCGCGAGTAGTGGGATAACGTCTTTCCGTGATCGTGGGAGTTTCCCGTTTAGGGTCCGTTCCTCCGGAGTCGGGCGACTCTCGTGCGAGTCTTACGGCGCCTGTAAGGCGTGCTCACCTTTAGTGGAGTTTTGGCCGACGTCGTAGGGGGTAACGTTCGATTGTGGGAGGGTCGTCTGACGTCCGTTGCGCCTGAGTTGATACCCTTTGTGAGCTGACGAATCTGAGGATTGACCACCCTGGGCCGTCCGTTGTGGGCCGTGGTTGTCAGGGGCCCATTGTGCGCATTGTAAATCTCTGGCCGAAGCGGGCCTGGCGTAATGGGCCTTTCATGGGTCATATCGATTTTACCCTCCTCACATTACAATACAACTGCCTTGATGCGAGTTATAGAGATACAACAAACCATATTTTAAATACTAGTGTCATATCTGACCTTATTATTTTGATATGAAAACTTTTTTGCTCAAATTTGAGATATTTTCATCTTGTTTTGATTATATAGATAAATATTTCAAATGCGGATTCTCATGTTTTTTTGGTTGAAGTATTAATTTTGATATATAATGTGAGAGGGACGTGAACCCTTAGGCCCACTTTGATAACTAGTAGGGTAAAGGGAATAATTTAACTGTGGGTGACGTGACCGACTGTAACCTTGTTCTGCTTCGATAGCGTCATTTGGGGCTACAGTAATTGACTCCGGGCATGAGGGGGAGAATCCCGCCAAAGATGATGTACGGTGGCCCTGGGAGTAAAGGAAATCATCGCCGGTTGATGTCGGGATGTCATCAGAGCCGGACGTACAACCCAGGCCCGTCACTGATGCCGAACGTCGCCACCTCCTCTCCTCTACCACTGTTGTCTCAAATAGGTCATTGCTGGACACGGAGAAGAAGCTTGATCAGTATGTATGACGGCCCTAGATGATGACGAAACAGCTGTCGGACGATGCAAGCATTGTTTAAAAGGTCTTGAGGCAGTTGAGGCATTTTTATAAGCCTCATAAGGCGTAAACCTTAAGGTACAACGAGACGTAAGTCTTAATAGACTAAAAAAATAATCTTAAAATTATCAAAAAAGTTAAAAATAATCTTGATTTTCATGTGTTAATGCTATATCAACTCAATGATCAATTCATGTTATTTCAAAAGTACTAAATTATGAACCAGCTGTCTAGCGTAGTTGGATCGTCACCCTTCCCCATATGGAGGAGGGCCCGAGTTCGAACCTGGTTATCCTCTCCCTGTTAAAAAAAGTACATACTGATAAAATAAAGTACTAAATTATGTTTTAAGAATAATAAAAAAATGATGCACAAGTCTGAAGTAAATGTCTTGAGACAGTGAAGACGGTGAGACGTACCACCTCAATCAAAAAAAGGTGTAAGTCTCAAGTAAAAGGCATGAGACGCATGCCTCAAGGCGCTTTTCTATTGTCTCACCTTGAGGCTTAAGCCTTAGTGCCTTGAGACGCTATCTTTTTAAATAATGGATCTAGGAGATGCCGCCAAACATGTCTGTGAACGTGTCACATAGACATTTAAAAAGAAAAGGAAATTAAAAAAAATTCTTTTGGAAAGTTTAAGATAAGATGGATATGCTAAATATGTGGGAAATAAGAAAAGGGAGCATGTTGTGCTCTAAGGAGGGTGATCGCCAGAGGAGTTACCTCAAAAATATAAAGGATGATCGCATGTACCTTGTAAGAAAGCGGGTGAGATTATGAGTCCTTCCTTCCTCCTTCTATCGGCCGGCCGATGAAGGGAGTTCTTACTTTGATTACCCTTGCAAAACAAGCAAAAACAAGCAAATATGTGGATTAGCCAAAGTGTGTGTAATATCAATGCTCTAATAAAATAGAATTATGCAACACGGGCATGAACACACCTTGTGTGTTTTTGTTTAAAACCCCTAAGAGGAGTAAAAAGGGTGGAGATATGCTATGATGCAAGGCACGTAATATGATATGGATATCTCTAGCAAAATAGCTAGAGAGAAGGATGTGTGTGATGATATGTCTAGCAAATAAACTAAAAGAAGAACCAGGTGTCATGCTGCTGTTGTGGGCAGCAGTAAAGGAAGAGGAAAAGAGAGCTCCCGCCACAGTAAGAAGGAGCGCAAGAAGAAGACTACCGCCGCCGCCTGGAGAAGAACCTGCAAATTGTTAATAGAAAAAGAAGGAAAAAATTCTCCTCTCTCTCTATTTGTGAAAGCCCTCTGTGTGTTCTCTGTGTGTAAAGGCTCTCCGTGCAGCGGTGTTAACTCTCGCACGCGTAGGAAGCCATGGGTATTTATAGGGCCAAAGATCCTTATTCCAATGGGATTAAAACAAGGATAGACATCATCCAACAAAGATCTCCCTCCCCTAATCGAATATGATGTTAAAACAAGGAAGAATTATTCCCGGGAAGGTAGCAGGCGAAACGGAGATGGAAGTTGAAATGACGACATGGAGGGGGTCGGTATTTGAAATGACGATAGCCACACAGTCATTCATTCCTGGTTTTAATTATAGAAATAAATGACTTTCCATATTCAAAAATGAGAAATGATGCCTTCGTGAAATGGCGTTACTTAATCAGCGCCCCATAAGCTGACGTCAATTCTTTGAATTTTATTTTGATTGGGATTCGTAAAAACCAGGAAATAACGCCTTCGTGAACGGTCGTTTATAAATTAAACCACGACACCCCTCCAGTCGTCAATTAAATAACACCCTTCCTCCAGGCGCTAATTACAACCATCATGAAAAATATCAAATAAATTAGAAAAACCTCATATTAAGCCAGTATCGAAGTCCACTTTGGGGCATCATGTGATGACCTGAAACTTACTCATCATAGCATCGATTTTAGCGTGTCTACAACTGCCCCGCCTTAGCGTCTGCTTTGCAAGGAGTGAGACGGAATAAAGCGAAAGTGCAACAAGCAGAATGAAGTAGGAACGGACTGAAAAGTATATGCCAAGGTGTGATGTGACACGCCTCCGACACTAAGCGTTGGAAAGCTTTCCATGATTCTGAATTAAACAACCTCGATGATTACAAGAAAGCAACGATTAGCTAGATGAAAGAACTAAACTAATGAGATGAAATCTGCGTGCGGGCACGGAAGGAAAAATACCATTGGAGAGCGGTTACCAGCCAATGTGGACGTGCTACAACCAAGGTGAGTTTGTAGAAAAATAAATTGAAGTGAGATAAGGAACCCAACGAACGAATGCTTTCAAGGAACCAGCCTGAGCGGCTTCAAGGAGAATATAGTACTTAATTTGGAATGGAATATTTCATGTCAACTCAAATTAAGAGCAAGCGGCCTTCATTACTATCTTAACATGAGAATTTTCATCATTAAAGCTCAAAGTCCTACATGATGCATGCTGGGCTAAAAGAAAAATTAAAACAAACTAAAAAATAGAAAATAATCTAGGATAATATTGCTAAACTATCCATACTTGGTCAGGAATCCAGATCTCTGAGCTGACACTAAGTCGAAGCCTATTTATCCACGCATCAACTCAGAAAAGTGGAACCGTCGTCCCAAACCTTAGATGACCTAACGGCCTATCCGTGTGATCAAGACTCCTCTGGAACTATCACTATTTTTGATGAAGGAGAACTCAAATTCCAGGTTCATCAGAACCACAAGGTCCTCGATATGCTATAATAGAGTAGGTACTATAGTAAAAATACATACAGGAAGAGAATACAAAGGAGGAATGGTGTTACCAGACCCGAGTGCCTCTCGAGACCTACACAACCTGTCCTTTTCTGCGCTCAAAGATCATTAGCTCAACAAAATTCATAATATGATCAATTCATCAAGATATAAGTGCATAAGTTCACCAAATAACTCATAAATCCATGAAACAATTCCATAAATATATAGCTGAAGAAATGATGACTCCACATAGGGGCGCTATACGAATGAATGACGACGTCCACGGAGTCGCCAATTACTTTCAATGTTTTATTTGGAATCGGACTGCAAATGACGCCTACATGAAAGGGCGTTAAATAAATTACGACACTCCCAATGTCGCGATTCAATGAAATGACGCCAATAGAATCGCCGTCAATTAACTGCAAGTCCCGTCGGCCCACTCCCTGTTCAGAAACGAAACTCCAGAGACTTATTCCCTCTCAAACTCAAACTGCGCTGTTCAAACAACTGCCAAAGCTTCGAAAGGTTATAAAAAGGTGCGTCCTCTGCTGTTAAAACCCATCAAACCGAGAGCGAACTGCAGAGGCTTTTAACAGAGCTGCGAAAGAACCAAGAACAACAGCTTTTGTTCTAAAGAGAAGAAGATGGATAGGATAATGATGCAAAGACCTTTGAAGAAACCTAAGATTGGTTTTCCTAGGATTTCAGATATTGCAGGCCATATCAATGGGAGGATTGCCATGGGTCAAGTAAGTATTGAAATTTGAATTGAACTTCTAAACTCCCCCTTTCTTCTCTAAAATTCTGATCACACTCTTCCTCTTTCCCTTTTTTTTTCATTTCTTTCATTTTCAGGACTACCCAAACATTTCGGGGGCAAGGAGATATACCAAGAACAAGTGGCTTCCCCTCCTTCTCTCTAAGTTCTCCTTAGACATGAGAACCTATCTCTCTAGATGGCACCTTCTAAGATTAGTGACCCATACAAAGCACTATGACAATGTACACTTAGATTGGGCTACCATAGGAGCTCTCATAGAAATTTGGCACCCTTCCACTCATACTTTCCTATTCTCTACCTTTGAAGCCACCATACTCTTGGAAGAAGTGGAGATGCTCCTAGGCTTAAAAAGGATGAAGCAAGGAGATGAAGAGAAGATGGCCACTATGACGAGGAGCATAAGTGCTCATGAGATGCTATCGAGCCTCATCCTAAGCTCCAACATGGTTAACCAAATCAAGGCCACAAAAGGCATCAATCTCATGAAGCTTACAGCATGGGTCTACAAAAGGATGGATCAAGCCAATGGGGACGAATTGGAGAAGGTAATGAAGGCGTTTGTAATATGCTTGGCGGGAGCACTTCTTTTCCCTTCTTTAAAAGATTTTTTAGAGGAAGCTCAATTAAGTGCTATTGCTAGCATTTGGGAGGGAGAGAGAATAGGACCGGCGGTGCTAGCCTATCTCTATAGTGGGCTCACCTCGACGGCTATGGGAAGGCCCCTATATGGGTCCATGCTCTTGCTTTCTAGTTGGGTAGATCTCCAACTAAAATTTGACCCATGTGAGGAAGCCCAACAAGCATCTAGGATCTTTTCCAAAAGCCCACTCCACTACATGACGGGCTCACTCGGGTTATGTGAGAGAGTGATGAACCGGGTACCAAAGGTGAAGAAGAGAGTGGAATGGAGAGAGCACCTAAAAGTGATGCCTAAGAACCTCTTCACATATGCACCGGGGTTCCTGAAGACTCAAGATATCCGCACAAGATTCTCATCAGGAGTGGAACTTCGTCTAGTGGGCGCCACCGAGCTAGTCCTCTACAATGCTCACCGGTGTCTACCCATGGAGAGAGTTGAAGAAGACAAAGAGCAATGGAAGACTTATGTAATAGCTCTTAGGGGATTGAGACCCAAAGTGGCTCATTGATATAATGATGCTTTTCTTTAAAGAAATAAAGGATTTTTCCTTAATTGAGCCAAAAAAACATTGTAGAATGATCAAATCTTCCAAATTCATGCAATTCTGTCAGTTTTTGTCTTTCTGTACTGAGCCGCGACTTCCATCACGCCGTCAATTCTTCAAACAACACCTCCAACCACGTCGTCAATCGTTTTGATCAATTTCCTTAAAATATTAAATGAGCCACGATTGACGCCTTCTCACACTAACGTTGATTAATTGACGCCCCAACAAAAGGCGTTGATTCGCTTTAACTTTTTTTCAAATATTCTATTAATTTTCCAAAATGACGCCTCAACACACGTCGTGCCTTAACGAACTGACGCCTTCGCGCGTTGTCGTCAATTATAAATGGTAATCATTACTTACATCGCATCAATCAGATTCTCCCATTAATGCTCTGACAAGAGTTCAGATTCTCATGCAAAATTAAATGACGACGCTCATGATGTCGTCAAATCGCGGAATGACGCCTTTATCCAAGCCCTTAATTAAACAAGTGTCGACACTTCTTAGGACGTCAATTCTTTTCGAACATAATCGCCCTACTTTCCCTCTTTTCTTTTGCTTCCTTTGTTTACACCCTTTCTTCTTCCATTCTCCCTCTGCTACGAACCCTAACCGCAGCCCTCCTTCTTCCATTTCCTGTATTCTCATCTCCCTCTATCTCTACTCTCATGGCTGGCCCTAACAAACATCAAAGGGTCATGGCCCCTGACGTCGTTGACCTAGGCGATGACCAACTTGTCGGGGAGGAAGTTCCTCCACGGCGGCCGGAGAAGCTCCACCGGCAGAGCACGTTGGAGACGAAAAAGAAGCTGCCGAAGAAGAAGGAGGAGAAGGACAAGGAGAAGAGAATGACGGAGAAGATGGAGATGAAGAAGACGAAGAAGGTGAAGATGAAGAAGAGGATGACGAAGACGAAGATGAAGAAGACGAAGAGGAAGAAGAAGAAGCACCGACGGTAGTTCCCCGTCCTCGTCAACCACTTCGAGGAGATCTAATGGTGCCGAAGCGAAGCAAGGTAGGTCCTCTACCCTAGCCCTTGTCCATTTTTTTCATTCATTTCTATTTTTATTAAATTTCATAACCCTCGGTGAAGGAAAAATGATGAACTAGTAAACCAGAGAAATGACGCCCCTGGGGGTGTCGTTAATTCAAATAACGACCCAAGGTCGGTCGTCAATTCAAATTTATTGATTTTCTAAAAATAGATAATTCATGAAATAACGTCCTGACCCATGTCGTTATTTTAAAACCACCATGTTTGTTTATCATTTGCTGTCATTTTCCTGTCATTTCTTTTATTTTGGTATATCTATTCAAAACACTTCAGAAAACAACGCCCCCCACAGGGACGTCAATTTAACAAACAGCGGCCACTACGGTGGTCGTCAATTGAAAATTTTCATAATCATAATTTTTGGGACATAAAAAACTTCCAAAATAGCGCCTCCCACAAGGGCGTCATTTCAACAAATAACGACCAAGGGTTGGCCGTCAATTCATTTTATTCATATAATAACCAGAAACGCCTTCTGAAATAGCGCCCCCCACAAGGGTGTCAAATCAACAAATAACGACCATAGGTTGGTCGTCAATTCAGATAGTGAAGATACTTAAACATCAAATAAATTTCCCTCTAGCACATATGAAAATTTATGTCAAAAATGTTCTTTTTGTTTCGCAGGGATTGATGAGGACTCGGATCTCATGGGTCCAAGTTCGGGCAGCTTACTATGGATTACCAGATTTTCAGAGAGCTAGGATAGAGGCCATGGGGTTTGGACCCTTCTTTAGCATAGAGCCCATCCGCCCCGACCTTCCCTTGATCCAGGTTCTTAGAGAGAGATGGGATAGGACTAGCCGGGTATTTCTGATGCCGTGGGGACATATGGTACCGAGTCTGGAGGACATCGCCCGGATCACTGGGTTGAGAGTAGATGGGGAGGCAGTCAGCGGAGTGACCCTTCCAGATTACGGGGAGTTAGCCCGGAGGTTGCTAGGGCTGGAGACAATAGTCGAGACCCCTAGAGAGTGTAGGACCATCTACCGCACTGACCTGACCATAGCTATGGGGTTAGGAGACTCTAGGCAGACATCGAGGGAGTCCCTGGAGCAGTTTTCGCAGAGGTTGATAGGGAGAGCCCAGGCTGCCTACTGCCAGGACCCGACTCAGAGGCATAGAGTGGACCGAGACTTGAGGCGATTTCTATTCCTGATGCTTGGGAGGCTATTATTGAGCACGAAGGGAGACATCATCAACTGTAAATTTTTGGGTATTCTTGAGGACCTGGAGAGCGTTGGCAGATACGCGTGGGGAGCTGCCCTGCTGGTGCACCTGATGGCCGACCTGTCCACAGGGACAGGTCGAGAGACGATTGTTGGTGGCTTCTCACCTTTTCTTCAGGTATGCATTTCCCTTTTTAGCTTATGAATAAGGTTATGCACATGAATGTTTATTAATGCATGGATGGATGCAGGTGTGGAGCCACTTAAACATATGCCTATGGGCCATGCCGATCCCCGACCCGGAGAGGAGGGGTCGTTCCCGCTAGCATGGCGCTGGTTGCCCTTGATGACTGGAGCGCCACACGCCTACGAGTTGTGTGTTCTTCGGCGGGAGTTCCGCGACTACCCCGCCTCACTGGTACGCATGTTAAACATGATGCAATTTCTTTTATTTCCTACTTCATGAAATATGATGACATGATATGCATATGAATGATATATGATGACATGATGTGAATGCAGGTGGTTTGGAGACCCTACGAGGGGATGACAGATGAGGGCCAGCCCTGGGTCGTGTTGGGCCGACCTCGTTTTGGGCATGAGCTTTGGGTTCATTGCCTGAACGAGATCGAGCCGTTACGACTCAGACAGGTGATGAGGACTCCCGGCCTACACCAGGAGTGGGTCGAGGTTGGAGAGCCCCGCGGGATAGGGAAGAAGACCCGAGGGCGCACAAAGGCGACCGATTGGAGGATCCGGTTCCCAGACCAGTACGCCGACATGCAGCGCGGAGGGACACGAGTCACATCCCAAGCGGCAGACAGTTCAGAGTACCTCCGATGCTACTGGGAGGTTTACGCCGGCCGACCCCAGATGAGGCTCACAGGGGTACGTATGAATGCATTTTCTCTTTTTTTTCTTTTTTTTGTAAATGATATATGTCTATTATGCAACTAATATGTGATAAATGTAGGATGCACGGGATGTAGCAGCGATGGACATGCAGGTCCACCTCCACAGCCTGGAGGCCCAGCTGGCAGCCACACGGGCCGACCTTGAGACCTTGGTGAGTGCAATTATCTATATGCAAGTGATTTCCTGAATTATTTGTAACACCCGAATCCGCTCGGAACCTAAAAATAACTAAGCATTTTACTTCTGGAACCCATATAAATTTCAGATTCTCTAAATCAAATCCCAACGTCTTGAACTATATAGAAAATACGGGTTTAACAAATGTTAGTATGCAAATTAAATAGATATCTTCTTTTATTAATACGTAACTCCTCATAGGAATGTCAGAATAAGGTCAATATTAGGTCTATTGGAAGGAGAATTCAGAGATCTACAAGTTTCATGTTGAGCATATTTTCAAATTTTGACGTTTGGTAGGTCAAAAATAAGATAGAGCAAAATAATTCCTTGAAACCATGTTATTGTTAACTTTTTAGGGGTTTCTATATAAAAATCTAACCAAAATTAAAACAAAAAAAACAAAAGCCCAAACCCCATGTAACCCCTCCTCCAAAATATCTTTCCCCCCTCCCCCACTTAACCCTTCCCCCTAATCCCCCCTCCCCCACTTAATACCTTCCCACATAACCCCTCCCCCTCCCTCTTATCTCCTCCTCCCCTCCCCCTATATATACCCCCCTCTCCCCCTCTTTTTCTCCCACTCCAACACCTCTCTCCCCCCATCTCCCTTTCTCGTTCCCCCCCTCTCTCTCTCTCACTCTCTCTCTCATCTCTCTCTTTCTATTTTATTTATTTCTTCTTTTCTATTCTCTTTCTCCTCTCTCTAATCTCTCTACTCTCTCTCTTTTTACTCTCTCTACTTTCTCTTTACCTTCTCTCTACTTTCTCTCTCTACTCTCTCTACTTTCTCTCGTTAATCTCTCTTCTACTTTCTTTCTCTACTCTCTCTTTACTTTCTCTCTCTATTTTCTCTCTCTACTTTCTCTCTTTAATCTCTCTTCTACTTTCTTTCTCTACACTCTCTTTACTTTCTCTCACTAGTTTCTCTCTCATCTCTCTTCCCACTCTCATTCTCTTATTGATAAACAGAGAAGATAATATAGCATCAGAATAATATAAATATTTGATAAAAACTTGGACGGAGGATTTGAAACATATTTGGACAATTTCACCCTTCTTTACGTATCTGAGATGGGACAATTATCTTTTCCTACGCAAGGACTTTTACGGGAGCTCGGGTGAGATACTAAATTCAATTCGGAAGTCCATTCTAAAGGTAGGCATGATAAACTGAGTGCATGTTATTTGTTATTTACATTTCTTTGATTTGATTTTGTTTGAAATGTAATTTAAGTCATTGATTTATTTAACCCAATGATCTATGTTTAGAATCAGTTATTTATTTAGTTATCATTCTATAAAAATATTATTTTCTCTCTAATCTCTCTTTAATTTCTCTCTAATCTCTTTCTACTTTCTCCCTCTACTTTCTCTCTCTACTCTCTCTACTCTAATCTCTTCGAATGTTATATATATTTAGTTAATAATATTAAAATACGATCCAGTTATTTTGTAAAGTTCAATGGCAAGTTTTAAGTATTGAGACGACTATGTAGTAAGCATCATAATAAGAATAAAATTTTGATTAAGCATATGAACTGTGTCACTTTAAGGAGGTGTAGGGCGACAAACCGTAGTTAACTTCTGCTACGGGATTATGCCCATTTCTGAGGACAAACGGACTTTTGAAAAATCTGGAATCCAGAATAAGAAAATTATCTGGGGAATGGTGGAGTATTAACTCCCGATCCTGCGTGGTTGATCAAGGCCGACATGCTCCAGCGTTTAGACCATTTATCTTTATGTCGACGTATGGATGCCTAAGTATGTGTTTGCTACTACTTTTAGTGACGGGATGCCTGTCCAATATATGCTGCCAAATAATATGAAGTTCAGATTTGATATATGACTATGATATGATCTGAAAATAAATTCATCTGTATAAGCTCTGATTTAGCTAAGATATGTACTATGTCATTTGTATATAAGGCAGATAAGATTTGTTATACGCATTTGCTTATAAATATGAAAATTATTTTGCTCTATTATATGTCCTTTGCATTCATAGTATATGTACAATCTAGTGAAATTGTGATTAGCTTTATATATATCATGGATTTGCATAGTTTAGTATATGATAAGCATGTGATTGGTTTTAATGCCTACTGAGTCTTTGGACTCATATCTGTTGCCTAATCATTTCAAGAAACTGACAAGTGAGTACCTCGACTTCGACGAGCAGTAGGTCGGAGGGTGATCTCGGACGTAATTTGAATTTCTTCTGCGTAGAATAAGTGGATTTGATTTTCTTTTAAATAATGAATGTAAATATGACTTTTGGGTAGAAATATATAGTACTCTGTATACGATGTAAATTATGAGTGTTTATCTTATGGAAATGGTATGATTTTATCTTTTGGAATATGTGATGGTTTGGCCTTTAGTGTCTTGCAAATATCTCAGGCACAACAATTTCGTACATCCGCTGTGACGTCCCCAGACACGATACGGGATCACGGGAAGGGGGCGCCAAAGAGAGTGGTATCAGAGCAAAGTTGTGAGACTTGAAATTATTTGCAGCCATCTGAATTTATATACCATACCACAAGATCGTAGGAATTTATTTTTGAATTTGATGTCAAACCTAGAATCATATTAATTCAGATTAGTTCTCCCTCGCAGGAGATGACAGAGAGTGATAAGGTTGAGGTTAATACTTCTCCCGAGGAGTCTGCGCCCTCAAATGGAACATCACGAGGGGTTTTCGGAGAAATAATTCATGACGAGCTTGCTCCCGGTGGGCAAGGTGCGTTACCTATTCAGGGTGTGCCAGATTTAGGAGGGTTCACACAAACTTTTCAAGAGTTAGTGCAGACTATGCAGTTACATGCCCAAACTCAAGCAATGATGCAAGCCCAATTACAAACTTGTACGCAAGAACAACCGAATAGGGCAGCAGGCGCTACCTTGATGGAGAAATTCAGACATATGAGTCCTCCTTCTTTTAAGGGGGAGAGTCACCCGGAGATTGTGGAAAACCGGGTGAGAGAGATTGAGAAGATTTTCATGGCCATTAGATGTGTAGAGCAGGATAAGATGATATTAGCTACATTTATGTTGAAGGACCGTGCGGACGAGTGGTGGAGGTCTGCACTTAGAACCACTTTTAGAGATTGAGAGATTGAGATTGGCTGGAACGAATTTCTTGATGTCTTCCATGCAAAATTTCTCCCTTAGCATGTGAAGGACAAGAAAGAAGTTGAATTTTAAAACCTGACTCAAGGAGGTATGTCAGTTGCCGATTATGAAGCAAAATTTACTAAATTGGAAAAGTATGCCCCTCATATTTGTTCAGATGAGCTTAGAAGGGTGAAGAAATTTGTTAGAGGTTTGAGAAGTAACATTAGAAGTAGAGTTGC
This sequence comes from Amorphophallus konjac, assembly GCA_022559845.1. Lineage (NCBI taxonomy): Eukaryota > Viridiplantae > Streptophyta > Magnoliopsida > Alismatales > Araceae > Amorphophallus > Amorphophallus konjac. The sequence continues at coordinate 438,916,881 of CM040126.1, forward strand.
AATCCTTGAGCCTCAGACTATGACAGCAGCTTTGAGGACTACTTTTATTGCAGAAACTGAATATGAGGAATTCTTAGTAGAAAGATAAAGGGATAATGCAAAAGGGGGTAATCTTGGTTCAATTGTGAGGAAAGATAAGAAGCCGAAGATGGCTTTTCTAGAGAGAGTTCAACCAGTTAAGAGAGATAATATGCCAGCTTGTCAATAGTGCGGGATGCAGCATAGAGGTAATGAATGTTGGCGGACTGCAGGTAAATATTTTTCATGTGGTCAGACAGGGCATATGATAAGGGATTGTCCCAAAAGGCCAAGGCAAGATCATCAACCACAACAGCAGCGGAGAGTTCAAGCCAGAGTATATGCACTAACAAGGGAAGACACTCGAGATGCCAATGCAGTAGCTGAAGGTATTCTTCTTATCGATGATATGCATGCAAAAGTTTTATTTGATCTCGGTGCTACGCATTCCTTTATTTCCATGAGATTTACTGGATTAATGAAAGATAAATAAATTTTGAAAACTGATGAAATGTCCATTAACATACCAACTGGCGAGGTAGCTAGAACGACTTCTATTATTCCTAGCATTGATGTGATGATTCAGGGGAGGATTATGCCCGCATGTGTGTATCTGCTAGAAATGACTGATTTTGATGTCATCTTGGGAATGGATTGGTTAGATACAAATTTTGCCCTTCTAGATTGTCATAGAAAGAAAGTACTTTTTTAAAAACCTGGGGAGTAGACATTTCACTGTCAATGTCCAAGGCATCGTTCTAGTAAAGCACTAATTTTAGCACTTAAGGCTTTGAAATTGCTTAGAAGTGGATGTCAAGGTTATTTGGCTAGCGTAGTGGCTATTCCTTCTAATGAAAATAAGAAAATCCCCTCAGATATTGATGTTGTTAGAGAATTTCCAGATGTATTTCACGATGAACTTCCGGGTTTGCCACCACACCGAGAGGTGGAGTTCACTATTGAACTCTCACCGGATACTTTACCCATTTCCATCCCTCCCTACAGAATGGCACCAGCCGAATTGGCAGAATTGAAGAAACAATTGCAAGAACTACTAGATAAGGGGTTTATTCGACCGAGTGTATCCCCTTGGGGTGCACCTGTTCTATTTGTTATAAAGAAAGATGGGTCACTTAGACTATGCATTGACTATAGGATGTTGAATCAAGTGACCATTAAGAATAAGTACCCTTTGCCAAGAATTGATGATTTATTTGATCAGCTGCGAGCTGCGATAGTATTTTCAAAGATTGATCTCAGATCTGGATACCACCAATTAAGGATAAGGGAAGAAGATATTTCAAAAACTGCTTTCAGAACACGATGTGGGCATTATGAATTTTTGGTTATGCCATTTGGGTTAACTAATGCACCAGCATCATTTATGGATTTGATGAACAGAGTTTTTCAACAATATCTGGATACATTTGTAGTGGTGTTTATTGACGATATGTTGATATATTCTTCTACTGTTGAAACTCATCAAGAACATTTAAGAATTATGTTGGAAACATTAAGAAGTCATCAACTGTATGCAAAATTTAGTAAATGTGAATTTTGGCTGGATAAGGTGCAATTTCTAGGGCATATCATTTCTGGAGATGAAGTGTATGTCGATCCGGCTAAGGTTGAGACAGTTTTACATTGGGAAAGGCCAAAGAATGCTAGTGAGATTAGGAGCTTTTTGGGTCTCGTATGTTACTATCGCAGGTTTATTGAAGGTTTTTCTTCTATTGCCGCTCTTATGACCAAATTGACTAGGAAAGGAGTTCCTTTTGAATGGTCAGATAAATGTGAAATGAGTTTTCAAGAATTAAAAACAAGGTTAACTACAGCCCCAGTGCTTACTTTACCTTGTGGGTCAGGAGGATTTGTGATATATACAGATGCCTCTAGAAAAGGACTAGGATGTGTCCTAATACAGAATGGCAAAGTAGTAGATTATGCATCCAGACAGTTAAAGAATCATGAGATGAATTATCCAACACATGATTTGGAGTTGACGGCAGTGGTACATGCTTTGAAAATTTGGCGACATTATTTGTATGGTGAGCAGTTTGAAGTTTTTACAGACCATCAGAGTTTAAAATATATTTTCTCTCAGAAAGAGTTAAATTTAAGGCAAAGACGGTGGATTGAATTTTTGAAGGATTATGATTTCACATTGAATTATCACCCAGGAAAAGTAAATGTGGTAGCAGATGCACTCAGTAGGAAGAGATTAATAGCGATCCAGTTACGCCAAATTTGGAAAATGACTTCTGATGTAGTGGAGTATTCTCCGATATGCAACAGGAAAAACTTATTTTTGGCCCAACTAACTATTCAGTCTGCAATGGTTGAACGAATTGTGCAAGTACAACTAAATGATCAACAGTTACAAAAATTGATTGGCACACCGAGAATTACTCAAAGTGCAGATGGAGCAATCAGATTTCAGGGAAGATTATGTGTACCTCGGAATGAGGAAATAAAGAAAGATTTATTGACTGAAGCACATAAATCACAATATTCTATTCACCCAGGCAGTACAAAAATGTACAAAAATATGAAAAGATAGTTTTGGTGGATTGGCATGAAGAAAGATATAACAGACTTTGTTAGCAAGTGTCTTACTTGTCAACAAGTAAAAGCGGAGCATCAAAGACCAGCAGGACCATTACAGTTGATGGAAATTCCACAGTGGAAATGGGAGCATATCACTATGGATTTTGTGATGGGATTACCAATGACTAGGAGAAAACATGATTCTATTTGGATAATTGTTGACAGACTTACGAAGTCAGCTCATTTTCTGGCAATCACAAAGACACAATCGTTAGAGGATTTAGCCCATTTGTATATCAGAGAAATTGTGAGACTTCATGGTGTGCCTGTGTCTATTATTTCAGATAGGGATGCAAGCTTTACAGCAAAATTTTAGAGGAGTTTACAGAAAGCACTGGGCACACAATTGAAATTTTAGTTCAACTTTTCACCCTCAAATAGATGGACAATCAGATAGAACCATTCAAACACTAGAAGATATGTCACGCCCCGAGCCTTTATTACAGTGGAAGACTAACTCGGGGAGCGCGAACAGCCGGCATGGTAAGCCTCTTGCGAGCAAGAACGATCAGAGCGCGAGACAATCACACACATAAATGCAATTACACAGTATTTAATCAAACTCCAACTTTATTTCATAAATGATCAAAGTATTCTTTTACAATAACCTTTTTATCATTCTACTAGACTCAAGAAAATAGGGAAATTACATAGACTCGATCTAAACAATTAAAACTTCCTAAGTCTTCACTCATTCTTTAATCACTCTCGGATCCGCTACTTGAACATTCCGAATCCGAACCCGATTCACTATCGTTTCCTGAAAAAGATTGGAAATAGGTAATGAGCACACTTGCCCAGTAGGTATCTTCGCATCAACATGAAGGTACTATTAAAGTAATTAACAATTTAGCTCTAAAGAAGTAAGGCAAAATCATGCGAATGTGAATATCATGCGATTAAATCAAAGTAACATGATAATCATGTAAGATAGAGTGAACAAGAATGAACTAGCAAAATGTAACAAGAACATGATATTTGGCCTTTCATGAACAAGAATGTAACGAGAATGCACTTTCACTTTCACTTTCATAACCATAAAGGTTACGCACGAGAATGTCAATCATGTAGCAGTTCACTAGATTTTCACGAGTGCTCATGAATTTCACTTATTTATAAAGAAAGTACTCCCAACGCAATGCGACGCCAGTAGCATCATACCCCATGGTTTATAAAATAGTATGTTTCCGGCAATCAGTCGAGGGGACTAGCATAGAGTCCTTGGACACAATCAGCACCCGAACTGCATCTTCACGTATAAATCAAGTTACTTCCATGAGTATAACAATAAAGTATGGCCAAGAATGTAATAAGTTCAATAACTCATGATAACAAAAATCAATGAATGAATGCTTCAATTTAGAGTATGAGAGATCAAGAAAAAGACTTAAACAATGTCATGCTCACGGAAATAAATCGACAACCTAACGGTACATTCTTTTCTCTTTCCAATCATTATATTAAGTTTCTTGATCAAATTTATAAGTTCTAGACTATCATTAGTCCATCTAGAACCTTTGGAATATCAACCCTTGGGTCAAACCTTGGGTTAAATGTTTAAGCAATGTGACGGTCGTTTACTGGGCCGTTACATCATGTAACGCTCCAGTAGTGGGCCGTTACAATGATCCGAGTCCAGAACAATAGAAATAGACTCAGAGAAAGGTGACGGTCATGCATTGGGCCGTTACATTATGTGACGGTCCAGGATTAGGCCGTTACATTAGTCTGAATCCATGAAGCAAGAATTCAAACTCAGATGAATGTGACGGTTTTATATTGGGCCATTACATCCGCCTGACGGTCCAACACAGAGCCGTTACATTACTGATAATCAGAAAACATCGATAGTGTAGTCTAATCAATGGGCTTTAATGGTACAACCAACTCGGCGTCCTAGTGGGAATCCCAGGCTCGCGGAGAATTACGGAGGCCTTGAAACAAGATTTCCTAGTCCATTGGAAGGAATATCCAATAGAGAGATCCTCAAGTCCAAGAATAATATTCCTATAGTGCAAAGTGAACTAATGGACAACATATCGGAGTATGTGTCATGTACTTAAAGAAATGACTCTATAGACAGAGAGAGGAAACGTGTATCAATATGGAAATCAAGATAAAACTTCGTCAATACATCATTTAAAAATCATGATTTAGAATACAAAACTATAGAACTTTGGCAATAAAATTATCTTAACTTAAAATAACATTAAAGTATCAAAATCATGCAATACCTATCATGAGTAATCAAATAACTTAAGGGTCACATAATAGGTTACAACTTAGATAACTAGGCATAGTAATAAGCAAAGCTGGCAAGTCTTATTCCTTCTAGCATTGTCAGAAGACGGGGCTCTGACGGTCTATAGATGGTGCGTCACAGTGATTGTGACGGTCTATAGAACAGCCGTTACATAAATGTAACGCTCCTGCATAGATGCGTCAGAGATAACATAGTAGAGCAGTAGACAGCAAGACTGTGACGGCATATCGCAAGGCCGTTATATGAGTGTGGCGATCCTATGCTGATGCGTCAGAGAGTCTGCTAACAGAAAATAGTATGAAATCCAAGAGCTCAACTCACACCATGTCTGTAAATCAAACATCATGTAGTCCTAGACATGTTAATGAAGTGTAAGCCAACTACATGCATAGGTATTAGTGAATAGACAGATAACATCTTTTAATTTTCTACTTAGGGCTAAGAGATGTATGAATGTATAGAACTATTAAAACATGAAATTCATGATCTATCATGCATGGAATTCAATCAAACCAGAGGGCTTTTATTCCTATCAAGCTGTTTTTGCCGTTCATGAGATGACCTACCTCTTAACTAGGCTTCAAACTTCCAATTTAGGGTTGAAAAACGTGCCCTAGCTCTCCTCTTCCTGTGACTTTTCAGCAACTTCATTGGGCTCTAACTCCTTGGTTGCTTGGTCTCCTAGCACGAAATTTGGAGAGCTATTAGTCTAATGTATTATAAACAAAAGTTTCTAAAGAACTTACCTAAAATTATGACTCCTTACCTTGATTCCATGCGAGCAAAAGTAAGGGTCGCACAGTTCAGAACTAGGTCCTATTTATAGAGTTCTAGCTAGGGTTTGAGGATTAGATCGATTCTAGAGTCCTTAATCTGCCAGAATCTAATCCCTACGAGTCCTTAGTAGTGTTATGAACTCTCCCAAGTCGATCCCTAGTGGATAAGATCACAAGGTTCTGATCTTTCTACTTGTTCTTTCCTTCACGGAACTAATAGGGTGTAACGGTTGTAGACCCCTGCGTTATAAGCATGTGACGGTCTCACGATAGACCGTTACATTCAATGTTCCCAGAGTTCTACATTAATCAAACTCTTTTGCTAATTATCCTATATAATTATTTATATAATTTGTATCTATCTTTATTCTGCTAAAAACTTGATTTCTAAGAGTCCCTAGTGACTTAACATATCGTTCTAATTAGGTCTTTTATGGATAGGATCATCAAGTTCTAATCTTTTTATACATTCTCTTACTTACGGAACTTGCAGGCTGTGACGGTCTAGGGTATACGCGTCACAAGGCTGTGGCGATCGCCCGATGGACCGTTACATTCAACGCATTCTGAATTTTAATTTTAATAAAACTCTTTTATTTATTTTTCAACTAGTTATCCTATTAAGTGGTGTTCATCCTTTAAAATCCGTGAATAGGCTTAGTAACCTTCTAGAATATGGGTCAGACTAAATGGGCTTGGTCCTTAAACCTTTTGGACTTTATTTAAATGGATTTGGTTAATTATTTAACACAAATGGGCCTTATAATGACTTATTAATCTAATAACACATTTATTAATATGTTTAGGCCTTTATAAATTCTAAAAAATTATTTATAAATTCAAAAATTATTTACATAAATTCTGGGGTCTTACAAGATATGTTGAGGGCATGCAGTTTAGACTGGAAAGGCAGTTGGGATGAACATTTGCAGTTATTTGAGTTTGCTTATAACAACAGCCATCATACAAGCATAGGAATGGCACCATATGAAACATTATATGGTAGACCGTGTAGATCACCTGTTTGTTGGGATGAGGTTGGTGAGCGAAAATTGATTGGGCCACAGATTGTACAGGATTGTGAAGAAAAGGTTGAGTTGATTAGAAAAAGATTACTTACAGCTCAAAGTAGGCAGAAAATTTATGCTGATCAGAGAAGGAGAGATCTACAATTTGATGTCGGGGATCACGTATTTCTGAAAGTTTCACCTACTAGAGGAGTGATGAGATTTGGCAAGAAAGATAAACTCAGTCCGAGGTATGTTGGACCATTTGAAATCTTAAGAAGGGTTGGTGAGGTGGCATATCAACTGGCTCTACCACCATCATTGTCAGGAGTTCATGATATATTCCATGTGTCTATGTTAAGAAAATACATGCCAGACTCATCGCACGTTATAGATCATGAGCAGTTGGAAATTCAGCCAGATCTTACATATGAGGAGAAACCAGTTCGCATTCTCGATCGAAAGTAACAAGTGCTGAGGACGAAAATAATTCCATTGGTGAAGATATTGTGGAAAAGTATCTCAACAGAAGAAGCTACTTGGGAGATGGAAGATGAAATGCGGAAGAAATATCCACAGCTATTCGGTACGTATTGAGTAAAATTTTAAATTTTGAGGACGAAATTTGTTTAAGGGGGAGAGATTTGTAACACCCGAATCCGCTCGGAACCTAAAAATAACTAAGCATTTTACTTCTGGAACCCATACAAATTTCAGATTCTCTAAATCAAATCCCAATGTCTTGAACTGTATAGAAAATACGGGTTTAACAAATGTTAGTATGCAAATTAAATAGATATCTTCTTTTATTAATACGTAACTCCTCATAGGAATGTTAGAATAAGGTCAATATTAAGTCCATTGGAAAGAGAATTTAGATATCTACAAGTTTCATGTTGAGCATATTTTCAAATTTTGACGTTTGGTAGGTCAAAAATAAGATAGAGCAAAATAATTCCTTGAAACCATGTTATTGTTAACTTTTTAGGGGTTTCTATATAAAAATCCAACCAAAATTAAAAAAAACAAAAGCCCAAACCCCCCTTACCCCTCCAAAATATCTTTCCCCCCTCCCCCACTTAACCCTTCCCCCTCATCCCCCCTCCCCCACTTAATACCTTCCCACATAACCCCTCCCCCTCCCTCTTATCTCCTCCTCCCCTCCCCCTATATATACCCCCCTCTCCCCCTCTTTTTCTCCCACTCCAAACCTCTCTCCCCCCATCTCCCTTTCTCATTCCCCCCCCTCTCTCTCTCTCTCTCACTCTCTCTCTCTCTCATCTCTCTCTTTCTATTTTATTTATTTCTTCTTTTCTATTCTCTCTCTCTCCTCTCTCTAATCTCTCTACTCTCTCTTTTTACTCTCTCTACTTTCTCTCTCTACCTTCTCTCCACTCTCTTTCTCTACTTTCTCTCTCTACTCTCTCTCGTTAATCTCTCTTCTACTTTCTTTCTCTACTCTCTCTACTTTCTCTCTCTATTTTCTCTCTTTAATCTCTCTTCTACTTTCTTTCTCTACTTTCTCTCTCTACTTTCTCTCTACTTTCTCTCTTTAATCTCTCTTCTACTTTCTTTCTCTACTCTCTCTTTACTTTCTCTCTCTACTTTCTCTCTCCACTTTCTCTCTCTAGTTTCTCTCTCATCTCTCTTCCCACTCTCATTCTCTTATTGATAAACGGGAAAGATAATACAGCATCAGAATAATATAAATATTTGATAAAAACTTGGACGGAGAATTTGAAACGTATTTGGACAATTTCACCCTTCTTTACGTATCTGGGACGGGAAAATTATCTTTTCCTACGCAAGGACTTTTACGGGAGCTCGGGTGAGATACTAAATTTAATTCGGAAGTCCATTCTAAAGGTAGGCATGATAAACCGAGTGCATGTTATTTGTTATTTACATTTCTTTGATTTGATTTTATTTGAAATGTAATTTAAGTCATTGATTTATTTAACCCAATGATCTATGTTTAGAATCAGTTATTTATTTAGTTACCATTCTGTAAAAATATTATTTTCTCTCTAATCTCTCTCTAATTTCTCTCTAATCTCTTTCTACTTTCTCCCTCTACTTTCTCTCTCTACTCTCTCTCTACTCTAATCTCTTCGAATGTTATATATATTTAGTTAATAATATTAAAATATGATCCAGTTATTTTGTAAAGTTTAATGGCAAGTTTTAAGTATTGAGACGACTATGTAGTAAGCATCATAATAAGAATAAAATTTTGATTAAGCATATGGACTGTGTCACTTTAAGGAGGTGTGGGGCGACAAATCGTAGTTAGCTTCCGCTACGGGATTAAGCCAATTTCCGAGGACAAACGGACTTTTGAAAAATCCGGAACCCAGAATAAGAAAATTATCTCGGGAATGGTGGAGTATTAACTCCCGATCCTGCGTGGTTGATCAAGGCCGACAGGCTCCAGCGTTTAGACCATTTATCTTTATGTCGACGTATGGATGCCTAGGTATGTATTTGCTACTGCTTTTAGTGACGGGATGTCTGTCCAATATATGCTGCCAAATAATATGAAGTTCAGATTTGATATATGACTATGATATGATCTGAAAATAAATTCATCTGTATAAGCTCTGATTTAGCTAAGATATGTATTATGCCATTTGTATATAAGTCAGATAAGATTTGTTAAACGCATTTGCTTATAAATATGAAAATTATTTTGCTCTATTATATTTCCTTCGCATTCATAGTATATGTATAATCTAGTGAAATTGTGATTAGCTTTATATATATCATGGATTTGCATAGTTTAGTATATGATAAGCATGTGATTGGTTTTAATACCTACTGAGTCTTTGGACTCATATCTGTTGCCTAACCATTTCAGGAAACTGACAAGTGAGTACCTCGACTTCGACGAGCAGTAGGTCGGAGGGTGATCTCGGGCGTAATTTAAATTTCCACTGCGTAGAATAAGTAGATTTGGTTTTCTTTTAAATAATGAATGTAAATATGACTTTTGGGTAGAAATATATAGTACTCTATATACGATGTAAATTATGAGTGTTTATCTTATAGAAATAGTATGGTTTTATCTTTTGGAATATGTGATGGTTTGACCTTTAGTGCCTTGCAAATATCTCAGCTCACAACAATTTCGTACATCCGTTGTGACATCCCCGGACAAGATACGGGATCGCGGGAAGGGGGCACCACATTATTAATGATTAGCCACTGAAAATTTCAATGAATGTGGCGTGCCCAGCAGGGAGCAGCGGGGAGAGAGACAGGAGGAGCCTCCAGCTCGAGGGGGCCTAGTGCAGAGGTGACTGTACTAGCAGAGCAGCTAGAGGGAGCAGTTGCTCGGGCTGAGGCGGCGGAGCGTGACCTCGCAGCACGGGTAAGTCAACAAATTTATTTCAGTTGTTTATGAAATTGAATATGAATATGAAACTGATAATTGACTGATTGATGCAGACTACAGAGCTACAGGAGGCGCTCACCCAGGCCGCACTAGCCGGGACCGAGCTCGCCATCTGCGACCAGCGGGTCGTGGAGATTCATGAGGAGTTGAGGCGGCGAGGCGAGCTACCCCGAGACGTGACAGAGCTAAGAGTCCTCCTTGACGTCGAGCGGAGGGAGCGTGCCCGAGAGCGGAAGGAGCTGACAGCACGTGAGCACGAGCTCGCGGACACTCGAGCGCAGCTAGCCGTCGTACAGGAGCGGCTGCGGGTGACAGAGGAGCACCTCCAGCGAGGCCGGGAGCGAGCAAGGGCTGCGGGACACTCGAGCACCTTCGCCCGCACGACTTACTTAGCTAGTTCATCTACTCGATAGAGGAACGAGGCAGAGGAGCAGGCACGAGCTCCAGCTACTTCCAGGGGGTCCATGCCCCCTCCACGGGCACCTCGCCGAGACGACGAGGAGGTAGAGAGTAGGAGAGAGGAGGGTGGAGGTGAGAGCTAAGAGAGAGACTTGTACTCCTCCACCTTCATATCTTGTACTCAGATATTTATTTATATGTGTGAGATTTTGATGTTACCTGAGTTTGTCGACTTGAGCACTTGTGTACTTGCATTCGCGTTTCCTTTCTTTTCTTCCCTGCACATGTTGTTCACACTTAAACAAATAGATTAATTCATCTGTCCGGCTTGGCCCCTTGCTCAATAAGTAAGGGGTTGTCACTATTTTGACCTTATTGACGGGTCAAGGAGCCAAGCCTCTAATTAATTAAGACAAATAACAAATATAGAGATAATGTAACATGCAAGCAAGTAAATGCAAACTTGAAGCAAAGAATGGCACACAAGAATGCAATCAAGCATATGAAATGGAAAGCAGTGAGCGTTCATCTCTTTTTATTTTTTTTTATTTTTTAAAAAAAATGATGACCCAAAACGAAGCTGTTGATTCTGAAATTGACGCCCCTGCGTGCGGGCGTTAATTGGAAAATCATTTTTTTATTTTATTTTTTTAAAATGACGACGTGCATAACGTCGCGACTCAAATGAATGACACCCCCTCACGCAGACGTTAATTGAAAAACTATTTTTTATTTTTTTATTTTTTTTTTTGAAAATGACGACACAGTGACGAACGCTAATTATTAAAATGACGCCCCCCTAATGAAGGCGTTAATTAAAGAAATATTTTTTTATGAGGCTGAACATAGTACAAGGGTCTTAAACCTTACACAATCACCATCTTAAATTTATTAATCTTTCTTAAATAATTTAACAACGGGTCAACGTACTTAATGACTTGTGCTTTTACTCATATCCTCTTGCGGCCCATCCTTCTTAGTCGGTCTTTGCCATCCCTTGAGCTTATAACATACCATGGAGGGAGGAGTGAAGAATAGGTTGAGGAAGCTCACGAGAGATTTCGGAGAACCGGGAAGCTTTCCTTTCCTACCCTAATGCATGTTGGGGTTCGGTCTTTGGCTTAGGGAAATTTGGTTGCTCTTTTGCCCTTATTCACGCATGCTTAAGACCAGAGTTTTCCTTGCGGGGACTTTGCCCTCTTGACATACTTTTCTTTGATAACTTTGTACCTCTTTCTTTCCAAATAAATAAAGACCTAACTGTACTTGGGCTTTATAGCATTGTGTTCCCTTTTGGGCCCTGACTTCCACCTACTAGGGCGGCGGGTAAGTTCGGGTAACATTCCGTGACTCGTACTCCCTCTCGTGAGCCGAAGAGAAGAGAATAGGTAAGGTCTTTACACTCTTAGTTTGGCTCTGACTTTCCTCGAATTTTGGGCCGCTTGAGTTTAAGGGTAAAGTGTGTGGTGTGTGCAGGTATTGACCCCAAGGTTAAACCATCAAGACTGAATAATGAATTAAGGATTTTAGTTTTTTGGGTCCCACGGCCTATGCACCATGCCAGCCTGTAATTTTTCTATTTTTTTCTTTTTTCTTTTTTATTTGTTCTTTTCCTTCTCTTTTTTTTCAAGACCTAGGGGTAATACTTCTTCAGATACAAACCATTCCAAGGGTGAGCCAGTTCTTCCCCCTCAGCGTTAACCAGTTTATAAGCGTTGCCAGGATAAACTTCTTTTATTACGTAGAGCCCTTCCCAATTTCAGTTGGAGTTTTGAACGGGTCCACCCGATTTTACAAAAATTCTTTTGATTACCATTTCACCGACTTTAAATTTTCTCTCAATTACTTTCTTTTGGTAAAAACGTGAAAGCCTATTTTGATAAACACGCGCATGCTCGACGGCGGCCAGGCACTTCTCATCTAAGAGTTCAAACTGAGAAAGGAGACAATCACGGCGTTCGTCGATAGAGAACTCCTTGTCCAATTGTACTCTAAGAGAAGGAATAAGAATCTCATAAGGGACTACCGCCTCCATTCCATAAGTGAGGGCGAATGTGGTTTACCCAGTAGGAGTACGAATGGAAGTGCGGTAGGCCCAAAGAGCTTCAACCAGCCTCTCTGGCCAATCCGCGAATTTATTAGCCTCATACATTTTCTTGATGATTTTGATTAGAGTTTTGTTTGTTACCTCTGCTTGCCCATTGCCCTGCGGATTGTAAGGAGATGAATGATGCAATACAATGTTATACCTGTTGTAGAGGTCCTGAAGCTCTTGAGAGATAAATTATAGTCCATTGTCGGTGACGATGGTGCTCGGGATGCCGAACCTTGCGATGATGTTCTTCATTATGAACTTGCAGACTGTTGACGCTTTAATCTCCACGTATGCTTCCGCTTCCGCCCACTTGGTGAAGTACTCTGTGGCCTTGAGTATAAATGATTTCAATTTTGTGAGGAGGTTTGAATCACCAAGAGGTCCGATGATATCGAAAGCCCACATGGAGAAAGGCTATGGGGAGGACATAGGATGGAGTGAAGAAGCAGGAGAGTGAATTTTATCGACGTGCAGTTGGCACTTAACACACCTTCGAACATAGATAGAACAATCCTCTTCTAGAGTGGGCCAATAGAAGCCTAATCTAAGGATTTTCTTAGCTAGCATCTGGCTATTGACATGACCCCCACACACTCTTGAATGAGCCTCCTCTACAACCTTCCAAGATTCGTCATCGTTGAAGCATCTAAGCAAAAATCCAGTGAGACCTCTTCTATAAAGCATACCTCCAACCAGAGTATATCTCTGAGCAACTCTCCTGATGGCTTTCTTCTCTTCAGCCGTGGCCTCCTCAGGATAAGATTATCCTGACAATACTTAGCAATCTCATAATACCACGGCTTCTCTTCATCATCCAATTCTTCCTCCAGATCTACTAACATGATTTCCTTATTCTCAATGATTCCTCCTTCCTTAACTTTCTTGAGCACCTCCTCCTTAATACTAAGGAAAGCTGGATCCTTAATAGCGGGAGTGAGACACCTTTGAACAATGATTGAGTGGAAATCCCTTTCGGGAAGAAAAACCAAGGAAGAAGCTAGAGAAGCGAGGGCATCGGCCAGAATATTCTGATCACGAGGAACATGGATGAAGATTAGTTTGGTGAAAAGCTTGGCATAAGCGGAAGCCAATTCCTGATAGGGTTTGAGTTTAGGATCAAGCGTGCGACATTTGGTGAGCACTTGGCGAAGAATAAGCTGACTATCACCTATAATCCGTAATTGGGTAACACCGAATTGATGGGCGGCCTCTAGTCCGGCCAGAAGATCCTCATACTCAGCTATATTATTTGTAACTGGGAATGCAAGCTGAGAGGCGAGTGGAATAGTGATACCCTCAGGTGATAAAAGAACAATGTCAATCCCCTTTCCTTTTGAATTCAGAGCTCCATCAAAATGTAATGTCCACATCGCATCAGGCTGATTGATGGACATTAGTTCCTCATCTGGAAACTCTGAGCGAACAAGGTCGAATCTGAGGAGAGGATGATGAGCAAGATGTTCTGCTATGGCATAGCCTTTAATCGCTTTTTGCTAAATGTAGATGATATCAAACTGAGAAAGGAAGCTTTGCCATCGTGCTAATCGGTCAGTGATAACAGATTTCTCGAGGAGAAACTTGATAGGATTCATGTGAGCGATAAGATGAACCTCGTGAGCTAAGAAATAATGCTTCAACTTCTGCACTACCCAGACTAAAGCAGCACAAGTCTTCTCCATAGCTGAGTACTTCTGCTCACAGGGGTTGAGAAGCTTGGACAAGTAGTAGGCTGCCCTCTCCTTTCCTTCTTCATCAACTTGCACAAGGACAGCACCTACAGAGTCATCTAGGACAGAAATATAAAGAACAAGCGGTTTGCCTGGAACTGGCGGCCTCAGGACAGGAGGATTGGCCAAATAATCCTTTAGTCCATCAAAGGCTGCCTGACACTTGTCATCCCAATTAAATTTGACTCCCGGTTTAGTAAGCTAGTAAAACGGCCTACATCTTTGTGAGTGCTGGGAGATAAATCAGCGAATAAATTGCAACCTCCTTATCAATCCTCGGACTTCTTTCGAATTCCTGGGAGAAGACATATCCCTTATTCCCCTTGCCTTGTTGGGATCAATCTCAATACCCCTCTTGCTGACGATGAATCCAAGTAATTTCCCTGACGAAACACCAAACATGCACTTCTTGGGGTTCATCTTGAGCTTATACTCCCGTGCTCTTTGCAAGACCTTGGCCAGAACCCCGGGATGCGCGATCCTCGTTCTTGATTTCACTACTTTGTCATCCACATACACCTCTATGAAAATGTGGATCATGTCATGAAAAATAGCCATCATGGCTCTTTGGTAGGTGGCTCCGGCATTCTTGAGCCCAAATGGCATGACCACATAACAATAGGTTCCCCAAGGCGTAGTGAAAGAGATTTTCTCCTGATCTTCCTCAGTCAAATGGATCTTATTATAACCAAAGAAGCCATCCATAAAAGAGAGGGTCTCATACCCTGCCGTATTGTTAATTAGCACATCTATGTGAGGGAGGGGGAAATCATCTTTAGGACACGCGCGGTTAAGGTCCCGAAAATCTATACAAATTCTAACTCTTCCGTCCTTTTTCATAACCGGGACAATGTTAGCCACCCAATTGAGATAGAGGACGACTCTAATGAATCTGGCCTTATGAAGTTTATCGACCTCTTCTTTCATCTTTAAAGCCATGTGAGGGTGGAAACGTCTTAACCACTGTTTGACCGGGACGGATCCTGGCTTAAGTGTAAGACGATGTTCAACAAGCGCAGGGTCCAGACCCGACATATCTTCATAACTCCATACAAACGCGTCCTTATAATCTCGAAGAACTTGAATGAGCGCCTCTTCTTCGGAAGGCGGTAAATTTTTACTTATGAGGACAATCCTAGGATTTTCCTCGGTACCCAAATTAATCTCTTTGGTGGGTTCTTCTACTGAGGCTGATGGTTCATCGAATCTCCTCATACCACTAGTAAAAGTATCAGCCTCGTCCTCATATTCTTCGTATTCTTCATCCCCCTCTTCGATAGGGTCTTCATCATTCATAATTTCATAAACACCAAACCCTTCATCTATAGAGCACACATCCTCACATTCTAAATCCGGCAGGAGTATCGGATCCTCTAGAAACTCAGGAAGAGCTAAACATGCCCGGCATCTTCTAGCTAGATCTAGCAAGAACCTACCGGGAATCTGCCTACCCTTGGCCTTCTTATGAGTAGCTATCCCAAGACTCTGATCAGAGGAAGAGGGAGAAGAACAAGACGACAAACTAGATGAACTACCCTGACCTAAAGAGGGGGGAGGAGAAGATGAAGAATACACAATGGGTACAAGAGAAGATACAGGAGGAGCCTTCTCATCAGAGGAGAAAAGAAGGTCCACTAACGAACTTTGAAAGATCGGCCCTTGGATCGGGGCACACTCTGGAGCAAGATAGGAGGTTTCTTCAATAGAGATGGAAGATTGGATAGTTTGAATTTTGGCATTTTTTTTCGTTTTCAAGAATGAAGCAATGGAAGGAAGGGGTAGGAGGTGATGTTGAAAGTGAGAGATTAGGGAAAGATTGAAGAAGAGGTTGAATGAGAGATTGCCCACGCGGGGGTGCAATGGAGAATTGGGAAAACTGCTTGAGGAGCAAAGGAGGAATTGGAGGAATTTGGAGAAAATCTGGAGAAAGAGTTATCAAGACCGCGGGTGGTTTGGGAATATCAGGGAAGAACAACTTGGAGCACCAGAAAGTGACAAGTGATGGATGTACAGAATTAAGAGAGAAAAGGCCGACCCACCTCCTATCCATGGTAAAACCTTCCTCGAACGGCACATCTGGCTCCCCAGTATCTGTATAATTGCTCAATAACTGCCTCTTATCTGTAATCACTGCTGACTTTTCTATTAACTCATGAATAAGCGGCGGCCATTCCGGATCAGTCGGCATGAATAGACGGCTTAAAGCAATGGTGATATCATTCATGTCAAACCATCTATACCAGTCGCATTCTGAGTCGTCCATCTTTCTTCTTTTGCCCGGCCTTAAAGACTCCAGAGCTTTATATGTAGCCAGTGGGGCTATGTGGCCAGTAAACTGATGTGCATGTACATCTTGATAATCCAGCATAGAAGTAACTAATGTGGTCTGCTCATCATATTGAGTACCCCCTTTTACAAAGTGTGTTTGTAGAGTCCATGTGAGAGGCTGCCGATCTGTCTTGAGAGTGGAAGTCATAACAGCCCAAGGTTCTCCTTCATCCTTGTTCGGCCCTTTGTATATATCCCAGGCCACCATGGGGAATCAGCTTCTGATGCTTAATAGGCTTGACTCTGCCCTTGAGGTTAGCACCTAGGCCTTTGCCAGTTCTGTACCCCATTTTCATCAAAATGCTCCACCCCGGGGTGTTCATCATGTTCCTCTTTTTCTTCCCCTTGGAAGGTAGGGGTGACATTAAAGCTGATGCTGGTGTAGTGACTGAAGGCCTTGACAACTCCTGTTGCGGATCGGCAAGTTCTAATACTGACAATAACGGCCTATTAGCTGGCCAAATGGAGGGCACCGACGTTGCTGAGTGCATATCTTCTGGTGGCAAAATGGGCATGCTGGTAACTTTGATAATACGCCCTTTGTGTGAAAATTTTATGTATTGATGATTGGTAGAGGGCACAACATCAAGCTCCTGGATGTAAGGACGGCCCAAAATGCCATTGAATGTTGGATCCATATCCAGAATGTAGAAATCTACCGTAATTGAGACCGGACCCAGCCCCACTTTCAAGGTAATCATACCTAGAGGAGGTTTCTTTGTATTATCATAGGCTGTTACTGTAATAGTGGATGGCCGAATATGACTGTCTGGAATACCACACATTCTTAAAGTGATAGGAGGCAACACATTAATAGATGCCCCAGTATCCACCAGGCATTGCTTGACTGTCACTTTATTGATATCAACTGCGATGACTTCCTTGCCGGCTTCGGAGCCAACTCATGCTCATGGAAAATAATAGCCGACTGGTCACTCGCTGGAGTCAAAACTGATGTAATTTGTTCAGCCGGAATATCTTCGTTGACCATCACCTTCTGCAGATACTCTTTTAAAGCTTGCTTGTGGATGGTGGATCTCTTTATCAGTTCCAAAATTGAAATCCTTGCCGGGTCTAAGTACTTTAGCAAGTCATATTGTGTACCCGGTATAGATTCCTGTTCTGGCTCTTGCTCCTCTTGCCCCTACGCGGGCTCTAGCTCCCTTTGTGAAAACACACGATGAAACATCCGTCCACTGCGGAGCACCATGGTTTGCGATGATCGCACCTTGTTGGGTTGTGGGTAGGCGGAGGGTTGGTGGATGAAGAAGAAGATGGGATGTTGGGGTTAGGGGATGCTGGAGGAGTGATCAAAGGAGGAACCCTTATGAGGGGTCTCGTTGGTTGGGGGATGGTGGTGACTAGCGAAGTGATGGTAGGAGGGGTAGGAGGTGCCTGAACGGCTGGAAGAGGTGTAGGCTGAATGAGGAGAGGCCTGGGCAAAAATGAAGGATTAGTGGGTTGAGATGAGGAGGGTCTTACCGGTGAAGGGTTGGCGGCAACGGCGGGGGGAACATGTACTGATGAGGGGCGGATGAGAAGTGGCCTAGATGGCAACGGGTTCGTGGGGAGAAGAGTTTGTTGTGGTGCGGAAGGTGGCGGTGGTCGGATGAGGAGAGGCCTAGCCGGTGAGGGGTTAGTAGTGGTGGTAGTAGAGGGGATTTGGCTGGTAGTGCGCAAGAGGGGACGAGGTGGTTGGGGGGAAGACATTAAATAAGGCATCCTTAACAGACGTAGTGGTTGAATTTGATCTTGGTTTAGGGCCCCGACAGAGGCGTTCTCTTGGTGCCACCCTTGTCCCCTCTCCACTTCATGGAAGGAGGTGACAGGGTTCACTTGTTGGTTCGGAGGGTGCTCCGGTAGCGGGTTGTGGACAATCCCCATGTCTGGTTGCGGTGCGGGAGCTTGCTGCTACTGAGGAGGAAGTACTGCTTGTTGCTGAGAAGGCTGCTGAGCCTGTTGTTGCCGAAGAGGCCTTCGTGCTTTTAGAGTGGCAATAAATCGCTTCATCTCATCCCAATCAATACCACCTTGATCATTCATGGCATATATGTAATCTTTAAAGTGAAAACAATTATCAATGTTGTGCCCCGGCTGCCGATGAAAGACGCAATACCGAGAAGTGTCTACATTTTGCGGCCACACCGTTCTTTCCTTAGGTAGAGTGAGCGCATTGGCGGCCATGAGGGCGTTGAAGATATCGGGTAGACTCTCGGGTAATGGAGGGTATTGGGCCCTTTTGAGACCCAGCGGTCTTCTTGGTTGCTGCGGCTGTTATTGTGCATAATTTGCTGGCGGTGGCACTTGGTGGTATTGTGGAGGTTGATTTTGTGGCGTAAAATGAGGTTGTTGTTGTTGAGGCGGAAGAGGCCGGAAAGTCTGAGGAGGATTATTAATTGGTTGGTGGACTTGATTTTGGAAGGCAGGTTGTTGTGGTGGCGGCCTTTGGTTCGAAGGATGGCGGAAGGGTGTGGAATTACCAAATGCGCTCACCTGCTCATTAGTGACGGTGCCCTCTGTGGTTCCACCACTATTGCCAGCATTAACATTCTTCCTCATCATTTTTGGTCTTTGTTCAAACATACCCATGATGGGCGAGTCTTTCATTTGAGTCTGTATGTATCTTGCTCTCTCATAGCCAAAATGTGACGGAACTGTGGAGTGGAGTTTGATATGATCATCTTTACTTGCTCCGTTTCCCACAATGTATCTTTCAATCTCTCGGCCATTGCCCTCCATGTATCGGTAAACAAAATGAAGTCCTCCTCGGGCTTCATCTTCTCGGCAACTAAATCTGTGACTGACAAAGACGGACCCACACGGTCCTTGTACTTCTGTAAGAATTTCTGCTGAACCACATCAAAGTCACCAGCTTCAGCTGGCTCCAAAGAATAGAACCATTCGAGTGCTGGACCATCTAGTGACCGCCTAAAAAGATAAGCTAAGGAAGTCTTGTTGTCTGCCAGAACGATGCCTCATACATGAAGTCTTTTAAGTGAATGAACGGGTTGCACATTCCATTATATCGTCGAAAGTGGGGCATCTCGGATGGAAGTAGATGAAAAACTGGCAGGGTAGGAAGAGTAACTTCTGGAGCAGTCTTCGATGTCGTGACCTTTTTCAGCTACTACTCCATGCTAGCAATTTTCTGGAGGAGAATGGTATTGGTGTCGGACTCGACTGGGGCCGGATTAGAAGGGTATGGATTCGGCATAGGCCTCCTTAAAAATTGAGGAACTGGAGGTTGTTGGGGCCTAGCAACTGAGTGACTTGCCGGTTGAACCGGCGTAGCCATAATGGGAGTTGGTGGGTGTAAGGCACCCTATGTTTGACCGCCTGGTCATTGGGGATATTAATGGAATGGCCACCCGCGGCCTGAGGAGGGTTGGAGGATGATGGGACAGACTTCCCTTTTAAAGCGGCCTGGACCGCCTGACGTTGAGAGTCATCCAGCTGAGACAAAGCTTTGAGGAAATCATTGAAATTGAAAGAAGGGGAGACATCCCCGGAGGTATTTTGGGTAGTAGGCTGAGTTTGGGAAGAAGGCTCAACCTCCCGAGAAGTGGTGTCAACCATGTGAACTTGAGGATAATGAGTAGAAGAGGGAGCATGGTTTCCCTCATAATAAATAGGATCCTGAGGGGGAACCTCATAAGATGGGTCAAATTGACCCTCCTCATAACCATCATAGGAGTACCCGTAGTTGGCCATGTTGATGATTTTACCTGAACGAAGTTTCATGTTTAAGGAGAGGAAAGTATTTCCAATCAATAAGTATAAGCAAGAGATAATCACCCAATCAAACAAGTTATACACACAAGTTGTAATGAACCCAAGATTTTAAGGTTTTTCTTGAGATTAAAATAGGTTTTAATGGTGTAATCAATTCTCTCTCTTCAATGTGGGTCCTAGTTGAGAGTTTAAGTGTAATCTCGGGGTCAACTAAGTTCTTTCTCTCTCCTCACCAACGTATGGGTTTACTGAACTCCGGGTGCTTCAAATGGTACAACCGGCTCGGTGTCCGTGAGGGAATCCACGGGTGCGGTGACTTACGGAGGCCTTGGAAAAGAAATTTTCAGTCCAAAGAGACGGAATGCTCAATGGAGGGTCCTTCCAATTCCAAGAAAATGGTGTGGGATCTTAGAAGTGTAGAGAGAGGAGGTCTCTCAACCAAATGCCCTAAAATGCACACTAATGCAGGCAGATCAAGCAACCATCAAATGAAGCCAGCAGGTGAAAACAATAGCAATAACCACAGTTCTATGAGAACAGAACGAAATGACGACCTCACAAAGGTCGCGGTATCAATAAATAGCGACTGGATGTCGGTCGCTAATCACTGTAAACAGTGGCAAGTAGTGAACAGGAAACTAAAATAGCGCCTTGGTATGAGGCACTGAATGTGAGAATAACGCCTCTGTGGAGGGCCGTCAGATATCAGTGAACAGTAGCCGGGACAACAGCAATTGGGAAATGACGCCTTGGTATGAGGCGTTAAATGCAGGAATGACGCATTCGTGGAGGGGCGTCAAAACTCAGTAAACAGTAATCAAGAATAATGAAGAGAATCAATAGCAATCACAAAATTGACGCCTTGGTGTGGGGCGTTGAATGCAGAAATGATGCCTCTGTGGAGGGGCGTTGATTATAAAAATGCTAAAAAATGAATGGAAACATCGCCTCTGTGAGCGGTCGTTGAATGTCAAAATAGCGGCTATAGAGCAGTCGCTAATCAGTTCCAAAGAACCAAAGCACTGGTAAACTAGCAGAAATGTAATTTTCTTTCTAAAAATGTTATGGACAGTTCAAAAATTGGCTCATCCAGTGGGAGATGTGCACGTGGTGCACAAGGGGAGTGTGCTACGTGGAGCACTAAGGAGGGGCACACGTGGGTGCCAAAGGAGGGGCACGCGATGGTGACAAAGGGAGGGGCACACGTGGGTGCCAATGGAGGGGTAATCAAAATAAAAACATCAAGTGTCCCACCGTGATCGCCAATTTGTGAACGTGTCACATAGACATTTTAAAAAGAAAAGGAAATTTAAAAAAAAAATATTTTGGAAAGTTTAAGATAAGATGGATATGCTAAATATGTGGAAAATAAGAAAAGGGAGCATGTGATGCTCTAAGGAGGGTGATCGCCAGAGGGGTTACCTCAAAAATATAAAGGATGATCGCATGTACCTTGTAAGAAAGTGGGTGAGATTATGAGTCCTTCCTTCCTCCTTCTACCGGCCGGCCGATGAAGGAGGTTCTTACTTTGATTACCCTTGCAAAACAAGCAAAAACAAGCTAATATGTGGATTAGCCAAAGTGTGTGTAGTATCAATGCTCTAATAAAATAGAATTATGCAACATGGGCATGAACACACTTTGTGTGTTTTTGTTTAAAACCCCTAAGAGGAGTAAAAAGGGTGGATATATGCTATGATGCAAGGCACGTAATATGATATGGATATCTCTAGCAAAATAGCTAGAGAGAAGGATGCGTGTGATGATATGTCTAGCAAATAAACTAAAAGAAGAACCCGGTGTCCTGCTGCTGTTGTGGGCAACAGTAAAGGAAGAGGAAAAGAGAGCTCCCGCCACAGTAAGAAGGAGCGCGGGAAGAAGACTACCGTCGCCGCCTGGAGAAGAACCTACAAATTGTTAACAGAAAAAGAAGGAAAAAATTCTCCTCTCTCTCTGTTTGTGAAAGCCCTCTGTGTGTTCTCTGTGTGTAAAGGCTCTCCGTGCAGCGGTGTCAACTCTCGCGCGCGTAGGAAGCCATGGGTATTTATAGGGCCAAAGATCCTTATTCCAATGGGATTAAAACAAGGATAGACATCATCCAACAAGGATCTCCCTTCCCTAATCGAATATGGTGTTAAAACAAGGAGGGATTCTTCCCGGGAAGGTAGCAGGCGAAACGGAGATGGAAGCTGAAATGACGACAAGGAGGGGGTCGCTATTTGAAATGACAACAGCCACACAGTCGTTGATTCCTAGGTTTAATTATAGAAATAAATGACTTTCCATATTCAAAAATGAGAAATGACGCCTTCGTGAAATGGTGTTACTTAATCAGCGCCCCATAAGCTGACGTCAATTCTTTGAATTTTATTTTGATTGGGATTCGTAAAAACCAGGAAAT
This sequence comes from Amorphophallus konjac, assembly GCA_022559845.1. NCBI lineage: Eukaryota > Viridiplantae > Streptophyta > Magnoliopsida > Alismatales > Araceae > Amorphophallus > Amorphophallus konjac. Next base: position 438,939,628 of record CM040126.1, read on the forward strand.
AACGCCTTCGTGAACGGTCATTTATAAATTAAACCACGACACCCCTCCAGTCGTCAATTAAATAACGCCCTTCCTCCAGGCGCTAATTACAATCATCATGAAAAATACCAAATAAATTAGAAAAACCTCATATCAAGCCAGTATTGAAGTCCACTTTGGGGCATCACATGGTGACATGAAATTTACTCATCATAGCATCGATTTTAGCGTGTCTACAATGTCCGTACGTCCCAATCCCGCCGATGGCGCCGAACGTGGCTGCCTCCTCGCCGCACGACCGTTGGAACGCCTAACCGAGCTACTCTGTTACGAGGTTCGACCTAGGAAGGTCGAGCGAGTAGTTCCTCAAATAAGACCCTTAACCCCGACTTTATCCTAACTGTGCTCGTATATGTTAACCCACGTCCCAAACTCGGTTAAAGCTAATAACTCACCCTAACTGGCGCTATTCCGTTATCAAATTCGGCCGCCAAAACTCAAACTTGAGACTTCCCAGTTAGGGATGCCATATTTGTGCCGACTTCCAATGTCCCTATTGTCAATCATTGGATTCTCTCGATCTTCAATTTTGTAGACTACATATTCTCTTGCTACCGTTGAATTTGTGTCCCTAATTTTGGCATAACTTCTAATTAAAATTTTAAAAGAGGAAGGGTTAACATTTTGATGTTATCTGTTTTGTTCCTAAGGAAGGCAAAATCAATACGGCCCGTGCGCGGCCCATTGACGCCAGGCCTGCGTCGGCCTAAGGTCTGCGAAATGCATAGCAGATCCCCAACAGTCGACGGCCCACACCAGACGGCCCAATAAAGTTGGTAATTGGATTTGCCAGTCCACGAAGGGCATCGGCCCAAGCATATCGGACGCCGGATGACTCTCCGATGATCGAACGTTGCTCCCGCCATCATCGGCCTCCACTCCAGTAAAGGTGAGCACGCTCCAAGGGTGTTGTAAGACTTGCCTGAAAATCGCCCAGCCCGGATGAACGGGCGCACAACGGAAAACTCCCCACGATCACGGGGAGACGTTACCTCACGACTCACGCCTTTCCCAGTTAAGGGATGAGTCTCCACGTACCGTCAGGACAATCACTATAAATGGACCTCCGATCGGGATATAGAGACAGAGAGAGATACACACACAGATAGAGAGAGCCATGTACATACAAGAGCCCCAATCGGTTCCGAGCATGCCTCCAGCCTAGCGAGCACTCTCCGAGCACCCGCTGGGTGTAGCGAGCACCTCTGGAAGTCTCGTCCCCACGCCATGCTTGATCACTCTGCTCTCACTCCTCCTTTCTCTTCTCCATCCTTTATTGACCCCACGGTCCTTACTTAAGCATCAGAGGATTATCCCATGGGGTAATACTTGGGACTTCTTCTGGCGTCGTTCTTCTGGTATTTGTATGCTTCCACGGGTGGCTAGGCGCTCTTCCACGTCAAATAAATCTTAAAAGTATGATACAAGATTCAAGAGACTATTTTTTTTGCCTCTATGGTTCTTTAAGTTAAAATTTTAATATGATATTTTTTACATTATAACCTGTAAATAGATGCATAATGATATGCCTGCAAAATATGTTTTGGGATAATTGTTGAAATATGACGAATGAGTAGCGTCATTTCTGCGTCAGAGCGATCGGGTGGTCCATAAAGGGATGTACGGTCAGCACGGCTACTTCATGCCCCGACACATCCACAGTCCAGATCTTACGGCCATGTGAAACCTTTTTTTGTTAAAAAGTAGAAAACCACGTTAACTGGCATGCTACCTCGTGACTTTCTCCCCCTCCCCTCCCCCCCTCAAAAAAAAAAAGATATTCTTCTAAAATAATTAAAATTTAGAGTCATAAAAGCTATCTAGATATAAAATTATCCAAATATTCCTCAAGTTATCATCTTGATCACCAATATTTTCACCCGTTTTAATCCGACGAAATCCAACAAAAATAATCTCTAATATTGAATTCATTGATGCCAAAACTCAAATGCATCCATATCCAATCACAATAATTTAAAATCATCTTTAATGATTAACCGATAATCTATCTATCTTCGTTACTCAAATCACTCTCACTTGGCAAACCCAAGGAACGTCTCGATGGGTCATCTACTTGTGGTGGGAAGGTCGCGAGGCTCTATTTTACTTTTCGGTGTGCGAAGCAAGATCATCCGCCTCCAGATTATTCACGAACGTCACACTGTTAATTAGTAAGATCACATGTCACTGATCCTAGTTCTCTTTCTACTTATGATGGGAAGGTCGTGAGGTTCTATTCTGTTTTTCAGTGTGCGAAGTAAGATCATTCACTTCCAGATTATTCACGGATGTCGCACTATTAATTAATAAGATCACATGTCACTAATTTATAAAAAAAATTGTAGAGCATCCACTTAGAAAGATCCTAGTTCTCTCATTGCTCTCCCTATATCTATCCCCCCGAGCTAGTCCAGACCATTAGGTCACGTACGTACCTGAAAAAAAAAAATCACTCTCACTCGTCAGCCTGGTGGCCGAGACATCAAAAGGGCCTATCGGAAAAAAAGGGGGGGGGGGGGGGGAAGAGAAAGAAAGTGGAGACATGCAAAAGGAGATCGATGAAGAGCCCCCGAAGAGCTCTTGCCCTGTCAAGACGAGGAGATATATACATTGCCCTTCCCGCATCACCCTCTCACGGGACAACAGGCGTGATGGCAAGTGCAAAGCAACATCTTTTTGACTGCCCAAAGAGCTAGCTCTTTTACCCTGTTCATGCACCTATACATATGTCTATCTATCCGCTTTGCCTGCGCGAAAGCTCTCGTCTTTATCTTCGTCTATCCCTCTTGTGACAGCCATATATATTGCCTGATGGGTTCCATATTGAAAAAGACGCAGGCGCATTTGTCACCACCCAAACAAAGAAAGGGACACAAGTGGAGACCCGTGGTTAATTTTGGCCACAGGCGGCAGGGACAGCTCCCCAGTGCAGTGTCCCCAGTGGGGACACGGCATGGCGGGCGGCTGGTTGTTTTGTTCTCTGCGCGCATATGTAGACCTCGTGAAAGTTGACTTTTGCCTCGGCTTCTTCTTCTCTTGATCTTCCTCCCACAGAAGCCATAATTTTCTGGTGGACGTACGGGGGGAGAACCCAGTTATAAAGGGCCAAAACTTTGCATGTGCATGTGTGAGAGAGGAGGAGCCCAGCTTCTTCTTCTTCTTCTTCTTCTTCTTCTTTCTCTCTCTCTCTCTCCCCCCTGTGAGAGAGAGAGAGAGAGGGGGGTTGACCATGTGGGAGCTGGCTGTAGTTAGGCAACACTCTTTTGACTCACTGGCACTGCATGGGAAGCTTTTTTCTAGATAGCTCCAGTGGGAGGTCTGTATGGAAACATTTATTATGGATCCTGCTGAGCTGCTTTCCGGCAAAACTTTGAGTCTTTGACAGTGTCACTGTTTTTGGGGTCTTTCTGCAGGAATAATTGACTTCAGTTTGGTCATGTGACAAGATATGTTAGCATAAGGATATATAGATATTTTATATTTCTCACACACGATGCGAGGTCTTGCACTCATCTTAATTTGTTTGAGAAGAAATTGCTCTACATATATTAGAGTATATATATGTTCTTTGACCACATGATATTTACTTAGAATATGAAGTAGCTAGAACAGGTGAGGAAATACTATCAATATCTTGTTATTCTATTATCTAATTCGCTTTTGCGCTGACATAAAGGATCAAGACGACAGATTTCAGGGTTGAACTAGCTGTCGGCGTGCAATTAATATCGGTGAGTACTTGTGCATTTGATTCCTCATTGCCAACTGGAGGAGAACAGAACTGATAGGAGAGGGACTGGATTTAGTTAACAACTTAAATGGAGGACATCTAATCTGTACCCCTGTCCTCATATTAGTACTCCACGTCAGTGAATGGACAAACGATTTCTTCCTCCTTCTGTCCCTCGACACTATGGCCGTATCTGTAGACCGAGTACCCATCTCCCTATCACACCCTTCCTACACGTTGTGTTAACATTAGGTCCACGAATTAATCTCTGCTACTTGGGAGAAGTACTTGGACACTACAGGTTCTCCTGAACCAATAGAATAAATCTCTGTCCTCTCTCATTACTACATGACATTAGAAATTCAACTCAAAAGTCTCTCATGGGAGAAAAAAATCTTATATCGTTGAGCAATACGTTCTTTGGCAGCATCCTACCTACCACTGTCGGTGAGGGGGAAAGGAGCTAAGTTCAGTGCCTCCTGTTGACTTCAGCTCATTTTCTAATCTGCCAATGAGAGTTGTAAGTCAACTAAACCTAGATGGCTAGCTCCTTGGTGTGAAGGCTTCAAACGAAGAAGAAGAATGATGGAAAGACACAAAACCCACATCAAATGGTTGGAAGGGAGGGAGTGTGTGAGATCATATCTTCTCTATCTAAATTGTTTCCGTATATACGTACATGAGGTGGTTTTTTGTACTTAATATCTAATACATGTTTGACCGGTTCGGTGATCCTGCATGTCTTTTTCCTAAGGGTTGTGTGTGTCTTATACATCTTTGTCTTTATGTATTCTTACCTTTCAAAATTATATATAAAAAATACATAAATGTTGAATCGTTAGATGTCACACCATATGTGAGCACAAGCCTCTTGTCGTGGTACTTCGGAGGGCGAAAAGTTTCTACTTTCAAAACTCACGCACACTATATTCTTCCTAATTATATCGTTCTCTGCAATTTCTACCTATAAAAGCATATGTGGAAATGAGTTCGATTTATGAACATCGACCTTCTAAAGCCAGGCTACGGTGCGGAGTCTGGGAATATGGGCATGTGAACACGACAGAGAGGCCTATATCACTTCGGGTGGACATTGTTAATGTCTAGACAGAGATTGGAGGTGGGAACAGGAGTGTGTGGGAGATCAAGAATTCTACGTTCACTCAAACAACTTGATTTGTTCTTATTTGTTATAGAAGCATCAGTGATCATCTCGGCAGAAATGGTGGCATTGCTAGTGATGAGAATGGCAATATTCTTTAGTGGGGAGAGGTCTGGTATAAGTTGGTCTTGGGTGAAGAGGAGGATGCTAGAGCTTATAAGGAGCTAGCACAGAAGGCAAGGATCAGTCTAAAAATGGGGCTTAAAGCTAATTCACTTTTAAGCTGAGATAAAAGAATTGCAATGACAGATTCTAGGGGTTAGAGAGGAAGGAGAAGAAAGCCAACAATATCATAGCCCAATGGTGGGTAGGTATCAGCTTTCATGTATGTGGGCTGATACCTTCTTTGTTCAAATTGTTGTCAAACAATCAAATGATCAGAATCAGAGAAAAAAGGTATATAGTCTTACGATCCTTATATGCAGAAGGACCAAAACTATCTAGAAAAAAAGAGAAGATAATCTGATCCTTGTCACTTTACCCGAGGAAAAATGCCCTTTAGCCATGATTTCTGGGGGATATTTTGAGGTGGATCATGCGCATTTAGTGGGAGCAAATCCGGGGAAGAAGACGGTTCTAACATTGCGGGAATGGCGACGACGTTTTGTCTCCCCGAAATTGTGGAGGCGGGCGCAGGCAGGGTTCGACCCTTATTAGGAGGCGGCCCATTTACATGCTCAAAGAATTTAATAAACATATATTACACAATATATTTTATATCTGATCTTTTTGTTTATGTTTTTTTTCTGTACATGGTTTTAATAACTTTGTGAATTCTGGCATTAGTGGTTCTACCGTCATCTGTATAGTTTGCTCACCTCTTAAATTTGGTGGGTCTACATGATCTCCGACGAGCATCTGCGGCCGTCTGCCCTCCACTAGGTCCGACAATTATTTGTTTAAAATTTGAATCGCATTCAAATTCGTATTGATTTAATCGGATAATTATTCGAACAAAATATCTGACAGATAATTTAATCGGATATCAGATTGTCAGATAATTTAATCGGATATCAGATATCTGATTATTAATCGGATACGAAGATATTTGTGCTAGATATTATCCGACCGAATATGAATATTTAGATAAATATCTAAAGATACGTATATTCTATATATAACTAACTCAAATATTAATAAGTTGTTTGATGGTTCTTTTTTACTTTTTTTGTCTCAAAATATCATTTAAAAATAAAAACTCTACTTACACTTATTTGATAAATTATCTCCTATTTTTTAAGATGAAGTTTAATCTTTCGATAATATCTCTCAAAATAAAAATAAACTTTACTCTTTCTTTTTTTGAAAAAATAATTTACGACACTTTCAGACAACTCACATAACTCACCTCTAAGTAGATCCATTAATTATCCATTTAAAATTTGAATCAAATTCAAATTCGTATTAATCCGATAATTATTTAAATAAAATATCTGATGAATAATTTAATTACTAATCATATACAAATTCAGATATCACACTGTCCTCTCCGTACCTTATCCGTTTGTAAATTTTCCCTCCACCCCTGGCAACACCGACAGTTGTTGGATTCATCCGTGGTGCTGGGAACTGGCCGTAGTTGGTGCCAGATGGTGGAGGTGGAACACATGGACGCCGGCCCAAGCTTGTCGCCGTCATGCGTCTGCCACGGGGGAAAGAGAGGGGGAAAGGGTGTTCAGGTGAGTTGGGTGGGGGATGATGGCAGACAGGCATTTTTGGGAATCGCCCAAAAGCTTCCCCCGACCCAGATTTTGACAATGGGTGGCGGATGAGTCTCTCTCTCTCTCTTCCAGCGAGGGGCAAAACAATGGCATTTCCTGTAAAACGGCGATCTGTTCATGCAGCCAGCCTAGTAAAACATTCATGCAGCTAGTAGTAAGTACAACACCAACAAAGAAAAAACAGCACTATTCTTTTTTCGAAACATCTGTTTATTCAATTGCAGACGTTCGCAAATCTTCTTTATTTTCCCCTTTGAGAGAGAGGGAGATCCTATGTACATCATGCTACAAATCCTGGATGCTTTCAATGGACGACAATAGACGTCTTTTCCATATTTCACACATAAAGGAGTATGCATCGCATGTAACTTTTTTAGAACATCATAAATTGTTTCCAAAATTACAAATTGCCTGTACTCGTGATGTGAATCATTCTAGGATAATGCAGAAGTTCCATTTGCTTCCTCCAGTGCGAATTCATTCTCGAAAGAATCATGTCATGGAAGATCAATTAAGGTTATTTCGTTTTTTTAGGAACAGGTGCCGTGTCTGAACGGATTCTCAATCCTTCAATTGTAGAGTCAGTGTAGGTTTGTCTTCTAAAAACAACAATTGAAGGGCAACTCAGTTATTAACAAAATCAAAGTGAAGAGAAGGAATCAACATTCAATTATGATTTCTCAAAATGAAATCTGACAAGATTTTGTTTTCAATGACATAAAAGGGGCATTGAGACTGTAAGTCGACTAGAAATGAAGTATGGAGGATAGTGGATCATTTAGCTGCCGGTCCGATTACGTTGTATCCATGGAAGAGGGCAGCAACACATGAACAATGCACATGCAAGGTTATGCAAAATCATGCGAGCTCTTGAACATATATCATAAGCCAGTAGTGCATTAACATCAGATGAAAGTGGAAACCCAAGTAAGCAACCATGCTAAAGAAAATGATGCAGTACTTTCTTAGCAGATTGAAAAGCGGGTATGTTATGTACAGCATCCAACAACTGAAGCATATGAAAAGGTACAGCAGTGAAGACCCAACATGATTCAAGGTATATTTGACGAAAGCTCAGCTGAAACAGGAGGAAGATATTTTGTACGGACCATAAAGTAATGCTTGCAGAAAAAGAAAGGCACTATCACATATACTACCTAATAAAAACTTTCTACTGCATACCACCATATTCTTCATATTGCCACATCTACCCTCATCATAACATGTGTTCCATCATTTGTACTCTTAGCATCATCATTATATCTACAATCTGTTTCCCTTGATTTTAGGCGGGTTAAGAAAGAAAAGAGACTAACCTGCCCTTTTTTAACCTCCTCACATAATCAAATTGATTGCATATACACCCTTAAGGTCTTTCATATTCTACTCCAACCCTCAACACCTTATATTACACCTCAGTTACATTTTCAAACCAAGGTTGGCCGACTCATTGGGACGGGCCGACTCCGTCCTGGTACAGTAGGAGTCAGCCCGACTCAGCCCAACTCGGGCCAACTCGGACTGAGTTGCCCAGTGAAGGCTTTGATGACGTGGGCCCTCTCGGGCGACAGATCTGAACCGACCTAGGTTCCCCCAGGTATGGTACGAGCCTGCCGATCGCACCGGTATGGTACGAGTCTGCCAACCATGTTTCAAATGGAAAATTCATCAGGTTTGATGAGGGATATAACTGAAGTAACATTTCATTCAATGAGGACATACATGACAATATAAGCAATATGGCGGTATACAATAAAATATAACATCCTAGGGGAGATACGTAATTATTGACAAAAGAGCCCTATCAGGCAATGCAAGGTAATCTCCTGAATCATGCTACAAATTTGATCATAAACAGTAGATTAGATTTCCTAATTTTCCTACCATGGATAGGATACTTAAGCAGCTTTTCAACTGAATAAGCTTTATCGTTGAAGGAAAAGTTGGTATTCACCAACATGTTTGAGCACACTAGCATGATTGTGTACCATAATGGGAGTTCTCCATGTTTTGTAGAACTTCATCTCTAAGGTTTCATTACAGTCCTGAATATTTGTCTTCAGGTTGGAGATGGATAGTCATGAAAGACTAAGTTTCAACAAGAATAGACAGATATGGAGATCCAGGAAGACTCGTGTCATTCTTGATATGAAGTATTATCATTAGCCCATAGACAGCTATAAGGTACTTTTTGGCATTTAAGCATGTGCAGTAAATTGTTAACAATCGGGTGCAAAATGTTACACTAGGTGTTGGCTCATTTTCTTGTTTAGTGCTGGTCACTATAGATAAGTTGAGAGAATTTCCTTGGTGACTGGTAATTATCTGGTTCTTGTGACTGATAGGTAAATCAATTTCTAGGACTGGTAGAGTCTAGATAGAGTTTAAGAAAGGGAACAAGTGCATCCAATGAGCATGACCAAGCAAGAGACTTAATTATTATAATAATCTTCCAAAACAGAAACCAAATGACCAAGTGCAAACATACAATCCTAGGCCACCAGCATACTGGGTAAGACAATCAAACAACATGTTGTGGCTCATGATGGGTAAGACAATCAAAGCACACCTTCGATCTATTCTGTTTTTCCATGCAAGTCTACTCACTAACCATTCCAGGAATAATATTGAAACCATATTTAGCAGTGTGAAGGAGGAAAGTTAAACATTCTCTCAAACTGATTAGACAAATATGCCGTGATCTCATCCATGGAATGCACAATCAGCTGATCCAGATTGCAATCAGCCAATTCGACTCGGAATCACCAGGTGTTAATTCAAGCTTAGGGCCAAACCAGGCCCAAAATAAAACAATGTATATGGAATCAGCCGGATCGGAGAGGATCGGTCCAAAATCCGTGGAATCGGCCAATCCGGATCTCAGTTGGTCTGCAGCAGCCAACTCCTTGGAATTTTTTTTAAAAAAGAAAGAATCACCTAGGATTGGACATATCAGGCCAGATAGGGCTAGAATCAGCTGATCTGCGATGGAAGGGGGTTCATAACCACCCTTTCAATCCTGCACAGGTCCCCATCCCCATCAGCGGGGCCCAGCTACTGCCGCCACAGCTTATCGATGCCAGTCCAGACTAAAAAATATTTATACAGGTGAATGTGGGCCATGTGGAACTCCACGTTCCAACTTCAGTGAACATTGAGAGGGAGAAAAACAAGAACAGCATCAACCCACTGTCACAAGCCCTGAGAGATAATGCTTCAGAAGAAGACTGGTTCTACAACATGATGATCTAAGGGAGGAAGAGCAACCTCTGCCAGTTGGGAGTGATGACTCCACACAAGCCCCTAGTGATGATGACGATGGGGCTATTGTTGTAGTAGGAGAAAGTTACAGGCATTACATGATGGGGATCCAGACACGGGTTGGCAACCACAAAGGAGCCGATGACAGCGCAAACCAAACAGGGGTTATCTAGATTAGTTCATTCTAGATCAGGAGTTTGTTTAAATTGAGAACAAATGTTGTTTTCTTAGTTGAAGACATATTTGCTAAATTAACAAAAATTTAGGTATTCTTGTCATTTTATTTTTCTTATAAATAAGAGGTGTAACCCTAATTAAAGGGGTGTGACATTTTTGGAGAAAAAAACAACCACAACATGGCATCTCAATGTTCTAGCGTGATGCCCCTGCAACTCTCCTTTTTTTCCCTACTTCTCTTCATCTTCTTCTGCTGACCCCACCATCTTGTCTTCTCTTCTTCTTTAACTTCTTCTTGCTGTAGGCCACGTGAAGCCACATCTTCCCCATCTACACCCAGCACAACAGAACCCAAGGAAGGTAGAAGCACCGAAGACACTAACAGGGTTACTTACGTGCTGCCTCTCAGATCCTTTCCATCAACACCCATGTGGCCTGCCCAATGGCCTTCCATTTGTGCTGCCGGCCTTGTTCAACGTGCACGGAGACTTGCGGGTCTGCTGTCTGACACCCTGTGCCGATATGTCCAAATCACAACACAGGTTTGCTCGCCCCACCGTTCAGAAATTTTTATTGTCACCAATTTTCAGATGGTCTTCGGCAGTGCTCTATTTCAGACGCTGTCACCTCTTAGACAGTGTTATCTCCTCATTCACTCTACTTAAATTAAATTCATGTTTGAGATTGCATACCAAGTGCTCGCCTGTTGATTTGTTCATCTGATGGAAGAAATAGAGCACTCTGTTAGAGAGGTTTAAATCCACAAATCAGAGAGAGCATGAGAGATTAATTTCTGAAATCTTTGTGAATTTTTGCTTAAATTTATATTGCTTGCAACTTGATATTTCCGTCAAAAAAGAAAAAAATGCATACACATGTCATTAGCCATCCAGCATCATTACAGCACCTTCATTCTCTTTAATAATGGGGTTGACTGATCAACATCAAGAAAGCCAAGAGGAAGGTGGACAAGGGCAGGACAAGGAGGGTATGAAGTTTAAGAATGACAAGCTACACTTGATTGGGGATATGGCTATCGTTCTTCTTATCCTCCTTATTTTCAGCCACTGACATTACCGTATTCATATATCAATAGTACAACTGAGGGAGGGCACTCAGAGTCAGGGCAGGTTGGACAATCTAGTGGATATGGCATCTTTTGTAGCTATCCACCGACACATTATGGTGATAGTTTAAGCCAACAAGCATCTACACCTAGACAAATTCAAAAAGGCTTTCAAGTTTTGGGGGACTCTTTATTTGGCCATGCATATAGCCAATACATGCAAACAGATTATGGCCACGGACAATCATCATCTTGATGATGAATCATCGCAAATGTAAATTACAGAGTAGTGCTACTAAAAATTAATGGTGTTTTGGTGTGTAAGGCTGCTATTAGGTATTTCTATTTAGATATTTTTGCAAATAAATTTCAAAAAAAATCAATCCCGGAAGTGCATTAGCAGACATATCACTATGTAAAATCATATTGTGCAAATATGCCATTTTTATTTTCAAGCATACCACTTTTTTGCCAAAAGCTTGCAACAAGATCACGCTTAGATGGCTTTACATGGCATTTATGCACTATTTGATTTTAAGCAGTGGTATGCCTGCTAATGCATTTTGAGGAATATTTTTTTTGCAAATTCGCTTTAAACAATGGTTTATTGGCAAAAATCCCTTCTATTTATTTTCATGTTGAGAAGAACATAATGTAGCATGTTCATTGGTTCTTACGAGTTAATTACTTACATTATGTCTTGAATATTGCTTTTTTGTGATATAAGGGCATGAAAGATTATTGCTATAATAATCTTTTCATGTTTCTAGATGTCCACAAGTTTTCTCCTTTTTCCCCCTGATTTTCCCTTTTTTCAACTTTTCAAGATCAGGCATGTCCAGCCCGGACACCCAATGCGGGTTTGTGTTCCATGATTTCATAAATTTATCAGGGCTAAAAAACTTACATTGGTATGGCAAAAGCTGTAGAACTATCATAGGCATTCGTATGCATGATAATATAACTTCATAAGCACTAATTGAGCATTTGGTCCATTTATGCATGCATGGTTGAGATATATGGCATATGTGCTCATACATCATTTTGTGGGTATAAATTGACATCTAAACAATTCTTACCACGCCACTCAAAGCTAGCTCTGCATATTTTAGTATGGGGATCTTTAGATATCCACACATACAAACTACGGCATTAGCGATAAACCTTTGTAATGATAATATTTATTTTTCACCCCCATAAATACATGCTTATTTGATAAACTTTTTCCAAGGGTTTTTTTTTCAAAAACTGGAAGGGGTAACTCCTAATTTTCTGGGAGGCTCACCAAATAACATGAGATTGTGAGGGAGAATAACTATGAATAAATATCAAGGTTGGATTGTAGGTGTGATGTTTAAAAGTCCCTTTAACATTTCACTCACGTTTAATAGTCCCCGAGCCCTCTTTGATTCGGGGACAGGGATAAATCGGATTATCCCTGTAGGACAGCCTGTCCCGGATAGAGACCCCTTTGGCTTTCATAGTAGAGGGGTTATCTCAAGGTTTAACCTTGTTCCAGCTTTTGAGGAGGTGTGAAAACGGTGGGTTAACCTGGCTTATCCATGGGGTGGTTCCAAATTAGCTAACTCCCTCTACCAAAGCACTTTTTGTGCTAACCCAGGGATAATCCTGGGACAATCCAGGGATGTCCCTCTACCAAAGTGGTGCCAAGGGTCCAGTAGGATTTGAGAAAACTGAAGGAATAAATCTCAAGATTCACCATTTTGACTCCTTGTCCATTTGATGCATAAAGCATCTATGCAAGAAAAATGGGTATGAGCACCCACATACTGATCTTTCTACTTTAAGAAGTCAACTACAAGAATCCTTGTTGGATATAAAAAAAAGGAAAAAAGAAAGAGAGAAAGAGGAAACAAGAGAAAGGGCGATGGCTTTACTTATTTAAAGGCATCTCCTATGTCTGGTGAACAGCAAAAGAAGAGGAAAAAAAGAATGAGAGGCTGGGAGAATCCAGCAGGACTCTTGTGTCTTGTCCTGAGTAGGAAGCAAAGGAAAAAAGGGCAAAAAGGAAGCAAAAGTAGAGAAAGGAAGATAGGAAGAGAGAGAGTCCAGAAGAACTCTTCTCCTACGCAAGAAGCAAAGAAGAGAGAGAAAAAACAAAGAAAAAATAGGGAGAGAATTGGACTCTTTCTTAACCAGGAGGAAAGAGATGAGAAGAGAACAGAGACTCTTCCTCGCTCCCTGTTGACACCTAAAATTTGGCATCGAGAAATGAGCCTTGTCGAATAGAACGAGGATAGAATTAAAAGAAAATATCCCAAAATATTGCCAGGCATTATCAGGGTGAAGTCAAACGGGGCAGGCCCCAGAGCCTTAACAACAGCCCAATCCGGCAGCCAAACCACTTAGAAGGCACGGTACGGTGCCAATGCAAGTTAAGACGGATCAGCTCAAAACTGCGTCCAAGAGGGACGAAGAAATCTCGAAATTGCAGGCATGCGCAGCACACCTGATGATGCGCCTGAGGGAGAGAGTCGGTATGCTTTTATCCAACGGTGAAAGTCAGAAATCAAAAGATACGAACCTAAGGGGCTTTGAGCCCTCATTCGGCACCATTCGTCCGGGAAGCTTGAAATGGCAGGGCGCTATATTGGCACCCTCGTCGGGGCACCTAAAACGGTAGCTCCGGCCTCGGGAGAAAAAGGAAAAAAAATAGAGAAAAGAAGAAGAAAAGAAAAGAAGAAGGAAGAAGGAAGAAGAGGAGAATGAAGAAGAAGAAAAAGAAGAAGAGGAAGAGTGGGGGGGGGTGCTATGCATCAGCAGCAAAAAAAAAGGAGGGAAAAGAAGAGAAATAACCAAATGAGGAGGAAAAGAGAAGAAGAAAGGGAAGAGGGGTGTGCCTATTGGCAGAAGAGGAATGAAGAAGAAGAAGGATAAAAGAAAAAGGAAGAAAAAAAAAGAGAAAGGAAGGAGGGTCTGCCGTATCGGCACCCTCGTCAACACCCCCATCCGGCAGCCTTCAAGCGCCCTCATCCGGCACGCCCTCCAAGCACTCAAATGGCAGCCCATTAAATGCCCATCCGACAGCCCCTTTAAACACTTCAGAAGCCCCCAAACGGCAGCCCATTAAATGCCCATTCGGCAGCCCCTTTAAACACTTTAGAAGCCCCCAAACGGCAGCCCATTAAATGCCTATCCGGCAGCCCCTTTAAACACTTTAGAAGCCCCCATACGGCAGCCTCCTTCTCCCTACACCCCTATATAAAGGGCTGCAGGGAACGAGAGAGAAGAGGAGGGGAATCGACTCAGGCATCCATCCATCCGGTGAAGAAGAGAGAACAAAAAAAGAACGAGCGTCTAGACGGCGAAAAAATAGAAGGGAAGCAACAGAGCAAAGAAGAGGAAGAAAAGAGAGAGGGAGAGAGAAGAAAAAAAGAACGAGCGTCTAGACGGCGAAAAAATAGAAGGGAAGCAACAGAGCAAAGAAGAGGAAGAAAAGAGAGAGGGAGAGAGAAGAGAGGTGAGAAAGGGGAGAGAATGAGCCAATGGTCCGTTTCTCCCCCCTTGTATTTTTCTTATTTTCTTCATATGTATTTACTCCTTTTTTTGTACTCGGTGAATCAGAATAAAAAGAATCTCGCGAATAGTCTGTGTTTACAATAACTGTCTCCTACGATCCTCCATGGCTGTTACTTCCCTTTTTTATTCCTTTGTTTTCTTCCTCTTATCCGTGCGTTTCCTTTAATACCGATCTCCCTCTCGTGGGAATGAATGTGGCCTAGCGATCCAGGAAGGGAGATCCATGCGTCTCCAACGGGGTATAGGCTGGGGGTTTATCCTACATCATGGATATGATCCCAAGATCTGGCCATCATGGGTTGCTCTATTGAAATCCGACTTCATGCCACATCGCATTCGTCGCCATCTCTGAACCTATTTCGAGGGGCATCCGCGAAGGGGCGTATGAACTTTGTGTTCTCCCCATCGACTGCCATCAATGGGGGATTCACCGGCTAGCTGTGCCTGATACCCACCTATCCCATTTCCTTCATGACCATATGTGGCGAAGTTCCCTAACATCCGAAACTCTGTTTTCGTTTTTTAATTTCTTTCTTCTTCTTCATTTAGCCTGTCTCTTGCGCTGGGTGATACAGCAACATCCCACCCCCTTGTGATTCCCCATGACCAAAAGGCCAGCTCCCATGAGCATTTAATGATGCCAATGCTGCTATAACAAGTGTCCAGGGCCTCGCCCCATGCGCTTTCCCCCTTTTGTTTACCCGCTTTCGTTCCGGTGCTAATACTTGGATGATCTGGTAGCTCCCCAATACCTCTGTCTCGTGGTGATCCGGCGCCATTAATGTCCCCTTTAATGAATGAACTAGCAGCCCCTATTTGCTCCCTGAAATGAGTGAACCGGCAACCACTTTTCCTTTGACTTACATGATCCGGCAGCCCCTCTCGTTGAGCCCCGTTTCATCTTCCTAAGAGTGAAACAACAGCCCCTTTTCCTTCAGCAAGAGTGATATGGCAGATGCTAAAGTTTTTTTTCTTCTTCACTTAACAAATGAATCGGTAGATGTGTTGTGAAGTTTGTTTTTATTATTATTATCACTATTCACCTTTTGCGTTGATTGCTTCACCGGGTGTTTGAGTGTCCGTGTGACCCCGCACCATTGTCCCGTCAGCCCCTAAGCCAAAGCCAATGGTCCCCGACACCCTGCCACGAGGAGGGGTCGTTCCGGCCGCCGGATGATCAGATATCGGCGAAAAAAACGGACATTTGTGAATAGTAACTTTTAACTATTCACTTTAGGCCTAATAATGGTTAATTCCGGTTTTCTTACTTTCATTGCAACCCGATGCTTCTTAACTCCACCTAGAGCATCCGGGCAGTCCCGACCCCTTAGTAGGCTGACCCTCGGGGATTTGGTACCGCAGACAGCTGTGGATGTTGCAGCTATTGTGCACATCCGATGAGTTTAGGGACCGTCTCAGATTCTCCGTGGACGAGCACCTACTTCTCACCTCCCAAAATACCCCGGGTCTGGGGGATGTGCTGTCGGAATTTTACCAAGACCTTAGGCTGATAAATAAAGAAAATAAATGATAAAAATAATAGCAATAATAAATTAAAAAAATGGCAAAGTAATTCATAAAAAGAACTGCACAACAAAAAAAAATGCAACAAAAAAAAAACATAAGAAAATTAAAGTAGCAAAATTTAATTAAAATTATGTGATCAAAATCAAAACAAAAAAATAAAAGAAAGGAGAGAAAAGAAGAAAGGAGATAAGTGCAAAAAAAAGGGGGCTGGCGATCCGGCACGGGTGTGTGTCAGATCATGGTCTGGCACCCCCTCCCCCCTTCTTTCCTTCTATTAACATTGTTAACAAGGTGATCCGACATGTCATGTAAAAAAATCATTTTTTTATTGTTATCACTATTCACATTCTGCAATAATCGTTTCACCGGGTGTCTGTTTGACCCCGCATCGCCGTCCAGCTCGTCCCAGATGTAGAGCCAGTGACCCCTTGCGTCCCGTCCTGAAGAGAGGTTCTCCGGACTGCCGAACAGCCGGATATCGGCGAACAAGTGAGCGTTAATGATTAGTGACTTTTAACTATTCATTTTGGGCCCATTAAGAGCTGAATTCCGTTAATTTCGCTGCCTTTGCGATTCTATGGCCTGGAACGTGCTCTTTCCGTTATTCATGCTACTGTTGACTATTGGGCTTCGCTATGTGCTGTACTGCCCCGGTTGGAACTCCCGGGTTTGCTCTTTTGCGGCCGTTTAGCCGGATCTGACGTCCTTGAATCATGAATCTTTAAGGGAATATAAATAAGGCCTATTGCGAGCACGGTTTGGGTCTGTGGGTTTGCCCCGCCATGACCTGACCTTGCTTCGGGGCCGATAACCCTTTGGGTCAGACCTACCCTTACTGGGTTTCGTCTCATTTCTTAATATTAAATCACGCCAGATCATAGGCGAACATGTGCACAAGATATTACCCATGGCATTGCTGCATTTTCAGCATAAATCAGTCTCAGATCGATGTCTGAATGAGCTTTCTACGGTGCTCCTTAACCCCAGACCCGAGGCTACACCGGTTTGCCTTTGAACCTACATGCGTATGCATCGGTGTCAATAGTGGGTCGAAAGATTTGCGCAGACATGATCGAGAAGCCCCTCGAATGATTTGAACCTCTTAGTAGGCTAGCTCTCAGGGGTACTATATTCGATATGGGTCCGAGTGTTGCCGCTTCATGCACACCAAGATGATTAAGGGACCGTCTCAGACTTCTGTAGACGAGCACCCGCTACATCCCCCCGACATACTCCGGGACAAGGGGAGATACTGTCAAAATTTTGATTCCTCGTCGCTCGAGTCACAACAAAAAAAAACGTAAGAAAATCAAAACAATAAAAATAATAATAATAATATAACAAAACCAAAGCAAAAAATAAAATCAGATCAAAACAAAAAATGTAAGAAAGTCAAAACAATAAAAAGGATAATATAACAAAACCAAAGCAAATAAAATCAAAACAAAAAATAAAATAAAAAGGATAATATAACAAAAGCAAAGCAAATAAAATCAAAACAAATAATATAATAAAGTCAAAACAATAAAAAGGATAATATAACAAAACCAAAGCAAAAAATAAAATCAGATCAAAACAAAAAATGTGAGAAAGTCAAAATAATAAAAAGGATAATATAACATAACCAAAGCAAATAAAATCAAAACAAATAATGTAATAAAATCAAAACAAAAATATAATAAAAAATAAAAATATAATGTTACAAACCAATGAAAATATAATAATAAAAAATCATCAAAATAATAAAAGAAAATCACGATAAAATCTAAATAACAGAATGCAATAAGATCAAAACAAATAGAAAAATAATAATGAATAATAATAATAATGATAAAAGAATAATAATAATGATCATAATGAAAAATTATGAGCGGTGCAAGGTTTCCTCCGCGCCGAATCAAAAGGGTCTCATTATCAACAATTTTCATTTCTCGTCACAAATAACAAAAAAAAGGGTACTCTGCATTTTCATACATGGACTAACACAAGTTGCAGGCCATCGAGCCCTTTCTCCTAGCGATTAATCAAGGGTTTTCTCTCTGTGGGGAGAAGTAATTAACGTCGCAACCTTTACGATGTGGCGGGTCTTGGGTCCCGACTCGATATCCACTATCATCTAGCCAGTCAGACAGCGTGCACACATCAGTGACTCCAAGTCTTTTGGTCTTCGGAGTCCGAATAAATTATCACCTCGTAACTAGCACGCTTGTGTACAAAATAAAATAAACAAATAATAAATAAAATAAACAACTAAAAGAAAAAATTTTCCCACACTCCCCTAATTCTTTCTCTCTCACACACACATACACACACAAATCAAGTGTGTGTTGGGGGGGGGGGGTCACCAAAGTCCACCGGGTGGCCTGCTTTGGTTGCACTTCTTCTCAAACAGAAAAAGACCCAAAGAGGGTCTTAAACAAAAAAAAAACAGAAAATTCTCAAGGGGGTTTCTTCATAAAGAAAGACCCAGCCTAGTGGACTTTGAGTCTAAACCCCACCGGGTGGAGGCTTCATGGCCACCCCCCTCACCCTAGGCACACTGACCCATTAAGGGTTTGTTGGCAACAATTTTTGCCTACCTACATGTAGGGTGAACTATCACTTAATGAGGTGGACAATAGATGAAACTTGCCCAGGTTGAAACAGCCTGTCCGGGGTAATGAAGACCTGCCCGGGGTGACAATAGTAGGGACATCCCCGGGGTGGACTGGGACCTCTCCAGGGTGAGCCTAGGTGATCTCATCTGCCAAGAATGGTAACCAACATAGCAGGGACACCTCCCCGGGGTGAAATAGCACAACTGGTACTTGCCCGGGGGTGGCCCAGACCTCCCCGGGGTGCAACTCACCCGGTGAAACCTCCAGCAACAACAGCCCATGCCTCTTTGGGGTGAAACCCTACAGCAGGGACAGCAAACCCCACAGCAAGAACAGTAGTCCAACTCCAATCAGATGGACCTCTCCGGGGTCAAGAAGTCGCCCAACAGGTACCTCCTCATAGTGGAACAGCAGCCCAGCAGACCTTCCCTGAGGTGAAACAGACCTACAGGTGTAGCAGCAGACCTCGTGAGACCTGCCCAGGGTGAAAGAGAGCTGGCCGGGTTGGAGACCTCCCAGGCCCGCAGGTGCAGCAGTAGACCTCACTGCATGTCACAAGGACCTTCCCGACGTGAAATGGCAGCCGGGGTATGGTCACCCCATTCTTCTCCGGGGGGGTTCCGGTCACCTCCCTGGCCAATGGTGATTATAAGGCGATTGTCACCTCCCTCTTCATTTGATATGAGATTTCTCCTTGACCTAAGGTGACAGAAAAAGGGAGAAACTATACGGAGAGGGGTCAAAAGGGGCGGGTCATTTGACCCCGCTGGAGGCGGCCGACCCCGGGGGGTCGAGTCCACCCCGTTGGCACCCAGCGGGGTGGAACTAACCCCCGCGGGGTCAGTCCACCCCGCTGGTAGCCAGCGGGCTCAATTTGAACCCCCGGGTCCCCGTGTTCCAAAACAAAAAAAAAAGAAGAAAAAGAAGGCGAGGGGTGAAAAATGATTTTTGCCACCCCACCTTGACAAAAAAAAGGGATTTTGAACCCCACCTTTTCAGAATTTGGGCAAAATCTCACATTTCTGTCAGAACCGGAGCATTTCTCCACGTTTCTGTCAACCTGGGTCCTCCTGCCTTCTAATAGACCCCCAAGGGTCCGACGGAGACACATCCAGAAGAGACAACACACAGAGCACTAAGAAACCAGCGCAAGGAGTTTGTTTGTTTATTTTGACCCGCGAGGGGTAAGTCCCCGCGTCTTGTATTTATGTCCCTAAGGGTATTTTTGTGATTATGCCCCTCAGTGGGTCATGTTTGTAAGTTTCTACACCCAACACGACTAAATTAAGTAGTTTCGCCCATATAACGGGGGAATTACAGACATGTCCTTCCCGGGGTCGTGAGAGACAAAAGTCCTGTCATTTGTAGTCTTACCCTGCAACTTTTGTAATTGGGGCTACGCCCCTACCAAGGATGGCGGTATCGGTTTCGACTCGGTTTCGGCCGAGTCCGATACCGAAACCGTCCGGTTTCCGTTTCGGTTTCGGCCGAAACCCATTGAAAAGCTTCAAAAAAAAATCAAAATAAGTCTAAAAAAATCAGAAATAATTCAAAAAAATATGAATAATCACATAAAAATCATAAAATTCATTAGACATGCATTTAATTGTAAAGAAATTAGATTAAGTGCAATAAACATGAAGTAGACATTGAAATTCAAACATTGAACATGTTAAACTAATATTCTTGAGTACATACTAAGCATGAAGTAGGTTCAAGCATTACAATAAACCTAATTAGGCACAGTAAATGTTACGGAAATTAAATGATCTTTACCTAAATGAAGAGGCACTAATATGGGTAATAACTAGAACCTTCTCCCTCATCGTCTGGCTTTTCATGTTCATACCCATAAGAAGGATGCATGTATGGTCTATATTCACTATAACCAAACAATAAGGTAGCCAAGTCCTGCATCCCTCTTTGGATCCCTCTTGGAGTGTTTGGTTGGCTTGAGCCGAATCAGTATCAGCATAAGAATCTTGAGGATGAGAAGAGGAACTGGCCGGATGTAGATGGAACTGGAATGCTGGTTCATAACCCCACGACCCATAAATCGCTGCCTCCTGTTGGCCACCTCCATAACCTGATGGATGCCCATATTGAGTATGTGAATCATATCCTTGCTCACCCTGACTGCATCCTCTGCCCGTGTCTGCGTGGAAGGAGGAAGGACCACCAGCATCCCCACCGCCAGTAGTAGCACCTGTAGCACCTGCAGCCTCCAGTCGCCTTTTGGCCTTTGGGATACTTTTTCCTGTGCCGGTGTGCTTTCTTCTTGCACCCTTGACATGAATCATGTTCCCCTTGGCGTGTGCCTCAAATAAATCTGCTTCAACTGCTCAATTGCCGGGTCCTCTCGAGCAGCAACATTTGTTCTCTCAATTTGCCCATACACTGATGTACTTCTTCTTAAGGATGTAGGTGCCTTGCCCATTCTAGGAGTGACTGGCCTGCTATCTGAGTCTGAGTGTCTAGCTGGCTGAAAATCATGCTGCTCCTCAGTGTCCTCAACAACCCTAGACATGTGCGCATGAGTATCTCTGGCCCTCTTTGATTTTCTTCTGAATTTGGGATCTCTTGGCTCATCTTCATCTAGTATGCCCTCTGCCCATCTTCTATCATCATCATCAAAAACAGGCTCATCAATCTACTCTCGTGTCTCCACCCAAGACTGCAACGGATTCTCATCATCAAATAGGACATCCACATCAATTTCTGCACTCCCATCCTCAACGACGCGTTTGTCCCTCAGCATTTGTCTTATCTTCATGTTCTTTATTCTCAGTCTCATATTGTAATAACAGTAAACCAATTTTTCTAACCGTTCAGCTTTTAGCCGATTGCGAACCTTCGAGTGTATAAGGCTGAACGTGCTCCAATTTCTTTCATATTGGCTTGCCGATGTTGTTTGACTGAGCATCCTAATTGCAATGAAAGCCAATGCATTGCTGTCCAGATCTCGGTTGTTCACCATTATCCACCAGTCAGCTGTTCCACCAACCATAAACAAATGCATATAAGTTGTAGAAATATATATTCAGATTAAGAAATCCAAAAAATAAAATATACCTGGGCTCACTCTTCCCACAGCGTATTGCAATTGGGAGTCAGCATATGTCCCAGTCCTCATTCTATAATTGTTCATCTACAAACATAAAGTAATACATTAACATAACTACTTAAATAAATTCTATACATGTTATTGATAAAATCAAATAAAGGCCAACCTCTACTTCGGCCTGAAGTCTCTTTTCTGGATTCCTCGATAAACGACCAATGACTTTTAAAGTCCCTTGGAGCACCTCGCCATCAACATGTGCATCGGCATCGTTCATAAATCGAGGGTTGAGGAAATAACCTGCATTTGTGTATAATCAACTAAATGAAATTTATAAAATAACATAAAGGCATTACCCCAATTTCAGTACAATTAATCACTCACCAGCTGCATGCAAGTCGTGGTGTAATGTGTTGTCCCATCTCTGGTCAATAATTTTCCACCATTTTGCATAATGTCTGGGAAGGGAATGCTGCAACTCCAATTTGGCACGGTCCATGGCCTCGTACAGATAGCCCATATCATTCTTCTCATCGCCATCCACCATTCTTAGGACCTTCACGAGGGGTGTGACTACTTTCAAGTACCGTGACACCCTGTCCCAGAATTTGTTGTCGTCCACGACGTGACAGACATCCAAATAATCCATCTGTGCATCAACATTGCCCTTGTCGATGTATTCCCGCAGGGCATTGTGGTACATGAAAGCTTTCAGCTCATTCTTACCTGTGCAAATAAATGAAATTTGAAGCTGCATCAACTGTTACATATCAGTAAGGATAAAGTATCAAGAATTGAGATCAATCTTATACCTGTGCAAAGACTCCAAAGAAATAAAATTGGAAGCAAATCTGGTTGGGCCTGCACGGATGATATCTCGCCCTCCACTGGCATGCGCCCTGAACATATTCAATATCCTAGGATGGCCATAGATATACTGTGTGACTTTTTGTGTCTTGTCAATTGTCTTCTTCACATGCTTTTCCTTCCCTATGTCTTCAAGCATTAGATCTAGACAATGTGCTGCACATGGGAGCCAATATAAATGACTGCGCTTCTGCATCAATTTCTTCCCTGCAGCCTTGTAACTGGCTTCATTATCAGTCACCACTTGCACAACATTCTCCTCTCCAATTTGTTCTACCATGCCATCCATCAAATGAAACAAATAATTTACATTCTTTTCATAATCTGATGCATCAACTGATTTCACAAATACTGTACCTTCGATGCAATAAACCAAAAAGTTTATCATGGACTTCTTCGTGGTACCAGTCCAACCATCACACATGATGGTGCATCCTCTCTCCACCCATATATGCTTGAAGCTTTCAACCCAATCATGGAGCTCCTCAACCTCTCCCTCAAGGCCACGCCCGTATATGTCTCGACGTGAGGGGGCCTTCAAGCCAGGGCCAGCATCTGCTATGACATCTATCATAGGTTGGAAATATTCACTTGAAGCTGCATGTGCAGGGATACCTACATGAAAAAACCATTTGCAGATACTTTTAAATGCATGCCATGCAACTTCTGCTGATTTTTTGACCCCTCTCAATGCAGACTTGATTTTAGGTTGTGTAGTCTGGGGCATTCTGTGGAGATAGCTGTCCATGGGACCTGTTCCCTGCGTATGTGGTGCAGCACCCATGTCAGGACGTCGTGCAGCTGTACTCTCATAGGTCCCTGAACCCATGGGTCCCTTCCCTTTTCTTCGAGCGGCTTGTTCACGCTCCCTTGCTTCAGTCAGCTCTGGATCAAAATCCTCAGTGCCTTCCTCATCATCATCCCTCCTAACCCTTCTGTCAGAAATCTCCTCAACAATTTCAGCCTCATCCTCAGCCCTTTGTCCCTCTCCTTTTTCCCCAGAAGGCACTGGCGCATCTCTTCTCGCACCTCTCGGGGACAGTGGTCACATTGTCTCACCTCTCCTCTTACCCCTGCCAAATGTTGCTTTCCTCCGGTAATTCCGCCATGTAGCTCCCTACCACAGTAATTGCATTTCACCTTTCTTCTCTTAGCATCAACTAAGGTCAGGTGGGCCCACCCCGGATCCTCCTGCCCTTGTTGCTCCTGTGTTTGCTGACGTCTAGGCATGATGCTGTATTAAGACAGTCAAAGACAATCTCTTGTAAGTACGATGAAAAAAAGGCAATTCTACATGATAGACCTCCAAATTATTGAATGAAGCTTAATTGAGCTTCAATTGTGGGTAATAAAGTCGAATTAGACGAAAGCCCCAATTTTTATGAAGTAATTAGGGCTTAATTACCAGCTAACCCTTAATCACCCTTCATAAAAAAAATCTCAGCATGATCCCACCCCAATTTCGTCAATAAAGCTTAATTGAGCTTCAATTGTGGCTAAGAAAGCCGAATTAGACGAAAGCCCCAATTTTTATGAGGTAATTAGGGCTTAATTACCGAATAACCCTTAATCACCCTTCATAAAAATGACATCCCAGCATGATCCGACCCCAAATTCGTCAATGAAACTTAATTAACCTTCAATTGTAGCTAGGAAACTCGAATTAGACAAAAGCCCCAATTTTTTTGAACTAATTAAGCCTTAATTACTAATTAATCCCTAATTACCCTTCATAAAAATATAATCCAGCATGATCCCACCCCAAATTCGTCAATGAAACATAATTAACCTTCAATTGTGACTAAGAAACTCGAATTAGATAAAAGCCCCAATTTTTATGAACTAATTAAGCCTTAATTACTAATTAAGCCCTAATTACCCTTCGTAAAAATATAATCCTAGCATGATCCCACCCCAAATTCGTCAATGAAACTTATCTAACCTTCAATTGTGGCTAAGAAAGCCGAATTAGACGAAAGCCCCAATTTTTTTGCATGAATTAGGGGTTAATTAATAATGAATCTAATTTTAAGTATCTAATTAAGGTTTATTTTAAAATCTGAACTAATTAGGGTTGCACAAATTAAGGTAAAAAAAAATACTTACAACCCAATGAAGTGCACAGCAGGCCAGCAAGGGGTGGGCAGTCCGGCGGTGGCAGTAGGGCGGTGCCACGGTGGGAGTAACAGCAGCACCTGCTGCAGCAACAGCAAGAGCGGCAGTCGACAGTAGGCCAGCAGCAGCAGCCTGGCAGGCTGCAGGCAGCACCAGCAGGCAGCACAGCAACACCAGCAGGCAGCAGCAGCACCAGCACGGCAACAGCAGCAGCACTGCAGCAGCGGCAATAGGCCAGCAGCAGCCGCAGGTAGCAGGGAGGGAGGGTTTCGGCTTGGTTGTTGGCTGGGTAGTGGGTTTCGGGGGGGGGGGAGGAGAGAGACAGAAAGTGATAAACGGAGTTCACGTGTTTCGGGCGAAACCGGATGGTTTCGGGCCGAAACCGACCGGTTTCGGGCCGAAACCGACCGGTTTCGGGCCGAAACCAGTATCGGTTTCGCCCGAAACCGATACACCCATTATGTTTCGGGTTGCTACAGTGATAAGGGGCTTTTTCGTATCGATTATGGCCGAAACTGCCAACAATGGCCCCTACTTCCCGTTAGGGCTACGCCCCTACTTCCCGCGTCAGTGCGGATCTTTGTACAGTCGACAACTCGCCGACAACTCTTACACCCATTGGGGCCATAAATTTGTCTGATGTATTCTACAAATCTTTTTTTGTACATCGATCGGAAAAATTATAAGAAGACCTCCGACTTGTGGAAATTGCATATATGTGAGCCTTCTACGAAGCCCCTCGTCATCCCTTTGGTCTAAGGACATTGTCAGCTCAGTCCGACACTTGGGCGCCACCTCAAACCTAGGTCCGTGTAGGGTCTGGTAAAATTACTAAAATACCCTTATGGTCTAGAAATGGCCTAGTAGCCCCTAAAACCCTCCAGAAACGGCCTCAAAATGCCTTGGGAAGTCAAGAACCTTATCCTACTTTCTTTCCAACTCTGAAATTTTAGGAACACCTCTGGCCTGATAAGATTATCAAAATACCCCTGAAGGAGCCAAAATTATCAAAATACTCTCAGGGTCCAAGAAACCTCATGTGCCTTCAAATATGCCTATGGCTTACGCTAAATCATTCCGCTACTCCTAAATTTTAGGGTTTTGCCTAAATATAAGGGGCCTCATTTGAAACCCTAACTCATTCATTTTGTTGGTCGGTGATAAGTGAGTGGTCACCATGAGCCCTCCAAGTAAGCTTGCTCTCAACACCAGAACCCCCATCGAAGGCTTTGGAATTTCTTTGACAGTTAAACAGAAGTGTTCGGACGTTAGGCCGATGTAAATCAACACTGACTGCGGTCAGTGGAGAGAGGTCCAGCATCCGAACCCAAATCGTCTGATACTATGCGCACCCACGGAATAAACCTCTACACATATGGGGGAATGTTTCTTTTCAAAAAGAATAAAAAATATTCTATTTTATCTACGATAAAATTCTGTGACCGACATGGTTGAAACTATTAATAAAAATAATCAAATTTTAGAAGGTTTTCTTTTGTAAAAAGGCCTTAATCCAATGGAGTTGACCTCTCTCCTCCTTTCATGTTGGCCCACTCAAACTCTAAAATGCAAAATAACCAGAATTTTCAGAAAAATGTTAAGTGTTTTTCTATAAAAAGCCTAACCAGGTGGAGTTAAACCATAGTTACGAGGAAACGACCCCCAAAGTGGGAAACATGTTTCACAGGAAACGCGTTTGAGAGACAAATTCGATTAGTCTAAGAAATGCCTAGGAAATGGTCCAAAAACGTGGGATGCAAACACTTGCTAGCCTATGGCAGCGGAAGAACGAGAACGAAAAATCTATCAAAAAATTACAAATCTATCAAAAAAAAAAAGAACGAGAAGGAAAAAGGGAAGAGGAGAAAGAAAGAGAGTAGAGCACACAGGCGAGGTCGGCGGGGGCAGCTGTTGGACCCCAAAAATGATTCATCCTTAATTTCTGATATTTTCAGAAATTTCTAGGAAAAAGGGAAAAATAAAATTTAATGGCTCACGAGCGGCCTCGAAATAACGGAGCCGTTAGTTCTATGCAACATGACATGTGCTTTATGCACGAAGAAGTCCATCAACAATATCCCGTAGGACAGCTATCTTGCTCACCCGCATGGAAGGTCAAACGCAAACAATTATCCGGATCTCCCCGATTTGTAATACGGTCAACGGGATTATTCTCCCACAAAGCAAGGCCAAAGCAACCTAAGAAGGGCTCCACGTGCTGCAGTCCAGCCCTTTCCAGCAGTAAAAAATAATTTTTTAGGAGTGCAGGCCTTTTATAGGCTTTGAAGCCAAGGAACGGGCAAACCCCCCCTCCGCCCCTTTTCCCTCTCTTGCGGACGTTGGACAGCCTGGAGGGACCCCCTCCGGCTGGCTAAGACCGGAGGGACCCCCCCCCCCCTCCATTGGCCAGACCGGAGGGGGGCCCTCCGATGCCTTGCAGGCCGGAGGGGGTGGCCTCCGGTCTGCACAAAACCGAAGGGACCCCCCCCTCCGGTGTGCAGCAGACCGGAGGGAGGTCCCCTCCGGTCAAAACTGACCGGAGGGACCCCCTCCGATGTGCGCAGACCGGAGGGAGGGGCCTCTGGTCAAAAGAGGACCGGAGGGACCCCCTCCGGTCATCGCATGACCAGAGGGAACCTCCCCCTCCGGTCTGTTTTGTGTAGCCCTGCGCATAGCAAAAAAACACAAAAAAAGGGGGGAGGGACTTACACCTCTCACCTGTTGGCCTTCCACCGGAGGGACTGCAGCCACCAGAGCTCCACCACCTCCACTCCACCTTGTAACCCTATAAAAGGGTGGGAGTGGCCAAGGACGAAAAGAAGAAGACAAGCAAGGGAGAGTAAGAAGAGAAGGAGGAGAGGACTAAGAAGAAAAGAGAAGCAAGAAGGCAAGGAAGGAGGGTGCGTCCTTTCCTTCGCCAGCCCTTTTGGGGTTTTGAATTTTTTTAGTTTACAAAAATACCCTCTTAGGGTATATGTTGACTAAAACCATGGTTTGCCGACCCGGTGCGGGTCGCCCCGACCCGCACGACCCAACCCGACCCAGGCCACCGGGTCGTGGGTCGTCACCGGGTCGCCCCATTAATTTAATAATATATTATATATATATGGTGTATTTTTCTATTTTATTCTATTATTATATATATATTATATATATAGTCTTTTTTATTTAGATATGGGGCGGGACGGACCGAGACGGACCGAGTCGGGAGCGACCCGACCCGACCCAGGCCGAGACCGGGTCGGCCGGGTCGCGCAGGTCGGCAAACCTTGACTGAAACCAGGGTTTGTCAACCCGCTCGTACCGTCCGTCCTGGTCTTTCACTGGGACGGTACGAGACGGGACGATACCGTAGCGTATCGAGATACAAAAATATATATTATATATATATATATATTACATAATAATATAACTTAAAAACACTTCTATCTTGGTTGGTTACGTGCGTGGCCTCTTAGACGGATGCCCTCGGTTTGAATCTCACCTCCTCCATCGTTTAAAACATTTTTTTTAAACAACTTTCTAAAAAACCAACGAAAAATGCATCAAAAGTGCGTTTCGAACCGGGGACCTTAAACGTGAGGTCCTCAACCAACCAACCTACAAAATTTATTTGTTATAAAAAAATTACAATAATATATAAAGCGTCTCGGTTGCGTCCCACAGACCAGGCATCCCGGTCTATGGCTGGGACGGGCCGGGTCGTGCGGGTCGGACCGTCCCGGCTCGATTTGTCAAACCCTGACTGAAACGCCCTTGGGCCATATAGAGACCGTTGTATTTATATGTCATGAAAGTACATTGTACCAAAGTTATGAAAGTTAAAGAATGATGGGATTTCTCAACTTATCTTTTGTAAAAATTACGCAACGGCCCCCGCACGGCCTTGAAATTACGTTTTTACCCCGTATTGCTTCGAAATTGTACAAAAGTATATTGGCTCCAACGAAAAATTCAAAAATTGTGAAAGTTTAAAAGGGGTATTTTTTGTTCATGGGGAAAACTTCCCCCACTTGAAAAAAATCTATTCTTAAAGCTAAGTTCAAGAAATTGCATTTCTACCCTGGACTTTTTCTAATTGCGTATATACCCGTGAAAAAAATCTCAAAAAATGTGAAAAAATCCACTAAGATCACAAGGACCATATGTGGCCCCTAGTGAAACAAGAAACTATAAATAAACCCTCTTTTGAATAAAAAGTTGTGGCTAAACCCTCGTTAGAATGAAAATTACGAGTAAACCCTCGCTTGAGAGAAAACTACAGAGATCCCTCCCTTTTCTTAAGGGCATGGGTCATAAGGGCAAGAAAGGACCTTTAGCAGTTTTAATCAAGGGTATTCGGACTTGTCCGATGTAAATTAACACCGACTCTGATCGGTGAGAAAAGTCCAGTACATGAACCCTAATTGTCTGATAAATCTGAAAGTGCAGAATTAATGAATATGCCCAAAATAATGACAATACGCATATTCATCCATCGCTATGGATGTCGAAAATTCCACGTGTGAACAACAACATGTTGTGCAAGTGAGGTCAACTGCCGCAACATGCTGAGGAGGAGGACGACAGTGGTGTGTTACTGTGAGACACGGAAAAAATCTAATCGACTTTTTATCGTAGATAAAAAATATTATAGATTTTTGTTCTTTTTGAAAAGAAACATCCCCCCCTATATGAGTGGAGGTTGATTCCGTGGGTGCGCATCATTTCAGACGATTTGGGTTCGGGTGCTGGACCTCTCCCCACTGACCGGAGTCTGTATTGATTTACATCGGTTTAATGTCCGAACACCTTTGTTTAACTGTCAAAGAAATCCCAAAGTCTTCTATGAAGGTTCTGACGTGGAGGGCAGACTCACTCAAGAGACTCTCCATGACCACTCATTCACCACCAACAAATTAATAGAGTTAGGGCTAGGTCTGAACAAAAACCCTAAGATCTAGGAATAGAAACGCAAATATGCGGAAGCCGTAGGCATTTTGAAGTGAAGGGGAGTTCTCTGGACCCCGAGGGTATTTTGGTAATTTTACCAACCCAGGGGTATTTTGGTAATTAGGGCTAAGTCTGAGCAAAACCCTAAGGTTTAGGAGAAAGGACGCAAATATGCGGAAGCCGTAGGCGTTTTTGAAGTAGAGGAAGATTTTCTGGACCCCGAGGGCGTTTTGGTAATTTTACCAACCCAGGGATATTTTGATAATTTTCCAGGCCAGGGGCACTTCTGAAATTTCTGGGATGGAACAGAAGTAGGACTGGGTTCCTGATCACCCAAGGTGCTGAGGCTCTTTCTGAAGGGTTTTAGGAGGCTGCTAGGCCATTTCTGGGTCATAGGGGTATTTTGGTAATTTTATCAAACCCTAGGTGGATCCAAGCTGAGGTGGCACCCAAGTGTCGGACTGAACTGACAACACTCTCGGACCGAAAGAATGACAAGGGGCTTCAAAGAAGGCGCGCATTTGTCAACTTAGCCGAAGGAGGGATATAAATGCAATTCCCATAAGTCGAAGGGGTTTTCTTATAATTTTCCCGATCGACGTACAAAGACAATATGTGGAGTACATTGGACATTTTTATGACCCAACTGGATATAAGGATTATCGGCGAATTGTCGACTGTACAAGGGTCCGCATTAAAGCGGGAGGTAGGGACGTAGTCCCAATTACAAAAGATCGCAGGGTAAAACTGCAAATTACAGGACTTTGGTCTTTTACGGTCCCGGGGAGGACATTTTTGTAATTCTGCCGTTGTAGAGATAGAACCATATAACTTAGTCGTCCCGGGACGTAAAGACTTACAAAATATGGCCCGCTGAGGGGCATAATTATCAACATGGCCCACTGAGGGGCGTAATTACAAAAATACACCGTAGGGGCATAAGTACAAGACCCGGGGACTTACCCCTCACAGGCCAAGAAAAACAGAACAAACTCCTTGCGCAGGTGCTCTTCGTACGTAATCAGCTTTTTTTTTTTCACTTGGACCCTTGGGGGTCTATTTATAGAAGGTGGGAGAGCCCAGAGGGGTCAAATGAGTGAATTTACCCCGATTCTGTCAAGGTGGGGTGGCAAAAAGCCATTTTGACCCCTCTGGATGCCAAAAGGGGCTAAATGACCCCGCTGGGGGTGGCCAAAATCCTTTTTTTTTGAAACACGGAGACCGGAGAGAGAGGGGGGGTCGCACGACCTCGGAGGGCCGCCTGGACACGGGCGGGGTTGGGCGCGCCCCCGGGAGGCCGCGCGACCCCGCTGGGCCCCAGCGGGGTCGCGCGACCCCGCTCGGGGGCCCGCGGACCCGCGGGGGTCCCCGGGGTGGTGCGCGGCCCCTCCCTCTCTCGGCTTTCGATCTAGAGGGGTCATTTGACCTCTCCGGACGCCGTTTGACCCCTTTGGACGCCGTTTCGCTCTCTTTTCGCCGTCTTGGGTTGGAGAAGAGCCGTGGTGGAGCTATATATCTCGTGGAGATCGCTCCCTCGCCGCGTGGCAGCGCTTCGTCCGTGGAAGGAACGTGTTGTTTGTTTGTCTGGTCGTACGTCACCGCGTAGGGAGGAACTTTTGCGCTCGTCCGTGCCGTGTGATATACTTGCTCGACTACTCTGATCGGTATACGCATACATCTTCTTCGTTAACCTTCTCGCCGCGGCGTCGACCATAATAATATTGTCGGGTCGATAGACCCTGAATCACGGAGATACTCCGTAGTCCGACGGTGTCGACGATACGTCGTTCTTCTCGTCGAACGTTGTATAGCAACAATTCCTCAATTTAACTTGAGACAAATTTTGGGTACAACAGTCACATAGGAAAGGTCGATGGTGCCAGCCTGCTGCACAGCTATCGACGGCGGCAGAGCGCTTAGGCAATGACAATGGTGGCAGAGCACTCAGGTGACGGTGACAACGACAACGACACTCAAGTGATGGCAATGAGTAGTGGCGCTACAACAGCCATGGCAGGCATGCACGAATGCCCTAGCCATCGGTTAGGACGGGGAGTTGGGTTTATCAAGGGTTGCAGATTTATAAAACAACCCTCATAACCAGACTTTATTGTATAAATAACCAATCGAGCCTCATAACAAAAAATAATAACAAAAGTATCCAGTCAAGATAGTAAATATTGCATAAATATCTTAAAAAATGATTTTAAACATGAAAAAAAATGAAAAAAATTCTGAAAATTGGAAAATAAATATATATGATAAAGACTTTTCTTTAAAATACAGTAGATATCAGAAGATGTATAAGTCAAGTAATACTTTTACATACTCTTTAAACATCACAAGCACATTTATAAAAATGTAATAACAAAACACTAACAACTATTTTAAATTTATTTTAAAATATCATATATATATATAATCATTTCTCATTTCCTCTTATTTTTAGAGGGGTCACTTCTCGCTCTCGTTTCTCACTTCATTTCGCGTTTTATTTCCCAAGTTGGCGACTACAAGTTAAACCCCAAAACTCCACTGAGTGAGGTCTGGTGCCCTCTCTCTCCCTCTCTTTTGTCTGCCCCCCCCCCCAAATACTACCCATTTTTTTAGGTGCTTTTCTGCAAAAAATGCAAAGAGAAATGGGAAGCAAAGAAGGAAGAATAGTGGGTCGGACTCAGATGGGGGGGGGGGGGCAAAAGCCTATCTGGATTGGCCAGACTGGGCAATCAAATCCCGACCCACAGCCAATCCAGGCTAACTCCTTTTATATTTTAGAGGTTAATATGTATTACATGAGTTTGCAAGGGTTTTTATACAGACTTTAACCTACTCGAGGGCTCTCGACAGTTCTTTTCCCTTTCCCCCCTTCCCTTATGGTGGAGGCTCCACCATGAGCAGAAAGTTGACAGAGGAGGAGGAGGTAGTGGTGGGTGGCGGTGATGGTGATGGCATCAATAGCAAGTGATGTCGGTGGTAGGTGGAAACAATAATGGTGATGGCAGCGGTGACAAGAGCAAGAAAATATTTTTCTTTTTTTATTTTTCGTCTTCTTCAATTCTTCGTCTTCGCCGTCTTCTTCGGTTCTTCTTATTCTCCTCCTCCTCTTCCTCCTACTTTTTCTTCCAATTTACCAAGTGGGACTGACTTTGGGATCACGCCAGATTAGCCTATCCAAGGCCAATCCCAACCTAATCCAGTTGATCCTAGTAAAACTCAAGGCTGGGGGGATCAGACTCAAGTCAGTTAGGGTAAATCCGATTGGGTTGGTCAACTGATTTCCTTCCTTGATGGGAAGTATGATGGTCCCAGTGCTTTTGGCACCATTGTGTCTCCCTGATGGGGTGGGCCCCACGGAGGCTATAAATAGTCCCCTTGGTGATGGAAAAGGATATAAGGAATATCCTCAGAAGACCCCTAGAAAGAGATTCCAAGGCTAAGGGTGTGTTTGAGAATACGTGTGAGAAGAGGTGAATTTTGATGTGGGAGATTATGAAACATGTGGATCCCACTCTAATGATTAGAATCCACTTTCTCTTTTCAAAATCCCACCAAAAGGAACTTTTAAATTTGAGAGAAAAGACACCTTATTGTTCCTATCTCTCTCTAACCTTAAGAATCCACTTTTGAAATGGGAGACCAACTTTTTGAGTATTAATGTGTTTGTCTCCCACAAAGAGTCTTCCAATGATTGGAAGCTACTTTCATAATCCACTCCATTGGAGTGCCAAACGCACCCTAAAGCTCACCGTGCCCTTCTTGCCGTTCTCTTCCTTAGGCTATTGGCCTTTGTCTTTGGCTGGTCCATTCGACCATGATGGCCATGTGGGTCATGGGTCTATTAAGCCTTATAAGATGTTGATTGGTGCTGAAATAAATTATGTCACATATTCATAATTCAGCAAGTTACATTTTTGTCCTTAGCCAATAAACTATACACTATGTTATAGTTTGAAAGAATCCCCTCTTGGCTAGAGTAGAAGAGAAAGTGCCCTATGTTAGACTTGGTCAATGATTCATGAAATATTCCTTAATCATAGAACTACATCTATGCTCTCCATGTCTCAATTGATTAATTTATGGACCATACACTTTATGGTCTTAGTTAATTACTTGATCACACACATGCTGAAATTTTAATTAAGGGCTACACACCATAGTCTTAGTTAATCAATTCCACATCTCATAGTCTTGATTAATGGACAGACCACTGGCTTTATGGACTCAATTAATCGACTATGTACATTCACGGACTTACTCAAAAGACCATGTTTAAGGATCGTGGACCAGATGGTCAAATCAACTAAACATAATTAATAGACCATGGACTATATGGTCTGGCCAATTAAGCCCAAATTAATGGACCACGGCTTACTCGGCCTGGTCAAGTGTTACAATTGATGAACCACAACCAACATAGGATAGTCAATTAACACAATGGACCGTAGACAATATGGTCTAGTCAATTAACATAATTAACAAGATTGTGGCTCACCCAACCCAGTCAATTGTGACAATTGAGTATTGATGGACCATGCTAATGTGGGTCAGTAAATTAACACAGTTAATGGACCATGGACCACATGGTCCAGTCAATCAGCTTAGTTAGCAAACCGTTGCTTACCTGGCCTGGTCAACTATTACACTTAAACTACAACCAATGTGGTTTAGTCAATTAATCCAATTAATGGACCATGGTCAACACAGCCCAGCTAATCGACAAGGACTGTAGCCCAACACTCCTCAGTCATTTAATCCAATTGATGAACCGTGACCCGCATAGCTCTGTCACTTAGCCCAATTGATGGCTTGCGGCCTACACAGCCTGGACAATTAACCCAATTGATGGACTATCACCCACAAGGCTTGGTGAGTTAATCCAATTGATGGACTGTACCCCACATGGCTTGGTCAAGTAACCCAAATTGATGGATCATTGCCCACATGGCTTGGTCAAGTAACCCAAATTGATGGATCATTGCCCACATGGCTTGGTCAATTAACCCAATTGATGGATCGTGTCCCAATACAACTCAGTAAATTAATCCAATTGATGGACTGTGCTCACATGGCTTGGTCAATTAGCCCAATTGATGGACCATGGCTCATACTGCCCGATCAATTATTCGAATCAATAGACCATGGCCTACGTTGCTCACTCAATCAACCCAATTATTGGACCGTGGCTCAATCAATTGACTTAATTATTGGTCCGAGGCCAACACAGCTAGATCAATTATTTCAATTGATGGACAATAGCTCAACATGGCTCAGTAAAGTAGCTCAATTGATGGACCGTGACCCAAAAGGCCTAGTCAATTAACACAATTGGTAGACCATCGCCTACATGGCCCGGTCAGCTAATTCAATTGATGGACCACTACCCAATGCAACTCGGTCAAATACCATTAAGGCTTTTACAAACCTTGTATGCCGTAATCTTGATAAGTTTGTATCTCCAATGGACTGTGGCCCACATGGCCCGGTCAATTAACCCAATTGATGGACCACCGCCTACGCGGCCCGATCAACTAATTCAATTGATGGGCCGTGCCCCAATGCAGCTTAGTCAATGACTTGACCAATAGACTGTGGCCTATACAGTATACACGGCTCAGTCAATTGTCACAATTTATGGACAGAATACATGCCATTATCCAACTGCTGTAATTCCATGTATATTGTCAAAATAATATAATTATATTTCCAATTTGCCAACTATAGATAGGGGTAGTTCTGTCTTTAGTTAGTTTGGGTGTTATGTACTACTGGGAGCAGCAGAATGGTGTTTTTATATGTTGTGCCAATATGTAGGGGCATTTTAGTCCCATGCCTTTTGTAATTTTTATCCTATATATATATATATATATATATATATATATTTGTGTGTGTTTGTGTGTGTGTGTGTGTGTGTGGCCTCAGTTTTGGAGCTGCACATCTGTTTTCCTCACCGCGGGTCTTCTTCTTCGTTCTTCCCTCTCTCGGTCACTTTCCTGCATGATATTACAGCAGGGGGAGTAGCAGTTGAAGTGAAGGAGTGCTCTGGAACAGAGTTCTCAGCCCTACGCACACTACCTTGTGCCCTCGTTTAAGGTTTCTGTGTGACTCCAGTCTTCCATTCTGCTGTTTCCATGAAGAATCCCATGGCGGCACCTTTCTTCTTGTGTTCCGGGGGGCGAAACACTGTTGGAAGAGGTCTGCAACTCTGTTATGGCTGCGGACATCAGACGCTGTTCCCCTTCACTTGTGGTCAATCGTACAAGGGCGAGGGTGTGTGGAGTTCATCACCCTGTTTGCCTTATCCCTAGTGGCCGACCCTGTGGCCTACACTATCTTCTCGCTCTTTCTCAGTGATTCAGAAGACTGAAGATCTCCTTCTTTTCTGTTTGTCATCATGTCCTCTTTGACTAGTAGCGGCATTGTTTCTTGGGCACCGATGGTTCCTGGAAACTTTGACCCTGTGAGGCTATGTCCATGATGATGCACATCACTGGGCTTGCATCCCCGGAAAACCTCAACCTACAGATAATCTTGACCAAGTTAATGGAAAATAATTCCCGTCTTTGGTCTGTCTCTGCACGCATTTTTCTGGACAGATGGGGCAAGATTGGCTATAGTGATGGCCGGGTCAAGGAACCTGTTGTTGATGATCCCAATCATGCCATGTGGGGATTTGGAGAATAGTCTTTTCATGGGTTGGATTACTCAACTCTGTCAGTCCAACAACTGATCATGATGAAGAAGACTAGTAAGAATATGTGGGACATTCTTGAGCAGATGTACGGCCAGTGGCAAGATACTTCTTGTACTTATCAATTGACGGTGCACTTATCAATTGACGGCAGACATCCAAGATCTAAAGCAGGGCAGTAATGGTGTAACCACTTACTTTGGTCTTCTGAAAAGTAAGTGGGGGAGGAGCCCAACTACTACTCTGCCTATACTTGGGTTTGCATAAAAAGACCAGAAACAATACTTGGAGCATGTTCAGCAGAACAGGATCTTTTAAGTTTCTTGCTGATCTCAATCCTGAGTTTGAGGTCTTACGAGGCCAAATACTCAGCATGGAACCTCTTCCGTCCCTTAAGCAGGTCTATTACAGGGTGTTAAGTGAGAAAGGGTGTAAGAAAGCCATGAGTGGGGCAAGTGTAGTTGTTGGCTCCCATGAGATAGGTGAATTTTCCTCACAGGTCAACACCTCTAATAAAATCAGCTAAGGGAGCTCAGAGTTCTGGAAAAAAGAAAACCAAGCCAAAAAAGCATTGCACCTATTGTGGAAAGGATAACCATAATGTTGACACCTGTTGGGACCTCTATTCAAACAAGAAGCCATTAAAGCTCAAGACAGGCAAGGGTGGAGAGCCAGCTCACAGCAATGTTGCTATCACTCAGTCCACAAACAGCCCTCAGCACTCTTCTACTGATGGTGGTCTTGTCCCTTCTTAGGTGTCAGCCCTATCATCTACTAATATAGTTCACCTGTAGTGGATCCTTTCACAGTTGGGAGTCTCCTCTTCTACCTCCACTCCATTAGGTACCACTAGGGCGGCCTTGAGTGTCACCTCCAACATTCCCTATACTCTTGGATTATAAACCGAGGGGCTGAAGGTCATATTACTGGTATACCTACTCACTATGCATCCTATTCTTTGAGCTCTAGGGAGGACAAGATAGCCATCGCTACTGGTACCCCCAGCCACTGTGGTTGGTAAAGGTGCCATACATCTAATGATTGCTTAGTCTTGTCCTCTGTTTTTCATGTTCCTACTCTTCCTATCTCCTTTCTATTAGTAGACTCACAAAATCCTTGAATTGTTCTGTGGCCTTTTTCCCTTCTTATTGTCTTTCAAGACCTGCGAACAAAGCAGACGATTGGAGGTGGTGAAGTGGGAGCCTTTACCATTTTGAGCTTGGTGGCAGTGCGGCCTTTCACTCTAATATAGTTGATGCTATCAATCAGCAAATAAAGGAAGTCCATTTGTGGCACAGTCGATTAGGGCATTTGTCTTTTAGGTCCTTAAAAGTCTTTTTCCCTTCTCTTTTTAAATCCCCTCAAGTGGAGTCATTACAATGTCAAATTTGCCAGTTAGCTAAGCATTTGAACCAATTTCCAAATTCAGTGAATAAAAGTTCTTTTCCATTCCAACTTGCGCATTCCGGTGTGTGGGGACCTTCTCCCGTTCCTTCTATGGATGGCCATCATTATTTCATTAATTTCATTGACGACTTCTCTCATTGTTGTTGGATATATCTTACGAAGTCCTGAGAGGAGGTTCTTTGGATAGTTCAAGTGTTCTGTAATATGGCCGAGAATCAATTCGAGAGACATGTTAAAGTTTTTTGGTCTGATAATGAAAGGGAATATTTTGAGAGGAATCTCACAATTTTTATGGAGGATGAGAGTATCATCCATGAATGCTCATGTGTGTAGACTCTGCAACAAAATGGAGTGGCTGAAAAAAGTAGACATTTGTTGGAGACCTCTCTCGCTCTTCTCTTGCAACATCATCTCGACAAAAAATTCTTGGGTGACACTGTGTTGACTACTTATATTATTAACCGCATGCCATCTAGAACACTTAGTTATCTCCCTCCTATTCAGGTGCTTTCTCCTGATCACCCCGTGTTCTCCCTTGTTCTTTGTGTCTTTGGGTGTCTTTGCTTTATCCACATTCTTACTCCTGACCACCAAATTGGATCCTAATTCCCAAGGCCGTGTGTGGTGTCTTTTTGGGATAGTCCCCCACACAAAAGGGTTACAAGTATTTGAACCCCAGAACTGGGTAGATGTCCTTAAAGATGTCACTTTCTTTGAGTCCGAATATTATTTTCACTCCAAGTCTTTGCTTCAGGAGGAAGAAACTTCTTTTCCCTCCCATGAACCACACATGGATCTTTCCCTACAGAGTCACCCACTACCACTGAGGACAGGATCATGCCAGAGATCCTTACGTACTCCCGACATACATGGCAAAAGAAATGGCCTCTCATGGATCAGCCACCTTAAGAGTCTGTTGTTGTTCCAGGTCCTTCTGTTGTTGTTGCTCCCATTGTCCACCATTCAAATCCTTGCTCCTCACCAACATCTGATCTTGACCTTCCCATTATCCTATTTCTAATTATGTCTCTTATTCTCGTCTTTCTCCTGCCTATTATTCTTTCCTCTCTGCTATCTCATCATATCATGTTCCCACCTCCTTTGTGAGGCTACCTGAGATCCAAAGTGGGTTTATGCTATGGACGAAGAGATGCAAGCACTTCACAAGAATGACACCTAGGATTCAGTAGACTTGCCAAAAGGGGAGAGTGTTGTTGAATCATGGTGGGTGTACTCCATAAACTACAATTATGATGGCTCAGTAAAGCGGTACAAGGCTTGACTGGTTGTGAAAGGATTTACTCAAACCTATGGGGCGGTGGGTGATATGGAAAGCTTTGCTCCTATAGTAAAATTGACGTCTGTGAGGGTAGTGTTATCACTTGCTGTCCAGTTCCCTTGGGATCTTCGTTACTTAGATGTCAAGAATGCTTTTCCAAATGGAAGTTTGCATGAGGAAGTACATATGCAGTCATCTCCTAGCCTCAAAGCAAGGGGGAGAGTTTGCAGGCTTAAAAAGGCCTTGTATGGGCTTAAACAGTTCCTACAAGCTTAATTTGACCGTTTCCACTTAGCTATGGTTCATTTTGGATATACTCAGGGAATTCTGCTCATACTCCCTTCACTAAATGGACAAATGGAAAGGTTGCTGTGCTATTGGTTTATGTTGATGACATGATCATTACTAGTGATCACCAAGCTGAGATTCGTAATTTAAAGGAAGATCTTGCTAGGGAATTTGAAATCAAGGACCTCAGTAAGCTGAAATAGTTTCTTGGTATCGAAGTGGCCAAATTTCAGTATGGTATTTATATTTGTCAAAGGAAGTATGCCTTGGATTTGCTTCGGCCTTCGGGAGACCGGCAAGTTGGGCTCCAAACCAGCTTGTACTCCTATCGAAGCAAACCATGGGCTTTGTGAGTCAGTTGGTGAACTTCTCTCCAAGGACAGCAAAGGCACTTATCAGTGGCTTGTTGGAAGATTACTGTATCTCTCACTTATACGGCCTGACATATTGCTTATGCAGTAAGCATTGTTATTCAATTTATGCATGCACCATGGGTGCCTCACATGCAGCTTGTGGAGCATATCTGATGTGTATCAAGTCTTGTCCGGGTAAAGGTTTGTTATATACTAAGGCTATTCACTTGAACATTGAAGGCTATACAAGCATTAATTGGGCTGGATCTTGTGATGATTGGCAATCCACCACAGGCTATACTACTTTTCTTGGTGGGAAGTTGGGGGCATGGCACAGCTGGCTCGGTCAAATGCAGAAGCTGAATATCGGGCAATGGACATGTTGTTATTGAGATGTTGTGGCTGAAGCTTTTCTTACAAGGCCTCGGTGTTCAAGTTCACTTACCTATGAAACTCTATTGTGACAACAAGGTTGTTACCAATATTGCAAATAATCCAGTTCAGCATGACCGAACTAAACATATTGAGATCGATTGGTATTTCATTCAAGAGAAGCTTGATTCTGGAGAAATTTGTTTGACCTATATCAAGTATTCCAACCAAGTTTCTGACGTTTTCACCAAAGGCATGGCCAAGGAACAGTTTAATTCTCTTTTGTCCAAGCTGGGCATAACTGACATACATGCTCAACTTGAGGGGGAGTGTAAACAGGGATAGTTTTGTCTTTTTAGTTAGTTTGGGTGTTATGTACTATTGGGCACAGCAAAATGGTGTTCTGTGTGCTGCGCCAATATGTAGGGGCATTTTAGTCCCATGCCTTTCATATTTTTACCCTATCTATCTATCTATCTATCTATATACATATGAGAGTGGTGATCGGCCTCGGTTTTGGAGCCACACCTCTATTTTCCTCACCCTGTTGGTCTTCTTTTTCCTTCTTCCCTCTCTCGGTCACTTCCCTTTACCAACTTGTGCCTACAATTTGTGGATTGCCATTTTACGACTACACTCTGGATTAGCCAAACTTAGAATATTAGGGCCAAACCCGAGAGTCCCACTTTGACTAGGACTCTAGTTCAGACCACTCAGGAGGTCCACTTCAGACTCAAATCAGATTTCGATCATTAAAACCAGCCCTTGTGGGACTCGAACTCACAAGTCCAAGTCGAACTAGGACTCTAACCCGAGTTTTTCCTAAGGTTGTTTTGGATCAAAATAAGTCACAACGATCTAAAACCAGTCCAAACTAGGACTATAACATAAAATGTCCGAGGTCCTGCTTGAGACCTATTCCGATCCATCTTTAGACCTAATCAAGCAAGCGACAAAGAATGAAATGATTATACAGCACATAGAGTAGGGCATTATTGGTTGCAGTTAATCAAGTGTTTTCAATCGTCAAACCCGATGTAATTAACACTGACTGAGATTGATGGGGAATGAGGTCAAGCTTGCAAACCCATAGCCCGATCCAAAGGCTCCAATGTGTGCATATATATCATTCCCAAATTCCTTCAATGCATATACCATTGCATCTTTTTGCATAATTGCTAATCAATTTTTTTATATTTTTTATGAAAAAAAATGATCCCACCATCTTATAACTCAGTGGAGAAGCAAGCCATGGATGAATCTCAAGGTCGCTGCTTCATTGCATCATCCAATGGCTCAATCAATGTAATGATTATACAATTCTAAAACGGTAAGGTGTTGACATGAGGTTGATCAATCGGTAGGGAACCATGAATTACTAACATAATAAGGAGGCAGGCTAGCAAGCAATTCCCATTTATTCTATATTTAGTTGACATGAATTTACAAAACTATAACACATCTGCCACAGTTTATTGTGATTTGTAATTGTTATACCTTAATCTTTTATTTCACAGGGAAATAACATGTATAGGACATACAAATATATATATAAACATATCACATATAAATAGTATAAGATCAACACAATCTAATCTGTATTTTTAAGAGAGTCCCATACTGGAAAAGGGATAAAGTCAAATGTGTTTCAAATAGTGGAGCCCTCTCCACTCAACATCTTAAGGTACGCTTTGATATAGAAAATTTTATATTCACTTCTTGTCGGTTGGTTCTTACGGACCTGCTGCCTAGGCACCAGTTAGGCACTCAGAGACCCCATCTTACCACCTTGACAACTATGGGAACTGTTCAACCCACTCCTCTGGTCCTAGCAGGCCCTCTTGGTCAACTTCTTCTTCGTCTTCTTCCCCTCTCTTTCTCTGTGACAGGTTGTGAGACAAATGGCTTCCTTGGCCACAGTGGGAGAGAATGATGCCCATGACTCCAACAAGGTCGATGACTAGGGACGACATTGATGACCTGGGCCAAGTTCAGCAGTGTTGCCACCATCCACTGGAAATTGGATGTTGTCCCACAGGGTGATGGATGTCAATTGGTTCAGAC
The DNA here is from genome assembly GCA_022559845.1 of Amorphophallus konjac. Classification (NCBI taxonomy): domain Eukaryota; kingdom Viridiplantae; phylum Streptophyta; class Magnoliopsida; order Alismatales; family Araceae; genus Amorphophallus; species Amorphophallus konjac. Next base: position 438,981,874 of record CM040126.1, read on the forward strand.
TAATAGGGAGGCCAACATATTGTACTCAGTAAAACCCTGTTTGATTGGCAAATAAGGCTGAACAGGGCACAATATTTGCAGGTCACGAGCCTTGTTCGCCAGTGCCATCCAGAACTGAGTTTGGTGGAATGTAGAATAAGCAGGTCGAAGAGCATAAAATGCTCTTGTTTTGCTCGAATAAGGCAGTATATGTATTCGACCTGGATGGTTGAATATGCTATCTGTGCGGGTAGGCAACAGGTTCCTCTCCTATTCATTTATATCAAACAGGGCCTAATGGAATACGCAATTTCAGTCTCCTTGATAGGGCAATTCCACCTTTCTGGCAGAAGTTTAAGACTGGAAATTTGGTGGTGAAATCGAAATTCAAATTCAAATGTTTCCCCCTGCTTTTTGATTGAGCAAGCAGAACATGGATTCTATTCCCCCTTATTCAGCCCCTACTCACCCATTTATTCTGAAACAACCCGAGTCTAAGGCTTTAAGAGGAAGTTCGGGCATATTCACATAACTTTGGAACATCTTGGCCACTACCCATAGAGGGATCTATAACAAAGAGTTATTTGCGACAATACAGGCATATGTAGGAGTGACCTCTGGTGACAAAACAGTGTCAGGGTTTCCTAAATTTCAATTTAACCCCCACTCTTGGTCACTTATTATAGGTGACAAGATAGAAAAAACTAGAGGTTGGGTCCAACTTAGATGTGCCTTTGTTTGCAATCATGATTTGCCGATTCGGTCTGACTTGTACGAGTTGGCTTGTATTTGGACCGGACCAAGTCAGCCAAATCAGCCCAAATCAGCCCTGAGGCAGACCGAGTTGGCCCGATCCCACTCATACCTGGGCTAGATTGACTCAAAGCCAGCCAACGTTGGTCTCGATTGATTGTTCTACACACATGTACGTGATGTCAGTATCAAGGAAGGCGGAATCGGGGATCGGGATCGGATCGCCCGATCCCAAACCGATCCGGGTCGGTGGGATCGGCTGATCCCGGACCGATCCCGGCCGAGTCAGACCAGCTGACTCGACTAGGGATACAAATGTCAAAAAAATCTGGAAAAATCTGAAAAAATAGAAAATTTATTCTAACATAGATCTATATCAAATTTAATGTGAAATAGGTGACATTTGCTCATCATTTTGTGAAATAGGTGCATGCATTGATTACGTGCATGTATCTATGTGCATCAGTCTTCTGCATTTTTTACAAGTATAGCATGGCTGTGTATACTTGTAAAAAATGCAAGGTTGTGATGCACATTGATTACGTGCATGTATCTATTTCATTTCCTGTTTATAGGCATATTAATACTGCAAGATGTATCATTTTTCAGATTGATGCTTTTCCTGTTTGGATTGCTTGGGGTCATGCATTAAATATGCACTCTGCTTCAGATTAATACTGCAAGATGTATCATTTTTCAGTTATCTACATCCAAGCATAGCATGATATCATCTAAAGATGTATGAACCATGTATACAGAAAACTATAGTCAACATCTCAGTGCATAAGATAGTATTAGGATTGAGGCATGAGTAAGGAACAAAACACATCAGAATATTTGAAATTAATACTAAATTCCTTCGGTGGCTTCCAGCCAACCAGCACGTGCAGATATATCTACGAACAGAAATGAAAAATGAAACATGGCTGACAGTAGTAAATTCCATACATATTAATATTCTATGCACAAGCTCGTGTGAAATTCAAGTAAGTCACATAGGGTCTGTAAAACTTTTATCTAAGGGAACATAAGTTAAAAAAATTAAAATTGAGGGCGATCTAATCTAGCCGATCCTGGGCAATCCCAAGGGTGGATCGGTTCAGGCCGGATCGGGATCGGGTCGTTTCGCCCGAAATCCGATCGGATCGGGATCGATCCGATCCCATCCGATTCTACCCATCTGACTCAGTATACCATTCTCATTTTCATATCAGATGATGAAATAAGATTGACGAAATTAATTCTAGCTATATTTAGAAAAGCCTAACATGATTGTTGTCTTAAGTGGCATCTAAATCGTGGTTCGAACGTGAAGATTATGTGAAGTGAACTCATTAATAAAGTAAATCTTTATTGCAAAGCATGCTTAAGAGACCAAGCAATAGTGCCAAGAGACCTACGGACAAAAGAAGACAAACTATGCAAGAAAACACATGAAATCAAATCACCATCTACAAAGAACTTTACTAATTGTCTAACCACAAACTCATCTGTAACCATTAGCAAGCTCTCATTCAAAGTTAAACTTACATTTCATTGACTCAGGTTAGTCCCATCTTGGATGCATGTGTAAAACTGCTGCTTAAACTGTCTGATCCAACTGGATGGCTTTTTGTGTCCCGCTGGATGCTCATGATATTGACATTGGAATCAGTTCCATCAGACATACTGTTGGTGGTTGAAGACATGGGCTTTGTATCAATTTTGAAATTTTCTGACTTAAATGTGAAGTCAAGTTGCTTCTCTATAGACTTGAAAATTGCAGTTCGCATAGGCCTCAATTGGTATGGAGGAGAGAAATTAAAGTCCTCATAATTCACTGGTGTTCCTTGATTACCATTACAAGGGATTGAATGTGAGCTTGAATTTGAAGACCCTAAATAACTCCCATTTTTTCCACTTTCTTCAGTTATGCATAAACTATCCTGGATCCGTAGACCATCTAATCGCTCATTTGTATCAGGAGACAGTGGTGTGCATGTCCTTTTTCTTCTTCTAATAATAGAAGGTGTACTTGGGAAGCTCTGCGCTGCACTTTTTAGTATTGACTCAGGGCTTTGCTCTGCTAAGTTCTTGCTTTTCACTTTAGGTGTAAAATAGCTTGAGTCAGGGAACTCTTCCACGAAGCTGTAAGTGTTTAGGATAGAAGTTACATCTTGCATATCTAGCAGAGGTGGTTTGTAGCATAGAGGACCAATTGTAGGACTATCATCAACACACAAAGATGTTCCAGCACCAACTGTCTGATCAACTTTCATGTCATCACTGCATGCATGAGAATGCACCTTTACATCAAACCTCTTACAGCTAAGATCAATGCTTGATGTTTGCCTCTTGCACTCAAGGTCAAAAGAATCATCGAGTCCATTAACAGGCACACTTGTTGAAGATTTGATAGGAGACTCTGTGGCCAATGGTTCAGACCGACCTCTGTGGTCCTCCACCTCAAAAGCAGCATGCGGACTTTGAGCAATAGACAATGCAGATTTGGAAGAGGGCAGGACACTGTCCTCTGATTCTCTTTTTGAACAAGCAATTAAATGTCCGCTGGCAGGCCTTCCAACATCTTTGGTACCATTAAGCATGGGCATGGCAGGTTTTGGAACTGTTGAGAGTTTACCAGTAGACAAATAAAAATCTAACTTTTTCTTCAGGGAGCTATTCCAATGGTTCTTTATTGAGTTGTCAGTCCTGTACACGAAGATAAATCAGAGCCTGGTGTTACATTTGAACAAAGGTCATTCATAAACCAAAAAGCAAGGTAAACTAAATTCATTAAGGTTTCCTAACCCAAATGAAAAGTTTCTTGGACACACGAAAAAAAAAAACGAAGGGAATGATAAAGAATACAAAACTAATGCAGCCAAAAGACAATCAACCCAGAAAAAGAAGATGGGAACATCAATGCCAAAATTATTGGCAGGTGTATGAAAACAGATGAACTTAATGCAGTTTCAAAACCACAAGAAGAAGCATTTCATAAATATTCAAACACAACCACAAGACAAATGAAAATGTTCTAAAGCAACCTTAACAAGCGCTTCTCCTAAATGTTACCAGAGTGAGTCACCATATTAATATATAATGTATATAGGTGTGGACCTTGAGTACACAATTGTACATGTAGTCTAACAACCCCCCCCCCCCCCAAACTGAACCTTTCAACCTCATGGTGAATCATATTCTGAGAGTATGCCAACAAACTAGAAGCACAGAATAGTCTGAGGCTTGGTGAAGCAATCAGCAAGATGCACAGCAGAAGATGGGAGGAAAAGCAAGGGTGATAGAAAGACAGTACAAGTGAAGGAATGGTGATTACAACAATATGGTTTGCTTAATCGTGAAGATGAGATCACCAGTAATTGTAAGAGCACTCTAGTTATCAGTGTAACAGGATAGGGGCAGAAGAATGACGCCAAGATTTTGAAGGAGATGTTGAAGCAGATAATCTCAGCACATAGGTATTCAGGGATAAAATAGTCCAAGAAAAAGGTGACATAAACCCCATCTGTACATGATGGATCTGGTCCCCAATGGGAATCGGATTTGGCATATCGGTCCCTCTAGCCTGACAAAAAGGACTCACCAGGTAAGGGGTTGGGAGAAAAACCTAGAATAAGAAGGGGTTGGGTGATAGCTATTGCAGCGGCCCCGACCACCTCTGGTAACAGAAACATGAGCAGGAGGAGCAGCACCATGTGGGAGCAACTGCAGTAATGGCCTCCCCTGACAGCTAAAACAGTGATAGGCAATAGAAGGAGCAGTCGCACCTCCACTAGCAGCAACTTCTGATAGTCCTTCCAGTAAGGATGGCAGGACAGGAGCAACCACAGGAGGTAGGAGCAGGCAGTGAAGAGGGAGTAGCCTCCTCTGGCACCAACAAAAGTAGGAGCAGTTGCCGGAGTGGGAGCCAAGCCCGTCAGGGCAACAGTGACAATGAGGTTAAGTAACAACAGTGGGAGCAGTGAAACTGCAATAGCTGGAGTTGCAGCAGCAAAGGCCCACAAGGGATATAATAGGTGGATGGCAACGGTCATAAGCAGCAGGGTTGTGGCAACCAACAGTCAGAACAGCAGTTGTGGAGGGTATCAACTGGGAGGGTAGCAGGGACTGCAAAAGGGTCAGACAGCTGAAGCAGTCATATGGCCGATGGTCAACTTTGACTGTGGCAACAGAGTTTGGTCCCAGAGAGGGGAACAATAGTAGCAGAGAGCAAGTTGGCTTTCATACCATCTTACAAGTCAAGAGAAGAATGGAATAATTTGCTATTGATGTGGTTGTGGGCAATGGCATGATATATATACAGGTACAATAAGTGCATTCCCTATTATGGTGCACCATATGACAAGACAAAGTGCCTGTTAATTAAATTGTTCCTTTGGTTTATTAGTGTGTGCACTATTAATTTCATAATTTTTGGGTTTATCAGATGATTTGGTTTAGTGTTTTGGACCTTTTCCCACTAACTGTAGTTGGTGTTAATTTATATCGACTTAAAGTCCGAACACCTTTGATTAACAATAAAAGAAACTCTCAACCACTAACAACATTAATGTGATATTGAAGGTTTCATCTAAGGGACATGATCGCAGAGACCACTCATTAGAGACGCATACTCTTGCAGAAAATTGAAAGATTTTTGTTCAATATATGCAACAATGAATTATTCGGCCTTTTAAGACCCATACATTTGATCCTGATCATGTGATCGGATCTTTACATTTGATGACAGTCACAATCGAACTGTTGAATTTGCATCCGATCATGATCAGACCATTGGATTTATTCATGGTCAAAATTGGACTGTTGGATTTTTATCAGATCATGATCAAATCATTAGATTTGAATTTGGTTATGATAGGACCATCGGATTTGATCCTAGTCACGATCAAATCGTTAGATTTGAATTTGGTTGTAATCGGACCGTTGGATTTGTTCTTGGTCACGATCAGACCATTGGATTAAAGTTTCATCGCAATCAGTTTGTCAGATCACCATATGATCACAATCGGACCGTCGTATTGAAGTTTAATCACAATCAGGCCGTTGGATTGTGGTATCATCACGATCCATTGGATCAGAACTTGACCATGATCTGGCCGTTGGATTGGAACTTGATCACGATCCGGCCCATTAAGTTCGGTTAATTCCTAAAGAACTTTATAAAGATACCCATGGGGCATATACACAGTTCCTTTTTTATTTTTTTAACAAGTTGCACAAGACGGGTATATGTATAATATCCCTTTTTTCAGATTTATACATTGCACATGCCAGGGGTATATGCATTATATCCCCTTTAGATTTTTTGCATAAAGTCCCTATAAACTTAACGAATTGTCGATTAATTCGTGAGTCACAACTATTTCCCTGTAAACCCCCACAATCTCTGTCCTCTTGATAAAAAGTCCCTATGATTTGCGTTCGTAAACAAAAATTATTCTCGAGAAAATTCCATCTAGAGACTGAAAAAGACAAAAATACCCCCTAAACGTGGGCCCCCTGCTCTCTCTCTCTCTCTCCCCCAATGGAGGAAGACCCCCCCCAAGAAATCGGAGGTGGCGCCGCAACAGCAATAGGGCAGGGGGAGAGGCCGCACCACCGGAACCCCCCTCCCCCACTGCCAGACACCCCCCCTCTCTCTCTCTCTCCCTCTCTCTCTCTTCGATGGAGGAAGACCCCCCCGAAAGGCGCCCGACAATGGCGCCGCAGCAGCAGCGAGGCGGAGGGGAGCCCACACTGCCGGAAACCCCCTCCCCCATCGCCGGACCCCCCCTCCACAGAACCCCCTCCCCTACCGTCGGAACCCCCCTATGCGGAACCCCCTCCCCCACCACTAGAACCCCCCCCCCTCTGCAGAGCCCCCACCCATAACACTGGACCCCCCCCCCCTCTGCAACCCCATCCAATATCACGAAAACCATCCCCCCCAACCCTCTGTGTAAGTGTTTCTTGATGCCGGTGAGGTCGTCAAGGGCTACGAAGCAGCTGTAGATGACACCCTGTCCAGCATTGCCTGTATCCTCTCCCATGCCACCACCGGGTTGGCCACACACTAGCGAGATCTGAGGGCCGATGGTCGGGAAGAGGTCGAGAGGGAGGTGGGGATGGGGGAATGGGGTTATCGGCAACGTTGGAGTTGGCTTTGGACTTGGGGCCACCACCATCTTCTCATACGACAGCGAGGACTATGGCCAACTTCTTGAGACAAACTGCCGTGGTCGGGGAGGGCAAGGTTGCAAAGCTACTCACAGAACCTCCCCCTCCGGCAACCCCCTCCCCCACCGCCAAAATCCCCCCCACCCCACCGTCGGGCAGGGAGGGCAAGGCCGCGAAGCAACTCAAAGAACCACCCCCCTCACTTAGCCCCTCCAGCAACCCCCCCCCCCCCCCGTCCCTCTCCCCCTCCCCCTCTGCCAAAATCCCCCCCACCCCACTGTCGGGTGCCACCCTCACGCCCGGAACATCTCCTCCAAAGTCTCACTCTCTCTCTCTCTCTCTCTCCCCCCCTAACTTGGTCTTTTACTCATCCTGGGTCAAGTTAACCATAGTTAGGTTAACTTTCGTCAGCGAAATGAATGGCAGGGACTTCTTTATATAACGGCAAAGATTGTAGGGGCTTACAAAAAATAATTGTAACTCAGGGACTAATTGACAATTCACTAAGTTTATAGGGGACTTATATGCAAAAATTCCTTTTCTTATTTATACATTGCACATGACAGGGGTATAGATAATATACCTCTTTTTTGTTCTCTTTTAAACTCACAAGCACAAGAACACTTGAGGCTTCTTCACACTTGGACCTCCTTGGCCGGATGTTCCTCGATGCCTCCAAGGCCCAACCCCTTGTCCTATTTATAGGAATTGGACTTGCTTGTCCGAGAGACGTTGGCTCTTGTCAAGTTCTTTCGGTTAAGGCCCAAATAAATGAGAGGAGTTAATGTGGGTCGGCCCATCAGAAGCACACTTCTTTTGCACAAAAACCCCCTATTCTCTTAAAAGAACCCAAGGGAGAGAGAGGATGACTGGGAGGTGAGTGGGATCCACCCCTCCTCAACCTCTCCCAATTAAGGGAGAGGGAGGAGAAGAGATAAAAGGGCCGTGGGTGGGCCCCATGGCCCTCTCTCAACCTCTCCCGGTTAAGGGGGAGAGAGAAGAGAGAGAAAGAGGACACAAGTGGGCCCGCCCCCTTCTCAACCTCTCCCAGTTAAGGGAGAGGGAGGAGAAGAGAGAGAATGGCTGTAGGTGGGCCAACGGCCCTCTCAACCTCTCTTGGTTAAAGGAGAGGGAAAGAAGAGAGAGAAGGAGGCAGGTGGGCCGCCCTCCTCAACCTCTCCCAATTAAGGAAGAGGAGGAGGGGTTGCGGCGGGTCTCACCTTTTCTCTCAACCTCTGCCGTTAAGGGAGAGAGGAGAGAGAGGGTGTGGCCTCTTCTCTTGACTGGCCAGCCTCTACTGGCTATAAAATCCCCCTTTGACCTCCTTTTCTTCTTTTTTTATTCTTCCCCGTTGAGCAGGCCTACAGCCTAGTGGAGAGCGACCTTTTTGTGCTTTTTGTTTCTTCTTTGGGGCAGACCGGATTGCCGTGGGGCCATTCTGTCCTGCTAGGACCATCGGCACATCCCAAGCAACTCCCGGACATGCGTAGGACCTCATTCCTTGCTGAAATATCACGACAGGTGTGTCGTTGTTTCTGCCCGCCACCTGTTCGGCGAAATTCCGATATACAAAAAACGCAGGATTTACACAGGTAATTTCGTCCTTCGGAATGTCTCGGATGCGTGCTTGATCCATACACACAATAGCACTGGTTTTGTACAAGTTTTGTGCCTTTTCTGGATCAATTTGATTTTTATTTTACCCCAATTAAAAGGGAAAATATAAGGGTTCAACAGTGCATACATACATATAAGCCCTGACTACATAGTTATACATGTACTCACACATCAAGCAACTTTAAGTTTTGACAATTGACACCATGACATGATAATTATCTTCAGCTATACAATGAGTTACATTATCCACCTCTCATGTGTTAGTAAGATATGAAAACTTTATTCCCCAAAATGATCATCTGTACTTTAGAGAAAACGGATATACAAAGAACATGATTTCATCTCCAAATTTCAGGAGCATTCTTCCATAAACTCATCAACATCATGCATAGTGATAATTATTAAAGTTGGATAACAACAAAACTAAATAGAAAAGAACTTTTTAAAATGTATTATAACTATCAATTCCAGGGAATGAGAGACGGTAACTTATACCTTCCAGGTAAAAACTTGGCAATTTCTGCCCATTTATTCCCATATATATGATGGGCATTAATGAGTCTAAGTTCTTCTTCTAGTGTCCAAGCATCTTTCTTTATCATCGGGTTTAAATGATTGTGCCACCTGAATATGATCAGCAACATTATCAGCTTTTAAAGGCACACAGAAACATGAGTTAGAAGCAGTTACATTGATGTAGAGGAATGACGAGAATAAATAATGCATGATTAGATACATGCAGAGGCATATGTACAAAGATGAATTTCAGTTCTAATATCTAACTATGGAATAATAATTTACTGTAAATCCCAGCAATACACAACATATTGAAAAATTGAAAGAATTGGAAATTTAATTAGAGGAACGATGACGAACCACCCCAGCTAGAAACCATCACTTCCCATGCATATTTTTCCTTTCCATCAGACATAGTCAAAGTTGCATCGTCAATATAATTGTACAAAGACAAACATAAATTGGAAGTTTGATCTTAGTCATGCACAAACATAGTCAACTTAACCGGAAACTTGATTTTCCTTTTTCTCACTTTTCTTCTCTGAGAATGAGCACCATATTATTAAGACATGGAATTAGGTACTCATTACCCTTAATCATGATAATCATTCAAATGCGAAGAACAATTGGCAGGAAAGAAAAATGGATGTTTCTAGCACTCATAATTTGCAATGCTAGAATAACTATTGAACAATTTGATAACACAGTGCTCACAGGTACCCAAATATTACCTCTCCCGACATTGTTTTCCGATGCGGCCAGGTAAAGACTTAGCTATGACAGACCACTTTGTTGGCCCATGCTTTGCCACTAGTTGGATGATTTTATCATCCTCCTGTATTAAAACCGGAAGAATGACTCCAAAAGGAAGTTTCATCTTTTTGCAAAGAATGACACTCAAATTCTATAGAAACATACCTCCAGAGTCCATGGACCTTTGATAAGCTCGGGATTAAGAACCTTCTGCCACCGATGTAGGCATTGCACTTCTGATCTATCTGGGAAAAATTCAGCTGACCATGCATGAACATTAAAATATAAGTTTAGCATCAACATGCCATCAGGGTGTTAAAAAATAGTTGGAATCAAGAAATTTCTGACTTAGTGTTTGAAATTTGTGAAAAGGCATTATACCATGTGATGATGGTGACGATGACAATAACAAGGTTTCTTAAAAGCAGGTCCCTATAATGTATTCAAATTCCATATTCATCCCACTGATTTTGTATTTTGTTCCATATAAACACAGATTTTCATGTCATTCTAAATAAACACCTGCTGTTTTTTTTACTAATGGGGGCTTTCTTTTTTGGTTGGGGGAGGGGGTCGGTTGGGAGGTCCCTCCAGTTAGGGTGGGGAGGGGGGGATGAAAGAAAGCTGAGGAGGCAGCAGCAGTCGCAGGGGGACTGAAAGCAGTACCTTTTTCAGTTGTTTAATGATATTTCTGTCATTAAATTTTGACTGTTTGAGAAGAAGGATATTCGCGAGTGTGAGGAAGGGGAGAGAGAGAGAGTTCGGCCTGTGTATCAAAGTAGGCCGATCTGTCTCCCCATCTTATATATCAAGTTAGGAATAAGACAATTACAGAAATACCCCTCATAGAGACGTTAACCATAAAAGAAAAGGAAAAATTATAATATAGCCCCTGAAAGTCTGAAAATTTGATAAATACCCTAATTTTTTTAACTGCTCACTTCTTTACACTCCCCCTCAAGCTGAGCATAGATATCATAAATGCTTAGCTTGCTCAAAGCTGACCTAAACTGAGCCTCGGTCAACACTTTGGTGAAAAGATCTGCTGCTCAGTCTTGAGATTTCACATACAACAGGCACAACTCTCCAAAGTCCAGCCTCTCTCTAATAAAATGCCGATTAATTTCAATGCCTGGTCGGGTCATGCTGGACTGGATTGTTAGCGATATTGATCGCTGGTTTATTATCGCAATAGAGTTTCATTGGTAGCTCTACTTAACTCCTAAATCACTCAGGAGTAGCTTTAACCACAGCAAGTCAATAAGGTCATGTGCCATTACCCTGTATTCTGCTTCAGCACTAGACCTGGCACATACAATTTGTTTCTTTCTTTTCCAAGTGACTAGGTTTCCACCAAGCAGAGTGCAATACTTAGTTGTTGACCTCCTACCATCCTTAGAACCAGCCCAGTCTGCATCAACATATCCTTCAATTTGCAAATGGTTGGTTTCTTGAATTGATCACCTTTTCCCAAACAAGACTTTTAAGTATATTAGAATGCATTCTACAGCTTTTTCATATGGGGAACATGCATATACTGACTTACCATACCAACAGCATATGATAAGTCAGGCCAAAAATACAAAAGCTTGCCAACCAATCGTTGATACAAGCCACTATCTTCTGGAGACAATCTCTCACCATCCTGTTTTGTCAAGCCATGATTGAGTTCAATCAAAGTAGCTACAGATTTACACCCCAATTTTTCAGTTTCAGCGAACAGATCTAGAACAAATTTCCTCTAACAAATATTGATCCCTTCCTGTGGTCTGGCCACCTCTATTACTAGAAAATATTTTAAATATCCTACGTCTTTGACTTAAAACTCTGCAGCTAGTCCATCCTTTAAATTTTGGATTTTCATTGTCATCCCCAATAATGATCATATCATTAGCATACATAAGAGGTATTATAATATGACCATCTTTCCATTTGACAAACAATGTGTGAGCAGCATTTGACTGTTTGAACCTAATACTAATCATAGCCTAACGGACTCAATCAAACTAATCCCTGGGTGACTGTTTCAGTCCATACAAAGCCTTCCTAAGTGCGTAGATCTTTCCTTTTGTACCAACACCAGGAGGGGGCAACATATAAACTTCTTCTTACAGGTCACCATTTAGAAAGACATTCTTCACATCCCTCTGACACAAAGCCCAAGAATGTTGCACAGTGAAAGACAATCACTAATGGATTTGAGTTTTGCCACAGGTGTGAAAGTCTCCTGATAGTCAATTCTAGAACTCTGAGTGAATCTCTTTGCCACCAATCTTGCTTTGTACCTCTCTATTACCCCCTCTGCATTATACTTGATAGTATAGACCCATTTGGATCCAACTAGAGTCCTGTCTCTAGACAGATCAACTAACTCCCACATCCCATTCTTGCTAAGTGCACTTAGCTCCTCTTCCACTGCTTGCTATCAATTAAGATCCTTAACAGCCTCAGAAAAGGAGTCCGGAATGGAAACAGAAGATAAGGCAGACAAGAAGGCATGATAATGAAGAGACATGCAGAAGTAATTCATTGATTTGGAGATGAGATACTTGACACAACCACGAACTCCCTTGCGAACAGCAATAGATAGATGATAGATCTAGGTTAGTCTCTGGAACTAACTGATCAAGATCTGGGAATGCAGTAACCTCTAAAGTTGGTTGATCAGTACCTCATCTATTTTTGAAATTTTTCTCTTGTATGATCAGAGGTTTTTCAGAACCTTGTTCACCAGCACCAACAGGAAAATGAGACTGAACACCCTGCGTGGCAGAAATAGAGGGCATGGGAAAAGGCAAGGAAGGGTGCAAGGGACGCATAACAAGAGCAACAACATCAACAGTACCCTTCACACCCAAATTCTCCCCTATGGGTGAATCCGGGGAGAATAGTAGGACTCAGACTCAAAGAAGTGATGTCTTTACGAACAACAGTGCAACCAATAGAAGGATCATAACAACGATAACCTTTTAAGTAGTAGAGTAACCGAGGAAGAACCCCCTAACAATACGTGGGTCAAGCTTGGAATTGTCAGGTCCAAGGGAATGATAAAGACAACCAAAGGCCCATGGTAACAGAAAGAACAAAAGTTTGTCTGGATAAAGAATGGAGATAGGGGAACGAGTTTTCAAGTTCTTGGATGGCATCCAATTGATAAGGTAATTGGCAACCAAGATAGCATCAGCCCAAAACATTTTGTGAAGATGACGTTGGAATAAGAGTGCCTAGCTATCTCAAGGAGATGATGATTTTTACGCTCGGCAACACCATTCTGTTGAGGAGAATAAGCTCGAGAGGACTTATAGGTGATGCCCTAGTCTTGAAGAAAGACATTCATGTTGTGAGCAAAGTATTCTTAGGCATTGTCAGAAAGATTGAGCTTAACAGGTTTACCAAATTGAGTTCTGACTATGTTGCAAAAGATTGAACAATACAGGGAACTTCATCTCGAGATTTCAATAGATAAAGCCAAGTACAATCTGAATAATCATCAATAGATGTAATAAAGTATCAACAGCCATCCAAGAGGATAAGACCAGAGAAAGACCCCACATCAAAATGCACAAGTTCAAAAGAAAAAGTGCTTTTATTCATGGAATAGGGAAAATGAGTCCTACAATGTTTTGCCAACTGACATACTTGACACTGTAAAGACTGAACATTGACTAACTAAAACAAAGAAGAAAATAAGACCCTCAAAGAATGAAAGATAGGTGCTCTAAATGAGAGTGCCACAACTGAATCTCCTATAGTCTCTTGTCCAAGCTGGGAGGCGCAGATGACTGCAAAGCACTCTTCGCACGCGGTTGGAAAACATAGAGACCGTCTACTTCACCGCCAATCCCAATCGTTTGCCTTATCCGCAAGTCTTAAAAAACACAATGATTAGAAAGAAGGTTACCGAGCAATGCAATTGTTTAGTAAGGTTGCTGACAGAAAGCAAATTAATGGAAAGGGATGGAACGTGAGGGGTGGAAGACAAGGTTAGTTGATCGGAAAGATGAATAGACCCTTTGCCAATTACAGTAACGTGGGTGTCATCAGCAATGGTAACCTTATCTTGGTTGGAGAGCAGTGAATAAGAGGTAAAAGAGGTAGGAATACTAGTCATATGATCCGTTACACCTAAATCAATAACCCAGCCATGATCAAAGAGCCTGGTGGAGGCACTCAAGGCTACACCATGTATATATGAGAAGGAAGGAGTGGAAGTCTGAAGCTGTGATAGAATCCATTGGAGTGTGGCAATGTCAGAGGAGGAGACGGCAACAAATCCAAGAGTAGTGAGAGTAGAAGATCCTCCCTCCTGAAGCAGAGGTGGTAGCGCAATAGCCACATTGCCCTTGGCCTATTTGTCCTTCGTTCTAAACTTGTCTGGAAACTTTTCCTAACAACAATCAATGTCATCATTGGTATGACCACAATGCTTACACTTCTTTTCACCCCGGAGTTTGCCACTCCCAAGCTGAGGCTTGTTGAGTGTGGTGGCAAGTGCAAAGTATTCAGTGACATCTAAAGTAGGAAGACTGGGTATCTTGCTACCCATAACCAAGGATGGCAGTACCAGTTTCGGCCAAGACCGAAACCGAAACGTACCGGTTTCGATTTCAGTTTCGGTCGAAACCGGTTCAAAACATTCAAAAAAGGCCAAAAAATGTATTGAGCAAGTCTGGTTTCGGACCGAAACGGGTGAGTTTCGGGCGAAACCGATACGGTTTCGTCCGAAACCATTAAATTTTATTTTTTAAAAAAGTTTCGGACCTGCTACAGTGAGCAGGTCCGATTTTGTTTCGGTACCTGCCGAAACCGATACGTTTCGGCCGACACTGCCAACCATGCCCATAACCTAATGCATTCCTCCCTCAAAACCTTGAAGTAAGTTTCTTCAAGAGAAGGAGCCGGGTCTATATTAAGGATCTACCCCTTGAGGACATCATACTCTAAATTCAGTCCGCTTAAGAACTTTACAATTTTATCATCTTCTTTGAGCGAAAGATAGTTCTGATGACCAGCAAGGGACGTCCACTTCACAACACGGTAGACATCCAATTTGTTCTAGAGGGAAGTATAGGCATAAAAGTATTGTGTGACAGAGAGCGAGCCCTACTTCAACTCATGGATACTATGGCGCAGCTGATAGAGAGTGTTGAGGTTTAGTCCCACATTGGATAATATGTGGGCGCCTCTCTCCTTATCTGTTGAGGATTCCCTCAACTCAATGCCTAGGTTTTGGATTCGAGTTCAAGCCTTTAACATGGTATCAGAGTTGGGATCTCTCAAACTCCACCCCACCCGTTCAACCTTGCCACTCATACCATAACCATTCGGGTTTGGCACAGTCAATTGCATCTTTCATACCATAACCATTCGAGTTCGGCGCCAGGGGGGTGTTGAGGTTTAGTCCCACATTGGATAATCTGTGAGCACCTCCCTCGTTATCTATTGAGAATTCCCTCAACTCAATACCTAGGTTTTGGGTTCGAGTTCAGGCCTTTAATAGAGACGAACTTTGTTTTTCTTCCAATTATAGAGACCAGCCAAGGTCTTCCACATATCTGCAGCAGTCGACTTATGTAGAATAGTTGGTTGGATTCTAAAACTGACAGAGTCCAATAGCCAGGACATCACCATAGTATTGTCCCACCTCCAGGCTGGAAAAAGAGGATGCAGAGGATTTGGCATCTTCTGATCACCAGTGAGAAAATTCAGTTTATCACATCCAGCAATGTAAGCAGTGATAGGCCAAGAAGGATAATTATGCTCCGTCAATTTCTCTGAGGTGATATGGAGTGTAGTTTGTCCAGTCATGGACAGTTGCACGGGCTGAACTGTGGGAGATGACATCTCTGATGCTGTAGACTGAGCATCCCCCATGGCTAAAGAGGGGGACAAATAACTGCCAGTCTCAAAGAGCAGTGTAACCGCAACAACCGTCAAGAAGGCACAACCAAAAGAAATAGAGCGGCGGTCAAAGAATCAGATGTCCACAGAGATACTGAGATAGCAAAGGAAGAGAGAATCCCTGCAAACCTTCTGATCAGAACCACAATCAAACAGCAATCTGCTGATCAAAACCGCAATCAAACAGCAATCTGAGAAGAACACTTTTGATCTCCCCCTGCAAACAAACCCTGGAAGGGTTGCAGGAGACCAGAACCACACCAAGGAAATGAGAGGGAGGTCTGCTCCCTTGTTCTGGGCTGAAAGAACCATAGGAGGTGTGCGGTCTACAAAGAATGGATGTCCGCTTGGATCTGAGACCAGCAGCAGCAGCGATCAAGGAATCCGATGAAGGGGAACCCTTAGAGCGAGTCCTCCCTGATCAGAACCGGGCAGCAGCACCTTGGGAAGGCTGCAGGTTATTCGGAGGAACCTTCTCAGTGGTGCAGTGGAGAAGAAAATGAGGTCCGAGGTAGTTGCTCTGATACCATGTGAGAAGAGAGAGAGAGAGAGGGAGATCGGTTCAGAGAGAGGGGGGGCGAGAAAGGGTGAGAAAGAGTTCAGCCTGTGCATCAGAGCAGGCCAACCTGTCTCCATGGTTGGCAGTTTCGGCCGAAACGTATCGGTTTCGGCCATAACCGATCCGAAAAGCACCTTAAACACTGTAGCAATCCAAAACTAAAGGGGGGTATCGGTTTCGGGCGAAACCGATACTGGTTTCGGGCGAAACCGATACTAGTTTCGCCTGAAACCGGTCGGTTTCGGCCGAAACACGTGAACTTATGGGTTGTGTTGGCCCCCGAAACCCCACTACCCACAGGTTTCGGCCGAAACCCTCCCCCCCTGCTGTCTGTGTCGCGGGTGCTGTCTGCTGCTGCCGCTGCTGTGTTGCTGCCGTTGCTGTGCTGCTGGCGAGCTGCTGCGGCTGCTGAGTGCTGCCTGCGGCTGCTCCTGCTGCGGCTACTCCTGCTGCTCCTGCTGGCAGCGACTCCGACCAAGGGTGAAAGCAAGGTTGGCAGAGGTGGACAGGCGTCACAGGCCCGACCGCCCGAGTCCGACAGGGAGAGGCCGAGAGGGAGCCAACACAACTTCAAGGGTTTGATTGTTTTGTTTGAGGTTAATTTCATTGGGTTTTGTTTGATTATTTTGTTGTGTTCTTTTGGTTGGGTTAAAAATTTGGGGTAAGCAAGCCTTGCTTATTAAGTTTCTTCCAAGGGTGATCAAGGGCTTAAGGGTTAATTGCTAATTAAACCCTAATCAGTTTATAAAAATTGGGGCTTTTGTCTATTTTGATTTGCTTAGACTCAATTGAAGTTAAATTAAGGTTCATCGAGGATTTTGGGGTGGGATCATGCGGGTAATTAATTTTTCCCAATGGTGATTAAGGGTTAATTGATAATTAAGCCCTAATTAGGTCATAAAAATTGGGGCTTTTGTCTAAATTGGTTTGCTTAGGCTCAATTGAAGTTAAATTAAGGTTCATTGAGGAATTTGGGATTGGATCATGTGGGTAATTAGTTTTTCCCAAGGGTGATTAAGAATTAATTGCTAATTAAGCCCTAATTAGGTCAGAGAAATTGGGGCTTTTGTCTAATTCGAGTTTCTTAGCCACAATTGAAGGTTAATTAAGTTTCATTGATGAATGTGGGGTGGGATCATGCTGGGATTATATTTTTATGAAGGGTAACTAGGGCTTAATTAGTAATTAAGACTTAATTAGTTCATAAAAATTGGGCCTTTTGTCTAATTCGAGCTTCTTAGCCACAATTGAAGGTTAATTAAGTTTCATTGACGAATGTGGGGTAGGATCATACTGGGATTATATTTTTATGAAGGGTGATTAAGGGTTTCGTACTTACAATTGTTTGCCTTTGACTGTGTAACTTCTTAATGCAGCATCATGCCTAGACGTCAGCAAACACAGGAGCAGCAAGGGCAGGAGGATCCGGGGTGGGCCCACATGTCCTTAATTGATGCTAAGAGAAGGAAGGTTAAATGTAATTACTGTGGTAAGGAGATGTATGGCGGAATTACCAGAGGCAAGCAACATTTGGCAGGGGTACGAGGAGAGGTGAGACAATGCGACCACTGTCCACGAGAGGTGCGAGAGGAGATGCGCCAGTGCCTTTTGGGGAAAAAGGAGAGGGTACAACAAAGGGCTGAGGATGAGGAGGAAATTGCTGAGGAGATTTCTGGCAGAAGGGTTAGGAGGGATGATGATGAGGAAGGCACTGAAGATTCTGATCCGGAGCTGACTGAAGCAAGGGAGCGTGAAGAAGCCGCTCGAAGGAAAGGAAAGGCACCCATGGGTTCAGGAGGGACCTACTCCAGTACAGCTGCACGACGTCCTGATGTTGCTGCCCCGCCCCCGCAGACGCAGAGAGCAGGCCCCATGGACAGTTATCTCCACAGAAGGCCCCAGGCTACACAACCTAAGATCAAAAGTGTATTAAGAGGGGTCAAAAAATCTGCAGAAGTTGCAGGGCATGTATTTAAAAGCATCTGTAAATGGTTTTTTCATGCAGGTGTCCCTACACATACTGCTGAAAGTGAATATTTTCAACCTATGTTGGATGCCATAGCAGATGCTGGCCCTGGCTTGAAGGTGCCGTCACGTCGGGACATATACGGGTGTGGCCTTGAGGGAGAGGTTGAGGAGCTCCATCAGTGGGTTGAAAGCTTCAAGCATATATGGATGGAGAGAGAATGCACTATTATGTGTGATGGTTGGACTGGTACCACGAAAAAGTCCATGATTAACTTTTTGGTGTATTGCATCGAAGGTACAGTATTTGTAAAATCTGTAGATGCATCAAATTTTGAAAAAAAAATACCAATTATTTGTTTTATTTGATGGACAACATGGTAGACGAAATTGGTGAAGAAAATGTTGTACAAGTTGTGACTGATAATGAAGCCAGTTATAAGGCTGCAGGGAGGAAATTGATGCATAAGCGCAGGCATTTATATTGGCTCCCATGCGCAGCACATTGTCTTGATCTCATACTTAAAGACATAGGGAAGGACAAACATGTGAAGAAGACGGTTGAAAGGGCACAAAAGATTACCCAGTATATTTATGGCCATCCTAGGATATTGAACATGTTCAGGGAGCATGCAAGTGGGGGGCGGGATATCATCCGTGCAGGGCCAACTAGATTTGCTTCAAATTTCATTTCTTTGGAGTCTCTGCATAGGTATACTGTTGAACTCAATTATTACTTCTTTATCCTTATAGTTATGATCCGTATTTGATTCAAATTTTATTTCTTTGCACAGGTATAAGAATGAGTTGAAAGCTTTCATGTACCACAATGCCCTGCGGGAATACATCAACAAGGGCAATGCTGATGCTCAAATGGATTATTTGGATGTCTGTCAAATCGTGGACAACAACAAATTCTGGGACAGAGTAACACGATACATGAAAGTAGTCACCCCCCTCGTGAAGGTCCTAAGATTGGTGGATGGCGATGACAAGAATGATATGGGATATCTGTATGAGGCCATGGACCGTGCGAAATTGGAGTTGCAGGAGTCCCTTCCCAAAGAACATGCAAAGTGGTGGAAGATTATTGACCATAGATGAGACACCACATTACACCACGACTTGCATGCAGCTGGTGAGTGATTATTTGTATTCATATATTATTGACCATACATTAACTATATACAAATGCAGGTTATTTTCTGAACCCTCGATTAATGTACAATGCCAATGCACATGTTGATGCCGAGGTGCTTCAAGGCACTTTAAAAGTCATTGGTCGTTTATCGAGGACACAAGATAAGAGGCTTCAGGCGGAAGTAGAGGTTGGCCTGTTTGATTTCATGAATAAGAGGTATAGAATTTACTTACGTAGTAATGCTAATCTATTATGTAATTTTTGTAGATGAACTCCTATAGAATGAGAAGTGGGAAGTATTCTGACTCCCAATTGCAATACGCAGTGGGAAGAGTGAGCCCAGGTATACTTCATCTTTGTGCTTTCTTTGCAATTACATCTTCCTTAATTAATTTTTATTTACATCTTATATTTATTTGTTTATGGTTGGTTGGTGTAACAGCTGACTGGTGAATCATGGTGAACAATAGAGAATTGGGCAGTTCTGCATTGGCTTTCATTGCAATCAGGGTGTTGAGTCAAACCACATCAACAAGCCAATGTGAAAGGAATTGGAGCACGTTCAGCCTTATACACTCAAAGGTCCGCAATCGGCTAAAGGCTGATCGGTTAGAGAAATTAGTGTACTGCCACTACAATATGAGAATAAAGAATATGAGGTTGAGACAATAGCTACGAGACAAACGCGTCGCCGAGGATGCCGCCACAGAGATTGATGTGGATGCCTTATTTGATGATGATAATCCCTTGCAGTCTTGGGTGGAGACACGAGAGCAGGTTGATGAGCCCGTTTTTGATGTTGATGATAGAAGATGGGCAGAGGGCATACTTGATGAAGATGAGGCAAGAGATCCCGAATTAAGAAGCAAATCAAAGAGGGCCAGAGATACTCATGCGCACCAGTCTAGGGTGGTTGATGACACTGAGGAGCAGTTCGAGTTTGAGTCAGCTAGACACTCAGATACAAATAGCAGGTCAGTCACTCCTAGAATGTCCTCCTTAAGAAGAAGTACATCAGTGCATGGGCAAACTGAGAGGGCAAATGCTGCTGCTCGAGAGGACCCGGCAATTGAGGAGTTGAAGCAGATTTATGTGAGGCACACGCCAAGGGGAAAAGGACTCGTGTCAAAGTTGATTGAAAAAAGCACTCCAAAAGAGAAAAAAGCATCCTCAAAGGTTAAAAGGCGACTGGTTTCTTATGATTCTGATGATGATGATCATCCCGGAGGTGCTGCAGGTGGTACTAGTGCTGCAGGTGGTACAGGTGATGCAGGTGTTGCAGGTGGTACTACTGGAGGATATGGTTCACCAGGTTACGAAGGTGGCCAACAGCAAGCAGCTATTTATGGGTCGTGGAATTATGAACCATCATTTCAGTTCCATCCATATCCGACCAGTGACTCTTCTCTTCCTCAAGATTCCTATGTTGATACTGGATTCGAATCAAGCCAACCAAACACTCCAACAGGGATCCAAAGAGGGATGCAGGACTTGACTACCTCACTGTTTGGTTATAGTGAATATAGACCATACATGCAACCTGGTTATGGGTATCGACATCAAGGGCCAGACGATGAGGGAAAAGGTTCTTCTAGTAATTATTATCCATATTAGGTAAGAATCAATGACTTTTTGTAACATTTATTTTGTCTAAATTGGTTTATTGTACTGCTTCTATTAATGTACAATGGAATATGACTTTAACTTTCACATGTTCAATGTTTGAAGTTGAATTTTTGTAGTTGTCTACTTCAAGGTTATTGCACTAACTTATACAGTCAAATGCATGTGTAATGATTTTTGTGATTTTTTTGATTTTTTTGATTTTAAGTGATTATTTATATTTTTTATGATTTTTTTTCAGATTTTTTAGAATTAATTTTAATTTTTTTAACCTGTTATATGGGTTTCGGCCGGTTTCGGCCGAAACCGAAACCGAAACCGAGTCGACTCGGTTTCGGACCCGGGCGAAACCGAGTCCGAAACCGAAACCGCCATCCTTGGTCTCCCCATCTTATATATCAAGTTAGAAATAAAAGCAATTACAGAAATACCCCTCATAAAGAGGTTAACCATAAAAGAAAGAGAAAATTACAATATAGCCCCTGAAAGTCTGAAATTTTGATGAATACCCAAAGTGCCCTTTTAACTGCTCACGTTTCTACAACAAGAATTGTGCTTTTTTTAAGGAAAAACTTCTGCTGAACAGGAGTAT
This sequence comes from Amorphophallus konjac, assembly GCA_022559845.1. Taxonomy (NCBI): domain Eukaryota; kingdom Viridiplantae; phylum Streptophyta; class Magnoliopsida; order Alismatales; family Araceae; genus Amorphophallus; species Amorphophallus konjac. The sequence continues at coordinate 439,003,432 of CM040126.1, forward strand.
TTATTTTAGGCAAGTACAAAAACATGTTATTAGGATAAGCATAAAATTTGAATAGATTATAGGGATGGCTTTGTGGAAATTCCATGTCAATAATGTTAAACTTCACAGGATTGACAACAATAAAGACAATCAATAATCAAAAACAGGAGCGGATGTACATGCAGGTCAGACAAAGATTAAACATAAGTAGGTACCACATAAAAGAAGTTTTGACATCAGAAAGGTCAGAAACACAATAACAAAGGGATAGAGATGAACTGAAACCTATTTTCTTCCAACATCTTCCTTTGTAGGCTTTAACGGCATTTCTTAAAGTCTCATCCTGCAATATGTCCGTAGAGGATGAAGAAGCCATTAATTGAACAGCAGAAGAATTAGCATACAATGACATTGTGTAACATGTTCCATATACAAGAAAAATAATTTAATACATAGTCATGGATGAGTGGAAGATACATGATTTGTTTATCTGCAATAAACAAAAAATTCGCAAAACTGAACAGTGATTACAAAGTCACCCTAGGCCATGGTTCAAGCATCTCTAAACATAAAATATTATATGGACATGGCAGATACTTTGCAAACTACAAATGTAAAGAAACAGAAGAAAAAAGGGAAAATTACCAGTATACTACCAAAATCTTCTTGAATTACCCCTATACCCCTATCGTTATGATATTTACCCCTAAATCCCTGAAATCTCTAAACCTGAGTTGTCATGTCCTTGGGGTTACGTCCCGTGTTACCGGTGGTAACTCACTCACATGAGATTACCATTTTACCCCCGTTTTGTTGGAAGGAGAGAGAGAGAGAGAGAGAGAGAGAGAGAGAACAGGAAGAGAGAGACTCTCTGGCACAGTGGCACCCATGCCTGCCTCTCCCTCTCGGATCCTAGCCAGCTACATCTCCTACCGGCTCGACGCCTGAGCCATCATGGCTGTCAAGTTCATGTATTGCTCCATCCCAACGCTCTTCCTCATCCGGGTTTATAGGGGAGGGTCCCTATGCTGGAACGCCACCCTCATGCTCATTGCCGATGTGTTTTGAACGGGCCTTATGCGCTGATCATGGAGGCGGTGTCAGCGGACCTGGGCAGTGTGCGGGGCAAGGCGGGGAAGGGGAGGCTGCCTCAGGCATAGCTGGCGATGGTGACGACGATCATCGACGGGACGAGGTCGACGGAGGAGGCGCTAGGGCCACTGTTGACGAAGTACATGTCGACGAGGAGCTGGAACATGGTGTTCATGATGTTGATGGGGGCGGCATTGGTCGCCGAGCTGCTGTTGACCAAGCTCGATCGCTTTGCACCGCCTAAGTACTCTCGAATCCATGATGCCCGAGCCGCACACGCCTTCCACGCCTCCGCCTGAAGGATCGCTCTGGCTCGCTCTCCCTTTCTCTCCCTCTCTTCTTTCTTCTCCCCCGAGCAACCCTGCCATCCAGCCAACCCCTGCACGGCCCCCGCACGCCCCTACCCTCCAGCCAACCACTGCAGCACCCTGCCCTTTGCAGTCCTCCCGGCACCACCCCCACACCCCCCTACCCTCCGGCCAACCCCCGAGTGGACACAAAAAACACGCTGAGTGGAAAGAACCAGAAGAGAAATGGAGTAACTCCTCAGCATGGGCTTCTTAAAAGAGCTATGTTCCCAGGCCCTTACCGCCACTGGTGGCACCTTTGCCCAAGAAGCTACAGAATGGATCCTTACAGCTAGCACTGGGCCGACAACAGACCCCTCCTCCCATCTCCACCCCCCTCGCCAACCCCGCCGGTGCTCCACCTCCACCCCGCGGTCAATCCCCTCCCATTCGACATAGCCTGGACCAATACTTCCCCAGCAAACCACCCCCTCCATCGCAGCAGCAAACCCAGAAACTCTTCTGCCCCAGCCCACCGCTCCCTGCTGCCGCTACCATCATCTCTTCCAAGCATGGTTGACAGTATCGGCCGAAACCGATACGTTTCGGCCGAAACGTATCGGTTTCAGCCGTAATCGAAACGATACCGGACCTGCTCACTGTAGCAGGTCCGAAACTAAAAAAAAAAAGTTTTAATGGTTTCGAGCGAAACCGATATCGGGTTTGCTTAGGCTCAGATCTGAGGGAGAAAGGGGCCTGCTACACTGCTGCTGTGCTGGGTGCTGCTACTGGGTGTTGCTGCTGTGCTGTGCTGCTGCTGCTGAGGGTGTTGCTGCTGTTATGCTGGGTGTTGCTGCTGTGTAGAGGTTGTTTTCTTGAGGTAATTTTAGGGTTTGTTTGTTTTGTTTTGTGTTTTTTTGGTTGGGTTGAAAGTTTTGTTTGTTATAGGTTAGCTTTTCAGTTGTAGGTTAATTTTAAACCATGAAATGTGTTAAGACTTCAAATTAAACCCTAATTAGTTCCTTAAAATTGGGACTTTTGTCTAATTAGGTTTACTTAGGCTCAATTGAAGCTCAATTAAGCTTCATTGAAGAATTTGGGGTGAGAGGATGTTGGTAATTAATTTTTATGAAGGGTGATTAAAGGTTACTTGATAATTAAGCCCTAATTAGTTCCTTAAAATTGGGACTTTTGTCTAATTTGATTTACTTAGGCTCAATTGAAGCTCAATTAAGCTTCATTGAAAAAGGGACCCAGCTTTGTTTGTTCATGACACTGAGGAGCAGCCTGAAATCGAACTAGCTAGACACTCAGAATCAGATAGCAGGCCAGTCACTCCTAGAATAGTCAAACCACTTCCATCCTTAAGAAGAAGTACATCAGTGTATGGAATGTTTGAGAGGACTAGTGCTGCTGCTCGAGAAGACCCGACAATTGAGCAGTTGAAGTAGATTTATGTGAGGCACACGTCAAGGGAAAAGGATTCATGTCAAAGATGACTAAAAAAATCACACCCAAACAGAAAAAGGCATCCCCAAAGGCTAAAAGGCGACTGGTTTCTTATGGTTTTGATGATGATGATGATGATCATCATCATCATCATCATCCCAATGCAGCTGCAGGTGTTACTACGGGCGGTGGCACTGCTGGTGGTACTTCCTCCTTCCACGCAGACACAGGCCGAGGATACAGTCATACTGAGGGAGGATATGATTCACAGAGCCAATATGGGCATCCATCAAGTTACGAAGGTGGCCAACAGGAGGAAGCAGCCATTTATGGGTGAGGTCATGAACCAGAATTCCAGTTCCATCCAGTTCCTCTTCTCATCCTCAAGATTCTTACGCTGATTCTAGATTCGAATCAAGCCAACAACCTTACACTCCAAGAGGGATCCAAAGAGGGATCCAGGACTTGGCTACCTCATTGTTTGGTTATAGTGAATATACACAATACACGCAACCTTCTTATGGGTATCAACATCAAAAGCCAGACGATGAGGGAGAAGGTTCTAGTTATTATCCATATTAGTGCATCATCATTTAGGTAAGGAACATTTAATTTCTGTAACATTTACTGTGTCTAATTAGGTTTATTGTACTGCTTGAACCTACTTCATGCTTAGTATGTACTCAAGAATATTAGTTTAACATGTTCAATATTTGAACTTCAATACCTACTTCATGTTTATTGCACTTAATCCAATTTCTTTACAGTCAAATGCATGTCTAATGAATTTTCTGATTTTTATGTGATTATTTATATTTTTTCGATTTGTTTCTGATTTTTTAGACTTATTTTGATGTTTTCTTGAACCTTTTCACTGGGTTTCGGCCGGTTTCGGGCGAAACCGAAACCGAGTCGTTTCGGTTTTCTCGGTTTCGAACTCGGACGAAACCGAGTCCGAAATTGACACTGCCATCCCTACTTCCAAGAGGGCGGTCGTGTTGGTCTCGGAGCCTATGGCGGAGCGCATGAGGCCCCGCACCATCGAGGAGGCCGTGGGGCAAGACCACCTGCTCAGCCCGGCTCCGTCTGCTACTCCACCCTTCACCGCAGGCTCCTCTCATCTGGGGTCCTCCTGCACCGCACATTCGCACAACCCCCCTGCACCCCCCCGCCCTCCTGCCACCCTCACACTGCCCACCTTGACCACGCCCAGAAGGAGGAAGCAAGAGAGAGAGAGTAGCAATGGCCCTTGCACATTCAAGAGAGAGAGAGAGTGTGTGTTTTTAACCAGGGGTAGGCTGTGAGAAGAGAGAGAGAGAGAGAGAGAGAGAGTGAACTAGAGGTAGTTAGTCATTTTACTTCTGTTAACCCACCCAAGGTTAAGCACCTTGAGAGGTCTATGACGGTAGGGGCGCGATATGCTCATCTTGAAGATTTTAGGGGTTTAGGGTAAATATCATAAAGGTAGGGGTATAGGGGGAATTCAGAAAGATTTTAGGGGTATATAGGTAATTTTCCCAAAAATAAAATGTAGATGAACATAAATGAAAGTATGAAACACCAAGTCATATGTAAAAAGATGTAAGTCAGAGGCTTAACCAACCCCCTGCTAATGTTTACACAAAAACTAAAGGAAGTTTCAGCATCTACGGGAATAGGAATATGTACCTCTTCCGGTGTCCAGCCACCTTTTGCTCGCCTTATAGGACCAGTAGTCCTCCTAGTTACAAGAATAAAAATTAGCATGTAAATAAAATCCATTGCCTTGTTTAATTAATCTATCCAAGATATACTAGTTCAACTATATGTACATTAAAGGTAAAAATGTTTGATTTAAACGAAACCATGAAAATCCAACGATGACAAGACGTTGATAAGAAAAAAGACAAATATCTAATAATTCCACCTATTAACAAGAATAAATTGTCACAAGGAGATCCTGTCACTTCCTTGTCAAGAAAACTCCTCTCCATCTGCATCTGCAAATTAAGCTACCAGGTTTGACAACATGTCAATACCTTTACTAATAATAGAAACAGAAATACACCATCATGGTAGGGCTCATGGTATCACTTGTCATAGATTGGATGGCATTAGGCGAATTGGTCCAAAAAAATGGACTCAATAACTTTAGAATTATACCAGCTCCATCGGCAACCAACATCAATGAGATAAGCTGGCAGAAGATCTGAATGCAAAAGAGGCTGGGGTTCTTGGCATCAAGAACATAAGGGATTTTAATATTGCTCTCCTCACCAAATGGCTTTTTTGGCACCTGGGCTCTGTGGATAGGGGCCTTTGGTCTAAGGTGATTCACAGCAAGTACTATAGGAGAGGGAGATTGTCAGATTTCACCCTGGATGCTTCTCATAACCTTTTGGCTGTTTGGAAAAACATTTTGCAAGCTTCGGATCTTGTTCGAGCTGGTATTCAGTGGCACCTGGGAAATGGACTCTCTTACCATTTTTGGCTGGACAGGTAGTGTGATGATTGCATGTTGGGGGAGTGTTTCCCCTCCCTTTTTGCCATTGCATCTGACCTACCAGTGGTGGTAGCTCAGGACTGGGATCCAGGTGGGTGGCTTCTGACTTTCAGGCGCAGCCTTTCATATAACCACTTTGCTAGTCTACTGGTTTTGCTTCAGCTGTTGGAGGGCTATGCTGTGGATAGCAATGCTGATCATTCTTGGGTTTGGACATGGGAGGCTGCAGCAAGGTATTCTGTCAGATCAGCTTACCTACTAAAAGACCATGATAGGGATCTGAGTTTCCCTTTTTCAGGCAGGTGTGAGTAGTTAAAGTCCTCTAAAGGTTCAGATCCTCATTTGGAGAATTGCCCATGGTCGGCTTCCTACTTGTGACAGATTGATTGCCTTCATGGATGGGGTGACTACCACATGCAGCCTTTGTGGGGATGCTGACGAGTGACATGACTTGGATCATCTCTTTGTGTGTTGTTCCTTCTCTTCTGAGTTTTGGGAAAAGGTTGGAGAAAATTCATAGTATTTTCCAGCTGCCTCAGTCTGTATGGGAGCTGATGTTGGGTTGGGAGCAGTTGTGGACTACCACATGGGACCGACAAATTTGGTGGCTCGTTCTCCATGCCACTTTGTGGTCTGTTTTGGGTGAACAGAATGCCAGGATCTTTAAAGAGAAGCTAGGACACCAGACAGTGTGGCGCCTTTTGTATGTGAAAGGGTGAGCAAATGAGAGATGACATTGTAGGGTTAATCTATCCCTATCTTCCTTCTTGGCTTATTTGCATGGGTAGGCTGGCCTACACCTTCTTAGTGTCTTTCATATAGGGGCCTTTTTGTGAGCTTTCGGTATACATGTACATTCCTTTTCCTCTTTAATACAAATTGTGGTACCACTCACTTTCAAAGCAAAAAAAAAAGCCATCAATGAATAAGACTTGACGATAACAATTATGATTATTATAACAAATAACAACAACTGCATAAACTGTTATAGAATGTTGTTTAATAGGATTAATACAATGAAGGTTCGGGCACTACAGATGACATTATGAAGAAGCCAGCAGCTGGCTGGTACTGGAGTGAGAATCTTAGTGTATTTGTTTTGGTAGGGGTGGGGTTGTGCAAAGTTAAGAATGTCAATTAAGACTATCAACTTTTAAAGATTCATATAAAACAGAACTTTTAAGCACATTCTAGCAGTTATATGATAATTTTTAAAGTGGGCAAACAGAAGTTTTAAAATTTTAAAAGCTGTAAACTTCAAATTATGTAGAATTCATCAAATCATTCAAAAGGAAAGTTTTCAGTGGCAGAAGCAAGGGTAAAGTTGCCTCCTGGGCCTGTGGATCTGATCCTGCTAGCCAGCCAAAGTTCAAAATTATAATTCACAAAATAGCTACATGATAAAGACCCATGGACTATGGAGTAAAGACAAGAGACATATAAAGGCGGCTTTGATAACGGAATAAGGTTAGGTAGGGCGAGTTCTTCGCCTTATTCGACTTTGGTAGCACTGCTCAGGTAGGGTGGATTATTCAAGGTCGGGTAGGGTAAGGGCGGGTGGGTTAAGGGCGGGTAACTCAATCAACCAAAATGGCCGAATTAACTACCGTCAGGTGGGGTAAGGTTTTGCGGATTTCTTATTTATAATTTTTAACTATTTTATCTATTTAATTTTTTTCTTATTCTAGGTAGACTAAGAACTAGTTATCAAAATCGGTTAGACTTAACCCTGAGGTAGCTTACCCGAGCTTACCCTAACCTCCTTACCCTATTCTATTATCAAAGCCTCCCTTATGGAATAACCTGGTCTCCAATAGCAACGCCTGCAATCCTCTCCTAACAGTGAAGTTGTTCTCTCACTTCACAATAGATTAAGATGAACTTAGGAATGCTCCTCATTGAATAGATGCTGGAGAAAATTGGAGCTCACATCATCATCTTCAGCAAGTCTCCTATCAAACTCCTACTCTCAAAGTATAAACTAAAAAGGTCACAGATCATGGGAAATAGTTTGGCAAACCAGATCAATCGAGGTACATTTTGGAGATTGCAGACCTGGTTAAGAGAGAAATGGTAAAAGGAAAGAAACGGTCCATAAAGATCATATTGATAGTTGATTTGGTTGTTGTACCTCTGATGTGCAGGACTAGAAAAGAGACTTACATTCCCATGAACATGAAGATACTCCGGCAACTTCCTTTCATGGTTTCTCACTCTTCCTTATTTGTTTCTATATATAATAATACATGCTGGAATCATTTAAAAAGAATCAGGGTATCAGGTGAGTTCGCATTTAAACCCAGTCATTCCCATTACCATCGCAATGCAGTATCTTTTTAATCTTTAGGAGAATATGATCTCATCATGCAATTAAGCATGGAAAAAAAAAAAAGAAGAGTCTGTGCTTGAGGCCGGCACCTGAAGCACAGAGACTAGTTGCATTTAGAGATAAGATATTCCAAAATAGCCGGGAGACCTATAATCAGTAGTTTCACTGTTTACAAACAGAAACCTTAACAAACATTAAAAAGCTTTGGATAAGCCCTGTGAACTATATCAAACAATATCACATCGGCCAAGCACAGTTAGAGCCTAAATGGTAGTAACATAACACTGAGGTTTTAATCAGTCAGGTAACTAGAACACGATATAAGAGATATTATTCAGACTCGAATAAGCCCGTGAAACTCAGACTTCAAATTGAGCAGATGAAGCAATACCGTTGGAAAGGCAACGATGTCCCCGGGCTGCACACGGCTGGGGACCTTTGCAAGTACCCACAGCTCCCCTCAGAATGGGAGGAGCTGGAGGCGGCCGCCGTTTGCCTGTTCTCCACGCAAGCCGCCTCTAACTTCATGCCCGCCATGTCGTACGGCAACCACCCCCAAGAACCGGCATTCTCACCCTAATTACAAACCCCCGCATCAAGAATGAGCAGGAACACACAAAGTAAAACCCAAAACAGGCCAAAATTGAGACAAAAGAAACCACCCCAGCATCCGCATCCAAGCAAGCAGAGGCAGCCAGCACCGGATCTCGAGCACCAGACGCAGCAGCACACAGAAAGAAGCACAATTGCGCGAGCTAAAACAAACAAACCAGAGCACCACGACCTGGAAGGCATCAAGAACGTGATCAGCTCGATCCCCCAGCTCTCAAGAACGGATCTTTCCGGCACGGGGGGAGAGAAGGCAGGCAAAGGGAAGGAAGAAGAGGAGGTGCGCCTCCAGTACCTTGGACCGGAGAAGCCACGGCGGTGGGAACCGGAGGGGAGCTCGCGGGAGGCCGGGGGGGAGGGCAGGTTCGAAACCCTCGATTCCAAGAAAGCTTCTTCCCCCACCATGGAAAGAAGGAAGAAGGCTTTCAAAACAAAACCTCGCCCGTTGAAGGCAGATGCGAAGAAAGAGAGATGGAAGAAAGAGAGAAAAATATAAATAAAAAAGGGCATCAAAAGAAATGTAAAAATAGTGGGTGACGTGTGGTAACGGAACCGTCAGAGTTTCGAGAGGGGAGCATTCGGCGACGGATAACGGCTAGTGACGGAAACCGTCGGGATTAAGCGACGCGGAAGTTTGAACCTCGAACGGCACTCTCCTTTTCCGGCCGGGGTGTTCCTGGGCCGTTGATTCTTCGCGGGGTCTTTCTGGCCGTGCGATGCGAACTCGCGGTGGATATTATTTATTTATTTATTGGAGAGAGTTATGAGGTTGAAACTAATTGGGGAATATTGGGGTTGTTCGGGTGGTGATCTGATGCTCGCGGGGGCCTTGAGGGGGGTTAGTGGACGATGGATTTGGGATCTTTTGCTAATCCTTCGATGGAGTGAGTATACCAATCTGTTCATTCCTGTGTTTACTTTTGTCTACACTAGTTAAAAATTATAATAAATTTTTATTACTTACATTTTAAAAATGTACCTAGAGAGAGAGGAATAGGAGATATACTATTTGCTCTCATAAATCTAAATATTTTTGGTGCATTTATGTCCAAGAAATGGGATGAAATTCTTGGCACTTTCAAAAATTGGATGCATGTCTTCAAGAGTTAAAGTCATTTCATCTCACTTTTAACTCTATGCGGCGTGTTCATTACAATTTAATATTAAGAATCAAATGTGCAAAAAAAACGATGCATGTGAGTTGACTATACTTCAAAATTTAAATATCCAGAGCATATAAAATTGAGAAGTAATACGTTGTTTGACCGTTGAACCGGTTGACCATATTCTCTCGGTAAAAAAAAATGATTCGGTACTCGCCCCAACTTGACCCGGCGCGACATAAATAAATATATATATATATATATATTATTTACTTATATTTGATGAAACTATTTAATTCGACACACAACTCAAGTCCACATCTTATGCCCCTTCGGTCACCCAATGGTGAGCTCTCCAACATATAAAGTCAAGAAAATTTTTCTAACTTCCAATATGGGACTAAACATAAAGGCTCAATTTCTAACATATAAATGAAGATATTTAAATCAACATAAAGGCTCTATTTCTAACAAGTAGTTACAAGTTATTCTCTATATACATGTATGTTTATTTATTTTGATTATTATATCTTATTTGAGTTATTTCTTATTGAATTATGTTATAGAATCGGGTCGGACCATATATCAATATTATAATGATATCACTGTTCGAACCGGTTCGAACTAACGGTCAAACCAGTTCGAACCGAACCAACTCATTATCCGATTCAGACACCGATCCGATTTTGATAACATTGTGTTGTTGTGCTATTTTGTATCATAGTACATCAAATAATAATTAATTTTTTTAGTATGCATTGCTGTCCATAGAAAGAGAGAGTTAGGATGGTGATGGGTTATTGATTTCAAGGTGCAATATGAGAGTGACCCAAAAGCACACGAAAAAAAAGGGGGGGACCTAAAAGCACATGAAGTTAAACTCAACTCCCAACTTCCAAATAAGTAACTCGAAACGTCCAGGCCTGACTGTCACGTGACGACGGTTATGATATAATTTCTGACTAAGTATTTTCAAACTTTCACTTACATTTTCTACTCACATTTTCACAGGATGATATTAGGCCTTCAAAAGTATTTATGTATAGTTGTCCAACCAAGATTTTTCATCAGTGCAGGTCATAAATGGTAATATCTTTAGATTTTCCAAAGTTTGAGATCAGTTATTTAAGGGGAAGGTACTAGATTTTGAAAGGTATTTAACTAGTATTTTATGTAAATACTCTCTAAATATCGATTATGTCAAATATATCTTTTATTTAAATATATTATCAAAAATATCTTTCGTTTAACTTTAAATATTACAATTATACTCCTATTATAACCCTCGTTAATTTAACTTACGTTAAACATGAGTTAAGCAATAAAATTACTACTCTCTCTCTCTCTCTCTCTCTCTCTCTCTCTCTCTCTCTCTCTCTCTCTCTCTCTCTCTCTCTCTCTCTCTCTCTCTCTGGGTGGAGGTGGGCACAATGTGAGAGGGAGGAGGGGTTGGTGGCTCTAGATGTTGGTGGCACCTTAGGTTTGCTCGCTGGAAGGGGGAGGGGGTCCACCGAAGGGCGACGGGAGGGAGACTATCGGAGTGTGAGGGGGAGGGAGACGGCCGGAGGGAGAGGCAGAGGGGGACGGGAGGGGGGGTTGCTCACCGGAGGTGGAGGGGGACGGAAGGGTGGAGGGGGTTCGGTGGACCAAATGGGGCGAGAGGGGGCAGGTGGTCTGCCAGAGGGGGGAGGGGATTGGAGGGGGAAGCAGAGGGGGACGGGAGAGGGAGAGGGTTTGCTCACCGGACATGGAGGGGGACAGGAGGGGGGAGGGGGGAGGGGGACGGGAGGGGGTCCGCTAGACCGAAGGGGGACTGAAGGGGGTTGGGGATCTGCCAGAGTGGGGAAGGGGATCAGACGAAAAGCAGGGTTCGCTAGACCGAAGGGGGACTGAAGGGGGTTGGGGATCTGCCAGAGTGGGGAAGGGGATCGGAGGGAAAGCAGGGTCCGCCGGAGGGGGGACCAGGTGTAGAGGTTTCAGATTTTTTTCATTTTTAAAAGAAAAGTCGCTCCGTGTGAGAATAACTTTAATCTGAAATCGCTCCCACACATAGCGACTTTCATTTGTTTCTCTCTCCCCTCTCCCTCCCCCCTCTCTCTCTTCCCCACGGAGAGAATTTCGCTCTCTCGTCCCCACTCTCTCCCTCCCTCCCTCCCTCTCCCTCTCCCTCTCCCTCTCCCTCTCTTTGTCATCATAAAGAGGGTATGTCGGAATGGGAGACACCTCCAGCGTCTCCCTCACTCTCGCCAACGGTGAGGGGGAGAGAGGGAAGGGGCGCTGGCTACAAGATGGGGGGAGAGGGAGAGGGGGTGCCGAAAGTGAGGGGGAGAGGGGGAGGGGGAATCGACGGTGAGGGGGGGTTGCTGCAAGGTGGGGGAGAGGGGGAGGGGGCGCCGAAGGTGAGGGGGTGGGAGCAGAGGGGGAGGGTGCTCTCTCTCTCTCTCTCTCTCTCTCTCTCTCTCTCTCTCTCTCTCAAAGTATTTTAGACATTTCACTATTCCTAACGACGTTAGATGAGATATTCCACAGAATATTCGCCTCTCATCAATGACAGTAAACTGTAGGGGTATAGCTGTAATATTTAAGATTAAATTAAGGATATTTTTGATAATATACTCAAACGAGGGATGTATTTGACATAACCGATACTTAGAGGGGTACTTATATAAAAAAAATATTTTTTTAATTTTTGTTTCAACTAGTAATTCTTAACTAGTTTCTTATATAGGATAAATATGAGATTGTTAAGTATAGATTGAACTTGTATAACTATACAAGAAACAACAATCAAGGGGGAGAGAAATTGTTAAGAATAAAATATTATTAAAAAATGAAACACACACACACGGTTTATGGAGTCCTTTTAAGAGAGTTTGGTATCATGATAGCCTCGTCACCCGGTAGTTAGTGACTGCTCGACATTAGTTTATACAAACAGCAAACATAGTTATCTAAATGAAACTCATACTAGGAGTCTTATAAACAAAGTCATCTCCTTGGCCCAACGAAAACCTACTTGGGATTTGGATCAAGAAGGCCAACCCAAGGCTATCATTCACTCCATTCGTCTACTATGACCTCTATAATTAGTGAAATGTTATAATGTCACTCCACTTGTGAGACTGATATGGCACTTTTTGTTTCAACCGTTTGATTTATCTTTTAAATCAGGTGGTCGAGATAAAGCCCACCTTTTAAAAATCTTCCAATATTTGAGAATATTATATTTACGCATTTGTTTTGACTTCTGAGAAGTGATTTTTGATCTCGAAAATCACACCATATCAAAAGTCAAAACAAATAAGTCATTGCTATATCATCTTTTGAGAAGACTTTGAGAGGTGACTTTTGACGTCGAAAGTCCCATCCCAAAATTAAAATAAACGAGCCCAAGTCATGTCACATTTTTCAAAAGTTGCATTTGAATAGAGATATAGAAATAAAAAGTTTCTAAAATTTTTGGGAAAAAGTCAAAAGTGTCTCTCTTTCTCAAAGATCAAAAAAGTCAATTTTTAAAAAATTTAAGAAACTAGTATAAAGAGTTTATTCTCTCTCTAGAGATTTTTAGAAAAAGTCAAAATCACAATTCTGCCCAAATGCGCCCATATACAACTTCTCATACAACTTCTCAAAATACATAGTTCATCTCATATAGTTGAGATGAAGAGTTGCATCTCACTCTTAAAGACTCCTTTGGTTCGGATGGTAGGAGTTTTTGAGATTCCAATAGTTAAAATCGTAACATTCTCACCATCCCAATCAAACGAAACCATTCAACTATGTTTTTGTGCGATCAAAAATTTTGTGGCACGAAGAGAGAGAGAGACTCAATTGATCTCCGCATTGGCAATCTTCAAAAGGTGAGGGAAGAGAGATTTTGGAGTGGTGCGTGCAGATTTTTGGAGGGAAATGACACGCCTCTCTCTCCTTTTCTCGTCATAATCGCATAGTTTCACGAGGGATGAGATAATTTGGCCTTATGGCACAAGCGACGATTAGACCTGTCAACGGATTCGGATATTATTCGGATCCGCTTCGAATTCGTATTAACGATAATATTCGAATTCGTATTCGTTTTTTCAGATATGGATAATATCCGAATTCGAATCGGAGCGGATATGGATATTATAATATTCGCTTCAAAAAATATCCGTTCGTAATATTATATATCATATAATACATATTTTTAAATAATATATTATAAAATAAATAATATTGTAGAGAAATTTAGATATTTTATAGTTGTATTTTAATTTAGAGTTTATTATATATATATTTGACATTTTATAGTTATATTGTATATACTTTTAACATTTTATAATTATATTTATATATTTTTGAATTTGAATTAGATAATTCGAATTTTAAAACAGAGCGGATACTGATAGTCATATATTCGCTTCGTATTCGAATTAAATTGAAGCGTATCAAAATCGAATAATTCAAATTTTACCGATAGTCATATATTCGCTTCGTATCCGCTCCGTTGACGGGCCTAGCGACGATATCATTACCAGGGTGAAACTACATGTGCCATTTGGGCTGGGACGTGCAATGACCCCTTCGACTAGGGCTGTCAATGGGCCGGGCTCCAGCCAGACTTAGATCGGCCCGACCCGGATTTGAATTATCAATATTAAAGCCCGAGCCCGCCTTGACTCGGGTCCGACACTATTTAAAAAATACAAAGTCCGACTAAGACTGGACTCGACCCGACAACTTAGATAAAATAATAAAATTAATAAAAAATATATTTAATAATATAAAATTTAAAATATTATTAAATTAATTAAATTTTTGATATTAATTATATAATTTGTATGAAAAGAGATTTTTAAAAATTTTTAATTAAGTAAAATAATATAAATTTAACTAAGTAATTTTTAAAATTTGAAGCGAGAATAAAAAAAGAGAACGTGTCGAGTCGGCCCTCGGGCTAAACTCAAAGCCCAAATCCGGCCCAAGAGACTAGTCGTGCCAGACTTTTAGGCACGACTAAAAATTTACGCGTCGAAAAAGACTTTACGATTCAACTTAAAAACGGGTCAAATCTACGGATTTATCAGACCGATCTGATCCATTGACGGTCCTACCTTGGATCCTTTGACCAGCCAAATGTTCAAAAGAGAAAAAAAGTTCTCACCAAATCTCTGACGGACGTACAGTGTACGTAGGAGGAATTTAAAAAAAAAAAACTCACCGTGTTTCATCCGAAACAAACGCTACCTTAAAAGTTGAATCGGAGACAATTGTTGTTGCATATTGAGACTCGTCGAGATCTCAGCCTCCTGGATGTCATTTATTTTCAACGAACAAGAAGTGTAAAAAAAATGGACCTCTTGTGTCTTCTCAGGGGTTCAATCAGAAGCAAATCCAAATCTATCTGGCCCCAGCATGAGCTTGAGGTGACCCTATATATATGACTCGGCTGTACGTATGGTTGGAGTTGTCCCTAAGATAAAATGGACAAGACAAGTCAACTAGTGCCAACTTAAAGTTTGATTTGACGTAAAGCACGTATAAGATATAATATTTTTTTTGGATGAATAACTTTAAACTTCAATGAAAATAAAACCATCGTAACATCTAATTTAAAAAAATCTTGCACTTTTATTTGTAGTAATCTCAAGGGATAATTAATTGGACCCTCTTCATAATATCTACGCTTTATTTTCCACCTCATGTTGGAATTTATCTTGTTAGAAACCCTCGGCTTTTGGCACATATTTACTGGACACCCACCCACTCATGTTGTCCGATTCCGTCATTTGCATAAATTTAACGTTGACATCCAAGAGGCTATAAAAGTGTTAATAAGTCTTAAAAAATATCACTATTACTTTAGTATTTTACACTTTAACACGTTAATGTTAAGAAGTGGAACATGATTGCATGGGAGAGTACAATAAGGGACGTTTGACAAGGACAATAGAAAACAAAGGTGACACGTGCGCCTCTCCGGTATTGAGCACATGACTTGCACCACGCCAAGTCCGTCGTTCTTGCTTGGTTTCAAAGATTCAAGAGCTCCATCATTCCATTGACAAAGTCTGTAGATCAGCGATGTATTCGAAGTCGGGATACGCTCCTCCTCGTTGGTGTTCCATGCGTCCTACGCAAACTATCCCAACTGTTGTGTCGATCTGTGCAATCTTTTCAGGGTCACGACCGCAACTCGTCGACTACAAAAAGGAATCTCTGACGTATGCAAAGGTAGTGCAATATAAAGTTTCGGATTTTTTACATATTAGTGCCTACAAATTTATCAAATTATCGATTGATCTCTCAAATTTGACTATTATCTTAAAAATCCTATAATTATCTCCGTTGTCCAAATAAATCCCTGCCGTTATTTAAATTGACGAAAATTAATTATATCAATGTTAAGTTAACCCAACATTAAAAAAAGACTAACTTATCCCTAGTTAATGGTGCGTGTGAGTGAGAGAGAGGGAGTCCCCCTCCCCTCTGGTAACCCTCCGGTACCACTCCCCCCTCCCCTTCCACCTCTGGTCCACCCCCTCCGGTACCCTCTCCCCTCCACCTCTGGTACCACTCCCCCTCCTCCTCCACCTCCGATACCCTCCCCACTCCCCCCTCCCCCTCCATCTCCGGTCCACCCCCCCTTCGGTACCCCTCCTTCTCCACCTCCGGTGCACCTCCCCCCTCCCCCTCCCCCTCCCTCTCCGGCACCACCCCCCTCCACCCACGGTCGGGGTAGGGGAGCCCGTAGGGGAGCAGGCTGTCGCGGTAGGCGGAGGTGACCTGGGCGGCCCCGCCATGGTGGTTGGACATGGAGCGTTGGTGGGGAGGGGCGCCATGGTGGTTGGAACCCCAACATTTTATACACCATGGCCATATAAAACTGGTGACATCTCCGGCAACCAAACTAGAAACAACACCTCTCACCTCAATCCAGCTTTTCCCTGATTCTTTCCTGCTCCCTGTTCCTTTCAGCAGCCTCATTGTTCTTGCAAACTCCCTCCATTCACCATCAGCAGTAGAAATATTTGAAAGCATGACATAAGTTGCAGCATCCTTCGTTTTGGATCCATTATCTTTTGTGCAGCAAATTTGCCAATGTGAGCATTTCCATGCATCTTGCAAGCTCCAAGAAGAGCACTCCAAACTGATCTATCAGGTTCAAAAGGTATTTTCTGCATCAATGCATAACCATCGTTGATTCGGCCAGCTCGACCCAGCAAATCAATAACACACCCATAAATCTCTTGGCTTGGAGTGACATTATAATCTGTAACCATCAAATTGAAGTACTTCAAACCTTCATCTAAAGTCTAGTATGGCTGCAAGCATTTGGAAGTCTCATAAAGACAACAAGATCGGGTGAGATACCAGAAGAGACCATCTCATCAAAAAACTTGATTGCTTCCTCTGCAAATCCATGTATTTCATACCCAATCATCAAAGTCGAAGAAACCAAGCCCTTCTGAGCCATCCCATTAAAGATCTTACACGATCCGGCTACATTCTCACACTTCGCATACATATCTACAAGTGCATTTGACAATGGTCGGTTTCCTCCATAGCCTTGTTGCACAATAGCTCCATGATCTTGCTTCTCACAATCCAAAATCGTCAGATCTGTACAGACAACAATAATGCTTGTAAAACTGAAGTAGTCGGGCTTTATGTGAATTCATCTCAATTAGTAGCTCCAATGCTTCTGGAGAGCCAAGTTTCTCAAGCCCGGCGATCATCATGCTCCCAGTAATTAGACCTTTCTCAGGCATCTTATTGAAGTATTGCTTTACTTCTGTTAGGTTCATGCGTCTGCAGTACATGAAAGGTCGACCTCTCCACTTGGGAGTGTTGACACCACAGCATCCAACAGTCATTAACTTCTATCTGGTCCATGAAAGGTCGACCTCTCCACTTGGGAGTGTCGACACCACAGCAATTGAGTTTGCAGCACCCATAACTTCTGTCTCGCACTCTTCACCATGCTCCCACACCCGCCACCGCATCCGCCACCGCATCCACCACCACATCCACCACTCATAGGCTTGCAGCCATTGGCATGCACAGCCTCGCCGCACTTGTTGCCGCATCCAGAGCCACACCCCCCGCCCTTCTCTGGTTGACCTGCGTCAATTTTCATGGATGGGTGCGATGCCTGATCATCCAAATTACCTCCATTTGCTTTCTTGTCTGACACAACAGCCTCCGCAGCATTTCTGACACTTGGGATGAAGAAATTGTGGCCCTCCTTCTTCATGTTTGCAATTATCAATGCCAGCAAGATTCCGGGCAACAAGAACCAATCTTCGCCGACATGTTCATCATGAGAAGGAACATGATGTCTCGTCAGCATCAAATCAGGTGGACGAACGTGTAATACCCCAAATTCTTTAGAAATTTATTTAGAAAGTTATTTATAATTATTTAGAATTTATTTGAATTTATTTGAATTAATGAGAATTATCCAAATTAATTAGATTAATTAATTAATTAATAGAATAAGTCATTTTTCAACTATTTTCTAAAAATCTCCAAAAATCACATCTTGTAGAATTAATTTTTTTTAACAACTTTGTCTTCTATAATTAAGCCTAAGAAAATCATTTATTATGCCGAATTAGTGAACTTAGTCTTCCGAACTTAATATTTAACTATTTACGGAATAGTAGAAGTGGAAATTTTATCTACCATATAAAAATTCATAAAAATAATAATTAAATAATAGATACATCGACTAACACTTTTGTCTTCTTGGACTAAGCCTAATAAAATCATTATCTAGGTCTAATCAGTGGGTTAAACTTGACTTACAACTCACATAACCTGAAATTCGTGTTCACTATTCACCCAATCTTAGAACATCAAATTCGAGCTCATTTCTCAACCAAATGAGATGATTCTAGAGGCAAATGAAAGGTATTACATAGAGAAATATTTCTCCTTAATCAATTTGAGGTAAACCTAGTCCTAAAACGTGCTGCCGACATAGTTTTGGTCAAGTCAAGGATTTCGGCACCGTTTTTAACACGTAACTTGCAGCATCGAATATTCTCAACTCCGAAGGTTCCAGAATCTCCATGACATATAGAAATGAAGCTCTACGAGTCTACTTTCATTTGGTTATAGTGGGGTTCGCTGAAGTTTCAGATCTAGGAAGATCTAGCTCGATTTGTGGAGGTGTGTCGGTGGGCCGTCGGCTTCCTTCTTCCTTCTTTGTTTCTTCAATTGAGGTAGGAATTCTCAACCAAAATTCGATCATGAATATATGAAATTGTTCCTCTCATCGAGCTCTTTCCATTAGCAGCAAAAGCCCCAATTTTTATTAGGTGTGGAGTGAGTTATCGTGGGATTAGTGAGGTGCTGTCCAGTTGTTCTTCAAGTTCATTCTTCATTCTAGGGCTAAGTTCTCTCTTCGATTTGAGGTAGGATCTAACAGCCAAACTCTAATTAACTTATATGATGTAATAAGCATGTTGTTAGCTTTCATTTAACGTAGGAAGCCCCAAATTGCATTGAGCATACTTGGAGAATTTCGATTTTTAGTAAGAGCATGTCTAGAATTTGATTTATATTATGTTCTTCAAGTAGAAGCTTGATTTTCGGGCTGTTTTTGGATTAGATAACTTGATCCACATATAGTTTATAGTATATGGTTGGATTCATCATTAAGTTAGCTTTCTTTTGATATAAAAAGCCCCAAATTTCGTTGTGTATATTGAGAGAAATCTACGTTTTAGTAGACGCATGTCAAGAACTAGGTTCTTCATGTATTCATCATAAATAGGTTGTGATTCGATTGAGTTTTTAGCAAATTTCTTGTTTCAATCTCTTGTTTTATGACCTTAGTATGTATATTAAGAACCCTAGAGCATTTGGTTAAAATCCCAACTCATTTAGACCCCAAATCATTGAGTTTTCATGGTTTACGGAATCACCTGTCGCTTCTGGAAGTGTAGGGGTCGACCCATGGGGTCGACCCATGCAGCCCAATGAAGGGGTCGACCCAATGGGTCGACCCACACCCAGGAAGGCTCCTGGAATGCCAGGGGTCGACCCAATGGGTCGACCCATGCCCTGTAAGACCCCATTAATGATGTTTTTGACCCGGGGATCAATTCGGATCATTGGGGAATCAATCCATTCAACCTAATCACATTGAAAACTACATTTTTGAGGAACTAATGACCTATTCATGTACCCTTTTTAGTTTAATTAACATTGGTCCATACATGCAAACTTAGTGTAAAAACACACCGTTTATCATCTTCATTTCAATGCATACAAGGTTAAATAGAAACCCACATAATTAGTGGTTAATGGTGTAACTAAATCTCTGTTAATGCATTCTATTTCACTCCTGTGGGAGTTGTTCTTTGCCTTATCATCTTGAATCAGCTTCTTGGCAATTGTCTTAATGCAAATGATAATGGATAATCTGTGATATGTTAACTTGGTAAATAGGATTAAGTTGATTGTTAAGTTGCTATTTTAGTCATGATTACTCCAGCAGAATAGATTGCTTACACACCTGAACGGTATACTGTCGGCCGTTCTTTCTTGACCCCGTGGACTGAGTTTGGTCCAGTTCTTGTAATACGGCACCGAGGTGACTGTATAAACCGAGTTTTTGTTTTGAATCCAAGGACATGTTAGTCCTTAAATCTCATACTCTTGACAGTAATTCCTCTGATTGATTGGCCATTAAAATTGACTGAATGTCTAGACGGATGGGACGTTGGGCCCAGTAAATCAATGCCATCACATCATAGGGGCCCGGTCTGGTCCTGGGGAGAGCGCCCGAAAGTTAGTGAGCCCATGGGATGTTAATGACAAGGTGAGACATTGCACCGAGTACTTGCTTGCGTGTTGCGTCTATGACAAAAATCTCTTGTTACTTGATCATGATTGGATTGATATTACTGCTTGTTGGCCAATTCTTTACTACTATCTCTTGTTATATCTCATGTTGTAAATTCTTGTGTTTGTTATTCTTGTTAATCATTATCAATTATATTTCTTGACCTTGTAAGATCTTGCTACTACGTTGTTTCATTATATCATTATTCTTTTATTGCATTATCCTTTGTAGCATGATATTTTAAAAATGTAATTAAACTGTTAATCACTTATACCTGTCTGTTATTTCCTACTGAGCGTCAGCTCATAGTTGTTGTTTCCCCCCTTTCCAGGCGTTTCAGGTGACGATGCGTATACCGATGGGGAAGGGCAAGAGTGATATATTTTGAGTGTACTTGTAGTAGATGTCGAGTTGACATGGTTGTTTACCTCTAGTTATTTCCTTAGAGTAGTTATTTCCTTAGAGTTGTGTTAGCACTTGTTACTTTTGGAGTCAGTTGTTGCATTAGAATTTAGATTGAAAGTCATGTTGATCGTGTATTAGCAGCGTTGGTTATTGTAATAAATTGGAATCATCTTGATCAATAGAGTTGTATCTTTCCTTAGCATTTGTGTAATTGTTTAGTTTATAATATTTACTTGCTTTCTAGCTAGTTTCTAACTGTACGTCCCGATATTCCGCGTCGGGGCGTGACAGAACGCATCAATGGAGTTAAAAGCTGCATACCTTGACAAAGCCAGACTTCACATTGAGCAGGGTCACGGCCTTGCCATATGGATCTGTTGAGGAGAAGCCTACGACTGTTACGAAGTCATTCTCATTTTTCCGATGCTTTATACAGGTTCTGGGTTCGAACTCCAGCTTTCGACCCAAGTAGAGTCTCATCTATTTAAAAACAACGGAGTTACTTTCAGGCGGAGAATAATAATGTGTAGAACTGTAGCTTATTTGGAGAATTCAAATAAGTCATCACTAAAGTCTGGATGAAATCTTAGAGGAGGTTCATCAACTTCCGAAAAAGCATACATGGGGCAGTGCGTCTACGGCGGGGCTCTGCGGTGGCCGGTGGGGCGTCGGCGGTGGGGCGTCTGCGTCAACCGGTGGGGCGTCTGCGGCTGGGGCGTCTGCGGTTGGGGCAGTCCTCTAGAGGCCTTGCGGTGGGGCGTCTGTGACGGCCGGTGGGGGTAGTCCGCAGATTGCAACGGCGGTGAGGCATCTGCGGCTGCGTATGGGGGCGGTGAGGTGTGCAGTGGCAGGCAGTGGGGTGAAGGGTTTCACAGGGAGAGGGTTATGATAAGGGTAGTTTAGGATTTTTAACTTTTTTTAACGGAAGGATGGAATATTTCATCGAATATCCAACTATTTTAACGTCGATGAACTACATGGACCTTTCTACTAGAGTTACATGATTTTAAGGACTTTTTAAACAATAGTGAGATTTTAGGGACTAAAAAGTAATTCGTCATATTTGTAGAGATTAATATGCAAAAAACCCTACAAAGTTAAGGTGAGGCGAGGGGTTTAGAGAAAAGAAGAAGGAAGAGTCACATTGCAGAAGCCATGACCATCTTTCTCTGCCCCCATCAAACCATCTATGCTTGTCTAAGTCA
This sequence comes from Amorphophallus konjac, assembly GCA_022559845.1. NCBI lineage: Eukaryota > Viridiplantae > Streptophyta > Magnoliopsida > Alismatales > Araceae > Amorphophallus > Amorphophallus konjac. Next base: position 439,025,209 of record CM040126.1, read on the forward strand.
CCTCTGTCCCTCGTGCATCCTTCCACTTCTCCTCTGTAAGGACACTGACTCAAGTATAAGAGAGTTCTTCTAAAAAAATTTAACTCCAGTGGGGACTTTGGTCAAATTGAAGCTCAGCATGATTTTCTCAAGACTCCCCCGAAGGAGGACATCCAGGGGGGAGAAGATGGACAAGGTCCTCTCGTGACCTTACTAGCGAATAGCAGAGCTCTCTCGAAGACACGTGGTGCGAGAAAACAACACCATCCAATCTACAGTGCAATGGCTCGAGGCCTTCTAACCAACATTTTACAACACCAGCCTCGTAGATCCCATCATGTGACCCTTCCTCAAGCATCACAAAGACCGGTCAAGGAGTCGATCGAGTGTATGAACCCCACTGCTAACCCTCCGACGGGAGTAACTCGCCCTAGCTGATGCAAGCTCTTCCCCCACCCAAGATATATACAAGGCTCATCCACAAAGATCAGGAGCCCGATTCAGGAGTCACAGTGGGGTAGAGAGCACCGTAACCACTCGTCGTTCGGCTCTCGTCCATGAGACTCCTTCCAGCAATGGCTTCACGTCGTGAGACTCCTTGAAAGTGTTATATATGCAACACAAGGAGTTCTTAATAAGGTGAACTTTAACAAAGAGGGGAAAATTAATAAAGTATAAATATTGTGAAAGGATCTTAATTAATTATCCCTAATTTTAATTAGATAAGATGAATATCATACGAACCAGAATTTTGGAACTTAACAATTTAGGAGTAACATTATTATATTATTTTACAACACCTTCGTGCACACCCAAACAGACCACTGGTGTAGCTTATAATTAATTAGCGGTCTCCCTCCACCTGTAGATCCCAATCTCGAGTGCGGCAACCCGAAGGAGTAAAAAACTGGAAACCCAAATTACCATGTTTCAAACACATCACTTTTAACTCTTTAAGTCAGCTGCAAAGTGCGTTCTATCTTTGGGTTTTTATATTTTTTGATTTTTGTACATACCCCTGATTTATATGAAATAATGAATTGTCAAAAAATACCCTAACATAATCTAAATAATTATAATTCTGCCCTCGTCATAACCTAGTGTAATTTAAAATGTTAAATGTTGAAATGGGAAATCTCTCTTTAAATTTTCTAAGAGTTTGATGAGATCACATGGTCCTAACTCCCTGATATATTTTTGAACTTTTACATCTATTAATCATTTTCATATGTTTATATAGGAATATTCTTTCCAAGTTCCAACTCAATGGCACAAGAATCAAAATGTATGAATGTAACTATTTGGATATATTCAAGAATATTTTTGACAATTCAATACAAATTAGAGATATGCATGTAAAAAGTAAATATTACAAGGTCATTGTCATAGTCTTATCCCATTATTTGGGGTCAGCTAAGTAAATCCTATTCCGCCAAATATTTCTATCGAGTGCTATATTCACATTTAAACTCAAGATGTCAATGTCCTTTCTAAGGATCTCACACCATCTCATTTTAGGCTTTTCATGAGCTCTTTTATTAGTATCCACTAAGATTTGGTCACATCTTTTAATTTCGTTGAGTTAGGACGACGGTGCATATTCTAAACCACTTGAGTCTTCTTTTTCTCGTCTACCATCAATTGGAGCTACACCCAAGTCCTCGTAGATATGCTCGTTCCTAATTTTATCTTTCTTAGTTTTACCACGCATCCATCTCATCATCCTCATCTATGCTACACACATTTTGTGAATGTCTTCCTTTCTTATTGTCCAACACTTGGTATCATATAAGAAAGTATGTCTCACATCCATTCTATAAAATTTTCCTTTAAGTTTCACAAGTATACGACGATCAGAGAGGATTCTTGATGCGTATCTCTATTTTAACTAGTCTGTCTTAATCACGTATGTAACTCGTCATAATCTCTCTATTCTCTTGTAGGATAGACCTTACGTATTGAAAGTTACTATTTTTAGGAATGTTTTGTCTATTAATTAGAACTGTGTTTTCCTATGTCACTATCTCATTACTAAAATTACAGTGTATAAACTTTGACTTTCTCCTATTAATTGTAAAACTTTTAGACTCCAAGGCATACCTCCAATATTCTAACTTAGTATTTAAACTATCAACACTCTCATCAATTAAGACAATATCATATGCAAATATCATACACCAAGGGATATCACCATGCAATTATTTTGTTACTTCATCCATAACTAAAGTAAAGAGGTACGGACTTAATATAGAATATTAATGAGAATCTATAATAATTGAAAATTCATAAGTCTCTTTAGTAATAGTTCTCACACTAGTAATAACACATTCGTACATACCCCGAACTGAATCAATATATTTTTGAGAGACTCTTTTCTTTATTAATGTTCACCAAATCAACTCTCTCAGTGCTCGATCATACATCTTCTCCAAATCAAGAATAACCATATATATATATATATATATATCTTTCATTATCTCTCTATACTTCTCCATTAACTGTCGTAATAAAAAAATAACTTTTGTGATAGATCTATTTGACAAAAAATCAAACTGATTTTTTGATACAGTAGTCACACATAAAAGGTGTTTTTTGATTACTCTTTCTCAAAGTTTCATTATACGACTCAAAAACTTAATTCCACAATAATTATTGAAGCTTTGAATATCTCATTTGCTTTTATTGAAAATAACTGCAATACATTTTCTCCAATTTTCTGACATTCTCGACTTCTTCATAATTTTATTGAAAAGTTTATGTAGTCGCTTACTAGGCCTTTCTATACTTCAATAGGTATGTCACCTGGTCCTAAGGTCATTCTCACTTTCATTTTTCTTAAACCATTCTCCAATTCTGACTTCTTAATGCGCCAAAATTATTGCTATTTAACAAATTTTATTGACTCTTGAACACCTTCTAAAGATAAATCCTTGCCGCAATCTTTGTTTAGTAATTTTTGAAAATAAGTATATACGCCACCTCTCTTTAATCTCAATATCTTTAACTAAAATCTTTTAATCTTCACCTTTAATACAACGAGCATGATTTAGATCTCTACTTTTTATCTCTCTTAATTTAGCAAGTTTAAATATATCACTTTTGTCCTCTCGAGTTCCTAATTCATTATACAATTATTCACGTACCTTTGATTTAATTTCACTAACTATTTTCTTAATATTCTTTTTAGTTATTTTATAAGTTTTTAGGATTTGATTCTTTTTGTTATTTTGTCGAGCTTTAAAACATTATGTTTTTACTCTAAGGATATTTTAGATTTCATCACTCCTGCACCAAGTCTCTTTTTCTACGTTCCTTTTACCTTTAGATTTACCTAAGAGTCGTTTTACTATATTCTTTATACAATTTGTAATATTATTTCATATTATATTAACTTCTTGATTTGAATTCTAATTATTTTCTTTTACTAGATGATTTTTAAACATTTTTAAACATTTATTTTTAGATTCTACCACTAGTCAAATGAACGCGCTACCCGCGTGAGTTTACTTTGAGAAGTTGTTTCAAATTATAATGACAGTAAAATTTAGATGTACATGTAAATATGATATAAGATAGATTTCATGTGATTTCACTTTTGATAGGGTTATATCATTCCTTACGCTTCCAAGTAATCGGGACAGCCTAAAATTTGTCTGAGGCTTCTCTAGTATATATAAAATGACACTAAGGTTGCATAATTTGTACTGAAGAAAAATGAAAAAAGATTTTGTCCCATGAATCATTCATTGACTTTATCATGATTTATGTGCAAAAGGATATCACTGAGAATATGAGAAGCATATGGCTGAGCTTTGATTCTAATTTATTGGGCAGACTACCAATGTATATATAGATATACTCTGATCATGTTTGCGAGAAATTCCTACGAAGATTCATAATCCATGCCACATGTATGGTTGTTGTTTTCACAATTTGAGAGTACCTCGGGAGAAGAACTACAGAATGGCTCTCTTTAGTCCACAATCTCACGTTCTACTTCTATAACAACCTGTCATGCAACCTCCAATGCATCCATCTCACAGTATTCCAATCCCATTTTTGATCTTCTCTCGTCAATTTCATTTACTATATTGGCATTAACGGGTGACTTCAAGGCACTTGAAACCTTACATTCCACACTCTTGTCTACCTTTGAAATTAAATCACCCTCATCCACTTTACTCTCATTGGTCATTCCTATATCACCCTTGAGAAAACAAGTCTCAGCAGTAGTGACGCACATCTCCTTCTCACTACTTCTACGTGGGGTAACTTTTTTCTCATTCACCTCACTGTCCCTATCTTATGGACCATTAGATGTATCTTTTCCGTCTGAAACATCCAGTTGTTCAAAATTTCTCCCTCTAGACACTGGAGAACCACATGTACAGGAGGATGCCACCCCTGTTTCAGGATAGAGAGACTCCTTTTTGGGCAGATAACTTTTTCTTTATCTACAGGAAGCCTATCCAGTGCTCGAAGTAAGGCACTAATCAATTCTTCCACAGCGCAATCACTATTATCTTTGATGCCATATAAAGAAACATATTATTTTCAGTTAGCTATTTATATGCATCTACCCATAAGTTTACTGCACTATATGAAAAGGCAAAAGAAGAATAAGCTGGTAACACCTTCACCTTTTCCTTAATTTAACGTATCCACATGTCTGCATAGCATGCCATATCTAGAAACTAAATTGACTTCATAGGGATCTAATCTAAAAGTCTTTATGGCCCATTATTGATGCTTGCGAAGGAGGCATGCATTAAGTTAAATAAATAAAAATGGGTATAAATAGCCATCACAAATATTCCTCCATTATGTGCAAGGTATTGCCACCATTGGTCTGGCTACAGGTAAATCTTGTGGTTCAGAAAGTACTCAGATGTTACAGGCTTCACAAATGGGAATAACTATAACAAAAATCTTGAGGCACATTGCCGACCACAAACAGTGCGCTCAGGGGCTTTAACTCCTTGCTCGCCCACCAATACATTAGCTAAATTACATCCCCCAACTGGCTAACTCACTGTTGTCAAGCTACAATTCTTTCAGTTGATTTTTTAATAACATGCATGTTTCCCAATGCATGAGATGTATTGGGACTCCGAGCCACTAAGGGTCATGATCATAAGGTGCAGTTGTTGGCAACGGTGGAAGAATCACAATGCCGTTTCCCTGGAAGCAAAGGTACTCCCACATAACTGAAATGCAGGAAAAATAACAAACACTTACTCTCAAAGTTAACCAAATACTAAAATGACTAAATTGAAGAAAAGAACATGCATACCTGCCAAGGTCATTATCTGCAAGAGAGAGCGAATGAAATGGTTCTCTCAAGTTCTGAATATTTTCTAGTAGTTGAATCACTCCTATGCTGGAAAGGCTGCAGTTCTCTATTTTGATATCAGATAAAGGATTTATTTTTTTCAAACGCTTCAAGAAGATATGGAATCAGACTGCTGCAGTAATTACAGAAGTACCAGTAAAAAAATATGCAAAAAAAGAGTGAGCAAATAATTAAATAAGTGCAAGAGCTAGGTGAATGAAAAACTCAGAAGTGACAATGATGGGTGGCATATGGTGAATCAGTTGACTATTTTTCCTCTATATGCATTGTCTTCAAAGTTTTCGGGAACCCACTGATGAGACCATGCATGCAGCTGTCTTGATCTGGCATCTGATTGTTCCCTGTGTGTGTGTGAGAGAGAGAGAGACCTTATACCATCATTTGTCAAAGGATTATCACTTATTTCCAACCTTCTTAAACAAGGCATGTGATCTAAGATCTTCTGCATCATCTTATCTTCTTCTTATATGAGTGTAATGTGTATTTTCTTTCAAAGGCAAACTTGCAATTGAATGTATAAGAGTGGTACTAAAAAGAAAATACAACAGCTTCGTACATCCATTGAATAGATTCTAGACTTGATAATTTTCAAATGAAAGCCATGACAAATAAATTGAAACAGAATCTTCCACACTTCCAAGGAGCAGCTTTGAAAAGCAGAAAAATAGATGTATGACATGTAGATTGTGGATATGAGACATACCTTCCTGATGAGAGAGATTCTAGAAGACCTGAAGGAACCAGAGGCCACTTGTATTCAAAAATACTTGAAGATGTGACCGAGAAACACTTAATCCCATGTATGCAAGTGACATTGTAGTAGAGAGAACTGTAGACTTTATTAAAACAATCGAGAGAGAACCTACAATGGACTAGCTTTAGGGATAAGAAAGTATCATTGTTCTGTTTCAGAAGCTTGCATACTTCATCAACCTGTAAAACATATTATATATAGTTAAGTAACTATGAGCAAAAGCTCACCATGAAGGAGAACTTCATAGATATGAATAAATATTATAAACTAATGGTCAGCCATGTTTAAGATTTAAAGAGGCACAAATTGCAAAAAAGTGAATTTGAGTAATTTATCCAGAATATGAATATGTATAAGTGAATGCACTTTGTGAAATTTTCAATAATAGGGACCATTTACATGAGTTTCAGGTTTGATGTTCCGGAGGATGATGTCTTGCAGCTTGCAAGCCTTTAGCAGCTACTGTGGACTAAAGGTTAGAACTTCAGAAAATGAATTCAAAGTAGATAAGAACTTCGAAATGAATTGGATATTTCACAGACACATAGGACCCACAAATTCACTTCTAGCAGTTTAAACATACAAGGCAATATTATATGGAACAAACAAGGCATTCAGTTTCCCTATTAGGAATCTGCTCCCTGTCAACCTAGTAAGTGAAGATGAGCGGTTGAGATAGAATCATAAGGGTAAGGACCCATGATAAAAGGATACACTCTTTCCCCAAAAATTAAGGATCGTGCCACTATCCACCTGGATAGATACATATCCATTTTGTTCCTAATGATGAGCAGTCTAGACACAAAGTGAATGATACATGAGCTATCCACATTAAAACTTGTTTAGGATAACTGACATTTTTTTTGGCTCAGTGCATTAGACTCAAGTACTGTTCAGAAAGACATGATCATCAATTTAAGGCAGCACTGATTCTCTGAAGCCATAAACATATCCAAGAAACTTTACATTTTGCCACTGTAAGGTGATCTCTAGCATCTACTTAAATAATTATATACAGGAATTGTCCTACTTAAGGAAGTTGCTTACACATGTTCCTGCAACACAAAGAACATTTTGGAGTCATAGGCTTCTGCATCCAAACAAAAGAGATTAATACATATTCAACAATTTTGTCGAATTGCTAGCTATGGGTCCCCAAATCAAACAAACAAGCAGAGGGGCTCATATGGACTTGGATAGCTACCCTCCATCGACCTGAAGAGGACTGCTGGAGACGCTAAAAGTTGTTCCACAGATGGATTAATTCCTATATCTATTGGAGATTAACCACAAGTTGCTTACAGCATCTTGTGCCCTTACGTGGCAGATTTCTGGCATCTGCTTGTCATGATCAGGCCATCACAATCTAAAAAACAGCTCCCAAGATCTATTTAAATCACTGAACCTGGAAAAAAATAACCACACTTAAGATGTAATTTTTTTTACATTAAGTACAACAGGCTAAAGGCACACAAAATAGTTTTGTGAACCAGCAAGTTAATTTGTGATTTCTTACCTTCTACGTTTCCTCCCGTCATCAGAACATTTAACCATGGATCCACATATATCATCAAAGCAACTGTCATAACAGAAAGATTAAAATACAACATCACACTCAAACTACTATTGTAGCAATACATTGGGGTTATTTTGGGGGATGTAGCAATACAACTGTGTTGCTTTCCTCCCTTAGTTTTCAGGTGAAGGGATGATATAATGCTTTTGGTAGCTGGGATCCCAGGACCAGAATGTGTTTATGGCTAGATCTTTTTACAGGTGGTTAATAGAAGGTCAGGATGTGTTAATGGCTAGATCTTTTTACAGGTGGTTAATAGAAGGCCAGGATGTATGCAACAACAAATGATGAAGGATATGGAGAGTTCATCCACTAATATAAATTGAATGCTTCATGTGCAAGGTTGAGATGGATAGAGTTCAGATGATAATGACCTGAGGTTGGGTTATGATCATGGACAAATAATGCTTTGATGTTATTTCAAAGTCCCTAAAGGCACTGACCAGGTTCTCTTTCCTTTCTTAGACAAGAAATAGAGAGAATGTATAATTTCTCTGGAGAATATAACCCATTTCTTCTCAGCTCAATGAACATTAAGGACAAACCCATGTGACCGGAGGAAAGGGAACAGCCAAGTGAAATGACTATGCTTCCTATGGTTAAATAAATGGAACTGCATCTAAGCAATTATGAAATGTTAAAATCAATCATCAGATTATCGCACATTGAAAAACATATCAAATCTGCAAATCATACTCTCGCTGATGTCACTTTTCCACTTTTCATTGTCATAGTTTATTTCCCATTCTTTCTAAAAGAAGAAAATCACCAAAAGTGGGCGAAGAAAGGCAGCTCCTCAGACTCCAGGTGGAACCACAGACGGCCATCGGGCAGTCTCTCCCTCTTTCACAATTCAGGTCATTTTTAGGGCCCACAAAGAAAAGTACAAAGGAGAACACATTTGAACTTAAGCCTTATTTGAATGAAAACGAACTGAACAAATGCAACATCAACTGGGTTCATTACATGAGCATGGAGGAATGAAATAAAAAGAAAATTAGGTAGATCCAGATCATATATGAAGGATATTAGCAAGGAGCACTCTAAAGAACCAGGTCCTGCTCTCTCAGAGTTAACATCTGACTTAGAAAAAAAATGTGCGAGAAGGTCATACTATTTTTACATACAGAAAAGAGAACATATTCATGTGCAAAGACACTACGAAAATTTATCCACACATTATTGATATTTTAATAATATGTGCAAATTAAAATGTGGAAGTGATAAATCTAAGCTGTCATTCTAAGGATATTTTATATGTAAAAAATCCCTTCTCTCGAGTTATTTTATATGTTAAATTTAATCTTTCCTTGTTCCTTATTAATGGACAAAGACTAACAGAGTTAACATCTGACTAGGAAAAAGTTGAGTACCTAACAATAACCAACATTTATGCAAATACTTGAATATTCCCAAATTTAAATATAGGAAACGGGAAAAAAATAACTCTTTTTGGTCCAGAAAACCTGATCAACCGTGGTGGTCACGACTCTTGCTCCCCTTCCCAAGATTGGTTGTGCAATTTAATGTAGAAAAGAAGGAAACCAGAAGAGTTTAAAGGGAAGAAAGTAATATAACCCAAAGATGCAGTGCCTATGAATTAAACGATAGCAAAAGAAGCATACATATAACAAGCAATTACAAATTAAAGAGATATCTTTGTTTTATACATCGCGAAAGTTGACCGGATAAAATGGAGACACAAAAAAGAGAGTAAAAGCCAGTCAACAAGATGGCAAATAGAATCTGCTCACCCGAGTTTGTCTTGCTACGTCGCCCCTTCCCTGTCTGTTTCTCTCCTTACACCCGTCGAGGAGACGTTGAAAAGCTCTCTGGGACGAAACTGGACCTAGAAAATCCTGTGCAGGGTGACGAGCAGGCAAAGGAGACTGTTGTGAAAGGACTCTAAAAAGAAGAGGGCACCGATCCAACAACGAACGGCGGAAAGAGTCCATGCAGAGGCAAACAGGGTAGAGAGCTGTGCACAAGTAGGGAACTGCTTGGATGGTGTTGCAGCGACGGTGTCCTGGTCGGAGACGGATGGTTTCATTAGGAGAGAAAGAGAGAGAAAGAGAGGAGACCTATGCGAGCAGGTGGGGCTGCGGCCGCGGCGATGGTGTCTTGGTCGGAGACGGAAGGGTTTCGTTAGGGGAGAAAGAGGGAGAGAGAGAGAGAGAGTAGACCTGTGCTAGCAGGCGTGGCAGCGAGGAGGGGGGCGTGGGACCTGAACCGGAAGTGGACTATGAAGGTAGATTGGAAAGCTCTCTTGGGACATAAATATATTAATGTTTAAAAAATTGGGATCTCGTTTTAAAATTAAATTCTTAAAGTTAGAGAGATACTAACAATACGATGACTTATCTCTCAAATTTAAAATTTTATTTTAATATAATTTTAAAAAGAGGAAGTAGATTCTAATCATTAGAGTGAGATCCACATGTTTCATAATCTCTCACGTCAAAATTCACCTATTCTCACGCATCCTCTCAAACACGCCCTTAATAGGGGGTGGATTATGATCTTGAAATCCCACTCCCTAAAAATCTCACCAAATATACTCTTGTCACATCAGATTATTCAAAAGTTAGATTGTGAGTTTTAAACAGCGTTTGAAAATACAGTAGAAATTGCTTCTACTCATTAAAAGCTCTGACACGTTGCAAATCCTTTTCAAACGAAATAGAGGCATCTCGATTTTGACGAGAAGATGGCTTTTGGATGAGAGAGAAGGTAGATACATAAAATTTAAAATTTTGAAAGCCATAGAAGCTCGGGCAAGTGAACTTCTTGAGTGTTGCGGCGACTACCCTCGCCCTCTGCACCCCCAAAAGCAATGGCAAGTGGGGTAAACTGGTAATTTGACCATCTAAAACTCACCGAATTGAATTGTTTTTTTTTGAAAAAATAACCAATCTCTTTGCAAGCGTCAAATAAAATTTTGACTCTGTCAAAAGCTCTGACAGTTTTAGCTATGTACGGGGAGATAGATTTTCAAAAAAAATCTCAAGATAGAAAGTCTTTTCAAATGGGGTGGAGAGAGATAAAGAGAAAAGAGAGCACTTTTCATAATCTCTAAAAGATGGTCTTCACCAACTTTTTCTCTCTCTAAAAGATTATGAACAAATTCCATAATATGAAGTGTTGCCAGATGGGACCTTAAAAACTTAAACATTAGAATCAAATCGAATTAAAACCCTCAATATTTGAGGATGTGGGGGACCGAACCAGAAGTGGAGATTAAAACCCCAAACATGATGCGGGGGATCGAACCTAAAGCGGGATTTAAAACCTCAAACATTTTGAATCGCCGACGAAAAAAATCTCATTTCATTTCTCTTATAATATATAATAATAATAGATTTAATCTTATATTAATTATTTATAATGACATTTTTTAAAATTTGAGATAAAGACATCTATTACTAAAATCTTACGATATGGATTTAAACTGTCTCCATGAATAACTTTATAATATTTACATAAAATTTTATTAACTTTCTTAATAAAAAATAATTAATTTAAATTTTACGTGTTTCCCTCTTTGTGTGTTGATAAGTGTTCATCTCTCTCTTAAAGGAGTTATTAGTAATTACTAGATCATATAAAATAACAAATCAAGAATAATAGCATCTACGTTATCTCTATTATTAAAATTAAATCCTCCGTAAATTCTCTCAAAATCTCTATTATTTTTACCCACATGACTATTAAGATTCTCTCTAACAAAAAATCTCTCTCCACTAGAGATATTTTAGACTAAACTGTCAATAACCTCTAAAATTACTTTTTTAATATTCTCTCTTCTAATCTCACTTATGGTACATAAACATTAATTGTATTTAAAATATCCTCACTAAAAACAAATTTAATTAAAATATATCTATCCCCCGTTCTATTAACGTCTACATTTTTATCTTTTAAATCATTATCTAGAATTATAATAACACTATTTTTAAAATTACTATTACCCACGTACCAAATTTTATATCCATTTATATCTTTAACTATAAATCTTTTCCATCTAATTTCTTATTAACATATTATGCCAACTCTCATATATATCATTAACTTAATTCTTATTAACATATTAACTTTTGTATTCTTTATTAACTTAACTAACTCTAAATATTTATCCATTAAAATTTTTATATTTCTAATAACTCAAAAAATATAATTCTTTTAAATTAATTTATTTACCATGATCGTACAACTTAACACAAAAAACTCATTGCACAGGACAACTTGTTCAAATATATATATAAACATTGGGATTGGTCCTGGATTGGCAAAGGGGAGTGCCACAGATTAGGCTCAATAACCCTTCGCACAGAGAAACCACCGTATAACACATTACTTAATGGCAAACAATTCACTTAGCTCGACATAGGAGTGCTACATGGACAACAAACTCCCCAATCTCTTTTTTTTTTGGAAGCAAACTTCCCAATCTCACTCCATTAGAATACTACATCAAGCATACGAACAGGTGCCAACACACCCCGCACAACGGGCTGCTACATCGGCACTTATCTTGTGAAAACGCGTTACATAGACAAAAGTACGTAACAGACAACCTCCAGCGGTACACACACAACACGTTACACAACCCTACTGTCCATATAGTAGGAGCATCATAAACTTAACAAACTCCACGCAGCATCATCCACAAAACTCCACATCATCATTTGCAGTTGCAAGGGTTGCAGGTGCAGTTCGGACCGCACTTGCAGCCGTTCTCGGAGCCGCTGGCGCCCACCTCGCAGCCCTCGGATGACCTGCCGAACCCACCCGCGGTAGCAGAGGTGAGTTAATAACAGTGTGCAGAAAGCCGTACATTTACTCATGAAATGTGAAGACAAGCTTGTAATTTGATGAAAGACGAACAAACTGTTTCAAGAAAACTACGATTTGATGAAAAGAGAGGCATACCCTTTCGCTGGTGCAACGCCAAGGATCAAGGTCTCAGTGGTGGTGGTGGTGGTCGAGGCCAACTCGGGGAACATCTTGCATCTGCAATTAGAGGGCAGAAGAAAAGTAGTAGCGTTTGCATGGGCATAGTCTGTGGAATAGAAAAGATGGTAGAGAAGTCCCTGTGTAGAGAACGAGTATGATTGTTCAAATGCACAGCCACAAACAGGAAACACAAAAATAGAACAGCACCACGATGACTGTTAGGCAGTGACTGGGTGGGGTTTCGGGATATGAATCCAAACGGGAATTAGCCTCATATGTAAAATTCCTACGGAACTCTGTTCTCCATATGAGCGAGAGGAGATGTAGAGGACGACGGAGATGGATGGATCGTTCTGTTCGATCCCTCTTGTTTTCTGTAAACTCTCCTTCCCTTCTTCCTCTTGTTCTTTCCTTGCTGCATTTTGTTCTGCTCTTCTTCATGTGTCGATCATTTTTTCCGCCACTTATCACCGCGAGATCCATTCTCCCGGTTCCGTTGTTCTTAGCTATGCAATGAAAAACTCTTGTTCCCTCTTGCCTTCTATTTGCGACGATACTAGTTTCTCTTTCGCTTCTGGTCCGCTTGATGTTCCCGGACCCATGGCCGATGCCCACGACGAGCTCCCCCGTCACAATCATGCGAGAAATTGAACCCAACTCCACTGTTGGATCTGCTCAGGGCGTTGATGTTCTACCTGTTCTTGTCGATGCTACCACCTCCGAATTTGCAAGTGAAAAAAGATTTTTTTGCTGCCCTCCATCCTCGGAGTTGACGGCCAGGGCAAAGTTGCCTATGTAAGTTCCGCCAAGAAGGACCTGACCGTGGGTTTCTGAGTTGTTTCGGTGGGCAACCAGAGCAAGAGAGATTGAAATTTTCTGGCCCCAAAGTGTTTGACAGAATGCCCTACATAGATGTCATCACTAAGCTGGATCTCCCATGCCTTGTTCCCCAGGCGTTCGATGTAATATCATTACCTGGACATCCATGGTTATTATGCTCAATTTCTTGCCATATGATCTTACTTGGTTATCGCATCTACCACCAAAGCCACCATGGGACCAAACAGCATCACGGTCTGCACTATGCACGACGCGTCAAGGCCCACCAAGGCACCAACCACTAGGAATTTTACATTGAGACTTCTTTATTGTTTTTCTATTGCAACCGTACCTTTTCGTTCTCCTCTTTATGTTCATACCTCTGCACCCACCCATTCTCTACCCTAACAGTGACCCAGATCCTTCGTTGTCCAAATCTTAAAACAAGGTAAGAAACCTGTTAAGGAAGAACAAACTTGCAGAAGACTAGTTGCAGTATGCCAGTATTTAGATGCAATTATGCACCGTAACAAGCACACAGAAAGCAGGGTAAAGAACAAAACACAGTGATCCACGCCCATGCCCAGTTCCAAACCAAGAACAAAGGCAGAGTAATGGAAGAACTAAAAAGGCGCTTGGCTCTCGGTATCAAACTCCACACAGGAAGATCAAAACCAGCATACCCAGAAGAAAGGATCATCTTTTTTCCCATGACAAAACATATAGAGCATGCAAAGAATCTGTGCAAGGCGAAACTGACACAAAAGTTTACGCAGAGTTCGAAAACACCACAATAACGGATAATCTAAAACAACCAACACAGGAAAAGATCATCATTTTTTCCCATCACAGATACATAAACATGACAAGAATCTGTGCAAGGCGAAACTGATACAAAAGTTTGAGCAGAGATCGAAACCTCCAGAATAACGGATGATCTAAAAAACCAACACAGACCAAAAACTGGGAAAACATATGACGGATCAAACAAGAAGATCTGGACGATGCTGCGGTTCCAGACAGAGATCGGGCCAAGGTTCGGGCCTTACCCTCCACAGCCGCTGCCACACTTGCAGTCAGTCCCGCAGCCGCAGTTCCCACCGCAGCAAGACATCTTTTTCTCTCTATGCAAGTGAAGAGAGGGAGAGGAGAGGGCTCTGCGTGGGTGTTGCAAGCCTCAAAGATCCACAGTACGATGGCGGAGTGGGAAAGCCCTGGTCCTCCCTATATAGAAGGCGACGTGGCGAAGGGCAAGTTAGCTTTCTACGTGTGTCATCATCTGGACCGTTCGACTTTTCCACACGTACGGTCGCGGTCCTACGGATCTGGGATATCTCCCACGTCACCATCTGGGAGTGGCCGTGGCCGTCCGGGATCCGGCATGCACACGTGACAACCTTTGACCCTGTCTCTTCTGGGGAGTTCTCTCGGTTGGTGGTGAGATCAGGACGAGTGAACTGGATAATCCCTGCCGCATGCTCCATCAGTTTAATACAGGCTTTAAAAACAATTAATTATATTCTCTAGATAAACAAAATTTATATTTTGAAGAGAAATGCTCCTTGTGACACTTTGTGCCATTATTTTTATCTTTTTTTCTCGCTTAACTAAACTGTAGTGAAAACAATTATTTATTTCAGGTGAAGTCATCTGATCTCATAATTAGGTAGTTGAGGTTAATGTGATAAAAATAGTTTCACAAAGTATGGCACCTTAAAATTTCGAATATGTTACGGTTCAATGGATTTAATCGCACCTCTTGTCATTCTTTTTTTTTCCCCCAACATTAGATTTGATATAAACTCTGGATGCTAGGCAAGGAATCAACACGGGAAAGAAAGTGCAGGACCTCAGAAAAGGAATAGAGACAAACAAGGGTTAAAAAACAAAACCTAGAAGAAATCGCCCACCGTGGGGCTCGAACCCACGACCACAAGGTTAAGAGCCTTGCGCTCTACCTACTGAGCTAGACGGGCTTCTGTTTAATCGTAGCAATTGTTTACTTTAAAATGTTAATCATTAGGGCGTCAACGATGTTAACTTTTCAAGTCCAACAGTGCCCACGTTTAGTCTTTGGCCTGACTTTACAAACATGCAGCCATGACCTGACTCTTTGTTACGAAAATTTTTTAATTTTGTAATGTACATTTGTGACTTGTTAACTGGCCGAGATGGGTCAGAATTTTCTAAGTTCAGCAGGTCGAATCGGTCTAAGCCTGTCTACGACTTGATTAAAGTTTTTATTATAATATAAATATAAGATCATCGTTAGGTTGAGTTGAGTCGCAGGCCTTCAAATAAATATTAGACTTAGTAATTATTTATTTAAAATTTGAATCGAATTCAAATACATATTCATTTAATCTGATAATTATCTGAATATAATATCTGTCGAATAATCTAATCGGATATCAGATATCTGATTATTAATCGATACGAATTCGGATATTAGAATATCCGTATTGGATATTATCCGTCTGAATATAAACTCTTATATAAATATCTAAGGATACACATATTCTATATAAAATTAACTCAAATCTTAATATGTTATTTTATTGTTATTTTTACTCTATTTTTATCTCAAAATATAATTTAAAAATAAGAACTTTACTTACATTCATTTGATAAGTTATCTATTATTTTTTAAGACGAAGTCTAATCTTTTTATAATATTTTTTAAAATAAAAATAAATTTCACTCTTTCTTTTTTTGAAAAAAATAATCTACGATCCTCTCACACGACTTACACAACTCACTTCAAATATGCTTAATAATTATCCGTTTAAAATTTGAATCGAATTCGAATTCATATTAATCAGATAATTATTCAAATGAAATAACTGATAGATAATTTGATTGTTAATCGAATATAAATTTGGATATCACGTTATTCACTCTGTATCTAATCTATTTACAGGTCTAACCTGAGACATTTACAAGTCAAATATTGATTGGCCGACATTTTAGACCTATAAGTCATAAGTGCACAATAATTTGGCCTGTAGACTCAAAAAAATCATACCCGGCTAGGAAGTTAGTGGACTGACCCGGCCTGTTGACAGCCTTACGAAAGACAAACCCATTTGAGTCATGTTTGAGAACATTTTGAGTGGAAAAAAAAAAGGAGAGATCGATCAGAGTCATAGAGAGATGAAGCAGATTTTGGGCACGGAGCACGGATTGTGATCTGTGAGGGACCGCATTTTTTAGAAAATTTTGAGAGGATACCGAGCTTCCACGTCAAAGAAGGAACATAATATAACCCATCAGCAATTCATAATCTAATGAAAAGCTCACGAAGCACCCAACCTAGAGATTTTGAAAGTGAATGTGTCTCGCTATCATAATCCATATATCATTCATAATCTAATCGTATTTTCGAGTACTGAGTCCTAAACAACGTAGAAGATAAATTTCATGATAATATGATATACATCCCCATGGAGTTAAAACTGCACAAAAGATTTGGGAGAAATTCGGAGATATTATCCCATATGATATTTGGATGATTAGAAGATAATATTATAAAGAGTTTTTTTGCATGAAAATTATTGTTAGACTTAAATTTATAAAAAAATTATTTCTAAAAATATATTATCAATCATATCACTCTGTAAAATTAAATAGTACATAAATGTCATCTCCATAATCACATGTTATCACATGTTAATTTAATCATAGTTAATTTTAATCAGAGTTATAAAAATATCAAATTACTCTCAATTTAAAAATAAAATAAATATAAAAATATTATCCCCCTCCTCCTCCACCTGGACGACGGACCCCTCTCCCCTCCCTGGCCACCGGATGCCGGCGTCAACATGGGGGAGAGGGGCTGCGAGAGTGAGGAGTAGGCCCCCCCTCCCCTTCTACACCCAGTCGACAACCCCCCATCTCAGCATGACCCCCCTCCACCTACGCCGCCGAACCTCTCCTCCCCATCTCCTTGCTAAACCAGACCCACCCTCCCCCTCCCCTTGAGAAAATTGGAAATCCCCTCCCCCTCCCCTAGCGGCCGGAGCCCCCCCCCCCTCCACTTGGCTACCCGACACCCCTCCCCCTCCCCTGGGGGCTGGACACCATCGGATCCTCCTCCCTTGGCCCCCTTAGCCCCCTCCCCATCTCCTTGTGAAGCCAAACCCCCCTTCCCCTCCCTCGGTTATCGGAGCATCCCCCCCCCCCAACCTGACTGTTGGACCCCCCCTCCCCCATCTGTCATATGCCGCCGGATCCCTCTCCCCCTCCCCTGGCCATCAAAGCCCCCTCCCCATCTCCCTAGGAAGTCATACCTCCCCTCCCCCTCCCCCATGTGCAAATGAGAAATCCCCTCTTGCTCCTCTGGCTATGGAAGGCCCCCCCTCCACCAAGCTGTTGGACCGCTCTCCCCCTCCCCTTGTCATCGGACATCGCCCGATCCCCCTCACCCTCCCTTGGTCGCAGGATCCTCCTCCCCCTCCACTTGGACGCTAAACCCCCTCCCTTGTGCACTATGAGTGTGTGTGTGGCACCTTCGTCGGAGTCACCCCCCTCGCCGGCGAGAGCCCACCTCTCCCTTCCCATTGTTCTCTCTCTCTCTCTCTCTCTCTCTCTCTCTCTCTCTCTAAGTCATCGAGAATATATTGATCATTTAATATCTAACTAACGTGAATATTGGCATCTTTTTTGAATATTCGCTCTCCTGTGGACGAAAGTTAACTACGATGGTATTTATATACTATTTAATTTTACGCAGTGATGTCGTATGGTAATATATTTTCAGAAATACTTTTTTTATAAATTCATGTCTAACAATAATTTTCATAAAAAAATCTATTATAAAAAGTAGCGGCCTAAAATGCATTGATGTCACTTGGACAAAGCTTATTCTTTGAGCTATTTTGTTAGAGTTAGGATAATCCAAATTAAGTTAATAGTGTCAAACAATCTCTGATTTAACTCACTTTTGGTTTGACAAAAAAAATGTTAACGTGATTCATGGGTGAAATTTATGTCACTTGTGATCGATGATGTAGAGGATTGTTTGCACCTTGCCCATTAGGACTGGGGTGATATGGTCGTAGGGTTTCCTGACATGGTTTGTCAGATCGGAGTTCCCCACATTGTATCGGGTCGCAAGATTATCTGACTAAGGTTTGTCGGTCTAGTCGTACCAACCATACCAATTTTTATTGGTAGAGTATGATACGGGGTCATACCGCACTGTATCGATATGTGCCACGAACGAAGAGTTATTTAATAAATATAAGTTATTGTAAGTTCGAATATCACAATTGTCGTGAGTTTTTTGGTCTTATGCTTTCCTAAAGAATAAAAAAAATAAGAACATTCAACAAAAACACTCCCAACCAAATTGCCGCACATGTAACATAAAATAATATACTTAATATTTAAAAGAAAGAAAGTAGCGTACCGGTTGCGTACCACAGATCGGTCGTACCAATCGTTGTCTAGTACGGTCGGTGTAATGCCCCGGGCTTTTCGGATCTGGATCCGTAGGTTTCGGATCGTCTTTCCGTGTATTTCGGATTTGAGTCCGATCGGGCTTCGTACTATTTTTACCGGATTGTCGGACCCACTGGTGGTGTGCCTATGTGTTTCCTTGGGTCCGTGGTGTTGTGAGGAGCACGCCAGTGATTTTCTGTAATTTTCGGAGCGCCTTTGTGGGTCCCGGGTTGCGTTTGACATTTTACGCGTGCTTTCCGTCTGTAGGACCTTCTGAATTCCGTACAGGGTGAACCGTTACGTTCTCCGACGTCGGGATGTTACCACATCGATCAGCGTGTTTCGAGGATCACGGGGGTGTATTTTTCTATTTTCGGTATTTTATGAAATTTTCGGATTTTCTATATAAACCCCTCCCTTTTTCTCTCTCTCTCTCTCATTCTCTCTTTCTCACTCTCTCTCATCTCTTTCTCTCCCCCTCTCCCCGGGCGGCCGACGGTGGCGGAGGAGGGTGAGGCGGCGATGGCGTGAGGCGAGGAACGGGGAACGGGTCGAGGATTGAGGGCCGGTGGCGCGTGGAAGCTGGGTCGTCGGTTCGTGAGCCGGCGAGGGTTTCGCGGCGATTTCTTCGTGGATCGGTGTCCACGGCGCGTCGTTTCTTCGGTGGAGGTAGGAAGATGGACCCCCAGCTCGTGCATTTCCTTTCCCGCAAGTTTTGTAGGTCGTGGTGAGCCGAGCGGACATATTTGGAATTTTTGGGGTAACATCATATTTTGGGAAGAGTTCGCCCAATCTATGGATTTGAGCCGCGATTCGGCATTTTGATGGCTTAGAATGATGTTAGGGGTCCCCAGGGGGGTTCCCCCTTGATTTCCCCCACTCCAATGGAGGTATGGGGGTGTGGTTGCCATTTTTGTGCTTGTTCGCCGTTTTCGCCGCCGGAGTGCTGTGGCGGTCGTTCCAGTGACCGCCACAGGGTGTAACGCGCCCAGGGAGGTGCGTTACACTTCGTTGGCTTTTGGGCGTGGCGTTTGTGGGACTGACGGGCCCACGATAGACCGCCACAGTGCTATGACGCCCTGGTGTTAGACCGTTACAATGATTTTGACCGTGGTTTATGACCGTTGGGGGTCATAGACATCTGACGCACCCAGAGTGGGGCGTCAGGGTAGTGTGACGCCCCTGGGCAGGAGCGTTAGAGGTAACGCATCCACCCTTCATCCTAGCGCGCCTGGGTAGGTGTGTTAGAGAGCGTGACGCACCGAGTGGTATGCGTCATGACTTGTGTAGCTCCTTGGCCTAACGCACCGGCGTCGGTCTGTGAGGTGACGTGACGCCCCTAGAGGAGCGTGTTACGTTCAGTTTTCACTCGTGCCCTGACGCACCTGTTTAGGTCCGTCAGGTGCTGTGTGTTAATTTGTTTTGCTTCTCTTCTTCTTTTTGTTTTGATGTGTAATAAAGATGATAAGCAAAAATCAAAGATCTCAATCAACCTATGAACATGTGAACCATGAACCTAGGCAATCAGAACAAGCTCTAGCATGGGCATGCTATCTCAATCATCAAGCGAAACTAAGGGAATAAAGAAAAACACACGCCGGGGCGTGGAGCAAGAGCAAATAAAAACACACCACAAGGGTGGAGCAAATAAAGGAAATAAGAGATATGAAATGGAGAGAAAGCTAATGCCCAATACTAAGAAAGAACGTGATCGCCACCAAAGTAAACACAAGCCAGAGACCTGAAAATACCTTGGAAATAGGTGGATGAAGCACCCGCCCACGGGAGAGAGAAAACCAGTGAAATCTGCAGATCAACCAAATGTAACGGTCCAGACCCCGTGCGTCACAGGAGTGTGACGGTCGCACGATGCACCGTTATATGAACCTGACACGTCTTCTCAAGACCGTCAGAAACCTGCAGTAATAGCTTATGAATTCTTTTAACTCCAACTCTTCCAGCCGACTAGAAGACTTGGGCCTCGCGTAGTGAACCTGTAAACCTGCCAAAGAACGTGAAAACACAAGAAAACAGACCCAAATTAGCCCTTTAAACAAGCGTAGTATCAATTCTCAAAGAACTTAAGATCATGCAAAAGGAAAGGGAAGTACCGGGGAAGTTTTGATTTTTTAACCCCTCTGGGCGTTTTAAAAGATAGGAAGATATTTAGATGATGAAAACCAGATGCAGAACGTGGAAACAAGGAGAGGGACAATGCCTATGATGAGAGGGAGGAGGAAGAACACAATATGCAATGATGAACTTTGAAACTCAATAGAACGAATACTCCCTTCACCATGAAGCAAATGGACGTGAAAGACAAGTCTCCTTGGCTAGATGTGGCTCCAGAATGCGGCAGCACTTCGACGCGAACTCCAGATCTTCCTCCCTCGGGCCATGAAGTTAAGGGTGCTATTTATAGGCCCTCAAACTCTCCGGTCGAGCAGAGGATAATCCAGCAAGAAAAGAGGATAACTCTTAGCAAATCCTTGAAGATAATATCACCAAGAGTCCATAGAAACAAACAGAAGGATCTGAGGATCAGATTTGGAAGAGAAATCACCAATTCAAACTCTTATCTCGACCACGGAGTAGCAGAGAAAAGGCCTGAACTGCCAGGACTCTCTGTTGGATGTAACGGCTACTCGACAGACCGCCGCATGAAAATAACATGCCAGGGGGATACCGTTACATTTAACCTTATCTCAAAAGAGATAAGATCAACGGAAGAAGATCAAAATAATAGGACTCTGCAAGATAAGTAACGGCCATGGCTGGACGCGTTGGAGGAAAGTAACGGCTGCACGACAGACCGTTAGATTCAATGGACAGGGCAACGGATAAGCTTTGAAACAAAGACCTCAAACTTCAGGACTCTTCAAGAAGTAACGGCATAGGGGGAATTCGTTAGAAGAATGTAACGCCCATGCAGAGGACCGTTAGAAACAATGAAGATCAAAATTGATAAGAGCTTGCTAAGCTTCATCCAATGAAAAGCCACAAGGAACCACACTCAACCAAGGAGAGAAGACCCATGAAATAAGCTTCAAACTGACGAAGGAAACTCAATGAAGAGTGAACAACTTGGAGCATCACATGGATAGAACAAGGAGATGACCCAACTTATCGGTCATAAAACGGGTGTCAACAGATGCCCCTCCTTAACGTCCTTTTTGCAGGGGAGCGAGCGGAGGTGAAGCGAAAGCGAAATGGAACATGGAGATGAAGCGAAAGTGGAGCGGAGTGGACCAAAAAGTGGGCGTTAAGGTAAACGACACCCGTTCTTTACCAACAAGCGATAGGAATTTTCTGGAAAACTTCGAACTGATTACAAGGATAGAGCCAACCGAAGGATGCAAGTCTGGAGGAACTAACAACTAAGGAAAGGAAACACGGCTAGCCGCCGGAGGCAACGGAAAGGAAAGAGAACTGACTAAACTCCAGACAGGAATCTTCAGCCAACCAGATCAAGCGAGAGATCGAAGGAAACCTTCTAATTCAGAGTGGAATGATTTTCCTTATTCGAGATTAAGAACACAGCTATTCACCATCATTGAGATACCTTGAACAGATGAAGATCATGAATGCTCAAAAGATACGGATGATGCATGCTGGGCTAAAGAGAAAGAAATCATTAAAACAAAATGCAAAGAAAGAATAAAATAACAAGATACTCGAGAATAATATTGCTAGACCGGAGAAATCAGGGTCAGGACACCATCTGCAACCACGGCGTGCGAGACAGAACCATCGTCCCCAAACTTTTCCAACCTAACGGCCTATCCAACGATTAAACATGTGTACTTAGATCATCATCATTTTTGTTAAAGGGGAACATCAGATCCCAGAATACATGAATGACCAGCCGGTTCTCGAGATAATATATTATAGATAACATATAGTAATGCATTAAGGGATTTGAGGGAACGAGATACAATACCTGACTTACCTGCCTGACGAACGGCAAAGCATGTTGTTTATAACTTCATTCATGAGAAAGAGGTTAGCCAATAATAAATATGAGCATGAAATAAGGCATAACCATTCATACGTGTTAGAAGCATTAATAATAAACATCATGGCAGAAAATGTGGTCATTCAATCATCAAATGGACCATTTTATTCATCAAGAAACTTGCAATCTGTAACGGTCTTCAGAGAGGGCGTTATATGAAGTAACGGACCAGACGAGGGCCGTTAGATATTGGGCGGTTCATATTCTTCAATGAAACAATTCAAATCCATGTAACGGTCAAAAGAGTACGCGTCAGAGAGTGTAACGGTCGGACGACAAACCGTCACATTTCCTGAGCGTTCAAAAAAAACAAACCGAATGGTCACAGGCTCATTCATTCAACACCTAGGCCTTATCACCCCAAAAAAAACCCTAAACCAGAAACCTCAAGACCACCAGCGACCACCTCTTAGATAACCAAAATCTCAGCATTATTAGTGGGTTGTGGCGGGGAATGTCCATCTCTCAAGCGATCCTCTCATATCTCTATGAAGGACTAACCTCGGCTTGCTTAGGAGGACCCTTATTCGGCTCCATGATACTCCTTGAGTGTTGGATGGGAGTGAGAATCAAATTTCAACCAAAGGAAGACATAACTTCTGCTAGCCGGATCTTCGGGAGCCACCCTCTCTTCTTCATTGGAGGGGCATCTGGATTTTCTTCACAGGTTGAATGCAAAACGGCGGACAAGAAAACTCGGGATGAATGGCGCCTCTTCTTCAACACCTTTCCAATAGACAAGTTCATCATGCGACCAAGAATCCTTCGGAGCATTCTTCTTAGAATACCGCGGCGTCAAGGCATGGACCTCCAGCTAGTGGGAAATACTACCATGGCGATCTACAACCCACACCGGTGCCATCATCAGGTCGGGCTACCTCGAACTGAAGTTCCTACACTATCACACTACCCTCCCCTTCTACCTAGGAAGATGGGGACCAAGGAAGATGAGAGAGCAGTACGGAACGCGCTGACCATGTGGGAGATCAGCAAGGTGCGTCCGTGGCAAGAAGAAGTGGAAGAGAACGACGAAGCACGCCGCGGTTACGCGAAAGAGTTGAGGAAGATCCGCCCTCTTGAGGATAAGAAACTGAATGTAGCTTGATTTTCTTTTTGAACGATGTAATTGACAATCAGAGTTGGAACTTTATCAATCTCATGTTGCATTAAGTTCATTTGAATACGATGGGATTGCCTTAGTTGAATGGACATGAACTTTGTGTTTTGATTTGGCTAGAATGATCAGCAGAACAGAGCTTCTGAAGAATGTAACGGATCGGATCAGGGCCATTAGAAGGATATGACGGTGAGGAGACATGCCGTTATAATGTATGTTCTGAGAATCCTGTTCTATGGAGGAAGTAACGGTCTAACGATGGACCGTTAGGAAGAATAACGGTCGTGCCCTAGGCCGTTAGAGAGAGAGTTGCTGAGAGAATCAAAGTCAACGTTCTGAAGGAAAGTAACGGTTTAATCAAAGACCGTTATATGAGTGTGGCGGTCCACTGATGGCGCGTTACAGCCCTGAACCTGCATAGTTATGAGATTTCAGCTTTGTCCTTGATCCTGCGTTCTGCACACACTTAAACATGGAACAAGTTAGATCTGTTCTTAGACTCAACCCCTTGCCTTGAAGCAAGTTAGATAATGACAGTTTCTTGATATTTGGTCAAGGGGTGGAGCCTTATTAAATAGGCGGGGAAAAAATATAATAGAACTAATGCGATGCATATGATGGTATTTTTGGATTTTGAAAAATATTTAATTTTTTTTGTGAGTTTTGGAAATATTTGATGTTTTTTTTGATTCCGAAATATATGATGTTTTTGGATTTTATTTTTTTTGAAATATATGATGTTTTTGGATTTTGAAATATATGATGTTTTTTAGATTTTGAAATATATGTTGTTTTTGGATTTTGAAATATATGTTATTTTTGGATTTTGAAATATATGATGTTTTTGGATTTTGAAAACCAGTGCTTTCCCTCAGCAACGTGAGTCCTCCGTATCGTATTGAGCGTCCCGAGGTTAGCGTGCAATGAAGTGACAAACCCTGACCAAGGCCCAGATTTTCATGACGGTGTTTCTACCAGGGCCATACCCAGGGTACTAGTTTCAATCCTGAAAAAGGAAAATAGAACACGGGGGGTAAGCTTAGGCCAGATCTAGAAGCTTTTAGGACTTGAGTTCCTCTCCATACAACCCATTAGCAATTTGGTCTGTTACGCCGGGACTTTGTGTCCGTCATCGAACCTTAGTCCACTCTAGGCATGCGTGCGACCGGGCTCATTCGTCCCGCGGGGAACTGTACTGCCACTCTTGTCATGTCTAGATTCTTTTTCTTACCTTTCTGGAGCTTTGGAATCATATTCAATAGACCTTTGAGATGATGCTTTTGATTTTGTCCTTTGCTTTCTTTTTCTTGTTTCTTTGCTTGTGGCATCATGTCATAATGGACTGCCCCTATTTGAGACCTCCTCTTGTCAGGGTGCCTGGATTGGTTGTCGCCTCCTTATTCACTTCTTGCCCCTGGATTCAGCCGATGGAAGGAACGAACAGGGACTTCAACTTTCCCCCAAAGCATGACCAAGGAGAAACGATGTCTTTTAAAGCGAGAAACCTGACCAGGGATGTTGTGTAGTGTGTGGTTGCCTTACTCGGGACCCTTTTTAGAGAAATAGAGGAACATCTTGCTGCCGGGGTGGTACGGATTAGACTCTAAGGAAAGAACCGCTTAAGGTACAACCCATTCCACGGGTGAGAGAGCTCCTCACCTTCCGCGTTTACTAAGCGATAAGCATTCCCTGGATAAGCCTCTTTTACGACAAACGGCCCTTCCCAGTTAGGTTGTAATTTAGACCTAGGTCCTGCAGACCGAATGAATTTGCGTTTCAAAACCATATCTCCTTTTTGAAATTTACGTTCAATTACCTTCTTCTGAAAGTAACGCGAAACTCTCTTTTGATAAACGGATACATGATCGGCCGCGTTCATCCTCTTCTCATCTAAGAGTTCCAGCTGAACCAGCAACGCCTCTCGACGTTCATCGAGATTAAGTTCCTTATCAAGCTGCACTCTAAGGGAAGGGATCAAGATCTCATATGGGAGCACCGCCTCCATCCCGTAGGTAAGAGCATAGGGAGTTTGTCCCGTGGGAGTACGGACGGAGGTGCGGTAAGCCCACAGAGCTTCCACTAATCTTTCTGGCCAATCGAAAAACTTATGAGATTCGCATGTTTTCTTGATGATTTTAAGAAGGGTTTTATTAGTGGCCTCGGCTTGACCGTTACCTTGAGGATAGTATGGAGATGAATGATGCAATGCAATATTGAACTTCTTACATAGGTCCTTGAGCTCTTGGGAGACGAACTGGGGTCCGTTGTCGGTGATGATACTGCTTGGCACTCCGAACCGCGAGATGATATTCTTCATGATGAAGCGGCACACCGTTGAAGCTTTGATCTCTGCGTACGCCTCGGCTTCGGCCCATTTGGTGAAGTACTCAGTGGCGGTAAGGATAAAGGATTTCTGCTTGATCTGAGAATTAGGATCACCGAGCGGGCCGACAACGTCGAAAGCCCACATAGAGAATGGCCAAGGAGCAGAGAGAGGATGGAGAGATGAAGCTGGAGCATGGATCTTATCAGCATGGAGTTGGCATTTAAGACACCTCCGGACATAGAGGGAGCAATCTTCCTCTAGAGTGGGCCAGTAGTAGCCCTGCCTAAGGATTTTCTTCGCTAGAGCCTGGCCATTGACATGACCTCCACACTCACTAGAATGGGCTGCTTCAGCCACCTTCCAAGCCTCATTATCATCTAAGCATCTCATGAGCATTCCATTAGTAGCGCGCATGTATAGTTCTCCTGCAACAATGGTATACCTTGAGGCGGCTCTTCTTATTGACTTGCGCTGCTCGGCGTTTGCCCCTTCTGGGAATGATCCTTCTTTGCAAAACAACTCGATTTCGTGATACCAAGGCAATTCTTCTTCATCCAGAATCTCTTCTAGCTCTATTAAAGATACTTCCTTTAGATCTTCCTTCTCAGCCCTCGCCTCTACAGCCTTCCTAAGGTTGATGAACCAAGGATCCTGAAGGGAGGGTGCGTCCAGTCTCTGAACGACGATAGTCTCAGTGTTCCGACTGAGAGGGAAAGATAGAGAGGAAGCAAGAGATGCTAGAGCATCGGCTAGAATATTCTGAGAGCGAGGAGTATGGATATAGATCAACTTACGGAATTGCCTAGCGAGGAGCGTGACCAAATCTTGATAAGGCTTGAGTTTGGGGTCACGAGTGCGGTAAGTGGACAGAACTTGCCGCAAGACGAGCTGAGAGTCTCCGATGATATTTAAATAGCGTGCACCTAGGAGATAGGCATGCTTCAGTCCAGCTAGGAGAGCTTCATACTCAGCGATGTTGTTGGTAGTAGGAAATCGAAGTTGATAAGCGAAGGGAATAGTCACTCCTTCTGGAGTGAGCAGAACAACGCTGATCCCTTGGCCTTGAGAATTGAGCGCACCATCGAAGTGCAGAGACCAAAAGGGATGATGGGTGAGTACAGAGAGATGCTCATCAGGGAAATCGTCCTGAATGGAGTCAGTGTGAGGAATAGGAAGATGGGCAAGATGCTCAGCGATGGCGTATCCTTTGACTGCCTTCTGAACGACGAATGTGATATCGAATTGGGAGAGGAAGCTCTGTCAGCGAGCTAACCTACTAGAAAGGACAGGCTTTTCTAAGAGATAGCGAATCGGGTCCATTCTAGAGATCAACCTAACTGGGTGGGCAAGGAAGTAATGTTTAAGCTTCTGAGCTACCCACACTAAGGCGGCACAAGTCTTCTCCATAGCGGTGTATCTGGACTCAGCTGGGTTAAATAACCGAGAGAGGTAATACGCAGCCCGCTCTTTCCCTTCATCATCTACTTGTGCTAAGACCGCCCCTAGGGAGTCCTCAATAACCGAGATGTATAGGATTAGGGGTTTCCCAGGGACAGGAGGTTGCAAAATCGGGGGATTGGATAGATATTCCTTTAAGTCCTCGTAGGCCTTCTGACAGTCTTGATTCCATTCAAACTTGACCCCCGCCTTAAGCAATTCATAAAACGGACGGCACCTTTGAGAATGTTGGGATATGAATCTTCTAATGAATTGCAATCGACCAATCAGTCCTCGAAGTTCCGTAATGTTCTTAGGCGGAGGCATGTCCATGACGGCCTGTGCTTTGTTAGGATCAATCTGGATCCCCCGTTTGCTCACTATGAAACCTAACAGCTTCCCTGAAGAGACTCCAAATACACACTTCTTGGGATTCATTTTGAGCTTGTACGCCCGTGCTCTTTGCAGCACCTTAGCCAGAATAGAAGGGTGTTCTTCTTTGGTTCTTGACTTCACCAGAATGTCATCCACGTAGGCTTCCATATAGATATGCATCATGTCGTGGAAGATGGCCATCATCGCCCTTTGATAGGTGGCACCTGCGTTCTTCAAACCAAACGGCATAACCATATAACAGTACGTGCCCCAGGGCGTGGTGAAGGAGGTTTTCTCTTGATCTTCCGGAGCGAGACGGATCTGATTGTAGCCTGAGTAACCGTCCATAAATGACAGAGATTCGTACCCGGCGGTGCTATCGACCAAGACATCAATATGAGGCAGCGGGAAATCATCTTTTGGACATGCTTTGTTGTGATACCTGAAATCGATGCAGATACGCACCTTTCCATCTTCTTGATAACAGGGACTATGTTCGCCACCCACTGAGGATATAGAACAACTCTAATGAATCTGGCCTTATACAATTTGTCGACCTCTTCCTTAATCCTTAAGGCCATGTGGGGGTGAAATCTCCTTGACCGTTGTTTCACAGGTGTTGCCCCTGGTTTAAGCACAAGTCGATGTTCCACTAAAGAGGGGTCAAGACCTTGCATGTCTTCATAAGACCAGGCGAAAGAATCGCTATACTCCCTTAGAACCTTAATTAAATCTTCTTCTACTTGTGGAGGGGGATTAGCGGCAATAATGATGGGCCTTGGGTCTTCTTCAGTTCCCAAGTTGATTTCCTTTGTAGGTTCATCCACTGCCGACGACGGCTCGTCGAATTTCTTAAGTCCTTGTGCATACAAATCAGCAGTGTCCTCTACGTCGCTGTCCTCATTGATCGGATATTTTTCATCCAGGATTTCATAGACACCGAGTCCGTCATCGCTCCACACCCCTTCTATTTCTTCTTCATCTTCAATCATAATTACCGTAGCAACAAATTCTGGAAACTTCAAAAGGGCATGACAACGCTGAGCTAGATCTTGCAAGAACCTATCAGGGACGGATTTGGGAGGACGCGCAAGCGGGCGTGACTCAGAGGAGGAAGGGTTGGACGACCTAGAACAAGACCCTACTTCTCTAGACCTAACTGACTCTACTTCCCTAGACTCGATAGACCCTAATCCTAATCTAGGAGGAAGAAGACCTAGTGGAAGGGAAGGAGCAGGGGACTCGTGCCCCTGGGAGGAGGATGGAGACAAGGTAGCATAATCTTCCACTGAAATCTCCGTTTCGAATTTGACGTTTTTTTTTTGGAGATCAGTGGAGATTACACAACAAGATGGAGGAGGCGGGAGCTGCATGGGGAACAGCTCGGGGAAGATGCAATCGAAGAAAGGATCGGAGGAGGAGAACCACGTCTCGTGGAGTTGGGCGTTGGGAGGAGGAGGAGTGAATAGAGTGGATAGATCAATGGGCGGGCAATGCCCGCAAGCACAGGGAACAAAGAGAATTTCAGGTGGATCAATGAAGGATGGATTTACCATGATGGGAGGAAGACGAGGTAAGAATTCCCTCTGCTGTAGGAGAGATTGAAAGCGTGAGGGAGACCAAGAAAAGATAATCGGCGAGCTCTCCTCCTTCCGCAGATGCTGAGCCGGCTGCTTCTTCGGCCTCCACTGAACAAGCCGAACCTCTTGCTGCTGCTGGCAGTCTTCTTCATGAAATAGCCCCTGAAGGGCTGGACCATAGTCAATCACATCATCAACTGGCCCCCTTAGCACTGGGGGTGGACTGGCAATCGGACAGACTGTATCTTCCCTTGGCGGAGCTGGCCGTGGAGTTAATGTGCCAGGCTGGAGAGGCCCTCGAACAAAGTGTTGACGGTAGTCCCAGGTGAGTGGCCCAGAATCACCCATCATAGATAATGCAGTCTCTCGGTAGCCGAGACCTCTTCTGTTCATTTTCCTGCCCTTAGGAATGGGCTTAGTTCGTCCCTGCAATTGAGCACCGAGGCCTCTCCCCGGTTGGTAGCCTAGCTTCAGTATAATGTCCCAGCCCTTGGAATCTCGGATCTGGGGCTTCACCTTGATGTCAACTGCTGCGGTGACGGGCTTGCGAGGTGCGTAAGCCCAAGGAAAGTCAAGATCTAGCACTGACATAACGGGCCGACTGCTTGGCCACAATGTGGGAAGAACTTTCTCTGAAATAGCCTTCACTGATTGGACCGTGGATAAGCTTTTGACTTTGACGACCCTCCCTTGGAAAGGGAATTTAATGCATTGATGTGCAGTGGAGGGTACGGCGCTGAGGGTATCGATCCACGGACGACCCAAGATAGCCTTGAACATAGGGTCAATGTCCAACACATAGAATTCCACGGGCATAGTAAGGGGCCCAAGCTCAGCTTGAATGGTGACAATCCCGTGACATGCCCGCCGAGAGTTGTCATAAGCAGCTATGGTAGTGGGAGTTGGGCGTAGAAGTTCTTCTGACAGATTACAAGCCCTTAGAGTGCTGAGCGGGCATACGTTGATAGATGCCCCTGTGTCAACTAACGCCGCATCGATGCTGACTTTGTTCAGAATGATAGTAATGCACAGCGGCATTTGCCGAGCTTCTGGTGGTGCTAGCTCGGTTTCAGAGAAAGTAATGGCTGGCCCCTTGGAGATTGTTGCCAGTGCGGTAGGTAAGCTATCAACTGCCATGTCTTCACTAACCATCACCTTTTGAAGAAAGTCTCTTAATGCATCTTGGTGAAGGGTAGATCTCTTAATCAGTTCCAGCACAGATATCTTGGCGGGCACCCTATCCAAATGATGTAATAGATCATATTGGGTCCCGGGTAGTGGCTCGGCCTCTTCTTGTTCAGCCGCTGGTTGGGAAGACTGGGGGTTGGAAGTGGAAGGATAGTTTCGGTGGAACATGCGCCCGCTCCGTAGGGCGAAGTTATAAGCTGCCGCGGCCTCAGATGGGCTTAGGATAAGTGATTTAGTAGGCCCAGTGGGATGGATGAGCGGTGCGGAAGAGGGTGTGGTGGAAAGGATGATAGGCGAGGGGTTAGTGGCAGTGGGCGCGAGCGGCAGTGGGGATATAAAAGTGGACGGAGGTGTGATGAGTGGAGGGTTAGACGGAGGTATGGCGATAGTGGATGTAAGCGCGAGCGGGGAGGGGGTGATGGTAGCGGATGTGAGCAATGGTGAGTGCGACGGGGGCGCGGGTGATGGTGCGTGTGATAGAATAGGGGTAAATGGGAGGACGAGTGGAGGAGGAGTTTGGTGTGTAGGTATAGGATAGGGGAAGCGGGAGGATTATGGTAGTTGTGGTGAAGGGCCATGACCTGCGGCGTGGAGTTATCGTCGTCGAAGGACCACCCGGGGTTAGGAGCCGGGGGTTGGACGACATTGACCTGAGCTGGTGCCGGCGGCGGAGGCTGCGGAGCAGGAGGATGGTTTGGCATTGGGTTTTGATGAATCCCCAGGTCTTGCACCGGCTGCTGTTGCTGCTGCTGCTGTGGCTGCGGTACCTGTTGCTACTATACTTGCTGCCTCGGCGGCTGCCTTCTCTTCTCTTTGATTTCTGTGATGGCCCTGTGCATTTCGGCCCAATCTATCCTCTGTCCTTCATGAAGATCATATACTAGGTCCCGGAATTGAAAACACCCTTCAATGGTATGTCCCGGTTGCCTGTGGAACATACAATACTTCGTCTGATCAACGGCCGGATTCTAGTTGGGCCGTTCCGGAGGGAGCTGTATGGCATTAACCGACATGAGGGCTGAGAAGATGTCTGTGAGTGTTTCTGGCAAGGGTGGGTACTGAGCTCTTTTAGGAGCCGGGCGCTTGTTGTTAGGGTTGTTGTTGTAGCCGTTGGGTGGAGGGACGTTGTGGTATTGCGGAGGTGGTGGTGGTTGTTGCGGTGCGGTGAAGGTGTTTTGTGGAATGGCGAAGGTGGGCGGAGGGTTTTGTGGAGTGACTTGGAAGTTTTGGGGAGCAGGGATTCTGTGGAGTGCGGGGATTTTGAGGGAAGCGGAAGGTGTGGCTTGAAAGGGAAAGCAACGGCTTGAACTTGCTCGTTTGTTTGGACCCCCTCGGTGACCGGCCCTTGAGGTTTCTTGTGATACTTGGGCTTTTGGTTTTCAAATAGTGAGTGAATGGGGGAATCCTTGAACTGAGTTTGAATGAAGCGCGCTCGGCTATAGAGTTGGTGCATGTTGGCTATGTCGTTCATGGCCAGAATATTTCGGAAGGTCGGAGTAGCATTGGAAATAAGTAACCTGACCTTTTCTTCCTCCGGAATGTGGCCGGGCACTCTAGCGGCCATTTGCCTCCACTTATCTGCATAAGTGGCAAACTCCTCATCCGGTTTCATCTTTTCGGCCACCAGATCTGTGAACGAATATTCCGGGCCGACCCTGTCTTGAAACCGCTGAATGAACTTATCTTTCACTACCTTAAAGCTCTCGGCTTCTTCCAATGGCAGAGAATAGAACCATTCCAGTGCAACACCATCTAATGATCGGCGGAACAAGTACGCCATAAGGCGATCATCATATTGGAATTGGGCCGATTCATATAAGAAATCCCTCACGTGAATAAAGGGATTGCCGTTCCCGTCATATTTGCGATAATTGGGGAGCTCGGATTGCGGAGGGAACCGGATGTTCTGAAAGCTAGGAACCGGAACATCTGCCAAGGATTGTGGGCCAACCCGCTTCTGGAGGAAATCGAGTTGCTGTTGCATGGTGGCCCATTTATCAAGTAGTTCCTGCTCTCTGGATGGAGCAGGGGTAGTGAGAGATGATGGCTGAAGTTGGGGAGCAGAAGGGTGGATTGTGGCAGAAGGTGGGAGCCCATAAGCAGGAGCAGAAGGATAAACGGCCGAAGTAGGGGGCCCATAAGAAGGATATTGGGCCTGAACTTGACCCAGATTGGAGTGGGCTTGGACAACCCCTGGCTGAGGGCGCGCGAAATGTGAAGGGCCCATAAGGACTTGTGGAACCATCGGGTTAGACATGTGATGATCCGCCTGAACGACAGAAGGAATAGGAGACTTCCCCTTGTCAAAAGATTGCTGGGCCGAAGTAGAAGATTGGCCCGTCTCCATGCCAGTGAATGTGATGGTCCGGGGTTGGACCGGAGTAAGATTAATTGGAGTGAGCTGGATGGAAGGATTGGATTGACCCTGCATAATCGTGGGAGGGGAGATATTGGATCCTTGCATGGCCTGATAGACAGTTTGGAGTTGGGCCGGATCCAATTGGGCCATCATCTGGAGAATGGAGCCCGCAGAAGGAGTAGTGAAAGAAGGGGTAGCTTGACCACCTTCCATGGAGGTAGAGGACGGAAGAGGGGCTGTCCCCTCTCCAGAAGAGAATGAGGTAACCCTAGCAGGGTTTTCAAGAAGCCCTTGAGGAAGGGAATCCTCTTGGGAACGGGGAGGATTGAAAGAAGCCATGGTGGGTTCGAAAAGCGGATTTGAGTAGAACTTGGAGAAGGAATTGACCCTAGAAGGTGCTTCTAACTGACGAAAACAACTCCACATGCAACGAACAACCTTAACAAGATGCAAACAACACAACACAAACACGCAATGAGCAACCAAACTTGGACGATTTATAACAAAGATGTAAGTAACAAGAGATGAAGACACTCAGAGTCAAGCAAGTTGTTTAAGATGATGCTTCAAGATTCTTATGATTTCTCCTTTGGAACTTTAGTGGATTGATTAATATGAGCTCTCAACAATGGGTTCCTGATAGGAGATGGATGTAAAGCTTGGTTTGACTCTAAATGTGATCACTCCCTCACTTATGCAATCCTAGACACGGGGTGGGAAAGGTACAACCGGCCCGGTGTCCGTGTGGGAATCCACGGCTCGCGGGGACTTATGGAGGTCCCTGGTGTGATTTCCTAGTCGGCCCCAAGGAATATGGAGACGAGAGGTCCGCACACCAAGGTAGGAAAATGCAATCTAATGTATGAAAGTATGAATGAACCTATGTGCACTGGAGTGCATGCAAATTCTAATCTAGAATCTAGCAAACAATTATGCACACAACGATGTAAGTATGTAAACCAACCAAGGAAGAAGTCAGATAACACCCAAGCAAGAATATCACAGCAAAAACTGCGGAAATAGAATGCACCTCGGGATGCGTACCTGTCTGGAGTGTAACGGTCTAGAAGACCCGCGTCAGAAATATATAACGGTCAGAGGCCAGACCGCCAGAAGAAATATAACGCAGGGACCCAGGACCGTCGTATGAGCCAGAGAGCCAAAAACAAACCAGAAATAGAAGGGAAATCCGTGAAAAGCCCAAACAGCAGGATGAGGAGTGTAACGGTCTAAAGCCCCTGCGTCAAAGTGGAGTGACGCAGGGACAGAGGGCCGTCAGACTACCCAGAGAACCAGAAACAAGAGGAAGTAAGAGGGAAATCCGAGGAAACTAAACAAGGAAATGATGGCAGGTTTAAACAGAGATCAAGACACGATTGGCACAAGTTGTCCCACCGTGATCGCCAAAAAATTATCTGTTGATTTGTTTTGCTTCTCTTCTTCTTTTTGTTTTGATGTGTAATAAAGATGATAAGCAAAAATCAAAGATCTCAATCAACCTATGAACATGTGAACCATGAACCTAGGCAACCAGAACAAGCTCTAGCATGGGCATGCTATCTCAATCATCAAGCTAAACTAAGGGAATAAAGAAAAACACACGCCGGGGCGTGGAGCAAGAGCAAATAAAAACACACCGCAAGGGTGGAGCAAATAAAAACACACCGCAAGGGTGGAGGGAAATAAGAGATATGAAATGGAGAGAAAGCTAATGCCCAATACTAAGAAAGAACGTGATCGCCACCAAAGTAAACACAAGCCAGAGACTTGAAAATACCTTGGAAATAGGTGGATGAAGCACCCGCCCACGGGAGAGAGAAAACCAGTGAAATCTGCAGATCAACCGAATGTAACGGTCCAGACCCCGTGCGTCACAGGAATGTGACGGTCGCACGATGCACCGTTATATGAACCTGACGCGTCTTCTCAAGACCGTCAGAAACCTGCAGTAATAGCTTATGAATTCTTTGAACTCCAACTCTTCCAGCCGGCCAGAAGACTTGGGCCTCGCGTAGTGAACCTGTAAACCTGCCAAAGAACGTGAAAACACAAGAAAACAGACCCAAATTAGCCCTTTAAACAAGCGTAGTATCAATTCTCAAAGAACTTAAGATCATGCAAAAGGAAAGGGAAGTACCGGGGAAGTTTTGGTTTTTTAACCCCTCTGGGCGTTTTAAAAGATAGGAAGATATTTAGATGATGAAAACCAGATGCAGAACGTGGAAACAAGGAGAGGGACAATGCCTATGATGAGAGGGAGGAGGAAGAACACAATATGCAATGATGAACTTTGAAACTCAATAGAACGAATACTCCCTTCACCGTGAAGCAGATGGACGTGAAAGACAAGTCTCCTTGGTTAGATGTGGCTCCAGAATGCGGCAGCACTTCGACGCGAACTCCAGATCTTCCTCTCTCGGGCCATGAAGTTAAGGGTGCTATTTATAGGCCCTCAAACTCTCTGGTCGAGCAGAGGATAATCCAGCAAGAAAAGAGGATAACTCTTAGCAAATCCTTGAAGATAATATCACCAAGAGTCCATAGAAACAAACAGAAGGTTCTGAGGATCAGATTTGGAAGAGAAATCACCAATTCAAACTCTTATCTCGACCACAGAGTAGCAGAGAAAAGGCCTGAACTACCAGGACTCTCTGTTGGATGTAACGGCTACTCGACAGACCGCCGCATGAAAATAACGTGCCAGGGGGATACCGTTACATTTAACCTTATCTCAAAAGAGATAAGATCAACGGAAGAAGATCAAACAAGTTGGACTCTGCAAGATAAGTAACGGCCATGGTGGACGCGTTGGAGGAAAGTAACGGCCGCACGACAGACCGTTAGATTCAATGGACAGGCCAACGGATAAGCTTTGCAACAAAGACCTCAAACTTCAGGACTCTTCAAGAAGTAACGGCATAGGGCGAATGTGTTAGAAGAATGTAACGCCCATGCAGAGGACCGTTAGAAACAATGAAGATCAAAATTGATAAGAGCTTGCTAAGCTTCATCCAATGAAAAGCCACAAGAAACCACACTCAACCAAGGAGAGAAGACCCATGAAATAAGCTTCAAACTGACGAAGGAAACTCAATGAAGAGTGAACAACTTGGAGCATCACATGGATAGAACAAGGAGATGACCCAACTTATCGGTCATAAAACGGGTGTCAACACTGTGACGCACCAGCGTGGGTGCGTTACAGTTCGTTTCACACCGAGTGTCTGACGCTCCTGAGTTGGACCGTCAGGGTGCTGTGACGGCCTACCTTTGGACCGTTACGGTCTGTGACGGCCCAAAGATAGACCGCCAGGCACTGTGCTATGCCAAAGTGGTCCTTCGTGCTTGCCGCGATCGTTTCGCGTTATGTAGGTCCCTAGTCGACCCGGTTGCGACCCAGTGGTCGACTTGCGGTCTTATGAATGCCCCAGACACCCGTGGGATTCTGTGCCCGTGTTTTGAGGGTCTCGGGAGGACTGTGCTACCTCGTTTAGTGTGCCTATGGGTTTGAGAGTCTGGGTGACTCCTAGTGTGCCGGGCTTTTGTGTTACGCTTGACCGAGTCACCGTGTATCGGTGTGTGTGCGGTGGGGTTTCCCCCGCATGTCGTGAATTTTCCCTGGAAGACGATTCTCGAGTGGGCCATGTGTTTGGCCTTGGACCGCGAGTCCAGTTATCTCGCCTGGGGCTGGAGGCTTCCCGTTTTCCCTGGAATGGGGAACCGGTGTGGCGGCTTGTGAGCTGCCTTGGGAACCTTGCTTCTGCGTTTCTGCGGGACCGAGTGCGTGGCCCGTGGACCGTGAGTCCCGTTTCTTCTCCGACCGTGGTCATCGTGCGACGGTGTTGGT
The DNA here is from genome assembly GCA_022559845.1 of Amorphophallus konjac. Lineage (NCBI taxonomy): Eukaryota > Viridiplantae > Streptophyta > Magnoliopsida > Alismatales > Araceae > Amorphophallus > Amorphophallus konjac. Next base: position 439,062,332 of record CM040126.1, read on the forward strand.
ACGTGGGATGGTCCCCGTACTTCGTCGGGTTCGGACGTTGTTTTCCGTTGACTTGAGAGTCTACTCCTTCAGTGACCCTCCACTAGTCGTAGCCTGCTTACACGCGAGTCGTCCCACCAGGAAGTAGTGGAGAGGCTACCCTGAGGATGGTTTTTAGACTGGTTTCCGTCGGGCCCCACGTCTTGCAGCTAGAGTCCGGCTGAGGGGAAAACCAGTTAGAGGCCAGACCTGGGACGCATGGTCTGTGTGTGCACACGTGGTTGGGGGCGGTTGGACCCACGTCGACGGGTGTGACCCCAGCTAGTCACTTGCTCTGTGGTTACTTGTTCGGTGTCCGTGCCACTGGTAGGCACTACCACGTCAGGCAGTTCACCTGCGGTGCGGTGTAAGATGTCAGGGGACGCTACCGACTGTGCTTCTAGTAGGAGGTACTCCTGTCGAGTCGGGAGTGACAGACTGTCAATCGCTGTGACTTCGACCTTCGGGTTTTCGGTCGTGTTGACCGTTGAGTTCCGATTTTTTCGCCGTGGCACGTGCGTCGGTTTTCGTGCCGTGAGATAGTGCTAGTGGCTTTATCGAGGTTGCGTCTTGTTGTGCAATACCCGCGACCGGATGGTCGGGGTTGCACCTTGGACAGCGTGTCCAGGTTGGCCGTGTCCTGAGAGACAGGCCTCTACGGCGGGGTTGCCGTAGGTTTTACTTCGGTAAGTGGTACTAGTGTGGTTCGGTAGCCCCCGACCGTGAGATCGGGGTGTGTTTCTGGTTCAGTAGGAGTAGCTGTAGTGTCGCGTTTTTGACCGGCCACCGGTTCGATGTTACTGCTGTAGTTGTAGCTTTCCTTTCCGCTACCGCCGTTGTTTCCGGTTGGGGTTCCGCGGGATCCTTGCTGACTCTCTGTTTTGGAGACTCATTCCTTGCTTTTCAGGAGAGGCGGTTCTTCCTCGTGGTTCGAGGATGTTGTTCAGAGGTTCTCAGTTGCCAGCTCGCCGAGCCGGGTGTTCACTCGGCATGTGGTACGTTTTTACTCCTTTAGACTGTACTTTCTGTTGGACTGGACTCTACTGCTGCTGTTGTTATAGCAGTTGTTTATTTATTTCTGTTAATTGTTGAATTGTCCTGCTTTACTTCCTATTTCTTTGTGTCTCCACACTCCTTTTAGCCCTTCCGAGCCCTCCCGGCTCGTGGGCGGTGGTTCGAGTCTCGGGTTATCGGGCCTTCCCGATAATCAGATTCTCGGGTCGTTACAGATGGTATCAGAGCAGTGGTTGTGGACGTACATAGGAATTCAAAATATTGCAGTGATCAGAGTCCATAAGGTCTAGTACAGTCGGCAGCTGGCTTAGGGTTTTGTGCTTATTTTTCCACTCTACTTCTCGCTCGAGAGCTTGAGTGCGCTGCGTGGCGCTGTGAGGGTGGTGATTGTCCGCGACTTTCGTGCCAGCATGGGGTCTAAGGATCAAGGTCGAGAGTCTTCTCCCTCATCGGTGGTGGCCCTGATTGTGCTGCGTTGGGCAGAGGTTGCTGGCAGGCGTGAACTCGCGGTGTTGCGTTCGAGGAATCTGCAGCGTGGTCAGGTGGCTGGAGAGGATTGTTCGTGGTTAAGTGGCCGTGAGCATGCTCCGAGGGAGCTGCTGTCAGTTTTGGCCACTCCAGCTTGAGGTTTGTCCAGCCCCTGAGGTGTTAAGGTCGTGGTTTGAGGTGGCAGAGCGGGTGCTCTGATCGAGATGTGTGCTCGGGTGAGCGGAAGATCTTCTCGGTGAGCTACTGTTTCGTCGAGCCTAGTGTTCTTGTCGTGCTCTGTGGTGTCAAAATGACGTGTCAGTCCCGATTATTCTTGCAAATTTCGAGGCAGGATTGGGCTGTGGTGTCCCAGTAAGTCTTGCTCTTGCGTTCTTGTGTGCGAATGGGTTATGTTCGCCTTGGATTTGGTCTGAGTTGTAGAGGTTCCGCAGTGAGTTTTGGGACTCGAGGATGAGCGTTGACGATTGTCGATTATGGCTCGTGTTGCGGCTCTTGGCGTGGTGTGCTGCAGTTTGAGGAATTGCAGCGGTGGTGCATTGAGAGATGCTGTGATTGTGGTCTGACGTGACACTCGTCGAGTGTGTCGAAGGCGTTGACTTGAGATGGTAATGGTTTTTCTTGGTGCTGGATGGTGCTGTTTCTAGCGTGCGCGAGATTCGAGATCAGGTCGGGCGTGGAGTTCTTCCGTTGGTCGGAAGTGCGATTGGTTTCTCCTTTGGTTGGAGAGTTTTGTGTTGGGCTAAGGTTCATCGTCTTACATTATGTTCCCGGAATTGGTTGGCCTCTGTGTGCCATGAAGTCCGTGCAAGACGTGCTCCTTGTCTTGGCAAGGCGGTTGCCTGCGAGGGTTGTGCCCGTTTCCCTTGTCGTCTAAATGTGCTGGTGCTGTTCCGGAAGGACGAGTGCTGGTTGGGCAGTGTTCACATTCTTGGCTGTGCGCGTGGATCAGAGTGCGCAGTGAAAGCCTGGTGGGCCTGTGACCCACTGGTTCGGGATCGTAGCGTTGGTTGCTACGGGCGGATTCCTGAGTTTGCGTTGAGCATTGGAGGATTGGTTCCTCTGTGTGAAACGTGTTGTTGCCGTGCCGTTGCTCGAGATATCGTGGTTCTTGGCACTGGCAGGATGGAGTGTTGGGGATTGTGCTGGCTAGTGCGCCGCATGAGTACCCTGTTCCTGTGATGGAAGCCGTGTCAGGCGTCGGTGTTAGACCCGGATGGGGTTGTTGAGGATGTCGCCTGACGGAGGTCGAGGGATGTGATGAGATGGGACGGAAGAGTGACGCCTGTGATTGGTGGTCCTTGATGGGACGTTGGTGTTGCAATGGTTATCCTTGGTTTGGTGACCAGCATGGGATGGTTCCCCTGTGAGTCTGAGCCGAGTGAGGTGATGACTGAAGACACCTAGATCTCATCAGTTGATTTCATCGTGCTCCCCGAGAGGGTCGAGTTGGCGCGATGATCGAGATCAGACGTGGCGTCCGAGAGGAGTTTAGCTCGAGATGTGGTATCGGTCTGTGTGTGAGTCAACGGATGGCTTGCCGAGGTTTGGAATGTTCCCTTCGGATCCGGTGGAGGACCAAGAAAGAAGGAAGAACCTGAGCAAGCAGAGGTTTCTCGTTGACGTGTAGCTGGCGACCAGTGGATGGTCTTTTCACAAACAGAAGATGCTGGTTGTCGGGGCTCAAGCGTGGCGAGAGCCGTGTGCCAGCGAGGCCTTGGGTGGCTGATTTTGAGATGTGCCTTTCCGGACGGGATCTGGGCTTTGTTGAAGTTGTCTTCTGGTAGAGTTGGCACAGTGATATGTATGGCTTTCGGCTTGCCAGGTATGAGGTGATTCTTGGTGCTGAGCCGATGTTCTGGTTGCGGTCTGTTGAGATGGCTGCGTGAGCTGGTGGAGGCTCTGTATTGGTTGTTCCCTTGAGAAGGGTGTGCGACATGTCAGCTGGTTGTGAAGCTGATGTGTGTTTTCTCTGTCGACCATAGGAGGGATCGGTAGATGTTTCTCGTGACGAGGGTTGTGTCTCCTTGGTGAGCGAGATGGTGGCAGCGGTGCCATGATTGGTTTTCGTGGTGTCTGAGGTGATGCCGGACTGTGTCCTTTGGCGTGCGCCTGCTTTGATTGCCAGTGTGCGCGGCATGCGGAGCGAGGTTGTAATGCCCGACGATTTTATAGCATTTTATTTGATTGTTAAAAAAATTGTGTATGCCTAAATGCTTAAACTATTAATTTTACTATATTTATTTTAGTCTTATAAAAAGAGAGGTTTAAAAGTTTAAAGAAAGTGAAGAAAGAAAGAAATATATATATATATATAAATAAAAAGTTTAAAGATATTTGGGGGGCTATTTGTTTAAATAAAGAGAATAAAAAGGTTTAAACAAAAAAGAGGTCATAATCGCAAAAAAAAATAGGAGGTTAAAAATGAAAAAAATAAAAAAATTTAAAAAAAGGGAGGTCGACAGGCGTGCGCGCGCGCACGTGGGGTGGCGACCGCGCGGGCGAGCGCGGGCGCCGCCGCCGCCCCCGCCCCCCTCCTTTCAATAGCGTTGCGGCATTTTTTTTTAAAAAAAATTTTTCTCTGTTTGTTAATTAAGCTTTATCATTAGTTTAATTCATTTTTCTTCTTTTAGTCAATTCCATGTGCCTTATATGCATAAAAAAAAGAAAATTGAGAGTTAGTCAAAAATTTGGGTTGAGTGGGGTTGGTGAAGTTTGAATGTCAAATTTGAATTAAATATCATTAGAATAAATGCTTTAATCTCCACCCTTGATTAAATGAAGGGTTAAGATTGATTAAGTAAAAAACCCTATAAATAGAGGGGTAGAGGGTCTCATTTGCATCCTTTGGAAGCTGGATACGAAGTGCTGAGGAGAAGGTCCAGAGCTTATTAGAGAGGTGTTTAAGCGTCATTAAGGTAAGTGATTTAACATTTATTCCCTTAATTAGCATAGATAAACATGTTTAAGCTGATTTAGGGTGTGTTAATGAGCATCTAAAAGGATAGTCAAGTCCAGAGATCTTATTTCACCACGAGTGAACATAGATTAGCCGAATTTCTATGAGATCATTAGTGTTAAGATATGAGATTAAGGGTAAACTCAAGTAATTAATGTATTATAATTAGCAACGGTGTATGTTAAATTTAGAAAGCTTCCAGAATCATGAGATCTGATGTCATGAGCCCTCTATAAAAATTTTCATGTCTGATTCAATTTATTTTTACGTTTATGAATATTTTAATATTATCTTAAAGGTGATCAATTATATTAAAATATTGAAGGGATGATATTAAATCACCTCAAATTACAGGAATGCATCTTACTGTGAATCCCATGTGTAGAAATTTTTTTTATGATTTCTGGATCACGGTATTTATTTTAATGAATTTCCATACATGATAAAATATATAAATAATTATATAGAAATTATGGAAATTATAAATCATGTTTCCAAAAATCTTGAAATTTTACAGTATGGTTCTTACGTTGAGTTTGTTGTATTCTGAAAACATCAATAATTATTGATGTCTGTAAGTGATATTACATAATTTTGATATTTTATTAGAGGTATAAAATTATGGGATAAATAGAAATACTATATGAAAATTCTTGAATATTTACCAGAAAACTTAAATACATGTTAGAACTATTTTATAAAATTTTATCTTATCCTGATATTGGAATCTTTATTGGTATATATATCAATGTTTAAATAAATAATTATAAAATTAGATAAATATAAATATTCTATGAAAAATCTTGAGAAACTTACAGAACTGACATATCATATTCATAAGTTAATTTTCAGTATATTTTAGTCATTGTAAGTATTCTGGATAATTTTATCTATTTAAAAGCTATCATTGTAAAATATTATAAATTTTAGAAACTGATATAAAATTTTAGAAATTAGACATACTGAATGAAAAATAATGAAAGTTTTTATATATGACACTTATGTCTGTAAGAATGTTCTGTAAAATTTTAATAATTTTATGATCATTTTGGTTATATTTAGTTTATTTATCACTCATGTTTTATTTTTGCTATTCTATTAAAATATTACAAATACATTGTGAAAAATAATTAAGAGTTTTCAAAAACAAAAGTTTTGTTATAAATGATTGTTTGCTGTTATGAATGATGGTTTGATCAAGTATGATTATTTTTAGTGTACTTTGGATAAATTTCGTCAATTTCCTATGCATAAGAAAATTTATATAATTCTGGAAAAATTTAAATTTCTACATAAAAATTTATGAAAATTTTTCTGTGTACTTTTACATGTAAATGTGATATGCAGTAAAAATTTAATGATTTATAGAACATGGTAGCTAAGTTTAATCAATTTATGGTACATGTTGAAATCCAAGTAATTTTGAGAAAATTCAAATTCCTGCATGTAAAATTATGAAAAAATTTTTGTGCATTGTCACAGACAAATTTAAGTTTTTGTAAAAGTTTAATGATATTCTACATTTAATAGCTAAATTTAGTCATGTTATGATGCATGTTGGAGTATAAGTAATTTCAGAAAAATTATACTTACTGTCTGCAAAATGATGAAAAATTTCTGTTCTGATACTTTCTGTAAATTTATTGATTTCTTGAAATTTCACTGCATTCTGATCTTTGTAAATAGAATTAGTAATTTTTGATATATATACATGTCATTATATTTGAATAAGTTGAGAAATTCAGAAAAATAAAAAAAAATAGATTTCCAGTAATGATATATTTCATACTTATTATTCACAGCATGATATTTGAGTGACATGTGTCCATTAGATATGAGTTGTTTATAAATAATTACTGTATTGTTATTACTGCCAAATGGACACTGCCATCATAGGGGGAGACTGGAGCCAAACTATAGAAATGTCCCTACGGGGAGGTTCACACTGTACTGACCCCGAAGGTAACGGGTATTGAAATCCTGGAGGTGGACAAGTACCACTGGTTAAGGTGGAGAGGATTTCTCCCGGTTCTGCGTAGTAACCAAAACTCATCACTATTTACCTAGGTGATCGAGTACCGACTGATTGTCCTTCTAGTGGTGGTTTGGATACTGTGTCTGGCTATTTATACCACTATTACTGTTTACTGAACTACTGCTACTATTCACTGAGTCGTTATTAATACGACTATTACTGCTCACTGAATTGAATATTGGAACTGTTATTACTGTTCATTGAATCAATACTGGAACTACTGTTACTGCTCAATGAAATGATATTGAAGTGTTATTACTTATTGAACTGTCATTGTATTTTACTGTTATTACACTATAAATGTTTATTGTTAATGAATCTCCAGTATATCGAATGGTGATTTGGAAAAGGGCAGATTATGTCTATCTGGATCCTTTCACTATGCGTGAGACTACTCCGCCTAGTACTGGAATCATTCGTTAATGTTTGCAAATGATGGATTCTTATTTACATTATCATTGATAGAATAAAGTTTTAATGTACATATTTTCTTTGTAAAATGATAATAGCATGACTTATGATCGTACAAATTAAAATTGGGTTAAATGTATTAATCTCATATGTATCTAATTGAAATTATGCCTAAGAATGACTTTACGAAATGAATTTCTGTAAATCACTTTGGATATGTTTATACATGTTATGACTGGGGACTATGCTTAGTCTCTTACTGGGTCTATTTGTAGACTCACCCCGTTGAACATTTTCAGGAGAAGCGGTAGAAGAAAGCGAGGAGTGATCTCGCAGTGTTCTGACCGCGGCTTGGAGTTACTATCAGTCATTATCTTAGGTAGTTGTGTCATGAGTTTTGTTAGTTATGTTAAAAAAAATGTGTGTGAAATTTGGATTTGTAATAAAAGACTTGTGAACTAGTTATCTTTTTTTCTATCTGTATGGATGTAGTCTTTGACTGCAAGCTGATGATTCGAGAAATTTTATTTTCGCGACAATAATCTCAGTGTTTATGTGAAATTCTCAACCATAATGTACCGTTTGGGTTGTCCCACTGTGACGTCTTGATCGAAATCCGACGTGAACCTTTACGACTGGACCGGGTTTGCAAGTCGGGGCGTTACAGAGGTGTCGTTCGTGATTGTAAGTCTGGCTGCGTCCCTCAGGTCCGGAGCTTTTCGTGAGAATCGAGGTTTTTTGTGCTGGGGCTTTGACAGCGATGTCAGTTGGTTAAGGTGTTCTTCCATTGTGGCGTGGTGATATTCCTGAATTTCGAGGATGAAATTCCTTTAAGGGGGGAGGGCTGTAATGCCCCGGGTTTTTCGGATCTGGATCCTTGAGTTTCAGATCGTCTTTCCGTGTGTTTCGGATTGGAGTCCGATCGGGTTTCAGACTATTTTTACCGTATTGTCGAACCCACTGGTGGTGTGCCTGTGTGTTTCCTTGGGTCCGTGGTATTGTGAGGAGCACGCCGATGATTTTCTGTAATTTTCGGAGTGCCTTTGTAGGTCCCGGGTTACGTTTGGGGTTTTACGCGTGTTTTCCGTCTATAGGACCTTCGGAATCCCGTACAGGGTGAACCGTTGCGTTCTCCGACGCCGGGACGTTACCACATAGATCAGCGTGTTCCGAGGATCACGGGGGTATATTTTTCTATTTTTCGATATTTTCTGAAAATTCTGAATTTTCTATATAAATCCCCTCCCTTTTTCTCTCTCCCCCTCTCATTCTCTCTTTCTCACTCTCTCTCATCTCTTTCTCTACCCCTCTCCCCGGGCGGCCGACGGTGGCAGAGGAGGGTGAGGCGGCGATGGCGGGAGGCGAGGAACGGGTAACAGGTCGAGGATCGAGGGCCGGTGGCGCGTGGAAGCTCGGCCGCGGGTTCGTGAGCCGGCGAGGGTTTCACGGCGATTTCTTCGTGGATCGGCGTCCACGGCGCGTCGTTTCTTCGGTGGAGGTAGGGAGATGGACCCCCAGCTCGTGCATTCCCTTTCGCGCAAGTTTTGTAGGCCGTGGTGAGCCGAGCGGGCGTATTTAAGATTTTTGAGGTAAAATCATGTTTTGGGGAGAGTTCGCCTGATCTATGGATTTGAGCCGCGATTCGGTATTTTGATGGCTTAGAATCATGTTAAGGGTCCCCAGGGGACTTCCCCCTTGATTTCCCCCTCTCCCATGGAGGTATGTGGGCATGGTTGCCATTTTTGTGCTTGTTCGCTGTTTTCGCCGCCGGAGCGCTGTGGCGGTCGTTCCAGTGACCGCCATAGGGTGCAACGCGTCCAGGGAGGTGCGTTACACTTCGTTGGCTTTTGGGCGTGGCGTTTGTGGGCCTGACGGCCCCACGATAGACCGTCACAGTGCTGTGACGCCCTGGTGTTAGACCGTTACAGTGATTCCGACCGTGGTTTATGACCGTTGGGGGTCATAGACACCTGACGCACCCAGAGTGGGGCGTCAGGGTAGTGTGACGCCCCTGGGCAGGAGCGTTAGAGGTAACGCATCCACCCTTCATCCTAGCGCGCCTGGGTAGGTGCGTTAGAGAGCATGATGCACCGAGTGGTATGCGTCATGGCTTGTGTAGCTCCTTGGCCTAACGCATCGGTGTCGATCCGTCAGGTGACGTGACGCCCCTAAAGGAGCGCGTTACGTTCAGTTTTCACTCGTGCCCTGACGCACTTGTTTAGGTCCATCAGGTGCTGTGACGCACCAGCGTGGGTGCGTTACAGTTCGTTTCACACCGAGTGTCTGACGCTCCTGAGTTGGATCGTCAGGGTGCTGTGACGGCCTACCTTTGGACCGTTACGGTCTGTGACGGCCCAAAGATAGACCGCCAGGCACTGTGTTATGTCGAAGTGGTCCTTCATGCTTGCCGCGATCGTTTCACGTTGTGTAGGTCCTTTGTTGACCTGGTTGCGACCCAGTGGTCCACTTGCGGTCTTGTGAATGCCCCAGACATCGGTGGGATTCTGTGCCCGTGTTTTGAGGGTCTCGAGAGGATTGTGCTACCTCGTTTAGCGTGCCTATGGGTTTGAGAGTCCGGGTGACTTTTTGTGTGTCGGGCTTTTGTGTTACGCTTGACCGAGTCACCATGTATCGGTGTGTGTGCGGTGGGGTTTCCCCCGTATGTCGTGAGTTTTTCCTGGAAGACGATTCTCGAGTAGGCCATGTGTTTGGCCGTGGACTGCGAGTCCAGTTATCCGGCCTGGGGATGGAGGCTTCCCGTTTTCCCTGGAATGGGGAACCGACGTGGCGGCTTGTGAGCTACCTTGGGACCCATGTTTTTGCATTTCTGCGGGGCCGAGTGCGTGGCCCGTGGACCGTGAGTCCCGTTTCTTCTCCGACCGTGGTCACCGTGCGATGGTGCTGGTACGTGGGATGGTCCCCGTACTTCGTCGGGTTCGGACGTTATTTTCCGTTGACTTGAGAGTCTACTCCTTCAGTGACCCTCCACTAGTCGTAGCCTGCTTACACACAAGTAGTCCCACCAGGGAGTGGTGGAGAGGCTACCCTGAGGATGGTTTTTAGACTAGTTTCCATCGGGCCGCACGTCTTGCAGTCAGAGTCCGGTTAAGGGGAAAATCAGTTAGAGGCCAGACCTGGGACGCATGGTCTGTGTGTGCACACGTGGTTGGGGGCGGTTGGATCCACGTCGACGGGCGTGACCCCAGCTAGTCACTTGCTCTGTGGTCACTTGTTCAGTGTCCGTGCCTCTGGTAGGCGCTACCACGTCAGGCAGTTCACCTGCGGTGCGGTGTAAGACGTCAGGGGACGCTACCAACTGTGCTTCTAGTGGGAGATACTCTTGTCGAGTCGGGAGTGATAGATTGTCAGTTGCTGTGACTTCGACCTTCGGGTTTTCGGTCGTGTTGATCGTTGAGTTCCGGTTGTTTCGCTGTGGCACGTGCGTCGATTTTCGTGCCGTGAGACTAGTGCTAGTGGCTTTACCGAGGTTGCGTCGTGTTGTCTGATACCACTCTTTGTGGCGCCTCCTTCCGGTGATCCCGTATCGTGTCCGGGGACGTCACAGCGGATGTACGGAAGTGTTGTGGGCTGAGATATTTGCAAGGCGCTAAAGGCCAAACCATCACATATTTCAAAAGAAATATAACCATACCATTTCCATAAGATAAACACTCATAATTTACATCGTATATAGAGCATTACATATTGCTACCCAAAAGTCATATTTACATTGATTATTCAAAAGAAAATCAAATCTATTTATTTTACGCAGCGGAATCTAAACTACGCCCGGGTCACCCTCCGACTTATTGCCCGTCAGAGTAAAAGCGTACACTCGTCAATTTCCTAAAATGGTTAGGCAACGAAAGTGAGTCCAAAGACTCAGTAGGCATTAAAACCAATCGCATGCTTATCATATACTAAACTGTGCAAATCCATGATATATAAAGCTAAGCATAATTTCATTGGATTGTACATATACTATGAATGCGAAGAAAATATAGAGCAAAATAATTCTCATATCTATAAGCAAATGCGTATAACAAATTTTATCTGACTTATATACAAATGGCATAGTACATATCTTAGCTAAATCAGAGCTTATACAGATGAACTTATTCTCAGATCATATCAAAGTCATATATCAAATCTAAACTTCATATTATCTGGCAGCATATATTGGACAGGCATCCCGTCACTAAAAGCAGTAGCAAACACATACCTAGGCATCCATACGTTGACTCAAAGACAAATGGTCTAAACGCTGGAGCCTGTCGCCCTTGATCAACCACGCAGGATCGGGAGTTAATACTCTACCATTCCCCAGATAATTTTCTTATTCTGGGTTCCAAATTTTTCAGAAGTCTGTTTGTCCTCGGAAATGGGCCTAATCCCGTAGCGGAAGCTAACCACGGTTTGTCGCCCCACACCTCCTTAAAGTGACACAGTCCATATGCTTAATCAAATTTTTATTCTTATTATGATGCTTATTACATAGTCATCTCAATACTTAAAACTTGCCGTTAAACTTTACAAAATAACTGGATCGTATTTTAATATTATTAACTAAATATATATAACATTCGAAGAGATTAGAGTAGAGAGAGAGTAGAGGGAGAGTAGAGAGAGAAAGTAGAGGGAGAAAGTAGAAAGAGATTAGAGAGAAATTAGAGAGAGATTAGAGAGAAACATAATATTTTATAGAATGATAACTAAATAAATAACTGATTCTGAACATAAATCATTGGGTTAAATAAATCAATGACTTAAATTATATTTCAAACAAAATCAAATCAAAGAAATGTAAATAACAAATAACATGTACTCAGTTTATCATGTGCCTACCTTTAAAATGGACTTCCGAATTGACTTTAGTATCTCACTCGAGCTCCCGTAAAAGTCCTTGCGTAGGAAAAGATAATTGTCCAATCCTAGATGCGTATAGAAGGGCGAAATTATCCAAATAGATTTCAAATCCTTCGTCCAAGTGTTTATTAATTATTTATATTATTCTAATACTGTATTATCTTCTCCGTTTATTAATAAGAGAATGGTAGTGAGAGAGAAATTTAGAGAGAGAAAGTGGAGAGAGAAAGTAGAGAGAGAAAGTAGAGAGAGAAAGTGGAGAGGATAGAGAGAGAAAGTGGAGAGAGTAGGGAGAAGTAGAGAGAGAAACTAGAGAGAGAAAATAGAGAGAGAAAGTAAAGAGAGAGAAAGTAAAGAGAGAGTAGAGAAAGAAGTAGTGAGAGATATTTAAAGATAAAAATTAAGGAGAGAAAATAGAGAGAGAAAGTAGAGAGTAGAGAGAATAGAGAGAGAAAGTAGATAGAAAGAGAGAAAATAAAGAGATTAGAGAGAGAAAATAAATAGGGTGTAGAGAGAGAAAGTAGAGCGAGAAAAGAGAGAGATAATAAATAGAGTGTAGAGAGTGTAGAGAGAGAAAATAGAGAGAGAAAGTAGAGAGAGAGTAGAGAGGTAAAGTAGAGAGAGAGTAGAGAGAAAATAAAAAAGAGAAAATAAAAATATTTAAGGGAGAGATAGAGATGGGAGAGAGAGAGTGTGTGAGAGAGAGAGAGAGAGAGAGTGTGTGTGTGTGTGTGAGAGAGAGAGAGAGAGAGAGAGAGAGAGAGAGAGAGTGTGTGTGTGTGTGTGTGTGTGTGTGTGTGTGTGTGAGAGAGAGAGAGAGAGAGAGAGAGAGAGAGAGTTGGAGGGGGAGAGGGGGGTGTTGGAGTGGAAGGGAAAGAGGGGGAGAGGGGGGTATATATAGGGGGAGGGAAAGAGGAGATAAGAGGGAGAAGGAGGAGATAAGGAGGAGGGGAGGGGATAAGGATGAGGAGGGGGATAAGGATGGAGGGGGGGTTACTCTAGGGAGAAAAAAATGTGAGTTATTATTATTTTTTTGAATTTGGATGGATTTTTATGTAAAAACCCGCTAAATGTTTATCAATAACAAGAGTTTATGGAACTAATTCATTCTATCATATATTTGACCTATCAAACGTCAAAATTTGAAAAAGTGTTCAACATGAAACTTGTAGATTTTTGAATTCTGTATCCATTAGACCTAATATTAATCATATTCTGATATTCCTATGAAAAGTTATACATTATTAAAGTGAGATAGCTATTTAATTTACTTAATAAGGTTCGTTAAACAATACCGTTCAAGGTATTAGACTTTAATTATGGTAACATAAAATTCATATAGAATAACTATAAGATATTTAACTATCTTTCGGATGAATTCGGGTGTTACACCCACGACTGGATGGTCGGGGTTGCACCTTGGACAACGTGTCCAGGTTGGCCGTGTCCCGGGAGACAGGCCTCTACGGCGGGGTTACCGTTGGTTTTACTTCGGTAAGTGGTACTAGTGTAGTTCGGTAGCCCCCGACCGTGAGATCGGGGTGTGTTTCTGGTTCATTAGGAGTAGCTGTAGTGCCGATTTTTTGACCGGCCACTGGTTCGCTATTCCTACTATAGTTGTAGCTTTCCTTTCTGCTACCGCCGTTGTTTCCGGTTGGGGTTCCGCCGGATCCCTGCTGAGTCTCTGTTTTGGAGACTCATTCCCTGCTTTTCAGGTGAGGCGGTTCTTCCTCGTGGTTCGAGGATGCTGTTCAGAGGTTCTTAGTTGCCAGCTCGCCGGGCCAGGTGTTCACTCGGCATGTGGTACGTTTTTACTACTTTAGACTGTACTTTCTGTTGGACTGGACTCTGCTGCTGTTGTTGTTGTAGTGTTTATTTATTTCTGTTAAATGCTGAATTATCCTGCTTTATTTCCTATTTCTTTCTGCCTCCACACTCCTTTTAGCCCTTCCGAGCCCTCCCGGCTCGTGGCCGGCGGTTCGAGTCTCGGGTTAGCGGGCCTTCCCGGTAATCGGATTCTCGGATCGTTACAGTTGGGTACAAACGATTCGTCCCGTACCAGATCGATTTGTAAAACCCTATATCAGACATCATGATTTGCTGGATCGCAGCGTCCCACACTATACTGTCCATGTCAAATTGTACGTACTCGAAATTGTTGGGTTGAAGATGTTTGGGAGCACAAATAAGAAAGGAAAACTCAAAGGTTTTCTAAAGGGTGCTACCTCAAGTGTTGTGTTTTGTACGGGGACTTTAGTCTCGCATTGAAAAATATAAAGAGGTGAGCGGACCTTATAATTCCTAGGGTCCCCTAGACTGTCTTATAAACACTAGTGGAGTTATGCTAGATCATATCACACGCACGCGCCCAGCCCCGCCGATGTGGGTCCAGTCAACTTGCAATAGCACCTTTTTGCATTTCCTTTTTATCTTTTTACCCTTTCTTGGAGAGAAAGAGGCTGGGTCTCCGAAACGACAGTTTGGAGGTGAACCGTCGCGAGCGTGGGTGCATAAAAGGGGTGTTTAAAATTATCCTAATCACGGGTAATCCTATATGTGCCGTTTTCTACTTCCCCGATGAATTGCTTGCGAGCTTGCTGTCTCTCTCTCGTCTCCTTGTAGCGACCACGGCTTGCCGTCGTCATCCTCTTCGCTGCACGCTGCCACAGTACTATCGCCGCTCACTGCGTGCAATTGTGGAACGTCCTCGCCGCTGTTCATGCGCACGGACGTCATCACACTCTTCTGGTCTCTAGCGCCCCACTGTCTGTGGTGTTCAGTGCACGCTCTTCAAATTTTGTTTCCTTTTTGTTTTCTAAGAAGAGGTCTAGGCTTCTTACGTAGCATGTTTACGAGATTATCAAGAGTGCGCTTGATAATCTCGTGGCAGTAGTCGTATCCTGAGGGAATACCGTCATACCCGTCGCGCCGTACTAGTGGGGGCGATATCTTCTCTAAGGAGAGTCTCTTTGAGGCGCTTCTACCTCGATTTGTGTATCTTAATATAACTAGTCTGACATCATGTTAATTTCTGTATTTATGCTTATTCATGTTGCTTCTTGGTCATTCTTAATTGAATCAATCTCATATGGATACTTGTTATGGTTTGCCTTGTACATGTTGATGTCCGGTTGTTATTGTCATGATGTTCCCCTGTTACACTATTTATTTCTAATAGAAATTGACATTTCGCTACATCAGTATTGTAACGACCCGAGAATCTGATTACCGGGAAGGCCCGATAACCCGAGACTCGAACCGCCGCCCACGAGCCGGAAGGGCTCGGAAGGGCTAAAAGGAGTGTGGAGGCACAAAGAAATAGGAAATAAAGCAGGACAACCAATAACAACTAGCTGAAAGAAAGAACAACTACAGCTATAACAGAGTCCAGTCCAACAGAAAGTACAGTCGAAAGCAGTAAAAACGTACCGCATGCCGAGTGAACACTCGGCCTGGCGAGCTGGCAACTGAGAACCTCCGAACAGCAACCTTGAACCTCGAGGAAGAACCGCCACACCTGAAAGGCAGGGAGTGAGTCTCCAAAACAGAGACTCAGCAGGGATCCCGCGGAACCCCACCAAGAACCTGACGGCGGCACAGAAAGCTGTAACTACGAGAGCAACAGTAACAGCAGGAACAGTAAACTCAGTGGCCGGTCGAAACACGGAACTACAACTACTCCTACTGTACCAGAAGGCACACCTCAAGCTCGCAGTTGAGGTTACCGAACCACACCAGTACCACCTACCGAAGCAAAAGCCCACGGTAATCGCACCGCAAAGGCCTGTCTCCCAGGACACGGCCAACCTGGACACGCTGTCCAAGGTATAACCCCGACCACGTGGTCACGGGTACCGCACAGCAAGACGCAACCTCGGTAAAGCTACGAGCACTAGTCTCACGGCACGAGAACCGACACACGCGCCACCGCGAGACCACCGAAACTCAACGGTCAACACGACTAAACCCGAAGGTCGAAGTCACAAGACTGACAGTTTGCCACTCCCGACTCGACAAGAGCACCTCCCACTAGAAGCAAGGCTGGTTGCGTCCCCTGACGACTTACACCGCACCGCAGGTGAACTGCCTAGCGTGGTAGCGCCTACTCAGAGGCACGAAAACCGAACAAGAACCACAACGAGTGACTAGCTAGGGTTACGCCCGTCGGCGTGGGTCCAACCACCCCCAACCACGTGTGCACACACAGACCATACATCCTAGGTCTGGCCCTCTGACCGGTTTCCCCCCGTAGCCGGACTCTGGCTAACGACGAGGGGCCCGACGGAAACCAGTCTAAAATCGTCCTCAGGGTAGCCTCTCCACCACTCCCTGGTGGGACCACACGCGTGTAAGCAGGCTACGACTAGTGGAGGGTCACTGAAGGAGTAGACTCTCGAGTCAACGGAAAACAACGTCCGAATCCGACGACGTACAGGGACCATCCCACGTACCGGCACCGTCGCACGGCGACCATAGTCGGAGAAGGAACGGGACTCGCAGTCCACGGCTACGCACGCACCCTGCGCAAGAGTCGAGAAAACCCAACTGACGCTAAGCCACTGGACTCTGGGCAGTCCTTTAGACGCACTACAGCCAACGGTCCTTGAGTCAGAAGACTCGGGGTCAAAACCGTCGCATGCAACAGCACAAGGCCGTCAATCTAGTCCAATCTCTAGGTCTAAAACCACGGTAGCACGTGTACCGAGATAGCTCACGAGCCGCCGAGACCATTCCCTCGGGAAGAGAACTCACAGGACTAAGGCCACACACAAGGCCCACGCGGAAAGCACAGAAGCATGATTCCCAAGGCAACTTGCACACTGCCAAGCTGCAGCCCAACTCAAGGAGAAGAGGGAAGCCTCCAGCCCCAGACTGGATAACTGGGCTCGCAGCCCAAGGCCTCCCACAGGACCCACTCGGGAATCGCTTTCTGGAGAAACCGACGACGAACGCCAACACACGGTGACACGAGTCGAGAACGCTACACCCGGGACTACAACGTACCACAACACCTGGCCCCGACGACGTGCACAACATCCGTCTGGTCACCGGTCGGCACATGGTTCGAGAACCACACACCCGGGACTCGAATCGATCAAAATGGAAACACCGGGTTGGACTGGCACATGTGCGGTTCACCCTGGGCCGCTCAAGGGATGTGCGGCTGGGGCACAGCCGCTCAAGAGACATGCGGTCAGGCAGGAGCCGCACAAGGCCCTAATCGGGCTAACCTCAAACGGGGGATGGATGGTTAGGGCTGGACCGCCCAAGGGGATGTGCGGCCAAGGATCGTCCGCACAACCCAACCGACCTACCCCAGTGCCGGTCAAAACGGTTTTGACCAAACTGCACAACCCAACCGACACTAAACTGTTGACCAAGGGTCAACTGGGATATGCGGTCAGCTCCTGGCGCACAAGCCCACGGAAGGACAGACGGCTGGGGACCAGCCGCCCATGAGGGAGACATGCGGTTCTCACCTGGCCGCACATCACATGTGTGGTCTATCGTCCGACTGCACAACCGCAAAACCAAGAGAAGATGAACAGACCAAAGGCAGCCGCCCATGCGATGGACGGGCCCGGTTCGACCGCCCAACCATCACGGCGGGTAAACCCAGGGGGTCGCCCGATCACGGCCTTTCCACGCCCCGTTCGTGCCGAAACGAAGGGGATACAACCACAACCACCCTGACAATCACATGGACTCCGACCGGAGTCAAAACGACGCACGAATCGCGAGAGACGAGCGATTCTACTAAAGTTACCCAAAAAGGGTTACCGAGCTTCCTGGAGCTCTATTGATCCATCGGGACCACCAATCGAGACGAAATTAGGGGGAAAAGAACGCTCTCACCCCCAAGGAATCCGTTGACAGTAACCGGTCTGGAAACCGCGCCGTTTCCCGACCGACCCTACGAAACCTACAAAACCACGATTTCGCTAGAACGGACCCAAACACAGCCGTTTCCGCGCCGAACGACGTGCAATGGCAGAGAAAATGAGCAGAACGCAGCAGTGTTCCGTCACCCTACCTCCACCGAAGAAACCGCGCGCCGAAACGACTAATCCACGTCGAAAATCGCCCGGAACGCGAACGACGCCATCTCGGAATCCACCGAGGGATCGTGCCCGCAACCGCCTCGATCCTCGCCCATCCTCGCCCGCATCCTCGCCCGCGCCGCCTCCACCTCGCCCCCGCCTCGCTCCGTCGGCCGCCGGAGAAGAGAGGGGAGAAAGAGAGCGTGAGAGAAGAGAGAGGGGAGTGAGTGAGAAATGAGAGGGAAGAGAGAGAAAAGGGGGTTATATAGGAAAATCCGGAAATTCTGAAAAATACCGAAAAATAGAAAATCACGTTTCCGCGATCTTCGGAACGCACCGATTGTAACGGTACCTCTCGCGCCCAGGTGAACGGCCCGGTTCACCCGCAACGAGGTTCCGAAGAAATTACCGAAACACACACCGGGAATCGGAAAATACACGCGGAAAAAGCCGCGGAACGTTTTCGGGCCTCCGAAACAACTTCGGATCGCGCCGATCCGAACACGAAAGATGTCCAAAATGAAATTTCGGATACAACGGAGTCGGACACTCCGAGAAATCAGATCCGGGTCTCACGAACAAGGATCCGAATAATCCGGGGCATTACAAATATAATCGCAATCCTATATTTAGTGGAGGGAATAACAAAGGGGGAGGGTGGCGGGGTGGCCGACGTTGTCCAATAGTGTGTTGGATGGGAAAGCGGGTGGAGGGAAGAAGAAAGGGGGAGGGCAGTAGAGGCCTTGGAGGCTCGTAACAGAGGGGGAGGGGGCATGAATTAGGTGAGAGGTGAAAAAATATAGAAGAATCTTTATATAAATCAAGTTTTGTCATTTGAAACTCAATTTATTTTTATTAAAAATTTATTTTTTTAAAAAAATCTCTAAAAGTAATCGTGATTCGATAACATATCGTATCATATCCATTGTGCGTAACAAGTTTTGTCACTCACCTCACCCGATGAATAACTTAAGTTTGATAATCTAAACTCAAAAGCATCAAACTTAACTTCACTTTTTTATTATTTTTTGATTTTAAAATAAAATGATAATAAAAATCATATTAAATTTAAACTATATTTGATAAGATGAGCGAGAATAGAAAAATTTTGACGTAGAGATTGTAAAAATAAGTGGACTCACTTACGCATTGATAATCTATTTTTTTTCGAAATCAACTCAAAGTAAACTTTTGATGGAGAGGGTAAATATATATTTTTGTGATTATCTCTATCTAGAATATAAAGAGTAGATTTTGAACATTAAATTTTTTAAAAATTAAATATATTTATCTCTCATGTTCTTCACTTTAAACTCTCTAATAATTAAAATATATTTGAAAAATTACACCAAGCGAACCATCAGTGGCACTGGCACAAAAAGTGGCACATTAATATTTTTGTGATACTTAAAGAGCATATAATAAAATGTGATAGGTTCTTAGATAGAAAATTATCAATTTTTTCCCTTGTTAAAAACTTAAAACTGATCGATCCACTTCCCCTTCCATCTGATCTCTTTCCACGCTGGATTCTAGAAGAGTTGGACTTTTTAATAATTTTTTCGGGAGGATTTAAATAATGGACACATCTCTCCCATTTCTTCTCGCACTCCCGCCTGAGGACGCCATTCGATCGTTGGAGATGCCCGCGGAGATCTCCAGATCCCAGTGGTCTTCCCGGTCCCCGCCTGCTCGGATAGCAGCGGCGGCGCTCCATCGGCTGCTGCGCCTCCGGTGGAGGAGGGGCGGCAGGGAGTGGGCCGTCGGCGCCTGCGGGCTCGGGATGTTTCTCCTCGCCGTCGTCCTCGCCATCGGTTCCCTGGCCGGGCGTCACGCCGGGGGCGGCGGCGCTTATCAGGTCGGCTCCCACGGCTATGGCGGCGACATCGTTCCCCTCACTCTCCTCCGCAATGCCAAGGATAGGGGCGCCGGTACACACACGCACACTCTCTCTCCCTCGGTTTTTGGAGGAGAGCTTGTTAGAATATTTGCGAGAAAGTTCGTTTTTAATTTGATTTTGTTCTCTTATCCTGAGGGGATTTTTTGCAGTTTGTTTGGATGGGAGCCCCCCTGCTTACCACATTGATTGGGGATTTGGGACCGGTGTGAACAATTGGGTCATCCACTTGGAGGTGGGTAGCAAAAGTTTAGTGCTAACTCTGCTTCTCCATGGGATCTGCTCCGATCTTCCCTGTGTGTCTGCTTTGTGGGATTACAGGCAGCATGCAATCAAGCTGAAATACTTGAGAAAGTGGCGTTGCCTGTTTATCTTTCTTTGGCTTTAGAAACTACCTAGTTAATGAAAAGTTGCATTTGCTGTTCATTTTTAGGTCATTGCTTTAGCTCATATTCCTTCGCTTTCTTTGCTTTGTGAGCCACACTTTTGCATGGTCTTGTTGTCACATGGGTTTATCTTTTTGGTTAAGATGTAGGGTGGAGGTTGGTGCCACTCTGTAGCATCATGCTCTTTACGGAAGAGGACAATGTATGGTTCTTCAAACCATATGGAACAGATTTCGTTTCAGGGAATTTTGAGCCGCAATCAGTCAGAGAATCCTGGTATTTGTGTAGACACTCTATGTGCTTCTTTCTTAATGGCATCATATGATATGTTATTAGTCTCGTCCGTGCTAAGAAAAGAGGTACATTTTTCTCAAACATTAGATGGAAGGAGGACCACGTTTTAAAACTTATTGTTCATTGGAAACCTAGCAGCTAAGAAGATTATCTGCGAGAGGCAGCTAATTCAACTTCTTGTGTTCTGTGTTTTACGTTAAACTGTCTGTCCCATGTTTATCTGTTTAGATGTAATTGCGTTTGTCCGTTCTCTACCTGATGAGTTTAAAATGAGCCTTGAAAAAAGGAATATTTTGGATTGCAACTACATATTCTTACTTAATATTCGCTACAATTGGCCTTTTCCTTTCCATCTGTCTCTTCATTATTTCCCTTTATTTTGATCACCTGTCATTTGTTCTTAAATTATCTTGGTAGTCAGATTTGGTGCTCCAAATATCCAGTTCTGTTGGCCAACGTACTTAGGTTTTTCTTCTTCAGACTTTTATAACTGGAACAGAGTGAGAGTACGCTATTGTGATGGTGCATCATTTTCTGGGAACAATGATAGTGAAGTTCAGGTACTACATAGTTCTGTTGCATCTCATTGAATTGTGAACCATGTTTTGTCCTTATTATTTACTATGTAATTTTAATATTAGAAAAATTTCTTTCCCTCCTCCCCGTAAGTGGATACGAGAGAAACGTTGCTGCTGAATCTTTTACTGATTGTTGATCATCCAGGATGGAACAAAACTCTTCTTTAGGGGCCAACATATCTGGGAAGCAATAATGGATGCGCTTATGATGGGTGGATTAGCAAGAGCCAAGAAGGTCTGTTCATTTTTTTGAAAGTAAAAAGGTTTGTTCATTTTTACATTGATTTATCTCGTTTACACTATTTGTTCATCAGTGTTATATTATTTGGCTATGATAATATGTTTGGAAAGCAAGCCACCCAAACATACCAGATACAAGCCACCCAAACAGTACACCTACACTAGCTAACAGTGAAAGGCAAAAACTCAAAATCTATTGTTGGAAATGGTGCATCAGTACGCATACCCTTGCTTAGAATCAACTGAAAAGAAACATTACCATTGTTATCATTACATGAGCCTTATCCATTCATTCTTGGGGTCGGCTAGCTACTAGATCAAATGGAAGATTCAAGGATTCTGGTAAAATCTTTTGAGGTCTGCTTGCTTGATGTCAAACCAATGGGAATGATATTAGCTGGCTGTGTAATTTAAACTTTTGCTGCCCTGGAGCAATTCTTTAGTTCTCTTAGACATAGAAATAGTCTAAAAGAAGATGAAAAGAGATAAGTTTGATACATGAAATTGCAAACTTATACTGAGCAACAGTCGGCCAAAGTGTGACTTTTATAACGTCAAACCCATATTATAATTTGATTGAGACTTTTAACAATGTAATTGCAGTAAAATGTTACATAAAGCACATGCCATAACTCATCATATATGTTTTCATCTACAAGGGATTTTAGATCCATCGGTTGCTCAGGGTAATTGAATAGAGCTATATGCAGGTTAGGTGGCTGCAGTAGGCCAAACTGGGCAGATAATTGCCCAGATTTTGTGCATGTGGGGTAGAAACTGGCCAGAGTTATGGCCTGGCCTTTATATGCAGGTTGGCTTCAAGCTGAACCAGTAAGGCGATTTAGGCCTTCCCACCCACTCCTACTGTGCTAAACCTCCTAGAAAGCTCACCTCTTCCAACTGAAGACTCATCCTCTCTAGCAACAGTTTGGATGCAGAGGAACACTATATCCTAGCCTCCCCAGGCCCCCACTCTATCCAATTTGTTCTGTTCCCTGTCTATCCTTCTCTCTCTCTGGTTCTCTCCTCTCTAACCTCCTCTTTTTCTTTGTCTATCTTGGTTGTATTTTCCATCATAGAAGTGGCAAGCTTAGGCCACCCATTGACCTTGGCAGTCATTCAAAATGCCGGCTCAGGTGGTCCGAGTGGGGACCTGTCAGGCCTGAGTGCCTGCCAATCAGCTTTCCTATAAGATTGCCTATGTCATAGTAAATGAATCTGTTGTCACTGCAAGCAATATGTTTCGGCTGAAGTCTATGACTAACAAGATTACTTTGGTTTTTCTTACAAGGTCATGTTTTTTATTGGCATAATTGTTATATTAAAAGGTTCATCCCTTAGGTTACCATGCAGTTTCTTCTGACAAGTTGATAATCTTTGCAGTTTCTCGATGATTAAAGAATGCAGTGGTACAATATTAATTACCTCTTTCTGGACAAGGATTTATGATGTTTATATGAACTTGACTAACGGTGAGCCATAAGTCTAGCTGAATTTCTCCTCATATATTCCTTGAGCTTTCAGGCACTTCTGACAGGCTGTTCTGCTGGAGGCCTGGCAACTTTTATCCATTGTGATGATTTTCGAGCACATTTGTCCAAGGATGTAACTGTCAAGTGTTTTGCTGATGCTGGTTATTTTCTTGACGTGTATGTTACTATCATGCATTCATGATATATTTAATTTTCATGAAGTAAAATAATGTTTTTGGGCAAATTGATCTTTTCTCAAGTCTGTTATGCCCTAGTTTCTTACACTTCATGGTCCCATCTGATTGCTTAGTTTTTCCTTTTCCCATTGAATCTCAGTGTTTGGGACAGGTTTTACCTATTCCCTTTCCTTCATTGCAGAAAGGATATCTCAGGGAAGAGAACAATGTGGTCTTTCTACCATGATGTGGTCCAACTTCATGTATGGTTTCTTGCTATGTGTTCCAAATCCTAACAACCTCATTTTCATTTCTTAATATGCAAATTTTTTAATGTATTTTGAATTGCTTTGTATCTCCCTTCTGTCATTATATTCATTTTTGAAGTAGTCATCATCTTTTGCTTTATTGTAATCATCAAGATAGACATTATTGTTTATGATGTTGAGGACGACATTTTAGGGGAATACTAATTTCTGAGTTATAAGAGGGGGAACACATTAGAGTGCAAGTGCCACAAATGTGTGGGTTAGACTCACCAACAAGAACCTTCTCTCTAGTCTTTATGGTTGTCATCACCATTGAGGTTTTCCACAAGATTCCATACCAATTCTGTTGAGGTGCCTGTGGCAGTTTAATATTTTACTGTTTTCCAATTATATTATTGTCATTGCACTTAATGACTTTAATCTGCATAAATTACAACAGCAGCACTTGCTTTGTATCTGGGTGGAAATTTACAAAGGTGTAGATCTGTAATTCACAATTTCATCAAATTTTATTTTTTGAACATCATGTGGTTCCAATATGTAGATCATATGGGGTTTAGGGCCTGTGTAAACGCTGAACTGTCTCTGAAGTCTGATGCAGCTGGAAGGGCATAATTCAGGTTGTTTGTCAGAAAGCTACTTATGCTGAATGGATTCAGTTGGCCCCTGTTCAGATTGGAATAGTCAAACTGCCTGAAATAGCTGAAGCAGTTGTGAGGATGATCTTGTTGAGATTGAGGGATACACATTTTCTTTTATGTTTCTTTTGATACCTGTTTCTTTCAGGTCATTCATATTGTGCTGAATGTTTCCATCTGTTATTTGTGAAACTGAAGCTTGCCCTTCTGTATACCTTCTTTTGTGCTGAACTTTCACTCAATTTAGGTGTCCTTTGTCTCCTGCTTCTAAACTGTTAAGCTTATCTGGTGCTTTAACTGTCATGCTCATATATTTGTCCTTTCTGTTGGAATTTTTATTAAGTAGTTCTCTTTCAGGGTGTTGCAAAAAATCTGCCAAAGGAGTGCACCACAAGGATGGAACCATCACAGGTGTGCCTTCGTTACTTACCATTTAACTACCTCCAATCACATGGCTAGGTTTCTTTTTCTCATCTTATGCTCATTTTCCCTTTTATTTGAGCGACAGTGTTTCTTTCCCCAAGAGATCATCAAGAGTATAAGGACCCCATTTTTCATTCTCAATCCCGCATATGATTTCTGGCAGGTAAATAGGGATTGAAGTTTTGTGCTAAGTTTGTTTTCACTTAGAGCTCTACATAATTTTTGAAAGCACTTCAGGTACAACACATTTTGGCACCCGAGGCTTCTGATCCTGATGGATTTTGGTTAAAATGCAAGTATGATATCCACAACTGTAACTCCAGCCAAATAGAGATGCTGCAAGGTCATAGTTTACATCTTTTAGCAATTATGCTCAATATATTTCTTTTTTCATTTGGGGGGGGGGGGGGGCGCTGAAGATATATTTATTTCTGGTTCATGTGATCAATGATCTATTTGTTTAACATTCCAGGGTTCAGAGGGGCAATGCTTGATGCTTTGAGCAGTTTTCATGATAAGAGGAACGGCGGACTTTTTCTGAATTCCTGCTATATACACTGTCAAACAATTTCAAATATAACATGGCATTCACCTATCTCTCCTAGAGTTGGCAACAAGGTACAAATGCTTGCTTCATCTTGTAATTCTTTGATTGAAGTCTGATGTCACTTGAATTTATGCAACCCAAACATATGATGAAAAGTGCAGTTTATGAGTATCCCTTTGTCAGGCACTGTAACTAAATGGAAAGTGATGGTCATCATTTAGGTGCCAAAGTTTTCTTGACTTTGATGGTCTTTCCCACTGAAGATAATAAACATGAGCTTGAGATAGAAGTACCTTCAGTCATCACATAGTTCGTGCTTTCCCACGGTTGAAATAACTTTTAGGCAGAGGTTTACTTCGGAGAGCATGTAGGAAAATTGAAGCTGTGGAACCCTTCCTTCTCCAATTTCTTCGCTGCCTCACGTGAAGTCTACCAAAAATTCTCATGATAACATTTGGGTGCAACCCATTCATCTCACCACTTGAAGTGTATGCTCTCTACCCCATGATGTATCGTGATGTTTATTTTCCTTTTCTATCCTAACCAGTTAAAACTGTAAACCTACTTAATTAGTTGCAAATTGCAAGATCCTTTTGTATCTTGTATCTCACCTTGAGTGACATAAAAATCTTCCTCACTTCAGCCCTTTCTCACTCTTGTTCCTAACATAGTCAAATTATTTCATTTTTTCTGAAAACAACAATATATATTAATTTTCTTTTATCCTGGTCGAGCTGAATGATGCAGTTGTGTATTTTTGCCTGAATGAATGCCTATACATGTTCATAGCCTATGAAAATCACATTTATTTCTCATTTTTTATTTTGATGTGCAGACAATTGCTGAGGCTGTTGGAGACTGGTACTTCAATCGTGGTGCAGTGGCGGCAATTGATTGCCCGTTTCCTTGCAATCCCACATGCTATCATATGAAATTTAGTTGACTCCGAAGGTCGCATCAGTATTTTCAAGTACTGTGGATGAGCTTCGCTGCTTACCGCCGAGCTTCTTCACATTTGTGCCTCAGCACCCGTTAGCTATTTACCTCAAAAGTTTCACAATTACTATCTGGGTTTCCATCACAATGGCTTTCAAAAGCTGCAATGCTGCATCAAGATGATGATTAAAATGGCTGATTGTCGGTCTAAGTTCTATGATACTTTGAGGCACCCTTGGAGAAGGGTCTAGAGGAAAAACCATTAATATCAATTGGCTTTGAGCAGCAGCCACTTATTTTGCTCACGTAGGTATTGGTGATTGTCTCTACGAAGGATGCATCGAGGGCAGAAAGCCCTTTTATCATGTTTAAGGTATTTTTTATTGCCTCATCTGAGACTATTCATTCATGCTAGGACAGATTATTTTCTCTTTTTTCTAAGGCAAGGATTGGTCAAATGCGTAGATCAAATTATCTTACAGTACGTATCCGCATCAAGCACTGCTACATTATCACATTATTTACCTCAATTTTTGCTACCTGCATCTGGGTGCTCTTGTTAAATATGTCGATTGCAGGAAAGGTTATCAACGATGTCTCTTGAAAGAGCCTTCCCATCATTTGATTGGCTGATTCTTGATGGAGGTGGTATAAGTTTTGTGCCCGAGTTAAAGGGGATACTCGGTGAAGCTTTTATTTGGGGGCTCGTTTTAGGTTTCTACTCTTAAACTGAAACATGTTAAATGAATGTGAATCTCACTAGTTTTGGATAGCCAGCCTAGTTACTTTTTCTCATAATTTTATTTTATTTTTTACCAGCTGTGAACTGCAATTTTGCACTCTTGTTGAAAATGTTAATACCTCACAAATGATTTCCACAGTTTTGGCAATCTCTATTCAAAGTAGACAGAAACTGATGGAAATCCGTGATCCAAAAATGCGTATATAATCTTATATGTAAATTGTAAGATTGCGTAGTCGCATCATGATGGGATAATTAATTTTTTAAGAAAATAAAAAAAACAATAAGATTTGTACATGCCATATCACAATTAAAGGAATTCGTCTTTATTTTTTTATTTTTTTAGTTGTTCAATTAAGGTGCAACTTATACGCATATGTAACCCCCAGTGGTCCTGAGATCAACATATATTTTTTTTAAAATCTCTGCACTTACGGGTGAAACAAAAGTGACCGTAACAAGGATTACTCGCAAATCTAAATGAGCAGGTTAGAGAAGAAGTGGCATTATAAATGTAGTGAGGAGTATAATTATTAATATATTTTTTTGAAATGAAGTATAATTATTAATATGATACATTATAAGAATACACTCGCAAATTCTCAATAGAACTTCCAAACGTCAACGTCATTTGTCATGAATTTCATATGAAATGAAAGAAAACGCAGAATTTCTTGGTCGGGGTCGTCGTCGTCGTCGTCGTCGCTTCCTTCTCTCTCTCTCTCTCTCTTTGTTGCTTCGAATTCTAGGTATTCCTTCTTCTCTTCATTCATGTCTGCCGAGTCAGACAAGGTCCCCTCCACAGGCACGCCGGAGAAGCCCTCCTCGCGAGACCCATGCGACTCGCTCGCGAGACCCGCCTTGGATTCCCCTGCTCCGGTTCCGATTCCCGCCCAAGAAGATGAGGTGGAGGAGGGGGGAGGAGCGAGAGCGATTCCGGCGCCCGTTCCCAGCGAGGACGCCCTGCAAGAAGGCGCCGGCAAGTCTCCGGCCGGCGTAAGGAACGAATCAAAGGAAGCGGCGGAAGCGGGAGGACAAGGCGAGGGCCGCCAGAGTGACAGCGAGGGCGGCGGCGACGGGTACCGGACACCGACGTCTCCGAGGCACAGGATCCCGAGCCCGGTGATGTGCCCGCCGGCGCCGACCAGGGAGACCGCGCCAAAGCGGCCGTCGCCAGGAGGCCGGCTCCGGGCCGTGCGGCGGCGCCTCCAGTTGCTCGAGGACGTGGTGGTCCGCCCGGCCGCCGCCGGCGGCCCTCCTTCCCCGCGTCGGGTTGCGAAGGGTGTGCTTCTTGGGTACCGGTGAAGGGCGAATCCGGAGGTGTAGAGGCGCGGCTTCTGTAGTTTGATGCACTCCCAGCTGTTTGGATTCGATTTCGATTTGGTGGTGCTAGGGCGATTCTGAGATTCGAAATGGAAGAAGCTAGGAAATGTACGATCCTCGTTCTTCTTCCCCGTAGCGGTTCGTTTGTACGGAGGCGCAGAAGGATGGGATGAGAGAATGGATGTTCTTCGTAAAAGAACATGCAATTTGGATTGGCTTCATAAAAGCATTCGCATTGGCCTGGTTCAATGGCCCTACCAAGGACTTCAGTTCACGAAGTGATGGAGGAATAATGTGGGTGGCCTTGTCTCATATCTCTTCTCGTGAATACTTTGTTAGAAGTAAACTACCATTTCTATGTAAATAAAACATACAATGAGAAAGAAAAAAAAAAGTGATGACTCAACTGAAAAAAAATGTTCTACTGATATTTATCTCACATCTTGTTTATCTTGTAAATCTATTTGTGATTGGTTTATGTGTGCGTGATCAGATGGTTAAAAACAAATCGACGTAACCATTGACGAATTCATGTGAAATGTGTCATATAAGAGAAGAGAAAAAAATCTGACTTGTTTCGTAGCAATTGTTGTTGTCTCGAGTTCGAGCTGTGGCTCGATACCTCCATAGGGTTGGGGTTGAGTTGCTACATGAGACCTTCTAATGTCTCGGGATAGAGCAACGGCTATTGATCTACGTAGGGTTGGACCAATGGCAAACCCCCTCTACACCCCCCCCCCCAATTCTTTCACAAGCCAAAATTTTTGAAAACATAAAACAATCCACGTTTCCTCTCACTATCAATGTTTGACTATGTATTCCTAAAATCAAATGAGTTCTGAAAAGGGGAGGGAAAAGTCAGAATTGGAAGCCCTTTTTTACTTCTCAAAGGTGAGCTGGCTGTCAGATTCAGCCAGCTGCATATGGCAAACAAACAGCAGCCCCGATGTAGACTGATATGGTGTGGATCTAGAATGTTATGCTTCCATCCTCTCCCGTTGCAGAAGATGAGTAGAATCTTTCTTTGCCCTAGCTCTCCGGCATATCCCGATCAAATGTATAGAGTCTATAGACGAGTTGCATGGGCTTCTCTCTTTTTTTTTTCGCTCCCTCTTAAATTGTGTTAGAGATCTGGAATTAAATCTAAAATTTACGTATTGAGTTAGAGATAATCATCAATAGATAATGAACATAACCTCAACAAACAGGAAATTTTTTTATCCACATAATTGTGATTGTTTTCTCTTCTTCTGTGTGGAGTATTCGGACACCAATCCCTGTAATCTGACCTAATCTCTCTCCTCGCATAGCTGCGTGAAAGGTAAACTCAAAATCTGACTCGTGAAAGAAAAGTCCAATATATTATTATTGGTGGTCGAACCACAAGCTCTTTGGCCATCGACATGGTCTCGTTAATGGAAACCCCAACCATCACGAGATGAGACGAACCCCTTTGAAGCGGATATTACATGGCTTGTCATTGAATTCAATTATAATATTTCACAACTTTGTGACATATAAATAAAAGGCGACATAAGAGTTGTCCTCTCTAATTTAAGGTGCGTTTGAGAACGCATCCCGCTTATTCACTTTCAAAAAAAAATTATCTGATCGTACAAATCTCTATCTCATCTAAGATTTGTAATGATTAAAAATCCCCGCAATTCCCTTTACACCGACTTATAAGAATTCTCCGATGAAATCCATTTTATATCTACAATCTCTCTCCTTCGGATGTTGTGAACGCTCAAGAACCCTGACAAATGGTGGACATTTGATAAAATTTAAAAATTATCAGGAGATTATGACTCAAACGCTCAAGAACCCTTAGCACTGATGGTAGCATGTTTGATCCTCGATTCATGTCGGGACGATTTTGTTCATAAGGTAATTGTGTGGCTTATGCTCTGAAAAGGGAAGAGCAGATCATCCATGAATGGCTGAACTTATGTTTGCTCCTCGTAGAAGAGAAATTGTGAGAAAAGACCCTCACTCCTCACTCCCTTTTGAACGACGGGATAATTATATATATATATATTATCAACAGTACGTGATATTATCAACTTAAATTGATATTTAATAAAATATTATGAGACGTGAAAATGCGCCAGCCCAAATAACCATCCTTAAAAAAAGCTTTTTACATAAAAATATCATTAGAGATAAATTTGTAAAAAAATATTCTTAAAAATATATCA
Organism: Amorphophallus konjac; assembly: GCA_022559845.1. Taxonomy (NCBI): domain Eukaryota; kingdom Viridiplantae; phylum Streptophyta; class Magnoliopsida; order Alismatales; family Araceae; genus Amorphophallus; species Amorphophallus konjac. The sequence goes on from CM040126.1 coordinate 439,092,281, forward strand.
GTAAGTATATCACTGAATTAATTCAAATAATATATAAATGTTATTTTAACGTGATTTTTTTGTAAATTTTTAACAAAAAAGTGATATGTTTATAAATAAATATGATATTTTGTACAATTTAAATTTATACAGTAATATATCCATTAATATATTTGTATGAATAATTCTTTTATAAACTTTTGTTTGATAATACTTTTTATGTAAAAAATCTTTACAAAATACCAGTCACCGTCACTTCTCCCTCTGCCCCCGCTCACAAGCAAGAGAGAGAGAGAGAGAGAGAGAGAGAGAGGTCCAGATATTGGGAGTGGGTATGGGGGCGTATGCTTACCATACCGGGGGGTCAAAGCGGGCCAACCTGGTTGGTGGGGGGAACCCCATAAACACAGATGAGAGAGAGTTCACCCATCCCTATGACACCGATCGGTGATCCGCTCCCTTCACATTGCTGGGTCTTCTCACCCAGCTCACTGCCGGTCTCTGCCTTGGAAATCATGGCGGTGGGTGTGGCGGTGGCGGTGGGGGGTTCATCTCTTTTACTCCCTTTTCCTCCTCTCTTTGTTTTGTTTGTACCATCATCTACTTATTATGCTACGACATCACGCCGTGCGATGGGGAGAGGGAGGACCCGCCTGTCGGACCTTTCAGCAGCCGAGCGTACGCAGTACACTGGAAAAGGCCTGCTGCCCCTTCGGTGGCCGGCGGAAGATCAGATCCCGTATGCCGGAGGGAGAAGCCGAACACCTTTCACAACAAAAGCACCTCACCCCACTCCAAACCCCGACCGCTGGGTCTTTCGATGGCCACTACCAATTTACCTTGCCATCCAATAACTTGAGTTACTTTGCATCAGGACCGTCGATAAGTCGGATCCTGGTTAAACTTAAGTCAATCTAACTAGAGTACGACTTATCAATATTAAAATTTAAATCTAACTTAAATTTGAAGTTTTGAACTACGTCGAGTTGAGTCAGATGTGACATTATTAAAAAGAATTTAAAATTAAATTAAGATATAATTAAACTCAATAATTTAAATAAAAATAAAAAGTAATATATTTAATAATACCAAAGTTATAATCTTATCAAATTAATTAGAATTTTGATATTAATTATCTAATTTATATAAAAAGAGAGTTTTAAAATTTATAATTAAATAAAATAACATAATTTTAACTAAATAATTAATAAAATTTAAAGTGAGACGAAAAATAGAGAATGGACCGAACTGGTCCGTAGGTCAAATTCAAAACCCGAGTGCGACCTGCAGACCTAGTCAGGTAGAATTTTTAGACCCGACTAAAGACTCGCAGACCGAAAAAGATCTTGTGACTTATCACAGACATGTCGGACCGACTCTACCCATTGACAATCTTACTCTGCACCCCTCTTTCGTTGCAGATTCCTTTGGTTACTCGAGGTCAAGAGTTAAGTGAGTTACGTGCTTCGTCCACCTCTATTGGTTTGGTTTTTTTTTTTTGAAAGATTTAAAAATTGAAACTCACCTCCTTCAAACAAATGAAGTGATTTCTTAAAAAAAAAGTTGGAACACATTTTTCATGTAAGTTGTCCCCCATCTAGCGTTTGTCAACCCAACTAAATTATGACTTTTTTTCATAATATATTAGAGTGAGAGAAATAGGATGAAAAAAGAGATTTTGAAGATTATAAAAAATAATTTTTTTTACACTGTCTCGTCTCTTTCTAGATCTCATAATCTTATTTTTGAATAATTTGATTTGACATTTATATATTTGATAAAATTTTTGAGAGGTGAAGATTTAGATGCCATAATCTACCTCCCATTTAATTAAAAAGTGCAGTCTTATTTCTATCTCATGACTTAGCGATCTAATCAAACAATCAAAATTGATTCCATAAAAATCAGTTACACAACCCACGTAATAAAAGTGATGTCTTGAAGCCAAGTTGCAAACAACCCAGGTATCACACTTTGAGGTGGCTTTGCATATAACTCAAACTTCATGGATTCACCTCTAACGCAAGTGAACTACCTTATAAGTAATTAAAAAAATTTCACTTTAAAATTTAAAAATTATTTAGTTAAAATTATATTATTTTATTTAATTAAAAATTTTAAAACTCTCTTTTTACGTAAATTATGTAATTAATATCAAAATTTTAATTAATTTAATGAGATTATAAGTTTTATATTATTAAATATATTATTTTATTTTATTTTATTTTTATTTAAATTATCGAGTCGCGTAGGACCTTAGTCGGACTTTATATTTTTAAATAATATTAGACCCGATTTGACTCGATGTAGGTCGAACTCGGGTCGAACTTAGGCCAAACTCGAGCCTTAATCTTGATAAGTCAAGCTCAGGCCGGATTGACTTAAACCCGACCCGAGCCGGATTGGCCTAAAACCGACCCGAGCCTGACCCATTGATAACCCTACTGCCGAGCTTCCCCCCCCGCCCCCGTCGGATGCCCTCCTTACTGCCCAATGAGCTCGCCACCACGAACTCTCTCACAGGTGGCCGACGTCTCTACTGTTGGACATTGCCGATCGCCGGTCACCGGCCGCTTATCGCCACCGTCGATTGGCCATGTTCTCAGAGTCCCAGGGCCACGTGAAGAAGAACGGTAACACAAGATGCATTGCTGTCCACCTAGACACAAAACCGCAATAATTGCTATTAATTACTGTATTATTATCAAAATATTATTCATTTAAATAAGATAATTAAATGAGATGTAAAAAATACTTAAATGAAAGATAAAAAAATAATTAAATTCTTCACACCTAAAAAAATTCTCATTTCACCTGGAATGATCTCATCTCACCTAAATGAGATTTTAAAATTTTCAAAAAAAAATCTGGCATGACGAACATTGTACGAAAATGTGAATTTTAAAATTTTTTGCAGCAGAGAACGCGTTACCAAACGCGCCCTTTGGAAAGTTTTGCCGTGCCAACAGTCTTTAATATTACGTACGGACGGCGCTTCACGCATTTATTAAAGTCACATAAAAGATTCACAACGTCTGAACTGGATGGGTGACACAGAACAATAAATAGAAACCTCTGTGTGCTGCTGCTGCCGATCGATCGATCGATCGATCGTTGTATACCTCGACATAATAAAAGAAAACAGAGAGACGAGTCACATGGGCAGCCAGGGAACCTGCAGGCAGTACCCGTCTCCTGACTTAACGTTCCATCCCAATGTAATCCGAAAGACCACCATTCACACCACAGCTCTCATCGGCCAAACGAATAGTTAGGGTACTGGAGATCTCCACCGTTGAAAGAACCAGAGAAAAAAAAGGAAAACATATATAGTGATGTGATTGTTTTGATGCTATATGGTTGCTGGATCTATCAGTGACAGACAACGACGGCCCAGCAAGAAGGTTTACCGTTCTTCCCAGGCATTCAACTGTCCTTTGCAGGAAATGATGGTGGTTTACTGGGTTTCCCCCCTCATTTGGCAACGGGTGTGTTCCTGTCCAGCCCAAGGGGCAGCTCCTGTTCACACTGTGTTCATACTGTCTACTGTCGGCACATGAATCCATGGCTCACCCAGTTCAGGGCTTGTCCCCCATGTCGCCGGTGTCGGCCACCCTCCCCGCGCCGCGGCCGACCTTCCCAAGTGCGCCCATGGCGGAAGACAGCCCCTTGAAGCTGCTGCTCCCCTCGCTGGAGTGCCTGGACTTCCACGACCTCCTGGGCTTCCCGTTGTTCTCCTTCTCCACTTTCGCCTCGGCCACGGCCAGCCGCGCGATGTTGCTGCGGCAGAAAGGGCACACCGGTGCGGGCACGCACTGGGTCGTCGGGTTGGGCTTGTTGTGGCAGCACAGGGCCAGCACGCAGGGAGCGCACATCTGGTGCCCGCAGTCCCGGATCTCGATTGTGCAGGGCTGGTCGAAGCAGATGCAGCACAGCTCCAGGTCACTGGCCTGCAGTGTGACACTCTCAACAGATTATTCAAACCGGAAGTCCAATTTTTTTGCAGGACAGAGATCACATTGGAAATGGTACAACTTTGAAACTGGTATCACATGATCGACGAGCATGAGCAGATTTTGGTACCTCAGGTGTGTCATCGCCAATTCCATCTTCGGAGTGTGAAGGCGAAGGCAAAGCATGTGGTGATGTGCCTTTAAGGATGGTCTTCTCCCTCTCCCTGTTGGCCTCCATCAGAGCCCTCTCCAGCAGGACCTTCGCATCCGAGTTGAGGTCACTGATGAACTTGAGAGGCGAAGGCCAGACCAGAGGCTCTGCAGATGAGGGGTTCAGCAGTGCCGCACAGGCCCTGTGGTTTCGCTTCAGAGCAACGGCATATGGCATTCTCCTGCGGATATCCGCCATGAAGATTGTATCAGTAAGAAATCAAAGCTGCAATCTTGGGTTCTTAACCCGCTACTACATCAAAACATCCATCCAGAGAACCCTCAAGGGCTTCAAGTATGAGGGAACCGTGAGAGCATTTCCCACAAATATCTAAGTGGATTTCTAGTGATTATTCCGAACCGAAACTTACCCAGATGCATCCCTTTGAAGCCGATCTGCACCCCATGCGAGCAGCTCCCGAACACAATCCAGAGACCCCCCTCGAGCAGCTAAGTGGAGTGGTGTGCTCCCTGGGTAGCTGCAATCGGTTTCCAATGGTCAGATGGGTTGTCTAAGCTCTCAAGAAATAATCAAAATTTCCATTTTTCGATCATCCTGCATCAGAGCAAGTCGAAGAAATCTAACCCGAAATTGCCCGCCGATGCGCAGACGAGAGCCCCGTTGTCCAACAGCAGATGGACACATTCCGGCCGTCTCTGCCTGGCGGCGAGATGTAGGGGAGTCGCCCCATCTCCATCTCTGACGTTCACAAATCGAGCAAACCCCCTGCACTTTCCATGCCAAGATGCGAGCTTTACCAACTAAAACGAAGGTCCCGATCAAGATTTTGCCCAACAAGGATTACCAAAAGATGGAAAGATGAAAACTCACCAGGAATCAGCAACTGGGGTGGAATGAGCGGCGGACAGAATCGCTTGCAGGCAATCGGAATGCCCGTAATAAGCCGCGTAGTGCAAGCAAGTTCTTCCGTGCAACGAATCGAACGTCAGAATCTAACAAAACCCAAAAGAAATCTAGATCAGCCTTCTCACTGTACTCCAATAGCACCATGTTCTATGCAAGAGGAGAATGCAACTTTTCCCTACATTGGCACCGGCTTGGAGAAGCTTCTCCACGCAGGATATTTTCCCGTACATCGCCGCCAGCATCAGGGGAGTCTAAACCCAACATGGCAACATGCACAATCACACGAAGGTCACATCTTTGTTCGAGAAAACAACTTGAATACCAAAAAAGTTTGCCAACGAAACTCTCCCAACTCCGCTGATACCTGTTTGTGCCTGCTCAAGAGATCCGGATGAACGGAGCGGTCTAAGATCGTCGAGAGAACCTGCCACACGAACCAGGAGGTCCATCAAAACCAGAAGCTACATTAATCTGTTAACACAAAAGAACGGACCGGGAGGTCCGGGTGGGAGGCCGTGGGGAACCCAAGAACAATAGCGACAGATGGGAAGCGGCTGGAAGGAGGGGCTCGACCTCGACCCGGCCGTTGGCGGCGGCGATGTGGAGGGCGGAGAGGCGATCGTAGACGGTCGTCTGGCAGAGGAGCGCGGGCTCGTCCGCCAAAAAGCGCTCGACCATCTCGAGGTCCCCCGCCTGCGCGGCGGTGTAGAACTCGTGCTCCAGGCTCGACCTGGCGCAGCTAAGCCCCTGCCCCATCTCCGCCGGCCGCCGCCTCCCCGCCTCCGGCGAAGCGCCTCTCTCCTCAGCTCCCACCGAGTGCCGCTGCTACCACCGGCACGGCGCCCCCCGGGCCCCCGCCGTGCCCGGGTATGTTGCGCTGCGGAGGTGGGGAAGGCGAGGACGAGGAGGGAAGGCGAGGGGACGGGACTGGCTTGTATAGCCTCCGAGTCTCCGACCAAGACCATTACTATTATTATTATTATTTTGTTAAAAGAGCATTTTAATACGTTTAATTCTAACAGCTTTACATGTTTGTCTGGATCCACTCGAAACTAATGTTGCCTTCCGTTTACAAGTCATATGTTATTGAAGTAATAAGTTAATATGGTATATTTTTTAATTAAATTGTATTTTTGATATTATATTTCTATGGATTTGATTTAAAATATATTTATCACTTGTAACTCTCACCATTATTTTCAGTTGTCAATATTCGGAGTTTCATCCAATATTTACTTTATATTTAAAAATATCAATATGAGAATTATTATTATATTACTTATTTTTCAGAACTATGCATCTTATCTTCACTAATAAAATTTCGATAATATTACATAGTTTGTTGTCATATTTTGCACATTTTTATCCATGGGTAGCGAGGTTTGCCGGATCCATTCGATATGTGCAGCATATGGCGTATCAGATCATACGAGGAGGATACCAGTACATCGATACAACGGCACATGTACATATGATATGATATCGAGTGAGGGAAGAAGAAAGGGAGAGGGCCGATGTTGTCTGGCGATGTGAGGGAGAGTGGTGAGGTGGCCGACGATGACCGACGGGGTGATCATCATCGTCATCGCCCTCCAGCAAGTTAGGGAAGGGGGTGGAGGAGAGAAGAAAGAAGAGGGGGACTGCGAAGAGAGGGATTGGGGGTGGGGGAGAAGAGAGGTTAGATATTTATAAAATGATCACTAGAAAACTCGATTTCTTTTCATTTGGGACTAAAAAAATATTCTAAATCCGACATGGCATAGTAGCATATCGTACCGTGCCGGACTGTATTAAGCCAGAATTGACACCGTCGATACAAATGGTCTGATAAACTTGTTCGACTGTTTTGCCATTTTATGCAGATTCAGTCAAACTTACCGTTCTATATGATGAGGTCAATAAAAAATATAAATAAAATAAAAGATGAATATGCATGTAATAATTTAACAAAAGATTATTTAAACATTTAAAGGAAACATTGGAATATTTGAGTGGAAAACTAAAACATACACACAAAACGTTTAAAATAAACAATAGTTTTTTTGCATATACATACTGAGGAGGGAGAAAATTGCCAGGCCCAGTGCAGCCTAGTAACGCCAGACCCGATGTAGCCCAATGTCGTCATGCCCAGTGCGGCCATCGCCAACCGGCCTGCAGTTCAAGAACGTTGTCCAATCGAGACCCACTCAGGATTGGTCGGCCCACAAACTCAATCCTCGCAAGCATGTGTCGCGTCATGATATCCTCCAACGGGTAAGCATAGAGGCCACAGCTACGAGACTTACCCCGACGAGCATCGAATCATATCCACATTGTCGAGATACCCGTCACGATCTCCTTCCTCAGAGAATGAGCGAGTGGGCAACAGATGATCCCTACGATCGAGTAGAATATCGCTCCAAGTCAGGAAAGAGACGACGTCAAAGCGACCAATATAAACAAGTCCCAGACGGACCTAAGAAGGGATGAAGAGAGATACTCTGACGCACAAACACCTCGGCACACTCGTATTCTGACACGTAGAGATTGATCCACGCCAAGACTCAGACACCTTCTTGCCCTCAGAGAGAGACAGAGGGATCTCCATCACCTCTAGGCTCTAGCCATGTTTCCGAGCACTTGGCGCCCTACTGAGCAGTTGCTCCACCTGTATAACTCTCGTCTCCCTCTCTCCCTTCTCTCTCATTTACTTTCACATGCGTCTCTGACTTAAGTATCGGAGGGTTGTCTCCTGAGATTACACCGAAGATTTCTTCTAACGAGTTGTTCAGTGTTTGTAGGTTTTCTCGGGATAGCCAGCCGCTCTTCCCCTTCAAAAAAATCTCAAAGGTATAGTACGATACCAATATAACATTTTAGCCTCTACGTATACCCTTATAAATAGTGATTTTGCCAAATAAATCCGTCATTTAGATCTATTATCAACAATATCCTTGATATATCTCGAATACTTGCGATTATACCACTGTGATTCCCGGTCGTCAACAAGAGACAGATATTTAGTGGAATATGTCATGAGAAATGTTAGGGTATGCGAAATATCCAAAATACGTCTACTCAGAGAGAGAGAGAGAGAGAGAGAGAGAGAGAGAGAGAGAGAGAGAGAGAGAGAGAGAGAGAGAGGCCTCTCCCTCATCCCTCCCACCCCTATTGGTCCTTCTCTCCCCCTCTGGCTAACAAACCACCCCTCCCTGGAAGCCCCCCTCCCCCTCCGATGAGCAGTCCCCCACCCCTCCATGCCCCTCTTCTGCCGGCCCACCCCTCCCTACCCATCTAGATTCCCCTCTCCCCCTCCAGTGAGGAGCCCTCTCACCCCCCCCACCCCTCCCTATCTCTCACAGTTCTCACACTCTGACGAGCAACCCCCCCCCCCACTCACTTGATCGCTTGAAGCCATAGTGGAGCGCAGAAGCCCTGAGGAGACCTTCTTCACCTCCTTCAGAGAAAAGGCGGCGCTCTGATTCATGGTCCACCTGGGTAGCTCGATTGGCTTCTTCAATTTCGTGATCTAGTTAGATAGCAAGCGCATCGACGTCGATCTCGCCATGACGTGTGCGAGGGGCTTGACGGGTGTAGGCAGAGAGTGGATTTTTTCTTCTCCTATGGCTGGCCGGAGTCAAGGGGTTCCATATGGGTGAGAGAGAGAGAGAGAGAGAATCTCACGACAAAGTAGTCATTTTCTCTCTTAACTTGAGTTTAAGTCTGGTTAAACAAACGAAGGTTACGACGATGGTATAATCGCAGTCATTCGAGACATATTAATGATATTTTTAATAATAAGTTTAAATAAGAGATTTATTTGACAAAATTGCTTTTTACATGGACATATATGTAAAAATCCCTCAAAGATTTTAGATTTAGGTCCTTCCGTGAATGTACACAAGATCCTATTGCGGTGTGAGGAGGAAGAATGACCCTATCAATCAATCAATCTTCTTATTAACACAACGAGAGGAAAACAATTTTATTGACGTCGCCGATGTCGACTCAACAGAAATCCTATAAGGTTAAAACGAACAGGAAGGTTCAATAAAATTGTCATCCATCTTGATCATCTGATTAGAAATATTCTTCTCCATATTTGGAGTCCCTACATAGAATGTGATTATCTAAACGCTCAATCCGACATGATGCGCCATCCTCTGCACACCCCTCTTCCGAATTGGCAGAAGATTAGTACAGTTGGCAGCACCAGCAAAAAAAAGAAAAACATTTTATTAAAAAATAATTGCCACCTCTTGTATCATCCATCCAATCTGTGTTCCATCTGCCGGTACAACCTGATTGATGATAGACCGGTTACAATTTTTTTTTAAAAAATAAAAATTACATGTCTTGAATGAATCGACCGTGATTGACCTGTTTTTTAAGATGTATCAGGACACACAATTTCCTTTTTAATCTTCTAACGATGGATCGGACTATAGAAATATATTGTCCGCTTAAATTTCTTTCCCCTCCCTCTTCTCTTCTTGTCGATTGGGCCACGCCAGGCAGTGTGGGTTTTTTAATGGAACGGGAAGGATCGCAGCAGCTGACGGGGATCCGGTCCGAAAGATCCGAATCCGAGTTTTCAACGGCAGCCGTCAGGTCTCCTGCCTCATGTTTACCGATTGCCACTTAATTAATAAAAAGAAATGGAGAAAAGGTCGAAGCGCTTGGACTCTTCTCCGCCGTCCAGATCTCGGCGCGTTCACATCTCTGACCGTTGGATGGAACGGGACCGCAAACGCACCTACGGCACGTGCAACTGGATTCGATTATTGTATAAATATAACTTATAAAATCAATAGAGTTTTTGACCTTCTCCAAGGTGATTCTGGCGCTACATTTTGACCGGGCTCAGGAGAAGAGTAGAGAGCAGGAGAGAAGAACTTCCACCCTCTCTTTTAAAGAAAAGTCGAAGTTAAAATTAGACTTAAAATGATTAACCCCGCTTCATTTTAATCATCTGATTAAGATGATGAGCTTGAGTTCTAGGTCGAGCTCTTATTAAAATGGAAAGTTACATGGGTAAAATGTGATTATCGTATTATCATCTTTATCGTCACGGTCTACTCTTATTATTCGGTGTCGATCACATAAATTATATTCTGTCCATAATTTTTATAAAGTGTTATCTTTATAGTTAAAATGTGATTATCAAATAGAGATTTTTACATATATATATATATACTCTCGTAAAGTTTAATTTTGTCAAATATATCTCTCATCTGAGCATATTATCACAAATATCTTTCATTTAGATAGAAATGTTGCGACTATATCCCTTTAATTTACTGTCGTCGACGGGGGAGAATATTCCGTAAAATATGTCATCTACCATTATTAGATCTAAAATATATTTGATAAAATCAAACTTTACCGAGATATATATATAAATATTACTTTTTAACTGGCATTTAACTCGGATTAAATACACGGGAGTTATGGCGAGGACATAATCGTGACATTATTCATATTTCGAAGATATTCACGATAATATATTCTCATGAAAGATGTATTTGACAAAATCAAATTTTACAAGAATATATATGCAAAAATTCCTATCAAATAATAGATCTAATAATTTCTGTGCTCGAGATGAAGATCAATGCACGTATAACTTAATCGAGCCCATCTCGTGACTAATGATATACCGGCTTGTTTAACTTTGACCGACGACAATCATACAGTAAACATTAGATTAAAGATGTTTGACGGGTCAATTAAATTGGACAGTTGTGGTGTCATCAAAATCGACGGTAGGAGACTCGTCTGGGTCTCGCAAAAAAGTCTCTGCTTCGACTTTATTTATTATCAGGAAGCAAAGCACGGATTTTTCAGAAAAGCTTATCATAATGTGAATGTTAAAAAGCACGGACTTTTTGCCTCCCTCTTTCAAAGGAGGAGGATTATTAGTATCATATAAGAAGAGATCGATGCGACTCCACAAATCGTGATTTTATCTGAAATTATGTGTCGGTGATGGCAGGGCATGCTCGCAAATCAGAAAGATTGGCGGGGCACGCTCACATATCACAATGTGTCGAACGGTGATGGCAACCTGTGCATTTTTGTTGGGAATAAGGTTTGTGATCTTGGTCCGGGTTGAGTTGGGTCGTTTCGTTTCCGACTCGATCTGTCCTCTTATATCTAAATAAAAAAGATTATATATATAATATATATATAAAATAATAAAATAAAAAAAATATTTTGTATCTATAATATATTATTAAATTAATGAGACGATCCGGTGACGATCTGATCGTCTCACAAACGATCTGAGTCAAATCAGATCGTGTGAGTCAGGATGACTCGCATCCTATCGATAAATTCTGATTAGTTAGAGTGGTGGACCTTGGAAATGAGAAATTTTAAGTTATTTTTTTGTTGGTGGTGAAAGAGAGAACTATGAGATTGGGCGAGAGGGTGGGTGACAGAATTGTACGGAGTCAAAGAAATCATATATACGGTGATCCTTTTCGTAGATGTGACGTGGGGAACCGTACACAAAAGTGGAGGGCTTTGCAAGCCCCCGCCCCCAACTCATACATAGCTCCCCCACCTCGGTCTGCTTAGGCGTTCTAGGGTTGGGAGGAATATCTTATTGAGAGTCCGAGACACGTGAGTGGACGGGGCTTCCCCAGGCATCATGGGTGGACGGAGGGTCCCCCATATCGAGCATCGTGGGGTGGTCATGGATGTTGGAAACAATATTTTGTGGGATACATGGAAGAAATAAAAGAAAGAAGTTAAAATTTTAATCAGCTCTTTAGAGTAAACTTTGTTGATGGAATGATTTAAGGATAATTACACATATATATATATTTTTAGGCACTCTTTTATAACGGTGTAGACTCCTAAGAAAAGGGTCACAAGATCTCGTATCATAAATTATAAAGATGGATAGCTAGGTTCTTATGCAAGGGTTGAGGCTTCTCCTTTGAGGGTTTTTTTATCGATAAAAGGATAAAATCCTAGTCATTTTGGGACGTAGCATGAATAATAATTCAAAGGAGACACTTAAATTTATACATCTTTATTGACGCTGTTCGTGAGAAGTCCCAACCTAATAAGCACGAAGCTTACTTTTGTACGGAGACTAGTGTAGAGACTCAAGAAGAGAGTTCACAAGATTTCACGTCGGAAACTACAAAGATAGGCATGTACTTATATAAGACCCGGGTATTCTCTTTTGAGGACCCTTTTATCATCAAAAATGATAAAACTCTAGTCGCCCTCGGGCGTAACACATATAATATCTCAAAGAAGACAACCAAATTTATACAGTCTTCAAACGGAATAAAGAAAATCCAATTAACTTAAACTCAGATAAATTATTATTATTATTATTTCACTTTTTTACTTTGAAATATATCGAGGTTAAGACGGAATAACTCATTCTTCTTTTTAGATAGAACGAGTTAATATTTTAGAAAAATCCAGGTTAAGTGATGAAAGTAATCTACCCTCCTTATCAAACTGTAGTTTTACTTATCTTAAGACCCCTTATTCCACCTTTATTCCGTTGTCAAAGAGTCCCTTATGATCTTGCGTTTCATGTGTTATACTCTCATACTTTTTTTACACTGTCATGAATACCCTTGTAATAAGTAACATTCATTCAATTATATCATTTGAATTCGAATAGTGTTAAAATTAACGGAATATTTTGTTAATGTAAAGTGTAAGATCTTACGTGAATATAAAAGAAAGTACAAAAGATTCTAGAGAGATTATATTCTAGAGACATAATAGAGAGACAACAAACGAAGAGAGTGAATCGAGTACTGTCTTTTCTTTGGAGGGAGAATCATGGAATATTCTTGTGCATGGCTTAACAAAAGGTCAATCAACCAGGTGAAAGGGAGGAGCAGTTGATCATTGTTCACCTCTCATGGGATGAAATCCATTGTTTATTATTGAAAGAAAGGAATGCCAACTCACAAAATGAGAGGTGAGATCGCCGGTTGGAAGTGGAACCCAATGAGAAAGCTAGCTTTAAATGTGTTCATGAGACCGACCACTTCTTCCTTCCCACTTTTTAACTTTGCATGTTGTCACTTTTATTAGACATGGGAAGGGCAAAACGTTTATACTTTGGAGGTTGCTTTGGTCATGGTTGGCCATGCCGACGAGTTGAGTATACCCGGTTCCCTGGTGGCACCATGTGACTATTTTTTTAGTTTTCTTATATATATCATTATAAAATGTTTTATTGCCAAATATATCGTTCATTTAGACATATTATCACGGATACCCTATAAATATCTCGAATGAACGCGGTTGTGTATTCGTCGTAACTCCCGTGTATTTAACCCGAGTTAAATGTGAGTTAAAGAGGAAAATATCTAACCTATCTCTTGTTAATAAAATAAAAAATGAGTTTTTTTACATATATACCCATCTAAAGTGTCTTATTGTTAGATATATCCTTTATTTAGATATATAATCATGAATAGTTGTCAAATAGACATAAATATTGTAGTTATGTCCCTGTGATTTATTGCCATCGATGGGAGGTGAACACTACAAGGAAAGGCGAGAATAACAACGGAATTTTCCAACGAAAAATGATCTGTCCGAAAATCCATCCGTATTTTCGACGAATGAATGTTCGTCGGAAATTTCGATGTTCCTCATAATTTTTGATGGATGAATATTCTGTCGGAAAATCCGTTGGAAGTTCCGACTACATTTCTAACGGAAAAATATCCGTCGAAAATTCTCGCTACTAAATTATTATATACGTTTGAATTTTCGACGGAACTAAATTCGGTCGAAAAATTTCGACGAACTTTGTTCCCATCAGAAATCCGTCGAAAATGATTTCATTTCCCTCTCTGATCCCACACCGTCTCCCACCCTCGCACTCGACTCTTGCGGTCGTCTCCCTCTCCCGACGATGGCGCTTGGCTCGGCAATATCTCCCCCCTCTCTCTCATTAAGGGTATTTTGGATATTTTACATACCTTAATGATGTTAGATGACACATTCCACGAAATATTCGCCTCCCGTTGACGACAATACACCACTGGGACAGAACTGCAACATTTATGCCTATTTAGAGGGTATTCATGATAATATGTTTAAATGAAGAGTATATGTGACAATGAAAAACTTTAGAGGGGTATGTATGCAAACAACTTTTTTTACGATTCTCTCAAATGAATAATGAAATTGAGTAATGAACAATGTCTAATAGGTGAATAGTATTGTGGCCTCCCACTTGGCCATTCCTCCCTCCTACTCCACCCTCCTTCGGCCTCGTTGTCTCATGTGGCAATAAACACTTCATCTCCTATTGCCGTGATCGTGAACCCTTCCCCAACTTCTTCTCAAGTAACTACTGTCTCCACCTCCCTCCCACTCCTCCTCTGTTGTAGTCACCGTAGCCTCTTGCTCCTCCCTCCCCTGTCGCTACCGCTTGTTGACGTCTAAAAATTGGCACCATGATACAACAAGAATTGCGGGAGGATGAGAGGCCCCTGAAAATGCACTATTACAGACTCGCTCGTGAGGACTCGACAGCGAAGAAATAGGAGAAGAGGCCAGAATAGGTCAAACTTAAGCAAGGGTGGTTGCGGTGCCATATCACATATGTGGTGCCGCATCACCATAAAATTGCATCCCGACGGACGAATTAAATCAAGAATTGTAGGAGGCTTAAGTGCTTCTCAACATACACTACTGCGGACTCGACTACGAGGACTCAACGATGAAGAGCGCGAGGATAAGCTCAAAACCGGTGATGTCATGTCCCGAGATATGCAGCGGAATTAAGTCGAGAGCGTGAACAGTAGGTAAAAATAAGTATCTAGACAATCAGAGCGCTAAACACATTCACATAGAAGAATGAATGCACAATATCATGTACTTAAAATTTTAAATTTATTAAATAATAACGATCAAAGTTTACATATGACACTTGACTCTCTTAACATAACCAGACTCAAGAAAATAAAAGATTTCATAACATGATCAACTTCACCGCCTATTATAGTGAAGGACACTCATTACAATATGACTCACGATACTTTAACTATCTATGAGTTCTCTCTTGGACTTTAATCACTCTCGGACTCGCCACTTGAGTAGTCCAATTCCGTCATGCTACAATTTCTTGAAAAAGATTAGAAAAGTAGGGAATGAGTGCACTCGCCCAGTAAGTATCTTCGTACCAACATGAAGTCATTGTTTCAATAGTTAACATGTTAACTCTAGGAAAGGTAATAATGAAAGTGCGACAAATCATGCAAATAAAACCAGTAGCAACAAGTAACAAGATATGGACTATAGAGAAATGAGAACATGATCAAGCAATTATATAGTATGGTCTTTCAATAACGAGAATGTACTTTTCATGTAACGAGAATGTATTTTCATAACCTTATAGATGCTATGCATTAGAAAGTCATGTAACTAGAATGTACTTTAACAAGCATGTAAATTTCATAAGATTATCTCGTGGATTTTACCCGTTTATAAAAAAAGTTCTCCCAGTGCAATGCGACGTCAGTAATCATCATATCTCATGGTTAATAATATGTTTCTGGCCATCTGTCGAGGGGACTAGACTGGAGCCCTTGGACACCTTCCGTGTCCGCCCTTGCATCTTCAAGTTATAAATCAAACTACTTCTACGTTAATAATAACAAAGTAGGCCAATAATAACATGTTCAAACAATAGTTTTATGACGATAAAATCAATGTAAGAACGTACCAAAATGAACATGTGAAGTCAAGAAAGACTTAGTAAAATATTATGCCACGGAGGAGTTCCTATGCAATATGTGGCTTCCGATCTCTCTGCCTTCTGCTCTTCACACACGGGGAAGACCTCCCGAGCGATCATACTGCTATTGCAATAAGAAGCTGCCTACCAGAATTGGAGTTGGTCCGCAAGTAAAGAAAACTTAGCCGAAGATGTCAGGAGGTGAGCAACTCTGACAGCTTTCCACGGGGACTCTTCTCTGGAAGACGATTTTGGGTTTTGTGCCGCAGGGGAGTGGTGATCGTCGGGAGGGTGTTGATGTTGGACGGACATGAGGGGTGAGAGGCGAGGTGGTCATTGGGGGGAGCGTAGGTGACGTGGAGAGGTGAGTTGTGAGATCAACTTCTCCCTCAAAATAAAAATACGTCTAACTCTTATTTTTATTTCAGGAGAGATTTCAATGGGACGAGATTGCATCTTAAAAAATCGTAGAGGTGTTACCAAATGTATATTGACGAGTTTTATATTTTTAATTTTTATTTTGAGAGAAAAAAGAGGTAAAAAAAGTATAACTAAAGACCCTATAAATAAAAATGAGATTGTCAAGGAGAATTTCACTTGAAGAACCACCCAAGATAAATTATGATTATTTCCTACCCAAGTGGAAGTTAACAGTAACTTCTCATCGAACAAATCCTAAATTATTTCCCCCAAACTAGTTATAATAAATTTTCATAAAACTTTTAAAAATGCTCTTTCGGATAAAAACTGCGATGAACTCTTCCAACCGTATGAAAAAAATATGAATATTATATTTATTTCTTTTTCTCACCCCCTTATATAGATTAATAAGGGCCAAATTTATACTAAATCTACGAACTTAGGTTTATTACAAATATTACTCATAATTTGCATCACGAGAGCGAGGAAGATGGGGTTGGCCAATGTGTCGTTTTGGATGGCACTTGTTGGTGGATAGGATAATTCTGATGACCGACCCTTCCATGAATAAACTAAAATTTTATGCCCCCGGGTCAATTTTTTTAATGAAAGTAGAGAGAGAGACGTGCCACCTTTATATTTGGAAAGGTAGGAGGTGCGATTAAAGGCTTGTCTAGAAAAGATGTTGGGGGAGAGATTTTGAGAATTAAAATTATTAAAATTCACGTCATCCCAAAATTTATTTCAAATGTTTTGACGTCTCATCAATTTTTATTTTATGTGAATTTTAAGATTTAAAAAGAGATAAAAAAAGGAGAGGAGATTTCAAAATCTTCGAATAGTATCTCAGATTGTGTTTAGTGAGACAAGTGAGAGTAGTAGAAAGAGTTTTGACGTGAAAATTGTGAAAATACGTGTACTCCATTTAATCATCGAAAATTCACTTATTTTTTTTAAAAGCAACTCAAAATGAGTTTTTGATGGAGAGAGAAAAAATGCACTTTTGCGTCTATCTCTCTCTAGAATGCAAAGAGTAAGTTTTGAACATTAAATTTTAAAAAATGTATATTAAATGTAATTATCTTTTTCATATTCCACATTTTAAATCCTCTAATGATTTAAATCTATTGAAAAGTGACACCAAATGCAGTCTCAACATAGCTTCCTCTCTTTCTAATTCATTTGGTAGAACTTATCTTCCTAGATTCTAATGATCGGAAAGTAGAAAATAGGGGATATGAGTATTAAATATTTCAAATGAGTGTCTCCATTTCAAAATATGTTTCTTTAAGTCTAGAGATAGATATGCACTAATTAACACATTTTTTTCTCTCCACAAAAAACTCCTCTTGAATTATGTTTTTTAAAAGAAGATATTTTGATGGGGAAGATCACAATAGCAAAATATCCAAAGGAGAAAGGTGAAGATTCAAAGTTTCAAAGATGGACAGCTCATTAAAAAAAACCAATGGCCCAGCAGCCGCCTAATAAAACGACTTGACTACAGGGTCTTTACATTCGTGGGCTCTCTCTATTCTCGTCCCGAGTTACGTGCCTCAACTTGATCTGATCTTCTTCGCTAAGGTCGCATTTGAAAACGTGTCGTCTGTTGCAAAAAATTTTAAAGTCCACTTATCCGTACAACGCACGTCGTGTCAGAATTTTTTTGAAAATTTTAAAATCTCGTTTGAGTGAGTTGAGACCGTTCGGATGGGTTGAGAATTTTTTTCTGGGAGTGAACAGTTTAATTCCTTGCTTACCCCTAATCTAACAATTTTATTTAAATGAACAGTATTGTGACAATACTACAGTAAATACTGTAGCAACAATCGTATTTTTTAATCTGGGTGTACAACAACAGCTCGCGTTACTGCGGCGGTGGCTCTGGGATCACGGCCCCACGGCAACGGTGATAAGTGATCTGACCGACGATCGACGGTGGAGGCTGGTGGCGAGCTCGACGGCGATGGTTACCGGCGAGATAGTCCACAGTGGTGAGATCAATGACGGCATCCGAGGGAAACTCGACAGCCATGGACGATGCTCAGAGGTGGCCTGAGCCGTGTAAAAATAGAGATTTTATCGTTGAGAATCTACTGACCCGTCGAGACATTGTCCCGAGAGAGCTTATGCGAATTTTGATCATGTCATGTAGCCGTGTCTATCTCTCTCCTTGATACAAAATCTCACCTTGCACAAAAATCTATGTCATCTTAATTCATTTGAAAATGCGGATGATGTTGTCGAAAATTCTAATTATTGAAATATCTCCCGCATTGTTAACAAACGCGACTTAAGATTTTGTTAATATATGAGAATCGAATGTCGGAATTAATTTGACTGGACCCATTTCCACGAAAAAGATCCAACCATTGTTGTCTTGTATGGTTTGATAGGACAATGGCTCAAGAAGGGCTATATTTTATTGTCGTAACAATATTATATATATATATATATATATATATATATATATATGCGTTCATCTTCGTACATCAATCGAATCAGTCGACCCAAAGTCACAGATGGGCCGTGTGGATAATTCAAATAGAGGACAAGAATGGTTTGGCTCGCGTCGTACTCACGTGGTGAGAAACAGGAGGTACGTTGAATTTTCCGACGGTGGGGACTGTGTGGAATGAGATTTTTATGTGATGTTGTGTGAGTAGACAAAATTTTGTCGTATCTTTTAGCTGTCACACAAAGTCATGGTGGATAAATAATAGATTATTGCAGCACTACAAATCATAGCATGTGATTTATTATTAAGGTGCACATAATAATATAAGAAATATGAAGATACATGGTTTATTATAAATAAAGATGCACTAGTTGTCTTGGGGGGATGGTTTAGTATGTTTTTCCTTTAACGCATAATTCAACACACTAAGAAAAGCATACTGCCAATAATATGTTGGGTGGTCAATCCTCTTGTCTGATGTTCTGTTTTTTTCAGAAATAAAAATTTTATTAAGAAAAAAAATAAATGGCGGGTTAAAAACCTCGTACATGGGTAAAGGACTTTAGCCATAGGGCTAGCTAAGAAAAATTAAGTTAAGAGATTATACGGCGAAATTAAATAAAAACCTAAGATGGGGAAAGTATTCTCGGAAGATTGCAAAGAGTGAACTATCCCAAAAAAATGTAGGTTGAAGAAGGGATCGTGGACGAAGATCTGAGAGACGGAAGCAACGATCTTCATCATCATCATCATCTTCTTCTTAATCAGACTCCTCTAATAGGTAATGGTCGACCCATATCTTGTGGGCAATAAGAAAATCTTAAGGGCGACTTTGACAAAGGGGTTGTCCCCCGGTTAGCCGACACCGGCTAACCGGTGGACCCCGCCTCCTCTCGCCCTCCCCCTCACACAACTCGGCTAACCGACCCCGAGTATCTCAATCGACCCTTCGGGGTCGGTTAGCCCCCCCCCCCCTCCCTTACCCCGATGTCAAACACGCCCTAAATGTTCAATAAAATTTGAGCTTGAGTCTCTTGGACCCGGTTTGATATTAGAATAGTTTAGAATAAGATTCCTTAACCCATGAAAGAGAAAACATGGACCCCACTTCTCATCTCACACACATATCTATTACCTAATCTTGGGGTTGAATACCTTAACCTCGCCCATTTTTCAAACAGGGCCTTAGAGAATAAACGGAAGAGCATTAACATTTAAAGCATCAACGGAGATGTCAGCTGGACCTCTTAACATTTGACTTCACAAATTTTACAAAAAAAATTGTTGAAGTCGAGTCCTTAATCGGATAATCAGTAGCAGCACCTCGAGGAGGAATATTGCGAGGAGGGCTTGGAGAATGAGTTCGCCCGTAAACAGATTCTAACACTACTTTTGTGACTCGGATCAGAGATGAACTTACGACGACTTGAAGATGTTAACGAAGAGTTGACCGATGGAGAGGAGGAGAGCGATGGACTCAAACCTCCGACCACATTTAAGTCTGAATGGACGTCTTTTCTCCTCTAAGACGGGCTGGGAGAGATGGCCCACGGGGCCCTAAAGTGGAGCAGGAGATAAACCCGTGCCTTCTGCCATTTTGCCCTCATCGTGATGGTCAAGGGCGTGTGAATCGCAACCATCGGGGGCGATCTGCTGCTGCTGGGTGGGAGAATCGCAACCTACTACTGAGCGATCGACGAGAGAATTGCAATCGCTAGGAGAATCGGAGGTCGTCCCTGCACAATCACGGGAAGGATGGATGGCTGTTACACCGCCTGGAAGATCTGAGGGAATCAAGGCCAGATCCGTTGGAGCCAGAGTGGTATCGAGTTCCCTGGAGATGCAAGGACTCGCAGCCGCAATGATCAACTCCGTGGGATCCGGAGGATCCAGATCTATCGCCGATGGATCCAGATCCACCTCCGTGAAAATCGTAGGAACCAGCTGGGGAAGAACGGAAGGGCACACCGTTCCCGCGCTACCCTACTTAGGGGTGCCCAGTTGCTCGAGCATCTCCGTCACTGTCGGAGAAACACTGGAAGCGGTCGTCGGACCAGTAGTCTTCTTAGAAGTAGCGCTCATGTTCGTCGGCTGCCCAACCTGCAAAAATGAAGAGGGCGACGTAGCGTTCGCAGCCGCCAGACCACCAACAATAGAAAGAGTCTGATCGCCCTCAACTCGGAGCGAGGGGAGGCCACTAGAGGTCTCAATCGCCGGGGGCACTCTGTTCTCGACATTAGTTGCATATAACTACTACTCTGAAACCAATGGGAATGGAGGAGAAGATGTCGGCGGGGCATGGGGAGCAGCCCCAGCATTGTCATTATCATCCACGTCCTGCAGTGCGTCGAAGGCATTTGATACCGCCAAAGCGGATTTGGTCCTAGAGATGCTCGCCACCAGAGAGGCAGGACGGAGCACGAGTGAAGCAGGGACAGGCGGAACCGCCGCTTCAGAAAGAATGACTGTATTACCGCCGTGGTGGGTTACTAGATACCACGCAGCCACCGGTGCTCGACGAGAGGCAGGCACAGCATCCTGTATAGTGGTGCACTCCCCTTCCACACTATTGAGCTTAGCCACTTGAACATCCCTCTGGACATCGGGAGCATGCGTTTCTTGGCGTTTCTTGCAATCTTTTTCAATGTGGCCAAGGTGACAACAAGATGCACAGAACCCCGGAAGCTGAGGATAGACAATGGGCTGCCAGCCTCCACTCGGCATACCAATCGAGATATGAGATGGCAATTTTATGGAGACATCTAGTTCGATGCAGACGCGGGCAGCCGTCGTATTGGTTAACTTTGCTGTGTTCCCATCAATCTTCGGGACATGACCCAGATTACTTGCTATTGATTTTAAAAACGGCTCCTGGAAGAGGTTAGCAGGCAAACTCGGGAACTCCACCCATACAGGCACTATTGGGGAATCAACGAGGGGAGAAAAATTCATTGACCACTTAAAAAATCTGAAGAGCCTGCTATGCACATGCAAAGAAAGACTCGTGAAGAAGGAGCTGAAGGTAGTCCTCCTAATCTTGAAGCCGAAGAAAGAAGTGGCGGGGATCCAACGCACTCAAAACAAAGTCCCTTCTTAAAGTTGCATCCAGAAGAAAGATGATAACGGATCTCTTGAAACGGGGGCCGTCCATGAGGAGTCCTGGCTATTGAGCTCAAAGGCAAACGGAGGAAGAGATTTTTGGATGTCCTCGGCGTTGTAAAACACCGCCGGTTCCCCGTTGTCAGTGCAGGATGGAGCATGTATCGAAACAGCAAGTGATGGCGGAACAGAGGAAGAGACCAGGGCCTGCGCAAACGATCTCATCGGTGGGGCAGACCCTGCACCAGGCTGAGCCACGAGAGGATGCCGAAGCAACGGAGAAGAGGGAAGCTGAGCAGGAGCGCCGAGAGAAACCAAGGGGGCCGGCGAGGCCCCCCTTGGGCCGGCCATGGCCGGCGTGGTCTCTGCTGGCCAATGACTAATGCACTTGCACAACTAGCCGTAGGATTTAGATCTGCGACGCGTATATGAAGTTCCATTAGGAATGCCGTGTGTTATGGGCCGGACCTACCCAACAAAGAAAGGCCCTGGCCCAATAAAGGCCCAGCCAACTCGGATAAGAAGAAATCAGTTTCCCAAAACAAACCAGCAGACTCACTCAAGATTGACTAGGATTAACCTGATTTCTCACACATATACAGTATTAAGTCGACGTCGGACTCAAAGACTGACTAGGACGACAATTTAAGCCCCAAACTAGACTCCATATTGATGGATTTAGGAAATGACGTTGGCATTGATGACAGGTAGGGAAACTGGGAAATAAAACATATTCTATTCACTGGACAAAGTCATGCAACACAGGATACACGATCAAGGAGTACCATATCACGGACATGTGTCGATTGACCCGGTGGAACATGGGAAATAAAGTTTGTATGTAACTAAGTTTTGTATCGAGACATAGTGTCACAAGATTAATCTCACGACAGATAATGAGAAAGTAATCAAGTATTTATAAAATAAGTCTTCACCTCTTAATTAAAGAGAGTTTTTTTATAAAGAAAAATCTTACCTCTATTTTGGGGATAATATTTTTTGAGGACGCTAAAGATTTATCTCGCATCTATATATTTCTTATCTTCTCAAAGTGGATTAATATAATGAGATCTAGAGTTACAAGATTGATCTAATATCGGATGATAAGAAAATAATCAAATACTTATGAGAAAAGATCTTCACCTCTTAACTCAAGAGAACTCTTTTATAAAGATAAAATTTCACCTCCATTATGGAGATAATATCTCACGAGACATCAAAGATTTATCTCGCACGATACCTGTTTTCCCTTCGACAAAATCACATTCCAAGAAAAAACATTCTTTTCGTGCTTTAGATGTGTTTAGAGAAGTCAAATCATGCCTCAGTTCACACCTAAATCTTTAGTTGAGAGAGAGAGACGTACCTAGGGTTAAGACGGAGTTGCCCCGAACCGGAACAAGCCTAAAATATGGGCTTGAGTTTTGGCTCATGTTCGGCTTAAACAGCCTCCTGGTTTGGGGTGTAAATTGGTCAAATGGGGTCCGACCGGCCTGAATCTGGAAGGCGGTATTGACTCGGACCTACTTCTTCTTGTGGACCTGACCGGATCCGATGGACCCACATGGCGTCGAAGGCAACCTCCCAGGCCTCCTCGACCTCCCCCGGCTTAAACATGTCCTCGGCCAGGTGCCGGTGGCTGCTGGTCGATGTAAGACACCGGAGCAGCTCTCCCCCATCGCTGGCATCGCCTCAACAGCAGCCGTGCGCCGCCAGCCACCGCTACCACGTGCCCGCCCACTGGCTTCCGCCGCGCATACCGATGATCCCCTCCCAAGGGGAGGAGGATGGGCTTTGCTGGGCTACTAATGCTGTGTCAGGATCGCGCACGGCGGCGGTCACGAAGGGAGGAGGAGACGGGCACCACCGGACGGCGTCTACGGCTTTCACCATCGATGGAGGCGATCCTCGTCATCGAGTAGTCGGAGATAGACGCCCTCTCCGGCACGTTGTCCTCCGCCGCCGGCAGCTGCAGACCAACTCCCTCCTTCGCCGGCACCCACGACCAGCTCTGCTGCATCCACCTCCAGCAGAATGATCGACAGGATTTAGAGCGGGGCTATGATTAAAATAGGTTGAAGGGAATTTTCATATGATTAAAATAGATGATAATGATTGAAATGTAAAAAAAAAATTCTCTAAAATCAGGTGAATGGACAATGACACTCATAAAATTTAAAATAAAAACAAAAACTTTATATAATTTTTATATAAAATCCATTCACACCTAGTACCAATTCAAAACGAGATTGTTAAACTTTAGCTTCAAACCAAAATCCACTTATTTTTGAGTAAGATGTCAAATTTGAATTCTTCAAAATCCGGTCAACTGAAAAGCGTTAGCAAACGCTGTCGAAGACCATACCCACAGAGTAAACATAGATTTAAAAATGGGTACGCGTCTTTAATTGTGAGATGTTAATGGGCCTGGGTCTACGTCTTAGCTCCCAGCCTCGGCTTTAACACAGGTCTGCTCAAATGGGGCCCAGATCGGACCCCATCTGAATTCCCTTTAAAAATAATAGGTCACAACAGTTGGGTTAGAATAAGTTCGGATAAAATATCCCTCAAATTTGACTTATACAGTTTGATAAGAATTTCCCTTATTCTATCATTTAACCATGTTCGACCCGGGGTAGCTAATTCGATCGAATGGCTCTCATGGGTTGTTCGGCCTTTTTATTCTACTTCAACCTTGTACAACCCAAACTATATTAATTGTTGAATCAAAACAGAATTGAAGAATGAAGGTTGAACAAGACATCCTAATCCGGCTTAGTTGGTTTCAAACTACCGGTTAAAATAATCCCGTATTAAAAACATGTTAAAATAAGACGTGGTTATAATACAAACCACACGATTCGAAACTCTCGGCCTCACTTCACCACTTTTACCCATTTTGACAAATAATCATTTAAATGGAAACCAATGAAGTGTAAACAAATGACATATATGCAACTCGAACACCATTTAGAAGATCAAACATCACAACAATAAAAGCAATCAAAGTACAATTAATTTTAGCCTAGAAATATGCCATGGGGTAGATGCCTCGGCTTCTCCTTATGGATGATGCCATGAGGGGGGGCTGACAAAGTTGCAACTGTAGCAGCAGCGTCCTGTAGCAACAGTTGGCTACTCAAACCGTGCACTGGGGACAGAAGGGAGGGTGACCTCACCTGAGGATGGGGCCCAGTCCGTGGCTTCGGACCGAAGGCGTTGACCACGGACCTTTTTGTAGCGGGGCAGACCGGGTGATCGAGCTGTTATGATGGGCGGCCACCACGGCCGGTGCGCCGGTGCCGTCTCGTCCAAGTTAGCGTGGCCCATTTAACACGTTCAAACATGTTTATGGTAACTGAAGTTTATGATAAATGCATGTCTAATAAATCGATTCATGTTAACCTAAGTTGCGTCCTGACGGGGCCCTGTTCGAATCTATATTTTAAAATTTTAAAAATTGAGTATGTCTGTGTTAATTAATCTTACATCGAAAAATAGAAACGAATTATATCTATTTTTAATTGAGACTATTATCTTTAACTTTGTATTTCTTCGAGAAAATTATATAGATTGAGCTATCAGAGCAAGTGAAGTTCGTGGGTCTTATCATCTTTCTCACACACGCGTAAATTATCTTGTCGTGACATACGTGCGTGTGATTCCTAATATTTATTTATTTTTAATTTTTTTTTATTTTTGACCGTTTGATCGAATGTCTCTTAGATTATTTTTGCGTCTCTTCGGATTTCTCTCTTTGGACGGATGACTATGACTCAGTGAAGAGTCGATTCCCAAGGAGTTATATGAAGAGGGTGGGTTTTGTGTGAGAGACACGGTTCAGAATTTTCTCTCACCCAACGGTTATCTCTCTTGAGTTCCTCTCTCTCAATCTTCTTCTTGCAAAAGACTACAATCACAATGATGTTTGTCCCTGATAACGCGAGTTGGAGTGCATATTCATAACGTCATCGATCTGAGTTGTCGCATTTTGAGAGAAATTTAGTCACGAAGTTTATCTGCACCAGAGATAATGCACAATTTCATTTTTTATAAAAAAAGTGAAAAAAACCCGGTGATAATGCTATTGCATCAGTCGGAAAATGATTATCTATCTATCGGCCGACATCTCTAATAGTTGACGAAATCGGACCCCGAGCCTAACTCGAAGGAGGACCTGCGACTTCCGAGAAGATGTCAGAAGGAGCCCTAAGAGATACCTTAGGGGACAACGCTCCGACGGTCAAGTCAGCTAATTGTGGAGTGAAAGGGGAGTGTTAGAGAGAAGTGAGGATCTGGAGGATAGGTGCTTCCCATTCTTCCGCTTCTTTTCTCTTTTCTTCAATTTTCTTTATTACCTCCTCGCCGTTGGGCCAGGGTGTGATGTCCCGGACCCTTTTCGGATCCTTCTTCTTGGGTCCCGGATCTGTGTTTTCGGTGAATTTGGCTCCGTTGTGTCCGGAATTATGTTCTGGACATCTTTCGTGTTGGGATCCGTGCGATTCGGGCCAGTTCGGAGGCTCGGAATGTGACGACCCGGGATCCGAGTACCGGAAAGGAACCGGCGCGTCTCGAATCTCGGCCTGCCAACCCACGAGCCCGAAGACTCGAAAGGGTAGAAAGGGATGGTGTGGGAGTACAAGAGAAGTTGAAACGACCGCAGAGATAGCACAATAATCTAAAATAAAGTGCACAGAATAATATAAATAAATAAACTGCTATAAGGTCCACAAAGTCTCATGTCCAAAATGAGAGTACAGTCAACAGAAAGGAGAGTACAACTACACGGGGCATCCCCCGGCTCTGGCAGACTGGCGACTAACCCTGGCTAGAAGAACCACGCTGAAACTCGGCCGGGCCTCTCGAAGACCCCGCCTCACCTGAAAAGCAGGGGTGAGCCTCATTTCACTGGCCCAATAGGGATCCCGCGAATCCCCACCTCGCACGGAAAACGAGAAAGTAGAAGGTAACCCTACCTAACAGGAGTACGGTAGAACCAACAGGCTAAAATAAATAAACGGAAAAGCCATCTATTCTAACAGCACGGACTACTAAACCTCGGTCCGACGAAACTCGAGTCCACACCTGACAGCAAACATGAGCACTACCCACTAGAAGAACGACAGGATGGATCCCCTGATGTCTTACACCGCGTCACAAGTGTCTAGCTACTACGCCACTGACGTGAGACTCAGACACGCAACAAGTACCACAACAAGGACTAGCTGGGGTCACGCTCGTCAGTGCGTGTCCTAAGCCCCCAACTACATGTGCACACACAAACCATCGGCTCTAGGTCGGGTCCTCTAGCTGGTTTTCCCCCCCACCGGACTCTGGTGGCAAAGGCAAGCGGCCCTACGGTAACCAGCCTAAAAACTACCTCTCACTGGGTCTCGCTCTCCACCACCCCCAGGTGGGCCCGCTGTAATATCCCGGACCTTTCGGATCCTTCTTCGTGGGTCCCGGATCTGGTTTTTGGAGCGTCCGGCTTTGTTGTGTCTGAAATTTCTTTTCAGACATCTTTCGTGTTCGGATCGGCGCGATCCGGAGTCATTTCGGAGGCTCGGAGGCGTTACGCGGCTTTTCTGCGTGTGTTTTCCGATTCCCGGTGTGTGTTTCGGCTTTTTCTTCGGAAGCTCGCTGCGGGCGAATCGGGCGGTTCCCCCAAGCACGAGTGGTACCGTTGCGATCGGTGCGTTCCGAGGATTACGGAAATATATTTTTCTATTTTTTGGTATTTTTCTGAAAAATTAGATTTTCTATATATTCCCATTTCCTTTTCCTTTTCCTTTTCTTTTCCTTTTCTCTTTCTTCTTCTTCTTCTTCTTCCTCCCTTCTCTCCCGTGCGTTTCCACCGTGACCGCCCCCTCTTCCGGTGCTAGCCCCGGCGCCACCCCCTTCGGCTGCGGTTGCGGCGAGGCGACGGCGTCGTGGCGTAGGCGGCGGTGTGGCGATCGCGGTGGTGTTCGGTGCTCGGTGAGGGCGTGGGGAGTTCGTGAAGCTTCAAGCGATTCTTAAGGATCGGCGGCGATCCACCGCGTTTCGGGCAACGCCGAGGTAGGGTGACGTTCCTTAGCCTCTTGCCGATATTTTCCGTGATTTATAGGCCGAGGGGAGGCCGAGAGGGGCTTGTTTGAGCATGCTTGGGGTTTTTCCATGTTTTGGGGAGAGTCGCCCGATCTATGGATTTGATGCATGAATTCGCGTTTTGATGGCCTAGAATCATGCTAGGGGTCCCCGGGGGCCTTCCCCTTTGATTTCCCCCTCTCCGGTGGAGGTATGGGGGCGTGGATGGTGTTTTTGGCCGTTTCCCGCCGTTCTCGATTTTCCGAGATGATAGCGGTCTACCAGTGGCCGCGTTCACTGGTAGCGGTCAGGTGGGGACCACCTTCACCAAGGTTTTCGACCGTTGGGGCTTGTTCTGTCGGCAGGCGGTCGCGGTCTTGCGACTGACCGCGACTGTTGGTGGCGGTCAGGGGACGACCGCTTTCACCGTGGGGTCCGGCACGGTCTTCGAGACGGTTTTTGACCATTGGAATCTGGTCGCGGTCTCTTGGAGACCGCTATCAGGTGAAAACGGTCATCAGGCGACCGCATTCACTTTTCACGCACCAGGGTGGTCGCGGTCCAAGGAGGACCGCGACTAGGTGGTAGCGGTCCTGGGTCGACCGTGACCACGGGAGGCGGTCCTCCGGTGACCGCGACTCCCTTTCCTCGCCGATTCAAATCCCGGACGAGCTAGTCTCGATCCCTGTGCTGACCCGTGGTCTGACTGATGCGGGGCATCACGTGGGGGCTACACATGGGGGTGCCGTGGGGTCCCGAGAGGTGGTGATTTCGGATTGTGTCATCGTGCGTTAGTGTGGGTACAAGGAGCGTTCCTCGTACCTGCGGTTGCGACGTTGTTTTCCGTGACTTGAGAGTCTACTCCTTCAGTGACCCTCCACTAGTCGTAGCCCACCAGTACGAGGTGTTGGTCTCACCTGGGAGTGGTGTACGGGCATTCACCTTTGAGACGGTTTGTGGACCGGTTACCGTAGGCCCCTCGTCGGTAGCCAGAGTCCGGCTACGGGGGAAAATCGGTCAGAGGACCAGACCTAGTGACGCAAGGTCTGTGTGTGCACACGTGGTTGGGGGCGGTTGGACCCACGTCGACGGGCGTGACCCCAGCTAGTTACTTGTTTGTGGTTACTTGTACGGTGTCTGCGCATCGGGTAGGACCTACCACGTCAGGCGGTTCACCTGCGGCGCGGTGTAAGACGTTCGGGGACGCTACCGGCTGTGCTTCTAGTGGGTGGTACTCCTGTCGAGTACGGAGTGACAGACTGTCAGTCGTGTGTTTCCGACCTTTGAGTTTTACGGTTCGACCGTTGAGTTTCGATCTTCTCACCGTGGCACGTGTGTCGTTTTACGTGCCGTAGGGCTTGGTTCTGTAGAGTACAGAGCTTTCCTTCCCGAGGTACTTTTCTATCACTAGTGTAGTGGTTTCTCGTTTTACGAGGTAGGGTTCGAGTGATCCCTACTGAGTCTTGTTCCGAGACTCATTCCTGCGTGTTTTCACCGTGTTTCAGGTGAGGCGCCGTCCCGGGGGAGCGCGTCGGGGAGCAGCGTGGTGCGGGTGCCCGGCGGTAGTGCCAGAGGTCAGAGCCGGGATATATCCCGTGTAGCTGTACTTTTCTTTCTTGTCACTGTACTAGTTGTGGACTACTGTTGCTGTTGTTGTTATTTTATATTGTGGACCATGTAAAATGTTAATTTATTTCCTGCTTAATATTATAACTGTTTAATTTCTGCAATTACTTGCGACACTTGTGTAGTTTCCACACCATCCTTCTAACCCTTCCGAGTCTTCGGACTCGTGGGTGGCGGTACGAGTCTCGGGTTATCGGGCCTTCCCGGTAATCGGATTCTCGGATCGTTACAACTGGTATCAGAGCGCGGTTGTGGAATTACATGAGAATCATAGGTAATTGTAGTGGTCCACTAGTCCACAGCGATGATGTACAGGTGACGTTGGCATTGGGCATCGCGCGTTTGTTTTAACCTTGCCGTTTTCGTGTTTTCTGTCTTTTGCTTCAGGAGCGAGTATGGCGCCGAGGAGAAGCTCTCGCTCTCAACAGGGGCAGTCGGCTGGAGGTCAGGAGATCCAGCAGGGGGTCCAGAGGGACCAGGAGGAGCTTAGCAGAGCGCCACCATGGGCTACTGAGGCAGCGGATCCCGTGAGAGTTCCGGGGGCCGAGGATTTCTTCCGAGGCATGTATCAGCTTATGTCTCAGCAGTTCGACGGAGAGGCTGGTGAGGGCTCGTCTGTCAGGGGTGGGCCAGTCCGGGCAGTGAGGGACTTCATGCAGTTCCATCCACCTTATTTCAGCGGCCAGGCAGACTCTGATGCGGCTCGTGATTGGCTTGATGAGATGGAGCGGGTGTTCAGCTCTGCGAGGAGTGCTGCCGAGGACAGAGTTGTGCTGGCCTACAACCAGTTACAGGGTACGGCTCGGAGGTGGTGCTCTTCCGAGTGGAAGACATCTTTTCAGCTTCGTCCACTCGAGCAGATCGAGTGGGATGACTTCGTTAGTGCTTTCGAGCGTACGTACTGTCCAGATATTGTTGCCACGCAGCGGATGCGGGAGTTTCTGGAGCTGGTGTAGGGCGACATGTCCGTGTTGCAGCACATGGCCCGATTTGTCGAGCTGGGACGGTATGCACCTCACATCATGGAGCACGAGAGGGTGAGGACCACGCAGTTTGTGCAGGGCTTGAGGCTGGAACTGAGGCACCATTTGATCGCGAACGGGGCCACTGATCTAGAGACAGCGTCTCGTGTTGCGGTTTCTTTGGAGATGGATATGCAGAGGATTGGAGGACCGATCAGCCAAGGGCAGTCTTTGTCAGGTCGCAGCCAGCAGTCGGCTACCCAGCAGCAGGGTTCCTTCCAACATGCGTCGGGTGGTTCAGGAGTACCGGCATCGGCAGCTTCGGTGACAGGATCTACGTCCTTCGGCTCGAAGGTCAAGAAGTTCTTGAAGAAGAGTTTCCGTAAGAAGCACAAGGATCAGGGGCAGGCTTCATCGGGCAGTGTACAGCAGCCGATTCCTTTGCAGCGTCAGGGATCAGTGGGTGGATCGCGAGGACCTTATCCACGGTGTGGTGGGACCCACCCAGGCAGGCAGTGCACGGCGTCGATCATCTATTTTCGGTGTGACCAGCCAGGGCATATGGCGCGTGACTGTCCTCAGAGGCCGCCGCAGCAGGTTCCCCAGCAGCAGAGGCAACAACAGCAGCAGGGACAGTACCCGCCGCTACCCAGGTCAGCCAGTGTAGGAGGCAGGCAGAGGGCTCGAGGCCAGATCACGCACATGACCAGGACAGAGGCAGTGGCGTCGCAACTCGTGGAAGGTACCGTTCAGATTTTGGGTTGTGCGGCTCGGGTTTTGTTTGATTCTGGCGCGTCTCATTCGTTTATTTCGGAGGATTTCGCGTCAAGCGTCGAGGAGCCGGTGACCCAGTTGTCCTGGGATTTGGTAGTGGAGTTGCCTTCGGGTGACTTTATGATCACTCCGTATTGCTTCGATCAGGTTCCAGTGTGGATTGATGGGCGGAGTATGCCAGGCAGGTTGTATGCGTTGCAGCTTCGGGATTACGATGTGATCTTGGGCATGGATTGGCTCGAGACTCATGGAGCGGTGGTGGATTGTGGGATGAAGAGGGTCTACTTCCAGCATCCGAGCAAGCGGACCTTCTATTTCCAAGGTATCCGTTCCACCTCTTCTCGATTCCTTATCTCTGCTATTCGAGCCCGTCGATTGCTTGATTCTGGTTGTCGGGTTTTCTCGCGTCCGTGGTTGTGTCTGATCGGATGGAACCGAGTGTCGAGGACATTCCGGTGGTGTGCGAGTTTCCCGACGTTTTTCCCGAGGAGTTGCCTGGATTACCTCCTCAGCGGGAGATCGATTTCGTGATCAAGGTTGTGCCTGGTACGGGACGTTTGGCGAAGGCTCCCTACCGTATGGCCCCCGCTGAGTTGAGGGAGTTGAGGGCACAGTTGTAGGAACTGTTGGCCAAGGGGTACATTCATCCTAGCTTTTCCCCTTGGGGTGCGCCCGTGTTGTTTGTGAAGAAGAAGGACGGTAGTCTGCGGCTGTGCATTGACTATCGGCAGCTGAATGAAGTGACCATTAAGAACAAATATCCGTTGCCGCGGATTGATGATTTGTTCGACCAACTTCAGTCTGCGCGAGTGTTCTCGCGGATTGATTTGCGGTCCGGTTACTATCAGCTGAGGATTCGTGAGTCTGATGTGGAGAAGACTGCGTTAAGTTCGAGGTACGGGCATTATGAGTTTCTGGTGATGCCGTTTGGGCTCACCAATGCCCCTGCAGCCTTCATGGACTTGATGCAGAGGGTGTTTCATCCGTATTTGGACCAGTTCGTGGTCATCTTCGTGGACGACATCCTTGTTTATTCGCAGTCTGCTGAGGAGCACGCGTACCATTTGGGTGTGGTGCTGTAGACGTTGCGAGATCACCAGTTGTATGCGAAGCTCAGCAAGTGCGAGTTTTGGCTCAGCGAAGTGCACTTTCTGGGGCACGCGATTTCTGGTGATGGCATTTTCGTGGACCCCGCCAAGGTCGAGGCAGTAATGCAGTGGCCGAGGCCGAGGTCGGTGACGGAGATCCGAGTTTCTTGGGCCTTGCGGGTTATTATCGCCGGTTTATCCAGGATTTTTCTCGCATTGCGGCCCCGATGACGAGGCTTACGCGGAAGGATGTGCCTTTCGTCTGGTCTGAGGAGTGTAAGCAGAGCTTCAGGGAACTGAAGAGATTGCTCACCTCGGCTCCGGTATTGGTTTTGCCTTCTGGATCGGGAGGGTTCATGGTGTGTACAGATACTTCCGGCGTTGGATTGGGTGCTGTTTTGATGCAGCATGGTAGAGTGGTGGCTTATGCATCTCGGCAGCTAAAGTCCCACGAGGAGAACTACCCTACCCATGACCTTGAGTTGGCGGCGGTGATCTTCGCGTTGAAGATCTGGAGGCATTATCTGTACGGCGAGAAGTTTGAGGTGTTCATTGACCATCAGAGTTTGAGGTATGTGTTCTCGCAAAAGGACCTAAACCTCAGGCAAAGGCGCTGGATGGAGCTCATGAAGGACTATGACTTCACCCTGTCTTATCAGCCGGGCTGGATGAATGTCGTCGCCGATGCCTTGAGTCGGAAGGTCGTGATTAGTGCCTTGATGTTAAGGAAGTGGAGGCTCTGGGAACAAGTACCCGAAGTATCTTTCAGGCTCAAGATTCCCCAGGAGCCAGGGTTGGCGGTGCTTGCGAGTCTGACTGTCACTCCTGCTATCCGTCGTCAGGTAACAGAGGCTCAGCATGCGGACCCTGAGTTGCCCCGGATTCTGGCTATGGCTGACGTGGAGCTCAGCGAGGACGGTGCTGTGAGGTTTCGTGGCAGGTTGTACGTCCCAGCCGAGGAGCAGATTCGTCGTGCGGTGCTGCGCGAGACTCATGGGAGCAGGTACACCGTACACCCGAGTGCGATGAAGATGTATCGGAACTTGCGGAGGCAGTTCTGGTGGCCTGGCATGAAGAGAGATGTCACCGAATTTGTGGCCAGGTGCCTGATCTGTCAGCAGGTGAAGGCGGAGCATCAACGACCAGGCGGTACTCTCCAGCCCTTGGACGTTCCTGCTTGGAAGTGGGACCATGTGACCACGGATTTTGTGGTGGGGTTGCAGAGGACTCTGACTGGGCAGGACAGTATCTGGTTGTTGGTGGATCGGCTGACGAAGGTGACGCGGTTGTTACCGGTCAAAGTCAGCTGGAGCGTGTCTAAATTGGCTCGGTTGTATGTGGAGCGGATCGTTCCGTTGCATGGGGTTCTCATTTCGATCGTGTCGGATCGGGATCCGTGCTTCACTTCTGGATTCTGGAGGAGTTTCCAGCGAGCTCTTGGCACGGAGTTGGCATTTAGCTCGGCGTATCATCCTCAGGCTGATGGTCAGTCTGAGAGGACCATCCAGACGTTGGAGGACATGCTGAGATCCTGCTGCCTGGAGTGGCAGGGGAGTTGGATTCATCACCTACCGTTGGTGGAGTTTGCCTATAACAACAGCTTTCATTCGAGCATCGGTATGGCTCCCTATGAGGCATTGTATGGGCGTCCCTGTCGGACTCCACTCGATTGGTTCGAGGTGGGTGAGCGTGTTTTGACGGGACCGGAATTGGTGTAGCAGTGTGTGGATGTTGTGCACCTGGTTCGTCAGAACATGTTGGCGGCCCAGAGTCGGCAGAAGAGTTATGCTGACCGCAGGAGGCAGCCCTTCGAGTTCGCCGTGGGCGATCATGTGTTCTTGACAGTTTCTCCGATGAAGGGGGTGATGCGTTTTGGACGGCGTGGGAAGCCGAGTCCCCGCTATATTGGTCCTTTCGCGATTGTGGAGCGCATCGGTGAGGTTGCTTACCGGTTGCAGTTACCTCCTGAGTTGGCGTCAGTGCATGACATGTTTCACGTCTCGATGTTGCGGAAGTATATGCCCGATGACTCTCATGTGCTCGAGATTTCTGTTTGGCCTGAGGTGACTCCAGACCTTTCTCTCCCAGAGTTTTCGATCCGCGTGGAGGATAGGCGAGAGCAGCCCCTGCGGAACAAGGTCATTCCCTTGGTAAAGGTCGTGTGGCAGCGACACTCTAGTGGTGAGGCTTCTTGGGAGCGTGAGGATGAGATGTGTCAGCAGTTCCCGTACCTGTTTGAGTGAGTCTTCCTCTTCTTTCCCCTTGGGTTGTTCTCAATTTCGAGGATGAAATTCCTTAAGCGGGGAGGGCTGTAATATCCCGGACCTTTCGGATCCTTCTTCGTGTGTCCCGGATCTGGTTTTTGGAACGTCCGGCTCTGTTGTGTCCGAAATTTCGTTTCAGACATCTTTCGTGTTCGGATCGACGCGATCCGGAGTCATTTCGGAGGCCCGGAGGCGTTCCGCGGCTTTTCCACGTGTGTTTTCCGATTCTCGGTGTGTGTTTCGGCTTTTTCTTCGGAAGCTCGCTGCGGGCGAATCGGGCGGTTTCCCCAGGCACGAGTGGTACCGTTGCGATCGGTGCGTTCCGAGAATTCCGGAAATATATTTTTCTATTTTTTGGTATTTTTCCAAAAAATTAGATTTTCTATATATTCCCATTTCCTTTTCTTTTCCTTTTCCCTTTCTTCTTCTTCTTCTTCTTCCTCCCTTCTCTCCCGTGCGTTTCCACCGTGACCGCCCCCTCTTCCGGTGCTAGCCCCGGTGCCACCCCCTTCGGCTGCGGTTGCGGCGAGGCGACGGCGTCGTGGCGTAGGCGGCGGTGTGGCGATCGCGGCGGTGTTCGGTGCTCGGTGAGGGTGTGGGGAGTTCGTGAAGCTTCAAGCGATTCTTGAGGATCGACGGTGATCTGCCGCGTTTCGGGCAACCCCGAGGTAGGGTGACGTTCCTTAGCCTCTTGCCGATCTTTTCCGTGATTTATAGGCCGAGGGGAGGCCGAGAGGGACTTGTTTGAGCATGCTTGGGGTTTTTCCATGTTTTGGGGAGAGTCGCCCGATCTATGGATTTGATGCATGAATTCGCGTTTTGATGGCCTAGAATCATGCTAGGGGTCCCCGGGGGCCTTCCCCTTTGATTTCCCCCTCTCCGGTGGACGTATGGGGGTGTGGATGGTGTTTTTGGCCGTTTCTCGCCGTTCTCGATTTTCCGAGATGATAGCGGTCTACCAGTGGCCGTGTTCACTGGTAGCGGTCAGGTGGGGACCACCTTCACCAAGGTTTTCGACCGTTGGCGCTTGTTCTGTCGGCAGGCGGTCGCGGTCTTGCGACTGACCGCGACTGCTGGTGGCGGTCAGGGGACGACCGCTTTCACCGTGGGGTCCGGCACGGTCTTCGAGATAGTTTTTGACCGTTGGAATCTGGTCACGGTCTCCTGGAGACCGCTATCAGGTGAAAACGGTCATCAGGCGACCGCATTCACTTTTTGCGCACCACGGTGGTTGCGATCCAAGGAGGACCGCGACTAGGTGGTAGCGGTCCTGGGTCGACCGCGACAACGGGAGGCGGTCCTCCGGTGACCGCGACTCCCTTTCCTTGCCGATTCAAATCCCGGACGAGCTAGTCTCGATCCCTGTGCTGACCCGTGGTCCGACTGATGCGGGGCATCACGTGGGGGCTACACATGGGGGTGCCGTGGGGTCCCGGAGGTGGTGATTTCGGATTGTGTCATCGTGCGTTAGTGTGGGTACAAGGAGCGTTCCTCGTACCTGCGGGTGCGACGTTGTTTTCCGTGACTTGAGAGTCTACTCCTTCAGTGACCCTCCACTAGTCGTAGCCCACCAGTACGAGGTGCTGGTCTCACCTGGGAGTGGTGTACGGGCATTCACCTTTGAGACGGTTTGTGGACCGGTTACCGTAGGCCCCTCGTCGGTAGCCAGAGTCCGGCTACGGGGGAAAATCGGTCAGAGGACCAGACCTAGTGACGCAAGGTCTGTGTGTGCACACGTGGTTGGGGGCAGTTGGACCCACGTCGACGGGCGTGACCCCAGCTAGTTACTTGTTTGTGGTTACTTGTACGGTGTCTGCGCCTCGGGTAGGACCTACCACGTCAGGTGGTTCACCTGCGGTGCGGTGTAAGACGTCCTGGGACGCTACCGGCTGTACTTCTAGTGGGTGGTACTCCTGTCGAGTACGGAGTGACAGACTGTCAGTCGTGTGTTTTCGACCTTTGAGTTTTGCGGTTCGACCGTTGAGTTTCGGTCTTCTCACCGTGGCACGTGTGTCGGTTTACGTGCCGTAGGGCTTGGTTCTGTAGTGTACAGAGCTTTCCTTCCCGAGGTACTTTTCTATCACTAGTGTAGTGGTTTCTCGTTTTACGAGGTAGGGTTCGAGTGATCCCTACTGAGTCTTGTTCCGAGACTCATTCCCTGCGTGTTTTCACCGTGTTTCAGGTGAGACGCCGCCCCGGGGGAGCGCGTCGGGGGAGCATCGTGGTGCGGGTGCCCAGCGGTAGTGCCAGAGGTCAGAGCCGGGGTATGCCCCGTGTAGCTGTACTTTTCTTTCTTGTCACTGTACTAGTTGTGGACTACTGTTGCTGTTGTTGTTGTTTTATATTGTGGACCATGTAAAATGTTAATTTATTTCCTGCTTAATATTATAACTGTTTAATTTCTGCAATTACTTGCGACACTTGTATAGTTTCCACACCATCCTTCTAACCCTTCCGAGTCTTCGGACTTGTGGATGGCGGTACGAGTCTCGGGTTATCGGGCCTTCCCGGTAATTGGATTCTCGGGTCGTTACATCCGCACCCGCGTGCGCAGGAAGCTACAACTAGTGGACAGGTCACCGACAGTAAGGACTGACTCACGGAAACCACCGTCGAAGAAACGGGGCCGCACACACACTGTGCAGCTCAGAGCCTGACGGTCCACCCCTGGGCCGTCACGGGCTGTGACGCGTCTACACCAGCACGTCACATGGCTCTGACGGTCCAGCCCTGGGCCGTCACAAGCCAGATGAGAAAACAGACTGTGACGCACCCCTCCTGGGCCGTCACTGGCTGTGACGCGCCTGCCCTAGCGCGTCACACGGCTCTGACGGTCCAGCGCTGGGCCGTCACAACCACGGTGAAAACAGACCGTGACGCGCCCCTCCCGGGCCGTCACAGCACCTGATGGCCCGACTTGGGCGCGTCAGGGTGGTTGGGTCGCCCGCTCTAACGCGCCCACACCTGGGCGTTACAGGGCTGTGACGCGCCAGGCCCGATGCATCACAGGCCCTGAACCCCCAACGGTCACAAATCAACGGTCAAAAGCCAACGGTCAGAGGGCTCTGACGGCCTATCCTGTGCGCGTCATAGGGCCCTGGCGGTCTGTCGCGGGACCGTCACAGCCACAAACCCCAACGACTTAAACAAGGGGTGTAACGCGCCTCCCTGGGTGCGTTGCACCGTGTGACGGTCTCTAGAAGGACCGTCACACACACCCGACGGCGGAACGGCGTGAAACAGCCAAAAATGCAAACCACGCCCCCATGCCTCCAACGGAGAGGGGGAAATCGAAGGGGAAGACCCCTGGGGACCCCCATCATGATTCTAGGTCATCAACACGCCGAATTGCGACTCAAATCCATAGATCAGACGAGCTCTCCCTAAAGCATGGTTTTGCCCTAACCCGCTCAAAAATGCCCCTCTCGGCTCCCATTCGGCCTACAAATCGCCGGGAACGATGGGATGAGCATAAGGATTCGTCCCCCTACCGCAATGGAGCGAATGCCCCGCCGAATCGACGTAGAAATCAAGGAAGAAGCTTTTAGACCCACGAACGCCCCGCCTCTCGCCGTGAAAAGCACACCGCCGGGACCGCCTCACCGCCGCCACCGTCGCGGCCGCCGCCTAGCCTTTGCCAGAGTGAGGGAGGCCGCGTCTCGGTCGCCCGGGGAAGAAGAGTGGCGCGGGGGAGAGGGCGCTCCAACGGTTGGAAGAAGGAGGAAGAAGAAGAAGAAGAAAAAGGTGGAAAAGAAAAAGATATGGTATTTATAGAAAATCCAGAAAATCAAAAAAATCTTGAAAAATAGAAAAATATATCACCTCGATCCTCTCGACGCGCTGATCGCAACGGTACCACTCGTGGGTAGGTGAACGACCCGGTTCACCCGCTACAGGGTTCCATAGGTGTTTCCGAGACACACACGCGGGAATCGGAAAACACGCGGAAAAAGCCGCGGAACACGTTCCGGGCCTCCGAACAACTCCAGATCGCGCCGATCCGATCATGAAAGATGTCCGAAACGAAATTTTGGATACAACGGAGTCGGACACTCCAAGAAATCAGATCCGGGATCCACGAAGAAGGATCCGAAAGGTCTGGGACATCACAGCCCTCCCCCCTTAAAAAAATTTTGTCCTTGAAATTCAAGAACAAAGCGCAAGAACGGGGGGGGGGGGGGGAGACTCACACAAACAAATAAGGATACAGCTCCCGCATCTCATCCTCGCGCTCCCAAGACGCCCCGCCGCCAGAATGACGCTGCCAGACCACCTTAACCAGAGGGATAACCTTGTTCCGCAGGCGCTGCTCTCGTCGATCCTCAATGCGGACAGGAAACTCCGGAAGGGACAGATCTGGGGTCACCTCAGGCTAAACGGCATCCTCGAGAACATGGGAATCATCGGGCATGTACTTCCGAAGCAGCGACACGTGGAACACATCATGCACGACGGAAAGCTCTGGAGGTAGCTACAACCGATAAGCAACTTCCCCAACACGCTCGACGATGGGAAATGGACCAATGTAGCGGGGACTCAGCTTCCCACACCTACCGAAACGCATCACACCCTTCATGGGAGAAACTCTCAAGAAAACTCGGTCTCCCACAGCAAAGTTGAGAGGTCACCTCCTCCGATCGGCATAACTCTTCTGCCAGCTCTGAGCCGTCAACATCCTCTGCCGAACGAGATGCACCACCTCAACACACTGCTGCACCAAATCTGGTCCGGTCAGCACACGCTCGCCCACCTCGAACCAATCAAGCGGAGTCCGACAAGGTCGCCCGTACAATGCCTCATAGGGAGCCATACCAATGCTCGAATGATAGCTGTTGTTATAGGTAAACTCCACCAATGGCAGATGGTGGGTCCAACTCCCTTGCCATTCTAAGCAACACGCTCGCAGCATGTCCTCCAAAGTCTGGATGGTCCGCTCAGACTGACCGTCCGATTGAGGATGATAGGCCGAGCTAAATGCCAACTCGGTACCTAGAGCCTTCTGGAAGCTTCTCCAGAATCCAGAAGTGAAACGGGGATCACGATCGGACACAATGGAGATGGGGATTCCATGCAACGGAATGATCCGCTCTACATACAAATGAGCCAAGCGCTGCACGCTCCAACTGACCTTGACCGGCAGCAATCGCGCCGTCTTCGTCAGTCTATCTACTAGCAACCAGATACAATCCTCCCCGCTGGACGTCCTCGGTAACCCAACCATGAAATCAGTGGTCACGTGGTCCCACTTCCACGCAGGACAAGGGCTGAAGTGTGCCTCCTGGTCGCTGGTGCTCAGTCTTCACCTGCTGACAGGTCAAACACCTGGCCACAAATTCCGCCATATCTCTCTTCATGCCAGGCCACCAAAACTGCCTCTTCAGGTTCTGGTACATCTTAGCCGATCCGGGGTGCACGGCATACCGACTCCCATGAGCCTCACGCAATACCGTACGCCGCACCTGCCCCTCTGCTGGCACGTACAACCTATCTCGGAACCTCATAGCTCCATCCTCTCCAAACTCCACCTCGGCCACCGACAAAATACGAGGTAGCTCGGGGTCCGCTCGCTGAGCCTCAGTCACCTGTCGACGCACCGCGGGCGTGACAGTCAGACTCGTAAGGATAGCCGAACCTTGGTCCTGAGGGACCTTGAGCCTAAAAGTCATGGCCGGAACCTGCTCCCAAAGCCTCCACTTTCTCAACAACATCCGACTGACCATTACTCTCCTACTCAGAGCATCAGCCACGACGTTCATCCTGCCAGGCTGATAAGACAGAGTGAAATCATAATCCTTCATGTACTCCATCCACCTCCTCTGCTTGAGGTTAAGATCCCTCTGGGTGAACACATACCTCAAACTCTGATGGTCAGTGAAAAGCTCGAACCTCTCACCGTACAAATAATGCCTCCAGATCTTCAGAGCGAAAATCACCGCCGCTAACTCAAGATCATGAGTAAGGTAGTTCGCCTTATGTGGCTTCAACTGTCGCGACGCATACGCCACAACTCTCCCATGCTGCATTAACACAGCACCGAGACCTACCCCGGAAGCATCCGTACACACCACGAAACCACCCGAGCCCGATGGCAACACCAAAACCAGTGCAGTGGTAAGCAATCTCTTCAGCTCCACGAAGCTCCGCTCACACTCCTCTGTTCAGACGAACGGCACCTCCTTCCGCGTAAGCCTGGTCATCGGGACTGCAATACGAGAGAAATCCTGAATAAACCGCCGATAATAGCCTGCGAGCCCCAAAAAGCTCCGAATCTTCGTGACAGAACTCGGCCTCGGCCACTGCACCACATCCTCGACCTTGGCCTGGTCCACGGAAACACCATCACCAGAAATGACATGTCCCAGAAAGTGCACCTCTCGGAGCCAGAACTCGCACTTGCTGAACTTGGCATACAACTGGTGATCGCGCAGGGTCTGCAACACCGCCCTCAAATGTTGCACATGCTCCTCAGCAGACCGCGAATACACAAGGATATCATCCACAAATACGACCACGAACAGGTCCAAGTACAGACGAAACATCCTATGCATCAAATCCATGAACGCTGCGGGGGCATTGGTGAGCCCATACGGCATCACCAAGAACTCATAATGCCCATACCTCGATCAGAACGCCGTCTTCTCCACATCCGACTCTCGAATCTGCAGCTGATAATAGCCTGATCTCAAATCGATCCTCGAAAACACACGGGCCGACTGAAGCTGGTCGAACAAGTCATCAATCCGAGGCAACAGATACTTGTTCTTAACAGTCGCCTGGTTCAACTGACGGTAGTCGATGCACAGTCTCAAACTACCATCCTTCTTCTTCACAAACAACACCGGCGCACCCCACGGGGAATAACTAGGATGAATATACCCCTTGGCCAGCAACTCCTGCAGCTGCGCCTTCAGCTCTCGCAACTCAACAGGCGCCATCCGATAAGGGGCCTTCGACATAGGCACCGTACCCGGCACCACCTCAATCACGAAATCAATCTCTCGCTGTGGTGGCAACCTTGGTAGCTCCTCAGGAAAAACATCGGGAAACTCACACACGACATGAATGTCCTCCACCTCAGGACACTGTCGATCACTCAAAACCACGGATGCGAGAAAGCCCTGACAACCCGCATCAAGCAAGCGACGTGCACGGATAGCCGAAATAAGCAAGCGGGAAGAGGAAGACCGAATACCTTGGAAATAGAAGGTGGGTCCAGGAGGCTGTCGGAAGTAGACCTTCTTAGAGCCGCAATCCACCAAGGCATGATGAGGCTCGAGCCAATCCATGCCCAAAATCACATCGAAGTCCTGAAGCGGTAACGCGTAGAGTCTAACCGGCAAGTTCCGCCCTTCCACCCACACAGGTACCTTCTCAAAGCAGTACGGGGTGATCATGAAGTCACCGGTAGGCAACTCCACCGCCAAGTCACAGGACACCTCGATCATTGGGTCCTCCACACTCTGAGCAAAATCCTGCGAGATGAACGAATGAGAAGCACCTGAATCAAACAAAACACGAGCCGCACAACCCAAAATCGAAAGAGTACCTTCCACCAGATGCGACGCCTCAGCCTCTGCCCTGGTCATGTGAGTCACTCTACCTCGGGATCTCTGCCTCCCCACAGTAGCTGACCGTGACAACTGAGGAAACTGTCTCTGCTGCTGGTACTGCTGCGGCTGTGATGACAACTGCTGGGGCTGAAACTACTGCTGTTGCCAAAACTCGTGCGGCTGGCTCGGTCTCTGCGGACAGTCACGTGCCATGTGCCCTGTCTGGTCGCACCTAAAGCAAATCACGGGCACTGAACACGGTCTACCCGGATGAGAACCACCGCACCTAGGACAACCGCCCCGCGAACCAGTCGTCGAACCCTGACGCTGAAAAGTCACCGGCTGCTGAACACTGTCCATCGACTCCTGCTTCGACTCCTTACGATCCTGACGCCTCTTACCAAAACCAGCTTCCTTAAGCAACTTCTTAAGCTTCAATTTAAAAGATGACGATCCTGGCGCAGGAGCCATAGACTGCGTCGCCACTGATCCACCTGCTGAGAGCTGGATGGTACTCTGCTGCTGCAACCCCGTCGGCTGGCTGAAATCTGTCTGCACCTGACTAGCACTGCCCTGCCCTCGAACCTTCTGCAAATCTCTCTCCAGCGCCGCTGCTGCCTTACATGCCGCATCCAAAGTGGTCAAACCTGACGCAAGAAGATGATGCCTCAACTCTAACCTCAGACCACCCATGAACTGATCGGTCTTCACCTCCTCATCTGCCACAATATGAGGAGCATAACGGCCCAACTCAATAAACCTGGCACGGTACTGCATCACCGTCATGTCACCCTGGGTCAGCTCTATAAACTCACGCAACCTCTGCGACCTGACAAAGGACGGACAGAAAGCACGCTCGAAAGCTGTGACGAACTCCTGACATGCAATTTGCCGAAGAGGACGGAACTGGAACACTGAACCCCACTCTGACGTCCACCAAGTACGGGCCGCTCCCTGAAGACGATGAGTAGCCAACGCTACCTGCTCCTCCTCGGGACACTCCATCGCACTGAAAATCCGCCGCACATCATCCAGGCACTCTCTGGCCACCTCAGGATCTGGCTGCCCAATGAAGGAAGGAGGCTGGAACAGCTAAGAACTCCTTCAGCACACGGCCATGACCACCACGAGCCCGGTCCTCACCAGCATCGCCGCCCTACTGCTGACCTCCCTGTTGCCGCTGAAACGCATACTCAAACATACCTCGGAAGAAATCATCCATCCCCGGAGCTCTCGCATCTCCAGCTACACCCTCGGAAACTGAAGCCCTGCTCTGCTCCTCCGGACCACCACTAGACTCTCCCTGCTGGGGACGAGCCCTCCTCCGTGGCGCCATAACACACCTGGCATCAAGAAAACAACCGCAAATCAATAAAACACGCGCGGCCCTAAGCCAGTCGCCGACTATACCGGACATTCATGGACCTTATGGACCACCACAATTCGTTTCA
Source organism: Amorphophallus konjac (assembly GCA_022559845.1). NCBI lineage: Eukaryota > Viridiplantae > Streptophyta > Magnoliopsida > Alismatales > Araceae > Amorphophallus > Amorphophallus konjac. The sequence goes on from CM040126.1 coordinate 439,135,769, forward strand.
AGTTCCAATGTACCTCCACAACCTACGCTCTGATACCAGCTGTGACGACCCGGGATCCGAGTACCGGAAAGGAACCGGCTCGTCTCGAATCTCGGCCCGCCAACCCACGAGCCCGAAGACTCAGAAGGGTAGAAAGGGATGGTGTGGGAGTACAAGAGAAGCTGAAACGACCACAGAGATAGCACAATAATCTAAAATAAAGTGCACAAAATAATATAAATAAATAAACTGCTACAAGGTCCACAAAGTCTCATGTCCAAAATGAGAGTACAGTCAACAGAAAGGAAAGTAGAACTACACGGGGCATCCCCCGGAGTACAACTACACGGGGCATCCCCCGGCTCTGGCAGACTGGCGACTAACCCTGGCTAGAAGAACCACGCTGAAACTCGGCCGCGCCTCTCGAAGACCCCGCCTCACCTGAAAAGCAGGGGTGAGCCTCATTTCATTGGCCCAGTAGGGATCCCGCGAATCCCCACCTCGCACGGAAAACGAGAAAGCAGAAGGTAACCCTACCTAACCGGAGTACGGTAGAACCAACATGCTAAAATAAATAAATAGAAAAGCCATCTATTCTAACAGCACAGACTACTAAACCTCGGTCCGACGAAACTCGAGTCCACACCTGACAACAAACAGGAGCACTACACACTAGAAGAACGACCGGATGCATCCCCTGACGTCTTACACAGCGTCACAAGTGTCTAGCTACTACGCCCCAGGCGTGAGACTCAGACACGCAACAAGTACCACAACAAGGACTAGCTGGGGTCACGCTCGTCAGCGTGTATCCTAAGCCCCCAACTACGTGTGCACACACAGACCATCTGCTCTAGGTCGGGTCCTCTAGCTGGTTTTCCCCCCCACCGGACTCTGGTGGCAAAGGCAAGGGGCCCTACGGTAACCAGCCTAAAAACCGCCTCTCACTGGGTCTCGTTCTCCACCACCCCCAGGTGGGTCCGCGCCCGTGTGCGCAGGAAGCTACGACTAGTGGACAGGTCACCGACAATAAGGACTGACTCACGGAAACCACCGTCGAAGAAACGGGGCCACACACACACTGTGCAGCTCAGAGCCTAACGGTCCACCCTTGGGCCGTCACGGGCTGTGACGTGTCTACACCAGCGCGTCACACGGCTCTGACGGTCCAGCCCTGGGCTGTCACAAGCCAGATGAGAAAACAGACTGTGACGCACCCCTCCTGGGCCGTCACTGGCTGTGACGCGCCTGCCCTAGCGCGTCACACGGCTCTGACGGTCCAGCGCTGGGCCGTCACAGCCACGGTGAAAACAGACCGTGACGCGCCCCTCCCGGGCCGTCACAGCACCTGACGGCCCGACCTGGGCGCGTCAGGGTGGTTGGGTCGCCCGCTCTAACGCGCCCACACCTGGGCGTTACAGGGCTGTGACGCGCCAGGCCCGGTGTGTCACAGGCCCTGAACCCCCAACGGTCACAAATCAACGGTCAAAAGCCAACGGTCAGAGGGCTCTGACGGCCTATCCCGAGCGCGTCACAGGGCCCTGGCGGTCTGTCGCGGGACCGTCACAGCCACAGACCCCAACGGCTTAAGCAAGGGGTGTAACGCGCCTCCCTGGGTGCGTTACACTGTGTGACGGTCTCTGGAAGGACCGTCACACACACACGACGGCGGAACGGCGTGAAACAGCCAAAAATGCAAACCACGCCCCCATGCCTCCAAAGGAGAGGAGGAAATCGAAGGGGAAGACCCCTGGGGGCCCCTAGCATGATTCTAGGCCATCAAAACGCCGAATCGCGACTCAAATCCATAGATCGGGCGAGCTCTCCCCAAAGCATGGTTTTGCCCTAACCCGCTCAAAAACTCCCCTCTCGGCTCCCATTCGGCCTACAAATCGTGGGGAGCGACGGGATGAGCATAAGGATTCGTCCCCCGACCACAATGGAGCGAATGCCCCGCCGAATCGACGCCGAAATCAAGGAAGAAGCGTTTAGACCCATGAACGCCCCGCCTCTCGCCGCGAAAAGCACACCGCCGGGACCGCCTCACCGCCGCCGCCGCCGCCACGCCGTTGCCGGAGTGAGGGAGGCCGCGTCTCGATCGCCCGGGGAAGAAGAGTGGCGCGGGGGAGAGGGCGCTCCAACGGTTGGAAGAAGGAGGAAGAAGAAGAAGAAGAAAAAGGTGGAAAAGAAAAAGATATGGTATTTATAGAAAATCCAGAAAATCAAAAAAATCTGAAAAATAGAAAAATACACCACCTCGATCCTCTCGACGCACTGATCGCAACGGTACCACTCGTGGGTAGGTGAACGACGCGGTTCACCCGCTACAGGGTTCCGTAGGTGTTTCCGAGACACACACGCGGGAATCAGAAAACACGCGAAAAAAGTCGCGGAACACGTTCCGGGCCTCCGAACAACTCCGGATCGCGCCGATCCGAACATGAAAGATGTCCGAAATGAAATTTTGGACACAACAGAGTTGGACACTCTGAGAAACCAGATCCGGGACCCACGAAGAAAGATCCGAAAGGTCCGGGACATCACACGGAACGTGTTCCGCGGCCTTTCCGCGTGTTTTTCGATTCCACGTGTGTGTCTCGAAACATCTACGAAACCCTATAGCGGGTGAACCGGGTCGTTCATCTACCCGCGAGTGGTACCGTTGCGATCAGCGCGTCGAGAGGATCGATAAGGTGTATTTTTCTATTTTTCAAGATTTTTCTGATTTTCCATATTTTCTATAAATACCAAACCTTTTTCTTTTTCTTTTTCACCTTTTTTCTTCTTCTTCTTCCTCCTTCTTCCAACCGTTGGAGAGCGCCCTCCCCACCGCGCCATTCTTCTTCCCCGGGCGACCGAGACGCGGCCTCCTCCACTCCGGCAACGGCGTGGCGGCGACGACGGAGACGAGGCGGTCCCGGCGGTGCCCTTCTCGCGGCGGGAGGCGGGGCGTGTGGCATTCTAAAAGATTCTTCCTTGACTTCGGTAGTGATTCGGCGGAGCATTCACTCCATTGAGGTAGGGGGACGAATCCCTATGCTCATCCCGTCATCCCCCGCGATTTGTAGGCCGAATGGGAGCCGAGAGGGGTGTTTTTCAGCGAGTTAGGGCAAAATCATATTTTGGGGAGAGTTCACCCGATCTATGGATTTGAGCCGCGATTCGGCGTTTTGATGGCCTAGTTTCATGCTAGGGGTCCCCTGGGGTCTTCCCCTTTGATTTCTCCCTCTCCTATGGAGGTATGGGGGCGTGGTTGAAATTTTTGGGCGTTTCTCGCCATTTCGCCCTCGGGTGGGTGTGACGGTCCTTCCAGTGACCGTCACACTGTGTAACGTGCCTGGATGGGTGCGTTACAGCCCTGTGTGCAGCCAGTGGGGTCTGTGGGCTGTGACGGTCCCACGATAGACCGCCATAGTGCTGTGACGCACCTAGGGTGGACCGTCAGGCTGCGTTTAACCGTTGGCTACCGACCGTTGGTTTTTGACCGTTGGGGGGGTCAAGGCCTGTGACGCACCTGGCTTGGCGCGTCACAGCCTTGTAATGCCCCTGGGTAGGTGCGTCAGAGCAGGCGAACCCACCTCCCCTGACGCACCAGGGTTAGTCCGTCAGGTGCTGTGACGCCCCTAGGTGGGTGCGTCAGTGCCTATTTTCGCCTTGGCTTGTGACGCTCCAGGGCCGGACCGTCAGGGCCATGTGACGCTCCAGTGTAGGTGCGTCACAGCCTGTGACTCGCCTAGGTGGGTGCGTCAGGGCCGATTTCCGCTTTGGCTTGTGACGCTGCAGGGGTGGACCGTCAGAGCCTTGTGACGCCCCAGTGTAGGTGCGTCACAGCCTGTGACGGCCCAAGGGTGGACCGTCAGGCTCTGTGCTGCACCGTGTGTGTGTGGTCCCGTTTCTTTAGCGGTGGTTTCCGTGAGTTAGTCCTTACTGTCAGTGACCTGTCCACTAGTCGTAGCTTCCTGCGCACGCGGGTGCGGACCCACCTGGGAGTGGTGGAGAGCGAGACCCAGTGAGAGGCGGTTTTTAGGCTGGTCACCGTAGGGCCCCTTGCCTTTGCCACCAGAGTCCGGTGGGGGGGAAAACCAGCTAGAGGACCCGACCTAGAGTAGATAGTCTATGTATGTACACGTAGTTGGGGGCTTAGGACACGCGCTGACGAGCGTGACCCCGGCTAGTCCTTATTGTGGTACTTGTTGCGTGTCTGAGTCTCACGCCCGGGGCATTGTAGCTAGACACTTGTTACGCGGTGTAAGACGTCAGGGGACGCTTCCGGTCGTTCTTCTAGTGGGTAGCGCTCCTGTTCGCAGGCAGGTGTGGACTTGGGTTTCGTTGGACCGAGGTTTAGCAGTACGGTACTGTTAGAGTAGACGTTTTTTTTTCCGTTTATTTACTTTAGCTTGGTGATTCTACCGTACTCCTATTAGGTAGGGCTGCTTTTCTGCTCTCTTGCTTCCTGCCTTGTTTTCCGCGCGAGGTGGGGGTTCGCGGGATCCCTACTGGGCCAATGAAATGAGGCTTACCCCTGTTTTTCAGGTGAGGCAGTGTGGCGACCCGGATCCCGGATACCAGGTATACCCGGTAGGACAACCGAATACACGTGATATCACTTGCAACCCGCGAGGCCTCCCAAGAGCGGTAAAGCTCTGAAGGGAAAAAGGACTGTCGTGTAGTACATTGAACTGACAGATATGACAGCAAGTAATTAAATTTCATTAGAACGGGCTGCTAAAGTAGCAGAAATAAAATCACATTTTAATTAACAGATTTTAAACAATTATATACCAGAGTCAAGTCCAAAGCTAAAGACAGCAGTCTAGCAGTACAGTCGACAGAAAGAAAAGACGTACCGAAAAGTCGGGGGAAGCCCGACGGGGGTACCAGCTGGCAGCTACAACTCGAACTCCAGGACCCGCGGAAGCAGAACGAACACATCACCCCACCTGAAAAGCAGGGGTGAGCCTCGTGTCACTGGCTCAGTAGGGGTCATGCGGATCCCCACTGAAAAACGTGCAGTAACACGGAACAACAGGAACAGTAGCGAGGAAGAGCACTAGAAAGCTGTAAAAGAAAGGGAAGCAGGAGTAGGGAACATGTAAGGATGAGGGGAATAACCCGAACAGGCAAGCAGGCCTAGAAAGGGAAAGAGGAGTAAGGAGCAACGAGGAAAAAGGGGAAAAACCACGCACAAACGCCCCAACCTACACCTACAACAGGCATGCAAAAGAAAGTCTAGAAAAGACCTAGACAGGCACAGACCTCGAGTACAGCCACGGAAAGGCCAACCCGGACAGGTCACAACACAGGAAGAGCACGGGAGTCGCGCGCCACGCGACGAAAAACCCCCGCACTGGGAGAACGGCCAGATGCGTCCACTGACGTCTTACACTACACCAGAACACCCACCACAAGTGTCCCGACCACCCGCCAAGCGCGACCAACACGGACAAGGCCGAGTCGCAGACCCACGTGGAAACACAGGTACAAGTACTAGTCAGGGTCACGCCCGTCGGCGTCAGTCCTCAGTCCCTGACCACGTGTGCACACACCGGCTCCTGCCTAGAGCCAGGCCTCTAGCTAGTTTTCTCCCCCCGTAGGACGCTACGGTAACCGCAGGAGTCGACGGAAACTAGCTTACAAACCGGATATCGGGGTCACCTTTCGACTGCTGCACGTCTAGGGCGACGCAAGGAAAAAGCTCAAAACGCGACGCTGAAGTACAGACAGTCGAACATACACTGTCACCCGTACCTCAAACACCAAAAGGCAGCACAGGAAACTGCCGACAGACTCGGAAACGTAGTCTTAGCCTTCATAGGAGCATCAACCGATGTCCATGGTGAAAGCGGCCAGACCACGGGAGCAACAAACATCACCCTAACATAGACACACACACACACACACACACACACACACACACAGACACGCCACAAAACAACCCCTAACGTCACCTAATACAGACCCACAACACACGACCACACGCCAAAAAGCCCAACGGCCATCACGGCCACAACAGGACTCTAACGGCCTAGCACAGGCGCGTTACACGGGCCTGACGCACCAGGGCGGGCGCATCAGAGCCAACAGGCACGAAAACACAACGCGAGCCACGTAACGCACTAGGGCAGGTGCGTTACGGCGGCCTAACGCACAAGCGCAGACGCGTTACACCCACCTAACGCGTGAGGACAGGCGCGTTACGCCAACCGACCCAAAATCTAGAACTCGGACGAGCAGTACGTAACGGTCCACGGCGGACGCGCTACAGCACTGTGACGCAAGGGGGCAGGGCCGTTAGAGACAGCCGACACAGCCACCCAACACAACTAAAACAGAGCGTAACGGCCTGGGGCAGGCGCGTTACACAAACCTGACGCACCAGGGCGGGCGCGTCAGGGGAACCGACTCACCCAAAATGCTAGACGACAAAACAGGCGTGACGCATCACCCCAGACGCGTCAGAGAGCTGTGGCGCGCCTCCCCTGGGCCGTCTCACTCCCAAAATCACGAAGAACTAAAAACGGCCAGACGCTGTGACGGTCTGTAGTAGGGTCGTTAGAGACATGCGACGGTCTTTGAAACGACCGCTACACCGGTCACGGCGGAAAAACAGTGGAAACGCCAAATCGGGCCGTTCCACGCCCCATTCACGCCGAAGCGCAGGGGAAACAAACCTAGATGACGAAAAATAACTCTAGGAGGCTCAAAAGCCCACATGCAAGCCCTAAAACGAGAGATCGGGGCGATTTAGACAAATCGACCCTAAATGGGTCACCGAGGTTCCCGGACTCCTACCGGTCTCGAATGACAACCGATCGACACGAAACTTACGTGAATGGGATCTAGACATCCCAACGGTCAGTTTGACACTAACCACATCACAAATGGTTGCCGTTTTTCGGTGAACCCTGAAAACCCCAAAAACTATGGTTTTCACTAAACCGGCCCGATCTCCCCCGATCGAGCACCAAACAACGCACAGAAGCAGAGAAAACGTGCAGAAGGAAGTGGCGGTCCATCTCCCTACCTCCACCGAAGAAATCGTGCCCCGAAGGGACTAAACCACACCAAAAACCACCGAATCACGAACGACGCCCACTCGGAATCCACCGAGGGATCACGCCAGCCACGCTCCATCCGCTGCTCCTTCCCGCGAACCGATCACTCGAGCACGTCCACGCCTCAGTCAGCTCCGCAACGGTGCGCACCCCGTGCCGAACGGACCAGAGACGGGAGAGAACGGAGTGAGATAGCGTGAAGTTGAAAATGAGCAGGAGAGATAGTGGAATTGAATTTATAGAAAGAAAATAGGAAATTTTCCTAATTTCTGAAAAATCTAATTTTTGGCCCGAACTCAGAAAAATACGTAAAAATAGTCAAAACGATCGGCTCGAAGAGTACATCGCCACTGTATCATCCACGAGTCGATGAATTGAGAAATAAACTCACCGCAGGGTTCCGTAACTAGTACGAGAGAAAAACCCACACGGATCGTAAAGCTCAACTCGGAAGCTACAAAGGCGAACCGAAGCTCTCCGAAAAGGATCCGAAATACCCAATAAAGATCCAACAAAGATCCGGGACATTACATCATCCCCTCCTTAAAGAAATTTCGTCCTCGAAATTTAAGGACTAGCAAGGGTAAGCAGGGAAGAACAACCCGACAACCTAACTACGAAACGAACAGACACCAAGAAACAAAACGACCGACACATCAGGGAGCAACTTAAACAAGGAAACACAGTCCTCTTAGCTGACAGTATGACCACATCATCAGCTCCAGTGCCAAAGGCGACAGGGAACACCTGGCACACAGGACACCAACGACAGCAATAAACGAGAATCACGAAACCTAACGCCAGCTGAAGACTGTACTGGACTTAGCGACTCTGGAAACTGTATATCTAAGATTCCATGTACTTCACACAACAACGCTCTGATACCAACTGTGGCGACCCGGATCCCGGATACCAGGTATACTCGGTAGGACAACCGAATACACGTGATACCACTTGGAACCCGCGAGGCCTCCCAAGAGCGGTAAAGCTACGAAGGGAAAAAGGACTGTCGTGTAGTACATTGAACTGACAGATATGACAGCAAGCAATTAAATTTCATTAGAACGGGCTGCTAAAGTAGCAGAAATAAAATCACATTTTAATTAATAGATTTTAAACAATTATATACTAGAGTCAAGTCCAAAGCTAAAGACAGCAGTCTAGCAGTACAGTCGACAGAAAGAAAAGACGTACCGAAAAGTCGGGGGAAGCCCGACGGGGGTACCAGCTGGCAGCTATGACTCGAACTCCAGGACCCGCGGAAGCAGAACGAACACATCACCCCACCTGAAAAGCAGGGGTGAGCCTCGTGTCACTGGCTCAGTAGGGGTCACGCGGATCCCCACTGAAAAATGCGCAGTAACACGGAACAACAGGAACAGCAGCGAGGAACAGCACTAGAAAGTTGTAAAAGAAAGGGAAGCAGAAGTAGGGAATAGGTAAGGACGAGGGGAATAACCCGAACAGGCAAGCAGGCCTAGAAAGGGAAAGAGGAGTAAGGAGCAACGAGGAAAAAGGGGAAAAACCACGCACAAACGCCCCAACCTACACCTACAACAGCCATGCAAAAGAAAGTCTAGAAAAGACCTAGACATGCACAGACCTCGAGTACAGCCACGGAAAGGCCAACCCGGACAGGTCACAACACAGGAAGAGCACGGGAGTCGCGCGCCACGCGACGGAAAACCCCCGCACCGGGAGAACGGCCAGATGTGTCCACTGACGTCTTACACTGCACCACAACACCCACCACAAGTGTCCCGACCACCCGCCAAGCGCGACCAACACGGACAAGGCCGAGTCGCAGACCCACGTGGAAACACAGGTACAAGTACTAGTCAGGGTCACGCCCGTCGGCGTCAGTCCTCAGCCCCTGACCACGTGTGCACACACCGGCTCCTGCCTAGAGCCAGACCTCTAGCTAGTTTTCTCCCCCCGTAGGACGCTACGGTAACCGCAGGAGCCGACGGAAACTAGCTTACAAACCGGATATTGGGGTCACCTTTCGACTGCTGCATGTCTAGGGCGACACAAGGAAAAAGCTCGAAACACGGCGCTGAAGTATAGACAGTCGAACATGCACTGTCACCCGTATCTCAAACACGAAAAGGCAGCACAGGAAACTGCCGACAGACTCAGAAACGTAGTCTTAGCCTTCATAGGAGCATCGACCGATGTCCACGGGGAGAGCGGCCAGACCACGGCAGCAACAGACATCACCCTAACATAGACAGACACACACACACAGACACGCCACAAAACAACCCCTAACGTCACCTAATACAGACCCACAACACACGACCACACGCCAAAAAGCCCAACGGCCATCACGGCCACAACAGGACTGTAACGGTCTAGCACAGGCGCGTTACACGGGCCTGACGCACCAGGGCGGGCGCGTCAGAGCCAACAGGCACGAAAACACAACGCGAGCCACGTAACGCACCAGGGCAGGCGCGTTACGGCGGCCTAACGCACAAGCGCAGATGCGTTACGCCCACCTAACGCGTGAGGACAGGCGCGTTACGCCAACCGACCCAAAATCTAGAACTCGGACGAGCAGTACGTAACGGTCCACGGCGGACGCGTTACAGCACTATGACGCAAGGGGGCAGGGCCGTTAGAGACAGCCGACACAGCCACCCAACACAACTAAAACAGAGTGTAATGGCCTGGGGCAGGCACGTTACACAAACTTGACGCACCAGGGCAGGCGCGTCAGGGGAACCGACTCACCCAAAACGCTAGACGATAAAACAGGCGTGACGCATCACCCCGGACGCGTCAGAGAGCTGTGACGCGCCTCCCCTGGGCCGTCACACTCCCAAAATCACGAAGAACTAAAAACGTCGAGACGCTGTGATGGTCTGTCGTAGGGTCGTCAGAGACATGTGACGGTCTCTGAAACGACCGCTACACTGGTCACGGCGGGAAAACAGTGGAAACGCCAAATCGGGCCGTTCCACGCCCCATTCACGTCGAAGCGCAGGAGAAACAAAGCTAGACGACGAAAAATAACTCTAGGAGGCTCAAAAGCCCACATGCAAGCCCTAAAACGAGAGATCGGGGCGATTTAGACAAATCGACCCTAAATGGGTCACCGAGGTTCCCGGACTCCTACCGGCCTCGAATGACAACCGATCGACACGAAACTTACGTGAATGAGATCCAGACATCCCAACGGTCAGTTTGACACTAACCACATCACAAATGGTTGCCATTTTTCGGCGAACCCTGAAAATCCCAAAAACTACGGTTTTCACTAAACCGGCCCGATCTCCCCCGATCGAGCACCAAACAACGCACAGAAGCAGGGAAAACGTGTAGAAGGAAGTGGCGGTCCATCTCCCTACCTCCACCGAAGAAACCGTGCCCCGAAGGGACTAAACCACGCCGAAAACCACCGAATCACGAACGACGCCCACTCAAAATCCACCGAGGGATCGCGCCAGCCACGCTCCATCCGCTGCTCCTTCCCGCGAACCGATCACTTGAGCACGTCCACGCCTCAGCCAGCTCCGCAACGGTGCACGCCCCGCGCCGAACGGACCAGAGACGGGAGAGAACGGAGTGAGATAGCGTGAAGTTGAAAATGAGCAGGAGAGATAGTTGAATTGAATTTGTAGAAAGAAATTAGGAAATTTTCCTAATTTCTGAAAAATCTGATTTTTGGCCCTAACTCAGAAAAATACGTAAAAATAGTCAAAACGATCGGCTCGAAGAGTACATCGCCACTGTATCGTCCACGAGTCGATGAATTGAGAAATAAACTCACCGCAGGGTTCCGTAAGTAGTACGACAGAAAAACCCACACGGATCGTAAAGCTCAACTCGGAAGCTACAAAGGCGAACCGAAACTCTCCGAAAAGGATCTGAAGGACCCAATAAAGATCCTACAAAGATCCGGGACATTACAGGCGGGGTCTTCGAGAGGCGCGGCCGAGTTTCAGCGTATTTCTTCTAACCAGGGTTAGCCGCCAGTCTGCCGGAGCCGGGGGATGCCCCGTGTAGTTGTACGCCGGGGGATACCCCGTGTAGTTGTACTTTCCTTCCTGTTGACTGTACTTTTATTTTAGATATGAGACTCTGTGGACCTTGTAGCAGTTTATTTTATTATATTATGCTGTGCATTTTATTTTAGATCATTGTGCTATCTCTGCGGTCGTTTCAGCTTCTCTTGTACTCTCACACCATCCCTTTTTACCCTTCCGAGTCTTCGGGCTCGTGGGTTGGCGGGCCGAGATTCGAGACGCGCCGGTTCCTTTCCGGTACTCAGATCCCGGGTCGTCACACATGGTCCTTTTATACCATCGTCGGGAGAGTTGAACGTAAGGTTACCGTGATCGGGAAAGATGTGAGCCCTCCTAACTCGCGTGTTTGACGTAACATAGGGGCATGGGTGTTGAGTTGCCCTTTTTGCCGAGGTGGTTGCTCCACCGTTGATGTGATGAAGGTGCCATCCATTAATGCGGTATAGCCCGTAGGGAGAGCGGACTGGGGAGCGATGGTGCAGTCGGCATCTTAGTATCGTCGTCGAAGTGTGGCGCCGTTCGCCATCAATGCGCAATTGTAGCTGCTACTGGAGTGGACGTGTACTGGTACGGCGTCATCCCTGACGGGGCAAGGGGCGTAATGGGACGCGCGCCCAGGTGGTAGGCCCGAAGAGTTATACTCTGACTACGGGTAAGATACTCGGTGCTTATTGGGCCGACAAAATGAGCCCTCCTCAGCTATCATTAGGAGTTTTAAAAATAACAACCTTTAAATATATATTTTTTGGAATCTTGGACATATGAATTTATTTATACACTTACTATCTTCTTGACCCGGGCCAGCTAATGGCCACAACGACTCACACGCCAATTTTGGCTATCTTCTTGGCCAACTTGGAAAACGCGTTAGAAAAGTCCGAAGTCTTTTATTTTTGGCCGTCTTTCTATTCCTGTTTCTAAATAGAAATCTGTTACGTGAGTGCGATCTCAAAGCTCACTCTATGTATATTCTTCAGATTGACTCTGAAGGTGACGTGCCACAGTCAAAAGTTAAAACCCCATGGAATGTGAAAAGAAGAAGACAACAGGTCAATTCACGACTAATCCGGACAAAGCAAGAGGACGCGCATTAATTAGAGATAGAGGACATGCATTCTATTGCATGGTAGTGTTTGTGTTCTTGTTCTAATTTAGTTTAGTTTAAAAGATGTTATTACATATGGGATAAAAATTATGATTCTTTGCTGCCACTGTTTATTTTGGATAAGTGAACAAAGAGGTAGAATGCATGAGTGAAGTATCTTTACATGCCTCCTTATTCTAACACATAAAACTTCGAGTCCGTGTGTCTTGTAATTTGTTAGAATATGGATTCTATTAATACCCTCGTTCATATATATATATATATATATATATATATATATATATATATATATATATATATGTATATGTGTGTGCGCGCGCGCGCGCGCGCAGGGTGATCAGATGGTGTCGACACCACCTGATACCGTCTCTCCTCTTCTGTCGTCTCACTCTCATGAGGGGGTTGAGAGAGAGAGGAGAGACGACGATATCAGATGGTATCGACATCACCTGAATCTCCCCTATATATATAGGATCCAAACTTTAATCTGTTTTACTTTATCTAGATAATATTAATTTAGAGTCTCTCTTCCACACATAATTCCAAACTTGTCCCATTATCAAACCTACGTTAGAAAGCAAAGTGGATATAAAATATCCAAATCGTCGACGTATCCAAGCTGCTAAAGCAATGGCTAGAACCTTCCCTTCTCCCCAAACTTAAGAGATTATGACTCTCAATTGTGTCTCTTATGTTACTCTCTCTCGCTACAAGAAATAGTATTTTTAACCAAAAAAAAATTGTAAAAGGTTAAAAATTTATTGTTAAATATTTTTCACAATAATTAAAAATTGTTACAAAAAACTCTGTCACCATGTGTTTTAACAATGAAATTATTATTTTATTATTATAAAATAAATAATAACAATGAATTTTTTTATCATTATATGTTAAAAAAATAACAAAAATATCATTGCTATATATACATAATAACAACAAAAAAATTATTGTAAAAATTACGTTCCATGTTTGACCAAAATTTTAATAACAATTATCTTTGTCATTAGTAGACTCTAGTACGACGAATCATTTTGTGATTATAAGTTATCACAACAAATATCTTTGCTATTAAAATGTCTATTGATTAAAAATTAAGAGTAATTATTATATATTATAATCACATTTATAACAACATCTTTTTTATATTCATGAGAAAATTTTACATTATTAAAGTTTATAACAACGCGGTGGAAGTAGAACGGACAGTGGAAGAAGAAGATGAGAAGAGAAGAGAGGGCGGTCGGGAGGGTTTTGGTAATCTCATCGGAGGAGGGCGCACGGCACGCGGCGATCCTGGGCTGCCAGAGAGTAGGGCAATCTTGGGCAACCAGAGGGCAAGGCGATCTCGGGAATCACTGTAGCAATCTTGGATGGAGATCCTAAGCAGGGCGAGTTGGGTGGTGGACGCGGTGTTGGACGGGGCGGCCAACGAGGTCCCAAAGGTGACAACGCGCTGTTGACTTCTCAGGTGAGGATGGTCACAAGGTTGAGGGATGAGGATGCGGAGGAGAGGAGAAGAGAATCAGAGGGAGAGAAAAGTAGGCATGTGGGAGAGGATCGTGGCGAGGGCCACGAGGTGATTTAGGATGTTTAACAATGAGCTTTGTTGTTACTTAAAATAAAGTAGCAATTAATTACAACAAAAGTGTAATATTTTGTTATAAGATAAAATTTTATTTACAACAAAAAATTATTTGTTATTATTTATGGGGAAATATCAACAAAATCTTTACTTTTGTTACTAATAATAACATCTTTTATTTATTAACAATAATATTTAGACTTCGTTTTTATATCTTATTTATTACAACAAATTTTTTTACCTTGTAATTAAGAAAATGATGTAGGAATTTTATATTTGACTTTTTTTTCATAAAGAATAATACGAAGGAGACGTGAAGAAGGTTCAATGTACGTAGACGTTGTTGGACAACGGAAACTTATCTCTCTCTCTCTCTCTCTCCTCTCTTTTATTTTACTCTTAATTTGTACTTACGATGATCCAGTCTTCCCAACGGGGTGGAGAGTGGAGAGGTGGTGAAGGCTCCTCCTCCAGCAATGCATGGATGAGATTGGGTAGAGAGTGCGAGGCACAGGTTGCGAGGAAAGATGGCCAAACGGGGAGGGAGGCGGTAAAGGAGGGATTATCTACACTATTTTGCGTTGGGATAATATCGAAGGAGAAGATTATAAGTAACACTCTATGCACCGTTAGCATGGGTGGAGGGCTGTTTATATATATATATTGAATTTTTTTGAGTAGATCTCAAGATCCCTCATTTTAGAGTGGAGCGTATAAGTACTCATTTACTTACTTGATTCCACTAATTTAAAATGCAAATTTTTTTTCCTTTTAACATTTAATTTTATCACACTTTCAAATTGATACAAGGTGAGGCAAAGACGTGGGTGGGTGTACGGATGATCCCCTCCCAATTGTTGAAAGCGGGAGGCGAGCAGTAGAAACGTATGCCCGCCCGCGTGGGTGCGTGGGGCCAATCAAAAGCGACGTACATTGAGGTGCCCTCCATTAAGAAAGAGTCGTCTACTCCTGCCCTCACTTCCGCTCTCCCATGAAGAAAGGAGAACCCGGCCGTATGTGAGCCGTTCCCACGCCGGCTCAGCCACAAGCCACCGCCGATCCCATCGCCAATTCGGCTTAACCCCGTGTGGGGCCCCTGGCCTAACCACGGTTGAGTCGAAAGACGCGCCAATCTTAATAATTAGAAATAAATAAAGCAGAGAAACAGAAGAAGAAGAAGCAGTAGCAGGTCAAGTTGTTCGTCCCCCTTCCAACTGCAACGCCTCCACGCGCTCTTCTCCTCCCTCGCGTCTTACCCCTCCATCGCCATCGCCAGTCCCAACTCTCCCCTCCCCCTCCTTCGCATGTCCAGCCCCGCCGCCGAAGCCTCGTCGCCCCTCGTCTGCTCGCCGGCCTCCCCCGAAATGGAGGACGAAGAGAAAGGGCCGGCGGTGGGCTGGGCCGGGGAGTCCATGATCGTGCAGAAGATGATCGAGGCGGTGGAGGAGGTCGCGTCCGCCGCCGACTACCGCAACGCCTTCAAGAAGCTGTTCTGCAGCCTCGCGCGGCGGCTCAAGCTTCTGGCGCCGATGTTCGAGGAGATGAGGGATGGCGCGGAGTCCGTCCCGGCGGAGACGGCGGCGGCTCTCGTTCCCCTCCGGGAGGCACTGGAGTCTGCCAAGGAGCTCCTCAGATGTGGTTGCGAGGGGAGCAAGATCTACCTGGTACGTTGAGTACGGCCTGCTGGCTGCAGTCACATCGCTTCTCTCTCTTTCTCTCCCTCTCTCTCTATCTCTCTCACACAGTCACACACACACACACACTCTCTCTCTCTTTGATCTTGGAATTAAAGTACACGTAATTTTTCCTGCCCCTTTGATATGACTTTGCAATACGGGAAATGTGTATTGTTCCAATTATTGTTGGTATGCTTTTGTCCCCTGAAGTTGACAGAGAGGTTTCGTAGTGATTCGATCCGGCTTCTGTAGTGCTGTTGTTCTTCCTGGATTTGGATTGTTCTGGTGTGTTCCTCTGCTTTTACATTGGGTAGTATAATTTGGAATTTCGATCATTGTTGTGATCCTCTTTCTTTTTAAAACACAACTGTTGTGATCGTCAATTGTTAATCATTAGTCTTGAAGTGATACTTGAAGCTCGATTCCCAAGTAGCACGTCGTAAATGCGTCTGTTGCTTTCGTGGTTTGGGATAATTAGTTTTTTTTCTTTAATTTCTGACAATTGGAATTCGTTGCTTCTCTGTCAAGTGGAAGACGTTTTAGTATGTAAAGTGGGAATCTGCAAACGAGGAGCATGGGACTCTGACTGGGCATGATTTGAAGGATGGGAGGAGGAGATTAATGTGATAAAATCCTGGGATTTTTGCATATAAGCTATTGTTAGAACGAAATCTGCAGCTTTATCACTCCTGCACTTGAATTTGTACATGTATAACTAAAAATGTCATTAGTGTGCAAAAGGACTATGGAATGTTCTTTTATTGCCCACGTACAAGTGGCCTTTTTCTACATAGAAAAAGTGCAAAAAGACCATTCTGTGAGAATGGTCTTTTTGCTCACTACTGGTACTTGTGATGATACGTATAAAACAAATGCAGGGGTGATACATTGGCAGTTTTTGTTGTAACAGCAGTGTATATGCAAAAATCCCTAAAATCTTTTCCTACTATTTTCTAATTATGGAGATATGAAACAAGGACTTTAACATTCCTTTTTTGTTTCTTGGTGTTACAAAATTAACACAAACGCATCGACTTTCTGAATCAGCTGGGTTTTGCTTGTGGATGAAAGCATGAGCTCTTTTTATATACCTTAGGGGCGACTTTGATTACCGAACAAGGCCCCGATTAGGATGCCTATTTCGGCCTTCACGCGAAAACTCAGCTTTGGGTGCAGGTTACGGTGCCTGGGATAGGGCGGCTTAATCGGGAGTTTCCTGTTCGCGTGAAGCCCCCGAACATGATGCCCAGGGTTAACGGGATTTGCATGTAAAAAATTCAAATGGCCTTCTCTCTCTTCAAATAGCGTGACCGAGTGCAGGATCGGGTGGCTTATCCCGTTCGGTTGTCAAAATCACCCTAGATGTTTTCTCTATTATGTTATTTTTATAAGGATGTAGATAATCAGCATTTAGATGTCTTTTTGATTGGAGAATACCAAAGAAAACATCTAGGGCACTTGTGGGATTATAACCATATGGAACATGAAGGAATTTATTTCTATATAATGTGGATGGAGCTTTGACAATATTTGTGCTAATGCTAGAATTTGGACAAGACTGGAGGATGTTGATCAAGGGGGCTGTTGGTTTAGTTCTTTGCAGACCTAAGCCTTTGCAGATCTTCTTTGGATTGTGACTTGAGACTGCTGGAATGAAGTGTGGAAGTCTCTAACAAGTCTGCACCTCATTTCCTAGTTCTGTAAGGGAATTAATGTATGACAGGTCAGTTAGAGGTGAATTGGTGGAGTCTGCCATGACCTATGTTCTTTCTTTATTTTTCTTTCTTTTTGACACTTTTCTTGGGGCCTACAATTTTTCTTTACTGTTGGGATTTTATGGAAAATTTTCTGAACTACCTGGAGATGAGGCTTGGCTGCCCACCTTCACTAACACATTAGTGAATGAATTTAAGGTGGGTGAATTCCCGTTCATAATTGTCATGACTCTCCTTGATTATATTCTGCATCCACGTGTAATTTTCTTTTCATAATATTATGTTGGTACACCATAACCTGCATTTACCTAGACCCATAGTTTGCCATCTCTTACGAGATATCAGAGATCTCTCTGAGATCTCTGTCTTTTTAAAGGTCGCGAGAAACGAAGCCCTCGAGACCGAGATCTTCTCTCCCCCTCGGTTTGCTCCTTCCTCTCTCCCTCTCTCTGTCTCTCCCTCTCCCCTGGACTCTCTCTATCTCTCCCTTTGTGACACACGCCCTTGGACTCTGTTACCCTCTCTCTCTCTCTCTCTCTCTCTCTCCCCCCGTCTCTCCCTTCTCTCTATCTGAGAGAGAGGGAGATAGAGAGGGGGGAAGACAGAGATACATGTACCATTTTTGATGATTTTTGATGTATTCTTCAGTTTATGATTCATATTCCATTTCATGTATATCTTTTTGGTGTAACTTTTGATGTATATTAATATTGGTGCATGTAAATGGATTTGTTATTGTTATCATTACTTTTAATTTTGTAAAATTGAGTTGTCAATTAGAAAAACATGTTTGTGAAATTGAGTGGTTAGTAGAAAAAAATTGCATTTTCTTAGTAATATGCTATATATATGATTTTTTTTTGAAACCGCTGAACCCGATCTCCCGACATTTTTTTTTTCAAAATCTCTCCGAGATCTCTTCTCTTCTGCCTTTCCAAGATAGAACCGATATTCGAGACGGAAAACCTTGCCTAGACCCCTCCTTCATTTATCACACTGACCATAATACATACATATACAACACAATGTTTGACAGATCGATCCTGCACCCCGTGCTGATTTTTTTGAGGTACGATCAGGTACAGTTTGGTACCATACCTGATTGAGAAGAAATACAATTTTTTGAAATCTCAAATGAAAGAAGCTCATTTTTTAGGGGTTTATTTATAAAATTACTCACACCCATCCCGCCTTCCTCCACTCCCTGATCCCTATCTTCGGGAACCCTACCCCGTCCCTCTCCCCGGCAGCTCCGTCCCCTCTCCTCGGCGTGCCCCTTCTCCCTTTGCTGCCCTTTGCCTCCCTCTCCCCGAGGGACACCCTCCCCCTCTCCCTAGCACCCTCCCTCTTCCTCTACGGCCCTCCGCCTCCCTCTCCCTGGTGGGCCCCCTATCCCTCTCCCCCACTCGGGCGGACCCGCCCAGGCAGCCTTTTCCCCGGAAGTCTTCTTCTTCCCCTGCTCGAGCCGCCGCCGTCACCGTCCCCGGCTCCCCCAACCACTGCCGTCCCCGTCCCTGCCACCGCCTCCTTCACCTCTGCCACCTCCGCCAAGCCGCCGGCGACCGGGTGTGGTGTACCGTGTACGTGCCGCCGTGCCGCCTTGCCGGTTTCGGCCTGGCATGATCCAGCACAGCTAGTACACGCCGTGCTGCACCAGCACGGCAAACCTTGATACAACACAGCTAACCCTGGTCTCTGTAACCAATGGTTTAATTTCATATCAGGTCTATGATGCATGTGTAGGCCAGTTTTGCCGTTGAAATGCCCAATCTCCTTGATCTATGGATGTCATTGGGTTTCTTGGTCTTTTATTTCCTCCATTTTTAAACCAAAAATTTGATGATTTGAATCTTCTTCCTCTGAGATCCCAGTATGCTTTTGCTTCATTCATCAGTTTGTGCTGTTCCTAAACCTCTGATATATTTTCAATCTGATGCTCTTTCTTTGTTAAATGCAAATTTATGATAATTGGAGTAGGCTAAGAGGTGCACTGTTAGGCCATTCGCTAAGATCTCTTGGAATACACTTGTCACTGATATCATGAGTTGAATTGTTTGGGGAGGGGGTGATCATCAGTGAACAAATCTTTGTAACAAGCTCAGGATGTATATTTGGTCTGCTTAAAATGCAGTCTATGAGACCATTTGTGTCTTTGGATGAAAGAAACTCTGGAGCATAACTATTTAAGTTTTGGAGATAGTGGTAACAACTGACTCTAGGATACCTATGGAAAGAATTAGGAGATACACAGTTTAAGATGTACTTGTGGAGCTGGTTACTCCTGTTTAACTGGATTGACTGTCTTGGTGGCGAGGGTCATCTCCTTCGTGCACATCATGTTTTTGTTCCCTATGAGAGGGTCTGAGTGGCATATTTTTGAATTTCTTATCATAATCAATTAATTTAAATGCTCCATGTTTCTGAAAAAGGAATAAAGATAAAGAAGGGAAGAAAAGAGGACCCCTGTGAGTCAGGAGTCACTCTGTATGTCAAACAGTGGTTACCTTTTCTTTTCAGTTACCTGGGTTGAGTCACTTGGTTTGTAAGCCTAACTGGGTATACATGATGTCTTTAAATCGGTGTCTGCTTCTTGCAGGTCCTGGAGAGGGATACAATCATGAAAAGGTTCCACGATGTAACTGCTCAGCTAGAGCAAGCTCTGAGAGGGATTCGCTTTGACAAGCTTGACTTATCGGATGAAGTCCGTGAACAGGTATGGCCATCTATTCAGGATTTTAGTGGAGTTTCTTTAGAATAATGTATTTAAAAATGTAATTACCTAAATAGCATAGACAACTTTGAAAAGTCAAATGGCATGCCAGCCGTATACCAAGAGAGTGTCAGTACTGTATATTGACCTGTTTTTTTCTTATGCAGACGATAATGACCACAGAACCCATGGATGGGGTGGGGGAGGGCAAAGTTGTGTCGACCATAGTGACCACAGAAAAAGTGTTCATTAAGGTTAATACAAAAAAGTGAAGCCATTAGAGTTAATATTGGCTTCATTTTCTTTTAAAAAATGTGTCTTGCAAAGACAATGCCACGCTGGCATGCTTTTGATTTTCCAAAATTGTGAGACTTTTCAATAATTAAGATTTACACTGTGCTATTAAGATAATGGAGACTTTCAGATGTTTTTACTTGAGTTCAACTCTTTAGCATGGTGCATTGGCCATTTCAAGGAGTATAACCTGTAACCAAGAGAATGTTCTAGTCTTGTTATTTCTCTACGACTAATATGAAAGAATCTCACTGTGACACTACATCAATGTCAATCCTCTTCAGGTTGAGCTGGTTCATTCTCAGTTTAAGAGAGCCAAAGAGCGGGTTGATCCTCCTGATGATGAGCTTTACAATGAGCTTTTATCTGCTTATAACAAGGAGGCTGATACAGATCCATCTGTTCTGAGGAGACTGGCAGAGAAGCTACAGCTTATGACGATTTCTGACCTCAAGCAAGAGTCACTAGCTTTGCACGAGATGGTCGTTGCTACTGGTGGTGGAGACCCTGGGATGAACATTGAGAAGATGTCAATGCTACTAAAGAAGATTAAGGATTTTGTCCAGACTCAAAACCCTGTGATGGGCCCTCCAACAATTCAGAAAGGTCTGGCTTCCGAAGGAAAGCCTAAATCTCCGGTCATACCAGATGATTTTCGCTGCCCCATATCACTGGAGCTGATGAAAGATCCTGTCATTGTGGCGACAGGACAGGTACATCTACTACTACACATTTTATTTCTCTTAATGCATGGTTCTGGCTTTATGGCACAATAAGATATAGTCATTTGTTTGTTTGCAGACTTACGAGCGGGGGTACATAGAGAAATGGCTGGAGGGAGGGCATGATACATGTCCTAAGACACAACAAACATTATCCAACAAATCTCTCACCCCAAACTATGTTCTTCGTAGCCTTATAGCTCAGTGGTGTGAAGCAAATGGCATAGAGCCACCCAAGCGTCCAGTTAACTCTCGGCCTAGCAAGCCTTCCTTCTCTAGTGAACATCAGAAAATAGATGCCATCCTTCGCAAGTTGTATTCACCCAACCCTGAGGACCAGCGTTCTGCTGCTGGTGAACTCCGGCTCCTTGCCAAGCGCAATGCTGATAATCGTGTGTGTATAGCTGAAGCTGGTGCCATTCCCCTTCTAGTAAACTTGCTCCCCTCTCCGGATCCCCGCATTCAGGAGCATGCTGTCACTGCATTGCTAAACCTGTCTATCTGTGAAGAAAATAAGGGGAGGATCATCTCTGCAACCGCTGTGCCTGGAATAGTTCATGTGCTAAAGAAGGGAAGCATGGAAGCACGGGAGAATGCTGCAGCTACACTCTTCAGCCTCTCGGTTGTGGATGAGAATAAGGTGACTATTGGAGCATCAGGGGCTATTACGGCACTTGTTTCTTTATTGAATGAGGGTAGCCAGAGGGGAAAGAAGGATGCAGCAACAGCACTGTTTAACTTGTGCATATTCCAGGGGAACAAAGGAAAGGCAGTTAGGGCTGGGGTAGTCCCAACGCTGATGACACTCTTGACAGAGCTAGCTGGAGGAATGGTGGATGAATCCTTAGCTATATTGGCTATCCTAGCAAGCCACCCCGAGGGAAAGGCTGCTATAGGAGCTGCAGATGCAGTGCCTGTATTAGTGGAGATAATTGGGAGCGGCTCTCCCAGGAACAGGGAGAATGCAGCAGCTGTCCTCGTTCATCTCAGTGCTGGAGAAGAGCAGCACCAACATCTACCTAAGGCACAAGAGTGTGGCATAATGGGCCCATTGCAAGAATTAGCACAAAATGGCACAGACAGGGGAAAGAGAAAGGCTGCACAGCTGCTCGATCGGTTGGGTAGGTTTATTGAACAACAGAAGTTGACTCAGGCTCAAGCTGAAGCACTAGGTCATGTGCAGGTTCTGGCCGAGAGTCCATCTCAGGCAGAGCAATCACAGCCTGTGGCTCTTTCAAATCATGCTGACCAATGAGGTTGCCTTTTTGCTGTCCTTTATGTTGAGAACAGAGGATTTCCGTCTGATTAAAGTTTCAGTATCTGAAAGGTCATCTGTTGTGCGTATTCATAAGTTAACCACTTGCTGTTGATGTTTCCTTTTCTTGCATTCGGGGCTTCATGATTGAATCATCACCGGGAGAAAAGAGAAAGAAGGGCAGCCTGACTGTTGTTCACTTTTGTATTTATGTACACAGTGCAACGGGAATTGTTAACGAAGATATACAGCCTTCATTGCTAATTGATGGCTTAGAGGAATGTCTGGTTGCTGTATCAAACACCTGTATCAATAGGAATTTTGATAATTGGTATTGATAGTGGTTGTTTGATTCCATCAGTTTTAAGATTCATGTGTAGAAGAGTTAGTGTTTATAAATAATGTAATACATGTCCGAACTTATATTAAAAATGATACAATGCAAAGTTCGAGAATTTAAATGCTCCGTCTCATCAGTTTCCTCTACCCTAACTTTGCTCTTGCCCCTTAGTTGCCCCCTTTTGAACTCCAATATCAATATCAAGATTAATATTGATATAGGTTATGGTAGAATTAGTTGCCACCTTCTATGCTCTTAAATCTGATGGTTGGTGTTTGGTTATGTTGGGATTTGTTGCTACCTTCTGTACCCCTATACGAATAAGAAGTTGATGCTTTATGCTCTAACAATATTAGGAAAAATTACTTGTATACTCCTTAAAATTTTAAATATATCTACTTTTTATGGGATTTATTTCAACACCTCTCAAATCTTTAAGATGTGCACATCATGCCTCTATCGTCCACGCCCCCTCGCGCTGGTTAACCTCAGGTGAGTGAGAAGAGGGCAAATAACTAACCTACTCCTTAATTTTGGTGATTTTCTCTGGAGGATCCCCTTCAGGGCCACCCCTCTCCCCCTCCACCTCTGGCAACTGCCCTTCCCCGTCCCCGCTACGCCTCTTTTGGCGGCGTCCCCTATTGTGGCCCTCTCTGACACCTGTGTCGCAAAGACAGAGCAGGGAGAGAGCAGAAGAGGTGAGGTAATGTGAGAGAGAGAGAGAGAGAGAGAGAGTCGCGGCCGCCCTCTTCGGCACCAGAGAGAGGGCTGCGACGACCCTCTCTTGAGAGAGAGAAAGGAAAGAGTGACAGAGAGAGGGGGAAGAGAGCAAGAGTAAGAGAGGGCCACGACGGCCCTCATGGTGATGGCCCACCGACGACTATGGCAAGGGCAGCACAGGGGAAGGGAGAGGGCTGTCAGCGGCGACTCCAGGGTCTCTACATTGTCCCGTAACATCGACGAAGGTGAGATGGGTCTGATTTTGGGCAACCAGACCATATGCCGGTGAGGGAGTAATAGAGAGAAGGGTAAATTTGTCATTTCATAAGAACCATTACCATCATTGTCCAAGTAACTCATGGAATGTAATCTCAAGAGCACGACAACCCACGTTGGGAGATTTGAGAGATAGTAAGACAAATTTCATAAAGATAGGGGTATAGGGATAATATTTAAAAAAATTTAGAGATATACATATAATTTTTCAAAATACGAAAGTTAATAGTACACCAACATTAATACTTCGACAAAATGAGACGTAAAGTAGCTACACTTTCTTTCTTTTGGTTTTTATATTTGTGCAGTGTACAACTCGCAAGCTTCCCGGACCGTTGGATGGCCAGAGTGTTAGTAGTCGGACACACCCTAGAGAGGGGGTGAATAGGTGTGTCTTTGACAAATAATCATGTATTAAAATTAATTTAGTGATATAGCATAAGATAAACTTGAGAATGAAAGCAAACAAAAGAGAACATCAAGTTTTATAATGGTTCGATAAGCCCTCTTAGACTTCCCTACGTCTAGTCCCCTGCAACATGCCTGGGGTTCTACTAACCCTACACAGGTCTCAACGAACCTTCCCATTAGATATCTAGGAACTGATAACCCAGTTGATCTTCACGGTGTCAGCAGACCAAGTTTGCACATGAAGTGTAGGTATTCCTAGAGTAACAAATGCTCTAACTAAAAATTGTCAGTGAGACAGTAATGAAGTTCCACACTTATGCTCCCAGATGAGCGGATGGTGGACAATGAAGCACAAGAGAAAAATAAATACACTGACAGAGGAGGCTAAGTAGGAATGTCGTTGAAGAATATTTTCTCCTCTTGAATGTTTTCTGGACTGAGGACTTTGTGGATGAAGTTTTCATAACGGTGAAGTCCTTCCTTGGTGTAAATGCACAGGAAACAGAACTCCGAGATTACTTTGATTGTAGAGATGATCGTTTAGCGCATTCAACTCTAGTTGGCTTTCACGTATTTTGTCTTGCGGCAATCTCCAGGTAATTATAGATCGGGAACTTTGTATCTGTTAAATACAAAATCTTCAACGGTCAGATTCTCAACTCGTAACATTCAATAGCCTTGATTGACTCTTAGACCTTGAGCTTTCCAGTGTGGATGGTTGGGTTTTTGTCCAGGTGACAGCTTGGATACTTCGATCTTTATCCAAATGGTAGGTAGAGTAGATTTTATGTTGCAATGATTTGTCTATCTGTATCATTTCCTCTTACGTGCTTGTTTTGTCTCTGTCCTTCCGGTGCATATGGCCTGTTGGTATACTAAAAATACTACTATCATATAGAGCTTTAAATGTGACGTGACATAAAGTGAGAGAAATTTAAAATACGAAATAACGTGTCAATAAAATATGCAAAAATTAATACACGTTTCACCCATAATCTATTTATACTTTTCGTATCAAGAGACAAAACGTAGAGAAATATGAAAAAGAATATATTATTATACGATAATGTAAAAGTATCCTAATGGATATAAAGTAATAAATACGGACGTAAAATTTGCATACACCTTAATGCAAAAATATTCCAACAAATATAAAGCAATAAATGCATACGCAATAAATGTAGACTGGAGAGGAAGATTTTTGTAGTCCATCTAAGAGCAGCCAAACTAGGTCCATCATGGCCAAACGAGGCTCAGCTCGTCCAAGTGACAGCCCCATAGGGCCCACTTAGGCTAAAAAGCCCGATAAGATTACTCGGGATCTCATCCTTCCTCGGCGGCCCTTAGACTCGAAAGGCCCGAGCGACGGTCAGAACGGAGGAAGACCCATGCCCGAGTTATCCCCTCATCGGGATAGAGGCAAGCCCTCAGCGCCCACTCCGACCTATCTTCATCCGAGCTATGCCTATCGCCCGGACAGGGTTGGCACCTTTTATGCTCGGACCGACCGACGACTGCTTATCCACGCTGCCGTTGAGAGCCCTTTATGAGCAGGAGTTTATGAGGATAAGAGACCCATGATCCCTCAAGGCTATGAAGATCTCACGATGAGGACATAAAGATCCCACGATGAGGACGTAACTCCCGCCTGAAACTCCTCAGCTTACGGGACTCATAAGGTGAGCACACTATATAAACCAGGGACTCCCTCCAGTGAAAGGTAAAGGTAATACACGCCTAAAATCCCCTGAGCAGGAACCACTTCACAACCTTGGTGTTGGGGGATCTCGTGCACCTCTTTCTACCTCCCTCCCTATCTTCCACCATTGCTCTACTGACTTAAGCATCGGAGGGTTTGCCCCAGGGAACCATCCCTAGGCCCCCTGATCCGTTTCCCTTTCTCTGCAGTTCACTATTCGGTGATCATCCTCCCAACTCAGGACAAGCGCGAGATCACGCCCCTTCATCTAGCGCCGTCTGTGGGAAACGACCAAAGAGCCAATATGGTGCGAAGAAGTGCAGGGAGGAGGTCCGCCGGCGACAGGGGAAAGGCCATGGTGGCGGCGGGGGAAGGCCCCTCTCAAGCCTCCCAAAACCCCCCCTCCGGTGCCAGCACTCCCGCCGACGGACTGCCCCCTCCCCCCGCGGTAGGGCTGCCGCCCCCTCCCCCCGCGGTGGTAGGGCTGCCGCTTAACGGCGGTGCTGACGCCTTCCAAGCCCTCAACGTAAAAATGGACGTCCTCGTGGAACTCATGAGGACCCAGGCGGCCAGGGATGGAAGGTCACGCGTCCCTCCGGAGAGCCCTCCCCGTGAGAACGTGTCCCAGCACACCGCGGGAGGTCGCTTCACTCTCTGGGGCTGGCAGATCATCCGTAATAGGTCAGGAGGACCTTCACAAGCCCCCCCTCCGGAACAAGAAGCCTCGTCCACGCCAAAGAGGGGAAAACCTGGGGCACGCCGTTCGAACCCAGAGACCGAAGTCCCTGGGGAACGCCAACGGTGCAGCGGCAGCCGGAGCTATCCCTCCGACTGCGAGAATTCGAGAGGCGTTTCGCAGAGCAGGAGCGCGCCCTGCAGAAGGACTCCTCCGCGGAGGACGAGGAGAAATCCCCGTTCCCTGACTACATCTTGAAGGCAGAGGTATCTCCTAGAACCTCCATCCCGACCTTCAAGCTCTATGACGGCTAGGGCGACCCGGCCGATCACTTCGACAGCTTCGACGCCCTGATGACCCTTCATGGAGCGTCCGACGCCATCAAATGCCGAGCCTTTGTGACCACCTTGGTCCAAGGCGCCCAAGCATGGTTCCGGGCCCTCGCCCCCGGATCCATCCGAAACTTCAAGCAATTCGGGCGAGAATTCAAGGAGAGTTTCGCCGGCAGCGGTCCCCCAAGGTCGGTAGCGGAGCTTTTGGCCCTCAAACAGGCGCAAGGGGAGAAACTTCGGGCTTACATTACCCGATTCAAATAGGAAGCCCTGAGGATCCTCCGTCTGGATGTCGCCTCGGCCATAACCGCGCGGACCGAGGGCACCCGCGACGAGAACCTCCGCCGCGAGCTTGTCCTCCACCCTCCCTTGGCCCTTGCTGCGCTTGTGACTCTGGCATTACGCCATGCCGAGTGCGAAGAAGTGCTCAGCGCATGCCGAGACGCAACTGGCTCGGGTCGGGAGGGGGACAAGAAGCGGGCACCCGAGCCAAACTCAGGTCCGGGAAAAAGGCGGAACCAAGACGGGGAACGCAAGGAACCGTCACGGAAGTACGAGCGGTACACCCCCTTAACCATTCCGATTTACGAGATCTAAGAGGACATCAAAGGCTCGGGCCTCCTCCGCCAACCCGAGCCAATGAGGTCGAAGAACCGCAGTCGCAGCAAGCATTGCCTGTTCCACAGCGACCACGGACATCACACCGGCGACTGCCATCAGCTCCAGGATGAGATCGAGCATCTCATTCGTCAGGGGCACCTCTCCCGGTTTGTGGCCGGGCACAAGGAAGACCAAGGCGCCCCAGAGGAAATCTACAACGTCCCCCGAGGGGTCCACATCAACGTTATCATCGGAGGAGCTGCATCAGGAGGAGACAGCGGCCGAGGAAGGAAGCGTCATGCTGAGCCGGCGAGCCGAGCCATCGAGCCTCCCAGGGCCCCACCGAGTGAGCCCCATGTCATAATCTTCTCCGACCAAGACCTGGAAGGGCTAAGCACCCCGCATGACGACGCCCTGGTCATATCGGCCACAATAAACCATTGTAACGTAGACATGATTCTAGTTGATAATGGAAGTGCCCCTGATGTATTATCCTATGAATGTTTCCTTAAGATGGGGGAGGATCCATCTAGACTCCGCATGATCCGAACCCCTCTTGAGGGTTTAATGGCCAGGCCACTTATCCCAAGGGAGCCCTAAGCCTGCCGGTTACTCTCGGCACCCCACCAAAAATCGTTACGGTCATGGTGGACTTCATAGTGATCAAAGGTATGATAGCATACAATGTAATCTTCGACCGGGGAATTATCAGCCGAACGAAAGCGGTGCCTTCTACCTATCACCAAAAGATGAAGTTCCCCACCAAACATGGGTTGGGGGAAGTCCGAGGCAACCAGGCCATGGCCAGAAGGTGCTACAATATCTCGGTTGAAGCCACAAGGCCGGACAGGAAGAACAAGGGCCCCCGGGAAGTCGAGAAAAAATCCGTAACTGCCGAGCCTGGAGGCGAATTGCTAGCGATTTTCCTAAACGATGACCCGACCCTCGGAGTAAAGACCGGAGCCGACCTAACATTTGGAGTCCAGCAGCAATACAAAGAGTTTCTTTCCACGTACATCCGGGTCTTCGCATGGTCTGATGATCAACTCCCTGGGATACCGGAGGAAACGGTGATGCATAAGCTCAACCTCGACCCAACCATGAAGCCCGTACAACAACGCAGAAGGAAGCACGTGCCAGAGAAGCAGGCGATTATCAAGGAGCAAGTCACCAAGGGGCAAAAGATTGGTCTTTTTAGACCGGTCCTGTACCCGACGTGACTGGCTAACATCGTCCTGGTGCCAAAAGCTTCAGGAAAGTGGCGAATGTGCGTGGACTTCACCAACTTGAACAAGGCTACTCCAAAGGACTGCTATCCATTACCGAGCATCGACCAACTGGTTGACTCAACCTCGGGCAACGAGATACTCAACTTCCTGGATGCCTATTCAGGTTACCATCAGATCAGAATGCATCTAGAAGACATCGAGAAGACCAACTTTATTATCGACTTCGGCGTACACTGCTACACCAGGATGCCTTTCGGGTTGAAGAACGCTGGAGCCACGTACCAGAGGGTGGTCAATCATATGTTTGAGGGACAGCTCAGTCGGAACGTCGAGGCCTATATTGACGACATGCTCGTGAAGACCCCCAAGGCCGAGGACCACTTCGCCGATCTAGCGGAAACCTTCGACACCCTCCTGAAGTACAACATGAAGCTCAATCCTGCCAAGTGCGCCTTCGGAGTAAGGTCTGGGAAATTCTTGGGCTTCTTAGTCACCCAGCGTGGGATCAAGGCCAACCTCGACAAGGTCCAGGCCATCCTAGACATGCGTCCACCCACCTGCATCAAAGATGTTCAACGCCTTACCGGGCGCATTGCCGCGCTCATCAGATTCCTATCCCGCGCGGCTGAACGATGCCTACCCTTCTTCAAACTGTTGAGGGGGCCTAAAATGGCATATGCTACATTCGCGTGGGACGAGGAATGCCAAAAAGCGTTCGCCGAGCTTAAGGAGTTCCTGGCTTCGCCACCGGTGCTTTCCAAGCCCGTATCAGGCGAAACCTTGCATCTCTATCTCTCGGCGACACCATCTACAGTTAGCTCGGTCCTAGTCAGTGTTGAGTTATGGTTTTGGTGATTGTTGTGATTGTTAAGTTATGGTTTTGATGATAACTAAACTTAATGTGTGATTAAGTGATGATAACTAAACTTGTGGTTGATTGCTCATGCTCTTGTTATTTATGTATGGTTGAGATGGCAAATGGGAACGGTTACATGGTCTTGATCCTTGGTTTGCATATGTTAGTTTTACAAGAGACAAGAGGTTTCATAACCTCTTCAACAGGAACAAGCATGGTATTAACCTTGACTATCTTGCTTGCAGGATCAAACACATGACAGTCACCTGGTGAACCAAACGTGTGGATACGCACCCTGCTCCTCTACAATCCAAAATAGGTGGTATATGTCATTTACTGTCAAGAACCATTGGTCAAAACACTCAGTAAAAACCCACAAGGTCAAAGACTCAGTTGACACCTTCTAAACTGTCAAGGGTGATGCCACAGACATGAACGGGCTGCTAAAGGACTTAAGCGACGGAGCTGAAGTGGTTGACGGACCGACCCGGGAAAACCCGGGGTCTGCCCAGCTGGCGGTCGATCGCCAGCACAGGGGCGGTCGACCGCCCC
This sequence comes from Amorphophallus konjac, assembly GCA_022559845.1. NCBI lineage: Eukaryota > Viridiplantae > Streptophyta > Magnoliopsida > Alismatales > Araceae > Amorphophallus > Amorphophallus konjac. The sequence goes on from CM040126.1 coordinate 439,165,584, forward strand.
TGCCAGCAACCCCAGTCTACCGGTCTCGCAGTGGCGGTCGACCGCCAGCCCAGTAGCGGTCGACTGGGATTCCCAGGAGCCATCAGTCTGTAGGTTTCTCAGTAGCGGTAGACTGCCAGCCCATGCAGGTCGACCGCCAGCCCCGATAAGCCAAAAATATTGGCTTTTGTCCATCTCGAAAGAAGCATCTCCTCATGCTATTGTTTAATCCCAAAGCCACCAAACCCTCTAGAATTTGTGGATCTGGTCTATGACTTGTCCATAGACTTTCCAAGGGTTATAAAATATCCTATTAGAGTAATAACCATAATTATCAAAAAGAGATCCAAAGGGGAGGCTGTCCAAGGAGGAAGAAGAGGTACTGTAGCTCCGTGAATAGTACCTTGTGCAACAAGCTCTTCAACTATCTCCAACCCATTCAAGGTATTTCTGAAGCCATCTACCTCCAAGAAGGTGTAGAAGCAATCAAGGTTCAAAGCTACATCCATACACCTCTTCATCAACTCAAGGTGATCCAAGGGAAGAAGAAGAAGGATGCTACAAGGAAGAAGGAGCCATTCAAGCATCATCTGAAAGTACTCTAGCTCCATTTGAAGTCAGCAGTCTCAAAGGAAGAGAACAAGCTCACAAGCATCAAGAAGATACATGGATTTGTCCAAGGAAGAAGGAAGGGTACTGTAGCAGTGAACAGTACTCCGTGCAAGAAGATCTACATCAAATACAAGATCATTCAAGCTGAGTCTCAAGCTATTCAAGTGAAGAAGGAATCAACGCGAACATCCAGAGCACACACTCAGGGGGAGCCTAAATCAGGAGCTTTCTAAACTGTGGTTTATTCATGTTTGTGTTTTGTGCTTTATAGTTTCAGATTTGTGTTTCTTATAAACTGTAAACTCGTATGTGTGTGGATCGTTGTTGGATCCGTGGTCGTGTGTGTGTGTGTGTCGTACTTGATTCGTGTGTGCATAAGTCTTCTTAGATCTACGTGTGTGTGTGGATTTATCCAGATCTTAATGTTTGTGTGTGTGTAGTGCTGCACTTGTCGCAGGGTGTGTGTGTCTTGTTGATCCGCTTGTTGGATCGTGTTGGAGACTTCGTCACCGTGTGTGTGTGTGTTTTGGGGCGCGTCCACGTGTGTGTGGGCAGGCGTCGTCTTGCGTGTGTGGTTGGAGCATCGTCTCCGTTTGGAGATTTATCCCCGAGTGAAGCCTCACCGGGTTTGGTGAGGGGTGGACGTAGGATTGCCGTCGTTGCATCCGAACCACCTTAAAAACCGCTGTGCAGTGTGTGTTATTTGTGTGGTTTGATTATTTTCATTGTATGGTCGTGTATGAACGGAAAGTTTGAGAGAATTGGTTAATTAGTTTTCATTTGCTAATTATTGTTTATCACATATTTTGTAAAAAAGGTAAAAGTTTTCGTAAAATTTGTTATCACCCAATTCACCCCCCTCTTGGGTGTCATTGATCGCGGGACTTCAGTCAGAAATGACTCGGGAGTCGACAGACCGGTCTACTACACCAGCAAGGTGCTCAACGAGGCCGAAAGAAGGTAATCCGCAACCGAGAGACTCGTGCTAGCGTTGGTTACCTCGGCCAAGCGCCTCCGACCCTATTTCCAAGGGCACTCCATCATCGTACTGACCGGCGAACCGTCGAAGAGGATCCTCGCTCACCCTGAAGTCTTGGGACGCCTCGTCAAGTGGGCCATCATGCTCAGGGCCTACGATATATCGTATCAGCCTCGCTCGGCTGTCAAAGGCCAGGCGCTTGCTGACTTCATCGCCGAGAGCACCATCCCGACTGAAGAAAGATCTCCGTCCGCGCCCGGGCTGACCTGGGAACTATTCGTCGACGGATCCTCCAACTCAGCCGGGAGCGGCGCCGGGATCCTCCTGAAGTCCCCCGAAGGAGCAGAGCTATAGTACGCCCTGAAGTTCAACTTCCAAGCATCTAACAACGCTTCCGAGTATGAGGCCCTCATATCGGGAGCCCGCATGGCCCGGTGGTTAGGGGCTGAGCGAGTCAGGATTCACACTGACTCCCAACTGGTCGCTAGCCAGGTCAACGGCGGTTATGAAGCTCGAGAAGCACCGATGATCAAATACCTCTAGCTGGTCAAGACCATGGCACAACAGTTCGAGAGTTTTGAGGTAGTCTGAATAGCTCGGGAGGAAAACTCCCGAGCGGACGCCCTCTCTCGGCTGGCCTCCTCTCTTGACCCCGAGGGCACTCGATCGGTCCTTCTCGAAGAGCTAGAGCGGCCGAGCATCGATTCAGAGCTCCTAGCTGTTGACTCGGCCTCCCCAAGCGACTGGCGTACCCCCTATCTGTCATGGCTTCAAGACTCTCAGGAGCCTCCCGACCCTCAGGAAGCCCGAAGATTGAAGTACCAAGCTCGGCGGTTCGTCACTCTGGATGGCGCTCTCTACCGGAGATCCTTCTCCGGTCCTCTCTTGAAGTGCCTCAGCACCGACGAAGCCAACCGAGCGATCGAAGAAGTTCACGAAGGTCTGTGCGGAGCGCATTTAGGAGGTAGGTCGCTCGCCAGGATCTTGCTACGGCTAGGTTACTAGTGGCCCACTCTACAGCGCGACTGCTCAACCTACACACAACACTGTGACCGGTGCCAGCGATTTGACCACTTGGTCCATCAGCCAGCAACGGAACTCCTCACCCTAGCCGAGCCTTATCCTTTCGCTCGCTGGGGAATCGACATCCTCGGGCCATTCCCCACTGCCCAGGCCCAGAAGAAGTTCAATATCGTCCCCATCGATTACTTCACTAAGTGGATCGAGGCCGAAGCCACAGCAAGGATCACCGAGATAGTCGTCTGGAATTTCGTCTGGAAGTCGATCATTTGTCGTTTCGGCATCCCCCGGGTGATAGTAAGCGATAATGGTCGGCAATTTTATTCTCGTTATTTCCGAGACAGATGTGCCGACCTAGTCATTCGCAATCACTTCACCTCGGTCGCCCACCCTCAGGCTAACGGGCTGGCCAAAAATGCCAATAAGACTATCATAAAAGGCATCAAGACTAGGCTCGGCAAAGCCAAGGGCAGCTGACTTGAGGAATTGCCGAACGTACTTTGGTCACACAGAACGACTCCCAGAACGGCAACCAGTGAAAGCCCCTTTCAGCTGGTATATGGTACCGAGGCCGTGATCCCGTTGGAGATTGGCAACCCCTCCCTCCGAGTCATCTGCTTCTCGTCCGAGGTAAACGACCAGAAACTGCTCGAAAACCTCGACCTAGCAGATGAAGTCCGAGAGATTGCCAGCATCCAAGCAACGGAATACCGACGCCGCCTCACTCGATACTACAACGCCAAGGTCCGAGATAGACACTTTCAACCGGGAGACTTCGTCCTCAGGAAAGCCGAAGCCTCTCGACCACTTGAGGCGGCGGGCAAGTTATCCCCTAATTGGGAAGGCCCCTACCGAGTGGTCGAGACGCTCGGAAAAGGAGCATACTGTCTATCCACGATGGATAGAGAGCTCATCCCTCGGACCTGGAACGCGACTACATTACGCAAGTTCTACTTCTGAATATTGAGCATTGTGCAAACGACATGAGATAAAATAAAAGGCTCCTTTCTTTTATTCAAACAACCCGCTTGTACATCAGGAAGGCCGAAGCCAGGAAAATACATGTCAAAAAAGTAAAAAATCCATCTGGCGCCGCCGTATGAGCCCATCGCTCGGCTGACTCAGATGACCTTCCTGCGTCCAGCCACTGACCCTGCCTCGTGTAGAAACTGGCTCAGATAAAGGATAGTCGACCCCGTTGGCTCGGGCAGCTTGGGACAAAGGTGACAGAGGGATTAGGAAGGAGAAGGCTACCTTCCAAGTTGAACTTGGAAGAGAAGGGGGAGAGGGAATGCATATGAAAGCATCCTCCCCGCCAACCTGCCAACTCTTTGGAAGAAAGAGATTGCAGGCACCCTCCAAAAAGTGAAAGAAAGGAGGAGCAGAGCAGAAGAGGGAAAAAGAGGCTGCAGGGGGGAGAAAGAAACCAGCAGAGCTGGACGAGGAGGCATGGGAAAGCTCGGAAAGGAGGGAGCTTAATTGGCTTCCTCCTCCCCTCCGTGGAGCGAGTAGGAAGGGACGGGCGGCAGGGATGCCTGATGCCCCCATCCGTCCACCATCTCGCCCCCCTGCAAGCGCCGCCAGAACTGATAAAAAGAAGACGACGTGCCTCCACACGTCGAACCCTCTTTAAGTCTGTCCGCCAGCCGTCGAACCCTCTTTAAACCCGAAGCAGCGAGAACTCTCTACCCCCCGTCATCGGCAGCCTCATCTTCCGGAGCGTCTTCCATGCTCCAAGTACAATGGCACAATGCTACGTGAAGAAAGAATGAGGAAAGACTGTCAGAGAAACCCCTAAGCGGTGGAGAGGAAGGGACGCCCTTCAGACCTTTTATAGGCGAAGGGAGGCTATTTGCCTTAAATGATTCTCTCCTCAAAAACACGCCAAAGGGATCTCTCCCTACGAACGGTCACCTCAAACTTCTCATTTTCCGCCCCAGCGGGATACACGAAGCGGCCAGGCATTCAAAGCATGAGAAAATGGAAAGACACCCTATCAGACGCTCACCCAACCATCAGGCGAGATCCACGCAGAAAGTATCGACTCTTTCCAACCACTGCAGATACGCTGAACAAAATACGGCAATGGCGATACGGAACAAATAAGTCTTCATCATAACGCTATTGCCTTATCTATTTTTCTACACAAAAGAGGAAGTTTTTTTTCTTCAAAAAGGAAAAAGACATACAAAATGAGGAAGCAAAGTAGATACATCAGGCCTCCGGCCCACCTTGAAGCCCGGAAGTGGAGGGCTCAAACGGTCTGCCCCCGGCATCTTCGGTGACGGCCGACCCTGGCACTGACCCCACCGGCGTGGGAACTGCCTCGGTTGCGTGCCCTCCCGAGACATCCGGAGTTGGCGACCCCTTGAACGATGAGCCCCCGTGATCCTCTTCATCCTGTGCCGAAGCAGAGGAACTGGAGGATGACAAGTCCGAGTCATAACGTTGCCCGGACCGGAAGTCAACTACTCCGGACGCCTGCTCCTCGGCGTAAGAGACAGCCCGATCGTAGCCTTGCTTGAACCCCTTGCGGATGCCCCGGCGAAGTCCTAACTCGTAGTAGGGGAGGGCAGCCTCCTTAAGGTCGACCCGGTAGGCCTCTGAGCTTTTGTACTGCTCGAGAGCCTCCGCCCCGGCTGATCCCACCCTACCAGCGAGCTCAGCCTTCTCCCGCTCCGCCTCAGTTTACTTCCGCTCGGCCTCAGCTGTCCGCTCTTCGGCCTCCGCCGCCTGCTTCTCCGCCTCAGCCCGATCAGCCTCGGCCTCCCGCCGAAGGCGCTCGGCTTCCTCCGCTCGGTCTACCAGCTCTGCACATTCAGTCTCCCACCGGCCATCTAGCTCAACGCGTGCAAGGCGCTCCTCTTCAAGAAGCATGTTCTTCCTCTCGAGCGATTCGCAGGCCTTGGCTAGCTGCTCGGTTAGCACTCGGGTCTCCACATGGCTCGACCGCACCAGCTCCCTGACTGAGGAAAGCTCCCGCCGAAGCCCATCACGCTCCTCGGCAAGTCGAGCCAACCTCCTGTCAGACCCACCAAGGGTCCAGACCAGGTTCGCTCACTCCCACTCCGACCGAGCGTACGCTTCTGCCAGAGCAGCCCCCATCTGGGCCAGGCTGCCCTCCATAACCCCAGCGAGGGCCACGGATGGAGAGTACTGCCTACCTCCCCCCCTCACCTTCGTGGCTATACCGCGGCATACATGGTGCAGAGGGCCCGAGATACCAAGCCTCTCCAAGGCCGCCGGAACGGAGAACCCCCCATCGCCCGGCGCCCCACCGAGTGGCTCGGACCGAGCCCCAGCCTCGGTCGCCTCTCGCGCCTCGGCCGGATTTTCTTGCGGCCCCCCAACCTGGACCGGCTCGGCACCTGCACCACCACCTGAAGCGCCAGCCTCGGCCACGGCCACGGCCCTAGCATCCCCCGCCTCGGCCACGGCCCCCTCGGCTTCTACCGAGGGGAGAGTCGGGCCGGCATCGTCGCCGCCCGCAGGAGCAACCCCAACCTCCTCGGCCCCCTCTTGCCCGGCGGGTGGGAGAGCTCGCCCGATAGGGTCGGCCCCATCATGCTCGGCGGAGGGGCGAGCCGCGGCAAGGTCGCCTTCGACTGCGGGTACGACCCCGGCCTTCTTGGCCCGCTTCCTGGCCCTCGCGGCGGCCCGAATCATGCCTTCCACGGGGTCCTTGCGCTTGGACCCCCGCGGCCTGGAGGATTCGCCCTGGGCCCCCCCTTGCCCTTATCTCTGGTTCGGGAGGGACCCGGGGGAGCAGCCGATTCATCAGCAGCCGAATCATCGCCAAGCTCGATCACCTCTGCGGCCTCCTTCAAAGCCTCCCGCCTGGTGTCTGCACGAAGAGGAAGACATATTCAGGAAAAGAAAAATGACCCCCACATCCAAAGGAGAGCCTAGTTTGTGGCACCTGAGCCCGACGGATGCATCCGCGTAAGAAGACACCGCTCGATATTCTCTAGAGTAACCAGCTCTTCGGTGGATTGGCGATGCTTCAGCAAGATGGCCACATATTTCTCCACATGTGGAGGGAACTCATCCTACCTGGGAGGGATATTCGGGTGGAAATTGGGGAGTACTAGACACCTCCAAATTTCCTCCACTGAACAAATCCCCACCCAGAAGAATTGAGTTTTCCACCCCTTATGCGAAGAATCCTTCGCCACCAAGGAGATACAGCTCCTATTTCGCCTCGCCTGGATGAAATAGAAGTCCTTCCCGGCCGAAGGATGTGCTTTCAACTCAAAGAAATAGTGAAAGAGGTCCAAGGAAGGAGGAACTCCACACTGGCGGCAGAGAATGCGGAAGGCGGAAAGGAGAAGATAAGAGTTGGCTACCAACTGAATGGGTGCCAACAGAAAAAAATTGAGAAGCTGAAGAACGAAAGGTTCGAAAGGAAGGCGGAACCCACCCTTCCACGACAGAAGGAAAGTACAGATGTGACCTGTACGAGAGTCTAGGCTCGTCTCGTGTGGGGAAGCTGCGACAAAGCGAAACTTGTGGGGCAGGTGATACTGGTGCTCCAGCCTTCTCACATCCACCTCCCCCAGTTCACTGCAATTTGGAACCGGCGCCTTCACCACTGGCTCGTCCTCCCACTCCTCAGCTTCCGAGCGCTGGTCCGCCTTGGAACCTGGAGAAGACTCTGAGGAAAGGTGATCTCGGGGCCCCGAAGATTCCGGGGGGAGAGGAAGCCGCCGGACTGCCTCCGCGGTTATCTTCGCCAACTCCACGAACGCCGCTGCAAGCCTCTGCTCTCCCGTCGTGTCCTCACGGTGCATCGAAGAGCCCAAAAGTAAGAACGGAGGAGAGCCAAAACCCTAAAGACGGAGGAAATCTGGAATGACAGCAAGCGCCCAACGCCTATATCCCCATGCGGGAGGCGGCGCGTCATTCCGACCTCCGAGAAAAGGGGGCCCCTTCAGTTCAAATCCGCCAGGATCATCATTATTATGGGCCCAGGTGACCACGGCACGTGGCTTCCTAACACCGCCAGATCTCCACCCACCTGAGCCACGCTGGTCTAAACCCCAACAACTACTCTTCCGAGCTTACTAAAGCTCGGGAGTAGGAGGGGGACAAGTGGAGAGGGGGATTTCTATAGCCCATCTAAGAGAAGCCAAACTAGGTCCATCAGGGCCAAACGAGGCTCAGCTCATCCAAGTGACAGCCCCATAGGGCCCACTCAGGCTAAAAAGCCCAATAAGATTACTCGAGATCTCATCCTTCCTCGGCGGCCCTTAGGCTCGGAAGGCCCGAGCGACGGTCAGAACGGAGGAAGACCCATGCCCGAGTTATCCCCTCATCGGGATAGAGGCAAGCGCTCAGCGCCCACTCCGACCTATCTTCATCCGAGCTATGCCTATCTCCCGGACAGGGTTGGCACCTTTTATGCTCGGACCGACCGACGACTGCTTATCCACGCTGCCGTTGAGAGCCCTTTATGAGCAGGAGTTTATGAGGATAAGAGACCCATGATCCTTCAAGGTTATGAAGATCCCACGATGAGGACGTAAAGATCCCACGATGAGGACGTAACTCCCGCCTGAAACTCCTCAGCTTACGGGACTCATAAGGTGAGCACACTATATAAACCAGGGACTCCCTCCAGTGAAAGGTAAATGTAATACACGCCTAAAATCCCCTGAGCAGGAACCACTTCACCACCTTGGTGTTGGGGGATCTCGTGCACCTCTTTCTACCTCCCTCCCTATCTTCCACCATTGCTCTACTGACTTAAGCATCGGAGGGTTTGCCCCAGAGAACCATCTCTGGGCCCCCTGATCCGTTTCCCTTTCTCTACAGTTCACTATTCGGTGATCATCCTCCCAGCTCAGGACAAGCGCGAGATCATGCCTCTTCATAGACGATACGTGCATGGACTGTGACCTTACAACATTCCACATGCTTGATCATAGGTGGAAAGTATAAAATAAATGATATTTGGTGATTAAACAAATTATTTTTTAAATATATGAATTCACGTATCTCATTTTAAGATTAGATTAATAAAGATAGAAAGAGACACATTTGTCTTTTAGCTAAGGTGGAAGTATAATCATCTACTTCTTTATAAAAGAGTTCTATACTTATTTGTGCTTAAATATTGAAACAATAATAGTTTCATAATTGACTGAAATTTGTCGCTTACTAAGATAGGCGCAATATATTCTTAGTTATGAAAAAATTTATATCTACTTTGGAGTATCGACTAACTTAGTTATAAAAACTTTTCGCTCACTCTAGTTATTCTTCTGAGGTAACATGGGTGTCGTCTACTTTAGTTATAAAGCACGTTCATCTGCTTTAGTTATAAAAAAATTTCGCCTACTCAAGTTATACCGACATTATGGCCTGTAGATTGTCGTTTTGCGATCACAGGTGAAGTATTTATTCTGTTTGGCTTTATTTATTTCGGTCAACCAAGTTTTGTCATTTTCCCATGTTAGACGGAATATCATCCATTAACCTTTTTTTTTTCTTTTGTCATTCTCTTTGGATAATAGACGTATCGTCTACTTCAATTAATTATAAGACTTTTCCTTCGACAGTAGATGAAACTTCACCTACTTTTGTTATACAGACATTATGTCTGTTTACAGTCAAAGTGTTTGTTTGTTTGTTTTGCCGGTTATCTAGATGTTCTATCGACCTATATTTTTTGGCTAAACAAATGGGAGATCCGAAGAGGTTAAACCTATAAATTACACTTCGTCTATTCTCGATGAAATAAATATTTATTTTATCACAATTAAATTTATTTTGTCATAAACCAAAATAACGAATGTGCAGGAAAAGACACTCTCCCAACAATACGATAACAACTCAAAAGTGCATAATTATCTACATTTTCAAGGGATTTATTATCATTATTATCGTAGGCATAACTCTCAATCTACGTGTAAATTGGCATAATAACTCGATACCTATCCGTAGGATGTTTATTCTTTGAATTCTCGTGTTAGTGATAGGGATATATCTTGCTCGTCACACATCTTTTGTGTCTATATATAAAATCTGCATCAGGGTTAGGGGAATGAGCTGCAACAATGATATAAATCATGCATTCTGAGCTCACTCGTTATTTTATAGTGGCATCTGCATCACTTAAACATTGAGGACAATGTTTTATTTAGGTTTGAGGGTGAGAGTTTTTAAAATTGCATGATGACTTTTATGTCATTTCTATCTTTTCTTCCAAAAAAATCATTCTTACAAATAACAAAATAAAAAATAAAAAAAAAAGGCAAGGGAGTTTCTCTAATTACATCCCTGCACATGGTGAGAACTAGATTTTATTAGCTCGCGTATCATTTTCTATACTTCAATTCAAAATAATATCACTTCCGTAAAATATTTCCATGACTTTTAAGTCTCTAACAAATGAGGCTACTTTGGTGTAGTCGAAGTGGAGAAATAAACTTAACCAAGAGATCCAGAGAAATCAGTACGAGACACTTAACCTTGTGAGCTTTTGAGCCATTTAGTTTCAGAGAGTTAATATGCTAACTATTATTTTCTTAACATCTAACATAAAATTATTGAATAGTCTCATTATTCTTTAAATTGATCAAAAATTAAAAATTATATTCAAAAATTGAGAATCTTCTTTAAAATTTATTCAAATCATGATTGAAACCTTATGAATCTCAGAAAATGATATATGTCATTTTCGGATAGTTTGAACATTTACAACTTACCGAATATTTATTATTTCATTAGTAATGACATTGGGCCATTATTAGACTCCCTTTTGTAAGATATTTAACTATATATATCCCATAATGATAAGTCTACACATATTAATCAACTTTCTATGACATATTCAACACACATTCTTTTGAGAATTTGGCAGTTCTATACTGAATGAAGCCCAAAAGAGATAAATATTAAGATATGATATGGTGAAAATAAAAAAAAAGGAAAAAGAGAAAGGAAAGGCAATGAAATTTCTCGAAAAAGTTGAGAGAAGAGAATTAAGATAAGATACCTCCAACAACAAATGATGTGTGAAACAAAAAAAGAGAGAGCATGTTTACAAAAATAAATTATAAGAGAATCCCATGTATTCAAAGAAACTTCCAATATCCTTTACCACAATTTCGTTTGAGAGCCATGTCCCAAGCCCCATTACAACTTAGTAAAGTCTTGAATGATTTTAGGAGAAATAAAGTTTATAAGAGGAGAATGAACTAAAAGGAGCTATGTGTCTACTGCACATATTTATTTTCTCGAAATAATTGAGATAAACGAAGGGGGAACTAATCCTATGAAGGTTAGGGATGACACAAAGTTGAGGCTGCTACGATACCTGGGTAAAATCTGAGTCTCGAGCGTCGACCCATCGTCATGATGACATAGAGCAACTAGGTTTCGTAGCAAGCAGACGATCATGAAGATTCTCCATGGTACTTATGGAGTGGTCACGTGAAGAGCGGAAGTAATCTTGACATGAGCTGCGTGAAAGGTGGAGCCCAAAGCAACCCCGGTGGCATCCTCTTCTTCTCCATGTGGCAAGAATATAACAAAAAACCAAAAAAATGAAAAAAATGGTGGGGCCTTTATGGTGTCTCTCAGTCAGATGGGACTCCCCTCTCGTACCCCAAGGGTCTACCCGATTCGGGTCTACCCAGTCTGGGTAGACCTCTCTCATCCCAATCCCTATAAAAGACCCCCTAAGGGTCTAGAAAACAAACAAGAAGAAGAAGAAAAAGAAGACATCGGATGTACAGCTCCGATCACAGACGTACAACTCTGGACAACAAGTTTGTGGCCTTGTGCATAGGTCGATCCGTAGCAGTGTGCTGATGGACTCATGGATCACAGCCCATGGGAGCTCAAGAAGAAGAAGCAATCTCTTAAGTGTTTTTACCTGGTGTGCCTCCACCAAGGAGGGACTTCTGCCTTCTGTTAGAATTACACAAAACATATTTTTTCAGTTCCTATATTACAAAAATACCCCTGATCTGTCTAAAATTACATAAATATTCTTAATTTTTAAAAAAATTACAAGTAAACCCTTACTCAAGAAAAAATTACAAATAAATCTAGAAATGGTTCAAAATCTTAAATAAACCTGAGGAGGGGAATAGTCGCCAAGCCTAGTGCGCCCAATAACGCTAGGCCCGTTACGACATGGTATGGCCGAGCCCGTGACGGACCACCCACCGATCTCTGGCCCATTCAGTGTAGCCCAACTGAGGCCCAAGGAAACTCCGCCAGCCCACGGGTGGAATTACTGCATGCGTAGGATCCGGACGCCGCAGAACTTGCCAACTGACGAACTTTGCCACCGCCATCACAGGGCTTTCCCCGGCGCGGACCGAGTTACACCCACGCTATCGAGATCCCCGCCACGAAGCATCCCTTTCGAGAATGGGCAAGCGCACAACAAGCAACCCTCACGATCAAGGAGACGTTACTTTTCGATCTACGCCATATCCCAGCCAGAGACCTGCCAACATCACTGCTGCGCCCTGAATAAATAGGTTCCCAGTGAGACCTAGAAGGGGAGAGAAGTGAGGATACACACAGACACACCGAGAGAAAGGCTAGAAGACACAAAGAGCATAATTAAACAAGGCAAGAGGGGAAAGGGGCAGAGACGAACATCGCTAGCAGGATAGTAGTGAGAGAGAGCTTCCCTCCCAGTTCTTCTCTTGTTGTCTCCCCGAGCACACTCCAAACCTTCCGACCACTCTCCGAGCACTCTCTCCCCCACTTGGGCTCCTCTGGTTCTCTTCTTCCTCCAGCTCTCTTTTCATCTACTCCTACACATCTCTGACTTAAGCATCGGAGGATTGTTCCCTAGGAACACTCTCAGGGCTCCTTCTGACACGGTCTTCTAGTGATTGTAGGTTTCCTCGGGTAACCGGATACTCTTCCTCAACAAATAAATCTCAAAGGTGTGATAAAATGGGAACACTTTTCATCCTCTACAAAACCCATAAAGGGTTGAAATCTCGAATAAACTCAAAAAGGGTTTGAAATTGTAAATGAACCCGAAAAGGTTTCGAAATAGCAAACATACCAAATAAGGGTCCGAAGTTACAAGTATGTCTTGAAATGATCAAAAGCGGCAGGAATACTATTGTTTTTGAAAAATTGTATAAATACCCCCGATGGTGGGAAAGTTATAAGAATCTCCCCATGTTTATAAAAATTGCATAAATGATCTCGTCTTCTTAAGGGAAGTTGGGAATTGCAAATATACCTCACTGTGTTCGATCGAGAATGTTCTTTATGGACACCAAGTCAATTTAAGGGTCCTGATAAAAAGGGTGACTATGACCATGGGTCAACTCGATGGATAGATCTTGGTTTGACTTAGATCTAACGGTCTAATTAGGATAAAATCTAAAAAGCCAAATCATCCCGAGTTGGAGATATATGGTTGATATGTTTCTTATTTGAGTTATATCATAAGGGCTTAAAAATACGTGTTTATTTGTGTTATGGTGGATTTTGAGACCCTAGTTTTTATTCCATTGAAAGGTACATTTTTAATTCTTCTCAAAGTTTAGATTTTAACCAAATCTCTATGAGATCAATCTATACTTGTCAATGTCTAGTCAATAGGCACTGTGCACTTACTGTATTTAATGCGTGACTTTTTTTGCACAACATAATCTTCCCCTTTTTGAATATGACAAAATAAAATTTAAATCTCTGAAGATTTTTACGGATTTCAATTTTCATATTATAAATTCAGTCGAAGAGTTGACTGAAAATGTTATTCCAGAATGATAGTCGTGAAATTTTTCAAAGAATTTAATACTCTCCCTTTTTGTCAATAGCTTAAAAGGGAGGCATGCATGAATATGCATAGACTTCCCTATAGTTAATAAATTCTCATTTTCTCCCCCTTAGTTAGATAGTTTGTGACCGATTTGAGGAATGATAATCTCCCGTGGAAATGACATGTTAGATAGTTGAACAATCATTCAAACATAGTGGGACATATGGGAAAGTAAAGGAATTATTGTCATACATAGATAGATCTGAAAAAATTACATATGTGCTCAAAAAGAGCTCAATGCCTTTTCTTTTTGGAGGGGACTACTGAACAGAACTTGGGGTGAAGGGCTAAGGGATAAAATTCCTTGCAGTGACTGCAGTAAATTGAAGGCCACATGTGACTAGTGAAATGTTTGGCCTTCTGAATAGTGTCTACTAGGGTTTCTCTAATTTCTACAACTTGGCTACTATAAGAGCTAATGAATTGTTTGAAATTCTCCCTGTTAGCTCTTAGCTGGTCTATGACTGCATAATACTCATGACCCTTATCATACATTCGGAACCTGTGGCGCTCATAAAATAAGTCTTTAAAGGAGCCCTTCGAGCAGTTGGAATGCTAGGATCTACTACTGGAGGTGTTGCAGTGACACTAGGAGCAATAATTGTAGCCTCCATGTGAAGGTGCTTCTAGTTCTTCTATTACCTTCTCAGGATGCATCTCCATGAATTCTGTCTTCATATGGTTTTGTTTGTGCAGTCATTATGGCAATAAACTCCTCATATGTAATGGGTTGTTGATCTTGCAAGAGGAGATTGACACAGTGTTGCTAGTATCTGGCAAATTAATTAGAGTCCACTTCTTTCTGGCTCTTCCCTTCTATCCTCAACAACAGGTGATCAAGATACTGTATTAAGGATCGTTGGTCGTGATGTTAAACTTTTGAGGGGGAGATTAAATTTCTAGAACATGAGTTGCCCAATGATCTCCATGTCAAAACACCAAAAAACTATAGTGGAAACATATCTAGATCCATGGGAAACGGTCTTCCAATCCAGTACAGTGTTCTCCGACGGCACTCCAAGATGATGGGATGTCTAAGAGAAGGAGAAGTCTCGTGTATGGATTGGGGACCATGACCCGGCCTCGTAAACAAGGAGACCGTTGTTGTGCGTACTGGTATAGCACCCTTTAGTGTCATTTTCTATTTTAGCCCATCATAAAAATATAAATAACACCCTGGTCTCTACACATAATTAAAACATGACCCATACTTTTCTTTAAATGCGTATATCCCCAAATCCTTAATTAATCACATTAATTGGGATAAACTTTATGATAGCCCATAGTATACAATTTATTATATATATATATATATGTATGCCCATATTAGATTAAATCCAACACTTGATACTTCTTAGCCCTTTCCTAGTTAAACTTGAGGTAGGGTAAGTGCTGCTTTGGATATGTTCTAAAAAATTGCTCTTAAGAGAGTGTGGGCTTTCTCCCAATATCCCATTGCCTGTGCCCGTGATAGAGTGCCTGATTGGGCTACTTCTTCAAAGAATTGCCTGAGGGATGATTTATTTTTCTCCATTTTAGTTTCCCCTAGGTGTTTCCTAACTCGGTCCTCATATAGCTTGCACCCTTCCTTGTCAACTATGAGTACATCTCCAATTCTAGGATGGGATGAGAATCAGCACCTCTCTAGAATTTGATTAATCTTTGCATTATTCAATATTGGTTGGGTAGACTTTGGGTGTTCAGATGATGGTTCGATAGTTCCTGGTTATTTAGGTGGTGGTCTGGGAGCCTTTGAGTGTGCAGAGGGCTGACTTGGTTCTCTGGCCTATAATGCTAAGAATTTGACAAATGTAATTCTCTCTTTCTCTGAGAGGCCTGAGTTGTATATGTGAAATCTTTCGAATTCTTCATTTACTTCATAGATGATTCTAGTGTTTGACTCATGCCTTTATTCCTCAAGGAAATGAAAGAGAGAAACTAGAGCTTGATTGTTTTGAGCCATTTGTTCATTATACTCGGTGAATGCTCCACTAATTCCAAGATTTAGGCTTAACGATTCTTTTACGCTTAACCTATTGGATTGCTCCCAAGTAGCTCATAGCTTTTTCGATAGAGAGAGACCCATGTTTGATTTTTACACACATAAATCTTACCAAATCTAGCCTTTCAACTTCTATGTGAACTTGTCTATATATGTGTCTGATCCAATCTTCATAGATTTCCTTCCCTTCTTCATCTTGCACTAATCCATCTAGAATGTCAGAGAAAGTAGTAGCATATCCTCTATTAATAATCTCCCCTAGTCTATGTGCATTCAGTAGTTAAGGTTTAGTAATTGGGGCTGAATATGAAAGAATAGTGAATCAGCTAAGTGCATGATCTAACTTATAATAAAATATGGCTGAGATTACAGAGTCATACCTTTAAATGTCTCTCTTGGTAGAGAAGTTTTTCTCCCCTGAAGAGATGCCCTTTCTTCAGATCTTGTAGAAGCAGGTTCTGCTTCTGCTTCTTCTTGGATGTCAGAGAGCTTTTCTTTAGTTTCTTGGGGGCCGGAGTGGATTTCTTGGACTATTTTCTTTTTCTAAAAAACTCCCTAAGAGGAACCTCATCATCTTAGTTCGCTGATGGTTCATGTAGTTCCTCAAGGACTGTTGTTCCTGGAGCAGCCTCTGCAGGTTGTTTTTCTTGTAATATTACCCTTGAGCTGTGTCTACTCCAACTGTAGGTTCCTGTGGCATCTCAACTCCTGGCTCTGCCCCCTCATGGATTAGTTTTTCAACAACACTTGAAACTCTATGCTTTTTAAGAAACTCAACAAGACTGATCTTTGGTTTTCCTAGGTTACTCTGTGCCTTATTGAACCAAACCCATATCTTGTATCTATTCCTTCTTCAATACTCCACAGGGTGAGGAGCTGAGCTTGAGCAGTTGCCTTCTTCTTCATCCTCTTCGACATCTTCTTACTTTTCTTTGTTCCTGCTTCCCCTGCTCTTGCTTCTGTGCATTCTATAGGTACTTCTCTTATATCTGGCTCCATTTGAGTAGGTTCTGATGGACAGGCATAAGTTTCTTTTTGTGCCTAGGATTGGGAAGCAGGTGAGGGTGAAGGATGGCCTGGTTGAGCTTGTGTGTCAACCTTTAATTAATGTGCAACTAAGAATGCTAGACGCTCATAATCAATGTGGGGATTTCTCTTTGCCTTAGCTCTATTTCTAAAGCAATTCTCTTATGTAATTTGTAAAACAAGAATTAGATCTCGGTCGTGAAGCTAAGTACCGAGAGGTGCTTGACTGAACACATAAGAGGAAGGGGACGAATCAATATGTCTGTATGAGATCCCAGGAGGTGGCGGTAAGTTTATTTACATTTCTAATTTATTTCATTTCAAATATGATTGATTAATTAGAAATCTATGATTTTTTATTCAATTTGTAGGAGGCATACGCGAGGCAGATGACGGAGAAGTGGTAGGACATCAAGGTGCAACCGAAGAAAGACCACGAGGTGTGGATAGCGGCAGCCGGCCCACTGAAGAAAGGTCGGGTGTACGGCATTGGGGAGAGGTTGGATTGCAGCCTGGTGATATCATCTTCCAATGGTTCATGCTCAGCACCAACTAGTAGCTTCTTTGGTGCCACTATCTCTACCAGCTCTGAGGCCCACCTAGACCGTGTGGTGGAGCAGCGAGAGACATGCCTCTCGCAGTGACAGCTGTCGGAGATCTCGGAGACGTTGCAGACGTAGGACGTGTAGTCACTGTAGGTGCAGATCTCGGAGACGGTGCAGACACAACTCGCGTAGTTGCTGTAGATGTAGATCTTAAAGACGCTGGAGTCGACCATCTCCAACACTATGATGAAAATAATGGCCTCCTACTTCAGCCAGTTTCGGGTGCCTCCTCACCAGCCTTCATCATCGACCTCAGCACATCTCTCTTAGGTGAGTACAATGCCTCTTACATTTTTTAATACTCTTAATCATAATTCAAAAGTACCAAATTATTAATTGCTTGTATGTGTATCACACTTAGGAATTAAGTTAAAGTAGAAAATCAAAGAAGTCGGGTTTCAGGGCCCAATATCTAAAATATCGGTCCGATCGACGTGTTGATTATTCAAACACGACTAGAGACATACGAGTGACCCGAGGGCTGACAGAATCCAAATCAAATTTGTAATGCCCCAGATTTTTTTTGGATATTTTTCGGATCATTTTAGTGGGTCTCGGAGTGTATTTTGTACTTTACACGTGTTTTTCCCTAATGTGCCTTCGGAACTCTGTGTAGGGCGAACCGTGGTGTTCTTCGACTCCGGGACGTTACCACTGCGTTGTGCTCCTCCCGAGGATCGCGGAGATAATTTTTTGAAATTTTCTGAATTTATGGAATTTTTAGGTTTTTCTATATATATTAACCATTTTCTCTCTCCCCCTCTCATTCTCTCTTTCTCACTCTCTCTCATCTCTTTCTCTCCCCCTCTCCCCGGGCGACCGACGGTGGCGGAGGAGGGCGAGGCGGCAATGGCGGGAGGTGAGGAACGGGGAGCGGGTCGAGGATCGAGGGCTGATGGCGCGTGGAAGCTCGGTCGCGGGTTCGTGGAACGGCGAGGGTTTCACGACATTTTCTTCGTGGATCGGCGTCCATGACGCGTCGTTTCTTCGGTGGAGGTAGGGAGATGGACCCCCCAGCTCGTGCATTCCCTTTCCCGCGAGTTTTGTAGGCCGTGGTGAGCCGAGCGGGTGTATTTGGGAATTTTGGGAAAAAATCCATATTTTTGGGGTTGTGAGTCGATCGCCAATCCATCGCGTTTTTGGCCGATCCGAGGCCATAGATGCATGCTAGGGGCTATTTGGCGGCTTCCCCCTTGTTTTCCCCCTCTCCCGTGGAGGTACGGGGGCGTGGGACGATTTTTAGGTCGTTTCCCGCCGTAGCATTCTCGGGACGGTGTGATGGTCCTTCCAGTGACTGTCACAGTCTGTAACGCCCTAGGGTGGGTGCGTTACGTGCTGTGACGCGCCAAGGAGGGTGCGTCACAGGGTCCTACTTTGTCGGTAGGGCGTCGGTCACTCTAACGGTCCCACGATAAACCGCCAGAGAGTGTGACGCGCCTGGGTTCGACCGCTACGTCCGTTCTTGTGTTTTCAGACCGTTGGGGGTCACGAGTCTTTTGACGCGCCTAGGTAGGACCGTCAGAGCACTGTGACGTCCCTGAATTGGAGCATCAAAGCTGACGCAGCCCATTCTTCTGACGCGCCTAGGTAGGACCGTCAGAGGTTGTGACGCCCCGGGGGGTGTGCGTCACAACCTGTTTCGTTCTGTCTTCTAACGCACCAGGCTTGGTCCGTTAGAGACTGTGACGTCCCAGGGTGGGTGCGTCACAGCCGGTGTTGCCCCTCTCGCGTAACGCTCTTGTGTTGGACCGTTATAGTGCTGTGACGGTCTAGCCTTGGACCGTTACAGCTGTGACGGCCCAAAGGTAGACCGCCAGGCACTGTGTTGCACCGAAATGGTTCTTCGTGCTTGCTGCGATTGTTTCGCGTTGTGTAAGGTCCCTGGTCGACCCAGTTGAGACTCAGCGGTCGACTTGCGATCTTGTGAATGTCCCAGACACCCGTGGGATTCTGTGTCCGTGTTTTGAGGGTGTCGGGCAGACCGTGCTACCTTGTTTAGCGTGCCAGTGGGTTTGAGAGTCCGGGTGACTCCTCGTGTGCCGGGCTTTTATGTTATGCTTGACCGAGTCACCGTGTATCGGTGTGTATGCGGTGGGGTCTCCCCAGCATGCCGTGAGTTTTTCTGGAAGATGATTCCCGAGTGGGCCATGTGTTTGGCCTTGGACTGTGAGTCCAGTTATCAGAGTGGCAGCTTGTGCATTGCCCTGGGAATCGTGCTTCTGTGCTTTCTGTGTGGGCCATGTGTTTGGCCTTGGACCGCGAGTCCAATTGTCCAGCCTAGAGCTGGAGGGTTCTCGTTGTTCCCTGAGAGTGGAATTCAGTTTGGCGGCCTCTGAGCTGCCTTGGGAATCGTACTTCTGCGTTTCTTTGTGGACTGTGAGTCCCGTTTCTTCTCCGACTGTGGTCACCGTGCGACGGTGTTGGTACGTGGGACGGTCCCCGTACTTTATCGGGTTCGGACGTTGTTTTCTGTTGACTTGAGAGTCTACTCCTTCTGTGACCCTCCACTAGTCGTAGCCTACCAGTACGCGTGTGCTGGTCTCACCTGGGAGTAGGTTTACAGGCTTATCCTGAGGATGGTTTTTAGACTGGTTTCCGTCGGGCCCCACGTCTGTAGTCAGAGTCCGGCTAAGGGGAAAATCAGTCAGAGGCCAGACCTAGGACACATGGTCTGTGTGTGCACACGTGGTTGGGGGTGGTTGGACCCACGCTGACGGGCGTGACCCCAGTTAGTCACTTGCTTTGTGGTTACTTGTACGGTGTCCGTGCCTCTGGTAGGCGCTACCACGTCAGGCAGCTCACCTGCGATGCGGAGACGTCATGGGATGCTACTGATTGTGCTTCTAGTGGGAGGTACTCCTGTCGAGTCGGGAGTGACAGACTGTCAATTTCCGTGACTCTGACCTTCGAGTTTTCGGTCGTCTTGACCGTTGAGTTCCAGTTGTCTCGCCATGACGCGTGTGTCGATTTTCGTGCCGTGAGACTGGTGCTAGAAGCTTTACCGAGGTTACGTCTGGTTGGTGCGGTGTCTGCGACGGGGTGATCAGGGTTGCACCTTGGACAACGTGTCCAGGTTGGCCGTGTCCTGTGAGACAAGCCTCTACGGCAGGGTTGCCGTAGGTTTTACTTCGGTAAGTGGTACTAGTGTGGTTCGGTAGCCCCCAACCGTGAGATCAGGGTGTGTTTTCTGGTACAGTAGGAGTAGCTGTAGTGCCGAGTTTTGACCGGCCACCGGTTCGCTGTTCCTGCTATCGTTGTAGCTTTCCTTTCCACTACCGCCGTTGTTTCCGGTTGGGGTTCCACGGGATCCCTACCGAGTCTCTATTTTGGAGACTCATTCCCTGCTTTTCAGGTGTGGCGATTCTTTCTCGTGGTTCTAGGGTGCGGTACGGAGGTTCTCAGTTGCCAGCTCGCCAGGCCGAGTGGTCACTTGGCATGTGGTACGTTTTTACTACTTTAGACTATACTTTCTGTTAGACTGGACTCTGTTGTAGCAGTAGTTGTTTATTTATTTCTATTAATTTTTGAATTTTCCTACTTTATTTCTTATTTCTTTGTGCCTCCACACTTCTTTTAGCCCTTCCGAGCCCTCCCGGCTCGTGGGCGGCGGTTGGAGTCTCGGGTTATCGGGACTTTCCCGGTAATCGGATTCTCGGGTCGTTACAGATGGTATCAGAGCAGTGGTTGTGGACGTACATAGGAATTCGAGATATTACAATGATCAGAGTCCATAAGGTCCAGTGCAGTGGGCAGCTGGCATAGGGTTTTGTGTTTCTTTTCTACTTAGTTTCTCGCTCGAGAGCTCGAGTGCGCTGTGCGGCGCTGTGAAGGTGGTTGATGTCCGCGGCTTTCAGGCCAGCTTGGGGTCTAAGGATCGAGGTCAAGAGCCTTCTTCCTCATCGGTGGTGGCCCTGGTTACGCTGCGTTTGGCAGAGGTTGCTAGCAGGCCTGAACTCGCGGTGCTGCGTTCGAGGAATCTGCAACGTGGTTAGGTGGTTGGAGAGGATTGTTCGTGGTTAAGTGGCCGTGAGCATGCTCTGAGGGAGCTGTTGTCGATTTTGGCCACTCCAGCTTGAGGTTTGTCCAACCCCTGAGGTGTTCTGATCGAGAAGTGTGCTCGGGTGAGCGGAGGATCTTCTCGGTGAGCTGTTGTCTCGTCGAGCCTAGTGTTCTTGTCGTGCTCTGTGGCGTCAGAAATGACGTGTCGGTCCCGATTATTCTTACAGATTTCGAGGTAGGAATGGGATGTGGTGTCCCAATAAGTCTTGCTCTTGCGCTCTTGTGTGCGAATGGGTTGTGTTCACCTTGGATTTGGTCTGAGATGTGAGGGTTGCGCGGTGAGTTCCGGGACTCGAGGATGAGCGTTGACGGTTGTCGTTATGGCTCGTGTTACGGCTCTTGGTGTGGTGTGTTACAGTTTGAGAAATTGCAGCGGTGGTGCATCGAGAGATGCTGTGATTGTGGTCCGACGTGACACTCGTCAAGTGTGTCGGAGGCGCTGACCTGACGTGGTGATGGTTTTCTTGGTGCTGGAAGGTTCTGTTTCCACCGTGCGCGAGGTTTAAGGTCAGGTCGAGCGTGGAGTTTTTCCGTTGGTCGAGAGTGCGTTTGGTCTCCCCTTTGGTTGGAGAGATTGTGTTTGCCTAAGGTTCGTCGTCTTACATTATGTGTCAGGATTGGTTGGCCTTGTGTGCCATGAAGTCCGTGCGAGACGTGCTCCTTGTCTTGGCCAGGTGGTTGCCTGTGAGAGGTTGTGCCCGTTTCCCTTGTTGTGTGAGGGTGTGTTGGCGCTTTTCCGGAAGTACAAGTCCCGGTCGGGCGGTGTTTTCGAGAATTTGTAGCTGTGCGCGTGGATCAGAGTGCGCAGCGGAAGCCTGGTGGGCTTGTAACCCACTGGTTCAGGATCGTAGTGTCGGTTGCTATGGGCAGATTCCTTAGTTTGCGTTGAGCATTGGAGGATTGGTCCCTCTGTGTGAGACGTGTTGTTGCCATGCCGTTGCTCGAGATATCGTGGTTCTTGGCATTAGCAGCATGGAGTGTTGGGGAATGTGCTGGCTAGTGCGCCGCATGAGTACCCTGTTCCTGTGATGGAAGTCGTGTCAGGCGTCGGTGTTAGACCCAGATGGGGTTGCTGAGGATGTCGCTTGACGGAGGTCGAGGGATGTGATGAGACCAGACGGAAGAGTGACGCCTGTGGGCGGAGGCCTTTTAGTGAGGTTGGCATCGGATTGGTGGTCCTTGATGGGATGTTGGTGTCGCAATGGTTATCCCTGGTTTGTTGACCAGCATGGGATGGTTCCCCTGTGAGTCTGAGTCGAGTGAGGTGATGATCGAAGACGCCAAGATCTTGTCTTTTGGTTTCATCGTGCTCCCCTGAGAGGGTCGAGTTGGCGCGATGATTGAGATCGGATGCGGAGTCCAAGAGGAGTGCGGCTCGAGATGTGGTATCGGTCTGTATGTGAGTCAACGGATGGCTTACCGGGGTTTGGAATGTTCCCTTCGGATCTGGTGGAGGACCAGGAAAGAAGGAAGAACCTGAGCAAGCAGAGGTTTCCCGTTGACGTGTATCTGGCGACCAGTGGATGGTCTTTTCACAGACAAAAGATGCTGGTTGTCGGGGCTCGAGCGTGGCGAGAGCCATGTGCCAGCAAGGCCTTGGGTGGCTGATTTTGAGGTGTGCCTTTTCGGACGGGATCTGGGTTTTGTCGAAGTTTGTCTTCTGACAGAGTTGGCACAGTGATATGTCTGACTTTCAGCTTGTCATGTGTAAGGTGATTCTTGGTGCTGAGCCGATGTTCTGGTTGCGGTCTGTTGAGATGGCTGCGTGAGCTGGTGGAGGCTCTATATTGGTTGTTCCCTTGAGAGGGTGTGCGACCGGTCAGCTGGTTGTGAAGCTGATGTGTGTTTTATCTGCCGACCACTGGATGGATCGATAGTTGTTTCTCGTGACAAGGACTATGTCTCCTCGGTGAGCGAGATGGTGGCAGGAGTGCCATGATTGGTTTTCGTGGTGTCTGAGGTGATACCGGACTGTGTCCTTTGGTATATGCCTACTCTGATGGCCGGTGTGCGCGGCATGCGGAGCGAGGTGTTGTTCGTGATTGTAAGTCTAGCTGTGTCCCTCAGGTCCGGAGCTTTTCATGAGAATCGAGATTTTCTGTGCTGGGGCCCTAACAGCGTTGTCAGTTGGCTGAGGCGTTCTTCCCCTGTGACTTGGTGCTAGTCCTGAATTTCGAGGGTGAAATTCCTTTAGGGGGGGAGGGCTGTAATGCCCCGGATTTTTTTAAGATATTTTTCGGATCATTTTAGTGGGTCTCGGAGTGTATTCTGTGCTTTACACGTGTTTTTCCCTGATGTGCCTTCGAAACTCTATGCAGGGCGAACCGTGACGTTCTTCGACTCTGGGACGTTACCATTGCGTTGTGCTCCTCCCGAGGATCGTGGAGGTAATTTTTCGTAATTTTTTAAATTTCTGGATTTTTTTGGATGTTTCTATATATATTAAACATTTTCTCTCTCCCCCTCTCCCCGGGCGGCCGACGGTGGTGGAGGAGGGCGAGGCGGCGATGGCGGGAGGGGAGGAACGGGTCGAGGATCGAGGGCCGATGGCGCGTGGAAGCTCGGTCGCGGGTTCGTGGAACGGCGAGGGTTTCACAGCGTTTTCTTCGTGGATCGGCGTCCACGGCGCGTTGTTTCTTCGGTGGAGGTAGGGAGATGGATCCCCCAGCTCGTTCATTTCCTTTCTCACGAGTTTTGTAGGCCGTGGTGAGCCGAGCAGACGTATTTGGATATTTTGGGAAAAATCCATATTTTTAGGGCTGTGAGTCGATCCGCCGATCCATCGTGTTTTTGGCCGATCCGAGGCCA
Source organism: Amorphophallus konjac (assembly GCA_022559845.1). Taxonomy (NCBI): domain Eukaryota; kingdom Viridiplantae; phylum Streptophyta; class Magnoliopsida; order Alismatales; family Araceae; genus Amorphophallus; species Amorphophallus konjac. The sequence continues at coordinate 439,189,481 of CM040126.1, forward strand.
TAGGTGCATGCTAGGGGCTATTTGGGGGTTTCCCCCTTGTTTCCCCCTCTCCCGTGGAGGTATGGGGGCGTTGGATGATTTTTCGATCGTTTCCCGTCGTAGCGTTCTCGGGACGGTGTGACGGTCCTTCTAGTGACCGTCACAGTCTGTAACGCCCTAGGGTGGGTGCGTTACATGCTGTGACGCGCCAAGGAGGGTGCATTACAGGGTCCTGCTTTATCGGCAGGGCGTCGATCGCTCTGACGGTCCCACGATAAACCGCCAGAGAGTGTGATGCGCCTGGGTTCGACCGCTACGTCCGTTCTTGTGTTTTCAGACCGTTGGGGGTCACGAGTCTTCTGACGCGCCTAGGTAGGACCGTCAGAGCACTGTGACGCCCCTGAATGGGAGCGTCAAAGTGGACGCAGCCCATTCTTCTGACGCGCCTAGGTAGGACCGTCAGAGGCTGTGACGCCCCGGGGGGTGTGCGTCGCAACCTATTTCGTTCTATCTTCTAACGCACCAGGCTTGGTCCGTTAGAGACTGTGACGTCCCAGGGTGGGTGCATCATAGCCGGTGTTGCCCCTCTCGCGTAACGCTCCTATTTTGGACCGTTAGAGTGCTGTGACGGTCTATCCTTGGACCGTTACTGCTGTGACGGCCCAAAGGTAGATCGCTAGGCACTGTGTTGCACCGAAAAGGTTCTTCGTGCTTGCCGCGATTGTTTCGCGTTGTGTAAGGTCCCTGGTCGACCCGGTTGAGACCCAACGGTCGACTTGCGATGTTGTGAATGCCCCAGACACCCGTGGGATTCTATGTCCGTGTTTTGAGGGTGTCGGGCGGACCCTGCTACCTCGTTTAGCGTGCCCATGGGTTTGAGAGTCGGGGTCACTCCTCGTGTGCCGGGCTTTTGTGTTACGCTTGACCGAGTCACCGTGTGTCGTTGTGTGTGCGGTGGGGTCTCCCCCGCATGCTGTGAGGTTTCCTTGAAGATGATTTCCGAGTGGGCCATGCGTTTGGCCTTGGACTGAGAGTCTAGTTATCAGTGTGGCAGCTTGTGAGTTGCCCTTGGAATCGTGCTTCTGAGCTTTCCATGTGGGCCATGTGTTTGGCCTTGGACCGCGAGTCCAGTTGTCCAGCCTAGAGCTGGAGGGTTCCCATTGTTCCCTGAGAGTGGGATTCGGTTTGGCGGCCTGTGAGCTGCCTTGGGAACCGTACTTCTACGTTTCTTTGTGGACTGTGAGTCCCGTTTCTTCTCCGACTGTGGTCACCGTGCGACGGTGCTGGTACGTGGGACGGTCCCCGTACTTCGTCGGGTTCGGACGTTATTTTCCGTTGACTTGAGAGTCTACTCCTTCAGTGACCCTCCACTAGTCGTAGCCTACCATTACGCGTGTGATGGTCTCACTTGGGAGTAGGTGTACGGGCTTACCCTAAGGACGATTTTTAGACTGGTTTCTATCGGTCCCTACGTATGTAGCCAGAGTCCGGCTAAGCGGAAAACCAGTCAGAGGCCAGACCTAGAACGCATGGTCTGTGTGTGCACACGTGGTTGGGGGCGGTTGGACCCACGCTGACGGGCGTGACCCCAGCTAGTCACTTGCTTTGTGGTTATGTGTACGGTATCCGTGCCTCTAGTAGGCGCTACCACGTCAGGCAGCTCACCTGCGGTGCGGTGTAAGACGTCAGGGGACGCTACCGACTGTGCTTCTAGTGGGAGGTACCCCTGTCACGTCGGGAGTGACAGACATTCAGTTCCTATGGCTCTGACCTTCGGGTTTTTGGTCGTGTTGACTGTTGAGTTCCGGTTGTCTCGCCATGGCGCGTGTGTCGGTTTTTGTGCCGTGAGAATGGTGCTAGTAGCTTTACCGAGGTTGCGTCTGGTTGGCGCGGTGTCCGCGACCGGGTGGTCGGGGTTGCACCTTGGACAACGTGTCCAGGTTGGCCGTGTCCTGGGAGACAGGCCTCTACAGCGGGGTTTCCGTAGATTTTACTTCGATAAGTGGTACTAGTGTGGTTCGGTAGCCCCCAACTGTGAGATCGGGGTCTATTTTCTAGTACAGTAGGAGTAGCTGTAGTGCCGAGTTTTGACTGGCCACCGGTTCGCTGTTCCTGCTGTCGTTGTAGCTTTCCTTTCCACTACCGCCGTTGTTTCCGGTTGAGGTTCCGCGAGATCCCTGCCGAGTCTCTATTTTGAAGACTCATTCCCTACTTTTCAGGTGTGGCGGTTCTTCCTCGTGGTTCGAGGGTGCGGTACGGAGGTTCTCAGTTGCCAACTCACCGGGCCGAGTGTTCACTTGGCATGTGGTACATTTTTACTGCTTTAGACTGTACTTTCTGTTGGACTGGACTATGTTGTAGTAGTAGTTTTTTATTTATTTCTGTTAATTGTTGAATTTTCCTATTTTATTTCTTATTTCTTTGTGTCTCCACACTCCTTTTAGCCCTTTCGAGCCCTCCCGACTCGTGGGCAGCGGTTCGAGTCTCGGGTTATCTGGTCTTTCCCGGTAATCGGATTCTCGGGTCGTTACAGAATTCCCAGTTTTGGCTCGGCCCTCAATTCACTTATTTAGGAATTAAGTTAAGTATAAAATCAAAGAAGTTAGATTCAGAGGCCTAATATTTGAAATACGGGTCCGATTGGCATGTTGATTATTCCAGCACGACCAGATATGTGTGAGTGACCCGTTGGAGCTGAAGGAATCCAAATCGAATTCTCAATTTGGGCTCAACGCTCAAATCACCTATTTAGGAATTAAGTTAAATATAAAGCCAAAGAAGTCAGGTTCAGGGGCCCAATATCTGAAATACCAGTTCAATTGATGTGTTGATTATTCCAACATAATTAGAGATGTGTGAGTGACTTGTGAGAGCGTACAGAATCCAAATCGGATTCTCAATTTGGGCTCGACGCTTAATTCACCCATTTAGGAATTAAGTTACATATAAAACCAAAGTAGTCTAGTTTGGGAACCCAATATTTGAAATATTGGTTCGATCGGGGTGTCGATTATTCCAACACAATCGGAGATGCGTGGGTGACTCGTGGGAGTTGACAGAATCTAAATCGAATTCTCGGTTTGGATTCAGCACTTAATTCACCTGTTTAAGAATTAAATTAAATATAAAATTAAGAAGTCTGGTTCGGAGACCCAATATCTGAAATATCGCTTTGATCAGTGTGCCGATTGTTTCAACACGATCATACATGTGTGAGTGACTCGTGGGAGCTCACAGAATCCAAATCGGATTCCTATTTTGGAGTCGGCACTCAAGACAACTTGTTTAGGAATTGGGTATTGTATAAAACATAAGAATTTGAATCACATTTTTTATTTTAAATTTTTTTATAAATTTTATTTCATAAACATATGTCTAATATATTTTTATTTTACATGTCTAATGTGTTGAACTATGGTTTTGATGATAACTAAACTTCTTGTGTGATGCCTTGGTTGAAGTCATGGTTTTGATGTTCATGTGCATGGTTTTGATGTTCATGTGCGATTAAGTGAATGATGATAACTAAACTAAATGGTTGATTGTTCCTGTCCCTTGGTTGAATATGATTGACTTGAACATGTGCTTTGAATGCTTCCCATGCATACTCTTCATGGAGCCTGGCTACATACATGCATTTGTGAAAGCAACAATTGTTCCAATCTTATATGTGAAATTGGGTCTCAATGTAAATCACTTTTCTGAACTCTAATACATATTTCACATATCATTTTGAGCTTGGATTATGTTGAAACAACTCATGAGAAACTTGCTTGAAAATTAGAATCATGGTACTTATATCTTGCTCAAACGGTTTACAATAAGCTCTTGATTGATTGATTGAAATTGCCAAATGGCCAAAGGGGTTTCATACATGTACTTTATGCAATTACCACATGAATTATTGATTAAAGTCCTAATCCTTTTTCTATGGTTTTGTAGGTCAAAACACTCAACATATATTCCCCAAGATCAAAGGAGTTTGAAGCCTCAGACTTAAATGGGTTGCAATGGAGTTCGGGGGTGAAAGCATAAAAAGTCTGTTTACTGTAGCTGTAGGTCGACCGCCCCAGGTCGATCGCCAGCAGCGGTCGACCGCCCCAGGTCGACCGAAATTGCCAGGGATCAAATTTCTACAGTTTTCTCAGTAGCGGTCGACCGCCAGAAGCTGCAGGTCGACCGCCAGCCCCGAGCCAACAAAAGTTGACTTTGTTTCCACTTCGAGAAGAGCCTTTCTCCTTGTAATTCTTTAATCCTAATGACACCAAATCACCCACAAAATGTGGATCTGGTCTGGGAGGTGTCCATGGACCATACAACGAAAGCAATCAAATCACACAAATAACAGACAATGCACAGTGATTTTTAAGGTGGTTCGGATGCAACGACGGCAATCTTACGTCCACCCCTCACCAAACTCGGTGAGGCTTCACTCGGGATAAAACCCCAAACGGAGACGACTCTCCAAACACACACGCAGGACGACGCCTGCACACACACACACGGGGACGCGCCCCAAACTACACACGGAGACAAGCTCCAACATACACACACACACACGGAGATGAACTCCAACACGATCCGACAACCGGATCACTACCACACACACACGCTGCGACAAGTGCAGCAAACCACACACTAAAACGACTGGATCTAAGTAGATCCACACACACACACGTAGATCTAGGAAGACCTACACACATGAATCAAATACGACACACACACATACGACCACGGATCCAACAACGATCCCCACACACACAAGTTCTTGCAGTTTATGATGAAACACAAATATGAAACTCAAAGCACAAGACACCAAAATAAATAGACCACAGTTTAGAGTGCTCCTGATTTAGGCTCCCCTTGAGTGTTTGCTCCGGATGTTTGCGTTGATTCCTTCTTCACCTGAATGGCTTGAGACTCATCTTGAATGGCCTTGTATTGGATGTAGCTTTCCTTGCACGGAGTACTGTTCACGGCTACAGTACTCTTCCTTCTTCACTTGAACAACCTTCCTTTGATCTCTTCTTGAAACTCTTGATTTGCTTCTTCTCTTGATCGGAAGTTTCTTGGCTTCAGACGGTGCTAGAATGACTCCAGTGGGATGAAGAACTTACTAGATGGAATGCTTATGAGAGTTGTAGTAGCCTTCTTCTTGCCTTGATAGTCAAGCTCCTTGATCTCTCTTGTTAGTTGCTTGCTTCTTCACATCATAGATACTTGTTGGCTTGAGAAGTACCTTGAATGGGTTGGAGATAGATGAAGAACTTGCTGCACGAAGTACTGTTCACGGAGCTACAGTACTCTCTTCTTCCTCCTTGGACAGCACCCTCTTGATCTCCCTTGAAGCCCTCTTGGATGGTTAGGGTTATGGCTCCAAATGAGATGTTATATAGCCCTTGAATGGTCCATGGACACCCCCCAGACCAGATCCACATTTTGTGGGTGATTTGGTGTCATTAGGATTAAAGAATTACAAGGAGAAAGGCTCTTCTCGAAGTGACAAACAAAGTCAACTTTTGTTGGCTCGGGGCTGGCGGTCGACCTGCAGCTTCTGGCGGTCGACCGCTACTGAGAAAACTGTAGAAATTTGATCCCTGGCAATTTCGGTACACCTGGGGCGGTCGACCGCTGCTGGCGGTCGACCTGGGGCGGTCGACCTACAGCTACAGTAAACAGACTTTTTATGCTTTCACCCCCGAACTCCATTGCAACCCATTTAAGTCTGAGGCTTCAAACTCCTTTGATCTTGGGGAATATATGTTGAGTGTTTTGACCTACAAAACCATAGAAAAAGGATTAGGACTTTGATCAATAATTCATGTGGTAATTGCATAAAGTACATGTATGAAACCCCTTTGGCCATTTGGCAATTTCAATCAATCAATCAAGAGCTTATTGTAAACCGTTTGAGCAAGATATAAGTACCATGATTCTAATTTTCAAGCAAGTTTCTCATGAGTTGTTTCAACATAATCCAAGCTCAAAATGATATGTGAAATATGTATTAGAGTTCAGAAAAGTGATTTACATTGAGACACAATTTCACATATAAGATTGGAACAATTGTTGCTTTCACAAATGCATGTATGTAGCCAGGCTCCATGAAGAGTATGCATGGGAAGCATTCAAAGCACATGTTCAAGTCAATCATATTCAACCAATGGACAGGAACAATCAACCATTTAGTTTAGTTATCATCATTCACTTAATCGCACATGAACATCAAAACCATCATCATTCACTTAATCGCACATGAACATCAAAACCATGACTTCAACCAAGGCATCACACAAGAAGTTTAGTTATCATCAAAACCATAGTTCAACAATCTCCCCCTTTTTGATGATGACAAACGAAGTGATGATGACAAACTAAATGAGGATACAACATTTTCTTCTCCCCCTAACACAATCATCAATTTTTCTCCCCCTTTGACATAATCAAAAAGTATGGATACCAATTGAAAATGGTGAGTGGCCTCAAGGATATGAGCCAGTGTAGGAAGATGATCAGAAGATGATCAGAAGCATTATAGCATTCAAAATCTAGATCCCATGGCAGATTTTCACAACAGGCAAGAGCAGGAGGGCATACCAAAAGAATTTTCTTTGGTTTTCAAATTTTTGATTTTTGTATTTTAGTTTTAAATGCATGAAACTATGTATATGCAGATGATGACTCATGAAATGCACATAATGTAACCAAACAGTTATATATAATCATACATACAGTCTCCCCCGTACATATATAACAAGGGAAAGGGTATAAGAAGGATGCAAGAGAGTCATGCTCACCAGAATGCACATGTGTAGCACATGGGAGATCGTGCAATCATATAGAAGATTCATGCAATTGCTGATGTAGTCAATCAATTTTTTGAATACATATTAAATCAAATTCATAGATGTGTAAGTGAGTAACATGAAAGATGATAGTTTCAACATAGATATTTAGATTTTCAGATCAACACATGGAGACATTTCACAGACTGCACTTCAATTTTGAGAACAGCGTATAGGAGGCTTCGCTCTACCACAATGAGTTTTCACCATCATTTTTTCAACTCAACCAATATCACATGATAGGCAGAATTTTTCAAGAGTGATCGGGTTCAAAATGATTCCTTTTTACGCGAGTAGACGCATGTGTAGATGTGCAAATAATTATGATTAACCCCAAATTGATAAAAGATGGTGATTTTATTTTAAAACAAGATATCGCACTCAATTAATGATGAAAAAGGGGAAAAATCATATGCAACAACTAAGATCCGTGATCGCCACTGAAGCTAGAAACATGCCAAACAATAAGAAATCAGGATGGGGCATGTTACATACCTCAGAAATCCATAAAGGGGAGCCATGGTCCTGGAGATTAACGCGCTATATCGTCATAGCGCGTTCTCCAGGTCGCGCTAGCTTAGTACAGCGCGATATCAGACAGGTAGCGGGATTTATCTGGTTTCGTTCCTTCCTTGCTCCAAGGCCGGCCAAGGTGCAAGGGCTCCACGTATCAATCTTCTAGTACCTGCAAACAATCATAAACAACAAATATAAAGCCCATTAGATCGAGATTTGAGTATAATCTACCCTTATCCTTAATCAAAAGCATGTAAAAAGGGGGCTCGATTACCTGGGGGTTTGGTGGTTTTTAAACCCCTATGGATGGGCAAAAGATAGGTGTGGTGTGTGTGAATGCATGTATCTTGTAAAAGGAGTGTTTTGAAATCAGGATGTAATGCGATGCAAAGATTAAAAATCCGGAGGGGAAAAGAAAGATGAAAGAGGAAGAACACAAGGAAAAGCCCTAAATACTCCCTTGAACGTGCGAGGAGCGAGGATTTGTTGATTGTGCACGAAGTATTTCCTCCTCCTCGTCAATAACTCGAGTTGCATCCCCTTAAACGACGGCCAAAGGGATGAATTTATAGGAAGAAGATCAAACACAAACCCTAGGTCGGAGTTTGATTCAATCCGATGGCTTGGCGGCTCAAATCGAGGTAATATTGCCGACTAATTAGGGGGAAAGACTCCTGATAGGTTTAGAAACCTTCCTAGATAAGAAACACAGTCAGCAACTTACCCAATAAGGCCTCTGAATCGAAATAAGGGAGTCCGGCCTGGAGAGGGACTCTGTCTGATAAGGCGCTATACTTCCATAGCGCGATAATGAAGAACGCGCTATGGAGATATAGCGCGACAAGTAAAGGCCCATTAAATGGTATAAAAACGGAGAAAAAACCATTGGGCAGTCATTTAATCAAATGTTGAAGGAGAGTAACACCCAAAATTGATGTCATAATGATCAAATGTCAAGAAATAACAACTTGATCAAAGGATAATTTCAATTAGATCCACAACGCGCTATGAACAAAAAAAGCGATAAGAACAAATAGCGCGGGAATGCCAGACTCGAGGCGAGATCCAAGGTATGGAATTGAAGCATTAGGCCAAGAAAGGGGAAGAATCCCAGAAAATCAACCAATTAAGGATCAATTGGGGCATCGACTAAGAGAACAAAGAAAATGCTCAATTTATCGGCTAAAAATGGGTGTCTACAGATGCCCCTCCTTGATATCCGCTTTGCAGGGGAGCGAAACGAGGTGAAACGGAAATAACACGGAGATGACACAGAGTGGTAGTGACGGGGAGATGAAGTGAAAATGTAGTAGAGCGGACTGATAAGTGGATATCAAGGAGAAAAGACACCCATTATAACCGACAAATGATAGGAATGATCCAGAAAACTCCGAGCTAACCACAAGGTCAAGCCGGCACCAGTGATTCCTGCCTAGAATGATAGGCACGGAACAAGAAAAAGGAACTGATCAACCTCTTGTACAAAAGAGGCATCCGCAGCGCGTAGCAACTACGAATTTCACTCAGTTAGTGGAATAGACGCGAGCCCGGCGGATCCATCGACGCCATCGTGCGGTTCACAGCTAATGAGTGGATCAAAAAGAAGGAGATTGAATCAAAAAGGTGATAAGCACAATCAGGCAAGGGTCACATCGACCAACGAGATCCAATGCTTAACTGGGAGCAATCTTTCAGATTCGGAATGGAATTAAATTCTTTGTTCGAGAACAAAAGCAAATTGATCCTTTAATTTAGGAAGAAGATTGGGCGATTTATGGATGCAAAAGTGGCATGATGCATGCAGGGCTAAAATAAAAGAAATCATCAAAACAAATGCCAAGAAAGATAAAATACAAGATACTCAAGGATAATATTGCTAAATCAAATAGACTCGGGTCAAGAATTATCCGCAACCACGGCGTGCGAGATGAAGTCCATCATCCCCAAATTTATTTTAATCTAACGGCCTATCCGACGATTAACTGCATGTTTCTAGATCATCACTGTTTTTGGTAGAGGGGAACTCAAATCCTGAAACATACAGAGAACCAGCCGGTCCTTGAGATAATAATGTAAATAGCATATAGTAATGCAATAAAAGAAGGGACATAGAAATACTTCCCTGATGGCATGGCATATGTTTTTTTTTTTTTCTTCCTGCAATCTCAACGTTAGGCACAAGCAAATTCAAGCAAATGCAACCTCAATGTTAAGCAAATTCAAGCGATCTCAATGTTTAAGCAAATTCAAACATATAATCAATCTTAATGTTTAAACAGATTCAAGCATATTCAAACATAAGCAAAAGAACACAAGTTCTCATCATATGTTCTCAAGTCATATCCTCTTTTCTCCCCTCCTTTTTTATTTTCTTATCTAATTTAATTATCGCGCTATATGTACATAGCGCGACAGTGTCGCGCTATGAACATGTAGCGCGTCCATTAACCGCGGGTTTCAAAACCGTCCCCCCCCCCTTTCTATTATTCAAAGTTACTCCTCCCCTCTCCCCAACTCCTCTCTCGCCTTCTCAGCCTCTCACCAGCCCTAGCCCCCATTTGCAACAATCTGATGGCGGGTGGTGCTCCTCGACGCCCCAAACGGCGTGCCACCCGCGTCCGCCAAAGATCGGACGTGGAAGAGGAACGGGCGCCCCCTCCCGCCGAAGAACCCTCCGACTCGGAGGTGACGGTCTCGGCCCGACTCGAGGGAGACGATATGGACATCCACCCAGACGAGGCCGAAGAAGTTGAATGCGTCCCGGCGGCCGAGGAAGTGGCGGCGGAGCCCGTCGGAGGCGCGGCGGCCCGAAAACGCCGGGTGGTAAGAAAATCACCCTAAACTTGTTTTTGATTTGATTTTTTTCTTATGTTTTCTTTCTTATGTGATGAAAACGGAAAGGGGAATGCCCCTAAATATCAAAATGTAGGGCAGAATGCCCATAGAACAGATTGCGGGGAACGGGGGTCACCCCCTACCTACAGAAGGGGAACGCGCTATGCCTTCATAGCGCGTTCTTGAAGAACGCGCTATGACGATATAGCGCGACAAATAACAGCATGCAGGTTATCATTTTCTGATTAGCCTTTGTTTGATGATCACATAAATTGATTATTTCTTCTTTTTCGTTGTGTGCAGGGTGTGGAGGGTGCAGTGCGTGCCCGAATTTCTTGGACATTGGTCCGGGCAGCTTACCACGCACTACCGGAGTTTCAAAGGGCCCGCCTCCGCCATATGGGCTTCGGGGAATTTCTGGAGATAGAAGTGCTGAGGGTTGATGTGGGGCTGATAAGGGCCCTAAAGGCCAGATGGGACACGGGATGCAAGGCCTTCCTCTTCCCCTGGGGTCATATGATCCCGACCTTGGAGGACGTCACGCGCATCACCGGGCTGCGGGTGCACGGATCGGCAGTGACGGGCTACACTTACCCCGACTACCGGGAGATGGCGCGCAGGCTGCTGGGCTTGGAGCTGGAGGGTACAGGCCGGACCTCACTAGTGTCGAGGATCGTCCTGCAGGAGAGTCTCGGCCTATTCCACACACAGAGGGAGGTGGGGGAGACTTCGACAGCTCATGAGAAGAGGCTGGAGGCGGGGGCCAGGGAGAGTTTTACTACTGAGGCAGGCCCACAGGCAGACATGGAGCTGAGGAGGTTCCTCATTCTGCTGATCGGCAAGCTGCTTCTAGCGACCCAGGGCGACGCAGTGAGCTGCCGTTTTCTACCCTTACTGGAGGACCTAGACAGAGTCGGACGGTATGCCTGGGGTGCGGCAGTCCTAGCCCACTTGTTTGACAGCTTCGGCATCTCCTCACTCCAGTCTTCACTCGGGGGGTTCTACCCTCTACTTCAGGTATTTCTCTACACCTCAAACTTGTGAATTATGCACCTGCCTTTTATGTCAATCATATGAGCTACGTTTCAGGTTTGGAGCTACTTATACCTTCCTACCCTCCGACGAGCCTGGGAGGATCGAGGGGACCTACTGCCCCTGGCCAGACGATGGACCCCTACACGAGACGGCCGATCTCTGAAGGACCAGGTTACCTACATCCAGGAGACGTTAGACATGATGCCCCATATAGAGGTAAGATTGAATTTTTGAAATTGAATTTAGTTATGAGTGGAATTAAGGGCAATGATAAATTGAATTATGCAGGTGGACTGGACTCCTTATCAGGGGAGAGCCGAGGTGATGCCCTGGGTGGAGCCGGCCATCCCTTTCTTCGGGAGAGAGATCTGGCTGCATGCCCTCAACCTGGTCGAGCCACTATACCACAGGTTGATCATGAGGACACTTGGGCTTCATCAGGCGGTGGTGGAGTTTCCGACCCAGGTGACGGACCCACGACCTGGACGACGCTTCCGAGGCCTGCAGGGTACAGACGATTGGCGGCAGCGTGCCCGAGAGCAGTTGGCAGATTGGAAGAAGCGTGGCCGAGCAGTCCCTGCAGGAGCACATTCAGATGATGCCTACCTTCAGGCATACTCACAGGCATACGGCAGCCGAGTCTATCAGAGTGCTCGCGGACAGGTATGCCCTTAAATTCAATTGTGGTTGATTATTCAATGTGTGATTAACAATGTGTTCTTGCAGTTCGACATAGAGGGGAGACTGGCCATGGTACAGGGACTCCTCGATTCCACAGTCCGACAGCGCGAGGAACTCCAGCAAACCGTCGATGAGCTGGTAAGCACTTGAAACTTAGAATGGTTCAGATTTGAATTGCAATTAATGATAATGCTTTTCTTTTCAGCGCGAGGAGCTGGAGGCAGTCCGATCCTCGCACGGCGCTTCATCTTCTACACAGCCCGTCTGCGACCACACCGAGCTAGAGGGCCAGCTTGCCAGTGCAGTGGCTCGGGCGGAGGCAGCCGAGGCCTCCCTCCAGGAGAGAGTGAGCAATCTGTTCTTTTAATCTTAGTCTAGGAGTTTTAACAATTATCAATTATTAATCAAGATTTTGGATGCAGGAACAGGAGCTGCGCGTGGCAGAAGCGGAGCTGAGGCGGCGTGATGCAGAGGAGCTCCCTCGAGATGTAGCAGAGCTGCGCCTTCTCCTCGGGGTGGAGAGGAGTGAGCGGCAGAGAGAGAGAGAGGATCGGGATAGAGAGAGGGAGAGATGGGAGAAAGAGAGAATGGAGCGGGAGCTTGAGAGAGTGGAGCTACGCACTCGATTAGGGATCACCGAGCAGCGAGCAAAGGATGCAGAGGATCGCTACCGACGAGGACGTGAGCGGGCCCAGCGTGAGGGATACTCCCGAGCCTACTCGAGCACAGATTACTTAGTTACTTCTTCTGAGCACCAGCGGAGAGAGGATGCAGAGAGGGGAGCACATGGTGACAGGGTTTCGGCTTCCCGGGCACAGATGGCTCCTCCTAGGCCTCCCCGGGGAGGACAGGAGGAAGCTGAGAGTTCACACAGAGGGGGAGACCAGGAGGGTCGAGGGGAGAGCTGAGAGTTTGTTGTATCCATCTCATTTTATACCTTTTGACATGTTATAGTGGAATGAGACAATTCTTAGCACTTGTTGCGGCTTGTGTGATTGTTCTTCATTTTGCGTGCTTTTTCAAAAGGATGCCATCAGAAATAGAATGCAATTTTTTTGGAATTTTTTGTTTGAAAAAAAATATGCAAAAATTTTTTATGAGTTTTGAAAATATTTGAATATTTTTAAAAAACTTTTGCAATGTTCAATTTTTTTGGCAATATTCTAGTTTCTTTGGAATTTTTTGGCAATATTCAAATTTCTTTGGGATTTTTGGCAATATTCAAATTTTCATGGAGTTTTGGTAATATAATTTTTTTTTTTTGTGGAGTTTTGGAAAAATTCAAAATTTTTTATGGAGTTTTTGGTAAAATTCAAATTTTTTGTGGAGTTTTTGGTAAAATTCAAATTTTTTGTGGAGTTTTTGGTAAAATTCAAATTTTTTGTAGAGTTTTTGGTAAAATTCAAATTTTTTGTAGAGTTTTTGGTAAAATTCAAATTTTTTGTGGAGTTTTGGTAAGACATTGCTAATGCAGCATCAAAGGGTGTTTAAACCACTGGCTAGGGGTCCTTGTTCCTCCCCCTTTTACTTAAAACTGCCCAAAGCCGGGCGTGCATTGAAAGTGGCATCCTATAATCGACCACCTTTGATCAACGGTGCCCCTACCAAGGCCATACCTGAGAAACGTTCGGTCTTGGAGGGAGAAGAGAAGAATAATTGGAGATAAGCTTTATGCAGGATAGGAGATGTCGGGACTTGAATTCCTTCCAAGGTGTTAACCCTCAAAGAGGTAGTCTGTTGCGCCGGGGCTTTATGCCTTTGATTTTTAGACCCTTGACATGCATACGACCAGGGTTTTCCCTGCGGGGACTTTGCCACTCTTGACATGCCATAATTCATACTTTTGCTTTTATCGAAATTTTGACTTGATTTTCATAATAGCCCTTTTGGCGAGATGTATATCATGAAAGCTCATATGAAAACTCATATTGATGTTGATTTTGGGTCAAGACTGCCCCTATTTGAGACTCCTCTCGTATTGGGGATTACCTAGGTTGGTCATCTCATCCGTCAACCTCTTGTACCTGCGTTCGGCCGAGTGAAGGAGAGAAAAGACTTTCAGATATACTCATGGCATGGCCAAGGTAGCAACGGTGTTTTACCAAAGGAGCCGGCTAAGGACGCCGTGAAGTGTGTGGAATGCCCCGCTAAGGGTTACTCTTAACAAGCGGGGAAAGAATGTTGAATTCCCAGCGCGGGGTTTTTATTAACCAAAGTGCTGCAGAAGCAAGCCTAAAGACTCTTTTTAACAAAGATTTCAATTAAACAAAAGCTTAAGATAAAGGTCTAAAACACCACTCTTGATTTCGTTAAGAAGCACTTTATTTTGAGAATCATGCGCGAAGAAATGGGGAGATGATATTATGAAAATACTTACTTACGCCAACATGTTACCTTGCAACCTTCGTAGAAGCAGCTGCTGCTAGAGGTGATCATCGTGGGATAGTCCTCTTAGGCAGGTAAAGGATTGGAAGCAGAGGATCGAAAGTGGCTTAACAAGAAGGAGTGGTGCCAAGACCAGACTCAGACGAATAAGGAGAAAAGGAAAAGAGAGGCGAGGGCTAGAACTCCCTTGCTAAGGCGTGGAGACCCTGATCACATGGAACAGTCTACAGAAGAAGCGGAAAATCAAGAAGAGGGGTGAGGACTAAAGCCTCGGAAGCAGTGAGTGAATGGGCAGATGCCCAAAGCAGTGGATGCGGAAGAAGTTGGATCAGACCCAAGATCGGGAGGAATTAGAAGAAGAAATTGGTAAATGGAAAGAGGCGGATCCGGAGGGTCCGGAGGCTGTGGAGGAGAATCATGATAGGAGGAATCCGGAGGCTCCGGAGGGATGACAAAGGAAGGGACGCGATGCCCTGGGAAAAAATAGGGAAAAAGATGATGGAAGAGGTGACGGAAAAGGAAGAAGAGAATAAAAGATATGGAGTCCCGGAGGAGCAGGAAGATGAATCGAAAGAAATATGGAAGGTCCGGAGGTTCCGGAGGAATGAAATCAGGAGGGTCGCGATGCCCTGGGAGATGATAGAGAGAATAAGACGGAGAATCCAGAGGTTCCGGAGGAAAATAGGAAGGTGCACGATGCCCAAGAAGGTTCGGAGGTTCCGGTGAAATGAGATAGAAAGGGGCGCGATGCCCGGGGAAAAGATGGAGGCAATCAGGTGGAGAATCCGGAGATTCCGGAGGGATGAAATCAGTAAGGAGAAGATTGAAAGGGGCGTCGTGCCCGAGGGGAAAGTCCGGAGGTTCCGGAGGAATAGAATCAGAAAGGGCGAGATGCCCAAAGAGGAGGGATAAAATTCCTGGAGGTTCCAGGGAAATAGCAGGAAGGGGGACGCGATGCCCCAAGGGGAGTGGACAAAAAGATGAATATGAATAAGATGGGGAATGCGGAATATCCGGCGGGGCCGGAAGGCGGGGAAGATACGGGTTTGGAAACCCAGGAAGCAGGAGATGCAATTGTATGCAAAATGATGGATGTGATGAATGCTGTGAATGCATGAATGCAACAAAATGCATGAGATGCAACGAAGGTGAAAAAAATGAGGAATACGAAGGGTGAGAGGGCAAGATCCTCCTCCTAACCCTTGGAGTAGCCCATGAAGAAGAAGTGATAGAGATGGTCGAATAGAAAGTGGAACAAATAAGGGATGGCCCCTTAAGACAATTGCCCCTCCATGGCAGTGAAAGTGTATGAGAAATTGGCCCAATGGAAGAAGCTTCACTAATAAATGACAACCCCCTTGGAAGGCAAGGATCAATGATGTGAGGGAGTTGGAAAGTTGGAACATGAAGCATGGCCATGCCCATTAATTGTGGTGTATAAGAAGTGTTGAACAAAATGGGCATTCGCCCCTTGCATAGAGGAATGGAATCAAGATTTGAAAATTGGAACAAGGGGTGCCCTGCCCGGCCTTCGGGTGACATCAACACCTGGCATTCTCTTCCGAACAATGACGGTGACTTGGCCTTCGCGACCATGCTTGGCACAATAATCCGGATTGGCATCCGGTAAATGAATTCTTGAATCTTGAATCGCATAGCCGTGGCCAAATCTGTCTTGCCCGGCTCTTGATCATCTTCGGCACATATACTTGCAGAAGCACCCACATTCCGAGTAATAGAAGGAGGTGAAGCGGAGGCGGAAGGCTTTGTGAGTGGTGGAGGTATAATGGAAGGTGTTGGCGTAAGTGGAGGCGGAGGTTCAAACACATTGAGTTTCTCCCCTCGCTTGCAAGCGGTTGAGGTTAGCTCGAGTGCAAGAAGTGGTGGATCCTGCTCAGGATTAACCATAGGCAAGGGTGAAGGGTTAAATGGTAGGGTAGGAAAAGTGGGTTTTAAGGATGGTGGTAATGGGATAACGGGAGGTTGAATTGGGGACAGTTCAATGGTAGGCTCGGTAGAGGCTGATGTGGAGGTTAATGGTTGAATAGGTGAAGGTTTTAAAATGGAAGGTTCAGTGGTGGCTAATAGTGTGAAGGTTGATGGTATAGTGGGTTGAGGTGTAATTGGTGGAGGTTTAATGGAAAGTTCAGGGATAGGAGGAGACTCAAGAGGTGCCGGTGTGGTTGATTGAAGTATCGACCCATCATCGTAACACCAGTTAGTCTCATAAATGGGGGTTGGATCGGGGACGGTGGCTTCGTCCTGAGCAGGGGGTTCATCAAATGATAGTGGGGGGAGTGGGAAATTATGGAAACTCAGAAAGGGTGCCTGCGGAGCTTCATCATCATATACCGGCTCGTATTCTTCGATTGCCGGTTCTTGCTCACTTGGAATATCAACGCCATAGTCGTCCATCCTATCCTTCCATTCTCTCTCCATTCTTGTAATATCATCCAAAGCCGCATAGAGAGGATCGACTGGAGTAGGAGGAGCCGTGACCTTTTTAATTGTTCCTCCATAGAAGCAATCTTATCAAGACGTTTTGCTGGAGGGGAGTAACATGAACAATAGAGGGTTGGCAGAGCCTTGGAGGAGGAGGGGCCGTATAAAAAGGCCGTGGAGGGGAGTTGACGGGATGACCCGTAAAAGGACCCGGACGGGCCGGATTGCAATGAGTAAATGGGCCTTGGGGCCGTGATGGAGGAGGAATATGAGGAGGCGGGTGTCGGGCCACCCGAGTAGAATGAACAGGAGGAGATGGGTAATGGGCTACCCGATCAGGATCGGAAGGAGGAGGTGGGTGATGGGCCACCCGTGTAGAATTGGGGGGAGATGGGTGATGGGCCACCCGAACAGAATTGGAGGGAGATGGGTGATGGACCACCCAAATAGAATTGGAAGGAGGAGGTGCATGAGATGTACCCTCAACGGCAGCCTTAAGGGCTTGGATCTGTTGAGGGGTAAGATGATCTAATGCATGCAAGATTTGGGAGACCTTCTCATCATTGGGACGAGACGGTCCCGGAGGAATAGTGGTTCGCAATTGAGGAGGGGGACCATGAGAATGGACATCGCCCATGGGTCGGGCATGACCATAAGAATGAGGACGTGGTCCCTTGAAAGTATGGTGAGAATGATGAACATGTTGAAAGTGAGGATTGTAAGAAGTGCTAGGTTGTGCATCCTCATGAATTGAATTGAACATGTTGTTTTGTTTATCAAAGTAAGGCATTACGCAATCCAAATAATGTGCAAACAATTTGTAAAGAAACACGCAAGTTGGAATGGTTACCTTGATTTTTATTTGTTTGAACCTTGGTGAATTAATGATTTTATACAAATTGATATGATTCACACAAGGGGAGGAACCTAGTTTCAAAATGAGTCACTTCAATGCCAACTAGGGACCCTCTCTCACCACGTATAGGCCAACTAATTCGGGACTTCAAAAGGGTACAACCTGCCCGGCGTCCGTGAGGGAATCCACGGGTGCGGGGACTTATGGAGGCTTGGTTTAGGAACTTCCAATCCAAAGAGACGGAATGCTCAATGGAGGGTCCTTCCTTCACCAAGGGGGTGTGTGGAATCCTAATGTAGAGAGAGGAGGTCTCTCAAACCAAATGCAAGGATGAATGCAATGCTATGGAAGAAAAATCTAAACTAGCACAATAAAAGGAAAATAGATGAAAGAAGTGAATATACAACAGGAAGTATACAATGATGCAACCAGAGAAGATGGCAATCAGAACCCGGACAGAGGATATAGGTGAATATATCCTCTGGTGATTATCGCGCTATATGTCCACAGCGCGATCTACAGAAGGCGCTATGGACCCATAGCGCGATAATCGACAGTGGGGAAGGGCTCAAAATCCAATAAACACACACACTGATGTACTGATAAGCAGGCAACAAGAAGAATGCACGTGGTAGCACAAAGTGTCCCACCGTGATCGCCAATTTGTAGATGTGCAAATAATTATGATTAACCCCAAATTGATAAAAGATGGTGATTTTGTTTTAAAACAAGATATCGCACTCAATTAATGATGAAAAAGGGGAAAAATCATATGCAACAACTAAGATCCGTGATCGCCACTGAAGCTAGAAACATGCCAAACAATAAGAGATCAGGATGGGGCATGTTACATACCTCAGAAATCCATAAAGGGGAGCCATGGTCCTGGAGATTAACGCGCTATATCGTCATAGCGCGTTCTCCAGGTCGCGCTAGCTTAGTACAGCGCGATATCAGACAGGTAGCGGGATTTATCTGGTTTCGTTCCTTCCTTGCTCCAAGGCCGGCCAAGGTGCAAGGGCTCCACGTATCAATCTTCTAGTACCTGCAAACAATCATAAACAACAAATATAAAGCCCATTAGATCGAGATTTGAGTATAATCTACCCTTATCCTTAATCAAAAGCATGTAAAAAGGGGGCTCGATTACCTGGGGGTTTGGTGGTTTTTAAACCCCTATGGATGGGCAAAAGATAGGTGTGGTGTGTGTGAATGCATGTATCTTGTAAAAGGAGTGTTTTGAAATCAGGATGTAATGCGATGCAAAGATTAAAAATCCGGAGGGGAAAAGAAAGATGAAAGAGGAAGAACACAAGGAAAAGCCCTAAATACTCCCTTGAACGTGCGAGGAGCGAGGATTTGTTGATTGTGCACGAAGTATTTCCTCCTCCTCGTCAATAACTCGAGTTGCATCCCCCTTAAACGACGGCCAAAGGGATGAATTTATAGGAAGAAGATCAAACACAAACCCTAGGTCGGAGTTTGATTCAATCCGATGGCTTGGCGGCTCAAATCGAGGTAATATTGCCGACTAATTAGGGGGAAAGACTCCTGATAGGTTTAGAAACCTTCCTAGATAAGAAACACAGTCAGCAACTTACCCAATAAGGCCTCTGAATCGAAATAAGGGAGTCCGGCCTGGAGAGGGACTCTGTCTGATAAGGCGCTATACTTCCATAGCGCGATAATGAAGAACGCGCTATGGAGATATAGCGCGACAAGTAAAGGCCCATTAAATGGTATAAAAACGGAGAAAAAACCATTGGGCAGTCATTTAATCAAATGTTGAAGGAGAGTAACACCCAAAATTGATGTCATAATGATCAAATGTCAAGCAATAACAATTGATCAAAGGATAATTTGAATTTGACCCACAACGCGCTATGAACAAAAAAAAGCGATAAGAACAAATAGCGCGGGAATGCCAGACTCGAGGCGAGATCCAAGGTATGGAATTGAAGCATTGGGCCAAGAAAGGGGAAGAATCCCAGAAAATCAACCAATTAAGGATCAATTGGGGCATCGACTAAGAGAACAAAGAAAATGCTCAATTTATCGGCTAAAAATGGGTGTCTACAGCATGGAGCTCATGCCAGAATCCCCGGTTACTTAGAATACTGAACCATTTCACCTCATTTTGAACAGAGATACTAGTCCACACTTTTCAGATATGAACCACATCACGTCTCAGGTGACATGTGTCCAGTTTACTCAGTGAGACCAAGCATTGCTCTGCCGTTCATTTTCATTTCAGATTTTTTTTTTTTTTAACAAAGATAGGTAGGTAGCTTTTTCCTCAACTGTCTCTTCAACATACATGCAGCAAGTTTAACATCTCAAGAGTGTTGAAAAGAAATTTATATATATTTATCTTTAACACTCATTTTCACATTTTGTGCATGAAGTGTGCGAATTTGATTCAGCATGTATATCGAAAATATCATGAACACATAACAAGACAGCTCCCCCTAAATAGATGCACTTATGAAATATACACTCCCCAGAGTGTACGACATGAGACACTCCAACAATGACTCAAATACAACATTATTTATCAAGAGGACATAAGGCCATAGAAGTGCCAAGGAATGAGGGTGAATAGCATATAATATCAAGCAAGTACACAAAGGGAATGTATGCAACATGCAATGCAAATATGCAACTGATACCAATCAAATGGATACCAATTGAACGAACTGAATGCGGCTAATACATGAGTTCTAGGGCAAGATGAAAAATGACACTACATACAAGAGAGAAAATTAGATTGGAAAGATGAGCATGGGACAATTTCCATCACAAGTGGCTTATATACAAAGGGAAGCCATTTATTGTCAGAAGTTGTTAAGAGCGGATTTTCAAGGGTTTTGAAAACATTCACAAGCCATTCAGGAGTTGACATTTTCATTGCAGAACTCTTCACTTCAACAAGGATCAATTTTAGAAATATTGAAGTAATTCATCATGAGCATGTTACATGTTCCAATTGGAGTTCACTCAGTCAATACTCATTTCAACTTGTTTAGCTAGCAAGACCCCCTTTGACAAAGACATGAATCTCAGAAAAATTCAGTGAAAGTGCAATGTTTCTCTTATGACATGGGACTAGCTGACAAGGAGCAAATAATAGCATCAGAAAAATTCTTTCAAGGCCAAACAATCAATTTCTTCCAGTTCTGGTACAAGGCGGAGAACTTTGATCCAGAGATCAACTCACGCATAGTGAGAGTTTCCAGGTGAAGATAATCTGCCTTTTCACTACTCAGTATTTGATATACCAGATACTCAATTAAGCTTAAATGTGCTCAAGCAATCAGATTGAAGGATGTTCAAAGGTCAACATAAAGTTCGAGATTTTCAGTTTCAAATAACCAATAAGCAAGTTAGTCACGGCAGAATGGATGAGCAATCATTTCAGGTATGTAGGAGCAATACCTGTCATCAGAATAACATCACAAAGTCCCATAGAATAATGCATGAATTTCCATTTCCATAGCAAGAGGGTGAATTACCTTAATTCAGAAGATAATACCGTAGGCCCTCAAGCACAAAAATCACCAACCTCACGAAGGTTAGTATTTTAGATTTATGTTTTATTACCTTGGCCTTGAGAATCCATTTTCTTCTGAGCCTTTCACCTGCAATCCATCCTTCATTAAAGAGATGCGCACTTTTCATACCATTTCTTGGTTACTATCAAGATCACTTCCTATCTCCCGGTGGTGAATTGAGAAAATTTTTATCATTTTCATCCTTGCAAGATATTTCTCATTTGATTCAAACTTGGTCACGGCCAGCCCATCAGCATTTGGATTTTGGGAGTGTAATCTGCATTCAGAAACAACATAGTTGATTTATCAATTTCGATTCAAATTGATTAACAATGACATGACAAATTCATTTTAACAACCAACATCCCCTAGACAGCTCTAGATGCAATGCATGACTCATGTGTGAACCTAACAATCCCATATGATGAATGTGGTTGCTCCCCCTTTGTGTGTGCATGAATGGAAGATGTTCAGCAATAATCCAATACCATATGCAGCCTGTAACTAATTGACTCATAGTACCGAGCGGAGAACTTAGATCCGAAGATCACCTCACGCGTAGTGATTGCTTTCAGACATGCAAAATCTGCCCTTCCACATGTCACCATTTGATATACTATGTGGTCAAGGGTGATGAAGGTGGGAGGATTGCTATACATTATGACATGACTTCACAATGTTCAACTTATGCAAGACAGTATGTGGAAGAGTGTATTCGACTATCTATGGATGGAATGCATGTACAGACATATCCATTATCACAAGACAATTCATCACAATATGAATCAGACCATGACACAATTACTGAAGAGAGTGAGAGGGATATCACCTGAGTTTCAAAATTCCAGTTTTGGTTTTTCTTTAAACCTGATTTAACCCACTTGTGTGCCTTACCTCTTGATAAAAAGAGATTTCATGATTTAGATTTTCAAGGCACACCTGTAAAACAAATTTCTCATTTGGCATTCTTAGGTACCCAAACCATCTTGGGTCCTTGTGGGTTAGCAACATCTTTGGCACGTGGCTTCCACTTCTTAACAATATTGAAATCACCATTTTCCTTTAGAAAACACTCATGCATGTTATGCCCAAATTTACCACAGTAATGACAACATGGCTTCAAGAGGTTAAAGGCATGAAAATTATTTGAAGCATGTGACCTCACATTCACTCTTCTCATTTGGTTGACCATTTTGTACATTTGAGCATCATGTGTTGAATGAAAATTCTTTTTCTTCATGAGTAACCAGCATTGTGACTTTGTGTGACCTTTTTTACTACAATGATTGCAATGCATGGAAGGTTTTGTGTTGAAATCTTTCTTTGCATTTTTCAAACCAGCCTGATTTCTACATACTCTCAAGTCATCATTCTTCATAATGAGACAATTATGCATAGCATGCCCATATTTACCACAGTAAAAACATGTGAGTTTCTTTCTAGTTGGTTGTGTGTGTGTGGAAGAAGTATGTTCAACTGGCATGGAGATGCTAGCAGCATTTTTAAATTTTTGATGCATGTTGATTTTTTGATTTTTGTTTTCTTTTTGAAGCTTTTAGACATTCACATTATTTTTCTGATTTGATTGGGTTCTTGATACAGTGGGTTGCTGGGAGTAAGATGTGGAGGTGCTAGGTGCACAATTGTCATGAACAAATGAAGTATATATTTTACTTTCAAATTTCTTTTTGTTCATAGGATTGAACCCCAGCCCTTCTCTTTGAATATTTACTTTCATTCCCAACAGTTTATCCAAGTTTTCTTGACCATTGACAAATCTAGATAAAGAAGCATTTAAATCAGAAATTTCTTTTTCAAGTGATGAAATGTACAATTCATAGGAAACTATCTTATTTTCACAAGTCTTGACTTGTTCATGTAATTGGGTGTTGATGATTTTGTAGGTTTCCATTTCTTGTTTCATCACATGCATTTCTTCACATTGATCAACAAGCAAACTTTTTCCTTTTTCAAAAATAAGCAATCTTTCAGAAATGCTATTGTTCAATTCCTTCAGTTTCTCATTTTCCATTTCAAGATGTTTATCATGAGCAAACTCATTTTGACCATTGTTCATTTTCAATTTTTTGTTTTCAGATTTTAACTTCTTATATTTTTCAGCAAGCTCTTCATAGGCATTCAACAATTCTTCGTGGTTAAAATCATCTTCACAATCAGAGTCAGAGTTTACCCTTGAGCTCGATTCACTTGGCTGACCACTCCCTTGTTCACTCGTGCCCGCTACAAGACACATGTCTTTAAGCTCCTCCTTGAGATCTACTAATCCATCCAATATTTCCTTCGTAGACCTGCAATGAAAGACAAAGGGGAAATAGTTGGAATCAACTGCAGCAATAAGCAGCTTCAAAACCAAGTAATTTTGATCATGTTTGTGCTTTTGATTTTCAGTCCAGATATTTTTATCTTTAGGCAATTCATGAGGACCATGTGAAATGAGCTTCCATAGCTTAGGGTCGTATGAATTGACTACACTGCACATTCTACCTAGTCACAAATCAAAATTGCAACCATCAAACACCGGTGGAGAATTCATGGTGTACACCATGGTAGTCATTGATCTGGATCACTCTAGATCGTTAGATCTATGAAATTAGAGCCTTGGCTCTGATACCAATTGAAGTCCCGAGATCAATGACACCCAAGAGAGGGGTGAATTGGTGTGTTTACCATTTAATGAAAACTTTTAGCTTTTTACAAAATATGTGGTAAACAATAATTAGCAATTGAAAACTAATTAACCAATTCTCTCAAAATCACCTTTCCCACACGACCATACAACGAAAGTAATCAAATCCACACAAATAACACACAATGCACAGTGGTTTTAAGGTGGTCGGATGCAACGACGAGCAATCCTACGTCCAGCCCTCACCAACTCGGTGAGGCTTCACTCGGGGTAAAACCCCAAACGGAGATGAACTCTCCAAACACACACGCAGGACTGAACGCCTGCACCACACACACGGGGACGCGCCCCAAACTACACACGAGACAAGCTCCAACACACACACACACGGAGAGAACTCCAACACGATCCGACAACAGGATCACTACCACACACACACGCTGACGACAAGTGCAGCAAACCACACACTAAAACAACTGGATCTAAGTAGATCCACACACTAAAATAACTGGATCTAAGTAGATCTACACACACACACACGTAGATCTAGAGATCTACACACATGAATCAAATACGACACACACACATACGACCACGGATCCAACAACGATCCCCACACACACAAGTTCTTGTAGTTTATGATGAAACACAAATATGAAACTCAAAGCATAAGACACCAAAATAAATAGACCACAGTTTAGAGTGCTCCTGATTTAGGCTCCCTTGAGTGTTTGCTCCGGATGTTTGCGTTGATTCCTTCTTCACCTGAATGGCTTGAGACTCATCTTGAATGGCCTTGTATTAGATGTAGCTTTCCTTGCACGGAGTACTATTCACGGCTACAGTACTCTTCCTTCTTCACTTGAACAACCTTCCTTTGATCTCTTCTTGAAACTCTTGAATTGCTTCTTCTCTTGATCAGAAGTTTCTTGGCTTCAAATGGTGCTAGAATGACTCCAGTTGGGATGAAGAACTTACTAGATGGAGTATGCTTATGAGAGTTTTAGTAGCCTTCTTCTTGCCTGATAGCCCAAGGTCCTTGATCTCTCTTGTTGGTTGCTTGCTTCTTCACTTCATAGATACTTGTTGGCTTGAGAAGTACCTTGAATGGGTTGGAGATAGATGAAGAACTTGCTGTACGAAGTACTGTTCACTGGAGCTACAGTACTCTCTTCTTCCTCCTTGGACAGCACCCTCTTGATCTCCCTTGAAGCCCTCTTGGATGGTTAGGGTTATGGCTCCAAATGAGATGTTATATAGCCCTTGAATGGTCCATGGACACCCCCCAGACCAGATCCACATTTTGTGGGTGATTTGGTGTCATTAGGATTAAAGAATTACAAGGAGAAAGGCTCTTCTCGAAGTGGAAAATAAAGTCAACTTTTGTTGGCTCGGGGCTGGCGGTCGACCTGCAGCTTCTGGCGGTCGACCGCTACTGAGAAAACTGTAGAAATTTGATCCCTGGCAATTTCGGTCGACCTGGGGCGGTCGACCTACAACTACAGTAAACAGACTTTTTATGCTTTCACCCCCGAACTCCATTGCAACCCATTTAAGTCTGAGCTTCAAACTCCTTTGATCTTGGGGAATATATGTTGACTGTTTTGACCTACAAAACTATAGAAAAAGGATTAGGACTTTGATCAATAATTCATGTGGTAATTGCATAAAGTACATGTATGAAACCCCTTTGGCCATTTGGCAATTTCAATCAATCAATCAAGAGCTTATTGTAAACCGTTTGAGCAAGATATAAGTACCATGATTCTAATTTTCAAGCAAGTTTCTCATGAGTTGTTTCAACATAATCCAAGCTCAAAATGATATGTGAAATATGTATTAGAGTTCAGAAAAGTGATTTACATTGAGACCCAATTTCACATATAAGATTGGAACAATTGTTGCTTTCACAAATGCATGTATGTAGCCAGGCTCCATGAAGAGTATGCATGGGAAGCATTCAAAGCACATGTTCAAGTCAATCATATTCAACCAATGGACAGGAACAATCAACTATTTAATTTAGTTAGCATAATTCACTTAATCGCACATGAACATCAAAACCATCATCATTCACTTAATCGCACATGAACATCAAAACCATGCACATGAACATCAAAACCATGACTTCAACCAAGGCATCACACAAGAAGTTTAGTTATCATCAAAACCATAGTTCAACAACATAGCTTGCCATCCGCTGATACACAGCTTGAAAGGAAAATGAAAAATGAAAAATAATGGTGGAATACAGCAACAGAAAGCTGAACAAATGAAGCTCAAGCAATAGCTCACTATGGAGCACTATAGCTCGCAAAGGAGCAATCGTAGCTTGGATTTGATCCAGAGACTACGAGACCTTCTTCTTCCTTAGCACTTGATTCTTTCACTCTTTCTCTTTTCACACATATTCTCCTCTTCTGCTACTCTTCTCTTTCTGCTCTCTTCCTTTTCTTTTCTAGCCTCTCTCCAGATCTTGTCTCTATTTTTCTCTCTCTCAAATCTTCTCTTCTTGATTCCATCATCTTATAAAGGCACGATCGGGTCTTCTATATATATCTCGCAAAAGAGAGGCGCATGGAAATCACATTTCCCGCCCAGAGATTTCACAAGGAAAGTGCTTATCGAAGCCCACATGTCAGATTTATCCTGTTAATTAAAGTAGAAATATTTTGTCAAACACTTGGTGATCTGGAGTTTATATAAACATTCACATGCACAGACTCATTATATGAATGAGAAAAACATGCACTGACTAGGTACATATATAGACGTGAATGCTTGTGTCATTTTCATGCATTTAAGTACATGTGCACAGACCCTTGTTTGTATAAACCAAGTATGTGCATTGACCTTAATATGAAGGATGTCGAAGGTGCACTGACATTTGTATGCGTGAGACACAAACATGCACCGACCCTTGAGAGCGTGCAGCAACAAAAATTTCACCGACCTATACAATCCCGATGGAAAAGTTATACCGACCTTGAAGACTTATATGCACAGACTTCACATGCATTGAAGATAAACATGCACAGACCTTATAGCATGCGAAAGGTAAATATGCACCGACCGTGAAGACTTATGTGCATAGACATGAATGCACAGACTTTATGTTCTGTTAAATGCTCAGTACAGGACCTGCACAGACTTTGCGCGTGCAAGGCAAAACCTACACATATTTTATGCTAGGTTCTACAAAAACATGCATAGACTCTTTATGCCGAATGAAGGATATGCACAGACTCTTTCATGCAGACGACAGAAGTATGCACCGAGATCCACTATATATAAGTATGCACCAACCTTGATCTTTTGTATGCATCCATATGCACAGACCCATTCAATTCAGTAGCATGACATGTACCGACGTTATAAGTCCGTGCAAGATGTGCACAGACCTTAAAACACTCATTGGCGCATTCAAGTGCGGAGGGTAGAACCTGCATAGACTTTCTTACTGCGTCAGGCAGATGCTGCACTGACTACATGTGCTTTCTACACACAGAATATGTACAGATCTGATATGTATACGCCGATAAAAATGCACTGACTTACATTGTGTGCACATACTTACATGAATGCATAACATAGACATGCATCGACCTTGGTATATATATGAATGAGTTATACATATGCATTCCAGTCTTAGCATGATTCGTAGAATGTCATTCACAAAACCAGAGCTCCAACAGTGTCGTTTTGGTCTAATCATTCTGTGTGACTGGCTCAGAGTTTTCTTGAAGATTTCTATCGCTTGTTGGTAAGGGACGGTTGTCATTTACCTTAACGCCAACTTTTCAGTCCGCTCCGCTGCATTTCCACTTCATCTCCATGTTTTCATTTCGCCCTCGCTTCACCTCCACTCGCTCCCCTGCAAAGAGGACGTTATGGAGGGGCATCTGTTGACACCCGTTTTATGCTTTCGAGTTGAGTCATTTTCTTACCCTCATTTATGATGTCCCAAGTTGCCCATTATTTATTGAGTCATTTTCAGATGATTTTTGGGCCTATTTTATGGGCATTTTTCTCCTTGGCTGGGTTTGCTCACTTAATTTCTCGAATTAGAACTTGATAAACCTTGATTAACTTGGTATTTGGATAAATAAGCCAATTTTATCTTTTTTTTAATTTTCCAACGACCAGGTAAATAGCGATCGTGCGATAAACCGCTGAGCCCTATGGTGGTCTGTCGAGAGCCGTTTCTTTTTGGCGGGAATTGTTATTTTGACTTGGTCTTTGGATAAATAAGCATATTTATCCCATTTTTATTTTCTAACGGCCGGATGAATAGCGGTTGGCCGATGGGCCCCTTAGCATCTCGAGCGGTCTGTCGCGAGACTGTTTCAATCAGCCGAGATTCCGACGTCGACGGGCGATTTTCCTCTCTATTCATGGTCAAACCTGTTACTTCATCAATGGATTTCTCTGTGGATTCTCAACCAAATAGGGCACCGTTTGATGCTATTGGCGGCTGGGAGTATTATCTCTATTTTATTCAAAATAATCCGAGGCTGATTCCCGCCCAAAAGCCCTCAATTCAAGCTAGGGTTTCAAGGGTCTATAAATAAAACCCCTGGCTCATGGCCACGAGGGGGGAGATTTTGGAGTTCACGTCGAGGTACTACCACAGTCCAGAGCGAAATCCAGCCAGGGAGAAAGGCTTCTTACGTCCCCTAAGCCTTCGGTCCAAGGAGTAGCCGGTTTTTTCAAATTTTTCGTGTCGTCGTTTAAGTCTTTTTGGTCATCTTTTAGTCATTCCATCTCTGTTTTTCTTCATTCTTCTCCACGTTTCTCACTGGCATCTTAGCATTCTTACATCCTCCTATCATTTTCCTCGCCCCATAGCGGATAAAAAAAACCCAAAAACCCAAGGTATTCGCCCTTCTAATCATGTGTTTCATTTATAGTTCATGCTTATAGATACTACACTTCCATAAACTAATTTGGGTCATTTTATTTTGTCATTTGTGTTGTCTTGTAGGTCAGCAGGTGTTTCAACATGAGGTGCATCCCTCCTGGCCGGCCGGAAGCAGTGAAGGATTAAGTTCCCTGGCTCGAGTTCTGGAAGCTCTTGCGGTACTTCCGACCATCTACCAGAGGTAGCGGCCCTCCTAAGGCCGTCTTTCTCTTATTTGCGATTTATCGAAGACCATCCAGGTCTTGCGTCCATGTCTTTCTCCCGTGTTTTACTTCAGTACTGGTAGCGGCCTATCGTCCAGCCGTCTTCACTGTTCAACGGTCATCACAAGACCATCTTCATCCTGCACCAACGCTGTTTGGCGAGTGTCTTCATCCATCTCCTTTTTTCTAAGGTACGTAGTGCATTCTTCCTTGCACTATCTGCCTTGGTGGCGATCATGATCTGGTAGTGTGCGTGGGTGATTGATTTCATTGCATTATTTATTTCCTTCCGTGTTCCAGTTGATGCCACATTAGTTGTATTCATTCACACACATACACCCACACGCTCTTTTTTAGGAGATTAGAAAATATCTATATCTACAACGGTGGCATAACCAAGCACGCGTGCTGGCGCTGGAGATTTACATCGTAACTTCTGGAGCATGAACCCTCCTCGGTTCTCTAGATCGTCTCACCTAGATGAGGTTGAGAACTGGATTAATGAAATGAATCGAATCTTCCATGCCATGCAGTGCACAGATCAGGAAAAGGTCCTACTTGCTACTTTCCAACTCAACAAGGATGCTCGTACATGGTGGAAAGGCACATCGTCTCATCTACCAAATCCACAACTCAACTAGGAAGAGTTCCTCGAGCAATTTCATGAGAAGTATTTTGATGAGCATGTCCGTGAAAGAAAAGTAGCAGAGTTTGCCGTGCTAAGGCAAAGGATGATGACCATTGTCGAGTATGAACTACAGTTTTCACAGCTAGCACCATATGCCCCACACCTCGTCAGCACGAAGCTATTACAGTCTAATCGATTCATAGATGGGTTGAGGCATGTCTTTGTCAAGCAGTTAAGTCCACAAAACATCCGAACTTATTCGGAAATAGTGTATAGGGCACATCTTTGTGAAAGAACCATTGAGAAGGTAGAAAATTTAGGGGAAAGGACGAGGAATCAAGCCATAGACATGACAAGAGAAAGAAGAAAGGAGACATATTTAGCATCACGAGAACTTATAAATCTCAGGATAGCAAGAAGAGATTGCACAATGGAAAGAGCAATGGCAAAGGAAAAAATGTCAAGGAAGAAGAGAAGCAAGTCATGGAGGCTTGCAAGTTTTGTGAAAAATTGGGACACACCGCAGAGGAGTGCTGCAAGCGTCTCAGCTCATGTTTACGTTGTGGCAGCCGAGACCACAGAATGCCAGACTGCCCACTCATGAAGGAACAACCTTCGAAGAATAATGGAGGACACATGCGACAAGGTCATCTAAATGCTGTAATGGAAGATGAACCTACCAAGGATGGTGATATGATTGATGGTACTATCCTAATTTATTCGCATCCGGCTTTTGTCTTATTTGATACTGAAGCATCTCATTCTTTCATTTGCACTACTTTTGCAAAGACTTTACCTGTTACATCAATTCCTTTACCTTCTGACCTAGCAATTACTACACCTTTAGGTTTTGGAACTGAACTCAAGTATCACTACCCTAACAGTGAGGTAACCATAGAAGATCACAATGTTCCTAGAAATCTAGTATACCTAGACATGGAAGGCTACAGTGGCATCTTAGGTATAGATTGGTTATCGAAACACTATGCTGACATTAATTGTCGCCATAGGAGAATCTCTTTCTGCAAACCTGACCTTCCAAAATTTTCTTTTCTTGGCATCAAGTATCAGAAGCATCATGTTCTCATTTCATCTCTTCACGCTTGCAAACTCATCTCGCAATGTTGTGAAGCTTTTCTTGCTTCTGTAGTTATCACCGAACACAAAGAACTTGTCCATGAGGAAATTCCTATTGTAAAAGAATTCCTCGATGTCTTTCCTTTTGAACTACCTAGTTTACCACCCGTATGGGAAGTAAACTTTTCTATTGAATTAATTTCAGGAGCAGCACCTGTTTCTAAAGCTCCTTATAGAATGTCCCCTATGGAACTCAAGGAATTGAAGAAACAACTACATGAATTATTGGAGAATGGTTTTATTAGGCCAAGCACATCCCCTTGGGGTGCGCCTGTTCTCTTTGTGAGGAAGAAGGATGGATCCCTCATGTTATGCATCGACTACCAGCAATTGAATCAATTAACAATCAAGAACAAGTATCCATTTTCGCGTATTGATGAGTTGTTTGACCAGATCTCTGGAGCACAATATTTATGAAAGATAGACCTAAGGTCTGGTTATCATCAACTAAGGATCAAAGATGAATACATTCACAAGACTGCATTCTGAAGTAGATATGGGCACTATGAATTCATTGTCATGCCATTTGGGTTAACCAACGCCCCTGCAGCTTTCATGCAGTTAATGAACAACGTCTTCAGACCATATCTTGACCAATTCATGGTCATCTTTATAAATAACATTCTCATCTACTCCAAGACACAAGAAAAATATGAAGGACATCTAAGAATAACTTTGTAGGTACTAAGAGAACACCAACTCTATGCGAAGCTTAGTAAATGTGAATTTTGGCTAAATAAAGTTTCATTCCTTGGTGATATTATTTCAAAAGAAGGTATCTCTGTGCGTCCTTATAAGGTTGAGGCGGTCAAAAACTGGAGCATATCAACAATCATAATCGAAGTCAAAAGCTGTCTTTGTCTAGCTGGTTAATATAGGTGATTCATAAAAGATTTCTCAAAATTCATTGTTCCTCTGACTAGACAAACAAGCAAGGAGAATCCTTTTGTATAGACAATATAATGTGTGGAGAGTTTCTTGACTCTCAAGGAACATCTCACTACAACACCCGTGCTAACAATGCTAGTTAACAGATGCATCAGGCATAGGCCTTGGTTGTGTTCTAATGCAGCATGGTAGGGTAATATGTTATGCTTCGAGACAATTGAAGCGACATGAGGAGAATTACCCGATGCACGATTTAAAACTTGCCGCAGTCATCTTCACCCTGAAGATATGGAGACATTACCTCTACGGAGAAAAATTTACAGTATTCTCAAACCATAAAAGTCTGAAATATCTTTTCTCTTAGAAGGAACTAAATATGAGGCAAAGAAGGTGGCATGAGTATCTTAAAGACTTTGACTTCTCCATTCAATACCACCCAGGAAAGGCTAATGATGCAGCAGATGCACTCAGCAGAAAAACTATGGCAATCTTATCTAGTCTCAGGGTGAGTGTGACAAACCTCTTAGAAGATTTTGCCAAATTGAATCTAGATATAGACACATAGAGGAAAGGTGAATCATCGCCAACATCCAGTCATAACCTACATTGATAGAAGATTTAGCAAAGCTACAAAAAGATGACCGTACACTGGTTGAGGCTAGAACCAACATTGATCAACGGCCAGATTTCTCTGTCGTGACTGATGGAAGATTATTATTCCGAGGTAGGATCTGTGTGACGGGTCATGTAGAGACAAAGAAGCTGATTATGGAAGAAGCTCACAGGTCGCGATATGCGATTCACCCTGGAGCTACCAAGATGTATCAAGACCTAAAAAGGAACTTCTGGTGGCCCAATATGAAGAGGGAAGTGGCAAATTTTGTTTCCCGTTGCTTAACTTGCCAACAAGTCAAGGCGGAACATCAAAAGTCCACCGAAAAACTACATCCCTTGGAAATGCCCGAGTGGAAGTGGGAAGGTATAGTGATGGATTTCATCATGGGTTTGCCAAAAATAAGAGGCAAACATGATGGAATATGTGTGATAATTGATCGACTGACAAAATCTACACATTTTCTGTCCATTAAGAGTCGATAGACAGTGGATATATTAGCAGCCTTATACATCAAGGAGATTGCCCGACTACACGGAGTCCCTGTCACGATAGTATCTGATCGAGACCCGCACTTCACATCACATTTCTGGAAAGGTCTACAACATTCCTTGGGGACCAGACTAAACTTCAGCACAACATTTCATCCCCAGATGAATGGTGTAGCAACTCAAAATTTTATGTATGCATTTATATGCGAAAAAAAATAATGAAGATGAAAATAAAATGAATGATAAATATTTTTCTTTATGTCTTTAAAGTGTAGAATATGTAAATGCGAACCCTATCCCACGTGTTAACATGAACGGTGAGATTCGGGACACGATTCTGATAAGGCGAAGACGTCGGTACTGTAGTAGTACCGTACCATCCGATTTAAGAGAGAATTATTAGTTCTAATTAAATCTTAATTAAAGATGATGTAATTTCTTACCTAATTGAATAAATGAGGTCATTGATTATGTCATAAAGGGGATTTATTTTAACATGTACATGTTGAAAATTAATGTCAACATAAGTTGGTGTAATAGTAACATGGGTTGGTGAAATTGAAAAATTAGATGGAAAATTGACTTAGAATTAAATTTGTAATAAGACATCATTGAATAAAGGAGGTAATTGATTATGTCATAAAGGGAGATTTATTTCAACATCCACATGTTGAAATTTATTGCCAACATAAGTTGGTGTAATAGTAACATGGGTGGGTGAAATAAGAAATTAGGTGGAAAATTAAATTAGTAATAAAATAATTATGAGACTTGGCCTATAAATAGGGCTGTGATATTCCCTACTCAAAGCATAGATCTATGAGGAAGTGCTAGTTGTAGAGAAGAGGAAATCTTGAAGTTTGGAGGAGTGTTCGAAGTGTTCTTCGTTCGTGTTCTTCTTCCTCTTCGATCTTACACTAGGTAGGTATTCTCTTAGGCTAAACTCAAATTGATGTATGAATTAGATGTAGATGCATGTCTACTTTGATTCTATACCATTTTCCCTAATTTTTATTGAGTATTAAGCCTGTCTAAGACCATGTCCCGGTTGCGGGATCTCCACCCCGATCGTGATGATTTCAGGTTCTAATTGAACCAATATATCATCTAGCATGTTAGATATGTCATGTTAAGTTGCATATCATTTAAATTCACACACGATTAAGTTAAGGATATGAAAGATAATAATTGAACCAATATATCATCTAGCATATTAGATATGTCATGTTAAGTTGCATATCATTTAAATTCACACACGATTAAGTTAAGGATATGAAAGATAATAATTCTATTCCATGAGCTTATATTTCTGTCTTAGTTCTTGTTACCTTCATGATATTTTTGATCTCCATGACTATATTATCTTTCTAGCATGTTAAATGGAGTAGATATTATCTGTTAAAATTACATGGGCTTAGTTGCATAATCATGATCGATACGAGTTTTAACGATTTCCGTGCTATCGCGTTATCATGTTTTCGACAAGTCGTGTAGCTCACTAGATTTCCAAGGAAGAACGGTGTCTAAGGAAAGAGGTCCACGGGCAAACACTTTAAGTGGATAAGTGGTTATTTAGTTAGGTTCTCGTGAATACGAGGGGAGCCTCCCGATAATACCCCGGATCCTTTGGATCGGAATCTGAGACCTTTCAGAGTGCTTTTGTGAGTCTTGAATAGTGTTTTACGATCCACTCGGTTTTTCCCCTATATAACTTGTAGAACCCCGTGGAGATAAACCGTTTAGATCTCAGACTCCGAGATGCTATAGGTGCGTTGTGTTCTTTCTGAGGACCGCGGAGATTATTTTTCCATATTTTTCTGATTTCATGGAATTTCGGGCCAAAAATCAGATTTCACAAATATTTCTATTTTTTTTTAACCCTCACCCTCTCTCCTCTCTCTTCTCACGTTCTCACTCTCTCCCTCCATTCTCTCTCCTCTCTTCTCCTCTCCCCCGGGGCGTAGGACCGTGGCGGAGGTGGATGAGGTGGTGACGACGTGGAGCTGACCTAGAGCGTGATGGCGCGAGGATTGGAGCATGGTGCTTGGCGCGATCCTGAGCGTGAATTTGAAGCTGGCGTGGGTTCATGTGATGGTTTTTAGCATGGTTTGGTCATTTCGACGTGCTAGATCTTCGGTGGAGGTAGGGCAATGGATACCCTACTGATTTCCTGCTTCCTCTCACGATTTAGAGCTGAACGGTGTGAGTTTGAGCGGGTTTTCCTACTTTAAGGGCAAATGCATGTTTCGGGGGTGTGAGCCAAGTTCGCCGTTATAGGCGACAGTTTTTAGTTTAAATGGTATTTGAACCCCTACAATGTTGGGATTCGATTCCCACCAGTTTAACTCCGCTTGAGCGTGATTTGGGGCCGGTATGAGGCCGGACGCCCACATGAGTCGTTTTGGGTCGATTCGTGGGAATCGCCCGTTTTTAGCCGTTTTGTGGTTTGTCTGATCCCTTTCGGCTTGTGGAAGGTTGATATTGTGTTTATGGGTGTTTTCCTGTCGTTCTACGATGATTGGGGGATGGAAGGACCGAGTTTTGAGCCTTCCTACAATTTTCGCACCGGTAGGAAGTAGCGGCCAAACCAGAGACCGCTACTTGGAGAAACGGTCCAAGGAGGACCGCTATCTGGCTCTTAAAGGTTTCTATGCCAGTTTTAGGTTGCGGTCTTGTGACCAACTGCAACTTGGTAGTGGCGGCTATGGGCTGACCGCCACTATTGTGTAACGGTCCAAGGACACCGTTATTTGGTTTTAAATTGGTTTAGGTCAGTTCCTAGTAGCGGCCTTGCTGCTGACCATCTTTTGAAGTAACGGTCAGGCAAAGGACCAGCACTAGAATGGCTTTTCATGTTTTCAAGGTAGTTTAGAGATGACGGTCTGGCCATGACCGCCACCTTCAAGAAACGGCCCTATGAGGACCGCACCTTGTTAGTAGCGGCCCTAGGAAGACCGTCTCCTGCCTGTTCAGGTTCACAAATAGCGGCCCTGCTAAGACCGTCACTTGGCTAGGCAGTCAAGTAGCGACCAGGGTTAAGACTGCCATTGGTCTGGGCTATCTAGTAGTGGCCAGAGAGATGATCGCCACTTGCCTAGAGTATTCTTTCGTGTTGGTTTGACTTCCGGTTGTTGTGGCTTCAACCCCTTGGTTAGCCCATTGTTCTGTGGATGTCTTGGGCATCTTATGAGGGATGTGACCATGTTATAGGGTGTCCAAGAGTGCCATTGTACACATCAGTATTTCGTATTGTTTCGAGAGTCTTCATGGTTTCCGGTCAACCCGGTTGTGACCTAGTGGTTGATACGTGACCTCGTGAGTGTCTCGTCTATCCCGTGAGGAATGAGACCTGGTTCTGGACGCTTGGAGGTATTGTCTTACCTCAATTTACATGTCCATGTGGTTTGAGGGCTTTGGTGATCCCTCATGTTCCGTGTTTCGTGTTATGCGGAATTGTGAGTCCGATGAGCTCCTAGGGGCCGAGGACTTCAAATTGATATGGATCCGACTGTTGTGTGCCATTTCCATATGTTGTATCAAGGATTGGCTTAGAGACTAGGCTGATCCGTGGTGTGTTACTGCTTTGTGCGATGATCTTGACTTGAGTCTTGTGACTCAAGAATCGTTGTGTTAGCAAGTCTAGTTGGTTGTCCTGAGTCTGGTGGCAGTTGTGTGCTACCTTGTGTTCCGAGTACTTGAGACAGGTGCGTGCTTATCATGTCTGTATTTTGATGTTTCTTTTTGAGAGTCTCTGTGTCTAGTGAGCCTCCACTAGTCATAGCATGACGACACTTTTATGTGTCGGTCCACTTGGGAGTTGTGGCACGGCGAGTTCCTAATAGAGATGGTTTGTAGGCTGGTTACCATGGGCCCCTTTGTCTAGCCGTGAGAGTCCTACGGGAGGGGAAAACCAACTAGAGTCCTGGCTCAAGAGATTGATCTTGTGTGTGCACATGATGTCAGGGGTGTTTGGACCAGCGTCGATGGGCGTGACCCTGACTAGTCACTCATTACTGTTGTTCATTGGTTACTTGTTCAGTGTCTTAGTTACCGCGTTCGAGGCAAGTGGGAGACACTTGAGGCACAGTTTAAAATATCAGTGGACGCATCTGGTTTTTCTTCTAGTGAAGAGGTGCTTCTATCACATGACACATGACTTGTGGCTTTTGTGACCATTTTTCGTCACTGTTGGCGTGACTTGTCGGGTAGTCTATGTCTGGCTTTACCAGAGGCCAGTGTAGCATACACGATGGTGAAATCGTGTATGTATTGGTGCTTTTAGACCGTGTGGTCTTGAGTTGGGATTTTATCTCTATAGACGAGCCTGCATGAGTGAGGTGTCGTAATGTTGTCCTGGTTGTGTAGCCAGAGTTCCTTGCATCGATTAGTGATTTCTCGACTATGTGTCTAGGGATCCGTGTCCTTGCCGACTAGGAGTAGTTTAGTGTTTCCATTAGTACGACTGTTTCTTCTTTACTTTTGCTATTTCTACTCATGTTCCTGCTTTTGTTGTTGCACTGCTGTTACTGCGTTCGTTACGTGGTGGGGATCTGCGGGACCCCTACTGAGCCAATGAGACGAGACTCACCTCTGACTTTTCAGGTGTAGCTGTTCTTCCTTGTGCTTGGAGGTGCAGTGCGGTGGTTCTTAGTTGCCAGCTTTGCTAGTGTCGGGCTTCCCCCGACTTGAGAGTACGTTCTCTTTCCTGTTGCACTATACTTTAGTTGGACTGGACTCTGTTAGCTCTATAGTTTTAATTTATTTAATAGAAAATATAATTTTATTTCTGCTAATTTAGCAATCCTGATCATAGTAATTAATTGTTCACTACCTTATCTGGAACTTCAATGTACTTACACACCTTTTATCCCTTTGGAGCTTTCTCGCTCTTGGGACGCCTCTCAAGATCCAAGTGGTATCGGGTTTACCCGGTATCCGGAGTCTGGGTCATGACACTCCCACTGTCCCACCTCTTCCTGGCCATGATTCTTTGGTTTTCTAGTAAAGCTTCGACTGCAAAAAATGGGATAGAATTTCCGTAAGAGTTATTCAAGTCGCGTAATCAGCAAGATTTCCAAGGAAGAATGGTGTCTAATGAAAGAGGTCCATGGGTAAACGCTTTAAGTGGATAAGTAGTTACTTAATTAGGTCCTCATGAATACGAGGGGAGCCCCCCACTATCCCACCTCTTACTTGGCAGTGATTCTTCAGTTTCCTAGCTAAGCACCCGACTGTGAAAAAACTTTATTTAAGCCTATTTAACAAGGTTTTCCGTGTCAACCAGTCGTGTTGTGTCCGTCAAACCAACAATGTCGTTGAACATGATGCCTTTTTATCGGTTGAATGTCATTAAAAATTATGCCTTTACTCATTCTTGAACTTCTCTTACAAATACCTATGCTCTTGTACTACTAGTTCCTTGAATGAAAATTTTTACTAGATCTGTACTTTATTTCCTGAGCTTTACCTTGAAATTCATTGGCCATACATACTATGTGGATGTCTAAATATACTTGGAATCCATGATCCATAACCACAATGTCTGGCGTTAATGGGGATCAGTCTGGTCCTAGGGGGAGTGCCCAAAAGTACTTGTGCCCATGGGAGCTATTATTGACCTGGTGTGGCATTGCACTGAAACATGTGTCCAAGATTCGTTTATGACATTCCACAATTCGTGAAATACTTGACTTGGTTGAATACTTGAAAGTACTTGAATTACATGAAATACTTGACTTGTACATACTTGCGTGAAATGACCAATTCCATGATTTTACTTGCTACATGATTGTTCTCTACTTGAATTTTTCTCTTGATATCTTGTCCACTTGTGATTCCAATTACTTGCATTCCTTTACTCTCTCTGTAGCAACCCTAATAAATGAATAATTGAAATGAATTAAAACATATATATTACAGAAGTAATATATATATAAAAGGAATAGGGTTAATTGGACGAAATAAAACAAATTAAAAATAACGCCTCTTATTAAGGCGTTAATTTATAAAGAAACGCCTCTATCCATGGCGTGAATAAAGAAAGGACGCCCACACCTACGGTCGTCAGTTCTCACGCGACCAAATGGGTAAGTAAAAGAAACGCCTCTATCTTGGGCGTGTTTTAAAACACGAAACGCCCTTTTTCAAGGCGCTTTTTAAGAAACGCCCTTATGCAAGGCGTTAATTAAAGAATACACGCCCTGACCAAAGGCGTTAATTCAGTTCGTGACTCGTTCGAACCCAGAGCTTATCCAGGGAAGATTAACCTAATCTAGTAAGTGTCTATTAGAGTAAGGACTCTATTAAGGATATATTACCCTCAATCAAACACTACTCTTGTTAGGACTCTAAAATCCTATAAATATACCCGATCGATCCAACCCTAAACCATTTGATCGATCTACTGCTACACGGTAAGTGAAGAACATACGTTCTTCTTATTTCTTTTGCCCTTCTGTTTACAGCCGCATGAAGAATATTGATTATTATTCTTCTCCTTTAATGCAGGATAAGGATCTGGTGCTTGAGTAAAGAACAAGGTTATGTTCTTCATTATTTGTCCTAGCTTCGGTTACATCTGTGAAGATTATTAACATCTTCATCTTCTTTCTTTTTCTCTTCCTCTACAGGTTCTGTAACGTGAAGAACAAGGTTCTTCATCATCTTCATCCAACATCTGCTGCATCTTTAATTCTTACAGACCCTTCACGGTTATCTCCAAATCAACCCTTTAAGGTAGGTTTTCTCAAGTTACTGTAGCCCAAATGAAATTAATGCAAGATATATATATATAAGCATGTCATGCATATGATTATTATAGTTTTCATGCGTTTTCTGAATTGTTTGAAAGAAACGCCCTGGAATAGGGCGCTATTTTAAAATAAACGACCATAACAGCGGTCGTCAATTTATTAAGAAACGTCCTGTACACAGGCGTTAATTTTACGAGATCATGACTTAAGCATGTAAGAACGGATTATATATGAAACCTTGATTATTAATGCATGATCCTGTCTCCAAATCTAATGTCCTGCAATTTCTTGAATTCACGGCCTGTACAAGGTCGTTTTCCACGTATTAACGCCTCATCAGAGGGCGTGACTTTAAAAGTAACGCCCCTTGCTTAGGCGCGTATTATCCAGAGTCCTGGTATGTTCTGAAACATAGAGTTAAGCCAGTAACGCCCCTTCTCAGGGCGTGTCTTATATAAGTCCTGCAACTTATTTATATTCTGTCAAATCCGTAATTCATGAGACGCCTGCAGCAGCAGTCGTCAAATATGAAGAAACGACCCTGTCCAGGGCGCTTTTTAGATAGAGTATTGAAATAATGAAATTCTGCGAAACGGAACATATATAAACGCCCTGATACTAGGCGTTAGTTACTTGAAAAACGCCCGGACAAGGGCGTGTTTTTCATAAATTAATGAGATTATTGAAAATTCTGTAAAATAGAAATATGTAACGCCCCTATGTTAGGCGTTAATTACTTGAGAAACGACTTGACCTAAGTCGTTATTTTACTATAAACTGATTTTCATCTGATTTGCTAACCGATGGTTTTATATATATCATAATATATATAAATCACTATTCTCCACTCCGTGAGTATAGTCCCATGTTTTCATGTTGATTTATCGATCACACTCAACTCTCATTGACATACAAGCTCTCCATTGGACATTCCGTTCCTTTGGACTAGCGAGTTAGTCATAGAGACCTCCGTAAGACTCCTCGTAGCCTTGGATTCCCTCAAGGCCGACTGAGCTGGTTGTACCCTAAAAACCCATTACACGATCCTTGCCATGTCAATCTAAAGAAACATGGTATACCGGCCCTTATGATTATACAAAGAGTATATCATAAGAAATTCTTGATGGGATGATGATATCATGCCATATCGTGTCATTCTTGTAAACCCCAATTCTATGATAAGAATGAGGGTATCTTGCTTGATCTAATGTTCATGTGGACCTCAATTCTATATAAAGAATGTCCATATTGATTTGTCATGGTACCTAAGTTAAGGGAACCATATTCTACCTAGTTTTATCGAACTCGTGATTATACCGTTATTATCGCCATTCTATGTCCTTTGTCATATTTTGGACTCTATTCTATCAAAGTTGTCATACGTATCTACAAGCTTGATTATTGAAATTCTATATTGGCTATATAAACAAGAGTGGATGTCAAAACACATGATAAATGCCTGCGCATATAGGGCCCGATCTGGTCCTGGGAGGAGCACCCGAAAGTACTTGTGCCCATGGGAGTTAAAATGATAAGGTATCTGGCATTATACCGAGTACTTGACTTGCTTGATTGGACATTCCACACACATCTTGTACTTGACTCGTACTTGACATGAAATGAAATGCGTGGCCCGAAAAAGGGTAATTTACTTGCTTGATACATGATAGCCAAAGTTCTTGACATGACTTGTTAAATGTACTTGCTTGAATATCTCGAATAAACTTGTTATCTTGTTGGAAGTTCATGACTAAGTTCATCTTATTTTCTTGATATTACATTCTCTCTATCTTGTCGTTTCATGCGAGCATGCATAGCTTTATTGCATCCATGAAAATGTAATTACTTAAACCACTTGCTAGTACTTGAGATATAATTTCCTACTGAGCGTTCGCTCATTCCGTTTGTCCCTTTTTACTTTTCAGGTAAGTCCGACGACGATGGAAGTCAATCGGATGGGAATGGTCAAGAGTGAAAGTGATAGAGCTTCTACAAGTGTCGTCTAGTCTTTTCCATAGTTTCTTGAGTCAACTATGTATTCTTTTCCTTTTTATTTAACAGAGTATTGGATTTGTAATAGTCTATCCATTATGAAATAAAGGATTGGGTTATCTTGCTATTTTGCGCATCTCTGTCTTTGTGTCGAATACACGACCACTCTGATTGACATGATTGATATAGACACGTCGCGCATCTCCGGGTATCTTCCGCGCTCGGGGCGTGACAGTCTTTGTGGTATCAGAGCCTAAGGTATTCAATTCCTAGGAAACCCAAGTCCAAGGATAGGTTTCAAAACCTTTAACCAAGTGAGAGTGGGTAGAACCAAGGGTTAAATGATCAATGAGTCCTTTATAAGATCATAGTGATATAATACTAACATAGCTATTGTAATTGTAGGATAATGGCTGCCGAACGTGCTCAATGGCGCAACATGCAGCGTACCCTTCAAGGGATGACCCAAGTGCTACAACAGGTAGCACAAGGTGGTGCTCCACGAGCTGGAAGCTTACACCAAGCATTCAAGAATATGAATCCCCCGAAGTTCATGGGATCGACCGATCCAGACGATGCCGAGCATTGGGTTCGGGAGATTGAACGTATATTCCGTGTCATGCAATGCACGGATCAGGACAAAGTCTTATTAGCTACTTTCCAGTTAGAAAAGGATGCTAGATGCTGGTGGGAGTCGATTGAAGCTACTATTGACCCAACTCAAGTTACATGGGGTGAATTCGTTGAATATTTCAACGCCAAATATTTCTCTGATAGGGTCCAGGAAAAAGGCCGCCGAATTTGCCGCATTAAAGCAAAGATCTTTATCGGTGGCTGATTATGAAGCACAGTTCTCTAGACTGTCTAGATATGCTAAGCATTTAATTGCACGGAAAAGATGAAAGCCCGTAGATTTCTTAATGGGCTTAGGCCCCACTACATTACTCAACTGGCGCCTATGGATATTCAAGTTTATACTGAAATAGTGCGCCGAGCTCAGTTGCTTGAAGATGCCACGGAACTATCTGATAGGATCCGTGGGAAAGACAAAAAGGAGCAAGTCACAAGTTCGGGTTCTTTTAAACCCAACTTTAAGAAGAGGCCCAATAATGGAGGTTCTTCCTCTCAAGATCAGAAGTACAAGAAATCCAAGCCTTTCTCTATCACCACTACCCCTTCAAACGTAGTATGCAAGCATTGTGACAAGGCTGGTCACAAAACAGAAGAATGCTGGAGGAAATTAGGAGCATGTCTCCGTTGTGGGAGTCGTGAACATCGGATTCCCGATTGTCCATTAATGAATGACCAAGATGGTGAGGGTAAACGCCCAGTGACAAGGAACGCGCGTCTTCATGCAATCCAAGAGACCGAACCAGAAGAAGAAGGCGGATTGGTGGAAGGTACATTAAAAATTTGTTCCAAATATGCACATGTCTTATTTGATACGGGTGCATCGCATTCCATTATTTCCAAGAAGTTTGCTGACCCATTACCTCTAGAACCAGAATGGATGAAAATAGTGTTGTCTACTCCTCTCGGAAACGAGACGGATATCACGCATCATTACCAAAACTGTGAGGTGTTGGTTCGAGGAAAGAATTTTCCTATTGATCTTATCTGCTTAGATCTAAAAGAATATGATGTTATACTAGGAGCAGATTGGTTATCTAAGTACCAGGCAACGGTTGATTGCCGTAATAGCAAGATTGTTTTCAAGAATTTCCGGAACTGACTTATACTAGTCCTAAGAGTCGAAGCAAATCCCCTCTTATTTCGGCTCTTCGAGCAAGCAAGCTCGTCAGGAAAGGATGTGTATCCTTCCTTGCTTTTGTCACTATTAAAGAAGCTAAGAAACCAGATAGAGACATTCAGGTAGTGCGAGAATTCCCAGACGTATTTCCGGAA
The DNA here is from genome assembly GCA_022559845.1 of Amorphophallus konjac. Lineage (NCBI taxonomy): Eukaryota > Viridiplantae > Streptophyta > Magnoliopsida > Alismatales > Araceae > Amorphophallus > Amorphophallus konjac. The sequence continues at coordinate 439,232,783 of CM040126.1, forward strand.
GAATTGCCGGGATTACCCCCGCAAAGAGATGTGGCCTTTACCATCGACTTAGTCCCTGGTGCTGGTCCGGTTTCAAAGGCACCATATAGAATGTCCCCTGCTGAACTCAAGGAGTTGAAGGAGCAGTTGATGGAACTAATCCGAAAAGGGTTTATTAGACCAAGTACTTCCCCGTGGGGAGCACCAGTCTTATTTGTAAAGAAGAAGGATGGATCCATGAGATTGTGTATCGACTATCGACAGTTGAATCATCTTACTATCAAGAACAAGTATCCACTGCCGAGAATCGATGAATTGTTTGATCAGATTTCAGGATCCAAATATTTCTCCAAGATTGATCTCCGGTCGGGATATCATCAATTAAGGATCAAGGATGATGACATTCACAAGACCGCATTCAGAAGCAGGTATGGCCATTACGAATTTGTTGTTATGCCTTTTGGACTAACAAATGCCCCTGCTGCCTTTATGCAGTTAATGAATAGCATATTCAGGCCTTACTTGGATCAATTCATAGTAGTCTTCATCGATGATATATTGATATATTCTAAGACTAAGGAAGAACATGAAGAGCATTTGAGGATTGCATTGCAAGTCTTGAGGACAAATCAATTATATGCTAAACTCAGCAAATGCGAGTTCTGGCTTGAAGAAGTGGCTTTTCTCGGACATGTCATATCCAAGGACGGTTTATCTGTGGATCCGTCAAAAGTTGAAGCTGTGAGAAACTGGGAGAGACCCACTAATGCAAGCGAGATCAGAAGTTTCTTAGGTCTTGCAGGCTATTATCGGCGATTTATCAAAGATTTCTCTAAGATCGCCGTACCACTTACAAGATTAACTCGTAAGGAGATCCGATATGAATGGAGTGAGGAATGTGAAAGCAGTTTCCAAACTCTCAAGGATCATCTCACCACAGCTCCGTCTTAGCCCTACCAATTGAAGGAGAGAAATTCGAGGTCTACACTGATGCTTCTGGCATTGGCCTCGGATGTGTTCTAATGCAACATGGGAAGGTCATAGCATACTCTTCTCGTCAACTGAAGAAGCATGAGGAGAATTACCCCGTCCATGACTTGGAATTGGCCGCGGTAGTATTTGCCCTAAAGATATGGAGACACTATCTCTATGGGGTACAGTTTACTGTATACTCCGATCACAAAAGTCTCAAATATCTATTTTCACAAAAGGAGCTGAACATGAGACAAAGACGTTGGCTAGAATATCTCAAGGACTTCGACTTCAGTATACAATACCATCCCGGAAAGGGTAATTATGTGGCTGATGCCCTTAGTCGAAAGCCGAGAGCAAAGATAGCAAATTGTATGATACAAGAATGGAGGTTACTTGAACAATTCTCCGAGCTCAATATAAGCTTGGACACGGAATCCAAATTTGTCACACTATCTCATGTAAGCATACAGTCAGATTTGTTATCTGAGATACAAACACTTCAGGATGATGATCCTATGTTAGTAGAAATCAAAGGCAGATTAGAAGGACAATCTGATTTTCAACTAACTTCTGATGGAAGATTATCGTTCAAAGATAGAACTTGTATACCCGATTGTCCGGAATTAAAGAAGAAGATCTTAGATGAAGCTCACCGATCAAGATACACTATTCATCCTGGATCAACTAAAATGTACCAAGATGTAAAGAGGAACTTTTGGTGGCCCAATATGAAAAGAGAAATAGCGGACTATGTATCACGCTGTCTCACATGCCAACAGGTCAAGGCGGAACACCAAAAGCCTGCGGGAAAACTACATCCTCTAGATATTCCTAAGTGGAAATGGGAGGATATTGGTATGGACTTCATCATGGGTTTGTCTAAATCTAAAGGAGGACATGATGGAATCTGGGTTATCATTGACCGATTGACTAAATCGGCACATTTCTTGCCAATCAAAAGCCGATGGTCAATTGATGTGCTAGCTGCACTATACATCAAAGAAATAGTCAGGATACATGGAATTCCTGTCTCAATCGTGTCGATAGAGATCCCCGTTTTACTTCTCATTTTTGGAAGGGATTACAACATTCGTTGGGGACAAGGCTCAACTTTAGTACTGCTTTTCACCCACAAACGGATGGTCAGACCGAGCGAACTAATCAAGTTGTTGAAGATATGCTGAGAGCATGCATTATTGACTTTGGAGGAAGCTGGCATGACCACTTACCTTTAGTTGAATTTGCATATAATAATAGCTACCAAGCTAGTATCCAAATGGCACCTTTCGAAGCCTTATACGGAAGGAGTTGCCGATCTCCCATATGTTGGAACGAAGTTGGAGAAAACAACTATTAGGTCCAGACATGGTAAGGGATACAACCGAGAAGATACAAGTAATCAGAGAAAGATTACAAGTTGCTCAGACAAGGCAAAAGGCTTATGCTGATACCAGGAGAAGAGATCTTGAATTCCAGGTTGGAGATCATGTATTTCTTAAAATATCCCCTGGACGTGGCATACGAAGATTTGGTGTTAAGGGCAAGCTTACGCCAAGATTCATCGGACCATTTGAGGTACTCGAAAGAGTTGGCGAGGTTGCTTATCGCATCGCGTTGCCTCCTCAGTTGTCCGAGGTACACAATGTATTTCACATATCTATGTTGAAGAAGTATGTGCACGATCCGTCACATATTATTGAGCATGGAGATCTGGTGATCCAGAAAGATCTCACATATGAACAGAAGGCCCTTGAAGATATTAGATCGAGAAATACGAGCTCTAAGGAATAAGGTTATTCCCATGATCAAGGTGCAATGGAATAAGAATCCTGAACGCGAAGCGACATGGGAGACCGAGGAATCTATGAAGAAACGATTTCCCGAGTTATTCTAAGAGGTATATGTCCTACACTCTCCGCGTATAATTATATATATATTGAATTTGGGGACCAAATTCTTTTTAAGTGGGGGAGGGTGTAGCAACCCTAATAAATGAATAATTGAAATGAATTAAAACATATATATTACAGAAGTAATATATATATAAAAGGAATAGGGTTAATTGGACGAAATAAAACAAATTAAAAATAACGCCTCTTATTAAGGCGTTAATTTATAAAGAAACGCCTCTACCATGGCGTGAATAAAGAAAGGACGCCCACACCTACGGTCGTCAGTTCTCACGCGACCAAATGGGTAAGTAAAAGAAACGCCTCTATCTTGGGCGTGTTTTAAAACAAGAAACGCCCTTTTTCAAGGCGCTTTTTAAGAAACGCCCTTATGCAAGGCGTTAATTAAGAATACACGCCCTGACCAAGGCGTTAATTCAGTTCGTGAACCGTTCGAACCCAGAGCTTATCCAAGGAAAGATTAACCTAATCTAGTAAGTGTCTATTAGAGTAAGGACTCTATTAAGGATATATTACCCTCAATCAAACACTACTCTTGTTAGGACTCTAAAATCCTATAAATATACCCGATCGATCCAACCCTAAACCATTTGATCGATCTACTGCTACACGGTAAGTGAAGAACATACGTTCTTCTTATTTCTTTTGCCCTTCTGTTTACAGCCGCATGAAGAATATTGATTATTATTCTTCTCCTTTAATGCAGGATAAGGATCTGGTGCTTGAGTAAAGAACAAGGTTATGTTCTTCATTATTTGTCCTAGCTTCGGTTACATCTGTGAAGATTATTAACATCTTCATCTTCTTTCTTTTTCTCTTCCTCTACAGGTTCTGTAACGTGAAGAACAAGGTTCTTCATCATCTTCATCCAACATCTGCTGCATCTTTAATTCTTACAGACCCTTCACGGTTATCTCCAAATCAACCCTTTAAGGTAGGTTTTCTCAAGTTACTGTAGCCCAAATGAAATTAATGCAAGATATATATATATATAAGCATGTCATGCATATGATTATTATAGTTTTCATGCGTTTTCTGAATTGTTTGAAAGAAACACCCTGGAATAGGGCGCTATTTTAAAATAAACGACCATAACAGCGGTCGTCAATTTATTAAGAAACGTCCTGTACACAGGCGTTAATTTTACGAGATCATGACTTAAGCATGATAAGAACGGATTATATATGAAACCTTGATTATTAATGCATGATCCTGTCTCCAAATCTAATGTCCTGCAATTTCTTGAATTCACGGCCTGTACAAGGTCGTTTTCCACGTATTAACGCCTCATCAGAGGGCGTGACTTTAAAAGTAACGCCCCTTGCTTAGGCGCGTATTATCCAGAGTCCTGGTATGTTCTGAAACATAGAGTTAAGCCAGTAACGCCCCTTCTCAGGGCGTGTCTTATATAAGTCCTGCAACTTATTTATATTCTGTCAAATCCGTAATTCATGAGACGCCTGCACCAGCAGTCGTCAAATATGAAGAAACGACCCTGTCCAGGGCGCTTTTTAGATAGAGTATTGAAATAATGAAATTCTGCGAAACGGAACATATATATAAACGCCCTGATACTAGGCGTTAGTTACTTGAAAAACGTCCCGGACAAGGGCGTGTTTTTCATAAATTAATGAGATTATTGAAAATTCTGTAAAATAGAAATATGTTAACGCCCCTATGATAGGCGTTAATTACTTGAGAAATGACTTGACCTAAGTCGTTATTATACTATAAACTGATTTTCATCTGATTTGCTAACCGATGGTTTTATATATATCATAATATATATAAATAGGCACTATTCTCCACTCCGTGAGTATAGTCCCATGTTTTCATGTTGATTTATCGATCACACTCAACTCTCATTGACATACAAGCTCTCCATTGGACATTCCGTTCCTTTGGACTAGCGAGTTAGTCATAGAGACCTCCGTAAGACTCCTCGTAGCCTTGGATTCCCTCAAGGCCGACTGAGCTGGTTGTACCCTAAAAACCCATTACACGATCCTTGCCATGTCAATCTAAAGAAACATGGTATACCGGCCCTTATGATTATACAAAGAGTATATCATAAGAAATTCTTGATGGGATGATGATATCATGCCATATCGTGTCATTCTTGTAAACCCCAATTCTATGATAAGAATGAGGGTATCTTGCTTGATCTAATGTTCATGTGGACCTCAATTCTATATAAAGAATGTCCATATTGATTTGTCATGGTACCTAAGTTAAGGGAACCATATTCTACCTGGTTTTATCGAACTCGTGATTATATCATTATTATCGCCAATCTATGTCCTTTGTCATATTTTGGACTCTATTCTATCAAAGTTGTCATACGTGTCTACAAGCTTGATGATTGAAATTCTATATTGGCTATATAAACAAGAGTGGATGTCAAAACACATGATAAATGCCTGCGCATATAGGGCCCGATCTGGTCCTGGGAGGAGCACCCGGAAGTACTTGTGCCCATGGGAGTTAAAATGATAAGGTATCTGGCATTATACCGAGTACTTGACTTGCTTGATTGAACATTCCACACACATCTTGTACTTGACTCGTACTTGACATGAAATGAAATGCGTGGCCCGAAAAGGGGTAATTTACTTGCTTGATACATGATAGCCAAAGTTCTTGACATGACTTGTTAAATGTACTTGCTTGAATATCTCGAATAAACTTGTTATCTTGTTGGAAGTTCATGACTAAGTTCGTCTTATTTTCTTGATATTACATTCTCTCTATCTTGTCGTTTTATGTGAGCATGCATAGCTTTATTGCATTCATGAAAATGTAATTACTTAAACCACTTGCTAGTACTTGAGATATAATTTCCTACTGAGCGTTCGCTCATTCCGTTTGTCCCTTTCTACTTTTCAGGTAAGTCCGACGACGATGGAAGTCAATCGGATGGGAATGGTCAAGAGTGAAAGTGATAGAGCTTCTACAAGTGTCGTCTAGTCTTTTCTATAGTTTCTTGAGTCAAATATGTATTCTTTTCCTTTTTATTAAACAGAGTATTGGATTTGTAATAGTCTATCCATTATGAAATAAAGGATTGGGTTATCTTGCTATTTTGCGCATCTCTGTATTCGTGTCGAATACACGACCACTCTGATTGACATGATTGATATAGACACGTCGCGCATCTCCGGGTATCTTCCGCGCTCGGGGCGTGACACTCTCTCTCTCTCTCATTCATGTTCCATGTTTTAGTTCGTTCTTGGCATAGCATAGTAACTTTATCTAAAATGTTAATTACTTAAAGTTGCTTGGTATAGAGATATAAATCATACTGAACATTTCACTCACCCTGCGTTTTCGGTTAATATTTCAGGTAGTTTCGATGATGAACCCCAAATAATTGGGGACGGGCAAGAGTGAAAAGAGAGAACAAGTTTATCTTAGATACCTAGGTTTAAATTTATTGCTCTTGTAAAAATTAAGTATGTTTGGAAGTTGTATTATGCCTCTTAAGGCGTAATGATGTTGTAAAACTTTACTTTGATAAAATAATAGTATCCTATTGTCATTATCTCCTTTGAAATTGGATTCCCCTTATATGCATGCTCTGATTGATACGAGTGTTACGACTCGTCGCGCCTTGATATTCCGCGTCGGGGCATGACCGTCTTTGTGCTATCAGAGCCTAGATTTCATAAAGCCTAGGTTTCCTTTGATATAGGTTCTAAGGGTTGATCAATAACCTTTGATAGAATCTTGAATCTTACCGGTGAGAATGGGTAGAGCCACGGGCTAAGCTTTAAATTACGATAAATCAAGAACATGAAACAAACACTTAAGTTTTGTAGCTATTATGGCAGACTTAATTCTCGCCAATGGCTATCGAGAAGTACAATGGCGCGAGATGCAGCGGACGGTGCAAGACTCACCCAAGCACTGCAACAGTAGCTCAAGGAGGAGCTAACTGTGGAGTGGGTGATTTACATAGGAACTTCAAAAGTATGAACCCTCCCAAGTTCGCAAGGTCCACGGACGCAGATGAGGCAGAATAATGGGTAAAGGAGATCGAGAGGATCTTCCGCGGTATGCAATGCGCGGATGAGGAAAATGTTTTATTGGCCACTTTCCAGCTAGAAAAGGATGCCCGTACTTGGTGAGAGTCTATCGAAGCAACTCTACCACATGATTAGGTGTTGTGGTAAGAGTTTATGGAACACTTCAATAATAAATACATCTCCGATAGGGTGCAAGAAAGGAAGGCTGCCGAATTTGCTTCCTTGAAGCAAAAGAGTTTGACGGTGGCGGAATATGAAGCTCAGTTCGCAAGATTATCTTGGTACGCACCATACCTAGTGGGTACTGAAAATATGAAGGCAAGAAGATTTTTAAATGGCTTAAAGCCCCAGTATAATACTCAACTCGCCCAGATGGATATTCAAGTACATGCTGATATGGTGAGAAGAGCCCAACTCCTGGAAGATGCAACAGAGATGCCTGATCACATTCGAGGAGGAGAAGCCGAGAAGGAGCAAGTCATTAGCTCCGGTAACTTCAAGCCCTCTTTCAGGAAGAAGAGGCCCAACTCAGATGGGCGCAAACTTCCAAAAAGATGGGCGTAACTTCCAAAAAGACAAGAAGCCAAGAAGGAATGATAAACAAATTATCCCTGTCGTTACCCCATCAAGGGAACTATGCAAGTATGGTGAAAAGCTCGGAGATAAGGCGGAAGAGTGCTAGAGAAGACTTGGTGTCTATCTTTCACTGGGGGAGTTGGGATCATGGAATCCCAAATTGTCCACTCCTCAACGAGCAAGCTCTGCCAGAAAAACTTCCAGTGGCTATTAAAAAGAAAAGTAGACTTCAAACTCTTAAGGATGCGGAATTTATCGAAGAAGGAGACATCATGGAAGGTACTCTTTCTGTTTGCTCAAAGCTCGTCTCTATTTTATTGGACACCGGAGCTACGCATTCATTCATATCTAAGAGCTTTGCTGATATTTTACCTATGAGGCATGCTCCGTTAGAATCCAAACTTTCTATTACTACTCTTATTGGAGTGGGATCGAAGATTAAATATTTCTACCGTACTAGTGAAGTTCTAGTCAACAGTTGTAACTTGACGAATGACTTAGTATGCATGGAGATGGAAGGATATGATGTTATTTTGGGAGCTGACTGGTTATCTACATATGGTGCTAGGGTTAAGTGCAAATTGGGTACTGATGTGAGATAACCTAGGGGTGCAATGGGATGATTGAATAATCCTCGGACCTAGACCTGCAAGCACATACGCGAGACAACGGATTCGATTTCGGCTGCTTCGCTCACGTGGTGTGCACTCTTTCCGGAAGGCAACTCGGGATGGTGGTGAGGGTCTAGGGTGGGACCTTGCTGTTTCGAGGGCTTGGTTATGCCTGGGTTGACCTCCGGAGGGGCTGGGATTCCCACGATTCATGGGCGGGCCCAGCATGCCGAGGGCATGGGTTATGTAGTGGATCTCTCAACTTACTCCACGGTGGGCTCACAAATGGTGGAATATGGGGCGAACACTTACCTCATCATCCGACGGGCATTAAGATGTGATACTAGACAAGCAAAAGTCAACCAGCAGGAATGGCAGATGCTCACCTGATCGGGGTGAAGACACCGATTCCGATCAGAGATGAAGGTGAGTGGGGAAGCGTGGGAACACAACTCGCACACTGCGCCGAAGCCGCTTGACCTGCGATAATTTTAATACAAAACTACACCTCACACATGAGGGTTGGCTCAAGGGTGGGGAGTAAGAGTTACAACCAAATTATACCTCCACGTAGGGAAGGGCGATCAGTCGGCCAGGCGGGGGAGGCGGTTCGACGGCGTTACAGAGGTGACCAGAATACCGGTCTACACAGTCACCAGTGCAGGTGGTCTTCTCTGGTCCCAGCAACTTTTCGGGTATGAAACTTCATGCCCGGATGTCTAATGATTGTGAGTCTGGCATAGCTGGAAAGCTGCTCATCTTGTGAAGCTCTGGGAGGGAGGAAGATCCAGCACGTTTGGGGGTCAGATGTGACTGGAGTGACTGCTCTTACGAGACTGTGTCGCTGCCGTTTCCTGCAGGCCAGAGAGTCCTTGCTGGGGGTGTAAATCCTCGATGGGATGTCGAAATGTGCTGGGACTGACTCTATTGGAAAGAGGGATGACCCAATCTTGGATACACTGAGTTTCACCTCGAAACCCGCCCGTATGACAGAATGGGACATTTTGGTCACCGGCTAGGTACAACATGAGAACAAGAAAGCATGCCCAACTTACCGGTGCTGCAACTCTCTGATCTGGAGACGAATGGAGTCAGGGCCAGCCTTGACAGAAGGAGGGGCGTCTCAGGAAAACTCAAGAACTAGAATGGCCTCGTTCTGCTAGGAGAGGTACCAGCACTGTTCGTTCTCTTGAGTTGCCCAGTCGGGGTCACCGGTTGGACAGGGGAGCCTTGTCAGGGTTGGTCCCTATTAGCCTCTTCGCCAGATGTATCCAAAACCACTACCGTTGTAAGAGAGGAGACCAAGGGTGACCTCCAGCAAAGGTGGGGAGCCAGGGCCGCCAGTTGGGCAGGATAGGCTTATGCAATCTAGCTAGTACAGAGCTTCCTGAGCACAGGTGAGTAGTCCTGCACACGCCGGGGACGACGGCCGGAATAGGGTGCTCCGATATCCGAATGACCTCCTTCTTCTCGGAGAGGAAAGAGGGCAGGAGGAGGATTGCGTCAGCCAAAAGGCACGGTAGCAAACTCATAGGAACGGCTATGGAAGCTTCTGCAAGTCATCTCTGCTCCAGTCAGAGTCGATCTGCGTTGCGTGATGGAAATGAGCCTTCTTCCCAGCTCCAACCTCAGATGAGGGTGCACGACCACTTGTTGGAAAGCCACTTCGGAGTAGAATCTTCAGATGCTGGGTTGGACACCAGAAGCTCCATAGGGAGGATGGTGGTGTGTCGCTTCAACAAAGCATCTGATCTACTACTGTGTCTACCTGGGGTGGCAATAATAGAGAGAGATGGGAAATGGGGAAGATGAGAGGGGAAAATGGGGTGGAAAGGGGCGGGGGCGGTCCCCGACTGAGAGGGGGTCAGGGAGGGGGGCGAACCAGGCTTTGGGAAGGGGAAAATGGGGTGTTGGGGGGTGGTTCTAGTAGGGGGTGGGAGTGAGCTCCGAATTTGGTGGTGGGGTTGAGGGGGAGGCAGGAGGGAAGGCTTTGTTTGAAATTTGGGCTCTAGTGGTTGGCCATCAATGGAGACCTAGGGATTGGGGAAGGATGTAATGGGAGAGGGGGTAAAGTCTTCCTTGGAGGTTGTAAGAGTTATGGGGAGTGGTTGGGGTTGTATGGGGGAAGTGAAATATTGACTTAGGGAGAGGGGGGGTTTCTATGGGGATGGTGGGAGTGATGGGGGACGTTGAGTTAATGAGGGTTGAAAGATGGGGAAGGTTGGAGTTATTGAGGGTTGAAAATGGGGGGTGGGAGAAGCCCTTGATGAGGTGGAGGGGAGAGATGGGGGGGGCTGATGTGGAGGAGAGAGAAGGGGGAGAGGGGGGAGAGAGAGAAGGAGAGAGGAGAGGAGAAAAGAGTGAAGAAGAAAATAGCCAAGATAATTCTTCTATTCTAATTTCATCCAAAAGTGGTTACATGGGGAAGAGTGGGGGCCTATTTATAGGCATTCACTCTTTTCATGACCAAAAGGCCCTTGACAATTAGACAAAAGACCAAGACCGTCCTAGACTCAATCTATGGGTCCAAACTAGAGTACTAAGGCCCAATTAAGCACAAACATGGGAATTGGACATAACTACATGACTCAATAAAGGAAAATACTTGAAATAAGACTCAACAATGAAGATAAAATGTGAGAATCATAGCCGGTCCTCCTCAAGGTGGTGCAGGCGACCCGTGCCAGAGAGAGTGGCATGAGATGTCCTCATCAGGTACGGTAACCTTTAGTGGGTACCCCATCCTCTTATTTTCTGGTGTCAGGCATTCTAGACACCTATCCTAATTTCGTCTCTTAAAGCCGATAAATTATTGAAGAAGGGTTGTGTGACTTTCTTAGTTTCTATTACTATGGTCGAGCGTAAGGAACCCAATATGGAGGATATTCCTATTGTTCGTGATTATTCTGATGTATTCCCGGATGAGTTGCCTGGTATTCCTCCGGAGAGAGAAGTGGTCTTCTCTGTTGATTTGATTCTGGGAGCTGCACCTATTTCTAAGGCTCCGTATCGGATGTCCCCTATCAAAATGAAGGAGTTTGAAAGAACAACTGATGGAGTTATTGGAGAAGGGATTTATCCGACCACGTACTTCACCTTGGGGAGCCCTTGTCTTATTTGTCAAAAAGAAGGATGGGTCAATGAGATTGTGTGTTTACTACAGGCAATTGAACCAACTCACAATCAAGAATAAATATCCATTGCCAAGGATTGATGAACTATTTGACCAGATTTTGGGAGCTCGATATTTTTTAAAAATTGATCTCAGATCTGGTTATCATCAAATGAAAATCAAGGGGATATTCATAAAATGGCATTCAGGAGCAGGTATGGACACTATGAGTTCCACTATTATGCCTTTTGGCCCTAACCAATACGTCTGCCACGTTTCTGTAATTTTATGAATAGTGTATTCAAGCCATACCTTGATCAATTTGTGGTGGTCTTTGTTGATGACATTTTGATCTACTCCAAGTCCAAGATGGAGCAAGAAGAACATCTCAAGAAAGCCTTGTAGTTATTAAGAGACCATAAATTATATGCTAAGCTCAGTAAGTGTGAATTCTAGTTAGAAGAAGTTTCTTTTTTAGGTCACATAATTTCCCAGAAGGGTATTGCGGTCGATCCTTCAAAGGTTGAAACTGTAAAGAACTGGGAGAGACCTACTAGCGTGATCAAAATTCGAAGCTTCTTGGAATTGGTAGGATATTATAGAAGATTTATCAAGGACTTCTCGAAGGTCGCGGTATCTTTGACAAGATTGACAAGGAAGGAAATTCCATATATATGGTCCGAGGAATGTGATAAGAGCTTTCGGACCTTAAAAGATTGTCTGACTACTGCTTCTATACTTACATTGTCTACTGAAGAAGGAAGATTTGAAGTTTATACTGATGCATCCGGAATTGGCTTGGGTTGTCTATTGATGCAACAGGGCAAGGTAATCGCTTATTCCTCACAGCAATTGAAAAAGCATGAGGAGAATTATCTTGTGCATGACTTAGAGTTAGCGGCTGTAGTCTTTGTCTTGAAGATTTGGTGGCATTATCTCTATGGTGAGGCATTCATTGTGTATTCCGACCACAAGAGCCTCGATGATGGAGACATCTCCGACCACTACACATTTTTCGAGGCTCCTGATGATCACCAGCAGTGCTACATCTTGTTCGCCATTTTATTTCGAGTCATATGATGTATTTTTCATTTTATTATTTAAGTATTAGCATGTAATTTTCCATTTAATTGAGTCAAGTACCTTGGTAAATAGGTCATTAGAGTAGTTAATGTGTCAGGGACTTATTGTAAAATGGGGGATGCCTATATATAGGACCCCATTTTCTCCATTTGTGGTTAATGAATAGTTGAAAGAAATTTAGAAATCCAGTTTAAATTTCCTTGGAGTAAGAAGCTCCATCCCTCTCTCTCCCTCTCTCTTTCTCTCTCTAAAGGGGGCGAACCCCATTCTCTCTCTTCCCCCTCCCCAAATTTGAAATTCATCCTCTCTCCTCTCTCCTCTCTCCTCTCTCCTCTCTCCTCTCTCCTCTCTCCTCCACCTCATCTCCACCTCAACCACCCTTCTCTTGCCACATCACCGCCCCTTGCCACATCACTAGCCACATCAACATTGACTCCTCAAATCCCTCCCACTCTCATTACTTCCCCATTAATCACCCACAATCCCCAAGAGTCACCTCCCTCTCCCAAGGAAGACCACTACTCCCCAAGCCACCCTTTCATTCTCCCAAGCGCCCTTTCACACTCCCAAGGCACCCCTTCCCATCCCCAAGACCACCATTGATACCCATCATTAAGACCCAATTCAAACACATCGTCCCTCCCCCCAAGGGTCACTTGTGCCCCCTTCTCTCTCAGCCCTAGCAGATTTTGACCCCATCTCCCTCCTCTGCTAACTCCGCACCCTCCAGCCTTCTCCCCACCTTCTCCAACCTGTGGTGACCCTCCCCACCTCCCCTCCCAACCAGGGAAAGCCCACAACCCCTTCCCACCCATCCTCCCACTCCTCCCCCTTATTATCCTTCCCTATCTACCATTGCTACCCAGTCTAGTAGCAGAAGTAGAAGTACCAGAAAGTTGCAGCACCGCCCATGACAGTTCCACAAGGTTCCAGGTGGCCTACCCTACACCGGTGGAATCGTGGTCCTCTCTTCTTCGCAATGGAGGTGGTCTCGCTGTCATCCGACTTCGGTACTACACGGAGGAGTCATCTTCGCCAGACTGCACACTTCCTCCCTGGCAGACAACCAGTAGCGACTTGAAGAGACTTCCACGGCCAGTACCCAGTGATTCTTTGGGCGGCGTTTGGCTGAAGGCTTTTCCTCCAAGTCCCCTACCATCTTCAAGAAGCAGGGCTCCATTTGGACCCCAGAGTACGAAGTTCCAGATTTTCTCCCTAGGGTGCGCTGGGTAAGTTCCACTTGGGTCTGATCGAAAACCCTATCACTGTTCTGGGTCTCGCCATCTGCTCCGACCTCCTCCAATGACCCCGTGGGTCTCCATTTGAAGAAGACTCATCCACGATCACAACGGCTCCAGTCTCGCCCTCATCGGAGCATGGGAGTGATCGTGACGGCCTCCTCTTCCAACAATAGTGCTCCGAGAACAGTCAGAACCAGAGCGGATCAGTCCTGGTCCAGACCCCGCCCCAGTCATCGTCGTCATCAGAAAATTCTCCAATAATTTGGGCATCCTCCTGGGCCAACCCAAGAAGTTTTGGCACTGGTTTCATTATCCACAGAGCTCGGTGGAGTCCGTGGAGGCACCGT